>CM042692.1:81055120-82349937 GCA_023614405.1 Avena insularis | reverse complement strand
TAGAAGCAGCATCATAAGTATCAGAAGTTTCAGATTCAGCAGTAGTAGCAGTGTGTGTAGCATGTGTATGTGGTGGTGTAAGGAACTTACTCAAAACAAACGGTGAATCAAGAGCAGCAGAGGTGTTCAGAACCGTACCTCTTCTTGTAGTGGATGGTAAAATAGGAACCTTGCCATCACGAGACTTACCCATGATGGATGGATAACAGCGAACAATAGAGAATCCAAGTGAACTTGATAAATAAAGCTATACTCCCCGGCAACAGTGCCAGAAAATAGTCTTGATGACCCACAAGTATAGGGGGTGTATCACAGTATTTTTGAGGGAACTGAAACCCAATTTATTGATTCGACACAAGGTGAGCCAAAAAATATTTATAAGCTTTAACAACTGAGTTGTCAATTCAGCTGCACCTGGAAACAATCTTGCTCACATCAGTTTATCAGTAGCAACAATTTTGTAGTAGGAATAGCAAAGTAGCAGCAGTAGTAAAGCAAAGAAAGTAGTAACAAAAGCAGTAACAGTGGGATTCAAGTGCGGTAGGCATAGGGATGGATGGACGGGCATTGCATGGACAAGACAATTCACATAGAAATCAGAACATAGGGAAATTGCAGATATATAAGATAAAGCATCCAAGTACTAGATAATCCTAGGCATGTGTTCCATATATAGTCATACGTGCTCGCAATGAGAACTTTCACAACATCTTTTGTCCTGCCAGCCCGTTTGCAGTGGGGCCTCTAGGGAACTGCTGGCAATTAAGGTGCTCCTTTTAATAGAGCACCGGAGCAAAGCATTAACACTCCGTGAACACATGTGATCCTCACATCAAAGCCATTCCCTTCCGGTTATCCCGATTTCTGTCACTTCGGGGCCATAGGTTCCAGTCAACAACATGTGTGTACAACTTGTAGATAAGACCAGAAACAATACTATCATAATGAATCAATAACATGTTCAGATCTGAAATCATGGCACTCGGGCCCTAGTGACAAGCATTAAGCACAACATGTCACAACAAAGTCATAAAGCACTAATAAAAGATACTAGGCACCATGCCCTAACAATCTGATGCCATTACATGAACGATCTCATCCAATCCCTACCATCCCCATAGCCTACAGCGGGGGATTACTCACTCATAGATGGGGGAAACATGGATGGTCGATGGAGAAGCGATGGTGATGATGATGGAGATGATCTCCTCCAATTCCCCATCCCGGCAGGGTGCTAGAACTTAGTTTCTGGTGTTGTTTTGTGGAATCTGGTGGTGGCGGCGGAGCGGAACTCCTTCTGGGAAAACGTCGAACCCCCTGGAGTTTTTAGGTCAGAAGGCTTCTGATAGGCGAAGAGGGAGACCGAGGGGGTGCCTGGGGCCACCACACCATGCCCTGGTGCGGCCAGGCCCAACCCACGCCTGGGGGGGGGGGAGGGTGGCCAGCCCCTAGCCCTCCTCCGTCTCGTATTCTGGCTCCTGGAGTGTTCTGAAAAAATAACAATAGAGTTTTCTTTATCTAAGAATTAGATCTACACCATATCTAAATAGAATGGAAATCAAAAAGAAAGGGAGTCGGGATTCCATTGGATGAATCTTTAAAAAAGATGCAGCACAGAGGAAACAAAGGCTAAACAAAGCGCAAGTCCTATAGGGAAATGCCCACTAAAGAGAAAATCTATCTCATTCTCTCTCGGCCAATATCAATTTTTAGAAAGAAAAAACAACAATTTTCTTCTTTTTTTATTAACATTAAGAAAAAAGAATATAACGTCGTTGGCTGGAATCGATATATTCGCGAGATCCGGGTCGCAATTTGTATCGACTAAAGAAATAGTAGGAATCCCCAAAATGGCACACTCCCGAAGAGCTATATACTCTTTTTGCTGATAAGGGGCGGATGTAGCCAAGTGGATCAAGGCAGTGGATTGTGAATCCACCATGCGCGGGTTCAATTCCCGTCGTTCGCCCATCGCATTATTGCAAATTCCAAAAATGCAATTTTCCATATTTCTAGTTACGTATTTACTTACGTCGACGAAGAATAAAACTATCGCTATATTTTTTCCGTAAAACACCCATAAAGGGGATTTCGACAGAAATACCCAAACAGGATATTAGTTCTTTCTCTTGTTCTTGATGGTATTGTAATGGAATGACGAACCTATTTCTTCGCTTTTTTGCCAACAAATCCGAATTATCTTGAAAAATAGAAGGATAGATCAAATTCCAGGGAATGTCCACAATACCCGGATTTAGTCAGATCCAATTCGAGGGATTTTGTAGGTTCATTAATCAAGCCTTGGCAGAAGAACTCATTTTAGAAATTTATAATTCTTCTGTTTTACTGGACGGAATTTTAACCAGGCCACTGAACTCTATCATAAGCTTTTTCAAAGTCCAACTTTTTTGAATTCCTTCAGAGTGAGAGGTTTTCAACTCATGCAAAACTTCATGAAGAATTACACATCCGTCCAAAATGTTCTGTTTATTAGTTTTGTCTAATAATTAATTAAGAGGCTTCACCAGGTCGTTGATACGTATAATATCAAAATACCAAATACGCTCACTGTGCGATCCACGGAAAGAAAAAAGGCTTGTTTTGGTGAACATCAAAGCAAAAACTAACACCAAACCATAGCATAGTTCTATCCTCAAACTAGGGTTTGCTTTGGCGGTAGTGGCCAAAAAAAAAGGGTCAAATGTTCCTTCCACGAATCATATTGGGTAATTTAATTCTTAGGGTTCCAGAATCCGCCTATTTTACTAGTCTTCGGAAACAGAAAACCCTGAACCAGGAAGAGTTAAGTTATCTTGTAATCATTTCGCGAACTTTGTGTAACTCTTCTACTTCTAGTAAAAATTCTGGTGTCCTTGCCCGATAATAAGCACTAGCGGGTTGGTGAAGCATAATCCTTGCGTGAGGGAATGCTATACGCTTGGTGGGTTCTCCTCCAAGTAGAATGCTTTAGCATGGGCTCATGAACGTACACCTTTAGCTAATTTAATTCGCTGGAGAGATAAGCCCGTGGCTCTTTCCATTGTGCAAGCAAGATTGGTTGGATTAGCTCACTTTTCTGTGGGTTATATATTCACTTATGCAGCTTTCTTGATTGCCTCAACATCAGGTAAGTTTGGTTAATTTAGTTGGTTTTTTTTTGTACTGTTACTGTATGCACTTTGGCTTTTGTCCCGTCCAATTCCGAGAATATTCATTTTCTGACTTTCCTAGAACCAAAAACAGCAGAAAATAGGCAGCTGGCACTGTGGCTCTTGTTAATAGGTTAGTCCAAGATATCATATGAAAAGTACTCCAAAGTGTGGACAAAACACAAGAAAGTGGATAAAACCAAGCATGGAGCATCAAAAATTATAGATACATTTGCAATGTATCAATATCTTATTTTAGTTTTCAATTTCTATTATATGATTGATCTTGTTGTTAGTATTGGTATCACTTTGGGATCATTAAGTAGATTTAGTTGGTTTTGGCAAACCTGGCTCGGTCAGTAGCAACACTATTATGAGAATTGAATGAAAAAGATAAAAGTACCCTTAAAGAATATAATTTCATCATCTTTCTTCCTTGATTGGCTCATAAGCTTAGTATTCTCTAGTTAAGATCTTTTGTGCTTCCAAGGAAGATTGCATGTTTGATCACTTGTTTGTTTGTTTCCTTTAACTCTTATGCTTGCTACCCAGCCTTGCTAGCCTAAACTTGTACTGAGAGGGAATGCTTCTCGTGCATCCAATCCTTAAACCAAAACCTATGCCATTTGTGTCCACCATACCTACCTATTAGCACTATTGCTATTCCAAGTAATTCATGTTTTTATCTACCTTCCGAATTAAACTTGTTATGTGAAAATTAGTGATTAAAGCTCTCACGAACTTGATGGCACAGTTTACTTTTCTTGCCCCTAATAAACTTGAATCATTGTGTCATCTATGTTGTATATTCTTGCACTTATACGTTGGGATTAGCAGAACCATGCTGTCATGGGGAACACTTTCAACATTGCACTTGTACATTGTACCTAGTTGATATCATGCTCTTTTGTTTATGGATGTCATCGGTGTGAAATGAAAGGGGAGCTTGTAAGTCCATGGAGTTATGTATGTGTGTTAGAGAAACGCCTGTGCCGCTAGCCTAAGCCATTCCTAATCATGGTGGAAACTTGCAACACCACCATAGTGAGCAATCTATGAAGCATTCTTCTTATAAAAAAAGAGACAGATATTGAGAAAAAGAAGAAAAAAAGATGAGAAAAGAGGAAAGAGAGAAAAAAGCACCATTTTTCCATGGTAAATAAGAATATTGCTGAGATGCTCATTGTCTGCTTGCCTTGTCATTTTGATTATGGGATAGCTCCTGAATCATGTGCAAAGGGTACCCCGTTGGCGGTTCTCTATGATACACATGTACTTACTATGACAAGAACTTACCGGTAACTAAACTTGAGTAGCATGAGGAGCGGCCCTCGTATTCAAGGGACATGAGATTGCCAGCTTATACTTTGTCCAGCATATACTCCATAGTTTGTTCACTTTAACCTTAATCACTTCAAGATGCTTACGATAGGGGCAATGAGAGCTGAAAGCTAATAAGTACCATAATTTTTGGAAGCTCTTTATGAAACTTGAGATCCCTACTTCCCTCTGCGAAGGTCCTATCTCTTACTTGGTTGAGTCAGTAAACCTATTCCTTTCTATCTCAGCAAGTATTTTGAGTTTTTGTGCTTCATTCATTCATATGATGATTTATTCAATCATGTTTCTTATGTTCCTTGTTTTGCATATTGCTCTTATCTTAGTGAATATTACTTTGAAAGCTATCATTGAAAACTCCATTATGTTTGAACTCCTACAAATTGTTAACTATTCTTTGACCAAGAACAAAGTTTTCCATTACCAATTATGATTTACCTTGTGTATCTTTATTGTGTTTCCTTTACTTATTACAAGTTAAGTTATATAATAGTGAGTTGTCTTCTATTATGATTTATGTATTGATGAATGTGATGCTTCTTGTCCGTATTCTTTTATCGACTCTTCACTCCATAAACCTGAGGTCATGTTTATTGAGCTCAGTTTTCGCTTGGGGACAAGCGAAGTCTAAGCTTGGAGGAGTTGATATGTCTCTTTTGCCTCACTATTCTATATCATAATTTACTGTTATTCATTGATATATTTCATATTAAGAGATTATACTTATGTTATTTCATCTGTTTTTGCATGGTTGATGACTTTTGCAGGATGGACCGCTGAAGTCAGAATTCTGATGGAAAAGACGCTGTTTGGAGGCAAAATTCGCGAAGATCAGAAAATTCCAGAAAATACATGGAAAATCCTATTTTTCCAGAAGACGAAGGATACCAGAAGGGGGAGCAGAGTTGGGCCACAGGGTCCCACACCACCCCCTGGTGCGGGCCACCCCTGGCCGCGCCACCAGGTGGTGTGGCCACCCTGGCCCACCTCCAGCTCTCCTCTTTGGCGTATATTATCCCCACGAAAACCTAAGACTCGAGGAGCAACCACAGAAAGATTCCGCCGCCTCTGCGGGGTGGAAAACTGCAGAGAGAGAAAGAGCTCTCCGGCAGGCAGAAATCTGCCGGGGAAATTCCTTCCTAGAGAGGGAAGATTGTCGCCATCAACACCACCATCAAGCTGGACTTCATCGAGACCATCATCATCATCTCCATCATTATCTGCACCAGCACCATCATCACCACTTCATACCGCTGTAACAATTGGGTTGAATCTTGCATAGTTCTTAGGGAAAACTTTCCCGGTGTTGATTACTTGTTGTAGTTGATGCTATTGAGTGGAACCATTGAATTATTGTTATGTTCAGATTGTTACTTATCATTATTTCATCTCTGATCTTGATCCATATGATGTGTTGTGAGTAGTTCGTTTAGTTCTTGAGGACATGTGAGAAGTCATGTTGTTAGTAGTGGAATTGTGTTGAGAAAGATTCAATAGTTTGTTATTTAAGTTGTGGTGTTATTCTTCTAGTGGTGTCATGTTAACGTCGACTACATGCCACTTCACCTTTATGGGCGTAGGGGGATGCATTGTGTATTTGGCTACTAATCGTAGGGGTTGCCGGAGTGACAGAAACCTAAACCCCCGTTAGGAAACCTTTGCACAAGGGAGTGTAGGATCTCAGAGTTTAAATCTATGGTTAGGTTTTTATCTTAATTACTTTCTTATACTTGCGGATGCTTGCAATGGGTTTAATCACAAGTATGTATTAGTCATAGGAAGGTCACTACATTAGCATAGGTTCACCCACACAACACTTATCAAACTAAAGAAGATTAATCAACTATATGAAACGAAAGCACTTGACGAGATTCCCATGTCTCCTCGAGAATGTTTGGTCATCCTAAGTAATACAACCGGCTTGTCCTTTGCTAAAGAAAGGATTGGGCCAATTGTTGTATCTATTATCATTTTCTTTTATTTACTCGTACTTTATTTATCTATATTATCAAAAAAACCCTAAAAATCTGTTTGCTAAGTATTTACAGAGAATTCATGCTCCAAGCCAGTCGTCAACACCTTCTGCTTCTCGTTGGGTTCGACACTCTTACTTTTCGAAAATACTGCGATACACCCCCTATACTTGTGGGTCATCATGATGACATAGCAAAAGCTATGGATAGGATGGCCAATGCAAGGTTAGAGTATAACGAAGATAAAAAGGTGGCAAGAACATTGGAGGCCGAGGCCGAGGCGCGTAGCGTAGCTTTGGAGGAGAGGATTGCGGCGGCCAAGGAGAGGAAGTTGGCTTTGGAGGAGAAGAAGGTGGCCGCCGCCTTGCAAGCACGCCTATTGGATGAAGAGAGAAAGCTCTTTACCATTGACATGTCGAACATGGATGAAAGGCAAAAGGAGTACATAAACCTTGCTTGTGATGAAGTGTTGGCCAAAAAAAAATGGCAGCAAACCACTTGAAGGCCCAAAGTGAAGGAATGAATGCATTTGGAGGTATGAGTGGCTTTGGAGGCATAGGAGCAACGCCGGGGGCTTTTGGAGGTTATGGTGGCATGGGTGGCATGGGGCTCAGAAACATGGGAGGCTTCGATGGCATGGGAGCAACACCGGGGGAATTCATGGTCTCCATGGTGAATCTATCACCTAGGATTCATGTTGATGCCTATGGCATGGAATCCATGGGAAATCCATCACCTTCTATCAATGTTGATGGCTACGGAAATTCGTCACATGCCAACACCACCCACACCACTGTCCAAGACTCCCAAGAAGAAGAAGCACAAGATGGAAGTGGCAATGGATATGATGATGTTGACAAATGATGTGTCAACATGTAGTCTTGAACTTGGTCTGTGTTGAACTATGTCCACCCACACCACATTCTATCACCTTCTATTTTCATTTGAACTATGTCCTTTAATTTGTCTTGAACTTGGTTTTGTGAGAGACAAGCATTTGGTGATTGTTGAGAGTCCTTTGTTCTTCTATTTATTTTGTTTTGTTTGATATTGTTGATGCGCTGTGGAGTTGGATAGCTGTTTGCGCTAGCGCGCGCGCTGCATTTTAGCGCGTCTGATGGAGGGGCATATGTCGCTCTATTTTAGCGCGCGAGTTTTAGCGCCTCCGACGGAGGAGAAACAGGCGCCACGCACTAGACAAGAATCGTGCGCGCTCGAAAGCAATTTTACAACGCCGAGATTTAGCACGGCTGCTGGAATTGCTCTTAGACCTTGTTTGCTAGCCGGGTTTCAAAGTAGTCACACGTGAATTTTACCAGCCCACTCGATTACCCAAAATTACACTCGGTGGCTCGCTTGGCAGCCCAGTTTACAATTGTGTGAGCCTGTGTAAAACCCTAGAAACTCGTCCGGTCTACATGTTTTCTAGACGCGAGGTTGGGGTCGCATTTCTTATTCGTGTTGGCTGCGCAGCAAGCTCTCGCGCGGTGCGTCCCTTCTGCCGCTCGATCCCGCTGCAGTCCTCTTCGTAGTCCCCTCCGCCGCAACATCCCTTCGTAGTATCCTCTTCAACGTCACCTTCGCCGCAGTCTCCTCTTCGAGGACGACTCCTCTCCGAAGACACCTCCACTTCTACCTCCTCTTCGATCAGGCTGGCATTTCACCGGTATGTTGTCTTAGTACCCTGCTAAGGATGTGCAATGTTGGTCCGGTTCTTGATTAAATTATTTCTAATTTTTTGGTTGCACGGTGACACATAGGTTCTGATTTGGTACAAGTTCCTGATTAGTTCACGAGCGTTGGATAATTAATTGATCAACTTCTTAGTTCTGTGTTCTTGATTTATTCTTGAGCATCGGATAACTAATTTTCAGGCACGTACATGAAAACTGTAGTGCATGTTAGCAGTCACTCGAGTGTGTAAACTTACTTTACCACTCTTTCGGTGCTGACTAGAGTTTTTTTCGAAAAAGGGGCAAAAGTTTGCCCTAATTAATTAATTAAGAAGGAGTTTTACATGGTAACTAGATCCGAGGTTACAAAACAATTACTCTCGCGGCAAAAATTTACCCAAACGCTTGGCGCCCGTGCTTACCCACATGCGGGCTTCGCGCTTAACCCTCTCAAGATCTACAAGTGGCGGCGCGAGCTTTTTCCAGAAGACCCCTGTCATTCCGCTCGTTCCAAATCTCCCAAGTGACGAGTAGCGTGAGAGACGCCATTGCTTTGCGGTTCGGAATCGAACCCATCATCATCTCCCACCATTCCTTTGCGTGCAGTCCCACCCATCGGGCTTGGTCCATCTTCGGTATCCCGATCCAATCCTCGATGCTTGCCCAAACTCTTTTAGTGAACCGGCATTCGACGAAGAGATGGTCGACCGTCTCCATTGTTTGCTTGCAAAGCGGGCAATGCCCACAATTTTGTCATCGCCTTTTGGCCAAGCAGTCTGCGGTCCAAATCCTGTTTTGAGTGAGAAGCCAAGCGAAGAACTTCACTTTCGGCCGCGCCCAAGCTTTCCAAACCAGTTTGTGCATGCTTGGGATGGTGGAACCCAAGAATTGTATCTTGTAGGCCGATTTAGCCGTGTACTCACCATTATCCGTAAGCTTCCATATAATAACGTCCTCAATGTCCTCGTTTAGTTGCACATCTTGGAGGAGCGACCAAAGCTCAACACACTGCGTAAGGTGCTCTCGATAGAGAAGTCGTTTCCCAGGTTTATCATGCGAATCCACGCATTGTCGTGCATGGCTTGGCGCACCTTCCAGTTCTTTCTGCGGGAAATTCTGAAGATGAGGGCCGCAATGTCCATAGGCTTCCTCCCATGCAGCCATGGCGCATGCCAAAAAGGAGTTTTATGGCCATTCCCAATGGTAATGGTCGTGGCAGCATAAAAGATGGACATATCCTCGCGGGAGCAGGGATTGCCGGAACCAACCCAAATTTTGTCGTGGTTCTTCCATTCAAACCAAGGCCACCTCAAGTATAGAGCCGTCGCAAATTTGTCGAAGTTTTTTATCCCCAGCCCACCAAGCTTCTTAGGCCTACACATCGTCTACCAATTGACCTTGCACTTCGGCCCGGTGGTCTTATCCTTAGCCACCCACGGAAAATCCCTTTCAACTTTGTTTATGAATTTTAAGGTTTCGGGAGGAAGGGTGGACAACAAGAGACGTAAGGTAGTAGGTTGATTGTGAAGTTAGCACCGACTTCACGAGCTCATTGCGCCCGGCCATAGTGACGAACTTGCCATTCCAAGTCGGGAGCCTCCCGGCGCATTTATCCTCAAGGTGTAGAAAGTCCACCCTTTTAAGCTTCCAAACCGAAAGAGCTAGGCCAAGGTACTTCAAGGGGAAGTGGGCTCTAGTCATCGTAGCCCACCAAGGATGTCGTCCATGTTGATATTTGCACATCTAATGGTGACGAAATTGCTCTTATGTAAGTTGGTGCAAAGCCCCGTGATCTCACCAAAGCTTTCAAGGATTATGGCAAGATTGCTAATGTCCTCTTTAATTGGAGCCACAAAAATAGCCGCGTCATCGGCATAGAGGGAGGTTCTCAAAATGGTCCCCCTTCCGCGAAGCTTGTGAAGAAGACCACAAGAAGTGGCTCTTTCCAAGAGTTGAGAAAGTGGATCAATGGCAAGCACAAAAAGAAGCGGAGAGAGAGGGTCCTCTTGCCTCAACCCTCTCCCATGCGATATTGGGGAGCCCGCGATGCCATTGAGGAGCTGACTAGAGTAGATACTGCTCTTCTGGAGTTGAGGCATTCTATAGCTAGCAAACATTGAAATAACATGAAAGTTTTGATCTGCAAATGGGAAGCAAACAGCTTTGAGCTGGCCTTCCTTCTCTACTGAGAAAACTGTCACCACTTGTGAAATTGTTTGATATAATTCGAGTACCTTGTACCCTACCTGCATCAGTGCAGTGGTGCATAAAAGAAAATGACGTCTTGATTTACCTTCCCAATAGCACCAGCGCACATCAGCTTGGTCACTATCTCAAACAGAAACATGAATCTCAAAAAGGAAATACTGTTTCGAGAGTAACACAAATGTGTTTTTTTATAAAGTGGGACGGAAGCCCATTTAGAGAGAAACATGAATCACAAAAAGAGAAAAAAGTCTCAAATAGAAACATCCAACATGAACAAAATGTTGATCCTGGGTCCACATGGCAGCTATGCATTGGTTCTTCCGGATTGGTGATCTAAATTTCTTTTATTCTCATCAAAAGCACATCATAGTAAGTTGGACGACAGTAAAATGCTGTCATTTCTGAAGGTTTCAAGCACGGGAAGTTCAGCAAAGCTACTCAGTAGCTAGATAGAGGGCACGTACTGTACATTCTTCCTGAACTAAAAATGTTCAGTTCATGGTATTTTTGAAAGACCTTTTACAATCACCGCATCTTAATCTTTTCCTTCTCCCCATGGGACTTGTGCGCAAGGTTAGTCCTGCACCTAACCACTCCCTACAGTCTGACACTGCAAAGAATTCTACCATATCCTAACTGTCAGATCAGAGCTCGTGTCTCCCTCAAATTCAGTCAGAAGAAAAAATAAACAAGGAAGGTTGGGAACAAATATCTAATTTAATTTAAGGTTTCGTCATATCCTAGCTTTTGTTTTCTGAATGAGTTGGAGGTCCAATGTGCTACCATTGTTTAGAAGCTAAATAGTCTTTTTATGTGGCATTTTAATGTCTCATGGTAACTGAGCATTGGCAATAATAAGTCGAGTGTACCATATTCGCTTGCTCCTGTAAATTGGTGAAATAAAGTAGTGTAACTGTAGTAGCATTATTGGTATGAAGATGATCCATGAGTTCCGATAGTTAATTACTGTAAGCTAGTTTGATGCTTAATAGTTGTCATGCTTTTCTAGAGCGTACTAGTCCTTGCTTGTGAGGGAACGAGTTGGTGCAACATGTAGTGTTCTCCGGTTCCTGATTTTAGTAACTTTGTTTGGTTGAAATCGTTGGACACTTTTAGGATCACTACAGGAATTCATCGCTTTGCTGTGAGTCAGAAACACACGGCAAAGGCCCAAAATCGCACGGCAAACCCATTGCCACGAGGGAGCCCACGGCAAAGCCTGCACGGCAACCCAAGCCACGGCAAAGCCGCTTTGCCGTGAGCTTCCGCGGTACGCACGGCAGTGCTCTTTGCCGTGAGTCGGACCTGACATGTGGCAACGAAAAGTAGGTAACAGGGGGGGACGGCGTCAGTAGCCTTTGCCGTGCGCACGTCGTTGCCGTGCGGGCTAACGTTGCCGTGCGTCACCCTTTGCCGTGAGCATATGTCCGTGCCGTGAGCCTTTCTTTGCCGTGTGCGTGTGCCAGAAACTCACGGCAAAGCTCCTTTGCCGTGTGTCAGTGTCTGTGCCGTGCGCTGTTCTATGCCGTGCGCTCTAAACGGTGCCGTGTGCTGCCTTTGCCGTGTGCTTTTGGCAGGAACACACGGCAAAACGCCTGGAGCCACCACCCAGTCATGCTAGGAGCTATAGGCTCGCGCCACGTGGCTGCCTTTGCCGTGTGTATGCACACGGCAAAGTGACCATATGTCCTTTGCTGTGTCCTTACACATGGCAAAGACCCCTGCATTTTCCATTTTTTCTCTATTTTTTGTCATTACCCGCATTTAAATACCTAGTCCCCGGTGCATGTGTTCCTCTTCACAAGCATGCGCTGTAACCTAAAAGCGAGGATTCTAGACTCGTCTAAGGGGGAAAGTCCCCGTTCCGGTGAAACCGGGTAGGATATTGTCACTCCCCTTGTGATCCCACATGGTTTTACATCATCCTATGGCCTAGACAAACACAAAACAAGAGAGAGCTACACCGGGCTACCCCTGTCAGAAGAAAGTCTAGGGGGTAGACGACCCGAGACCCGCGGGTCAGGGTTCCGCAGGAACCGCGCTCCAGGGCATCGGAACACCTCAAGGACTTGCATGTGGCCCTAGCACATGCATGAAAGTGTGGTGCTATGTTGAAACATACAAAACCTAGTCCCTGGGTGCATGTGTCTCTCTTCGCAGGCATGCGCTGTAACCTAAAAGCGAGGGTTCTGGACTCGTCTAAGGGGGAAAGTTCCCGTTCCGGTGAAATCGGGTAGGATATTGTCACTCCCCTTGTGATCCCACATGGTTTAACTCTCTCTTGTTTTGTGTTTATTTAGGTCATAGGATGATGTAAAACCACGTGGGGTCACAAGGGGAGTGACAATATCTTACTCTAGTGCCGGAACCCTGACCCGCGGGCCTCGGATCGTTACCCCTAGACATGTGGAACCCTTACCGAAATGGGGAGTTTACCCCTTATATAAGTCCGGAACCATGTTGTATACACATTTTCACAACTAATACTAACAAATATACACTAAAAACTTAAACTAATTTAAAGAATAAATATATTATTATAATAAATACAATTGAGAGAGAAAAAAGAAAAGGAAAAGGGGTCTTTGCCGTGAGTGTACACACGGCAAAGCATGCTTTGCTGTGAGTTTCTCCTCAGTCACACGGCAAAGCTGTCTTTGTCGTGCACTTACTCACGGCAAAGCGGAGAGGGAAAACAACAAAAGAACCCCGCAGCTGCACTAATCGACAACCTCATCTTACCGCAGTGGCAGAGCCATACTTTGCCATCCTTGAGACCAAAGTTCGAATCCCACAAGGCCTGGTTGGGCCAATCTTTTTAATTAAACATGTCCTTTGTCGTGGGCCATTGCAAACTCATGGCAAAGACGGCTTTGCCGTGCGCCACCACACGGCAGCGACGCACCGTTAGTCCCCTCCCCACCGTCAACAGCGGAGTGGTGGACCCTTCCGCAGGGGAATATTCCCACGGACGGGGCCGAATAAGCCGCGTTGCCGTGTGACCTCCCTTTGTGACCTCCCTTTGCCGTGAGTTTCGTTGGTCTTTTCCGAGCGTTCTTTCTTTGCCGTGTGTTACTTCTGATCGTTGCCGTGAGGCTTTTCATTGCCGTGGGTTGCTCTTTCAGTGTGCCGTGTTACTTTTCTTTGCCGTGGGTCCTTGTGGTCTGCTCACGACAAAGGTTTCTTCGCCGTGTCATGGCTCACGGCAGAGTTGCTCCGCACGGCAGCGAGCTTTTTTCCTGTAGTGGATGTACCGATTGAACTGCAGTATAAGATTTTCTCTTTGTGTTTATCGTCTTTGTGTTTTCTTATAGAACTGCAGTATAAGATTTTCTAGGATATCTCTTATACTGTGCACGTGTTTGCTTATCAAATTGTTTACTGCAGGGCAATTAGCTGAGGGCAACCTTTTCTTCACATCCACTGCTAGGCCATCGACGGAGTTTGAATTTATAGAAAGTGATGATGAGTATGAAGGTCAAAAACAAATAGAGGGAGAGATAGCTGGGGAAAGGGGCTATAATGACGATTTGCAGATTATTGGTGAACGTCAAAAGGAGATGGATGTAGCTGGGGACAATGGCCAGGGACAAATTAACGCTACTGAAAGGAAGGAGAGATTGGTAGAAATCAAAGAAAAAGAAGTCGAAAAAGAAACCAAGCAAGAGCTCACAATCACTAGATGCATGAAGGCCTTGAAAACATTGGAAGGTGTCACACTCGAGGAGAAAATAACAACATCGGAGGTCTTCAATAGTGCCAACAACCGTGAGTTTTTTGTCAATCTGGTGGATGATAAAGATGACACAACAAGCTTCGCATGCAGTTAGTTAGGTTGAACTGAGGTAAGATCTTTGTTCCCAAAAATAACCAATGCCACATTTACTAGAGAACATATGTGTAGTACTAATAGTAAGGTTCAGAATACGGTGTTGATTCAACCTGGCTCTTCCCTACCATATGTTCAGTTTGTCAAGCTTCATGCACTAACTCAAGAGGCCAATACGTGGACGGAAGGGGCACCATCATTTTATTTGGAAAAATTGCGCCACACAGGACTCGAACTTGAGATCTTGGCTCTGGACCATGTCAAGCTTCATGCACTAACCAACTATTCTAAAACACCGATCTGATGGAAAGTGGTAGGAAATCCACTTATACATTTCAACACAATTCTCTTGCCTCCATTTTCTATAAACTGTTGCTTGGTACTTGCTAAACTGAACAATTTTAACAAGGAGTTAGCTTCTAGTGCAACCTGCAACTTGTTTGTTCTTTGTATTTTTTAATCTCTTCTTCTTGAACTTTTTATTATTTTGCAAGTTGAAAAACCTTATACGGAGATCAAGTTCTTAATAATGCTTTAGGCTTGCTTTTGCTAGCCAGGTCAAATTATTATATGTTTATGCAAGGTATTTTTGAAGAACTTGATGTTTATATTCAGTTCATTCCTTTTCATGGAGACAATGATACATGGTGTGCCCTTCGGAAAAATAGATCACCCTAATATCTTAATTTTGATGTCACAATGTATCTACTTCATGGTATCTACATTCATATGCAGCTCCAGTCAGACATACTAGTGCAAGTGTTACAAAATGGACTTGTCTGGAATTCCTGATATGGATTGGTAGATGTAGGTTGGAGCAATAGCATGCATCATTGCTGCAATTTTGGGTTGATGCTCATCTATGGTGTTTTATGCCTCTGATTTTCCGGGACAAAGTCATGAACAGGCTGTGGTAGAAGATGAAGAGGAAGACCAAGAGGTTGTTCTTGTTTGAATGTTACCTAAAAATAGTGTCATGTCTGATACTCAAGCAACACCATGAGACTCCTAATTCTGTCATTGTAGTCTAATTTCAGTTGGTACTAATTTCTGCCTTTCTGGAACAAGCTTTTGGCAGAACGACCAAACCGATTCATCCATGCAGATGGCATGCGTTGTTTTCTTCTTTTGCTTGTTGCAAAAAATTCTGATCCAGTACCTAGACAACGCATGACTCCATTGGGTTACCTGAAGATGCACAATGGCAAAACAAGCTACATGTTCTTGTTGCAAAAATATTAATAGATGCTGATATGTTATTCTATTCTAAGTTTATGTAATGCTTCTCGAGATATTGTAAACACATCTACAAAAGTGTGCTGAGTTGCTGTCGAATCTGTGATGCAAAGATTATATTTTTATTGATCACAAACCTGACGAGAAACCCGATATATACATCTCCCTCGATCCAAACAACATTATTTGGGGGAAGGGGATTGTTTAGGAAGGGGATTAGGATGAGGTAAGTGTATTGGGTGGAGAGGGTGATTTCACCCAACCCCCGTTGGATAATACACAAATATACTCTACAAACCGTTTGTGTCAAACAAGGCCTTAGGGATTATCCCCTCTAATCCCACAAAAACTCTAGTACCAAACAAGGCCATGGTGAATGAGTATCAGAGAACAAGGTTACCAAATAATTTTCCACTTTTAGCAAGAGGTATTTTTTCTCGGATTTTTTTGGATTTATCTAATGTCACGGTTTGGATCTCAACTTCGATCAAAAGTTGTGCATGCAAAATTAAGGGCTCTTTTTAGCACCGCAAAGTCTAATTTTCATATGAAAACTTTTCTTTAATAGAGCAATTAGCTTCAAGAGCATGAGTGCAATTTCAAATATGAAAGCCTGCGCTTGATTCACTGCGGAGTAATTTACCTCTGCCCATCCACGAGATCACAACACTAGCTTCTCTAGTGCACTGTTTCTTGGGGGCTTTAAAGAGAGAAAAGAAGAAACAACCTCTACTCTCCTATCCAATCACAACATTATTTTCAAGATAGTGATATGTAAACCCTAATGCTACTTAATCATCCATTTCGATAATTGCTTTCATGTACGGATATCCTTTTCCAAATGGACCGATATCCTTTCCATTATCCATGTCATCTATTTGACTTTGGCAAAAAAAAATCCTACTGGGGTGGAGCATTATCTAGATCCAGGTTGCTTCTTCTTAACTTCTGCTCTTCGGCCAATCATCTCTTAATTACCCTCTTGTTTGGTGCGAGGAGATAATTGCAGGTATTCCTCGATTGGGTATAGGTCACTACGGGAAATACATAATCGATCATTTTCTGAGACTACTCATAGTGGGAGTAACTTAGATGGTAACATGCACCCACATGCGATGCCAACTAGGTGATAACATGGCAGGTCAATACATAAAGAGAAGCTTATCATAACACCACTCAGTCAGGTTGAGCTTGTGATTACGGAGGAAACAGACCACTTGGCGCTTGTGATCCATGTAAAAGAGGATTTGCTGAGGAGAGTGCCTGCAAGCGCACATGGTTTTCAGTTTGAAGAAATGTGGTTGAGACACGATGGGTATGAGGAAATGTCTAGGGAAGCATTGAGTAGTGATGATGGGGCCGAGTGCGGCATTGACTCAATGTGGCATTGCCTCAAGGATGTTTCACATGATATGAAACGTTAGAGATTTGAAACTTTTGGCTCAGTTCACGCAGAAATTAGGAAGCTGAAAGCAAGGGTGGAAGATGCACATGTCGTGGCGAGGGGCTCTGATCACATTCTCTATATTGATCAACAGCTTCATGAGGTTTATGAAAAATAGGAAATTATGTACCGACAACGGTCCAGATAGGATTGGCTCAAGGAAGGAGATAGGAACACACAAAAAATCAGCACAGGGCATCTCACAGGAGGCGAAAAAATACTGTCTAAGGCCTTAGAAAATCAGATGGTTCCATGTGTAAATCAAATGAGGGGATGTGTGAATTCTCACATGCCTTTTACAAGAACCTCTATGCCTCTAAGGGATCGAATAATCGAGACGAAATCTTGTTTCTTGTTGCACCTGCGGTCACTGAAGAGATGAATACCGTGCTGACTGCAGCGCTGACCGGTAGGAAAATTGAAATTGCGCTTTTTCAAATGGGCCCAACTAATGCCCCAGGGCTGGATGGGCTCTCGGCACTGTTCTACCAATGTCACTAGATGGATTTGAAGGCCCATGTGTGGCGTGCTATTAGGGATTTTCTCTCCGCTGTTGCTATTCCAGATGGTTTCAATGACACGGTCTTTGTCCTAATTCCCAAAGTAATCTCATCAGAGTTACTCACACAATTCCGCCCTATCAACATATGTAATGTTTTATGCAAAAGTGCAGCAAAGGAGGTGGCAAATAGGCTCAAAGTCTCCCTTCCAATTCTCATATCAGAAGAGCAAGCAAAGCAAGCAAAGCGCTTTTGTCCCGGGCAACAAACAATGTGCTTATTGTGTGTACATGCTATCAGGAAAAGGTGCTCTAAGTAATGATAAGAAACTACACTGAACGTCAGCACTAAGTTATCGGTGATGACTTAAATAACAAATTGGTCGTCAACATTAGTTCTCAACCGGCAAGCACTTGATTTACTATGACATAGGCTTTATTCAACTAACCATCATTCGCGAAGAATTTTTGATTCACCAATGACACAATTGTTGGAGACGCGTCCATCGGTAGTATATTCTCACTGCTGATCTATTTTGTATATTGTCCGTCATTGATAATTCGTAGTTGACGAGCAGGATAAGGGCAGTCACGTCATTGGTTTCAAATCATTACTGCCGCTGGAAATATAAGGTTGTCACTGGTAGGTTATTCTACGCTCATTGTTGGTTGATTTATTAGAAATAAAAAAAGTCGTATTAATCCACATTGGGTCGATGGTGGATTTATAGAGAATACAATAATGGCATATGTACAAATGCACTCAATTTGTTACAACTCGTTTCTAGTACTCGTACATACTCTAGACATACAACAGTGCATTCTAGACCGTACAAATACAGAAATTACATCATGAGCAATGTATTTAGTGATGTATAAGTATCACCGTACAAATACAGTAACTACATCATGTGCAATATATTTTGCGAGGTACAAGTATCACATTTTTAGAAGCTCATCAAGTTGGATTGTCTGAATAAAAGTATCACACAAGAAGATCATCGTCACACAGTTGATTTCCTTGTATGCTATATCTTCAGGTGGCGATACTACTGCAAGCAAAACAGGACGAGATCATGCTAGATAAAATAATAATGAGTCTATCTTGTAATAGATAATACTCAGCGTGATATATCTGAATACAGAAGTAAATGCTTCCCAGGAACTACAAATATATTAACATAAACTAGAGACATGACAAAGGAAATGGGTACTTACAAGATAAACCATTGACTGTGATACCTGAAAAATTCTGACATCAGATCAGTGTGCACAAGATGGATTGGCAATACAAAATTTGTGCACTAATATTTGAAACAAAAAGAATGTATGTCATCAGATATAGATGCATAGATAGACTAAAAAATATTAGTTAGGCAACAATTGATAGATTATAATGATTCATGACCAACTTACTTATATAACAATACACTAAGCAACAAGGATACATCAGGCGTGCAGTTAGGGAAGGCTACCTCACTTCAAAGGCAAAGTACCTATGAGAGAGGGTTCAGCTATGAGTCATTGCCACAGTAAAGAAGCCCAGTTTCGATGATTACTTCTTTGTTAATGAAGTTTACGAAAGTGTCATGGATCTGTGCGAACTCAGTCTTCTCTATGTTTGAAACATATGTTAACAAATATTTTGGTATATCGAATCTCTCCTAGAATCATATAAAGTTGTCCATATGTCACAAAAAGCAGTAGTCAGCATAAAAATCGTACGCTGCTGAATGCATCCAACAATGGTCACTTGATACATATTTCGAAATATTTTCGATCTCGTCCTCGTCGATGCGTTTGACATACATACAAAAAATCTTGTGTGTCACAAAGAAGCACCAAGATATCATTGATCTCGATTTCTGATGAATTTTTCATGGAACTCAAGATATAAGCCTTTTGGTCTCTCTGCGTAAGAACTATTAGGATCAAGTAGTTGCTGCACAAACATGTCAACAAACCAACAATATATTAACCATACATAATATGTAAATACATTATTTACAGGACAAACACTTTTCAGATTGTGATGACATGCATAGTGCAATATTAATGCACTCCACATAGTAGAATTTTGATAGGAGAGCACCAAATAACTCAATTAATGCTTCAAGGATGCTACTCTAACAAAATAGAGTTCTATCAAAATATAGACAATTAATACATACTTCACACCAAGTCCATCACCATTTTTCTAACTATCACAATGCAAAATACAAAAATAACCAAGTGTGTGCTTGTTTCTATAATTTTTCAAAGACGGGCATGCAAGTGAGCTTCTTAAAGAAATACATGAATTCCTAAACTAGTACATGCATGTATAGGTAATTATAAATAGAATTTGGTTATTCTCTATCAATTATAATCGTCTAGCTAGGTTTGCTTCTAGCAAATATATATCATACGTGATAAGAAAAAAGTACAACTTTTAAAGTTGGAATGATTTACTGCAGTGTCTTGTAGGGAACAAGTAGGTACAACTTGTCGTTATGAGTTTGAAATGCACCAAAGAGGCCCATTGAAGTGTCACGGATCAACAACTACGCATGCTGAGTTCTTTCGGCTTGTATTTTTGGCTTGGTGCAGCACCCAATTCTTGACCAGGGAGACATCAAGCACACTCTGCTCAAACATGTTGTAGATATGCTAGAAGTTCAAAATGGACTTCCCTGCGACAAAGTTTGAACCCTTAGACACCTTTACCGTGAAATGCGAGGTGCCTTCATCAGTTTCCAGCATCTCCAGCTTGTATCGCAGTTTCTTAACTTATGTTGAAAAGAGCCCGCCATTATCCACAGGTATAGAGCTCCACAAACATTGATCTCTTACTCACTTTCCTTTTAGGGCCACATATGCACTATCTAAGCATATATGATCCAACTTTTCCTTCTTTCGCTACTCTATCTCCTTCTTAGCGGTGCGGTTCCTCATACTCCTAGATCACATTGCAGGCCAATAACTTATAGATTTGTGCCCCTTTTCTGGGACTGCTGAAGTAGATGGCTTGGTATTTGCGACATGATCGTGGTTGGGGAAGGGGTGGTTTTTCCAACCAGTTGCTCTTTGTCTGTAGCCATGTCACCGCATGTGCCATTATCACCATATTTCTCAAAAATTTGAGATTCGTGCCCCTTTTCTGGGACCGCTAAAGTAGATGGCTTGGTATTTGTGGCATGCTCGTGGTGGGGGGGGGGGCATTTCTCCAACCAGTTGTTCTTTGTCTGCAGCCATATCACTGCATGTGTCATTATCGCCATCTATCTCAAAAGTTTGATATGTAGTGATACCAAATTGAGATGGTCCTGCTAGAGAGACTCGGGTGGCTGGTGGATGGCATACTTGAGTTGATGTTGTGAGATACTCAATGTTCTTCTTTAGCCACTTGATGAGATAACCCTTGCATTGAACAAGTGTCGCATACTCTGGGTTGGGCTAGTCATTTTGCTTTAGGTCACAGAAGTGTTGGACCATCTCAATCACCTGAACCCTCACCATGTTTGCTGGTAAATCCTCATAGTGGATCTTCTCCTCTATCGTTTTTGGTTGCACTAAGCCATGGGCAACCGCCACCTTGCTACTAAACTCAGGTATTTACACCTATAGACAAACACATGGTGCTTTCCTATATAACATGTATTACAAATATTTCAGACCCAAAGAATGAAAAGGATAAAGCAGTCCTACTCCAACAATGGGGTTGAGCCAACGACTCATACATAGATGTGGTCAACTAGAGTTGTTAGATCTTGGGCGCACTCTTCGATGGAGGCAGTGCTAGTCCTTTAAACAGCTGTGGAAGGGGCATTGGTCACGGTTGACAATCCATGCACAATCTCGATATCATGAAGCGATGTTGAGGGTTCAAGTCTTTGTCCCGGACCTCTTTTGTCCAATACACGTGCCAACACCATTTCCAATCTATCATCACGACTATTTTTGATGAATTTTTTTAGTAGGGCATATTCTGGGCATCCAGGATTTTTTTGTTCAATGAGCCCCACACTCAACTGCTATCACATGACCACGAGCCTCCGTCCCTACAGGAGCCGAGATGAGATTATCTTCCCACCACTCGATATCATTGAGATCCTAGGTGAAAGGGAAACAGATGTCGCATAGAGGGGGGGGGGTGAATAGGCGTTTTAAAATTATATGGTTTAGGCTCTAATAAATGTAATAAAACTAAATGTTTAATTAGCAAGCCAAAACCTATATCAACTAGGTTCAACTAAGTGCACCAACAACCTATACTAAGCAAAACAAGCAACAAGGTGATAGCAAGATATAATACTTCAAGCACGATGGATATCACAATGTTAATTGCATAAGTAAAGGGCTCGGTTGAGAGATAACCGATGGACACGGAGACGATGATTTTTTTCCTGAAGTTCGTTTCCAAAGAAGCTACATCTATGTTAGAGAGGTGGGATGGCACAATGTACTTCGAACGCCACAAATAGCTCACCTTGAGGTGTGGTGGCTCGATGCTCACCCAATGCCACACAAAGCCTCACCCTAAGATGCGAAGGCACTCAACTCACCGACGCCACAAAAGGCTCACCCTATTCTCCCATGAGCTCGCCACAAAGGCCTACTCACGTTCCACTATGGGACACTTGAGGGAGTTCACCGAACCCGTACAAGGCTTGGGGCAATCTCCACAAATCAATTGGAGGGCTCCCAAGAAACACCACAAAGGACACAAGCTTGAGGAATCTCCACAACAATTGGAGCCCCTAAGAATAATGTCACAACAGGCCACAAGCTTGAGGAATCTCCACAACTCAACTGGAGGCCCCAAAAACTCACCACAACTCCACACAACCGTCTAGGGTTCCAAGAACCCAAGAGAAACAAGCCCAAGAGCTTGAACTCGCCGAATCTCCGAGGAGAACTCAAACCTATGCACCAAATGCAAAGCCAATTACTTCACTCCAAAATTCCACCAAAGCTACAAAATCTATTGGGTAAATAAGATAGGAAGAACACAAGAGAAGAACACAAAATTCCTCCAAGATCTAGATCTCAAGATTCCCTTCACTAAGAAGAGATATGATTTGGTAGAGTTGTAGATCTAGATCTCCTCTCACTTTTCTCTAAAAAATATGCAAGAATCATGGGAGGTAGAGGGAGTAAGAAATCTCAAATAGATCAATAATGGTGGGAAAAAACAAGCTCCAAAGATGGGGAACCATTGGAGAAGAAGCCCCCCTTAAACAGGACAAGGAAAAACTGACCGTTTGGGCCAGATTCGTGCGCCACTGGAACTACCGGTGCCCCACCGGTACTATCGGTAAATAGAAACACAAGTTACTGAACAAAAAAAAGTTTTAACCGGAACTTTGGACGGAACTTGGGCCGGTACTACCGCTCAAGCAAAAATGTTGGACATCATTGCACGAAAACTTCAATAAATTTTGACTCTGGACTCTGATTTCATTGATCTTGGGCTCTTTTTGAAGAGAACAACAAGATCTATAAGATTAGGCAAAGAAACATCATAGTCCCACATGGGAGTATAAAAATAAAATGGAGAAAGGTATGAACTCTCAGAAGCGATGAACCGGTAGAACCTCCAAAACACAAAACGCAAGAAGTTGAGCTTGGAAACTCCTATTGGGATAAAACCAATTTTGGTGGAAAGATAATAAAGAGTATAATCCATCAAAAGGTGAAATATTGGATACCACCAAGTGATAAAATATCAAGTATATATATGTGAGATATTTCCCAAGGTGTGGAGCCGGAAAACCCGAAGATAAAAAACATAATAAGATATTCAAGGGAAAACATTTTTGATGAACTAGATCTTATTATGAAGATAACCACAAGCTCTAGAACCTCACATGGATAAGAACAAAATAACAACCAAGAAAATATGATGCAAGAATGGAAAGGTTTGAGCTCTCTCCGAAATATGCGATCGAGTTACCCACTTGACAGACCCTCTTGATAGTACGACCATTTATCCTAAACCCGGTCCCCATCACTACAAGAGACTGGTAAAATAGAAAACCTATCAAGATCATATCTTTGCCTTGAGAATTCCACTTGAGCTTGATGTCAAACGTCTTGGCCTTCTCAAGATGGATCGCCTTTCTTGATTGTTCTTGCTTGCTCTTGTTTGATGAAGACTTGTGAAATGCTCCCCCGTACTCCATGGGGAAACCTATTCTTTGAACTTGTATTCATCACTCCATGATCGCCAAGGATGGAAAGCTTCAAGCATGAGATCTTATAGAGATGGTGCATCTTGAGCTTGCACTTCATTTATTGATGATGTCTTGAAGATCACCATAAGGAACTCCATATCCTTCTTCTTCTTCAAGACATACTTGATCTTGTGTTTCTTATTCTTCTTCAAGAAGATTCCAATAGGCACACATCTCTTGGATATTGCTCCTTCTTTTTCAACCTTGAACCCAACACATGGTCCAAGCGATGCCAATGGACAAACCTACAAGTGAAACTCAATTTACACATTAGTCCATAGAGATTGTCATTAATTACCAAAACCACACATGGGGGCATACATGCCCTTTCAATCTCCCCCATTTTGGTAATTGATGGCAATCCCTTGAGAGGGTTTAAATATGGAATTTAATGAACAAAATGGTTGTCCCAACGTCAAATACTATACAAGTATGTGATGTTGGTACAACCACAATATATAGAGCAAACTCCCCCCCTCCACAATATATGCATGTGTGATGAACTTGAATTTCATTGCATAGATTACCAACCATTATCGGTGGTTGAGTTTCCTCTATATATTCAACATGCAAAGCAACAACAAAGATGCAAGAGCATGCAAGGCTAATGCTTAAGAACCAACTCAAAGCATAAACCAACTTCCCTTAAACCCTCTAAAATTTCTCCCCCATTAGCATCGATTTCCAAAATGGGTGAAATGTTCTAGACGGCTAATATAGTGAGACTTTCTCCAAAGGTGTGCATATGCACATATCCTATGATGAATACTTGGGAGGAAATCAAACTATATTGAGGACCCAAAGGTTGCAAAAGGAGAAGAAAGAGAAAATAGCTTCAACAAATTAAGCGAGCAACCCAAAATATCCAAAAGAACCAATTGAAAACAACAAATGATACCAAAAGAAAATAACAAGATATTATGATACTAGCAAGCGAGTGTTTAAATGAAATAGGGAAGCTCCCCAATCTTTATGCACAAATTAGAATCATTGAATTTGAATATATTATGCACAAATATGGAATACTCACTCCCCCATAAACATTTAAGACACAAAAGATGAGAAAGAAGGCAAATGAGCATTCTTAAATGAATTAAAGAAGCTCCCCAAGGAATATGCACCAATTATAATAATTGTATTTGGAAACAAAGTGCACAATCATGGAATCCTCACTCCTAAAAATTCATTTAACAATACTAGGCAAGTGAGATCAAAATATGAGTTCTCGAAGATGAAAACAAATGGGACAAGCACTCATAGGAAAATAAATCTAGAAGCCACGAAAGAGTCGAAATGAAATAAAAGGTGGTCTCCAAGGAAAACAAAAACAACCAAAGATTTATATTCTATTGTGTGTATAAGTTTCTAGGTGGGAAATATCACAAAGACATATGCCCACAAAGAAACATGCACACACCAAATAGATACTCAAGAAAGCACATGAAAAAAAATGAAGTCATAAAATATACCAATAAGATTTTTGCTTGAAAGCATGGCCAAAGGCTTGAATATATCTTATTGTACATCAATGAACTTAAAACACCAACACACTACATACATTAAAACTATTACCAAGGGAAGATGAAATATTTGGAATATATGGAGGGAGGCAACAAGTATCACAAATAGAAATCAACTTTGCAAAAATACTCAGTATTGCACATGAGAGTAGTTGAAGAAAAGATAGGCAATACAATTGCTAGATTGACATATTTGGGATTGGTGAATCATGAGCATGTTTTTGTATATTACCCATTATATGCACTCATCTCAACATACTCACATTAGCAATAGAGAGATCTCCTAAAAAGCAAAGAAAGAACCATAACATTTGCAAAAACACAAACTCATGCCAACAAGCAACCTACAAAAGGTTGGAATCAAGATATGGATGCATGAGATAGATACTTGTTACCAAGATATAATTGGTAGGATGTAGTGGATAAGAATTGGTTGATCATCCAAGCTTGCCTCCAATTGACATGTAAGCACCACTTCTTACTACTTGATGAGACAAGCATCCAATATATCCCCAATGTACCTACCCATAAATAAGTACACTATGGTCCCCAAACAAATTGGGTCCAAAGTAGTTAGTGCAACTATAATATATAGGCGACCCTCCACATAAATATGTGCATATTGATATGAAATTTAATTTCATGCACATCTTAGCCGATAGGATTTGGTGGAGAATCTCCTATATATTGGATCAAGAAAGCAAGCATGCCATAATATAAAACATGTAGTAAATATACATGCACAAGACTTTCAAGAACTAAAAAGGAGATACAATTTGAACAAAAACACAAAGTAAACCAAGAAGTCGCACACAAGAGTGTGACATGATAAAAAGTGTCCAAATTGTATCCAAGAGACACATCAACACATTAAAGGACACAAATTCAACAAATGAACAAGGCAAAATCCAAAGAGCAAAATATAGACAAAAACACCAATACTCAAGGATTTATCTCATCCTAAAGGATCAAACAAGTAACAAATAATGAGACAAAACCAACTCCCAAAATAGAAAGGTTCCAACACACAAACCAAACTCTCTACACTTTTCATGATGGCACAAAGTACCAAAAGAAAAGATTAAATTTCCAATCACAAAAGGGAGTGTTCTAAATAATATAGGAGAGCTCCCCCATGAATGGTGCATTATGTATAATTTTGCTTTTGAATGCAAAATGCACTCAAATGAGATCATCACTACTACCTACATTAAATAAAACACAAGAGAATACCAATAAACTAAAATGATCCACAAGAGGCAAGGAAAACATGGGAGAAAAAGAAAACATTTTCATGGCCAAAGATAGGGCAAAAACAAGAAAAGGCTAAAATGAATATGATCAATAAATTTTACCATATACGGAGTACCACTTGTCCAATGACAAGAATTATTGGGAAACATTTCCAAGGTAGTTTACAAGGATATCATGATCATATTCACAACAATAAGCATATAAAAATTAAGCATGATGCCTAGATAGAGATTCTTGATAGCTCCAAATAGTCACGCAATCATTAAAGATTAAAGTAACTTGAAGCAAATGGTTTCCATGGAGGATATGGAGGTCCAAATATGGGGAAACACATACCAAGAAAACTCTCACAAACAAGATCCAAAAGATGAGCAATATAATCAACCCAAGGAAGTTGGAACTTGTTTGAGCTAAATGTGCCACATAGGAGCTAGATAAATTAATATCAATTATAAGTGGCACTACCTCAAATGACCACATTTTCTACGTTTGTAATATGCACAAAGCATATGACTCCCCCATAATTTGATAAACCAAGAATACTCAACAAGAGGTAAAAACATCCAAATAGAGATGATTAATGAACATTATGGAACTTGAATTTCTCATGAGAAATAGATACCACAAAGACTAGATAAACTTGCAATATACATATGAAGTGGTATTCCTCATGTACACATTTTAGGATTGTGGAATGCCCAAGCATAACACTCCCCCAAAATGGGATAGTCCATTAATATCTCCCAAGAGCCAAACGAGATACCAAATAAATTCACCAAAGGCTCAAACACAAGAACACAAATACATGATGTGCCAACCAACATACACAAAATAAACTTGATAACTCAATAAGTACGAGGGAAGCACAACATATACAAACACATACATGCAAGGTACAAAACCAACGCATGCACAAGGGAGCAAGTAATTTTCAATGTAAATGAGTTGAGCACATGTTACTGCAAGGAGGAACATTGGATATAAGATAGAATCATGATAATCCAAATGGCTTGACTTGACAAAAATAAATGATGAAGATCCCTCAATTCTTCATAATGTAGCCAAGCCTCCAATGCCCTCCAAGAACACCTATTGATCAAGTTTTAGCTTGTTGGTCCCCAACCAAGTTGGGTCCTAAGAAGTTAGTCACAATAGGCTCGGACACCCAAATGGTTCTTTTCTTGACACCACGTTAGATACCAACATACATGGCAAACACATTGCCCACCTCATCCTTACGAAGAGAATAAGAATCATCAATCAAGATAGGATGGGATGAGGAGTTACCCATGGTGCATGAGGAAGAAAGGTGCCCCTTATCACGGCATATGTAGCAAGTTCTTCTCTTGCTATCTTTCTTCTTGGAAGGTGTCGCACCATGAAGAAGAACTTGAGGCAACTTGGGAAGAGGTCCACTTCTAGCTTGAGGTGGAGCTTGAGGCTCCTTCCTTTGTTGCTTCTCACCAAGAGACTTCTTCTTCAATGGGCAACATATCACATGATGTCCTTCTTCCTTGCACTTGAAGCACACAATGTTGGCTAGATTCTTCACTTGACCTTGGCCATTCTTCTTTTTGCCCTTGTGCTTCAACAACTTGGTGGGCTTGTTTTTGTTGTTAGAGTTGAATCCAAGCCCACTCTTATCATTTGGGGATCTTCGCACACCCAAGATGTTCTTGAATGTGGTCTTCCCTTCATGACACTTCTTCAAGTCATTCTTCAAATAAGTGACTTGATCCTTGAGCTTCTTGTTTTCCTCTACATGGTTAGTATCAACAACAATACTAGAGGAAGTATATGCTACATTGTTAGAGAAGCAAGGCAAGGGATGCAATTCATCACAAGATATAGCATGGTTATGAGATGATGAATCACAAGTACTAGCACATGGCAATATGACACTATGAGTAGATGTAGTGCTAATGTCCACATGAGGCATACTAGATGTTACCTTTGACAAAATAGCCTCATGAGCCAACTCTAGACTACCATGGGAAACTATAAGGTCCTCATGCGAGCTTGAGAGATTAGCATGATTTTCTTCTAATTTCCCATAGTTGCTAGCTAGCAAAGCAAGTTGAGATTTTAGCTCAACATTCTCCTTCACAATAGATGCTTCACAAGAGATAGAGTTAGTAGCACAAGCATCATCAATAGTAGTAAGAGGTGAGGGCAATTTGGAAAGCTCTTTAGAGTATGAAGCTTTAAGTTGCTCATGTGACTCGGTGAGTTTGATGAGCTCCCCCTTGATGACCCTAGAGCCATTATTGAGGTTCTCAAAATCCTCAGTTTGGCATAATCAACTTCAAGTTCATCATTTTTAATTTGGAGGGCACTTGCCACCTCAAATTCTCTATCATGAGATTTCTGCACTCTAGATAGCTCTAGAGCAAAGGCCTCCTCAAGAGATTCCTTGGTGGTTTGTTCCTATTCAAGAGATTCATTTAGGTTTGCAATGTCATTAGCATACTCACGCTCAAGACTGCTCATTTTGTCAATTGTGTCCTCATGCTCATAAATTAGTTGCTTACTTTCAATGGCAAAGTTCAAGGTTTCAATGAAAGTAGAGCAAGCATTTTTATTTTTGTGTCCTCATGCTCATAAATTAGGACTAGCTCCCCCTTCTCTTTTAAAGAATCAACATCATCTTCTACTTCATCTAAGTCAACATTCACATCATCATGAGGTGCATGGGGATCCAAAGGAGAAGTTACCTTTGATTCCTTAGCCTTGAGGCATAGGTGAATGTTTGGAGAAGGTGATGATGGGGGAACACTTGAATCTCCAATCACAACCTTGCCTTGGCCCACACATTCTTCGATTTCCTCTACATGGTTAGCAACACAAGTGCTATAGGAAATAGAAGCACATTTATCATGGCAACAAGGCAAAGCAAGCATATCTTCATGAGATATATTCAATCCACTTCTACATGATATGCAAGGACAATCAACACTAGGATGTAAGTCACATATAGTCCTACAAGTGTTCATGTCCAAAGATACAACATTGCAATGAGATAGATATGAAGAATCATGAATGGAAAGCTCACTATCCACATTGCAAGTTCCATCACCACTCACCATATCATTACCTTGCGACAACTCACATGTAGGTGAAGTGGAGGAAGATGAGAACTCATCATGACCGGAGGTGGAGGGAACACAATCATACTCATTAAGCTTGGACACATCATATTTTGCTTGAAGCTTTGTCTAAATATCATGAGCATTATGAAAAGGCATGATTGAGGAAAGAACTACAAAGCTCACAATATTAACAAGCACATTAGATGGTTGAGCTTCGAGATAAGAGTTTGTCTCCTCCTCTAAAGATAGATTTTGGGAATACTTAGGAGGAGACAAGCCCATATCTCGAATTCTCTCAATATTTGGGTCAATGACCCGGAAATGACTAAGCATGCGAATACGCCAACCATCGTAATTTGGGCCATCAAATGTAAACGTGTGAGAGTGCACTAAACCCCTAGGAGACATCTTTACTCTCGAGGCAGTGAAGCCTAAGAAGTGAGAACCTCGCTCTAATACCAATTGAAAGGGACACAAATGTCGCCTAGAGGGGGGTGAATAGGCATTTTAAAATTATTACGGTTTAGGCTCTAATAAATGCGGAATAAAACTTAACGTTTAATTTATCAAGCCAAAACCTATATCAACTAGGTTTAACTAAGTGCACCAACAACCTATGCTAAGAAAGACAAGCAACAAGGTGATAACAAGATATAATATTTCAAGCACGATGGCTATCACAATGTAAATATCATAAGTAAAGGGCCTGGTGGAGAGATAACCGATGGGTGCAGATACAATGATTTGTTTCCCGAAGTTCACTTCCAAATAAGATACGTCTCTATTGGAGAGGTGCAATGACACGATGTACATCGAACACCACAAATGGCTCACCTCGAGGTGTGGTGGCTCGATGCTCACCCAACGCCACACAAGGCCTCACCCCAAGATGCAAAGGCACGCAACTCACCGACACCACAAAAGGCTCACCCTATTCTCCTGTGAGCTCGCCAAAAAGGCCTAACCACGTTCCACTATGGGACACTTGAGGGAGGTCACCGAACCCGTACAAGGCTTGGGGCAGTCTCCATAACTCAATTGGAGGGCTTCCAAGAAACACCACAAAGGCCACAAGCTTGAGGAATCTCCACAACAATTGGAGCCCCCAAGAACAATGGCACAATATGACACAAGCTTGAGAAATCTCCACAACTCAATTGGAGGACCCAAGAACTCACCACAACTCCACACAACCATTTAGGGTTCCAAGAACCCAAGAGAAACAAGCCCAAGAGCTTGAAATCACCGAATCTCCGAGGAGAACTCAAACATGCATGAAATGCAAAGCCAAGTACTTCACTCCAAAACTCCACCAAAGCTACAAAATCTATTGAGGATATAAGAGAGGAAGAACACAAGAGAAGAACACAAAATTCCTCCAAGATCTAGATCTCAAGATTCCCTTCACTAAGAAGAGATATGATTTGGAAGAGTTGTAGATCTAGATCTCCGCTCACTTTTCCCTAAAAAATATGCAAGAATCATGGGAGCGAGAGGGAGTAAGAAAGCTCAAATAAGTCAACAATGGTGGGCAAAAAAGAGCTCCAAAGATGGGGAACCATTGGGGAAGAAGCCCCCCTTAAATAGGACAATGAAAAACTGACCGTTTGGGCCAGTTTCGCGCGCCATCGGAACTATCGATGCCCCACTGGTACTACCGGTAAATAGAAACACAAGTTACTGAACAAAAACAAGTTTTCATTGGAACTTTGGGCGGAACTTGGGCCGGTACTACCGCTCAAGTAAAAACATTGGACGACATTGTACGAAAACTTCAATAGCTTTTGACTCCGGACTCCGATTTCATTGATCTTGGGCTTGTTTTGAAGAGAACAACAAGATCTACAAGATTATGAAAAGAAACATCATAGTACCACATGGGAGTATAAAAATAAAATGGATAAAGGTATGACCTCTTAGAAGCGACGAACCGGTAAAACCTCCGAAACGCAAAACACAAGAAGTTGAGCTTAGAAAATCCAATTGAGTTGAAACCAATTTTGGTGGAAAGATAATAAAGAGTATAATACAACAAAAGGTGAAATATTGGATACCACCAAGGGATAACATATCAAGTGTATATATGTGAGATATTCCCAAGGTGTGGAGCAAAAAAACCGAAGATCGAAAACATAATAAGATATTCAAGGGAAAACATTTTTGATGAACTAGATCTTGTTATGAAGATAACCACAAGATCTAGAACCTCACATGGACAAGAACCAAATAACAACCAAGAAAATATGATGCATGAATGGAAAGGTTTGAGCTCTCTCTGACAGATGCGATCGAGTCACCCACTTGAGAGCCTCTCTTGATAGTACGACCATCTATCCTAAACCCGGTCTCCATCACTACAAGATACCGGTAAAATAGAAAACCTATCAAGATCTTACCTTTTCCTTAAGCATTCCTCTTGAGCTTGATGTAGACCATCTTGACCTTCTCAAGATGGATCTCCTTTCTTGATTTCTCTTGCTTGCTCTTGTTTGATGAAGACTTGTGAAATGCTCCCCCATAATCCATGGGGAAACCTCTTCTTTGAACTTGTCTTCATCACTCCATGATCGCCAAGGATGGCAAGCTTAAAGCATGAGATCTTCTATAGATGGTGCATCTTGAGCTTGCACTTCATTTCTTGATGATGTCTGGAAGATGGCCATGAGGAACTCCATCCCCTTCTTCTTCTTCTTCTTCTTATTCTTCTTCAAGACATACTTGATTTTGTTCTTATTCTTCTTCTTCAACAAGATTACAATAGGCACAAAGCTCTTGGATATTTCTTCTTATTTTTCAACCTTGAACCCAACACATGGTCCAAGCGATGCCAATGGACTAACCTACAAGTGAAACTCAATTTACACATTAGTCCATAGAGATTGTCATTAATTCCCAAAACTACACATGGGGGGCATACATGCCCTTTCACTAGGACCATTGATATTGAGGCACTAACATATTTTCTTGCAAATAACATGATGCAGGTTTCAATAGATAGTGACATGCATGTAAAGAATATATAGGGTTCAAACAGTTTAACATTAATAGAGTAACAGACTGGCCAAGGGGATATAATCTAGCAGATAAGAAATATGTACTAAAAATCAGTGCATTCTCTTGGCTTCCAAACTTGTGAAGATTGGCTGGCCAGTGTTCTCGTCAATTTTTGAGCAGGCCCTCATAAACTCCCTTCTGGGCCCTACTCGGATGTTCTTGAGAGGTAGCTTTCTCCCTACTTCAAGCAGAAGATGCTCCTCTTGATCCCACAGTTTCATTTCATAGGTAACCACGACTGCCGAGCCTATGGTTCATCGTGTTCTTCTGATGTAGTGCCTTTCCCCATTCACTCTTTATTTTGAAATGTTCGATTGTGCGAGATGCTAAGAGTGACTCCAGTGCTCATCTTGTAATGCAGTCCATCTCCAACGTATAAAGGTATCAAAATATTCACCCTTATGCTTATTTTCCAAGTTCCGCCACATCCCCAATGCATTTATCATCTTTGTCAGAGCTCTACCTCTAACTTTCTTCAACTTATTTTTAGCACCTCCAATGTTGATCTTGACTATGCCGAACATCTTTGCCAAGAGCGCCTCCTCTGGTTTTTATGCTCGACTGCCTTCAACTTCGTGCATCTAATTTTTACACCTTGATGAACGATGAGGCCTATGGAGTTGCTATATATTTTTGAAGATTCTTCTGGTTTCGTAGGAACACCTTTGTGATCGACACGACTGATCACTTGGATCTCCTCAGGCAACTTGGTTCAACTCCTAGGCTTATGCTGCTTCTTTCCCTTATCTGGCTCCTTTTTCACGACTTCAGAGACAATATCTGGTATCTTATCATCATCAGTGTTATCGAATCCTAATGAAGAGTCTTCATTCAATCATTTCCGCACTCATAGTCGGATGTCTCTAGTTCTTACACCTGTTCTGAACCAGTTTGTGTTTGTGAAACTAACATGATCTGATACTGTTGTTGAATTAAAAGAGAAAGGCTTTTCTATCAAAGAATTCCAAAATAAAAAAGAGTGGTACAAGATTGAAAAAAAGTTACTTGAGCAATGATCATGAATTATTCATTACTCAAATCAAGTGCTCGACTAATTGAACTTGATGATTCTATAATATGCCAAACTTTAAAAACTTCTTATAACATATTAATACGAAAGGTGTTGAAGCCTCTAAGTCATGTGATGTGTGAAGGTGTGATATAACTCATGATGTAGTTCTATATCCGATAATATAATTCTGTTTCAATTTTTGCCTCATTTATTGTAACGATTCGTGCCTCATGAACATGATGACATTGTCCATAAGCCACCATCTTGATCGGGGACAAGCAAGAGTGTAGCTTGGAGGAGTTAATGAGTCAAAAATTGAAGCATTTTTACCTCTTGTTTTTTGCATAAGTAGAGTATGATTTTTAGTATTTACTGTGCTAGCGCGCACCTTTTGTCTTTGTTTCAACAGGATCCTGAATTACTAAGTCTTCCCTGAACATATCAATTGGGACTATCATATTATGCAGTACTATGATATTTCTAAGTAATAAATGTCATTTAATTCATTTTTTCCTCGCACTTGGGAGAATAGCAAACATGGAGAAGCCTATAGACAGTTTAACAAGCACTGGTACAGGCGGAGCTTTCCCGTACCGTTCGCCTGTATCACCTGTCAGAGTGTCTGTCTCGTCTGAAAGATCGGTATAAGCGACTAGAGGGGGTGAATAGGCACTACTCAATTTTTAGCTTCTTTTCAAATTAAGGCTTAACACAAAGTAAGTTCACTAGATGTGCAACTAGGTGAGAGAACCTAAATGACGAGCAAGAAAGCACCAACAAGTAAAGAGTAAAGGATAGAAATAACTGATAGTAGACACGGAGATGTTTTCCCGAAGTCCCTTACTTTTGAGGGGAAGTACATCTCCGTTGGAGGGGTGGGTGGTACTAAGACCACCAGCGCCACAGAAGGCCTCACCCTATTCTCCCAAGCATCCGCCTCATGGCAAGCACCCGATCCACTATGCAGTGACCTTGTAGGTGGCGACCGAAACCTTTACAAACTTGTTGAGTTAACCTCCACCACACTCCGAGTCTCCCAACACGATCCCGAAGCTTTACAACCAATGCCCGAGCTTCGAGACTGACCTCTTACGTCCAGAGTTCAAAGTACCCAAGAGTAACAAGATCCACAAAGGGAAACAAGGGGGAATCAACTTTGCTTTGGTAAAACCCTAGATCTAGACCTCCTCCACCAAATCCCAAAATATCGAATAAATTGGAGAACTAGGGGAGGAGATCTAGGGAAATTATAGCTCAAGAACAATGGAGAGAGAGATAAAAAAGGCAAAGTTCTCATTGGAAAAGAAACACCCTTTTATACTCAAAGGAGAGAATATGCCCGTTGTTGCCAGCCCCGAGCGGTAGTACCGAAACAACCGGTACTACCGGACTGGTACCGGACGTGGTACCGGATGCGGACAATAGGTTATGAAGAGTGCTCAGTATCCCCCGGTAGAACCAGCATGAAACAAGCGGTACCACCACAGAGCAGTAGTACCAGAAGCACCAGCGGTACTACCGGTTGGGGTGGTAGTACTGGACCGGAGGTATCGGGTGAGTCTGAAGAGGATATGAGGCTTGCCGAAGCTCTCAGACTCATCCGGTACCGCCAAGCGGTACTACCGATGTCAAGCGATAGTACGGAAATAAATTCCGGTACTACCGGATGACACAGACTGAGCAGGACGCAACAACAGGGACATAAATCCTCCAAAGTCTCAACCATTGAGGAAAGCTTGAAGGGCAGCATACGTAGAGTTCATTCCACCCAAACTTTCTGACGCGGACCCCCTCTTAATAGTATGGTTTTACTACGACTCAAAATAAGAGAAGTAAGAAAAACTACATCTTGCTATTGATTCTTTTGAGGGGAACCGAATGCTTTGCAAACATAGTTGGCCTGAAAGACACTTAACAAATGATTAGTCCGACACGTGTGTTATCATCAAACATCAAAACCACTTAGGGAAGGAAATGCGCTTTCAATATCCCCCTTTTTGATGTTTGATGACAACACACACATGTGCATAACATATATTATGATAGCGCACAAGGTTTGCAAAATGGAGACGGGCTCCCCCTAGATATGTGCAATATCATGCATATACTAGGATCAACACTCCCGCTCAATTTTTCAAACCAACCAAGGGTGCAAAGAAAGTAGAACTATGACTTTAAACGCATACCTTTGCACAACATTATGTGATGGGAAATAAGTGGGCCACAATTAGATAGTGTCATCACATAAGATGGATCCACATAACCACATAGTCTTCACTTATATAGTTCACACATAGGTAGCAATAGAGTTCACAAATAATAAGAGGCAGAGAAAAAGTTCACAATCAACCAAAGATCAAAGAAAGAACGAGCTTGTGACTTTCCCATGCAAATCCCCACATAGCCTATATTGCAACTTCTCCCTTTTTGTCATCAAGAAGCCAAAAAAGGGACAAGAGCAAGACTAACGTCCCAATGATCACTCCTCATCATCACCAACATGGAATCCTGGGGCATGGAAGGAGGAGGGGGCATCATCGTCATCCTAGTTGCTATTCTTGAAGATCCATTGCTCTCCAGGGGTGATATTGTTCTCTGAGCCTTCGGAGACCGTCAAACCTTGAGATTCCATCCACTCTTTCTGACGAGAGCAAGCTTTCTTGGCATAGACATGGGCTTCATACATACGCTTTTGATTGTCGGTTTGAAGGCAGAAATTTTTCTTGAGCTTGGATTCAAGCCTACTGGACCATGAGGGCGAAGCATCCGTGTGACGAGACACAACAAAAGTATGGCCATCATGACCACCCACATCTTCATCGGAATCTTATGTAACCATGTTACCTTCCTCATCAATCTCTTGGCTAGCCATGTTGCAAGGTTTAGAATGCTTCTTGATCAATAAAGACTTGGACTTGTGAGGCAGAAGATGGTGGTTATGGAGGTCATTGGCAATGAAGGTGCACTTGCGGATGATAAGAGCCATAACATAGGGAGCAAAAGGGGGCACCCTTCTAGTGTGCACGGCAATGAACATCTCATTCCATATGAAGTCCATCACATCAAGTGGTGTACCGGAGTTACGGTTGACATAAGTGTTGTACATGAGGTCAACCATATAGCCATGCATCACGTCCTTGTTCCCTACCCGAGGGGCAATAGTCTCATGGAAGATGTGGTTCAAAATGTCGTAGGTGGGTAGAAGATCCTTGATCTTGCCACAAATACCTCGGTCTTGAATGTAGAGAGGCGCAATAACATCCTTCTTCTTATGTCTACCAATAGAGTGACAGCGAAATCCACACGGGTTGTCCAAGCCACGGTCCTCATACCCAAGGATGTCCCCAAGATCGGACAAAGTTGCTTCCTTGATAATTCCCTGAGTCATCCATGTCATTTTCCTTGAGTTAGAAGTGCCAAAGTGCACGGTGGCAAAGAACTGAGACACAAGTTGGGGTCAAAGTCTTGTTTGAACTCCATGAGAGGAAGCAAACCAATGTTGCTGCAAATCTCTTTAGCCTCCCCAAAGTATTCAATATGACTGTCCATGTGTGCCATATCAATCCACTTCTAATCCATAAACAACTGATCACTGTGCAGAAGAACCTCCTTGAACACCCTCTCCTAGAAGTTAGTGAAGAACAAGCTACCTTCATGGTCACGGTCATGAGCACAAAGATAAGGGTTCTCTTTCCTCAAGGTAGTGAAATCATCCTCAGAGAGATATAATAGAAGCTTTGGCCCTGCTGGCCTAGAAATCACACTATTGGAGAGCCTAGTGGTAGAGGGAGGTGGAGCACGACCATGGCCAGAGGACTGCTTGGTAGCCTCACCACGACCACCCCGAGTGGACTTGAGCTTCATACGTTTCTTGGCTAGGGCATGACCTCTTCTTCGAACTCCGATTCCTCCTCAATCTCATGACTAGCCTTTAACCTCTTCCGAGAACCCGAGCCACCTACACCTATGAAAGCAGTATGAAGAAGAGCTTGGAGATGAGGGCACAAGATCCCGAAACAAGAGACGTAAATCCTAGTTTTCACATGTTTTTGGGTTTTGGTGGGTCCGGTAGTACCGGATGGTGCGACCGATAGTACCGCATGGAACTGGTAATACCAGAAAATTAATTTTCTAATACTACCGGAGAAGAGGTACAACACACAGATCCGGTAGGGATGGAACTTGAACTGAGCACAAATCCACAGAAAAAGGTGATTCCCAGGTACAATGAGGTGGGTATTAGCGAGATATGTGAAGGAAATCCATCCAAAGGCGGTTTTGATCATGAATCTAAACAAGATCTAGATTCTAGACGAAAACAAGGAGAGGAGAAGAAACACAGTTGTATGAGAGTCCATGGCAGAGGATATTGAAGGAGAGGATGCATGTAGGCTGGATCTAGGAAGAACCCGACGGAGAGGGGCGGAGGAGCGGCTCCTGACGGCGAAATCGGCTCCATGCGATGGCATCATTAGGTGGGGGATACGGGGATAAGTGAGGCACTGAGGGGTGCCTCCGCGCCCAACCCCCTCCCCCCTACTTAACCAGATACCGCAACCCCGTGGTACCGGATTTTGGTCCGGTAGTACTGGACACCGGTAGTACCGCAGGATTTTTCGGTATAGCTGGACCTGAGGCAGTTTCTAGGATTGCTCCTAGGAACTGGCCTGGTCCGGTAGTATCATGAAAAATCCGGTAGTACCAGTGAGGCCAGAAGAGAAATCGACAGGAAAAAGCATGGAGAAGGATGGAATCTTGTGCAGAAAGAGAGTGGGTAAGAGATTTTGAGAGAAAAAATGGCTTAGGATGAGATGTTCAAACTGGTAGGGAGAACAATGCACTTGAATAATTTTGAGAACCAACAAGAGAACCAAATGGGAGTGCTTGACCCCAAAAACCAAACAAACCCAAAAAGATGACAAACATTAGGAAAGATCAACCTCTCGTGAGGGAGAGGGTCGGTGGCCACGGCCACCATGTTTCAGTATACTTGGCTTGGCACCACGAAGATACATCTTGGGTTCATTACTAAAACTCTTCATTGAAGCTCACATATCCCATAATGATATTAAGAGGACGATTTTATTACTTTGGGCATAATAGGGGGAGGGATAACCCAATCAATTAGGACTACACTCCCCCTATGTCCATGCCTACATCTAGATCAAATAACACATGAATGCATGGGTATGGGTGCATGATATCAAGCCACATTGCTCGAATCTATGATATTTAGCTCATGCCTTAACTCTTGGAATCTCTTCTCATCAAGGGGCTTGGTAAACAAATCTGCTAGATTCTTCTCGGTGATCACATATGAGAGGTCAATATCTCCATTGTTCACATGCTCCCGGATGAAGTGATGGCGAATATCAATATGCTTTGTTCTTGTGTGTTGCACCGGGTTGTAGGCGATCTTGATTGCACTTTCATTATCACAAAGAAGAGGCATTTTTTCACAAGTGACACCGTAATCCTTTAAAGTTTGCCTCATCCACAACAATTAAGCACAACAACTAGCGGCCACAATGTACTCGGCCTCGATGGAAGACAAGGAGACACAATTTTGTTTCTTTGATGACCAACACAGTGGCAAGCCCCGGAGGTTGAATTCCTTCTTACTTTGTCTCCCGCCTAAACTGAGTCCGTGAATCCATGAAGAACAAAGCTTGAGCCCTTGGGATACCATAAGACAAAGTTTGGGGTATCAACTAAATATCAAAAGATTCGCTTGACCACCACAAGGTGGCTTTCCTTTGAGGTGGCTTGAAACCGTGCACAAATACCCACACTCAACATGATATCCGGTCTAGATGCACAAAGATAGAGCAAGGAACCAATCATAGATCAATATACCTTTTGATACGCATCTTTACCCCTAGTATCGAGAGCGAGATCACACTTGAGTGGCATGGGATTCTTGGCTCCATTTAGATCTGTCAACTTGAACCTCTTGAGCATATCTTGAATGTATTTGTCTTGATTAATAAAGATACCTCCAATCAATTGCTTCACTTCAAACCCAAAGAATTGCAATTAGCCCATCATAGACATTTCAAACTTATCGGTCATTAGCTTAGCAAAAACATCATTGAAAGATTTGTTAGGAGAACCAAAGATAATATTATCAACATAAATTTGGCAAATGAACAAGTTTCCTCCAACTCTCTTAGTAAAAAGAGTGGGGTCGATTAACCCAACTTCAAAACCACGGTCTACCAACAACTTTCTAAGGTACTCATACCACACACATGGAGCTTGTTTAAGTCCATAGAGTGCCTTATCAAGTTTGTAGATGTGGTTTGGAAACTTGGGATCCTCAAAACCAGGAGGTTGCTTGACATACACCAACTCATTTAAGGGACCATTAAGAAATGCACTCTTAACATCCATTTGTTGTAACTTAAAGTTACGATGAGATGCATATGCAAGAAATATACGACTGGATTCAAGACGGGCTACGAGGGAAAAAGTTTCATCGTAGTCGATACCATCGACTTGGGAAAATCCTTGAGCCACCAACCTTTCCTTGTTGCGAATGACCATCCCATTTACATCTTGCTTGTTCTTGAAGATCCACATTTTCCCAATAACATTATGGAACTCCTTGGGTCTCTCCACCAATGACCACACTTTGTTGTGCTCTAAGTTGTGAAGCTCTTAATGCATGGCATCAAGCCAATCCGGGTCCTCAAGAGCTTCATACACCTTTTGGGGCTCTACACAAGAAATGAAACTATCGTGGCCAACAAAGTTAGCCACTTGGTTACGAGTAGTAATGCCCCTTTCAATATCAACAACAACATTTTAAAGAGTAAGTCCTTCTCGGATGAGCTTGGAGATCCTCCTTGCTTCACGACGAGCATGACCTTCCTCAGTGGATTCTTGAGAAGCTACTTGCTCATCACCATAATTTTGATCCTCGTCTTGACCTTGAAATGGATCTTGCTCCTCTCCTTGAGCTTGCTCGACATTTTGACTTTGTCCATCTTCATGAGCTTGACCTTGGTCCATATGGGGTGAAGCACACCCATCGTTCACTTGAGCTTGACCTTGGTCATGCGATACCTCTTCATTTATGGTGTCTTGTTGGCCATGGGGTTGAAGTAGATCTTGAGTAGGTGAGGGCTCCACTTGAGTAGAGCATTGTCCTTCTCCTTCCACCACAAGGGGTTCCTCAATGGGTCGGAAGAATCCCACACCCATTCTTCTTATGGATTAAGGAGGAATTTCATCACCTACATCACTAAGATCAATTTGCCCCACTTGGGAGCCATGATGCTCATCGAACCTCACATTAGAGGAAACTATAACTTGCTCGGTGGACTTGTTATAGATCCTATAAGAGTGAGAGTCCGATGCATAGCCAACAAAGATACCTTCAATAGCACGAGGCTCGAATTTAGATAACCGGTTACCTTTCTTGAGAATATAACACTTACACCCAAACAGTCGAAGATAGTGGATACTTGGCTTCTTGCCGGTGAGGATCTCATATGGATTCATATCCAAGTACCTGCAAATATAAACCTGGTTGGCAATATGACAAGCGGTAGAGATAGCTTCAGCCCAAAAGTTATATGGAGACTTGAACTCCACAATCATAGTTCTTACCATATCCATAAGAGTCTGGTTCTTCCTTTCTGCCACACCATTTTGTTGAGGGGTATAAGGAGCGGAATATTGATGCTTGATTCCCTCATCACCAAGAAACTCATCTAAGGTGTAGTTCTTGACCTCCGTACCATTGTCACTTCTAATGGCCAGATCTTCTTGTTATGTTGATGTTGCACCTCATTGGCAAATTTGATGACGGTTTGTTGAGTCTCATTCTTCTTCTTGAAAAAATATAACCATGTATATCTTGAGTAGTCATCCACAATAACCAAACAATACTTCTTCCCCCCAAGGCTATCAAAGGATTGAGGACCAAACAGATCCATGTGAAGGAGCTCCAAGATCCCATCGGAATAGATGGTTGTAGTGGGGGGATGTGCTGTCTCATGGAGCTTCCCTTCAATGCATGCCCTACACACACGATCTTTGACAAAGCACACATTATCTTTAAGTCCAAGGATGTGGCCTCCCATGTGAAGACTTTGCAAAGACCTCATGTTAACGTGACCAAGACAGCGATGCCAAAGCAATCCCACGTCACCTTTATCCATTAGGAAAGCCACGGTAGGTGTGGGTCTCTTATCGAAATCTACCACATACAAACCGTTTTCAGCATTCCCAACAAAGGTTATAGAGAGAGTCTTGCTCCACATGGGAACTACAACCTTAGGGGTAAAGTAGGAAACAAAGACCATAAGAGTGAGTTGATGAACGGAAAGTAAATTATATGAAAGGGTTTTGACAATCATAATGTCCACAATGGATATATCCGGTGTGACCACTACCTTACCCAAACCTAATACCTTAGAGGTTGATCAATCTCCAGAAGTGACACACATGTTGGAAGTATTAGGTCTAGTCTCATCAAGCATCTCCTTGCTTCTAGTCAGATGACTCGTGGCACCACTATCAACCACCCATTTTCTTACACCGTAAGCATAGTCCTACAAGAAATCAATGCTTGTTTTAGGTACCCATTATTGAATGGGTCCTCTTTTGTTACTCACAAGTATCTTAGGGACCCAAATGTCCCAACAGTAATCATCACCATAAGAGGTGCCTACATATTTAGCATAGACATGACCATCATAAGATTTCATAAGAACATAGGATGGGTTATGTTTTACCGCAAAATCATTACGAGTGGGTTCATCACCACGCTTAGTGAGACTTGTATCCTTCTCTTTTTCCTTCTCCCCTCCTTCACAAAGTTAATCATTTTGGAAGAGGGAGTGGGCACGTTCTTCTTCTTCTTGCCCTTTCTTTTCTTCTTTGTCTTGGATGCAAATCCAAGTCCTTCCCTAGCCACATTGTATATTTGATTTCTCAACAGATCATTTAGGCTTTTCTCACCTTGAATGCATGATACAAGGCGTTTCTCAATTGTAGCTTTCAACCTCTTATTTGCCTCGAGAAGATCCTCATGCTCACAATAAAGGTTAGTAGAACATTAAGCAATACTAGTTGACAAGGTTGAAACATCATTTGTCACTTGAGTTTAGAGTTGTTCATGTGACTTTGAAAGAATGGATAATTTGCTCAATAAGGCCTCATGTTCCTTCTTGAGTTTCTCAAAGCCTTCATTTAGTCTATCATGACCAACCCCAAACTCGAGCTTTTCCTTTTTAAGAACATTAGCTAAAGCAAGAGCATGGTCACGTTCTTTAACAAATTTAGAGATATTCATGTTGAAAGATTCTTCATGGGCACTATAAGTTTCCTCACTAGTAACTCTTTTACTTTTCTCTTCCTCAAGAGCATCGATCGGGGCGGAAATCTCCATCGCGGTCTCATGTGCATGCCCAAACATCTCCAAGATGGAATCATCCCTCTCGTCGATGATATAATGTGCTTCACCTAGTTGGCTCATAAGGGCCTCGACACACACCTTGGATTCTCCTTCTAAGTTATCCAAGCAACTAGTGGATTTCAATATCTCCTTCTTTATCTTTAAACTCATACCATCATCATACGAGTATGCATAAATAGGGGATGAGATAGTGGTAGGAGGAGTTACCATGGTGCCTTTAGCCATGAGACATGTAGAGTTGGTGGTGCTCTTGTTCTCATTGGGAGAGTCGAAAAGAGATGTCAGTGAGGAGGTGAAGGAAGTAGTAGCGATTAGACATGTAGGCTTGGTGATGCGCTTGTTCTCATTGGGACAGTCAAAGAGGGATGTTGGTGAAGAGGTTGTGGTAGTAGTAGCCGACGTGGTGGCAATTGTGGCAATGGCAGCCACACCCACAATATCTCCACCATCTTCATCATCACTATCATTCTCATTGTTCTCTTCATATTCTTCAGGGGCCACCAACACATATTTTTGTGGCTCCTTCTTGTTGGTGTATTTCTTGTTTCCAAAGTTCTTGTTTTGGAATTTCTTGACGAAGTTCTTGTTTGGAGTTGGATTGAACTTGTATTTGAATATAAGTCTTCCTCCATGGTCTTCTCTCTTCTCATATGGGCACTCGGCAATGAAGTGGTTGGTTTCTCCACAATTGTAACATGATCTCAACTTGGGTCTTGAGCTTGTTGTGGTAGTCTTTGATGGATTACCCTTCCCTTGGTTCTTCCAAAACCTTCTTGAGACTAAGGCCAATTTATCATGTAAGGCACACTTGATGTCTTCGTCATCACCTTCTATCATTCCCATTGAGTCAACTTCTTCTTCATAAATGTGAGCCTTGGCATTCAAAGCAATATTTGGAGAATCCATTCTCCGAGCACGAGCAAGAGCATTATCAGCAGTTTTGTTCATGATTCCAAGAGCGATAAACTCATTTAGCACTTCATTGGAGGTCATGGCGTAGAAGTCCGCCCTTGAGCGAATATTGTGGGCCATTTCTTCGTTGAAGGGCAAGATGGCTTGCATGAACTTGCGCTTGATCCACTTATCATCCACATCCCTACTACCATGGTTAATCATCCTAATCGAAATGCCCGTGACCCTTCGATAGAGGTCTTCGGGAGTCTCATCTTCCTTTCCAACAAACATGGCCATGAGTCAGCTCATCTTGGAGAATGGCCATGGCGGTGGCATTGAGTTGATTGTTGATTTCCTTGGTGGGTGTCATGTTGTAGGGGTCATGTGGATATAAGCCAAACTCCAAAACCTTCCAAAGAAAAACACTAGAACTTTTAAAGTGAGTGCACATTAGATATTGCGAATTGGATAAATTAGATTCATCAAGCTTGGGTGGTGGACCACGATGGTTTATATTAGGTGTGGGGATGGGAGCGGCATTGTAGCTAGGTGGTGGTGGTACGTTTCCCATAGGCTTAGCTTTATCCTTGTTGCTACCTTCACTGGTGGAGGGATCCTTGAGGGGATCTTCCATCAGTTTGGGACCACTTGATTGATTATCAATGGCATCGGCAACAGCAATTTCCTTCATACCAAGATATATGTCAAACATGGATTTCATCTCTTGAAAGATCGTATCCATCAATTCATCAATCTCTTTTTTGGTGATGGGTGATTCTTCGGGAGTGGATTCACTCCCTTTTGAGTCACTCATACTTCTCTTAGGAAGTTAAGCCAAAGAAGATCACCTTGCTTTGATACCAATTGAAAGATCGGTATAAGCGACTAGAGCAGGGGTGAATAGGCGCTACTCAATTTTTAGCTTCTTTTCAACTTAAGTCTTAACACAAAGTAAGTTCTCTAGATGTGCAAATATGTTAGAGAACCTATATGACAAGCAAGCAAGCAACAACAAGTAAAGAGTAAAGGATAGAAATAACCGAGAGTAGACACGGGGATGTTTTCATGAATTGAAGTTCCTTCCTTTTGAGGGGAAGTACGTCTCCGTTGGAGGGGTGGGTGGTACTAAGACCACCAGCGCCACAGAAGGCCTCACCCTATTCTCCCAAGCACCCGACTCATGCAAGCACCCGATCCACTATGCGGTGACCTTGAAGGTGGCGACCGAAACCTTTACATACTTGTTGAGTAGACCTCCACCACACTTGGAGTCTCCCAACACGATCCCGAAGCTTTACAACCAATGGCCAAGCTTCGGGACTGACCTATTCCATCTAGGGTTCAAAGAACCCAAGAGTAATAAGATCCACAAAGGAAAACAATGGGGAATCAACTTTGCTTTGGTGAAACCCTAGATCCAGACCTCCTCCACCAAATCCCAAAGAATCAAGTAGATTGGAGCACTAGGGGAGGAGATCTAGGGAAATTACAGCTCAAGAACAATGGAGGAGAGAGATAAAAAAGGCAAACTTCTCGTTGGATAAGAAAGACCCTTTTATACTCAAAGGAGAGAATCTTCCCATTACTGCCAGCCGTGAGCGGTACTACCGGTACCAGAAGCGGTAGTACCAGAAATAACCGGTACTACCGGACGTGGTACCGGATGCGGCTAATAGGTGACAAAGAGCACTCAGTATCCCCTGGTAGAACCAGCATAAAAAAGAGGTACCACCACGGAACGGTAGTACCAGCATAAAACAACCGGTACCACCGCAGAGCGGTAGTATAGGAAGCACCAACGGTACTACCGGTTGGGGCGGTAGTACAGTCTGAGTCTGAAGAGGATATGAGGCTCGGTGAAGCTCTGAAACTCGTCTGGTACTGCTAAATGGTACTACCGGTGTCAAGAAGACTGAGCAGGCCATGGCAACAGGGACAAAAAAACCCCAAAGTCTCAAGCACTGAGGAAAGATTGAAGGGCGGCATAAGTATAGTTGATTTCACCCAAATGTTCTGACTTGGACCCCCTCTTAATAGTAGGGTTTTCCTACAACTCAAAATAAGAGAACTAAGAGAAACTACGTCTTTCTATTGACTCTTTTGAGGGAAACCGAATGCTTTGCAAACATAGTTGGCCTGAAAGACACTTAGCAAATGATTAGTTCGACATGTGTGTTATCATCAAACATCAAAACCACTTAGGGAAGGAAATTCCCTTTCATCATCAAATACTCTCACCTCACGAAGATGGATCTGAGATCCGACATTCACAAAAACCACCAGCCTTGAAATACCATGCCATAGAGGGATCTAGAGGAGGAACTAAGAAAAGGGAAAATCCTTGCTGCTCTATGGATCATCGGAGGACATCACATCATCCCCTTCATCATCAACCGCTGCATCTCCATCACCATTACCATTCCCCTCTTCCATACTTTAGATTTTGTTGTAATTCCAAATACAACTATGGTTTGCACTAGATTTATCTTCATACTTTTATCCATCCATTTGAATATGATGATGTTGTTGATTGCTTCCATGTGTGAGTAGTTCCCTTTCTTCTTGGGGAGATGGAGAAACCCTAGCATTATTATGAAATGAAATAAAGATGATCTATTACTTTGGTATATGATCCATTGATCTATGATGTTGTGTTTGATCTCTCTCTCTCTAGATGGTATGTGTAGTCGACCACATATCATTTGCCTCCGGGTCTAAAGAGAGGGTGATACCCTTAGGACGCGTATGGGAGTATGTCTAGTGTTACTTTTGTGACTACAAGCATTGTCTTATAACCTACGCAGTCAAAGGGGGAATAAAGAGGAATTCAATAAGCTTATTACGATATCCATGGGGAAAACCTTAATTGTGGTGGTCTATATAAGTGACTACTCTCAGGCATCGCAGTGGTTATTTAGAGATGACCTCATTACCTAACTCAAGAAAATGACTACCCATGAGTCTTGTAGTGAACATCTTATTATTGAGCTCTCTCCACACATATCATGACAAAAGAAATAGATTATCCTAATTATGACTAATTATTCTATGCTAGCGATGTATCCTAAATCCCCGAGAACATTTTAGCCTTATTGAGTTCCAACACCTTTCTCCAACACTTTCTTTACTTGTTTTACTTTACTTATTTTATTACTTTGTTGCACACAAATGTAAAACCTTTCAAACACCCTTTACTTGAGATCAAAGGCATCTTACAAGCATCCTTTGGTAGATAGTGACGAGGGGCATAAAGACTTAACCAAATAGCTCTTTATGGGTTTGATACTCTTATTTCGAAACTAGCTACAATCGATCTGTCCACTTGCAGTCATCAACCCTCCACATACTGCAGGAGAGTGCAAGCAACATCCTACGAAAAAATGTGTTGGGCATCAGAGATATGGCAGTCATCAAAGGAAATGGAGATGAAGTCATCGGCTGAGCCTTTGAGACGCTTAGTTACCATGGTGATGGTTTCGAGCTCGGCTAGTGTTGACACACCACCGACTGTGGCGGGTGTGCAAGAGATGGAGGGGATGCTTGCTGCCACCATGCCAGTCCATGTATGCTCCGTTGACCCCTTGGGTGCATTAGGACGAAGCACCGGATATGCCACCGTGTTGTTGGGAAACGTCACTAGTGCAACCAGTTGCGCTGTGCTATTAGCAGCCGAGGTCATCACCTCCGTGAAGGACTACTGCCCCGTGGTGTCCGTAGGAAGGGTCACCAATGCGAACCGCGTCGGTATATTGTTGGTCGTGTTGCTGTCGATCAAGACGGGTAGAGGTATCAGACCTTTTTAACCTGCCTAGTTCCAAGCATCAAACCCATCCAGCAAGGAAGGTACAATCTGGATCACCTTCTATCCCACCCGGTCGTTGATCAGCTACATCAAATCCTCCACTATTCTATTGAGCTCTTCAAACTCGTGTCTTTCCTTAGGCTCCTTCTTCATATTTCTCTCCCTTCTAGCCTTGGCACCCTCTTTGTAGTAGTCCCTCATTTTTTGGTCGTGCCAAGGCTGGACACACGCCCACCTAACGTCGGTTGATTCCACTTCTCCCTATTCTTGTAAATGTTGGTCGCCCTATTGAAAGGACCGTCCCACGGCTCCGTTGACCCGTGGGAGGAGGAGCCCACAACTTCCTTTATTTCAGCATGATGCAGAAGGAAGATATGAACCCGTTTAGAAATTTGGCTTCATTATTAATTATAACACAATTGACTTGAGAACGCAGTAAATTCCTTACCAGATGTTTCTCGAATTTCCTCACATTCTCATCATCAGTAATGAATTCCTTCGTTACTAGGTGCAGATAGTAGCGGGCCCAAACAAAGTTCCTCGTATGCCGATCCATGAATTTCTCCCATGGGTTTTATTTACCTAGACGTCTAAACTTGGCATCCTCCTTGTCCCAAATGGGTTGTACTCTGATGTAACCACCGCTCCGCAATGGTGGTTGCTTATGTTCTATTCCTGCATCTTCTTCCCCCACGCAGTCCAAAATATGATTATATCACAAGCTACCTTCTCCTTGAAAAGGTTAAACTCTTCTTCATCGACCCCCGGCTCGTGCTTATTGATATCCTCGTCGCTTTTAACCTTGTCAATCATTTTCTTCACCCGGGTTCTCCAGCTGCTTAAGACGATGCTCATCTTCATGAGGGCTAACTGATTTTCCTTATTCCCTTTGAGATTTACATTGTCAAATGGATCAGGGAACTTGTATCACTGGTGAACCTTCTAGATGAGGAGATGGTCAAATGCGCTTGCTCGGGATCCCTTAGGTTTCCCGTGTTAAGTGATATGGTGTCCCAGACAATGCACCCTATTTTTATGTGTACCCTTTTACAAGATCTTCAAGCACCAAGGGTACGCCAGCACTCACTTTGGCAAAATCCTCTCAGACGGTGTCGAGCACTGGCGGTTGCCGATCCTTCCTTTGATTCTTGGCTTTATTAGGTTGGATACTACCTCCATCCGTGTGTTCACCGCCAGTGGTCTCACCCTCGGCGCCACTAGCGGTGGTGGCATCATCCTGGCCACCACCAATATCATTGGTTTCATCAGTGACATCCTCATCTTGCTCGGGGTCATACGTCTCGTCGTCGCCCTCGTTGCCCTGTCATGCTGCTATCTCCGCTTGATTCATGTCCCGGTTAAACTCTTAGAACTCCTTGTTACTCTGCCAAGCTTCTTCTAAGATGTTTCTAGGACAAGATGTGCCAGACCCATCGTTGTTGTGTCCATTCGACATGCTAGTACTACATAAAAATATGCAACTAGTTAGTAAAAAAATACACAGAAAAATCCATCATGACCTTTGCTATTTTTTTGACCTAGGAGTTCCCATTTTTCGCCGAAACTCGGAAAAAATGGGTGACATGGGTATACCCTACAGGTACTCGAGTTCGGTATATACGGTCCAGATACGGCGGAAGCCCACGGCGTTGCCAAGGCCCAAATGGAGAATTCGAGTGGCCCACGAACTCTCGATTGCTTGCGAGACAAGAAGAAGCTTAAGATAGAAAGTTTAAAGGGAAAACCCTAATCTGTAACTGACTCGACCTGCTACCCGAGACCTAGCCTATCTATATAAAGTCTAGGAGGGGGCGGCGAGGAGGACACACGCAACCCTAGTTTCCACAACTCTCGCCAGATTGCATCTACGCACCCCTGTAATCTTTGATTCCTTCGTTAATTCCCAGAGCAGACAAGCATGAGTAGGGACCTCTACGAGGCCTGAACCTGGGTAAAACTTGCGTCCCTGTGTGCTTGTTTGCTAGCCGACTGATGCCTCCAGCGCTCCCTCCTTCTCCAAAACCCAAGTCCATAACAATGGACATTGACGAGTTAAACCCTCGTCAATTGGCGCCGTCTGTGGGAATTGGGAGTGTTGATGTTGTGGCTTCTTCGGCCCCATTAACCGTGATCTACAACTCCGCAACAGCGGATATTCGCCTGGCCACTAAAGACGGAGCCTACGGCTCTGGATCTGAAAGTTGCAGGAGCAACAGCTTCCCCAACCACTTCATGTGCACAGTCATCAACGCAGGCAACACTACTGCCAATCACGAAAACGTTGGCCCCGGATCTGGCATCGGACCGCCCAACGGCACTGGACCACCCAACGGCAGCAAGCCCAATGGCGGCCCCACCAACGGTGGCAACGACGCACCCATCAACAATGGAGCGGCAGGAGAACCGCCTACCATAGTGAATGAGCACATGAGAGAGCGCATGGTGATTAAGCTCAACGACAATGAATGGGCCCGCTGTCGAGAAGCTTTGCAAGGCAATCCCCTGCCCCTCAATTCCCAGCAAGACATGCTGATGGGCTACCATTGGCTACTGAAGGAGGAGTACATGCGCCAGCTACATGCAATCGCGCAACTCGAAGCGCGTAAAAAGGCGGCGGACGAATCAAGCCTTCGGCGAGCCGGGCTCTCCTCCCATAGAGGATCCTCCTCCAAAGGCAATGAGTACCTGGCCAACAAGAGAAGATCTCGACTGGCCCACCTCACCGAGGAGGAGCGCGTGGAAGCCGCGAAAGTCCTCGACTTCAGCTCCATGACGGTGGATACACGGGGCAACGTGCTCCCAAAGACGCCGCAAGCCGCGGTAACGGCGGCCACCATGTACCTCCTCAACAACCAGCCGCCAGCTGGAGATCCACAAGCTGCCATGCACCGATCTACGATCGCGGGCTTGGGGCTAGTCGAGGCAGCCCTCGACAAAGAACCTGCACCGGAGCCAAAGAAAGGCAAGGCTCTGGCAAAACACTACTCCTCGCCTTCGTCCAGCGACGATAGCCACGGCCTGTCTTGGTGTCGCCGCTCATGGCGGCATGATCGTGACTACGATGCACGCGATGGCCTCACGCAATGCAAAATCAACAAATCAAGGGCAAGACACGCTTGTTCGACTGATTCAGAAGAGGACGAGACCGAACTCTGCGGCGCCAGATGCTTCAGCATGGCCATCAGGCAGAAGCGAATGCCTAAAGGGTTCAAACTACCATCAGAGAACCCAAAATTTGACGGTCTATAGGACCCGAAAATCTGGTTGGAGGACCACATCTCCTTCATCAGACTACATGGCGGGAGTCTAAGCACGACCATGCAATGCCTGCCGCTACAGCTGCAGGGAGCCGCCCGCGCATGGCTCAACAATCTCCTGCGTGGATCCATTCGCAGCTGGCAAGAGCTGGTCTATAGCTTTGTGTGCAATTTCAAGGGTACCTATAAAAGGCCCGCATCAATCAAAGAGCCGAGGAGCTGCCAGCAAAGGTCGGGCGAATCTCTACGCTCGTACATCCAGAGGTGGTCCATCATCAAGAATTCTGCAGAAAACATCTCGGAAGACCGTGCAATCGACGCGTTCAATGGCGGTGTTCACCGCATAGAGCTTAGGGAGGAGCTAGGCCGCTGGAAGCCCAAAACGATCGACCACGTGATGGAAATCGCGAATCGGTGGGCTGACGGAGAAGACTCGGTGAAGAACCGCATATACTCCGACGACAATGATGATCTTGTGCGCAGACGCGACCGCCGAAGCAAACATCGAATGCGCATCTACGATGACCGCGATGAGGTAAACATGGTCGCAGCCGGCTAAGCCGGCAAACGCGACGACAACCACAACAACGGATACCGTAGTGGTGGATATCGCGACAGCGGAAAAACCACGCAGGTGTGGCAACGTCGCACTCGCGAAGAGGCACCCGTAACATCTATCGAGGACAAACTGTCTGGTCCATGCAACATGCACTTCTACATCGACAAGCACGATGGCAAGAAGAAATCTAGCCACCTTCTCAAGGACTGCCACGAGTTCCTCAAACTCCATGAAGGTCTGGCCCGGATGAATCGCGACGCAGTCAATAGGGGCTATGGAACCGCCCCATGCGCCGTGGCACATGGAGCTCCTCCACCACCGCCCGGACCACCACCACCCGTGGTCGTGCCAGTCCAGCATCACGGAAGCGAACCATACCCACGAGCCGTGGGCAACATGGGGATGATCCAAAAGGGGCGTCCCTCGAATTGAGTGCAGAAGGCCATCACTCGCCAAGTAAACTTGGCGATAAACTCTCCACCTTCCACCACTGAGTACCTCAGTGGAAGTGACTCCTGCATCACCTTCGATAGGCGTGACCACCCATGCCAAGTTCCTCGTTCAGGCCACTGTTTCCTCGTACTCGAGGCGCAGATTGGGGGTTTCGACATGAGTCGCGTCTTCATGGATGGCGGCAGCGGCATTAACCTCATGTTCACGAGTACCTTGTGGGCGATGAGGATTCCTCTAACATGTTTGGAAGTTTCAAACATGATGTTCCACGACATCGTCCTAGCGAAAGGCATATATCCCCTGGGCAAAATCAACCTTGACATCATCTTTGGCACGCCGCAAAACTTTCGGCGAGAGCGCATCGACTTTGAAGTCGTCGATTGGCCTTCACAATACCACTGCATCCTCGGACGTGTCACATTCACGAGGTTCATGGTAGTGCCACACTATGCCTACCTGCAAATGAAGATGCCAGGTCCAAACAGCGTAATCACAATCAACGACAACTTCTAGAGGTCCGACAGCTGCGACAGGGAATTCAACAAAATCTCCCAGTCCTTCGACATGCAGGAGGAACTCGCAAGATTAAAGGAGTCGACAGACAACACTCTGCCTCCCCTAAGAAGGCCAACTTCACCCGACCTGTCCTTTGACTCGTCGGTGCACACGAAGAAAGTCTAGGTCCACCTAACAGACCCAACCAAGACGACCCTCATCGCCAACAACTTGAGTTCCGCAGAGGAACTCACACTCGTCGAATTCCTCCGTGAGCACTAGGAGATCTTCGCCTGGTGTCCAGTGGACATGCCAGGAGTCCCCAGGGAATTTTCCAAGCACCCACTCAACGTAAATCCAGATGCAAGGCCACTCAAGCAGACAATTCGGCGACTATCTGAACCAAGAGCAAAGGCAGTCGAAATGGAGATCAACAGACTCCTCGACGCCAAATTCATACGCGAGATCAAGGAAAGCACTTAGCTCGCCAACATGGTGCTTATGCCTAAAAAATACACAGATATGCTACGGATGTGTGTGGACTTTACATCCTTGAACAAGCACTGCCTAAAGGACCACTTCCTGTTGCCGCGAATTAACTAGATCATCGACTCCACCGCGGGATGTGAGCGTCCCTGCTTCCTCGATGCCTACTCAGGCTACAATCAGATCCGCATGAAGGAGGAAGACCAAGAGAAAACGGCGTTCACAACGCCCTTTGGCGTGTTCTGTTATAACACGATGCCCTTCGGGCTAAAAAATGTAGGAGCCACCTATCAGCGATGCATGCAAGCCTGCCTCAAGAATCAACTTGGTCGCAACATCCAAGTCTACGTTGATGACATTGTCATCAAAACAAAAGAGGAAGCCTCGCTAATCGATGATCTACACGAAACCTTCGCCAACCTCGACCGTTACCCGATCAAGCTCAATCCGGACAAATGCACCTTCGGCGTACCATCTGGGTAATTACTCGGGTATCTCATCTCTGCGAGAGGAATCGAAGCAAACCCGAAGAAAATAAAAGCCATACTGGCCATGGAGAAGCCAAAGAACGTAAGAGGCGTCCAGCAGCCGGCTAGGCGAATTGCAGCGCTCAGTCGATTCATCAGTCAAATGGGCGAAAAGGCACTGCCCTTCTACCATCTTCTCCGCAAAACTGACAAGTTCGAGTGGATAGACGAGGCGCAGGAAGCATCCGAAGACCTCAAACGTCTATTATCCACCTCGCCACTACTGGTGACTCCACGTGAAAAAGAGTCGTTGTTGCTATACATCTCCGCCACCAACTAGGTGGTAAGCACGGTGCTCGTGGTGGAACGAGCCGAAGAAAATAAGGTCCACGGGGTCCAGTGCCCAGTCAACTACCTCAGCGAGGTGCTCACGCCAACAAAATAGCGGCACCCGCACTACAAAAAGCTGGCGTACGGCGTCTTCATGACAGCCAGGCGGCTGCGCCACTACTTCCAGGAACACCCAATCGTGGTGGTCAACGACGCCCCGCTTGGGAATATCCTCAATAACCCTGATGCCACCGGGCGAGTCGCGCTTTGGGGAATCGAGCTGTCTCCACGAGACATTACATACGATAAAGCGCGACGCGATCAAGTCGCAAGTCCTCCCTGATTTCCTCGTGCACTGGATGGAGAACCAGCTCCCCGAAAAGCCAGATATGTCCTATCTCTGGATAATGCACTTCGATGGGTCTAAACAAAAGGACGGGGCCGGCGCATGTGTCATACTGACATCGCCCTAGGGAGACAAGCTGAAATACATTCTGCGAATGCAGTTCACGGCCTCCAACAATGAAGCTGAGTACGAGGCCCTAATACATGGGATGCGGATGGCGAAAGCCTGCGTCGCCAAGAGGCTCATCATCTACGGCGACTCCAAACTGGTGGTGAACCAAACAATGCACGAGTGTGACGCATTGAACGACAACATGATCGCCTATCCTGACCTCTATGACACACTCGAAGGGGACTTCGACGGCTGTGAACTGCGGCACGTAGGCCGCGAAAGCAACAAAGAGGTGGACACACTCGCCAACATTGGCTCCACCTGCACCCCATACCACCTGGGGTATTTCTCGAGCGCATCTGCAAACTCTCCATCAAGCCAAAGGCTCTAGAGAAGAAAGCAAGCACGTCAACGGACTCGGGGGCTACGCCACCCAAAGAGCCAATGGCACTCGATGACCTAGAGCTCGATATAGGACTCGAAGGACCAATGGGCGTCATGATGATAGAGCCATCCTAGACACAACCCTACATCACATATCTTCTCAACAAGAGGCTGCCTGATGACCCGACTGACACGAGACACATTGCGCGATGATCCAAGGTATTCGCCGTCATCAACGACGAACTATACAAGCGCAACATCACAAGAGTACTTCAACAGTGCATCTCCAATGGGGACGGAAGGGCCGTCCTCCTCGACATCCACGAAGGGACCTGTGGGCACCACGCTGGCAGTCACGCCCTCATTGCCAAAGCTCTACGAGCTGGATTCTACTGGCCCATGGCCATGCGCGATGCCAAGGACATCGTCCAACGCTGCAACGCTTGCCATCGATTCACGGACAAACCGCACGCACCTGGCGCGGAACTCCGTCCAATACCATTGGCTTGTCCCTTCGGGCAATGGGGACTCGATATGGTCGGCAAGCTCCCCGAAATCCTCGCGAGGAGGCTACATCTACCTCTTGGTCGCAGTCAACAAATTCACCAAGAAGATCGAGGCCATGCCGGTGACAAACCAGTCAGGAGCCAGCGCCGTCAAGTTCTGGGAGTCCATTGTCTATCGCTTCGGAGTACCACACATCATCATCATGGACAATGGGACGAACCTTACCTCCAAGGAGTTCCAGGAATTCTACGAAAACCTGGGAATCAACATAAGCTATGCCTCGGTGGCTCACCCACAGACCAACGGTCAAGTCGAAAAGGCCAACGACCTCGTCTGCGGTGGAATCAAGAAACGACTCCTTCGGCCACTCGAACAAGCCGCCGGATGCTGGCCAAATGAGCTGCAATCCATACTCTGGAGCTTGCGCACAATTCCAAACAGCGCCATGGGATATACCCCATTCTTCATGGTGCACGGCGCTGAAGCGGTGCTACCCGTAGAAGTATGCTACAAAGCCCCACGGGTGGTCGCTTACAGCGAGCAGGAGTCAACTCTTGCACTGGAAGACTCCATCGACCTTCTTGACGAGGCACGAGAAATCGCAGCGGAAAGATCAATGATCTACCAGCAGAGCCTCCGCAACTACCACAACAGAAGGTTACGCCCAAGATCCTTCGTTGATGGAGACCTGGTCCTGCGACTCAAGCAACAAGGGCATCTCAAGCTCGAGTCTCCCTGGGAGGGACCCTACATGATTACAGAAGTAATCCCAGGTGGCGCCTATCGCCTTAAATATTTCAAGCCAGGAGTCGCATACTCCAACCCCTGGAACATCACACAGTTGCGTTGTTTCTACCCCTAGTCGTTTTTTTACATTACAAATAAGGCTATTCAGCCAGGCTACTTAGCCACACATTGTACCTCGTACTATTCTGCAAATAAATAAAGCTAAGTGCCCCAAAACTCTGTGTTTTCCCTTATTTGTCTGGCAATCTTATCACTTGGGGGCTACGCCACCCTTTACATCCTCGTTCTACAAACAAGTCGCAGTATCCCGAGTAGCTGACACAACATCAATCGAACCCTTGATAAAACACCAACCTAGTTGCAACGCACCTGACAGGTTGGCAAGGTGCTGAGATAACACAAGTCAGGCTAACGAAAAGGAACTGCAGAGTACAAATACACTCGCAAAATATATAAGCTAGCACACTCTTTACATATTAATAGAAATTAATCACACCCAACATATATATACGAACTTTACAACACTTGTGCAATTATGCGCAGGACACAAGCTAAAGCTACTGCTGCAACAGAAGAACGTTCGTTTGCTCCTCAAAGAAGTCGATGATTTCTTCTGCTGGGCGATCAACTGCCTGGTAATGTGGAACCATGTTCTAGGTCGAACCTGTTGGGGATATACTTTCCGGGTATCCTCATAGTTCCTCACTGACCAGGGTGGCCCACTTCGGGTTAGAGCTTTGCTTCACGGGCGGCCCAGTCAGGGAGAAGAGACAGAGTCCAATCCGGCTACGGGAACACCCAGAAGACTTAGCGACATAGGCCCATAGTGTTATTTGTAGTTCAAGATGTACTCCGTAACCGACTCTTAGACGTAGCCGGATAGATCTCTCCTATAAACCCTAGGCCGGATATCTATATAAGCCGTCCTAGGGAGAGCCTTTAGGGCACCCAATAGTCTACAATCTCAACTCACACAGGCAAACCCCTTGTAACCCATATTCTAGCTCTGCCGTATTACTGGATTGCTAGCAGGAGTAGGATCCGTCCAAAGCCGGCGGATTCGAACCTGGGTAAACTTGTGTGCTCACCGTCCCGGAACACCGTACGTCTCACACCCCTCTCTTCCGCATGCCTCGAGGACCCCCTCATGGCGTACTTGTCATTAATCCGACGACAGTTGGCGCCCATGGTGGGGCAAGTGAGCTTCGGATCTGTGTTCCGAGCAGAATCTGCAAGAATCGGAATCGGCGAGACCATCACCGTCGGTCGCATCCTCTACGCCAGTGACGCCCCTCTCATCGTCCTCGATGAGACTTGGATTCTGTCTAGGGAAGCCGTGACCACCTACAACATCATGTCTTTTGGCGAGATCGATGTTTACATCGGCTTTGCTGAACCTGTCCCACCCACCCCAGTGGTGATGATAGAGGCAGAAGAAATTTCTAGGTCCCCTTTGTCCATGGAGGCGGCAGAGTTCCGGATCTCAGCAAACCCTAATCCCACCCAGCCCGCAGCAGTTGCGGAGATAGTGGAGAAATCCGAGCCTGAAGCAGACCTGGCGGTCCAAGTTGAATCTGGAGTGGATCTCCCTAGAGAGACCGAATCCTAGATCGACCCACCCGCTGAATCGAAATCCAGGAGGAGCATAGCAACAGCGCTGGTCCTGGCTCTGATGACACCGGGATGGACAGGCCTTTCCTGAGATACACACTAAGACGTATGATGATGCAAAACTCAGGCGTAGATGAAATCCTTGAGACCATCAGGCGTTTTGACAAAGCCTATTACGAAGATCGCAGTTATCTTAGGAGAGGCACATCGCACTTTGTAGGATATGTGGGATCCGGATCCGGCTCTGCCAATGCTGGAGACAACACCGACTTTGTGCTGGAGGCTATCGGAACAAGCGTCGAATTACCAGCATCGTTAGATGACTCCATGACGTCGGCAGATTTCCGGAAGTTCTCCGTGGAATATGAAGAAGAGATTAACTCCACAGCTGCTGCAAAAGGAGAAGACATGCACGAAGGATCCGGAGAAAACTCTCCCAAAGCACTGGACAACATGGATCTTGGAGATGGCCAAAAGTACCGATAAAAGTTTGACTTTAGGAAACGGGCCCAAAGCCGTCTTTGCTACCGGCGCTACCAAGAAGCCAAAGAAGAAGAACAAGGAGAACAAGACCCCGGCAAAAGACCCTCCGGTAGAGGAGGTGATTGCCGAGGAATATGAGGAAGACTCGGATGGAGCACTTATCCCAGACGAGCCCAAAGAAGAGTCGATGGATGGAAACATGATCACCAAAGGTGCGCGTAAAATCATCGATGTTGCATTAACCACACCTATTCCTACAGCTGTAGAACTTACTACTGAGGAGCTGGATGAAAGGGCCCAAGCCCTAGAAGCGCGTCGCCATGTACTCCTCGATGAAGCCAAAAATCTCGAGGAGGAAAAGAAACAAATGGCAACTGCGGAGAAGTACAACTCCAGGCAACATCAGAAGACCAGGAAACGTCATACTCATGACGACCAATTCCCGTAGATTCACAAAGTCCTCTTTGGAGGAGAACATGGGATGCCTCGGCGCGAAAGCAACGAGGATTGGGTGTATCCAACACCAGTACAGAACACTGTTGTGGCTCGAGAAATCCTATCCGCTAATCCAGGCCCAGAACAGATCCGATTGGGCATTAAGCTACTCAACAAGGGTCTAGAACAGCAAAAGGTCGCCTTATCCGGAAGTCAAAAACTGGTCTCCCATTCTAACCAATGTCGCATGGACCCAACCTGGGCTGACGTAAGACCCCAACGTGTTCCGGAACAGCATCATCATTCTGACCGTCGGGAAGTCAATTACTCAAGAACCGGATCTTTAGGACAACACCACAAAGCTTCACGTGACTGGCGTAACGTTGCCCTAGTTGCAGAGCAAGAGGCAATCGCTGCACTGAATCCGAAGAACCCTCCCTGGTGAGAGTCAAAGGATCGTAGGGAAGAAGATAAAGAGAAACGTCGAGAGGAGGACCGACAAAGAATGCCACCCCTAGACATGAAAGCCGTCCGGCTGACGGGCGAAGGAACGACAGACACCGTGCCGAGTCAAACTGGCAGGGGGCTCGTCACAATGAAGATTCTCCCCGGAACCGGAATAATGACGCTCCAGACGGAGGCCGGCGATTAGCTAGAAACAACCCAACTGCTCCACCTTTCCCACCAAGTAGCCATCATAACGGCCCCCAAGGAGGCCAAGGAGGACGTGGTGGTGGAGGAGGTGGTGGTAGAAGCCGAAGTCCGGCTCCAAGGCACCGCAGCCATAGCCGTCATTCGGGAAGATCCTTATCCCCAAGCGACACAAGGCACAGGATCAATTCCAACATAGAGGCACGACACTATGAAAATGATGATATATACGTGGGACCAAAGTGCTTCGGACCACGCATAAGAGCTACAAAATTCCTAGAAGGATTTGCTATCTCAAGAGACATTCAAGCCTACGATAGCATAGCTCGGCCAGATACTTGGCTCCAGGATTTTTTCCAAGCTTCCTGCATCGCCAAAGGCGGAAATAGCCTGGTCGCAACCCGGTATCTCCCACTCATGTTGCGGAAGACGACACGATCATGGCTCAATGAACTTCTAGAGAACACCATCCACAACTGGTATGACATGCAAAGCGCGTTCTTTCGGAATTTCGAAGGAACATACCGGAGGCCCTGTACGGTAGGAGACCTACAGCGTTGCACCCAGAAAGCCGGAGAAACTTGCCGGGATTATCTCGGATGATGGATCGATACCAAGAACTCCTGTGAAGGAGTAAATGACCAAACTGCGATTGAAGCTTTCATTGCAGGTCTCCCAATTGGTTTACTACGTCACCGCTTGAAGCGTGACAAACTCACTGATTTAGGAGAGATGATAGAAACAGCGAGCAAGTATGCAGATGCTGACGACGATGCAGAGGGATTACTTAATGCCCTAGTTGTGCCACAGTCGGCAAAACAACCAAAGCAACAAGCTCAGAAGCACAAGAATACCTCGGAAGAAAAACTCAACGCGGAAACAGCGGTGGTTACTGCTACTTTCAGGTCAGGAGGACGAGGAGGACGTGGCGGTGGCCGCGGACGCAGTCGTGGAACGTCAAGAGTTCAAGGTAGAGGAGACCAGCAACCTGGCAAAACCTACTCTTGGGCCGACATTGCCAATAACCCATGTGTGCATCACCTAGACGCCAATGGGGGCTCGTCCCACACAAACACCGAGTGTCGTTTTAATGACGACATTAAGAGAGATGATACCGCTGGCTACAGGGCTAGGCGGAAGAAGGGAATGAAGAATCCCAAAAAGGATAAAGAGACCAAGGAAGATTCCGACATGGAGGAAGCTGATGCTTGAAATCCCAAGCCGGAAGGGAAGAAAACTTTTCCAACCAAGAAAGACACTTACGTCACCTTCCTCGGATCTCAACCAGCTAAGGTCAAGAAAGCAGTTCTACATGAGCTTAATGCAATAGTTCCGGTTGTCCCTCAATTTTTGGACTGGTGGGAAGTGGCAATCACCTTTGACCATGCTGATCATCCACCTAAGTTGCACAGACGAGGAAAGTATGCCTTATTCGTCAATCCACTTATTGACGGCTATGGTTTCTACAAGACTCTCATGGATGGCGGCAACAACATTAATATTCTGTATGTCAAAACTCTACGCTGGATGAAGATCTCGGAGACCCAGCTAAACTATAACTCTGTGTTCTTTCACGGAGTTGTCCCAAGAAGACAAGCAAATTCCCTAGGGGAAATCACTTTGGATGTTACCTTTGGAACTCCAAAGAACTACCGGACAAAAGCACTTTCCTTCGAAGTGGTCCCGTTCAAGAGCGCGTACCACGCTATATTCGAACGTCTGGCTTATTGGGATTTTATGGATCGTCCGTGTTACATTTAGAATATGATGAAAATTCCAGGTCCCAACAGCGTGATCACCATCAGGGGAGACCCGAAGAAAGCGCGAGAGTGCGAGGATGGAAATGACGCCTTTGCTGAAGTCGTGCTACACGCCCAGGAACCCCAGGAGATCAAAAAGAGCATAGATCTGTCCGAGATGCCCGCAACGAAGAAGGAGGTGACAAAGCCAAATCCAGAGTTCAAGGCATCAGAAGAGACGAAGAAGACGCCATTGAAGGATGATGACCCCTCCAAAGTGATCCATATAGGCGTAGGCCTAGATAGCGCATAGGAAAACGCGCTCGTCAAGTTCCTCCAAACAAATCAAGATATCTTTGCATGGCAGCCATCTGACATGACCGGAGTACCTAGGGAACTTGCCGAGCACTCTTTAAATGTAAACCCGAATGCTAAACTCATCAAAGAGTCCTTACGACGTTTCGGCGATGAAAAGCGTAAGGCAATAGCTAAGGAACTAGCATGGCTCGAGTTAGCCGGATTCATAGAAGAGGTCATCCAGACTGAGTGGTCAGCCAATCCTGTAATGGTCCCTAAAAAGGGCACCACTGATTTAAGGATGTGTGTTGATTATACTGCCTTGAACAAGGCTTGCCCGAAAGATTCGTTTTCTCTGCCTAGGATTGATCAAGTTATCGATTCTACGGCAGGCTTGGAACTCCTCTGTTTTTTCGACGCATATTCTGGTTATCACCAAATCCGGATGAAGGACTCTGACAAAGTCAAAACTTCATTCATAACCCCCTTCGGAACCTTCTGTTTCGTTATGATGCCCTTTGGGCTGAAAAACGCAGGAGCTACGTACCAGCGCACAATGCAGCGTTGCCTCCATGATCAAATCGGACGCAATGTACATGCATATATGGATGATATTGCGGTGATGTCCAAAAAGAAGGAAACATTAATTTCTGACTTGGAGGAAACATTCGCCAAGCTACAAAAATAAAACATAATGCTTAACCCGAAGAAATGCTTCTTTGGAATCCCAGCCGGAAAATTGTTAGGTTTTATCGTGTCTCAAAGAGGCATAGAGGTAAACCGAGACAAAATCAAGGCTATACTCAATATTTCCAGGCAACTCGCCTGAAGGATGTACAAAGACTAACTGGTTGCATCGTCGCAGTCAGTCGGTTTGTAAGCCGGCTCGGTGAAAGAGTCGCACCATTATACAAACTCCTAAAAAAGACCAAGGATTTTATATGGACCGACGAAGCTGAAGCTGCACTACAAGACCTGAAAGCAGTACTCTCATCTGCCCCATCCTTGCAGCCCCGGAACCATAGGAACCGATGTTGCTCTATCTTGCTGCGACAAACAAAGTCGTCAGTATCGTCATGGTAGTGCAGAGACCGGAGGAAAATCAAGAACACTTGGTACAACGTCCAACTTACTTTCTCAGCGAGGTCTTAACATAATCGAAACTGCTGTATCCGCACTATCAAAAGTTGGCTTACGGTGTGTTCTTAGCATCTCGTAAGCTATGCCAGTATTTTCTGGAACATCCAATTACCATGGTGAGCACAGCTCCCATGAGAGATATAATCAACAACAGTGACGCCACAGGACGCGTCGCCAAATGGGGCATAGAGCTTTCAGCTTTTGATATTGAGTATAAACCTCGGACAACAATCAAATCCCAAATCCTTGCTGACCTTGTTGCTGATTGGACAGAGACAAAGGAGAATATGACCCTCCCCGAGTCAGAATATTGGACCCTATATTTTGATGGGTCTAAGGCTCACGGGGGCTCGAGGGCTAGCGTAGTGCTCAAATCACCCCAAGGAGATAAACTTTTATACGTGTTGCAGATCCATTTCACAGCGACAAATAATATTGCCGAGTATGAAGCGCTGCTGCATGGAATCCGGAATGCTAAGGATATCGACATCCGACGTTTGATGTGTTACGGAGATTAAGTGTCGGATATTTGTAATGCAAATAAGCACATGGCAGCATATAAAGCTGTCGTGGACAATTTATCTAAATCGTTTGAAGGGTTTGAGGTTCAACACATCCCTCGAGCAGAAAATGAGGAGGTAGATGTATTATCTCGGACAGGCTCTACACGGAAAGAGGTCCTGGATGGTGCTTTTTTAGAGCACCTCAAAGTTCCCTCAATAAAGGGAGTAGACGAGGAATATCCGACCAAATCCGACTCACCTTTGATAGCAGTGCTGGCTGTAATTCCTAGCTGGACTCAACCCTACCTTGACTATTTGGTAGATGGAAAATTACCCGAAGACGAAATTCTGAGCCGACAGATCATCCGACGAGCAAAAACCTATAGTGTAGTGAGTGGTGAGCTCTATAAGCGAAGTTTGTCTGGGGTCTTTCAGTGCTGCGTATATCCAGAAGAAGGAGTGGAAATCTTAAGAGAAATCCACGAAGGCTAGTGTGGTCACCATGCTGCAGCCAAATCTTTAGTGGCAAAAGCTTTCTGGCATAGTTTTCTTTTGGCTTACAGCCAAGGAAGATGCCGAACGGCTGGTCAAGACGTGCAAGGGATGCCAAAAGTACGCCAAACAAGCTCACATTCCGACTGATCAGCTACGAACAATACCTATAACATGGCCTTTCGCGGTCTGGGGGCTTGACATGGTAGGACCGTTTAAACGGGCTCCAAGTGGATTTACACACCTCCTAGTGATGGTGGATAAATTCACGAAATGGATTGAGGCTAAATCCGTCACTAGTTGTGATGGAACAACATCCAAAAGATTTGTCAAGGATTTTATAATCCGGTATGGTTATCCGCATAGTATTATCACGGACAATGGGAGTAATTTCTCTATGGGAGAACTTGCCGAATTCTGCAACGAACAAAATATCCGGCTTGACATTGCGTCAGTCGTACATCCGCAGGCTAATGGACAAGTCGAAAGAGCAAATGGTTTAATCCTACAAGGCCTAAAACCGAGACTCGAAGCACCACTACGACGTGCTGCGGGGGCTTGGGAAGAGGAATTACCTTCTGTAATATGGAGTTTACGAACAACTCCAAACAGGTCAACTAGATACACACCTTTCTTCTTGGTCCATGGCGCAGAAGCAGTTCTTCCTAGTGATATGATTCACACTTCTCCTAAAGTGGCCGCGTATATCGAAGAGGATGCCGAGGTTTCTCGACACAATGATCTCGACTTAGTCGAAGAAGTTCGCGTCGTTGCTGAAATGAGATCAACAGCCTATCAGCAAAAGTTACGCAAGTATCATAGCCAGAGAGTCAGAAACAGATCTTTCAATAAAGGCGATTTGGTTCTCGGGCTTGTGCAACAAAGAAAGCACAAACTTTCCCCAGTATGGGAAGGGCCCTTCTTGATTAGTTGAGTATTGCACAATGGTTCATAATACTTAACTGATATGCGGATAGTCAAAGAAAGACCTGCTACTAAGAAGAGAAAGAGATCTGGAGGTAGTACAAATCCGGATGAGTTAGATAGACTATGGAATATTGCTCAGCTATGTCCCTTTTATTCTTAGTTTATTCTTCTTTGTAATCATATATGTGTAGATGTTCTGTGAGAAATCAAAGTTTTGGTTGCCTCAAGTTTTTCTGAGAAGTTTTTACCATCTTATTTCCGAATGATCATGTCACAGTCGAAAATTCCAGAATACTTGAAAGTACTTTATGCTCATGTTTGTTATGGTTTAGATTTCCGATTCTAAAATTGCTACCTTCGGGTATAAATCTATATTTCCTAGTCTATACTTTGGTTATTTGTCTGATTGCTGGATGCGGGTATTTTCCGAGTAATGAATTATTGGTACTGGAAGCCGGCTTTGTTTCCGAGTTTAAACTGGGTTTAGCAATTGAGCTCCGTTGCTCGGCAAAGTTTCCGTGCTGAAAGTTTAGCCAACTCATGAAAGGGACAAGGCGGAAAGCCAGATAAACGATAAGTATAGACAAAAAAAAGTACAAGTGCTTATGCAAACATTTCAGGCACACAAAAATTGAAGTCAAAAGTGCTGAGTAGATAAAAACTTAGCACTAGCAAAAGTATCATACTACATATTTACAGACCCATAATGTTTTTAGAATAACACATCTGTTCTTTCTGATGATCTATGATGCAGGAGGACAGGTAGGAGCTGCCGGCTCGTTGGATACATCAGCCTCGGCTTGATAACGTTCCGAGATGTTCAAATCCGATATGGATTGATCATCGTCGGAAACTTCAACTGTTTCTTCGGGAGGCGGAGGCGGCGTGTCCACGCGGGTGAAGAAGGGAGTGTCGTAGCTGGTCAAATTAGCTACGTGGCACCCATATCCGGTGCAGGAGTCCATGATGGCTTTGATATCTTGCTCCTGGCCGTCTTCATCCACAGTAGAATACCCTCTGGTCACTTGCTAGATTTCCATGCTTCCATGGTGGCTCATGACCATTGTGAGAGCGTTCTACGCTGCGGATCGCGCGTAGGACATGATCCAATCCTGGACAAGCTGTGGCATCTCCTTTGCCTTGTCTCGCACCTAAAAGTCAGACATGCTATGCATATCCGGAACCTTGAGAGCTTCGCCAATATCTTTGAGGGATTGGCGGAAGTCATGCAGCAAATCACCGACTTGGGTAAGCCGGTGGGTGCGAGGCTCGGCAGAGGCGGAGTCTGTCAAGTTCAGAGGACCTATGCATATAACACAAAACAGTTAAATAAATCCGACATCGAAAGAGACAAAGAATATAGACAAGTCAGAAAGATGGAAACATACCAAAGATGACATCATCGACTTTGGTTTTCTCCTCACGAAGACTCTGGAGTTCAGCCCGGAGTGCCTCAGACATGTCCCTCTCTCTGAACAAGTCATTGGTAAGATCCGAGATTTTCTTATCGTGGAGTGCAATCTTGTGATCACGCTCCACGGTGGCCATGGAGGAGGATTCGAGCACTTGAGCAATGCTCTTCTCATGATCTGCCTTGAGCTGGTCTAGCTCTCGGCGGAGATCTTTGTTTTCCACCACCAAGGTCTTCAGATTCTCGGCTTCTTCAATCATAGCGCAAGACTGTTTTACCAGTGCTATAAGTCAAAAGAACAACAGTTCAACAAAAATATTTGACTATGAAAACGCAATACAAGGTTTGAGTCTCGGAATGTTTACCTTCGGCCTCGTCCTTGGAAACTTTTAGTTCAGCATTTTCAAGTCGGAGAGCTTTGATCTCTCTCTGCTTGTTGCAGATATTCTTCAACAATTCCTGGTTATATGAATTAACTTTCTGTAAGTCAGAATACCAAGAGTCAGAAGTCTAGTAAAGACTCGGGCTAATATTGTAGCTAATATCAGCACGAGCCTTGGGGGCTACACTAGTTCATTCTTTGGCATCCTAAGGAAGCATAAACACGGATTGTCTATCCAACTTCATGCTTGGGGGATAGAGGATATGCTATAAAGTACAATAAAGGAAAATGTGAGTTGGAATTCCGACTTACATGATGTTCATTGTGAGCTTGCTCAGACACATGTTCACTTCCGTGGTAACCTTCTCGGTAAGGGTGAGCGGGATCACTGGTGGAGGTGGTAACACACCAGCTCTCAGTCCCTCATCGCGAAGGCGGACTTGTTTGAGAAGTTCGGAGTACTTGATGTCGTCCACTTCTTGTGCTTCTTCTTCAGCAGAAATGGTTCGGCTTTCAAGGCACTCCTTGGCCAACCGTTGGATCACCTCTGCAGATTTCTGAGATAAGCCAAATTTGGCAAGTCCTGGATTGCTCAGGAGGTTATCGGTGAAAACTTCTGCCGAGGGATCATTACCCGAAGAGGGTTCACCCTTATCAAAACCTGAGTCACCCATGGTGACGTCAGTCTGCGACTCAAGGATCACTGGCTCTGCTGAGGGAGCCGGACTTCTGCAACGATCGGAGATGGAGTAAACTCCGGCACTGCAGAAGGTTGAGGAGCAGGAGTCAGAGGATCCACGGCAGAGGAAGCCAAAGTTAGCTTCGTCCGATGCAGGGGCTTTGAAGTAGTTCCCTTCCCCTTGCCCTTGATAAGCTATTTAGCTTTGAGAAGGTAATAGAACGAAGAACATTACATCTCGGAAGATATCACGAGTAAAGTACAAAGGCAGAAGTTGTGAGAAAAGTTACCTCTTTATGACTGGCACTTCCTTTGTGCTGATAGCCACTGTCGGAGCTTTGCGCTTCCTAGGCACAACGTCCGGTAGTGGGACCAATTCCTCCTCCTGAGAAAACTCGGGAGGATATCCCTCGATAGGAGCTAATTCCGACTCGGGGAGGTCGGCAAGGTGAAAAGAAGATAGTATCTCAGTACTGCGAAATAACTTAAAGGTGAAACACATAAAAGGGTTGCTAAAGCTTACCAACACAACGGGATCTTCCGATGTATGCATGTCCAGGGACAGATTCGGGATCTTCCTCTCAATCCGCTCCCTTATCAGCCACTTGATTTGGCTTATATAATCTTGCGGCTTTAAAGCCTTGGAGCTGATGCGGAGGGAGTCCTTTTTAGATGTCATGATGGAATGCATCAGTCGGTCGCCATGGTGTTGGAGAGGTTGGATCCGGCGAGAAACCCAGCACTAGACCAAGTCGGACCCTCACAGGCCCTTGTGCTTCATCAGATATTCAATCCGCCTCTTGGCGAGAAGCAGATCGTCACTGAGAGACGGAGCGACCTCGTCTCAAGATGCTTGAGGCGTGGCCACTCCATCGACGAAAGCCGGCAATGCAGTAGCTTTGCCGGGAGCAGGAATATCCTTATGATAGAAAAAGGTAGCCGACCATTGTTTGACCGACTCACTAGCTAAAATCCGAGGATAAACACGCTCATGCCTAACCGAAAAACTAATTGTACCGGTAATGTAAGGATTACCGGCGGTGATGGAGTTTCTCCGGACATGAAAATAGTACCGGAAAAGAGTGAGACTCGGCCTAATGCCGAGATACCCCTCGCACAAAGATGCATAAGCACTCATCTCTAAGATGGAGTTCAGGGGGAGATGGTGAAGTTGAACACTGTAATGATCTATCACCTCAGAAAAGAAATCTGAGGGAGGAAAGATAAACCTCTGTCCAGGTGAGTGCCGAAGTGCACCCGCTCGCCGTTGCGAGGGTTGGGGATGGCTTGGCCGAAGCCGCTCCGCCAGTCGCCGGCGCGGAGGAGCCCTTCTTCTTCTACGACGCGTAGTTTGTCGTCATCGAGGACACACGGGATCCAGACCCCACGATTGCTCTCCTTTTCCGCCGCCGTTGCCGTCGTTGTCGTCACTACTGCGCCGGAGGATGATGCGGAAGCCATTTTTCCGGTGCGCCGGTGACCTTGGATGGGCGGCGCTAGGAATTTCTGGTGGCGAGGGAGCTCTGTGCGCGTGGGAAAAGTGGGGGAAAAGGAAACGACACTGGGAATAGGTGAAGAACATGAGGAAGATAAATCCTCACCCCTTATAACCACCGGCAGCGCCAAGATTCGTGCAAATGCCACAGTAAACGTGCCACGCGTCGTGGAAAGGATGGGGAAACCTCCGCGTGATGATTATGTCGCCTCGATCTCCACGCACGCATTGAAACGACACCTCGCTTCTGTGAAAGATGGACCCACCAACGGTCGTGCTGACAGGAAATGTCTGTCAGTGACGTGACTTGACCATGACTGGTGTCAGATGACGTCAGAGACCAAGTTTCGGCTTAGTTTGAATTACGAGCTGGAAATCCAAATAACATACTGATAGGTCCAGCTTATTTTGAGACCCGGATCGTATTTTTTGTTTTGAAGTTTCAGAAACCCTTCAAGATTCTACAAGTCGAAGATCAAGCTAGATGATGATGAATCCGACTTTGGATCTTGGAGACTTCTAGGGGCTGCTGCTGGGGATATACTTTCCGGGTATCCTCATAGTTCCTCACTGACCAGGGTGGCCCACTTAGGGTTAGAGCTTTGCTTTATGGGTAGACCAGTTAGGGAGAAGAGACGGAGTCCAATCCGGCTACGGAAGGCCCAGAAGACTTAGCGTCATGGGCCCATAGTGTTATTTGTAGTTCAAGATGTATTCTGTAACCGACTCTTAGACGTAGCCGGATAGATCTCTCCTGTAAACACCCTAGGTCGGATATCTCTTCCTATAAATGCCCCTGGGCTACCCGGCCTCGCAGGGCTCCTCCGTGCGCGCGCCTTCGTCGGCCATCCGATCGTCCCTGCACAGTGCGCAGGTTCCTCCCGCATCAACATCAGCCGTTCGATCCGGTCAATTTTTTCTCACTTCGGTGCTGTTTGCCTTGCTCCATGACGGGTGGGGCTAGGAGAGTGTGGGACCCAACTATTATTGCAGGAGAAGCCTCACATTGGCGTGTACGTGCAAGGTTGGGGAACCCGACACTAGCCAAAAATATTCCCAATCCCCGTCTCCTCCTCCTCTCCTCCTTCTCCATCCGCCGCTGCCTCCTCTCCTCCTCCCCGCTAGGCGGGTCTCCACCTCATGTCCTCCTCCCTGCTCTAGCACCTTGTTCTCCTCCCCGCTCCAGTGCCACAAGAGGCAGTGAAGAGGAGACGGGTGGATGTTTCACATCGTGGGGGCCAGGACGAAGACGTTCTGAGAACAAGGGGACGGGATGATGGTGTTCGGCAGCGGAGGCGAGATGCACACGGCGGTGGACGGAGCACGCGGGCGGGCAGAGGCCAGATGCGACGGCGAGCGGCAGACGGAGCACGCGGGCGGGCACCAGCGCAGCGGCTATGGCGAACAGAGCACGTGGGCGGGATCCATCGTATGCATGTCAGCTCCCTACCACTTTTTCTGTCCGTATTTGTGGATCGAGTGGATTTTTTTTCGGAATTAGCAACGTATTTTGCACGCGTCTCACTTTTTCTTTTTTCTTTGTGGGTGGTTACAGATCAAAGGCGAGGCAGTTCAGATCAAAGACGACACCCGCAGATGGCGACTGGGACGGCAAGCACTGTAGAGGACGCGGTGGTCGGCGTTTCCCCTTACGGTAAGTACCTCTAACAGCCACGACGTGAACCCTAGCCCTCCGGCGATGAGAGGAGCCGATTTGATGACCACGGATCAGGTTTTTAGACCCAATTGTCACCGTTATTCTTACGGGTTAGTTTCAGATGTGGTTTTGGTAGTAACAAAAGCTATGTTGTTGGTAGTAACACAACCTATCTCATAAGGCTTTGCATTTTGTATAATTTCTTCCAGACAACACATCTTCCAGCATATGCTATTAGTTATGGTAAGGAATGCATATTAGCATGTTTGGGTGGTCTATGGTCTGAATAGTGCATGTACATTATTCATGCAGGTACGAGAAATCGGAACCGCCGAGATGAGGTCGACAGAATCTTGCGAGGATCAGGACCTTCATGCAGGTACTATCCGCCTAAGAAATCTTATCTTCTTAAATTGTTTGGAGTGGAATGGGGGTTAAGTGAAAAAAGTTGGATCTTTGATGCAGCTCAACTCGCATAAAAGGTAGAGGAGAGCAGCTGTGTGAGCTCGAATTAACAGGACGCCGAACAATAGTCGGGTGGCTCGTGCACAATGAAAGGGGGACCTAAGGGAATGAATGGAAGTATCAAGCTTTTACGACTATAGCATCTGGTGCTGCAACCTGTAATGGCATAGTGTAGAGATGCAAATATTTCCTGCTCAAGAATTGAGTTGTGCAAAATATTGCGGAGATGTGTTCTTTTCGTTGATTGCCCCTGCCGAAGCAGATGTGTACATAGTGAAATTTATGGAGTGGTTGCTTTCCCAATTTCCGAGAACTCCAACCTTTTTCCATCTTTTATGGGCGCTTTAGTTCTTCACTTTAGGTGGCAATTAAGGCTCAAATAGCTTATAAGCACAGGAGGATGCTTGATGGCATATGGTATATTTATCTCTCTCTCCCTCTCTCTCTTTGCCTCCTAGATGAAAGTAGCTAGCCCTGTCGCTTGATTATTTTTGTATGATGTTGATATGGTTGGATGGTTAGGTTGAATTAGTAAAACATTCAGTTCTCTGTATGGTTATTTTAGTTGAACTATTCTGAGTTATTTTTTATGATACTTGTGTAGGTTAATATTTTATCAATATGTGACTGAAACTGATGAAATGTTTGGTTTTGGTGCATTTGCAGAGGATTCAAAAATTGGAAGGCATGGAGTCAGAGAAAATGGGTAGTATGTCATAGTGGTTGATTTGGAGGAAGGATTTATATTTTCTAGCTTCTCATTGTGATTGGATAAGAACATCAGCTAATATATTGGTTGCATATGCACATGCTGATCGACCATTCAACTTTAGTTTTCAGCTTGCTGTCATGAAGTTGCAATTCACAATCCTAGCCCTTCTCATGAGGTAATGTTACATTTGTCTAATAATGCACACGAAGGTTTCAGTTTGTCTGTCAATACTGCATATTGATGTGTCTAATAATGCATATGAAGGTTACAGGTTTCAGTTTGCCGTGTGTTTGTGTCTGTCTATCTGGTCATGCTAGAATTACTGAATATTCATGTTCTAATTGCAACCAGCAGGTGCTTTCCTTCCCCTACTCAAAATTCAGAAATTATTGCCCAACTCCGATCCCCACTTTAACTCTTAAAAGTACAGTGTTTTAATTTATTGATAATTTATTTTCTTGATACAAATTTAATCTTGGGAAGAAGCAAAAGCAGTATGGTGTTGTTTCCATTGAGATATAATTTCCATATATTGTTGAGTTGGATTTGTGCAATCTTTACATTTCTGTCACATATCTCAATCAGGAGATTATCAGTATAATATTTTTAAAGTCCTTCATAAATTAGGTATTATTATCAAATTTTAATTTTCAGCTGTACATGTCGTCTTCTTTGTCTCTGCATGTTGCCGATTTTGATGTGCTCACCGCTGACTGTACTCACTCAAGTTCACTCCTCTCTGTTTGCGAGCAGTGAGGGGATGCGGAGACAACCGGCCCATTCAGTTATGCATGCTGCCCCCTGCTGGTATGGGATTCCTTCTTCCTATGCATGCCGTGCATGTTTTACAGTATAAGACATAAAGAGATGAACCTGTTTTTCTTGTTTTTTTTGGAGATTTTTACACATCAGTTATTTGATCTGGGATCTCTACTCTGGTTTGGGATATTAGAGCCTTTTTTCCCATAGCCTAATATGGCCCTTAATCTGCCTTCTTGGCAATCCTTTTTTGTATAAGAAAATAGTTAGGAATTTAACATATGAAGAAGTTGCTCAACAGAGCCCTGATCATATCCATTTTCTAATTAGTATGCATAACTAATATATTTTATGCGCTAATAGTTGTTACTCTATTGTGTGAGGCAATTCCCTGCATTAATCTAATTATGGTCTCTCCTGATTTACTAATTCATAGATGACCCCGTTGTACACTTTATGTTTTTCTTTTGCAAGTCAATATGCACATCATGCACTTTTATGAAGTTAGTATATTTTTCTTTGTGCCAATTATATTTTCATTTCTGTTTGAATGTCCTTATCTGCAGCTTGTACCATATATTTGTTCTCATTACCCAATTCGGAAAAATTGTCGTAAATACAATGAAATGTCAGTATAATGCAGGTGTGAGGTTCTCAATTGTCATGGATGGGAGGATCATCGATCTACTTTTCATTACATCTAGCTGTTAGCTACCTGATCTTCTTTTCAAAACTGAACTGTTCTAGGTTTGCGACAGAATATTGTCATCGTGTTTCTCCATTTTTTATATATCATGTTCCTTGTTAAAATAGAGCATCAATGATCGGCCGAGTATACAAAGAAGAAACAGGAAACTCCATTCTTCATCTCTACAATCTTCTGTTAGAGTTAAATATAGTAATTCATCTTGGCTAATATTAAAACTCTAAAAATATGACATAGAATATAGACTTGCTTGTAGTTTATACTATTGATGCTCATACTGATATAGTGGTGTGTTTATATTTCAGATGAAGTTGTTTATAGCTCATAGATTATTGCCGAGACTGAAAAATGTTGTTGTTTTTGCTATAGCAAGGAAGTTAAGGGTTTCATCGCCTTTATCCAAGAAGGAATTGGCAAGTCATTACCCGGTCCATGATATTTGTTTTTAAACTGAATATAACGCCTCTGCATTTGTGGCATTGCAGGAACCTTGATCTGCAATATAAGGTTAGTCGAGTGCTCGAATGGATCTCTAATCTGAGGTACCATTGAGATTAGATTTTCTTCAGTAGTCAGCAATATTACAACACATCATCGGATACGGCAATTTCATACATGGATTCATCTTGTGCATGGACTCCTTTTCGTTTGAGTATTACTACAGTTCCGATAAATAAGGCGCACGCGTATTTCGGGACGAATTTTGACCGTGAAAATTGAACAAAAATATCTCCAACATACGGGGTTGCTATCATTAGCGATGCAGTTCCATCTTCTTAGGACAGGCTGCTAAGGAGTTTGGAAAGAAGTTTATAGTTTTGTGGGTTCAGTTTAATATTCATAGCTGAATGGTTCAGAAACAAAATTCACTTTTATTAAATCATAGCTAACATTGCGTATATTGAAATCATCTTTACTACCCGTGTTTGTTCTACTTGATGTTTATGCAGCTGTTGTGACCAAAACTCAGTCGTGACACTAAGCTGCCAACTCTATTTGCTTCTCTTGCTTTTTTATCTTAACGGCTGTAGTTTTCAGTTCTTTGCCCGTTGTGTGTTTGGTTTCTCCTGTTTGCAAAGCTCTTCAGTTGCTCGGTCTGGTTTTGTAGGGTGCTCATATTAAGCACCTCACATAGTTTTATTTAATTTTAGCATGCAGTCGCTTCTTAACATCTCAAGAAGTATAATGAAATAAGTGATCCAGTCCAGTGGTGTGAGTAGGATCACACCGTTGGCACTACTCCTTTGACTGCTTCTGTCCTTCACAACGGGGAAGACAGAGTTTACACCCACCTTTGAGTTTAGTAATTTCCTAATTTCAAACATCGAAGGTGTGCTGACTCTTTGTCTCGAAAGGGACATGAAGAAAATAGAAAACATATATCTTTCGTTTATGAACCAAAGACTTGTTGTTTCCTTAATATTATTCATGTCACGCAGTTAGCTCTTTGAGCATAAATATCTACTTCTGCAGTTCCTAGATATAAGACGACAATTCGGCTTGCCAAACATCTTATATTTAGGAACGAAGGGAGTACTTATGATTTGTGGGCTGCTGCAGATATACAAGTTGTCTGGTACAATGAATTTCCAGATATGAAGATGCCACTTTCGGATCCTTAATGAGGAAATTAGTACAGCCTTTTGTCTTCCAAAAGTTTTGTCTCCAGATAAGCCAAAAGTTGGTTGTAATATCGTGCATTGGATTTTACGAGTTTTCTGACATGGTATATGGATTGTCCAAGGTTTAACCCTTTCTTTGTTTGAGCAGTGTATGTTACTATAAAAACTCATGTCAGTGAATCTCATGGCATCGATATATCATCTGCTTCTACTTTCTGTTGATTGCTTATTTAACTGGAAGCCTCTAATTCTCCCACCAGAGAATGGCGCCATTACTATAACAAAATCTTTACCACATTAGGATATATTATATAAAAATATTCCAAAAAAACTACTTAGGTCTATGAAATGGAGACCTTGCTAAGCTAATAAATTCTTGGCCTACCCAGTTATTTGCCCCAAATGTCTCCCACTGCTTGCTTGGTGCTTGCATGTAAGCGTGAGTTGAATAGATATAGTATCGCTCTGGGAGTACGAGGTACTAGAGCCAATTGCTGATTTTGTGTTGGATGCCCTAATTGACATGTGGAGCCACCATACATGAAGTCCACATGTTCGTGAATCACAGATCCTTGCATTTAACAACCCTAAAGTCAGTGAATCTCAATCTCATATACCGACATGTATAAACTTTATGTGAATATTGTGTCGATTACTCTGCAAACACAACCGCTTCCTGAGTATCAGGGTATTAACTTTGGGTTGCTCACGATGTAAACCTGTTTTAAATGGATTTTTTCAACACCCTTTTTCCGAGACCTTGAAACAACATGACAAATTACGGTGGCTACAATATTGTCTCGCTTTCGGCTTTTGTGCCAGTGGCGCAACAGGTAATGACCTGTATGTATTATGATACGCTTTGCATATGAGATTAATAATCAACATCAATTTCAATGGTTCAATAACAAACCCAAAATGTTTTTCTACCAGGTAATAATTTATGTTCACAATACTATTTTTCTTACGACCTTTGCGCCAGTGGGCTCAACGGGTCTTTATTCTGAGGGAGGGGGGCTATGGGCAGGAACGATGAGCGGAGGGTGAACAGAGAGACAACCCTGGACACGTACGGAGGCTAATCGCCCCACCTAAATTGCCGCGTGCACACCAATTCAATTCACTTTTTTTCAACCAAAGAATATATAGATCATTCTTTTTTTGCAGAAACGATATATACCATAAAATCAAATGTTTATGCAACAAATGTCATATTTTCATACATGAGTAAACTATACTTGCTAAAAAGAAAAATTATGCATTTATGGGTAAAAATTCTACAATTTTCGAGTATAAATAAAAACTTAGGACTACAATATTGTCTTGCTTTCGGCTTGGCGCCGGTGGCGCACCGGGTCATCTAGTCTATATAATACGTTCTAGGGAGAGCCTTTAGGGCACCCAATAGTCTAGAATCTCAACTCGCACAGGCGAACCCCTTGTAACCCATATTCCGGCTCTGCCGTATTACTGGATTGCTAGAAGGAGTAGGATTCGTCCAAAGCCGGCAGATTCGAACCTGGGTAAACTTGTGTGCTCACCGTCCCGGAACACCATACGTCTCACACCCCTCTCTTCTGCACGCCTCGAGGACCCCCTCATGGCGTACTTGTCATCAATCCGACGGCAGAACCTTCCGGCAGGGTCGGCGGCCCAGTGGGAACAGCTACAACATCTACATCTGGCCTATGTAGTCGCACCAACGACAAAGTAGCCTTGGCACCGGAAACTAACTGCTACCGCACACACTCCCGAACTGCACTCAGATCTTGGAACTTCGCCAGAAGAGCCAACATGCTTGAAGGGACGGCGTCCGGCGGGAACATCGTTTGATAGATATGCCTAAGACACGACTGCTGACATGGTTATACCCTACGGGTACGTAACTTCAGCATACCTAGTCCAGCCCAAGGAAGGCCCACGGCAGACATACGCTGGCCCATGAAGATTTCCGGGTGGCCAAGGCCCATGACGCCTTCGGATCCTTGGAGAGCAAGATTAGAGTTTGAATACAACTTGTAACCGACTAGGACTACGCCCGGGACCTGCCTAAGTCTATATAAAGGCCAGGAGGGCACGTCCTAGAACAACAACTCGACTCATACTTTCACGCATCCACGCCAGATCGAATCTGCGCACCCTGTAACCTTCGGTTCCGCCGTAATAAAAGAGCAGACAAGCAGGAGTAGGGTTTTCCCTCCGGGGGCCTGAACCTGGGTAAATCTCGTGTCCCCTGGTTGCTTGTCTGTTAACCGTGCCACGATCTCCAGCATCCCCATCTTCTCCAAAACCCCAAGTCCATAACAATGGGCATTGACGAGATTAAACCTCGTCAATTGGCGCCGTCTGTGGGAACTAGGGCTGCTGATTGTGCGGTCGTGACGGTTCCGACCCGATCGATGTACAACTCCGCGGCGACAGAGAATCACCTCCTCTTCGGCGCTTTCGACTTCACCGCCCACTCGCCGGACACCATGAAGGATTTCGAGCCCGTAGGCGACGGACTCGAAATTCTGTTCGGGAGCTTCTGCTTCGTAGGCCCCACACCCCGTGCTACGCACGTCACCATCAACAGATGAGTTCTACAGCAGCAGCAGCTGCAACTCCGATCTGCGCGATCCACCTTCGGATGAAGGGACCTACGGTTCCGGATCCGAAAGCTGCGGCAGCAGCCAACCAATCTGCAGGCGCTATCTGTGCGCCGCAGTCATCCAAACCGACGAGGAAACGCCTAACCCGCCGCCCAACCCCAACCCGCAGGACGGAAACGGCGAAAAAGGTGGAAACGGCGAAAACAGGGGCCACCTCATCCAACTTAGCAAAGAAGGATGGGTCGAAGCACGCCGCGCCGTCGCAGGCGAAATAGTCCTACCTCTGGACTCCTCACGTGACCTACTAATGGCATACCACTACCTCCTCATCGAGGAGCACAAGAAACAAGTCAAGATGCAGGAAACGCTCGACAAACGCAAGCAAGCAGCCTCCGAGTCCAGCGCGTGACGAGCTGCGCTCTCCGCCAAAGGACCCGGCTCTAGCACAAACGGAAACCAGGGAAACAAGCACCACTCTCGGGTGGAAAACATGGACCCGAAGGAGCGGCGTGACGTGACCCGAACTCTCCACACATCGTTCATGGATATGGACGCTGACGGCAACATCATCCCGAAGACGCCACAAGCTGCGATCATGGCAGCCACTGCGTATCTCGTGGCTCACCCACCTCCGGAGGGGGACCCGAAAAAGTCCATGCATAGGTCCGCACTCACCGGACTAGGACTAATCGGAGCTGCGCTCCACGAAGACGCTCCTATGGAGCCGAAGAAGAAAGCTCCGGCCAGGCGCGACCGGAGCCCCACTCCCTCATCCGAAGATGAAGAGGAAGACGATCTTCCTCGAAGGAAGAAGAGCTCACACCGCCATAAACGCGACTACAACGCCAGAGACAAGCTTACACAGCGCAAGATCGACAAAGCACGCGCCAAACGCGCATGCTTGTCTGAATCTGAGATGGATGAAGACGAAGGAGAACTCTGCGGGGCTCGATGCTTCAGCAGATCCGTCCGGCGAACACAGATGCCACGCAACTTCAAGCTTCCTTCGGATACTCCGAAGTTCAACGGCACGCAAGATCCGAAGTCCTGGCTCAGTGACCATCTGTCATCCGTCAAGCTTCATGGAGGCAACAAAGAAACCGCCATGCAATGCCTTCACTGCGGTGACAAAGCGCGGGCGCTGGTCCGCTCAGCAGCCTATCATCAGGATCCATCCGAAGCTGGGAGGAGCTCGCTTATAGCTTCATCCGAAATTTCAAAGGCACAAGCAAGAGGCCCGCCTCAATCGAAGAGTTGCGAGCCTGCACTCAAAGAACGGGTGAATCTATTCGCTCATATATATTACGCTGGTCTACAACCAAGAACTCCACAGCACACATCTCCGAAGAAAGGGCCATCGACGCCTTCAGGGACGGCGTCAAGCGCCCAGACTTCAAGGAGGAACTTGGGCGTGTAAAGCCCAAGACACTCGACCACCTCATGGAAATCGCCAACAGTTGGGCAGACGGCGAAGATTGCATCCAGCGGGCGCAATCAGATGAAGAGGACGACTACGGCCGAAGACGCGAACGCCGCAGCAAGAGGAGATCACGCGTCTACGAGGACCGCGACGGACCCGACATGGTCGCGGCGACGCTCGCCGCCATAACGACAACAGCCGCAACAGCGGAGGATACCGCAGCGGAAACTTCCGCGACAACGGACGACCAACACAGTCGTGGCAACGCCGCGACCGCGACAACGGACCCTCAGCATTCGACAAACTTTCGGGTCCATGCACCATCCACTTCTACATCGACAAACAAGATGGCAAAAAGAAAGCTAGCCACATGCTCAAGGACTGCCGCGAGTTCCAGAAACTCAGCGAAGGCATGATGCAGAGGAGGCGAAATAGCACACGGAGCTCCTCCACCGCCGCCTATTGGAGGCCCAAATCAACCAATCGCACCAGTACAAAACAACGCCGGGGTCGCATACCCCCCACCAAAAGGAGCGCTAAATATGATCCAGAAGGGACGCCCCACCAACAGGGTGCAGAAGAAAATCACCCGACAAATCAACTTGGCCGTGGCAACTCCGCCTGCAATCCCTGAGTACCTCAGTGGATCGGAGTCCTGCATCACATTCACTCGCGCGGATCACCCTTGCCAGATCCCTCGCCCAGGTCATGCTGCCCTGGTGCTGGAGGCGCAGATCGGAGGCTTCGAGATGAGTCGCGTCTTCATGGACGGCGGCAGCGGCATCAACCTAATGTTCGCAAGAACTCTAGCAGCCATGCGGATCCCGCAATGCAGCCTGGAACAATCAGACACAACGTTCCACGGCATCGTCCCAGGGAAGGGAGTCTTCCCCCTAGGAAAAATAGGGCTCGACGTCATCTTCGGGAAGCCGGACAACTTTCGGCAGGAGCGCCTAGAATTCGAAGTGGTGGACTGGCCGTCGCAATACCATGCCATCCTGGGACGTGTAGCATTCGCAAGGTTCCTGGCCGTCCCACACTACGCATATCTACTACTCAAGATGCCAGGACCAAGGGGTGTCATCACAGTCCACGGGAGCTTCACCCGATCGGACCAATGCGACAGGGATTTCAACAAAATCTCCCAGTCTTTCGGCATGCAAGAAGAACTTGTAAGGCTCCGCGAGGTGACGGACAATGGGCTACCCCCAGTCACAAAGCAGAACGCACCTGACATGTCTTTCGACTCCACCATCAACACCAAGAAAGTGCAGGTCCATCCAACGGATGCCTCCAAGACGGCACTGATCGCCAACAACCTCAGCACCGCATAGGAAGGCGCGCTCGTCGAATTCCTCCGTGAGCGCTGGGAAATCTTCGCCTGGTGTCCTGCGGACATGCCAGGAGTTCCCAAGGAATTCGCCGAGCACGCACTCAAAGTCTTCCCAGACACCAAGCCAGTCAAGCAGTCCATCCCAAGACTGTCGGAGCCACGAGCCGAAGCTATCGGCAAGGAGATCAACAGATTACTCGCAGCAGACTTCATCCGGGAAATCAAGGAAAGCGAGTGGCTGGCAAACACAGTGATGGTCCCAAATAAGGACACGGACATCCTGCGGATGTGCGTGGACTTCACGTCACTAAATAAACACTACCCTAAGGACCACTTCCCTCTTCCTCGGATCGACCAGATCATCGATTCGACTGCAGGTTGTGAGAAACTCTCCTTCCTCGACGCCTACTCAGGCTATAACCAGATTTTACTCAAGGTCGAAGATCAAGAGAAAACGGCGTTCATCACACCGTTCGGAGTATACTGCTACAACACAATGCCCTTCGGGCTAAAGAACGCGGGTGCCACGTACCAGCGATGCATGCAGGCCTGCCTCAAGGACCAGATCGGTCGCAACGTCCAAGTCTATGTCGACGACATAGTCATAAAAACCAAGGAGGCAAGAACACTTATCGACGATCTCCGCGAGACGTTCGACAACCTTGATCGCTACAGGATCAAGCTCAATCCAGAAAAGTGCGCCTTCGGCGTCCCCTCGGGTCAGCTGCTCGGGTACTTCATCTCTCAACGAGGGATCGAAGCGAACCCGAAGAAAATCAAAGCTATCATGACAATGGAGAAGCCGAAAAACCTCAAGGGCGTTCAACAGCTCGCAGGGCGAGTAGCGGCACTAAGCAGGTTCATCAGCCGCATGGGCGAGAAGGCCCTACCATTTTACCAGCTGCTGCGCAAGGCAGACAAATTCGAGTGGACACCAGAAGCCAACGACGCATTCGAAAGCCTCAAACGGCTCCTCTCCACCTCGCCCGTTTTGGTCACGCCAAAAGAGCGCGAGCCCCTGTTGCTGTACATAGCAGCCACACACCAGGTGGTCAGCACAGTACTCGTGGTCGAACGACCCGAAGAAGGCAAGACCCACGGGGTACAACGCCCAATCTACTACCTCAGCGAGGTTCTCACTCCAACAAAACAGCGGTACCGCACTACTGTGGCCTACGGCGTGTTCATGACGGCTCGACGACTGAGCCACTACTTCCAGGAGCATCAGGTGATTGTCGTCAACGAGGCACCCCTAAACAGCATCCTGAATAACCCAGAGGCCACAGGACGCGTAGCCCTGTGGGGCATTGAACTATCACCCCTGGACATCATCTACGAGAAGCGACACGCAATCAAATCTCAAGTCCTTCCGGACTTCCTGGTGCACTGGATGGAGCTGCAGCTGCCTGACACCCCAAACATGTCGCAGTCCTGGACAATGCATTTCGATGGCTCCAAACGCGAAGCCGGAGCAGGGGCAGGATTCATACTGACCTCCCCGCAAGGTGACAAGATGAAGTACGTCCTTCGGATGAAATTCAGAGCCTCCAACAACGAGGCCGAATACGAAGCCCTCATCCATGGCATGAAGATGGCAAAAATATGTGGCGCAACGCGCCTGGTCATCTACGGTGACTCCAACCTTGTCGTACAGCAGACGATGAATGAGTGTGACGCACACGCCGAAAACATGATCGTGTACCGCGCGCTATACAACGCACTCGAAGGAGAATTCGACGGCTGCGAACTTCGTCATGTTGGAAGAGAGAGCAACGAGGAGGCCGATAGACTCGCCAGCATCGGCTCCACTTGTGCAAAGGTACCACCAGGTGTGTTCCTCGAACAGATCTGCGTGCCATCCATCAAGCGAAAATTCCCCAAAGGATCACCCGAAGAAGAAGAACACTCGGGGGCTACGCTACCCGAAGGTCATGAAGGACCCGAAAATCTGGATACCGAAGTTGCCATGGTCAACTTGATGCAGGTCATGGCAGTCGACAAAACTTGGACACGTCCATACCTCCAGTTCCTGATAAACGGAGAATTGCCAGACAGCCCGACAGATGCCCGGCGCATATCTCGTCGGTCAAAAGCCTTCACCATCATCAACGGCGAGCTGTACAAACGCAGCATTATAGGCGTACTACAACGGTGCGTCACCATCAATGACGGCAAAGCCATACTCCAAGATATCCACGAAGGCATCTGCGGCCACCATGCAGGCAGTCGCTCCCTCGTCGCCAAAGCTCTGCGAGCAGGATTCTACTGGCCAATGGCCATGAGCGACGTGAAGGACATCGTCCAAAGATGCAACGGGTGCCAACGGTTCGCCGACAAACCGCACGCACCTGGGTCCGAACTTCGACCCATACCCATAGCCTGGCCTTTTCCCAATGGGGCCTCGACATGATCGGCAAACTGCCAAAATCCTCGAAGGGAGGACACGTCTTCCTCCTGGTCGCAGTCGACAAATTCACCAAGTGGATCGAGGCAATGCCAGTCACCAACCAGAAGGGCAAAACCGCCGTCAAATTCTTCGAATCCATTGTCTACAGATTTGGCGTACCGCACAGCATCATCACCGACAACGGATCGAACTTCATCTCCGAAGAATTCCAGGACTTCTGCGAAGGCCTCGGGATCAACATCACGTATGCCTCAGTGGCACACCCGCAAACAAATGGGCAGGTGGAAAAGTCCAACGGTCTAATCGGCTCCGGCATCAAGAAGCGCCTCATGAGCTCACTCGAGCACAAAGCCGTAAACTGGACGAAAGAGCTACCGTCTGTCCTGTGGAGCTTACGGACAACGCCAAACAGCTCCACCGGCTACACACCATTCTTCATGGTGCACGGAGCTGAGGCCGTGCTACCAGCCGAAGTACGCCACCAGGCTCCATGAGTCGTTGCTTACAGCGAAGCCGAATCCACGGCTGCACTCGAAGACGCCATCGACACACTCGACGAAGCACGGGATATAGCAGCAGCTCGATCAGCGGTGTACCAGCAGAGTCTCCGCAACTACCACAGCCGCCGGCTGCGCCCAAGGTCCTTCGTCGAAGGAGACCTCGTCTTGCAACTTAAGCAAAAGCGACCGAACAAACTCGATTCACCATGGGAAGGACCCTATGCCATCACCGAGGTCATCCTAGGTGGCGCCTATCGCCTCAAGCACGTGGAGTCTGGAGTCGCATACTCCAACCCATGGAACATCTCGCACCTGCGACGATTCTACCCATAGCAATATACCCCCTTTTACTTTCGATAAGGATTACAGCCAAGGCTACTCAGCCGAACCATGTACCTTCACCATTACGCTACAAATAAAGCTAAGTGTCTCGCCCCCAACCTTCGGTTGACTATTTCTCTGCAACTTTATTACATGCTACAAACACACTCGGGGGCTCCCCCCACCTCACGATTTCATCGACTGAGGACAAAACGTGTACACCTGAGTAGCTGACCACGTCAGGCAAACGAAAATGGCACGTACTAAATCAAAGCACTATGTGCTCGCAAACAAGCAAACCTTTACAACAAAGGGCACACACACGCCCAGCCGCAATATACAAATTTTACATCTATCTGTTTATTTTCAGGTCCTACCTATTCTGAAGAATAACCTGAGCACGCTGCTCAAACAAATCTACAATCTGTTCGGCATACTGCCTTACAGCCGCGTAATGCGGACGCATGTTCCACTCGCCACCATCTAGTCGAGGAGGTGGCCCAGTCGCCACAGCAGCCAAATCTACATCAGGGCGGTGCACCCTCACAAGAGACAAGGAAGCCTTCACCCCTGCGACGAGCTGCTGCCGCACCAGCTCCTTGACATTGCTGGCACTCCGAAACTTCGTCAGAAGACCTGCAAGGGTCGTTGGCACGGCATCCAACGGAAACATGACGTGCAGTACCGAGGAAAGTGATGTCTGCACCTGGCGGAGCACCCGCGAAACCTGGTAGACACGATCATGCACCGTCGCCAGAACTATGGCGCGATCACGATCCATCCAGAAGAAGCCACCGGCCTCCATGTCCTGTTGAGTCAAGCAATTGACTCGAACAGCAATACGCTCCTTTTCTTCCCTCGGAGCAAGATTCGCACCTGCGACAACCGCACAAAACAAGAGTAAGGCCAGCAGGCTCACCCGAAGAACTGAGCTACAGCCCGAAAGGAGGATCAACTTACATTGCACCGGACAGCCGACCCAGCTACGCCATCAAATACTCCTCTGGCTGCACCACGGTCTGCTTTGGATTTCCAAACGTCAGCGCGACCGCGTAACCCAAGCAAATCTCTCTCCAAGCTGCGCACGCGATCTCGAAGAAACGCGAGCTGCGAGGAATCATCCAATGATGCTCGCAAGGGCCTTTCGGATGAAGTGTCAACCGGGTCAGCACACGAAGGAACCTATAGCAGCAGAAAAAAGAAGGCACACAGACATTCAGTCAAGGATAGAGCACAACTCGGAGGAATTCATTAAATTATATAAGGCCACTACGTGGCACAAGGATGGTACTACAAAAGATATTCACAACAAAAATAGACTACAAGCTACCCTACGTCTACTACGCCTAAGGCGGAGGGCACTGAGTCGCCTGAACCGCATCGCCTAGCTTTGGCCTCGCCCTGCTGCCGCAATGCGTACTCAGACAACAAGTCAATGAGCTTGGGCCCATATCGTCTGCAGCGAGCGGAGTAGGCGGCGAATGCTACCTCGGATCCATCTGCAGCCGTCGGCATCCGAGAAGTAATCTGGGGCAGGTCCAGCTCCGCCCCAGCCGCCATAGCCATCGCCAGCCCGACGGACGCGCCGATGCCCTTACGCTGCGCTTATGCTGCAGCGGTAACCGACAAAGCCTCTGCCAGGGCACCCACGTCTTCAAGGGGTGCGCCCTTCAGGAAGAGCTCCTGGTAGAAGCGACCAAGGACCTCTTTCGCCTTGGCAAGGGAGTTGATGATGGTGCTGCAGCGGTAGAAAGGCAACATAGAAGAAGATCTGCAGAAAAAGAAGCAAGTACAAAAGCTAGCGCTCACCCGAAATAGCCTTGGCAGCAGCCATGAGCTTCTCCGCCACCCCTTTTTCACGAGCAGCCGCAACGGTGGCCAGCTGCTCACGATCTGCCTCTCGCTGAGACGCTCTTCGCTTCGCTTGCCGGCTCCAGCTCAAGGCGCTCTCTCGCACCAACGGCAGCTTCGGCCTTCTGCTCCGATTGGCCAAGGCTCTTCTTCAGAGCATCGACCTCACGGAGAGAGTCGTTATGCTCCTCTGCATTTACAACAAGCAAGCGTCAAAGAACAGGACCAGGATAAGCAAGAGAAGTACTACAAGGCAGACGAATACCTTGAAGCTGCCGCAGTTTCGCCTCCAGCGTCAGGCGTTCCTCCACCAGCCGCTTGGCCTCTTGGACAAAAGGCTGCAGCAACAGGCAATAGTAGTAAGAGCAGGACTTGGGGGCTACGCTCAACACAAAGAAGCATAAGCAACATCAGCACACGAAGACATTCGGGGGCTCCCCCGTAACATCAAGCAGAAAAACTTACGTGCTCCGAAGACGAACCCGCAGGCCCGCCTGCGAAATTCTGAGGCGCAACCACCAGCCTCTCCTGCACAGGAGGAACTGGCGCAGCATCACCCGAAGTCGCCACCATCTGAGGAGGAGGCGACGCAATGTTCGACTCCCCCATCATCTCCCCCGCACCATCACTGGAGCCGTCGGAGGATTTCCTGCATATGAAGCCAATCAGCACAGGTGCAAACATCATAAAAAGAAAAGGACAACAGTGGCAACAAGAAAACTTACGAGCCCAACGCGCTCAGGTCAAAGATAGGAGAAGCCCTTCGGGCCCTCTTCTCCTCCTTCTTTTCTTCCTTCTTCTCCTCCTTTTTCTCTTCCTTCTTTGGCGGTGCGAGCAACAGCCCGCACGGGAATGGCAGGAAAGGGAGAGGAAGAACCCCCATGAACATCATCATGACGCTCAAGGCCCAGAGGATTTCTGGGAGTCGGAGGAGTTGAAGCATCTGAAGACTCGCTCGAGCTCCGTGATCGCTTGCGCGAATGGTCCTCACCCGATTCATCGGCATCCTCCGCTGGAGATCGCACTGACGGTAGCTCGGACACGGAATCCACCACTTCATTATCCGGGGCATTCAGATACCTTTTGGGCAATGGTGGTGCCATGCCCGGCACTTTGAAGCTCTACAAGATGAGAAGAAACTTTGTTAGCAAACAAAGGACACAAATAAACACCCAACAAAACAAAAAGGAAGCACTCACGCAAAATCCACACCTTCGGTACGACCAACGTCGAAGAAAAGGGAGGAGTCAGCGACTTCCCCAGGATTTTTCGTCGACCTTGAACTTCAACAGCGCGCGAAGATCCTTGTCAAGTTCCGCCTCGGAGATTTTCTCACTCGAAACCCTCGTCGGATCACGGCGTCCAGAGTAAAGAAACATCGGATGCGCCCTCGCTTGAAGGGGCTGCACCCGACGCTCAAGAAACGTCCGGATGATGTCGACACCGTTCACCTCCTTCTCAGGAATCAATTGGAGCTCCTCCACCCGACGATACAGGGCCTCTACCTCCGCCACCTCACCATCCAAGATTTGGTTTTTCCAGGATCTTTTCTTCTCAATCAAGCTGGAGGGGTCAAAGGAACGAGACCAAAATCTTGCCCAGCGATGGAGTCACGGATGTAAAACCATTTCTCCGCCTTGATCTTGGACAGATTCGGACATGGAAAAGGAAAAGAATTGCACATTGGGACTGAGGGAGATGATGAAACCCCCAATGGGATACACACCATCCGAACCAGACTGCCTCTTCACGGAATAAAGCTTCCGGAAGAGTCCAAAGTGCGGCTCAATGCCAAGCCAACACTCGCAAAGCGTAATAAAACACGCAATGTGAAGAAGGGAATTGGGAGACAGATGATGGAGTTGAACCCCATAGAAAAAGAGCAGTCCACGAAGGAAGTCATGGACCGGAAAAGAAAACCCGCGAATCATGAAGGCAACAAACATAACCCGATACCCAGATGGGGGACGGGGGATTACCTCATTGCCAGGGAGTATCACGGCATCGTGTCTTATGGATCGAGGCTCGCGCAGTTTGCGGAGATCGCTCTCCCGCGTTTCTGATCGCCGCCAGCCACCGTCGGTGACGCGAGCAGTGGCGGTGCCCTTCTTTCCTCCGGCGGCGCTGGTCCCAACTGCAAGTGAAGATTTCTTTTTCCCCATGGCGCTACGGCGGTGGTGGCGTTGCCAACGAAGAAAGACAAAGGAAATGTGGAGGAAACTCTCAGCGCGAAGCAAGAACCGCTCGAGCGCATGGAGGCAGTGAAACACAAGAACTGCTGCGGTGAAAAACAAACCACGATTTCACCAGGGATTATAACAGCGAAGACGACGCACGCTGGCCGTCCATCAAGAAGACCTAACGCCAACGGTAGATCTGGCCGTACACGTGTCAGCACCAAAACGAACCGTCGTTACCACGCCGTCCACTACGTGCGGAAATCGAGGAGACGCCGTAATCATCTCCACGCCGCGCGTGACCGGTCAATTCAAAGTCAGCAAGTGGGACCCACGCTTCGTCCAGTCAAGTCATCTCTGGCATAGCAGACGCTTGAGGTCATCGATCGTAAGCACTGACGTCATCAAAAGCTATACTAGCACCACTTCGGCTCCATAGCTAAAAGTACTCACTCGAATCTACGATTCGACTAAATACTTGGGGGCTACTCCTATCAGGAGCGCTGGCCGCGTACCCTACAGACAAATGAAGACAAATTACTTCTCCGAGTCCTACGCCGAGTCTACGACTCCACTACGGACTCGGGGGCTACTCCCATAGGGAGGATGGATTTCAGCATCCGAAAATTTTCGAGTCCTGCGGACTTATGATTGGAACAATGCTTGAACTAAAAGTCTCCGTTCGAGTCTACGACTCGAACAGACACTTGGGGGCTACTCCCATAGGGAGCGCTGGTCGCGCACCCTATGAAATCTTCGACTGCGATCTTTCGGATCAGCACGCAAAACTTTTCGGCAACTCTGCCCCAATTAATGCTAAGTGAGTAACATCCTCCTTGTACCGAAACACCTCCGGTGATAAACATTCGGATGCTGCGTCTGCGACGCAAAGATAAGACCTCTGAGATATCATCGATGGCACGGCAACGCACTTTTGATCGCCTCGCTAGTATGAATCCATACCAGCAGTGCGATGAAAAAATCCCGCCAGACGTTGGGTACACCAATTAAAATCACTGGAATTCCACTCCTGTAAGTCCTCCGCGGCCTAAGTCGAATTACGCCAGCATATGTTCCAGGTCCGGGTTGAGGGACCCGAACCTAAAGAAGATCGTGTTGTTTCGTCCTAAGACAGTCAACTGACCCTGATCCGTCGGGTGAGTCAGGCACACGCATCAACGATCCCTACACACATATACTATTAATACATAGCTGCTCCTAAAGGATGGAAGAGTCCTCAGCCGAATCTACGATTCGACTGATCACTCGAGGCTCTCGACATGGTTATACCCTACGGGTACGTAACTTCAGCATACCTAGTCCAGCCCAAGGAAGGCCCACGGCAGACATACGCTGGCCCATGAAGATTTCCGGGTGGCCAAGGCCCATGATGCCTTCGGATCCTTGGAGAGCAAGATTAGAGTTTGAATACAACTTGTAACCGACTAGGACTACGCCCGGGACCTGCCTAAGTCTATATAAAGGCCAGGAGGGCACGTCCTAGAACAACAACTCGACTCATACTTTCACGCATCCACGCCAGATCGAATCTGCGCACCCTGTAACCTTCGGTTCCGCCGTAATAAAAGAGCAGACAAGCAGGAGTAGGGTTTTCCCTCCGGGGGCCTGAACCTGGGTAAATCTCGTGTCCCCTGGTTGCTTGTCTGTTAACCGTGCCACGATCTCCAGCATCCCCATCTTCTCCAAAACCCCAAGTCCATAACAATGGGCATTGACGAGATTAAACCTCGTCAACTGCGCCTTCTTCAAAAAGAGGAGTACTCTAGAAGCACGATCCTGCAGGGTCGCAAGCGCGATCGCACGATCATGGTCCACCCAAAAGTACCCACTCGCCTGAAGCTGCTCCTAGGTCAAGTCATTCATCCGAATGACAATCCGGTCTTTCTCATCCTACAGATAACGAGCACTGACAACTACACCAAGCAAAAAAGGGCAAAGTATGAAGACAAGGCATTGCCACGACTAGCTAAAAGAAAAGATAAGAGGGTAGAAAGCTAACATTTGAACTGAAAGCCCAGCTGCGTCACCTCCTCCAATAGATACTGCTCTCGGGCGGTAGCCCTCTCCACCTTCGACTTCCATACATCCGCGCTACCACAGAGGATGATCAACTCACGCTCCAGTTGCTTAATGCGATCGTGCAATCGCGAAAGCATGGACAACTTGTCCACCTTTGAGCGTAACTGAGCCAAGATATCATCGATGGATGGAGGATCGTGAGGACCACTCGAAGGACCACTCGACGTACCCTATCACGAATCAAGCAAAAGCAAATAAGAGACCAAGAATACATTGATAGAAGGCATAGACGCATTCAAGCTCAGCAAAAGTTTCGACTGGGACACTTTCATAAAAGCATTGTTCCAACATAGAAGTTAAAACTACAACTATTCCAAGATAGCTACTAAGGAGCAGCCTGCTTCTTCGACTTCGACTTGGACTTTGGGGGCCTCGTCGAATCCGTTGCGGTCTCTGATGCCACAGACTTTCCAGTTCCGGCCCCTGATGTCGTAGCCTTCGCCTCATTCTTCGCTCGTTGTAGCTCCTCGGAGTATTTGGTGACTGTATTGATGAGCTACGGCCCATATATACCACAGCCAGTAGCGAAGGGAGCAAACACTACCTGTTGGCCATCTGCGCCGACGAGCATCGCCTTGGAAATCGCGGCAGGATCCACCTCCACGCCATGGGCTTGCACCATTGCGAGTGCCATGGTGGAGCCGACGGACCGCTGGGAGTTCCTGAAGTCCATGGGAATACCCCAGCAAGGGATTCCACCAGGTCCTCCAAGTTGTCAAGCAGTTCAGCCTTGGGAGTTAGATCCCTGCGTATGCGACTGAACACTTCTTTGGCCTTCGTCAGCGTCCCTTGGAGAGCAGCGCTGCGGTCTTCGTGGCAACGGCACCAGCCAATGCATCGTCGCGACGAAGGGCCTGAGCGTCAAAGCTGAGGCCGCCGGCATCTACATACAGTAAAGTGTCAGTACAATACCACGATGTCGAAGCAAGAGACAAAGAAAATTCAGCTGAAAGAATACCTGAGAGGGACTTAGCAATCGAGAAAAGTTGTTCCTCAAGCAACTTCTCCCTCTCGGCATTGGAGGAACGCAAGTCTTCTTCACGCTTCCGCAAGTCCTCCTCGCGCTTTTGCGATTCCTCCAAGGCCGTGATTTGCTTCGTCGCGACTCTTCGCCGCTGCAGCAAGCGCCTTCTCCAGTGAAGCAGCATGATGCAGCAGCTCGTTATGCTCAACTGCAAGAGAGGACGTATCATCAATCGCATCTAGACACTTCACCAAGACAAATACAAAGACAATACTAACCTTCAACAACACGATGGCGATTGTCCAGCTGCACATGTGGTCGACCCATCTCCAGGACTTGCTCCGCCAGACGAGTAGCCTCCTTCATGATGAGCTGCATTAGAAGAAAACAAAGTTCAGTAGCATCACCAAGTATATATTCGACTGCCAAAACAAACAAAAGAATGCTTACGTGGTCCTCCAGAGACTCCGAAGATGACTGCCGTTGTCCGGGTAACAATCTGGTGTTCCCCAGCATGCGGGGAACTCGAAGAATTGTGCCCAGAGTGGGCCGCCAATGGAGGAGAAGAAGATTGTTCGGCCACCTCTTTGGCCTTGGAGTCTGCGACTCTGGATTCCTTCAAAAATTGGACATCGCCAGAAGACAACGACGTCGCTTGACTACAGAACGCATCCAGCAGAAACTTCAGGGAATGCAACTCCACAAAAAGAAACTAAGACAAAGTCCTACCAGTCAAATTTGTCAAAATCGAAGGTTTGCTCCTCCGACTCCAACGACTCCTTTGGCAGTCGTAGATTCTTCTGGGCAGGAGGAGCCATGGAGCGCACAGGAACGGCGGGGATTGGCTCCTCTGCACCAACAGAAGGGCCTTCTGGAGTCGACAGCGATGAAGCATCCGAGTCCTTGCTGCGGGAGCGCTTGCGAGTGTCCGGGTCGCTGGACTCGGGGGCTCCCTCCTCCTCTTCAATTGGGATGGTCGACTCTGACTCGTCCTCTTCATCCACTACGTGAGGAATAACCCCTTCAGGAAGAGGGGCAAATTGGGAGACACCTTCCAATCTTGCATTCAGAATATAATTTATTATACATCAAGTACTAAACGGCAATCGACAAAGAAAGCTACTTCATAGTACAATTCTACCTCAGGAGGAGTGTTAGAGGCGTCGAAAGGAAGCACGACTGGTTCGCCTGGAAGATCCTCCTTGGCGGTATACTTTGTCACCAATCACAGCCTCTTATCTACTTCACCCGCAGAAATGCCATCGGCAGATACGCGGGTGGCATCGTTCGCACCAGCCCAGCGGAACATGGGGTGGACTCTGGCATGCAGAGGCTGGACACGACGGCACAACCATGTGCAAATGAGGGCAGCGCCTCCCTCTTCTTTACCTATGCGACTCTCGAGGGTGAGGCAGCGCTTATGACACTTCCGTCTCCTCAGACTCGCCAGGCATCACTATGTTCTTCTAAGAACGCCTCCTCTTGCACGGCGTCGCGGGATCCAAGGGCACGAGTCCGTAGTGCTCTCCGTCGGCCCTCTGGTCACGGATGTAGAACCACTTGTCTCTCCACCCTTGGACGGACGCAGTGAGTTTGATGTGGAAATAAGTGGAGGAAGAGTCAACATGGTTTCCGTAGCCTCCTACGTCGTAGACTATAGAATCAGATGCTGAATGGCGCTTCAGCTTAAAAATCCTCTTAAAGAGGCCAAAGTGTGGCTTGACTCCAAGCCAGCCCTCGCAAAGGGTAATGAAGCAGGAGATGTGGAGAACAGAATTTGGAGACAGTTGATGCAGCTGGAGCTCGTAGAAGCAAAGGAGGCCCCTGAAGAAAGGATTCAGGGACAGAGAAAGACCTCGGATGATGAACGCAAGGAACATCACCCGGAAACCAGCAGGAAGACAAGGAATTACCTCCTCGCTGGGCACTCACGATTCGTCTTCCAGGGAGGGAAGAACTCCATCTTGACGATGAAGATGCAACTCGGCGGGCTTGATGATGGATGCACGCCAAGCGTCGTTGGTGACGCGGGTTCCCGCGCGCTTCTTCTTCCCAGCGCTGGCGGCGCTGGTGCCCATAGTGGCGGAGCCGCCCTTCTTCTTGGCGGCGGCAATGGCGGCAGCAGACCCAGCAGCAGCGCCTCCCTTCTTATTGCCCATCTTCCGATGGCGGTGAGAACAGAGGAAGTAGCTCGGAAAGATGCGGAGCTGGTCCAGCACCGCAACGGGAAAGTGCACAAAGAAGCAGAGAGCAGCAGCAATGGCAATAGAGGCAAGAACAATGAAAACAGATGGGGAAATTACCATTGTTGTGCTGCTACTTAACCTCACCGAAGACACCATCTAACGGCCAGCAGAAACCCTACTACACGCGTGGCGCACATCGCCATCGACATGTGGCAAAGCTGAAGCACGAACCGTCCCCCACTATTCCCATTATGTGCGGAAATCAAGGAGACGCAGTTAAAACAGAATATTACGCATGCCCGGTCAAATCGAAGTCAGAATGTGGGACCCACCGCTCTTCACGTCCCGTCAAAGCCGCTCACGCGGGCAACCAAGGTCATCACATCGTTAGCACTGATGTCATTTCAGCAGCAGAAGATTTCGACTACTTTAGTCCTTGCTCGAGCCTTCGACTCAACCGAGCACTCGGGGGCTACTCCCATAGGGAGCACTGGTCGTGCACCCTACGATTTATCTTTATGCAGGTATAAGAACATTCAGGATGTACCCACCACTCGAATATACGATTCGATTAAGGATTATGGGTTACTCCCATAGGGAGCACTGGAAGAAAATTCGACTAAAACAAGCAACAAAAGACGACAGCCGTCGCAAAAAGTTTTTAGTCCCCGCCTGAGTCTTCGACTCAACCAGGCACTCTGGGGCTACTCCCATAGGGAGCGCTGGTCGTGCACCGTATGATTATTTGTACATCATAATGTGTGTTGATAACATCCACACCTAAATGATATGGCGACTCCACCTCATGCTATCCCTACAAAGAGACTGCGTCTCCTGGGTCACCCGAATCATCTCCGTGATGACAAAGTTCGGATGTCGCGCTTACATCGTGAAGATAAGACCTGAATAAGGCCCGGCAACGCATCTGCTGCGCACTACCAGAAACATATCCATGCCTGCAGGTACGATGAACATGCCTTGATGGACGCGTCGAGTGCTCACACTTATACACTAGAATTCGACACATGTAAGACCTCCACGGCTTGAGTCGAATTACGCCAGCACTTTTCCGAATTCGAGTCCGGGGACGCCAGTTTGAGCATATTGTGTTGTTTTGCCCTAAGGCAGTTAACTAATACCGATACATCGGATAAATCAGGCACGTATATCAACAATCCCTATGACACAAACTAAACACTTGAAAATATACTCGGTCATGCACTCGAAAAGACTCCATAAAGTCCCCACTTGAATCTACGATTCCACTAGAAACTCGGGGGCTACTGACATGGGTATACCCTACAGGTACTCGAGTTCGGTATATACGGTCCAGATACGTCGGAAGCCCACGGTGTTGCCAAGGCCCAAATGGAGAATTCGAGTGGCCCACGAACTCTCGATTGCTTGCGAGACAATAAGAAGCTTAAGATAGAAAGTTTAAAGGGAAAACCCTAATCTGTAACCGACTCGACCTGCTACCCGAGACCTAGCCTATCTATATAAAGGCTAGGAGGGGCGGCGAGGAGGACACACGCAACCCTAGTTTCCACAACTCTCGCCAAATTGCATCTGCGCACCCCTGTAATCTTCGATTCCTTCGTTAATTCCAAGAGTAGACAAGCAGGAGTAGGGACCTCTACGAGGCCTGAACCTGGGTAAAACTTGCATCCATGTGTGCTTGTTTTCTAGCCGACTGATGCCTCTAGCGCTCCCTCCTTCTCCAAAACCCAAGTCCATAACAATGGGCATTGACGAGTTAAACCCTCGTCAATGGGAAACTCATTTTAATTCCCTGCACAAAAAATTCCTACATAGGCAAAAATAATCCCACATATCTATCAACATAAACCACCATATACTTGTGAAAAGGGCCACACCATCCTTGTGATACCATTTAAACATGATTCCCCAAGAAAATCTTGTTAAAACATGTAGGGAAACTGTTCAAGATAGCTTACTTAGCAAATATCACAACAATTGAACAAGAAAGAAGCATACGATCTGTCATGTCAAGAAGCAGCAAGATCATGATCAAAATTGTCACTATAAAAAAATTAGAAGAAGGTAGCTAGGAACACGGGTACCCATCGGGTTAGCGGGTTTCGAGTACCGTTGTCATCCGGATTGGCCAGCTGCCACAACAATGTGGTTAAGAGTTGTCCAGCAAAATATATGACCATAAAACTGAGATTACACTAGCAAGATGTAATTCACACGATGTTTCAAGAAAGAGGTTTCCCTCCAAGATGGATTGAACATCTACTAAAACATGCACAAATACTACTAAACAATGGGGCTACATAAGAAAATTTAGAATCTCTAGGGGGAGCCTCAAGGATACTCTCTGTCACCATACCTCTTCAACATTATGGCTGATGTGCTACAGCGAATCATAAGACATGTTTTGCGACACCCTTTGCAGCCTCTTCCTGCACTTGATGACACACTGATAATTCTACATGGGACACCTCAACAAGCAATATACACATGAAGGTCCTACTAGATGCATTTGTAAAATTAAGTTGGCTTAGAATAAACTTCCAGAAGATAAACAAGATCTCTAGATGTCTCCTAGAGCCAGTACAACAAGGGACTGACCACCGCATGCCCGGGTGGGTACCATAGATGATGTAAACAGCTAGTCGAGCGGTGATACATTGCAAATATATCTATAATTTTTGATGTTCCATGCTTGGTTTTATCGGCTTTCTTGTGTTTTGTCCACACTTTGGAGTACTTTTCATATGATTTCTTGGACTAACCTATTAACAAGAGCCACAGTGCCAGCTGCCTGTTTTCTGCTGTTTTTGGTTCCAGAAAAGTCAGAAAATGAATATTCTCGGAATTGGACGGGACAAAAGCCAAAGTGCCTATTTTTTCGGAAGTCATCAGATGCCAGAATACGAGACGGAGAAGGGCTGGGGGCCGGCCACACCACCTGGCCGCGCGGCCAGGCCTGGCCCGCGCCAGGGGGTGGTCTGGCCGACCCCAGCACCCCTCGGCCTCTCCTTCCGCCTATATATTGCCCTCGGGACGAAAACCCTAAGTACCCGATCAAAAATCCACGAAAAAGTCTGTAGCCACCGTCATCTCCATCCCTAGATCGGGAGGGATCTGAAGCTCTTCCCGGCACCCTGCCGGAGAGGGGAATTCACCCTGGAGGCCTTCTTCATCATCATGCAAGCCTCCGGTGTGATGCGTGAGTAGTTCATCTCTGGACTACGGGTCCATGTAGTAGCTAGATGGCTGGTTCTCCTCCTTTGTCCTATCATGTCTAGATCTTGTGAGCTCCGTTCATGATCAAGATCATCTATTTGTAATTCTGCATGTTGTGTTTGCGGGGATCCGATGGAAATTGAGATGCTATTTCAGATTGATTATTGATTCTATCATGTCTTTGTTATTTCTGATCTTCCATGCTTTCCGTTGTTAGTAGCTATCTTGGCCAAGTAGATGCTAGTAACTCCAAGAGTTAGTATTTATGCTCGACAGTGGGTTCATGCCTCTGGTAATCTAGGGAAGTGACAGAAATCTCTAAGGTACTAGATGTGATGTTGCTACTAGGGAGAAAACAACAATCCTTTGTTCATAGAACAATCGTATTGTTTACTTTACATGCAATTCGTAATGCAATTATCCGTTGCTTGCAACTTAATACTAGAGGGGGTTCGGATGATAACCTGAAGGTGGATTATTAATCATAGATGCAGTTGGATGGCGGTCTATGTATAATGTTGTAATGCCCAATCGAATCTCAAAGGAGTCAAGATGAGTAGTATATGCTTGTATGCTTTCTCGATTTTTGTCAATTCCCCCGCTGTAATTTGTTCACCCAGCATGTTATCTATCTTAAGGAGAGCCACCTCTAGTGAACTATGGATCCTGGTCCTTTCTTTTACTATCAATCTACAATCAACTATTTACTGCTTTGTGTTTACTTTCTGCAAACTATTACTTCCTTCCATTCGATACGTTTAATCCTTTGTTTTCAGCAAAACCGGTGAGATTGACAACCTCATCGCAAGTTGGGGACAGAGTTATGTGGTTGTGTTGTGCAGGTCTCCATGTTGCTGCTGGCACCGGTAGTGCGCCCTGCCAAAGTACAGCTAGCTACACCTTTGGGGTGTTTCCTTGCTCCTACTCGATTGATAACCTTGGTTTCATACTGAGGGAAAACTTGCTGCTGTGCTCATCATACCTTCCTCTTGGGGTTCCCCAACGAGCTCGATATAATTTGGGCCATCAAGCATATTTTCTGGCGCCGTTGCCGGGGAGTCAAGGACATCTTCACAAGGGGAGTCCCTCATAACCAATCTCTTTACTTTGTTATTTTTGTTTTGCTTAGTTTCTTTTTGCTTGGTTTGCTTGTTTCTTTATCAAAAACACAAAAAAATTAGTTTTACAAGTTTGCTTTCCTTATTGAAAACACAAAAAAAATTAGTTCCTATCTTGAATTGCTATTATGTCTAGCGTTGCTCCAATCACTATGTCACCTGAAGAAATGATTTTCACTTTTAAACAAGGAATTGAGGAGAGCTTCAAGGAAGCTTGGTCTAGAATCTCTGATCTACATGAGAAAACTGAGCCTAAAATGACTCAAAGCTTGTTCCTTAGCAGTTTTTACCTTGAAATTGCTCTTTCCTATAGATATGCTTTAGATGTTGTTGTGGGAGGAGATTTCCTCCAATGTAATGAGGATGATGCTATTAATGCTATAAATAAATTGATCCTCACTTACAACTTGCCTAGCCAAACTGATATTTCTTTCGCAAGAATATTTGCTAGATTGGACACTCTTGAGACTAGCACTACTAGCTTAAAATATTGCTATAATACGCTTAGGGAGCATCACAATTATGTTCCAATAAATTCTGAACCATCAAAGTGGCTCCCTACAGTAAAGATTGAGATAAACACTGAAACTTTTCCAGACCGTTGTGATATCATGTCTGAATTTTGTCTTATGCCCAAAGATATTTATGAATCTTTGAATCTTTGGGAGCTAACTGAAGGAGGAAAAGAAATATCTCTTTCTAATAATGCTACCATATTACCTATTGGAATAGCTGAAGGAGTGTTTACAAAGATCCTTGGGAAAATGATTTCTACTGATTATCTTGTTATTGAATGTGCAGGAAAAGGACAAATTACACTTGGAAGGTCCCTATAGGACTCCTTGGAGCAATAATAGATGTGGGAAAAGGGACCATGCACCTCTCTTCACCACCAAACAATCATATTTTCCCCAAGGTCAAGAATAAAAGTAAGAGAGGTAAGGGCAAGAAATTTGGTCTTAATGCTTCTTCATTTGAGAACACTTGATTTTTTTCTTGCTTCTTATGCCTAACTTAAAGGCGTTAAAGAAAAGTACTTATTGGGAGATAACCCAAAAGTTTTACATGAGTCTTGGAAGTTATTACTTCAGTAATAACCGCTCTTTATCCTTTTTATTTGCTTTTTGTGCCAAGAGTAACCTCTAATGAGAGAGAAGTAATGATTGGGGCAGTTGCTGTCGCGAAACAGATTTCTGTGCTTCACCATAAAAATTCGTGTAAAATCTCTGAACGTCTTTTTGAGGCGTGAATTTTTGTCCTTCTGCCCCAGGTTGCTATCTAACTTTCTTTAGTTCAACACTTTTTAATTTGAACAATAGAAGGTCTTCTAAAAAATTCGTATTTACCTACTGGTCTGTTTTGACAGATTTCTGCCATTTTCTGCATTTGCTTCTTGTTGGTTCCTTTTTGAGTTATTTTGGGGAGTTGAGATTTTTTTGAAGGAAGTGCTATAGTAGCTAGTGTTCTAATGGAAGTTTATTTGGTGTTAGAACTGAACCTTAAGACTTATTTATCTTGAGTGCACTAATGTTGCTAATAAAGATTATGTAAAGTTTTGTACGAAGGAAAAAATTTCAGGTGTATGGAAGGAATGAGTAATGAGATGAAGGATGGACTAAAGCTCAAGCTTGGGGATGCCACGCGTGTCACCCCAAGAAATATCCAAGAAGTACAAGCGTCAAAGCTTGGGGATGCCCAAGGCATCCCCCTCTTCATCAATAAAAATCCCAGGTTTCTTCCAAACGCTTCATTTTTATTGTTTCATACATAGTTGTGTTGTTCTTGGAGCGTCTTCTTTTTCGTTTTCATTTTGGTTTTTCTTTTGCTTTGGTTTTCTTAGTTTGATGAATAAATTGGTTGGACCCCCTCTTTCATACATTGGTTTTCAAATAGTTTTGTTTGGATTGGAAAAGAGTAGGAAAGTTCATGCTTATGTGGTAAAAAGAGCTTGTTTTTGACTGTGGCCTATGCTTTGCCATGCCATGCTTGATATTGTTTTGGCTTTATGCTTAGTTTTCTTTGCGGTAGCATGACTTGTTATAAACAATTGAGATTGCTTAATGTGCCTTGGATGAATCATGCGTTGTTTTAGCATATTAAAGCATGGTATAGTGGTATTCTCCTTTGATGCTTTATTGGGGTTGACTTGGCGCATGCTCACACCATGTTATGACTATCTCAAGTCACCATAGCCTTTATGATCCTTTAGTTTCCAACTTTTAGTATCACTTTATGCTTTGATCAATGATGTTTTGTCGCTCTGCATGATTATGGCCATTATTATTCTCTTAGTTTGTCGCTCCCAGTCTTTTGCTAGCCTCCACAACTAAGTATGAGTTCCACTCATGCATCCAACTCTTAAACCAAGTTATTCCAAATAGTCCACCATACCTACCTACTAGCTTATGGTATTCCAAGTATATTCATGTTTTTGTTTACCTTCCGAATTAAACTTGTTATGAGAAAACTAGTGATTAAAGCTCTCACGAACTTGATGGCACACTTTACTTTTCTTGCCCTTAATAAACTTGAACCATTGTGTCGTCTATGTTGTATATGCTTGCACTTATTTGTTGGAAATCAGCAGAACCATGATGTCATGGGGAATGCTTTCAACATTGCACTTGGTACTTGTACCTAGTTGATATCATGCTCTTTTGTATATGGATGTCGTCAGTGTGAAATAAAAGGGGAGCTTGTAAGTCCATGGAGTTATGTATATGTGTTAGAGAAACGCCTGGGCCGCTGGTCTAATCCATGCTGACATGGTGGAAACCTGTAGCGTAACCATAATGAGCTGTCTATGAAGCATTCTTCTTATAAAAAAGAGGCCTATATTGAGAAAAAGGAAAAAGAGAAAAAAAGAGATTATGAAAAGAGGAAAGAGAGAAAAAAGCACCATATTCCCATGGTAAATAAGAAGATTGCTGAGATGCTCGTTGCCTGCTTGCCTTGTCATTTTGATATGGGGATTCTTCCGTATCATCGGGCAAGGGGTACCCCGTTGGCGGTTCTCTATGATACACATGTACTTACGATGACAAGAACTTACCGGTGACTAAATTTGAGTAGCATGAGGAGCGGCCCTCATATCCAAGGGACATGAGATTTACAACTTATACTTCGACAAGCATGTACACCATAGTTTGTTCACTTTAACCTTAATCACTTCAAGATGCTTATTATAGGGGCAATGAGAGCTGGAAGCTATAAGTACCATAATTTTTGGAAGCTCTTTATGAAACTTGAATCTCTGCTTCCTTTTATGAAGACCTTTCTTCCACCATTATATTGAGTCTCCACCTTCTACCTTTATGCACCTACTTTGAGAGCATAGTGGCCATTCTTAGTTCTATGTGCATTGTCCCAAGACTAGTTGATTGATGCATAAACTTGATATTGCTTGTTTTAAACTATTTGTATCTAGTCACTCTTATGAACTTTGAAGGTGTCCTATGCATTTATATTTGCTACTCTATGAGGGACAAGCTGAATACTATTATGCTATATTTTCTTTATATGAAACAAACAAACGTCTTGCAAAGCATTGTTATTCATGAATCTTTTGTTTGTGCCTCTTCATGTTGTATCATAGTTTCTTTGTCTTATTTCTAGAACCTTGTCTTTCATGTTATGATTGAAGTACTATGATCCCAGCTTTGAATGTTTTACAAATACTTTGATCAAGTCTTTGATGGTGCATATCACCTCAAAAATTATTCTTTCTTTTTATCACTTACCTACTCGAGGACGAGCAGGAGTTAAGCTTGGGGATGTTGATACATTGCAAATGTATCTATAATTTTTTATGTTCCATGCTTGGTTTTATCCACTTTCTTGTGTTTTGTCCACACTTTGGAGTACTTTTCATATGATTTCTTGGACTAACCTATAAACAAGAGCCATAGTGCCAGCTGCCTGTTTTTTGCTGTTTTTGGTTCCAGGAAAGTCAGAAAATGAATATTCTCGGAATTGAACGGGACAAAAGCCAAAGTGCCTATTTTTCCAAAAGTCATTAGATGCCAGAATACGAGACAGAGAAGAGCTGGGGGCCGGCCACACCACCTTGCCGCGTGGCCAGGCCTGTCCCGCGCCAGGGGGTGGTCTGGCCGACCCCAGCACCCCCTCGGCCTATATATTGCCCTCAGGACAAAAACCTTAAGTGCCCTATCAAAAATCCACGAAAGAGTCTGTAGCCGCCGTCATATCCATCCCTAGATCGGAAGGGATCTGAAGCTCTTCCCGGCATCCTGCCAGAGAGGGGAATTCACCCTGGAGGCCTTCTTCATCATCATGCAAGCCTCCGGTGTGATGCATGAGTAGTTCATCTCTAGACTACGGGTCCATGTAGTAGCTAGATGGCTGGTTCTCCTCCTTTGTGCTTTCATGTCTCGATCTTGTGAGCTCCGTTCATGATCAAGATCATCTATTTGTAATTCTGCATGTTGTGTTTGCGGGGATCCGATGGATATTGAGATGCTATTTCAGATTGATTATTAATTCTATCATGTCTTTGTTATTTGTGATCTTGCATGCTTTCCGTTGTTAGTAGCTATCTTGGCCAAGTAGATGCTAGCAACTCCAAGAGTTAGTATTTATGCTCGATAGTGGGTTCATGCCTCCGTAACTGGGAAGTGATGAAATCTCTAAGGTACTAGATGTGCTGTTGCTACTAGGGAGAAAACAACAATCCTTTGTTCATAGAACAATCATATTGTTTACATTACACGCAATTCGTAAAGCAATAATTTGTTGCTTGCAACTTAATACTGGAGGGGTGATACATTGCAAATGTATCTATAATTTTGGATGTTCCATGCTTGGTTTTATTCACTTTCTTGTGTTTTTCCCACACTTTGGAGTACTTTTCATATGATTTCTTGGACTAACCTATTAACAAGATTCATAGTGCCAGCTTCCTGTTTTCTGCTATTTTTGGTTCCAGGAAAGTTAGAAAATGAATATTCTCGAAATTGGATGGGACAAAAGCCAAAGTGCCTATTTTTCCGGAAGTCATCAGATGCCAGAATATGAGACGGAGAAGGGCTGGGGCCGGCCACACCACCTGGCCGCGTGGCCAGGCCTGGCCCGCGCCAAGGGGTGGTCTAGCCGACCCCAGCACCCCCGCGGCCTCTCCTTCCGCCTATATATTGCCCTCGGGACGAAAACCATAAGTGCCCGATCAAAAATCCATGAAAGAGTCTATAGCCGCCATCATCTCCATCCCTAGATCGGGAGGGATCTGAAGCTCTTCCCGGCACCCTGTTGGAGAGGGGAATTCACCCTAGAGGCCTTCTTCATCATCATGCAAGCATCTGGTGTGATGCGTGAGTAGTTCATCTTTGGACTACGGATCCATGTAGTAGCTAGATGGCTGGTTCTCCTCCTTTGTGCTTTCATGCCTAGATCTTGTGAGCTCCGTTCATGATTAAGATCATCTATTTGTAATTCTACATGTTGTGTTTGCGGGGATCTGATGGATATTGAGATGCTATTTTAGATTGATTATTGATTCTATCATGTCTTTGTTATTTGTGATCTTTCATGCTTTCCGTTGTTAGTAGCTATCTTGGCCAAGTAGATGCTAGCAACTCCAAGATATAGTATTTATGCTTGATAGTGGGTTCATGCCTCTAGTAATCTAGGGAAGTGACAGAAATCTCTAAGGTACTAGATGTGCTGTTGCTACTAGGGAGAAAACAACAATCCTTTGTTCATAGAACAATCATATTGTTTACATTACATGCAATTCATAAAGCAATAATCTGTTGCTTGCAACTTAATACTGGAGGTGGTTCGGATGATAACCTGAAGGTGGATTATTAGTCATAGATGCAGTTGGATGGCGGTCTATGTATAATGTTGTAATGCCCAATGAAGTTCCAAAGGAGTCAAGATGATTAGTATATGCATGTATTGCTTTCTTGATGTTTGTTAATTGTCCCACTGTAATTTGTTCACCCATCATGTTATCTATCTTAAGGAGAGCCACCTCTAGTGAACTATGGATCCCGGTCCTTTTTCTTTACATACAATCTACAAACTATTTACTGCTTTGTGTTTACTTTCTACAAACTATTACTTCTTTCCATTCGATACATTTAATCCTTTGTTTTTAGCAAAACACGGTGAGATTGACAACCTCATCGCAAGTTGGGGACAAAGTTCTGTGGTTGTGTTGTGCAGGTCTCCACGTTGCTACTAGCACCGGTAGTGCGCCCTGCCAAGGCTTAGCTAGCGACAACTTTGGGGTGTTTCCTTGCTCCTACTGGTTCAATTAAACCTTGGTTTCATAACTGAGGGAAACTTGATGTTGTGCTCATCATACCTTCCTCTTGGGGTTCCCCAACGAGCTTGTTAATACATGAGCCATCAAGCATTTTTCTGGCGCTGTTTCCGGGGAGTCAAGGACATCTTCACAAGGGGAGTCCCTCATAACCAATCTCTTTACATTGTTATTTTTGTTTTGCTTAGTTTATTTTTGCTTTGTTTACTTGTTTCTTTATCGAAAACACACAAAAAATTAAGTCTCCTTTAGTTGTCACCTCTTCCTTAGCTCACCATGCTGATCCCTAAATTCACCCTGAAAGACCTTTCAGTTGGTAGTGGATTTATAATTGGGAAAGATAATATTGAAGAATTCTTTAATCATGTTAGTAAGCATGAGGATATTGAGGATAGATCCCTTGCAGAACTTGCTCCAAACTATGAGACTGCTGCAGCTTCTTTAGTTCACATGTTGGAAGCTAGGTTTGTTAACCTCAACCCCTTAATGCAAGTAATGTTTCTTAAGCTTAAAGAAATTGAGGACCCAGAAAAGAGGGATTTTATTCTAGAAACTTTGTTTAAGGAATTCTATGATGTTGCCAAGGAAGCTAGAAAAGTCTTTGAACGTTTCAATATGCTAGGCTCATGTGTAGATGTTATTGGTACACGAGAAAAGATGAACAAAACTGAACCTAATGGGGAGGAAACTAAGATACCAATACCCTTTAAACTGGTAGCAATACATGAAGCCATAGAAAAGAATCTTGATTGGATTGTTCCTGAAAACCCTTTTGATGAAAATAGTGAACCTAAGAGCATGGAGAGAGGATCCTCTAGAACTTATTTGGATGATATACCTTGCCTTGTTGAAGATATTTCTGGTATTAATCTTAATGCTTCTTCATTTGAGAACACTTGATTCTTCTTGCTTCTTATGCCTAACTTAAAGGCGTTAAAGAAAAGTACTTATTGGGAGATAACCCAAAAGTTTTAGATGAGTCTTAAAATTTATTACTTCAGTAATAACCGCTCCTTATCCTTTTTATTTGCTTTTTGTGCCAAGAGTAACCTCTAATGAGAGAGAAGTAATGATTGGGAAAGTTGCTGTCCCGAAACAGATTTTTGTGCTTCACCGTAAACATTCGTTTAAAATCTCTGAACGTCTTTTTGTGGCGTGAATTTTTGTGCTTCTGCCCCAGGTTGTTATCTAACTTTCGTTAGTTCAACACTTTTTGATTTGAGCAATAGAAGGTCTTCGAAAAAATTCGTCTTTACCTGCTGGTCTGTTTTGACAAATTTCTGCCATTTTCTGCATTTGCTTCTTGTTGGTACCTTTTTGAGTTCTTTTGGGGAATTGAGCTTTTTTTGAAGGAAGTGCTACAGTAGCTAGTGTTCTAATGGAAGTTTATTTGGTGTTATAACTGAACCTTAAGACCTATTATCTTGAGTGCACTAATGTTGCTTATAAAGATTGTGTGAAGTTTTGTATGAAAGAAAAATTTCAGGTGTATGGAAGGAATGAGTAATGAGATGAAGGATGGACTAAATCTCAAGTTGGGGATGCCACGCGTGTCACCCCAAGAAATATCCAAGAAGTACAAGCGTCAAAGCTTGGGGATGCCCAAGGCATCCCTTTCTTCATCAATAAAAATCCCAGGTTTCTTCCAAACGCTTCATTTTTATTGTTTCATGCACATTTGTGTTGTTCTTGGAGCGTCTTCTTTTTCGTTTTTGTTTTGGTTTTTTGTTTTCTTGGTTTGCTTAGTTTGCTGAATAAATTGGTTGGACCCCCTCTTTCATACTTCGGTTTGCAAATAGTTTGGTTTGGTTTGGAAAAGAGTAGGAAAGTTCATACTTATGTGGTAAAAAGAGCTCGTTTTTGACTGTGGCCTATGCTCTGTCATGCCATGCTTGATATTGTTTGGCTTTATGCTTAGTATTCTTTGCTGTAGCATGAATTGTTATAAACAATTGAGATTTCTTAATGTGCCTTGGATGAATCATGCGTTGTTTTAGCATATTAAAGCATAGTATAGTGGTATTCTCCTTTGATGCTTTATTTGGGTTGACTTGGCGCATGCTCACACCATGTTATGACTATCTCAAGTCACCAAAGCCTTTATGATCCTTTAGTTTTCAACTTGTAGTATCACTTTATGCTTTGATCAATGATGTTTTGCTGCTCTGCATGATTATGGCCATTATTGCTCTCTTAGTTTGTCGCTCCCAGTCTTTTGCTAGCCTCCACAACCAAGTATGAGTTTCACTCATGCATCAAACTCCCTAAACCAAGTTATTCCAAAGAGTCCACCATACCTACCTACTAGCTTATGTTATTCCAAGTATATTCATGCTTTTGTTTACCTTCCAAATTAAACTTGTTATGAGAAAACTAGTGATTAAAGCTCTCACGAACTTGATGGCACACTTTACTTTTTTGCATCTAATAAACTTGAACCATTGGGTCCTTCTTTGTTGCGTATATGCTTGCGCTTTATAAGTTGAAATTAGCAGAACCATGTATCATGGGGAACGCTTTCAACATTGCACTTGTACTTTGTACCCCGTTGATATCATGTTCTTTTGCTTACGGATCCCGGCAGTGTGAAATAAAAGTGGAACTTGTAAGATCATGGAGTTTGTATGTGTGTTAGAGAAATGTCCGGGCCGCTAGCCTAAGCCATGCCTAATCATGGTGGAAACTTGCAGCATCACCATAATGAGCACTCTATGATCCATCCTCAATAAAAACCTATGCAAATAGCAAATAAATAGATCATTGAGATGCTCATTGTCTGCTTGCCTTGTCATTTTGATTATGGGATAGCTCTTGTATCATGTGCAAGGGGTACCCCGTTGGCGGTTCTTTATGACACATATGTACTTACAATGACAAGAGCTTACTTGTGACTAAAGATGAGTAGCATGAGGATCAGTCTTCGTAAGTAAGGGGCATGAGATTTCGGTTTATAACTTGTCAAGCATATCCTCTTAGTTGTGTCACTTTAACCTTAATCACCTTCAAGATGCTTATGATAGGGGCAATGAGAGCTGAAAGCTATAAGTACCATAATTTTTGGAAGCTCTTTATGAGACTTGAATCCCTACTTCCTTTTATAAAGGCCTTTCTTCCACCATTATATTGAGTCTCCACCTTCTACCTTTATGCACCTACTTTGAGAGCATAGTGGCCATTCTTAGTTCTATGTGCATTGTCCCAAGACTAGTTGATTGATGCATAACTTGATATTGCTTGTTTTAAACTATTTGTATCTAGTCACTCTTATGAACTTTGAAGGTGTCCTATGCATTTATATTTGCTACTCTATGAGGGACAAGCTGAATACTATTATGCTATGTTTTCTTTATGTGAAACAAACAAACTCCTTGCAAAGCATTGTTATTCATGAACCTTTTGTTTGTGCCTTTTCATGTTGCATCATAGTTTCTTTGTCTTCTTGCTAGAACCTTGTCTTTCATGTTATGATTGAAGTACTTTGATCCCAGCTTTGAATGTTTTACAAATACTTTGATCAAGTCTTTGATGGTGCATGTCACCTCAAAAATTATTCTTTCTTTTTATCACTTACCTAACCGAGGAAGAGCAGGAGTTAAGCTTGGGGATGTTGATACATTGCAAATGTATCTATACTTTTTGATGTTCCATGCTTGGTTTTATCCACTTTCTTGTGTTTTGCCCACACTTTGGAGTACTTTTCATATGATTTCTTGGACTAACCTATTAACAAGAGCTACAGTTACCCGACTGCGTTTTTGGTTCCAGAAAGTCACATTTTTGCCGCTTTTTTTGTTTCGGGAAAATGGGGTTCCAGTTTTAAAATGAATATTCTCGAATTGGATGAGACAAAAGCCAAAGTGCCTATTTTCATAAGTCATAAGTCAGATGGGGAAGGGCTGGGGCGGCTACCACAGCGCTGCCAGGCCCGACCCTAGCACCCTAAGTGCCCAATCAAAATCCACGAAGAGTCTCTGCAAGCTCTTCCGCACCACCGGAGAGGGAATTCACCAGAGGCCTTCTTCATCATGCAAGCCACAAGCCTCACGATTGTGATGCATGAGTAGTTCATATTTGGACTACGGGATCCATGTAGTAGTTAGATGGCTGGTTCTCCTCCTTTGTGCTTTCATGTCTAGATCTTGTGAGCTCTGTTCATGATCAAGATCATCTGTGTTATCAGTGTTTTGGGGGGATCCGATGGATATTGAGATGCTATTTTAGATTGATTATTGATTCTATCATGTCTATTTGTGATCTTGCATTTTTTTTTTGTTAGTAGATATCTTGGCCAAGTAGATGCGCAACTCAACAGAGTTATGTTATATGCTCGATAGTGGGTTCATGCCTACTGTGTCTGGGGGGGGGTGAAATCTCTAAGGTACTAGATGTGTTGTTGCTACTAGGGACAAAACAACAATCCTTTGTTCATAGAACAATCGTATTGTTTACTTTACTTTACAGTTTGTAAAGCAATAATGCTTGCTTGCACTTTTCTTGGAGGGGTTGGAGACTGTAAACTATACAACCTAAGGTGGATTATTCATGGATGGATGGGATGATGTATATGTATGTAATGCCCAATCAAGTCAAAAAGGAGTCAAGTGTCAGATGATTAGTATATTCATTGCTTTTTTTTTTTTGTTTGATTGCCCTTTTTTAATTTGTTCACCCAGCATGTTATCTATCTTATGGAGAGCCATCTCTAGTGAACTATGGATCCCGGTCCTTTTTCTTTACATACAATCTACAAACTATTTACTGCTTTGTGTTTACTTTCTGCAAACTATTACTTCTTTCCATTCGATACATTTAATCCTTTGTTTTCAGCAAAACACGGTGAGATTCACAACCTCATCGCAAGTTGGGGACAAAGTTATGTGGCTGTGTTGTGCAGGTCTCCACGTTGCTACTAGCACCGGTAGTGCGCCCTGCCAAGGCTCAGCTAGCAACACCTTTGGGGTGTTTCCTTGCTCCTACTGGTTCGATTAAACCTTGGTTTCATAACTAAGGGAAACTTGCTGTTGTGCTCATCAAACCTTCCTCTTGGGGTTCCCCAACGAGCTCGACATAATTTGGGCCATCAAGCGGCACTAATAAACTCAGCGTGATCTATAATTCCTAATTTCTTTATGGGATATATCGAGTGGGAAAAGGGAAGTTAACAATCTTTTAGGGGCCGTTCACTAGAAGAAGAAAAATGAGGTAATGGGGGAAACTGTTTAGTGTCCTGGACATTGTTACCAAGCCAAAATCGTAAGGGGGGTTAGGCATCACAAACATATTTTTGGGGAATTAGCACACTCAAACGTGATCTCAAAATACGTAGTGGAATAAGACGTAAACTTCATATCCATGATGGCTCAATGCACGGTGCCCAGAAAAATGCTTGTTGGCGGTGTTGATGTAGAACTCGTTGGGAACCCCAAGAGGGAGGTATGATGAGCACAGCAGCAAGTTTCCCTCAGTTATGAAACCAATGTTTAATCGAACCAGTAGGAGCAAGGAAACACCCCAAAGGTGTTACTAGCTGAGCTTTGGCAGGGCGCACTACCGGTGCTAGTAGCAACATGGAGACCTGCACAACACAACCACAGAACTTTGTCCCCAACTTGCGATGAGGTTTTCAATCTCACCGTGTTTTGCGAAAAACAAAGGATTAAACGTATCGAATGGAAAGAAGTAAAAGTTTGCAGAAAGTAAACACAAAGCAGTAAATAGTTTGTAGATTGTATGTAAAAGACAAGGACTAGGATCCATAGTTCAATAGAGGTGGCTCTCCTTAGATAGATAACATGCTGGGTGAACAAATTACAGCGGGGCAATTGACAAACACCGAGAAAGCAATACATGCATATACTAATCATCTTGACTCCTTTGAGACTTGATTGGGCATTACAACATAATACATAGACCGCCATCCAACTGCATCTATGACTAATAATCCACCTTCAGGTTATCATCCGAACCCCTCCAAAGATTAAGTTGCAAGCAACAGATTATTGCTTTACAAACTGCGTGTAAAGTAAACAATACGATTGTTCTATGAACAAAGGATTGTTGTTTTCTCCCTAGTAGCAACAACACATCTAGTACCTTAGAGATTTTTGTCACTTCCCCAGATTACCAGAGGCATGAACCCACTATCGAGCATAAATACTAACTCTTGGAGTTGCTAGCATCTACTTGGCCAAGATAGCTACTAACAACGGAAAGCATGCAAGATCTCAAATAACAAAGACATGATAGAATCAATAATCAATCTGAAATATCATCTCAATATCCATCAGATCCCCGCAAATACAACATGTATGGATACAAATAGATGATCTTGATCATGAACGGAGCTCACAAGATCTAAACATGAAAGCACAAAGGAGGAGAACCAGCCATCTAGCTAGTACATGGATCCGTAGTCCAAGGATGAACTACTCACGCATCACACCGGAGGCTTGCATGGTGATGAAGAAGGCCTCCAGGGTGAATTCCCCTCCGGTGGTGCCGGGAAGAGCTTCAGATCCCTCCCGATCTAGGGATGGAGATGACCGCGGCTACAGACTCTTTCGTGGATTTTTGATCGGGCACTTAGGGTTTTCGTCCCGAGGGCAATATATAGGCGGATGGAGAGGCCGAGGGGGTGCCTGGGCTGGCCACACCACCCCCTAGCGCGGGCCAGGCCTGGCCGCGTGGCCAGGTGATGTGGCCTCCCTCTGGCCCTTCTCTGTCTCGTATTCTCGCACTTGATCCCTTCCGGAAAAATAGGCACTTTGGCTTTTGTCCCGTCCAATTCCGAGAATATTCATTTTCTGACTTTCCTGGAACCAAAAACAGCAGAAAACAGGCACTTGGCACTGTGGCTCTTGTTAATAGGTTAGTCCAAGAAATCATAAGAAAAGTACTCCAAAGTTGGAACAAAACACAAGAAAGTGGATAAAACCAAGCATGGAACATCAAAAATTATAGATACATTTGCAATTTATCAATCCACTCATGTACTAAATCCACGGATCGTTGCTCAATCACGGAAGGAAACATATGCATCAAACATATATGGAGGAAACAGATTATGTCCCAACCGAGGACAAGATTTGTGTGCTCTCATAGAGAGTGGATGAAATCTGCAGGTAGGCAGGACAATTCCTATGTGCTCTTAGCACATAGGATTAGCAACAAGCAAATCAACACACAGTGACACAAATCCTTTTTACATGGAAAACCTCTCAACTTGAGAGGAAAAACCATGGGTCGAAGCCACCCAAATCTTCTTCCACTTTTATCAAATGGGGATACAACTTGTTCTTCTCTAGAGAGCACTAGAGAATCTCATACATCAAGATTTGGGGCACAGGAGCTAGGGATCGGAGCAATCTCACCAAAGATGGTGGAATCACAGCTTGAAGGAGACAAGGTAGTGGATCTGGATGTCACGACCTTGTGGGCAAAGCCTGGTGCTTGATTCAGCTTCTTCCTTCAACTTCTCCTCTTTCCCTTCTTTCTTGGTTTTCTTCTCAAGTGGAGGTTAACCTGGATTTTCGTCACTCCACCTTGTGGTGGCTAGATGGGAGGCTTATCATCCCCCTTACCTCATGTTCAATGTCCAAAATGACCCTTGGTCATAACCATAAAGCTTGGTGGGCTCTTGCACCTATTTCGGCAGCTTGAAAGGCTTCATAAGTCCACCTCCTCATAGCCCACATGAGGAGGATACGCAACATTCTCCCCATATGATGACTAATGTGGGGGGAACCGCCATGCCGACTACCTTGCAACATATATACAATCAACTTCTCACTTGGCAATATCTTGGTCATCATATCCCAGTCATTCTTATTAGTATGGATCTTCTCAAGTTTCAGCAACTTGGAACTCACAACATCTCGAATCCAATGATACCTCACATCAATGTGCTTGGTCTGAGAGTGGAAACTTGGATTCTTGGCAAGATGAATAGTGCCCTGACTATCACAAAACAGATTGTAATTATCTTGCTTCATGCCTAGTTCTTGCAAGAAGTTCTTCATCCACAACACTTCCTTGCAAGCCTCAACCACTGCTATGTACTCACCAAATCTGTGGTTGATAGTGAAATGCATTTCTGCAACCTTGATTGCCATGACAGTGTTCCCACTGCATAACTAATCAAGTATCCAGAGGTAGACTTCCTAGAATATGCATCACCAGCATAATCTGCATATGTATATACTTGCAATACAGGATCACCGCTTCCAAAGCATAAGCACAATCTAGAAGTACCTTTGAGATACCTAAGAATCCACGTCACTACATTCCAGTGAGCTTCAACTGGATTTGTCATGAACCGTCTAACAACTCCAACTACATAAGCAATTTCAGGCCTAGTGCACACCATGGTATACATCAAACTGCCCATGGCAGATTGGTAAGGTACTTTACTCATTTCTTATTTATCCTTATTGCTCCTAGGACATTGTTCTGAACTCAGTTTCTGATGGCCTACAAGTGGAGAGGTAACAAACCTTGCGTCTTTCATGTTGAACTTTTCAAGTACCTTCTCACTATATTGTTCACGTGAGAGCCAAAGCAGCTTCTTTGATCTATCACGGGAGATTTTCATGCCAAGTATTTGCTTAGCTGGTCCTAAATCCTTCAAGGAAAATGATTTACTCAATGCCTTCTTGAGGAGAGAAATCCTCTTTGTGCCATTTCCAATAATTAGTATGTCATCGACATGTCGCAAGAGAATAATGCCGTCACCCTCAGTGTACCTCTTCATAAAGACACAATGATCAGGTTGTGCTTTATGGTATCTGATGTCTACGCAGTTCTATTCTTGTAGACAGTTGTTGGGCCTCCAAGTGTAGACGTTTGTAGAACAGCAGCAAGATTCCCTTAAGTGGATTACCCAAGGTTTATCGAACTCAAGGAGGAAGTGGTCAAAGGTATCCCTCTCAAGCAACCCTGCAATCAAGATACAAGAAGTCTCTTGTGTCCCCAACACACCCAATACACTTGTCAGGTGTATAGGTGCACTAGTTAGGCGAAGAGATAGTGAAATACAAGTGGTATGGATAATTATAAGTGGTAATGGTGCCATAAAAGAGCTTGACAGGTAGGAAGAGACTAAAGGCAATCTGAAATAAAGATGGAAGCAAGCAAATATGTAACAGATCTAGTTGCAAATGGTGTTTCAATGCTTAGAAACAAGTCCTAGGGATCATACGTTCACTAGTGAGCACTCTCATATAAATATCATCTCTTTATGATACTAATCTCCGGTTGGATAACTCTAATCCACGGTAGGGCTATAACAACACACCTCAAAGTTCGCTTTCCCCATCTAGATAACCCCTCACTATCACCTTGAGCACTAGATGTTTCCAACAAACACCACAATCTCATAGAGACATCCAACTCAAATTATACTCATGACAAGTATTTATGTAACCTTAGCCAGAGTGCCACACGGTGTGCACACTGTCAACTTAACACACGTGGGGATAAGCAGAGATTCATTAAAGCACTTGAGTAGCAGAATAGATCTATAGATTACAAAGCTCATGATCTCAATAAGATCACGCATAGAGAGATGAACACATAGCTATTGGTAGAGCCCTTAGCCTCAAGGAAGAACTACTCCCTCATCATCATGGGAATCAGCAATGGCGATGGAGATGGTGGTGGAGATCGATGGAGATGGCTCCAGGGGCAATTCCCCGTCCCGGCAGGGTGCCGGAACAGAGACTTTTTGTCCACCTAATCTCCCCTTCGGTGGCGGTGGCCCTGTGGAGGTTTTCGTGGCTTTGTCCTGGATGATTTAGGGTTTTCTCATCGGGAGGCTTCTTATAGGCGAAGACGCGAGGCGAGGAGGCAGCCAGGGGGCCCACACTCCCTGGTGGCGCCACCAGGGCTGGCCCGCGCCACCCTAGGGTGTGCCCACCCTGGCACCCTACTCCGTCTCTGCTTCATGTTTCCATGTTGCTCTAGGAAAAATAGGCATATTGGCTTTTGTCCCGTCCAATTCCAAGAATATTCATTTTTTAGCTTTTCTGAAACCAAAAACAGCAGAAAATAGGCAACTGGCACTGTGGCATCTTGTCAATAGGTTAGTTCCAGAAAGTGTATAAAAATACCTCAAAGTGTAGACAAAGCATAGGAAAAATGATATAAAACAAGCAGGGAGAATAAAAAATTATAGATATGTTTACAACGTATCAACGTCCCCAAGCTTAACTCATGCGCGTCCTCGAGTAGGTAAGTGATAAAAAAGAATAACTTTTGAGGTGACATGCACCATGATAATCTTGATCAAAGTATTTGTAGAACATTGATAGCTGGGATCATAATACTTTAACATAGCATGAAAGATATAGTTCTAACAATAAGACATAGCAACTATGTTGTAACATGAAAAGGTACAAACAAAAGATTCATGAATAACAATGCTTTGACAGACGTTTGTTTGTTTCACATATAGAAAACATAACGAGAATGGTATTCAGCTTGTTCCTCATAGTGTAGCAAAACATAAATGCATAGGACACCTTCAAAGTTCATAAGGGTGACTAGATACAAATAGTTTAAGAATAAGCAATATCAAAGTTATGAATCAATCAACAAGTCTTGCAACAATGCACATTAAACTAAGAATGGCCACTATGCTCTCTCAATAGGTGCATAAAGATAGAAGATGGAGACTCAACATAAAAGTAAAAGAAAGGCCTTCATAGAAGGAAGCAGGGATTCAAGTCTCATAAAGAGCTTCCAAAAATTATGGTACTTATTAGCTTTCAGCTCTCATTGTCCCTATCATAAGCATCTTGAAGTGATTAAGGTTAAAGTGAACAAACTATGGAGTATATGCTTGACAAAGTATAAGTTGGAACCAATAAGAATTTGAGGATCAAGACCATATTTAGCACTAAGCTCTTGAAAATCAGCAGTTTCTGTGAAAGACTTAATGCAATCATACTCATAGTTTATACTTGGTTCTTTACCTTTGTTGTTATCCCAATCTTCGGTATTGCTTTGAATTGTTTCAAGAAGATCCCACTTAGCTTTGACCTCCTTACTTGTGAAGGATCCCTCTAAACAAGTATCTAGATAGTCCTTGTAATGTCCTGAAAGCCTTGCATAGAAATTATTAATAACAATATTACTGGGGAGCTCATGAATGGGACATTTGAGCATTAGTGACTTCAATCTCCCCGATGCTTGGGCAATACTTTCTCCATCATGTGGATGAAAATTATAAATGTAATTCCTATCTTTATGAATTTCATGAGGAGGATAAAATTTAGAGTAAAACAGAGATTCAAGTTCCTTCCACTCCAAATGATGAGGATCATCTAGTAGCTCATACCACTCCCTTGCTTTGCCCTTAAGTGAAAAGGGAATAGCTTCCTCTTAACTTGGTTCATTGAAATACCTGCACACGTGAACAACTCGCCTAATTCGTGTATAAAGAGTAAATGATCACAAGGATGCACAGTTCCATCTCCAAAATAACAGTTATTCATAACACGTTTAACAATTTTTATAGGTATTTTAAAAGGGATGCTTTCAGTTTGTGGATTTAAAATATCACAAGTATCATTAGAATTTCCACATATGGGAGATAAAATATCATCAGAGCAAATTTTCTTGTTTAAATCTGGGGAACTAAAAAGATCATTTTCATAAAAACTAACTTCCCCAAGCTTAGACGTTTCCATAGCATTAGTAACAAAGGTATTCAAAAGATTCATACTAATAACATTGTTATTAGCATGCAAAGAAAAATCCATGGGTTTTTTAATTTTCTTTTCAGACAATTCATGTTCTACCTTAGGAAAAATACTAAAAAGCTCTCTAATTTTGTTGTTGTTTTCCATTAAGCCTAACTAGCGAAAATAAAAACAAGAAACAAAAAGATATAATTGCAGAATCTAAAGGAAATAACTTCGAGCACTCACACACTAGCTACAGTACTAGAAGATAGCTTAGTAGCCAGAGGATGTGAGTACCTTTTACCTTACCTCCCCGGCAATGGCGCCAGAAAGTAGCTTGATGTCTACGCACTTCTATTCTTGTAGACAGTTGTTGGGCCTCCAAGTGCAGAGGTTTGTAGAACAACAGCAAGTTTCCCTTAAGTGGATTACCCAAGGTTTATCGAACTCAGGGAGGAAGTGGTCAAAGGTATCCCTCTCAAGCAACCCTGCAATCAAGATACAAGAAGTCTCTTGTGTCCCCAACACACCCAATACACTTGTCAGGTGTATAGGTGCACTAGTTCGGCGAAGACATAGTGAAATACAAGTGGTATGGATAATTATAAGTGGTAATGGTGCCAGAAAAGAGCTTGATGGGTAGGAAGAGACTAAAGGCAATATGAAATAAAGGATCTAGTTGAAAACGGTGTTTCAATGCTTAGAAACAAGGCCTAGGGATCATACTTTCACTAGTGAACACTCTCATATAAATATCATCTCTTTATGATACTACTCTGAACTACTCTCCGGTTGGATAACTCTAATCCACGGTAGGGCTATAACAGCACACCTCAAAGTTCGCTTTCCCTATTCCAACAAACACCACAATCTCATAGAGACATCCAACTCAAATTATACTCATGACAAGTATTTATGTAACCTTAGCCATAGTCCCACACGGTGTGCACACTTTCAACTTCACACACGTGGGGATAAGCAGAGATTCATTAAAGCACTTGAGTAGCATAATAGATCTATAGATTACAAAGCTCATGATCTCAATAAGATCACGCATAGAGAGAGAGACGAACACATAGATATCGGTAGAGCCCTTAGCCTCGAGGAAGAACTACTCCCTCAACATCATGGGAATCAGCAACGGTGATGGAGATGGTGGTGGAGATCGATGGAGATGGCTCCGAGGGCAATTCCCGTCCCGGCAGGGTGCCGGAACAAAGACTTTCTATCCCCCGAACCTCCCCTTTGGTGGCGGCGGTGCTATGGAGGTTTTCGTGGCTTTGTCCTGGATGATTTAGGCATGTTTCCATGTTGCTCCGAGAAAAATAGGCATATTGGATTTTGTCCCGTCCAATTCTGAGAATATTCATTTTTTAGCTTTTCTGAAACCAAAAATAGCAGAAAACAGGCAACGAGCACTGTGGCATCTTGTCAATAGGTTAGTTCCAGAAAGTGTATAAAAATACCTCAAAGTGTAGACAAAGCATAGGACAAATGATATAAAACAAGCATGCAACATCAAAAATTATAGATATGTTTGCAACGTATCAGTATCCAAGCTCAGTCATGAATGACTCGAACTTCTTGTACCATTGTTGAGGAGCTTGTTTCAAGCCATACAAGCTCTTCTTCAATCTGCAGAATTGATTCTCCTTGCCTGCAACCATGAATCCTTTTTTATTGCTCCATGTATATCTCCTCCTCTAGGTCACTGTGTATGAATGCTCTCTTCATGTCGAGTTGCTCAATTTCCAAGTCCTTGGTGGCATCCATACCTAGCACAACTCAGTTCGAAGACATCTTGACCACCGGAGAGAATATCCCATCGAATTCAATACCCTTTTTCTGACTGAAACCTTTCACAATCAATCTGGCCTTGTACCTTGGATGTGCGATATGCTCTTTAGTCTTTACTATGTACACCCACTTGTTCTTGAGCGCTTTCTTGCCCTTTGGCAGAGACACCAACTCAAAGGTGTCATTCTCATACATGGATTTCATCTCATCCTACATGGCTTCTAACCATTCATTCTTGTGCTCATCAGACACTGCCTCCTCATAGCATGAGGGCTCACCTACATCAGTCATCAACACATATTGACGTGGTGGATAACTTGTGGAAGATATTTGATCTCTTCCACTTCTCATCAACTGCGGCACTGGTGGTGGGGAATCAGGTGGATTAACATCACCTTGATCATCATCATCATATTCTTCATTAGATGGATGTTCTTGTCCCTCACTTGTACTGCCTTGTTCAGCTTCATCATCATTGTCATCAGCATCATCATCTCCCCCGTGATTGTGATGCACGAGTGGAGGGTTAACTGGATCCAAGTCAACCTGAGGTGTGATGGCCTTCGGCTTCTCCAGTTTCCCAATGTCTTGTATTGTTTCATCTTCAATGAAAACCACATCTCGGCTTCTACATGTCTTATTTTTGATTGGATCCCACAACCTGTATCCAAATTCATCACTTGGACTGCTGAGGTAGATGCACTGTTTTTTCTTACTATCAAGCTTGGATATCTCGTCCCTCGAGACATACACAAATGCCTTGCACCCAAAGACCTTCAACTTCTTGTATGACACTTCCTTCCCTAACCAAACTCTCTAAGGAATATCACCTGCAAGAGGAACTGAGGGGGACAGGTTTAGTACATACATAGCATGATTCAAATCTTCAACCCAAAAAGAATTAGGTAACTTTGCATGAGAGAGAATAGATGTGACCCTCCTGCTAAGAGTCATGTTCATTCTCTCTGCAAATCCATTGATCTAGGGTGTCTTTGGTGGAGACTTCTCAAGTCTGATGTCAAAATTTCTACAATACCTCTCAAAGGGACAGTGGTATTCACCACCATTGTTTGATCTCATGCACCTCAATTCCTTGCCAGTTTCTCTCTCAAACTTGGCATGGAATTCCTTGAAGACGTCGAGCACCTGCCACTTGTCTCTCAACGCATAGAGAAATATCTTCCTGGAATGGTCATCAATGAATGTCACAAAGTATAATGCTCCACCGAGGGATTCTTCGTTCATGGAGCAAACATCGGTGTGCACAATGTCAAGAACATTCTCCGCATGATGCGGCGAGCGTGTACAAAATGCAACCCTACATTATTTTCCAGCAAAACAATGTTCACATGGTTTCAAGGTTATACCTTTCAACTTAGGGAGGTAATTATTGCGAACAAGAGCCTGCATGACCTTCTCACTCATAGTCCCAAGCCTCTTGCGCCACAACTCAACCGAAGTGTTATTCTCGGCGATGTTCAACACATAATTGCATAGATTGGTTTTAGTCACATAGAGATAGCCTTTCTTGCTTCCTTGAGCCACAATCAAAGATCCTTTTGTGAGTTTCCATTTTGCATCACCAAAATAACTTCCATGGCGAATGTCATCAAGCTTTCCAAACTGACAAAAAATTTAGACGTATGTTGGGAACATGTCTCACGTCATCGAGCACTAACATGCAGCCTGTGTTTGTCTCAATGCATATAGTGCCCTTGCCAACAATAGTCGATGAACCACTATTCCCGATCCTTACCTGGCCAGTAATGCTGGTGGTATAGGATGTGAAATACTCCTTGTGTGATGTAATGTGGAAGGACGCACCTGAATCCACAACCCAACTCATGGCATCATCACGAACAACACTATAGCATTCTTCATCTTCAATGACTACATAATCTTCACCTTGCTCACATTCTGCAGTCATGGCGGCACCATTCTCACCCTTTTGCTCGACCTTCTTATCGAATTTTCCCTCTAGCAGATCTCTTTTATATTTTCTGTAATCGCTCTTCTTGTGTCCTGGCTTGCCACAATAATAGAAAGTAACACTTGAACTTTGTCTTGACTTTGATCTCCCCCTGGACTTCTAGTCTTTTCCATGCTAGGATTTTCCTTGGCCATGTCCACTGTTGTCATTCTTGCCATGGGTTCAGCCACATAGGCATCAGAAGAGGTGGCATCGCCTTCCTCTTTCTAGCTTCTTCATTCAGCATGCTATTCTTCACCATCTCCAACGTCAGCTTCCCATCCGGAGCTAAATTGCTAACTGACACAACAAGCGTGTTCCAACTATCAGGCATGGAACTCAGCAGCAATAATGCTTGCACCTCATCCTTGAAGTTGATATTCATGGTGGAGAGTTGATTTATATGGCACTAGAAGACATTCAAGTTTTCAATAACACTACTACCATCCCGGTACTAAAGCTTGGATAGTCTTTTGATTACCGAGGCCTTGTTCATAGCTGCCTTCCTCTCATACATTGACTCCAACTTCTGCCACATCTCATACGCATTTGTGTTGTTTGCAACATGGTGTAATATATTGTGGTTAATGTACAAACGAATCATACCTACTGCTTTTCTATTTAGCACTCTCCATTCTTCTTCCGTGACACCGGATGTCGGTATATTTTGTCTTTCACAATTGACTCATACAAATCCTTGTAATAAAGGATGTCTTCCATCATGGGCTTCCATAATGAGAAATTGGAAGAATCAAGTTTTAGCATGCCACTTGTGGTGGCGCCTTCTTCCAAAGCCATTGTGAGCTAGCAGCAACCTTATAGCAAACCTTGAGCTCTAATACCACTCTGTTGGGGAATTAACACACTCAAACATGATCTGAAAATTCGCAGCAGAATAAGATATAAACTTCAGATCCACTCATGTACTAAATCCACGGATTGTTGCTTAACCATGGAAGTAAACATATGCATCAAACATATATGGAGAAAATAGATTCTGTCCCAACCGAGGACAAGTCCTATGTGCTCTCACACATAGTGGCTGAAATCTGCAGGTAGGCAGGAAAAGTCCTATGTGCTCTCAGCCATAGGAGCAGCAACAAGCAAATCAACACACAGGGATACCAATCCTTTTTACATGTAAAACCTATCAACTTGAGAGGAAAAAACATGGGCTGAAGCCACCCAAATCTTCTTCCACTAATATCAAATGGGGATACAACTTGTTCTTCTCTAGAGAGCCCTAGAGGATCTCATACATCAAGATTTGGGGCACAAGAGCTAGGGATCGGAAATCTCACCAAAGATGGTGAAACCACAACTTGAAGGAGACAGGGTAGTGGATGTGGACATCATGACCTTGTGGGCAAAGCCCGGTGCTTGATTCAGCTTCTTCCTTCAACTTCTCCACTTTCCCTTCTCTCTTGGTTTTCTTCTCAAATGGAGGCTAACCTGGATTTTCGTCACTCCACCTTGTGGTGGCTGGATGGGAGGCTTATAATTCCCCTTCCCTCATGTGCAATGTCCAAAATGACCCTTGGTCATAACCCTAAAGGTTGGTGGGCTCTTGCACCTATTTGGGCCGCCTAAAAATTTTCATAAGGCCATCTCCTCATAGCCCACATGAGGAGGATACCCAACACATATATAGCTAGCTATACAACAAAGCCTTAATAGTAGGGTTAGTTTCCAAGATGATGCCAGAAGTCACTGGTCCTTGCTTCACATGGATTGCTAACTAGTATCTTAACCAACAAATACTGGTGACACCATGCACACAAAACACGCGTTTTGGCCTTCCTTGCTGACTTCAGTTCAAGCAGCAACTCAGTGCACGGTGTGATCAGGTTAATGTGTGGAATGCCATGGCAGTTGGACATCAGTGGGTAGGCTGTTGAATGTGACATGCCCAATTCTTTTTGCTTGTACAACTGATCAACACTACATTGTACAGTTACAATTCAACAATGGACAATGGGCCCAACATCGATATACATCATCACATACTATCAATGATGGTTGAAGACATTCATTTATCTGACATAGCATCTTCTAGACAAAAGGGGATCTAAGGGAAATCCGCAGAAACAAAAGGTTTCTATAACCTGTTCTGAGAACATGGCATAGTGTGGCTGCCTCAAAACTGGGATCTTAGGGAGACGCAAAATATTCCTATGGTCAGTTTTCAGAGGATGCCTGAGCACTAGGGACAAACATAGTTAATAAATCATGGGTTCCAGACGTTGGCTGTGACAGGTGCCCTGTGATCCATCTCTGAAATGGGCCACTAAAATGCAGCGATAAACTGTGTAAATGCATAACCCGGTAACTGAACATGTTCAGTTCTTGATCCCCTAACCCACTAACTAATTGCCTAACCCACTAACTAATTCGTCTAATAAACATAGAAGAAGAATAAAAACATAGAATAGAGGGAGTATAGGGTGGATAGGGCAGGATAGGGGGCTCACCTCCGTGAGGCAGTTTTTCACGGACGGCGTGCGTATCAGCTTCTCGGAGATGAGAATGGTGCAGTCGTGGACAGCGGCTCCACGAGGCAGTGATGGCTACATAGGGCGGCGGTGGTGGACTGGGGCAGCTCCACGAGGCGGTGGCGTGGGTGGGGATCGAAAAAGGGGGTCGGGATCAAAGAGGGGGCAGAATGGGGAACACATGGCCGGCCGTTCCTTTTTTGCTAAGTATATAATATCTATGGCACACCCCTCGGAGGTGCGGCAAGGATAAGTTGTCTATCATTAGTGAGGTTCCACGCTTGCAAAGGTTGCACAGCTATCCATGGTGCATCCTCCGGTGGTACGCCATAGATAAGTTATCTGTGGTACACGGCATAAATAAGTTATCTTAGTACAAAGAGGCACAGACCGTGTGGTGTCAGCGACACCACAAAGCTAGTGGTAGTGACCACATCTTTAATTTAAACCTAGAGCTAAGTTCGAATCCTTGTTGTCTCAGTTTTATGTTTTATTTAAAATATACTTTACTTACTTTAGATGTTTAAACATATGTTTTGGATATTATAATTTGCAAGAACTAATATTTTGGATATTATAATTTGCAAGAACAAATACTTTGGATATTATAATTTGCTAGAACTAATATTTTGGATATTATAATTTGCAAGAACAACCAACTAATTAACACATGAATATCATAAGAATCTTGTCAAATGGATTCATACACACGGCGCTAGCGTTTCACAATCTTCTTGCCCTTCACAATCTTCTTGCCCTTCTATGTCGCGGTTGAATAATTTAGCCCGGTAATCCATTGACTTCTTCTCGTGAACGGACAAACTTTAGCTGGTAGGGTGGTCCTGCTTCTTCTCGAAGTAGTAGGTATGTCTATGCCCTCTTCCATCTTCAGGTTGCTGTACTTGTCGAAGTCTTGCTCATTGGCTACTCCATCCATTCTGATGATGCTCCTTTTCCCCTCCTCATGACGACACGGCTAGGCTTTGCCAGGTCAGTAATGAAAAAGCATTGGTCCACTTGGCCAATACCCATGGCTCATTTTTAGCGGTGGCATTTGCACCGGCAGTTATTTACTTGGCTTCAGGTATAACCATGGTTGTGAAATACCGATCTTCTTTTTCGATGTTCTTGGCCCATCTGATACGGAACATCAGCACCTTTTCTACACAGTAGTTGAGCTCTCAGATCTCCTCGATCCTTCCGTAGTATCTTTCCTTGATGGTAGTCGACTCACTAGTGAAGCATTCCATAGTTACTCCTGAGTTCTGATATTCGTTGTTCTTGTCCTTCTCCTTGGTGTAGAACGTGTACCCGTTGATGTCGTACGCCTGATAGGTCCTAAGGTTGTGCTTGGGGCCCTGTGACAAGGTGAATATGAGTTTTTCCTCTTTCGTACAAGGACTCTACGGGGATTATTTAGTAGCTTATCCTTAAACCACTGCATGAAGCTAGAGTTATGCTCTCTAATTATTTCTACCTCTGTCCTCGGCCCAGGTTGTTGTACTTCTTCTCAATAAAGCTTTTGTGCTCTACACACCAAGGGTCGGCCGATTCTATGTGTTGTAGCGCGACTCAGTTTTCTTTTTCAAAGTCAGCGCATCAACCAGTGTGGTCGACATGCATTTCATGTTGACCCTCGCGCACAAGTTAGAGAGTAAGAAGAAGCTTAGTGACCCCTTCTATTTGTAAAGCTTGTGCATGCCTCTTCTAGTCGAACATAGGCTCAGGGGCTACTAACGGGGTCCAAGGAAACCGGGCACCCAGAGATGCACAAAATTTTCTAAGACAATCAGACGGCTAAGGAAGGCTACCGCACACTACTTATCCGGCCAACACTCGCCAGGCCTACCACCTAGATCCTGCTCATACTGTCCAAAAGTAGACACCATCCGGCTATGAGCCTAAGCGGAACCATGACACAGAAGTCCACCACAGCAATAAAGGCATGATGCATGGCATGACGCATGGGTCGATAAGACTACTCACTCACCATCTGGGTGGGTCCCCGGTGGGTCCCTATGCAGTAGGTATGAGCTCATCCTATGCCTGGTCACATCCCCACTATCCATCCGGTGGAACCAACTCCAAGGACACCAAAGTGCACTATGACATCATCACTGCATGACGGTTTTGGAAGTTCTGCGATAGAGGAGGAAACGGGAGGCCAAGGCATGGTGCACCGCCATCTCTCGCTACCAACATCGGTAACTCCATGGACATTCTGGATGTCCATCGACAAGAGCTATAAAAGGAGCCCCTCACAAAGAAGAGAGAACTGAGCCATTTAGAAGTCATCCACAAGCATTCAAGCATTTCATCCACATCCACCACCATAGAGAAGCACTTCGACGAGGAGCTCACCAGAGTTGTAGTTGTTGATAGATTCAGTAGCTAGGATCTCAAAGCATCACCCGCCGGCTAGCTCAGCGGGCTGCCTAGCCGATACCCAACAGTTGATAGGTTCAATAGTCAGGCTCTTAGAGCACCCTTTAGTTGCACTCTACTCGATATACTCAGCTACCCGGGAGAGGCACTATCCGCGACTAAACTCCCTAGCCTTCGTCCAATGTACTTTCCAGCTAGCCTAGCAGGCCGCTAGCCAGAACACACCCATTGTATTATGTGAGCACCTGACACACTCCATATATAAAATAGCCTACATAGGAAGTAGGGTTGTTAACGGATCATCATCCGCGTGAACCTGTATAAATATTTCAGGCCTTGAGGTTGTTAGCCCATCGGTTCGTGATCACAAGCCCATATAGATACGAATCTATCTACTAGTAATCAAAACCGCGACACCACCTCCACCCCGGTGCGACACCTGCACATCCTAATCTTGAAGGCTTCGTTTCTGTGCTTAAACACAAGGGTGTCACTAATGACCATCTTGATATTTTTTGCGAACTTCTTCCACTCATATAAGAACGAAAGGTTTCCATTGAACAACCTCATCTACAAATTAGGTCACACATAATTTAGTGGTTCGGATTTCCACCTTGATTTCTTGATTGACAATCTTCATCTTTATGGCCAACACCTCCTCCATTATTGGCGGCACATCAATGGATTCTAGGTTCTTGGAGCTCACCTACACATAGAAGCGGAGTGGCGCTAGATGGATGTCTTTGTTCCCTAGGCATGTAAGCCAAGCCATGTGCTTCTTCGACTACTCTAGCTCTTGCTTAGCCTCCATCATGGCTGGTATCTCAGGCCTTAGTAGCATGCTAGGATGAAGCATGCCATCTCCGGTAGATGAGAGTTGTTTAGGAACTTCTTGTTGATGCAACAAACCAATGTCAATTGCAGTGCACCAGAAGCATGCAAATGGAAGTTCCACAGACGCACGCCATGTAAGTGACCATTGTTCATGTGTTGACACGCATGTAAATGCCAAGGTATAGATCACAATGCCATGTCGGTGGCCACCATTCTTGCATTGACATGCTTGTTAATGCATCACCATGGCATGATTAACCATGCACACATTGAGTCTAACCCTGCATCTACAAAAACCCTAACCAAAATCTAAGCACTAAGCAGAAATTGGACGAATCTACAAACCCTAACCAAAACATAACATCTACCAAAGGGAAAGTGGGACGATTGGTAGTGCAGTAGCTAATGCACACCTTTCAGCCGTGGTATGGACGCTGGGAAGGACACGGGGCACCATCATGGTAGAGCCATGCTCTAACAGGGAGGCAAGGCCCGTAGCCTAGGATTCCCTATTGTGGCCAGCTCGTGCACCCTTTCCTACCATGAGTCGCTGGAAAGTGGGGCGCACACGTGACATGGGCCCATTATCAGCGGCCACGGGCTGGAATGCACTCTTGAGAGGCGTATGGAGGGAGATAGACACTCCACACCCACCGGGTTGTGGGGACTGTTGGTAGCTGAGATGGTCACGGAAACCCTCGTCGTTTGTAGGTTTTCACAGCCGAAAGCCAAGCTCAAAACAAAAACCCACGTCATCCGCATATCCTCGCGGTGAGGACGTCCTGTGAGTCCCGTTTGTGTGGGAGAATAGCTCTTATAGACGGTATCTGTATGCGATGGTAAGGCTCTTCACATGCCTCGCCCACACGCTTGCTTGAGTGGATGAATGATATCGCATCTCCGGAGAATGCGTGCTCTGCAAGCTTTCTCGAAAATCCTTGCTGCACCTCCCAGATTTCCGCTAGCCCTCGCACATCGTTTCCGCCGCTTAGAAAATGCCTATAAAAAACCTTTCCCCTCCCTCACCCCTTGCATTCTTTCTGTTTTTGTTGTACCACCTTGCGGCCTAGCTTCTGCGGTGCGCCATCCTAGAAGTACTCATGCTCGAACTGAAGGGTTTTGTAGCAGATAACAAAAAATTTACCTACGTGGGATACCCTGAATGCCCAAGGACCTATGTAGAAGTAATGCAATAACGGAGGAAGACAACGGTGGCGTACCCTTGAAGACCGATAAAGCATTACGCTCATACCAGAGCGTGGATGATGTAGTCGTACCCTTCCGACCTCAAGGTCGCGAAGATCCTCGCACGTCGCCCCTTGTCTAGGTCCTTGTATGATGGCCCGGAAGCTTCAATAGCCCCACCGAGTTATCACATGCATACGGTGCAATGCGACGACTCCCTAACTCCTTGATCCCTGCTGGGGTTGAGGATGTAGATCCCCTGCCTGGAATCCCTGTAGCACAACGGCGTGACACAGATGCGTTGACTTTGCGCACATAGTCCTAACTTGGGACCGTGTCACAGCGAAGGCCACTGGAGAGAGGAGTATTCCAACCAAAGGGAATACCCCAAATACTCCCTCCGTTTCAAAATATAAGATGTTTTAGCTTTGTGAATGAAGTGTATCTAGACCCCTTTTAGTGTCTAGGTTCATCTAGGTTCGGAGTGAACCTAGAGACTAAAAGGGGTCTAGATACACTTCTTTCACACAGCTAAAACATATTATATTTTGAAATGGAGGGAGTACTTGTGTATTGGTGTATCTTTAGTCCACCCATAGGCACCCCTTTATATAGGAGGAGGGGGGTGCGCCCTCTCCTTTGGGTTAGCCATGTGGGACTAATAGGTAAATGAAATAAACAGGAAAACGGACCCAGCCGGATGGGCCAAATGGCCACAGCCCAACAGCAAAATTCAGCAAGCAGCAGCAGCCAGGTGGGTGGGCCGGTCCTGACCGGCCCATGAGAGGCGGCAGCAGATGCCGGACGGGTGGGCTGGCACCACCTCGCGTCCCAGCTCGCGCGGCTGCCAGGCAGCCCGCGGTTGCTGGCCCGGGTGGGCCGCCACCTCGCCCGTGGCCCTTCAGCGCGACCGGCTCCCCTGCGAGCCCCCTTGGGCCGGGGTTGAGCAAGGCCCGCTGTGGCGGTAGGCGGCTATAGCCTGCACCACGCGACGGCTACTATTCGCCACTCACTTCGGCTGGGCTGGTCAAACCAGCCCTATTTGCTGTCTTTTTTCCTTTCTTTTTGTTGTGGATTTTTCCTCAGGTCAATTTCCTCCGGGATTTTGGCCTAATGACAAAGTCACTTTGTAAATTTGAATTTAAATATTTATTTATATTATATTAATTCACAATAAACATATAATAAACACATATTGTACATTTCCATTTACCCGAAACTCCTTTCAGCCTTTTCCTTTCCTTCTTTCTCCGAACGGCTTCAGATCTCTCCGGAACGATTCCGATTTCTCTCTCTTTCTAGATTCCATCGAGCAGGACGATCTCCAAGCGTCGTATCGCCCTCAAGCGTGTTTCCCTTGGTTCGGGAATGCTATATACATGATCTCTATCAATGATCAATAGCGGGACCAGGATGCCCATATTGACCCCTATGCACTCCACGATTCTCCATCGCGTTCGAACCTGAAACAATATATCCAATTCCCTTGTTCGTGATATAAGACTTGTCCGAGATATGATCATCGGTACCACCATACCTTGTTCAATCTCATTTCCAACAAGTACTGTTTTACTCGTTCGCGTGAAATACCATCTCCATGACAAAGTCATGTGTGGCGCAACATAGATGTAATTCACCGAGTGGGCCTAGTTGTATCTTCCTGTCACACATGAGAACAATTCCCGCTCTTGAAGCATATTGCCTCTACGTGCTCCTTTGGATAACCAACGTGTATCTTTATAGTCACCCAATCATGAGATGACGGTTGATTACAGTCAGAGCACCCTTCGGTAACAGTGATTGATATGATCTCACAGTCTAAGGATTAAGACAATTTGTTTATGACAATTGCAACATGAACTAAGTGACATGATCATGCTGCAACAGTTGTTGGTGGGAAATGTCTATCACATCATTCCATATGATATGACTTCATTGTCAGTGGCTTTTATTTAGCCCATGATTGGGAAACCTTGATCATCGTCTGCCCAATGGACTAGTTGAATAGAGGCTACCAGGGACCTGGTTTCTTTTTATACCACACTTGTATCAATGTTTCCTCTTGATATAGTTATAGCATGGTACAAAACTATTATGAACTATTGAGATATGACAATAATACCCTTATTATTTGCCTCTAGGGAATATCTCCTTCAGTCTCCCACTTGCACTAGAGTACAAATAATCTAGTTGCATTGCTACTAATCATAAACCATATCTCATATGCGTTTATTAATCATGCTTGCTCATTGGGAACTTCCTGTCCTAAATCTATTTCACCAGATTCATAAGGTCCTATTTTGCAAATCATTAATGTCAACTGTTTTGACATTCACACTATTATCATATAATGTGTTATAGCATTTTTGGTGACAAAGTGAGACTTTTGTTTTCTAGTATATACCATGACCATCTATTAGTTGCTATAACTTTAAAGATGTCATATATGACTATAAAACACACTTAGTCGAAAGTCGAACTTTCTCTAGACCAAAATTATACTTGCTAACCTTGAAGTATTCTAATACTTCTATATCTATGTAAATTCTAATCAAAGTGTAAAACTTTCACTTTGATGTCTAGCCATGCTTTTGCTGCGTTCAAACTTAACTCTGATTCAGTGATTTAGAAATCACTCTAGAATCCTTGTTCTTAACTACTAAGAACAAGGGTCACATTATGTCAAGTACAAACAACATAGGTTTCACCTTGGAAAAACTATGGCCAAGGCATAGTTGATGCAGTGCATCCCTTTTCCCTATTTTATCCATTATTGTAAACATCGAGTCTTTACTCAAAGATTCTCAAGTAAGAACCAAATCTTTCTTTGAATCCATTATGAACTCTTTTTAGAATCTCAACTAGGTCCTTCTGAACACTTTCAGAATTCTCCAAGCACTTTGACATTTAATGTTCATTAAACATCCTGATCTAATCACATAGATCCATTATATTTAATATATGTTGAATTTCACCCATCTAATGATCTAATCATTCCTAATACCAAATACATTGTTCACTAATATGTCGATTACATATTCAAGAACATTGTTATGCTCCCCCTCAAATATTCCATCAATTTTGATATCCTAGGATGTAGCTTATCTCCCACTCAAATATGCCGTCCACATATTCTATCGGGGAAACCTCTTAGCTCCCACTCAATTTGCAGACTTCTCTCGATAATCTTGGCAAATCCAAAATTCTTTGATCTTGCATCAAATCGAGAATTTTCTGCTTCAAGACTTCAGCAATTCCTGATTGATCAAAACCTGCATGTTGTACCAGTTACAACCTTTCTCTTCATACTTGAAAACTTTGCAGTTTTTGAATAGTTCTTTACCAATTTCCAAATTGGACTTATTTGCTGCTTAAATCCTATAGACATTAAGATTTTGTCAAAACAACTTTGTGACAAAATAAGCTTTTATATCTTCCTTTTAAGTTTCATTTCCACCCTTTTAACTTTCAAGTTTACTAGGAAGGATTAAGTAAATTCCATTACTTAATGAGATCAAGTAACTTTTACTTCATAATCTCAAATGTTCCTTAAATTGGGATTCATGAATTTGAGTCATTTCTTGTACTTAGGTCCATCAAACTTTATTCGTAGTTCGTAGGTATGTATTATTCTAGTAAGTGAATCAAGAATGGAGTTCTGCAACTGGCAGAACAAGTTCTTGAATCCTACTTTCATAAAGTATTAGCTGAAACACTTATGATCACATCATCACAGTTTCCCTCTATTTGTAAAGTTCGTTTCTGGAACATATTCTGTTTTACAATCTTGACAACTTGGAGGTAAGGTCAAAACCTTTTGCTTATACTTTTGCCTTTCCACTAACACTTCTATGAGAACCTTTTCTCAAAACAAGTACCTCACCGAGACAATACAAACTCCGTCTTCTTCGGGTATTAGTTTGGAATTTGCATTCACAGTCTTCACTAAGAATGTACCACAAAGACTTACTATTCGCCATGATCTCGAACTATCAAAATCTCTAGAAACTCGAGCTTGCCATATCAAATATGGTATTTTTTTCGCGAATCTTTAGATGTTCCTGATACTTTTGAGTGTTTACTAATTCAATCTCTAACTCTAATTCCTAACGGTAAACCATTCAAAGATCATTTGGACCATATGTATCTTATAGACTACTGTTATGATTTATTAGACATATCAATACGATTAGATTAGTCCAATCATCATAATTCATGAAACTAATTTCACAAGTCCCTTATATGTGCCAATTTGCTATTAACTTTGAATTTGAAATCACTTGGATCAGATCGCAAAGACTTTGGAATTCCTATTAATCTTATATCCATTTCATTTTGAAATCCTTTGAACAATTCAAATATTTTCAAACTTGTGTTTCATTAAGTAAATACACATATTTACCTAACCTCACCAAATAATGATTTCCACTATCTATTGAAAGTACAATACATCGTATGTATAAAAGTCAACACTTCTTGGCATATCACCGTTTTACCAAAATGCAGAGTTTCAGTCATTCTGCCCAACAATGCATGGTTCTGCAAAGTCTCTAGATGAAATATCTAAGACCCCGATCTTCATAAACATGAAGAACATGCAGTAACCACAATGACTTAAACAATGCTGGTGTTCATTATTTATCTTTGAATATCGTTTGGAAATTCTGATAAACGTCCTTTTATCATATTGATAAAGACTAGAATAACTTGTTTATAATCCCAATGTGAATCATAAAAGAGATCATTCATAAAAACAGAACAACTGAATTGTTTCTTATTAATATGAATAACCTTCTCGCAAGTAGCAAGACATACTCATAAGATTTACAAACTTGATTACAAAGCTTTTATTCGAATCTTACTAATCCTAATGATAAACTTTGAGGGAAGGAGTGTTGTCGGCCATCAACCAGTTTGCTTACCGTCATCACGCCATCAGTGCCTCGTTCCATTCTACAACTCTTCCACAGAGGGTCCTATTTTCACTAAAACAAGGTTCAGTATCCAATACTTGAAACCTGCATAAGAGTATCATGGAAACGTTCATTCCTTTGTATGTCACATATACGCTTTCCGTTGATGATGATCCCAACTTTTGGGTTCGACCTTGGTAAAGGTATCACGGCGGTCACGAAGAGTTGTATCTTCTCTACCGTCGGATTCATCAAGGAAAACTTCCAAAGCTTCACAAAGGACATAGAGGAGATGGTTTTCTATGAGGATCCTACTTAGGCGTTGGTATTAGATGATGAAATTCGACCCATCTAATCTTAAGTTTATCCCCATTCATCAATGGACTATATATGTCCAAAACTAAGGGGATGGCCATAATCTACAAGATATTTGCAAAAAGGACTTAGACTAAGTTCATAATATGGAGTTCAGATGAACTCCCACTTAAAGTATCATCCCTAAAGATAGTTTTAGTGATTACATGATCCCTAGTCCCCACATCTCCCCCGATCATCATGGCCATTGATGGGGGTGCTAGAGTGGACCATACTTGTTGATCACATCATCTATGTGACTCATGCTTGATCTTTCGATCGCTATGTTAGAGGCCATATCTGCATATGCTAGGCTCACCAACTCAACCTTAGTGTATTCATTGTGCAACATGGCGTACACCTTGTATCTGACGCAGATATATACGACCCCGATCATCACGGCCGGCCTCATAACGAAGAACTTTCTTGGTGGTGCACACTAAGGGAGAACACTTCCGTTCGTATTAATAAGGGATCTTCCTATTTAAATGCTACTGTTGTGTATCTAATACCAGCACTCAAACAAGATGCAAACAAAGATTAAATCATATCTAATCATGCGACGTAACATGGTTGTCTTCCTGCTCCATGATCTCCATTAGGTGCTCCAGCTTAGCGCCAAGTCCACAACACCATCAGTCTTGTTGTTCATCATCGCGATGATTACTACTACACGACTTAGCAACAGGAAAAGTAAACTGCCTTACCTTTTCATGACTTGCAACCATATCACATCACAGAGCCTTCCATGCAACATAAAGTTAGACGCATCTACTCTATCTATTGCAGATTTTACATGGTTGTTAAGGCTTTCACGATAGAACGGTTTCTACCTACGAACTTCCGACCACAACATAGATACAATAGTTGTCGCTACTACACCCCTTTCGGGGTCTTCCGTTATAGATGCCATATCAACTACTGTGAGAGAGGTAGACACCCGCTAGCCACTTATACGGTACAAGACGTATGTCGAGCGTAGAACCAGTCTCGTGTAGGATTACGTGTAAGGTTGGTCTGGGCTGCTTCATCTCACAGTACCGTGATATAAACAAATACACGTGGGAAGGTGACAACTAGGGTATCGATGCCCACACTTTGCATGTGTCTATCCATACTAGCATACTAACAATATACTAAGGCTCTGATACCACTGAAGGGTTCTGTAGCAGATAACAAAAAAATTACCTACGCGGGATACCCTGAATGCCCGAGGACCTATCTAGAAGTAATGCAGTAATGGAGGAAGACAGTGGTAACATAACCTTGAAGACCGAGAAAGCGTTACGCTCATGCCAGAGCGTGGATGATGTAATCGTACCCTTCCGACCTTAAGGTCACGAAGATCCTCGCACGTCGCCCCTTGTCCAGGTCCTTGTACGATGGCCCGGAAGCTTCAATAGCCTAACCGAGTTATCACATGCATATGGTGCAATGCGACGACTCCCGGACTCATTGATCCCTGCTAGGGTTGCGAAATTAGATCCCCTGCCTGGAATCCTCGCAGCACAACGGCGTGCCGCGGATGCGTTGACATTGCGCGCACAGTCCTAACTTGGGACCGCGTCACAGCAAAGGCAACTAGAGAGAGAAGAGTATTCCAACCAAAGGGAATACCCCAAATACTTGTGTATTGGTGTGTCTTTAGTCCAACCATAGGCACCCCTTTATACAGGCGAAGGGGGTGTGTCCTCCCCTTTGGGTTAGCCATGTGGGATTAATAGGTAAAGGAAATAAACAGGAAAAACGGACCTAGTCGGATGGGCCAAATGGCCACAGCCAAATAGCAAAATTCAGCAAGCAGCAGCAGCCAGCCGGGTGGGCTGGTCCTGACCGCGTCGCCCGTGAGAGGCAGCAGCAGCCGCCGGCCGGGTGGGCTGGCACCACCTCGCGGCCCAGCTCACGCGGCTGCTAGGCAGCCCGCGGTTGCTGGCCCGGGTGGGCCGCCACCTCGCCCGTGGCCCGTCAGCACGGCCGGCTCCCCTGTGAGCCCCTTGGGTCGGGGTTGAGCAAGGCCCGCTGTGGCGGTCGGCGGCTGCAGCCTACACCTCGTGGCGGCTACTATTCGCCGCTCACTTCGGCTGGGCTGGTCAAACCAGCCCTATTTGCTGTCTTTTCCCCTTTCTTTTTGCTCTGGCTTTTTCCTCAGGTCAATTTCCTCCAGGATTTTAGCCTAATGACAAAGTCACTTTGTAAATTTGAATTTAAATATTTATTTATAATATATTAATTCACAATTAACATATAATAAATATATATTGTAAATTGCCATTTACCCGAAACTCCTTTTGGCCTTTTTCTTTCCTTCTTTCTCCGAACGGCTTCGGATCTCTCCGGAACGATTCCGATTTCTCTCTCTTTCATGATTCCATCTAGCAGGAGATCTCCAAGCGTCGTATCGCCCTTAAGCGTGTTTCCCTCGGTTCGGGAATGCTATAGACATGATCTCTATCAATGATCGATAGCGGGATTGGGATGCCCATATTGACCCCTATGCACTCCACGATTCTCCATCGCGTTCGAACCTGAAACGATATATCCAATTCCCTTGTTCGCGATACAAGACTTGTCCGAGATATGATCATCGGTATCACCATACCTTGTTCAATCTCGTTTCCAACAAGTATTGTTTTACTCGTTCCCGTGAAATACCATCTCCATGACCAAGTCATGTGTTGCGCAACATAGATGTAATTCACCGAGTGGACCCAGTTGTATCTTCCCGTCACATAGGAGAACAATTCCCGCTCTTGAAGCATATTGCCTCTACGTGCTCCTTTGGATACCCAACGTGTATCTTTATAGTCACCCAGTCACGAGATGACGTTGGATTACAATTAGAGCACCCTCCGGTAACAGTGATTGATATGATCTCACGGTCTAAGGATTAGGATAATCTATTTCTGACAATTACAACGTGAACTAAGTGACATGATCGTGTTGCAACAGTCGTTGGTGGGAAATGTCTATCACATCATTCCAGATGATCTGACTTCATTGTCAGTAGATTTTGTTTAGCCCATAATCGGAAAACCTTGATCATCGTCTGTCCAATGAACTTGTTGAATAGAGGCTACTAGAGACCTGGTTTGTTTATATACCACACTTGCATCAATGTTTCCTCATGATACAGTTATAGCATGATATAAAATTATTATGAACTATTGAGATATGACAATAATACTTTTATTATTATTTGCCTCTAGGAAAAATCTCCTTCACGACCACCTCAACAATGGCCTAGCCATATCTGACACATTCTGGGTGTCGTCGTGGTTCCTTTTAGGCGAGCGGCATTACAAGTGAAAGCTCGTCATGCTTTACGTACAATGCAATGATAGGGGCGGCATTCATGTTGCTTAGAATCTTTCCTCTCCCCGTTGCCACTGTGTTTGTTAGGTTCCCTTCATAATTAGGTTCCCTTCGTAAGCCGCATGCGACCTTTCAATGACCATACCCGGAACAGTCGATGCGGCTGCGTACGGCCTTCACACCAAATGCATTCACGGTGCGCTAGACGCGCTCTGTCCCTGCCGTCCCTCCGTAAATCTTTACGAGAGTGGGCGATATGGTAGGGGCGCTATCCTGGGCAGGATCGCCATGCGTGCCTCGGCCTGCTCCAGTGGTAAGACATCTTCGTGCGTCTGGTAAACTTTCCAGAGCGCATAAGGTGTTCGACACGGTAGTCAGCTAGACTAGCCTATCACTGATTCTATGTGCCATGCAGGGTCAACTACTCCCTCCATTCCAAAATATAAGATGTTTTAGCTTTGTGAAGAGAGTGTATCTAACCCATTTTAGTGTCTAGGTTCACTTTAAATCTAAATGAACCTAGACACTAGAAGAGGTCTAGATACACTCTATTCATAAAGATAAAACATCTTATATTTTAAAACGGAGGGAGTAGTTTTGTAGGTACGTTTTGTAGATGATTTCTTGGTTTCTATTTTCTTTCTTCCTTTTTAGTTCTTTTCTCTTTTATTTTCTCTGTCTCTTGCTTATCCGTCCCGTTTGTAACGTTTTACTCTAACATCAACCTTTTTGATTTGGCAGGTACACGAAGGCACTCGTGCGCACTTTCGCGCTTACCGTTACTGATCTTGCGTGCCGACCTCCCTCTGTTTGGCTACCATGCACTGCGGGAAAAGGTCGATAGACAGGATTAGAGATATTAATCATGGACGGTACCACGTCCAACTACAGATGGAGATCGAATGGGAGTGGTGAAAGAGAGCAAGGCATAAGTGCACGACTTCACGACTAGGTAGTCTAGCACGACTAGGTAGTCTGGTAGTACTTGCAACCGATGTAAGTTTCCGTGTTGAACAAACTGTTGCAAACCTGTACACATTGAGAGAAATGTATGAAATATAATATAAAAATGGCTAAGCACGCTACTTTGTCTTCATCTCTTCCATTTAACACGACTGTACATATTGTTTTTTGACAACCGTGTCCTTTCTCAAAAAAATATACGTGATATTGCACTTCGGTCGCTTATGTTTTTACTAACGTCGCTCTAAACACTAGTAGAGAACCGACCTTCAGTTTCAGCCCGTAAGAGGGGCTTAAGTCCCGGTTTTGGAACCGGAACTGGAGAAGCGGGACTAAAGCTCACTAGTCGCGGCACGGTTACCAGCCGGGACCAATGGGCGTGTCGCCTCTGCGCGTGTGGATGCTCCTATTAGTCGTGGTTCCTATTACGGACCGGGCCAAATAGTTCTGTGCTGCGGCAGCATTGTAGGCACTTTCTCTGTCGCGGCAGAGAATTTATTTTTTATCCTTTTATTTATTTCTTTTTATTTTAAAATAGTTTTTGAATATTTGTACGCTACCACATACCGTACATGTTCGTGCATATATAAGATAACTTGTCTTAAGTTCGAGCACAAATATATACATGATAGTTACATGGAGATCACAATTACCTGGACTAGAGCGAGTCCATCTATTTGATTACACGGTCAGGATCATCGGTAGCGCCTATTCACACTAAATTCTCGGGCATCTATCATCTCGTTCATCAAGAATCCTGCCAGTTTTTCAGCAATTCCTAGTACGTGTTGCTCTGGTAGAAGCTGATCCCGCATGCTCTCGAACTATATAAGAAAAAGAGATTAATATGAATATCAATCATCATAACAAAAAGTGACGGTAATAAAATAATGTTGTAAATGTATTGCTTACATCGACTCTATAATCTTTGTGTTCAGTGGTAAATGTGTGAATGAACTCGCAAACATAGAATCCACATATATTCGTTCTCGGTGGCTGTCTCGCACACTTTACGAGAATAGAATTCAATCAAAATAATAATCTAGCATCATAATTATATTGAAACTAGAAGTAAAGAGATGCGCGGACATATCACGTACTACTTACCGAGGCCGGCTTAAACATCAGCTTCTCACTAAAGTCACCGGTAACCGCACTCTTGAACAAGTTCCAAATCCTGTCCGGTAAAGAAAATGAATGAGTTATTTACTACGTGATATCTTAGGAAATCAACGAAAGGGGCCGATATAGCGCGAAAATTACCTCTGGAGCATGTCCTGCATGTCCCTAAACTGTTCCAAGGGTCTCTTTAATTGGTCCATGACTTCAACTCTTCCCTTATCAAGTTGAATGTTTAGCAGAATCCCGTGGAAACTGCACACGTTTATATATACATGAGTAACTCATCAATTACACTTAACCTCGAGTAAGCAAAAGTGAATGTGTAGAACAGATTAAGACCCTCACTTGAAATTGTAAGGAAACAGTATGTGGTCACAGAAAGTTTACTCTATTAGAAACCTTAAAAGGTTTTCCTCCGTCTCCTCGGATTTATCTGTTAGCGTCTTTACATGTATTTTATCTGGGTCAATGAACCCAACGCTATAAAGTGACCTTCTTTTACATTCTTGGATCTTCATTCTGCATAATAATAGAGTACAAAAGGATATAATAAGGATAACTACATGCAATGAACTGAACAACTGAAAAACTAAACAACTTATATGTAGACAATGAATTCAACAACTTACAGACAATAGAAACTCATGATAGATTTGTCGAGGACGTCGAAATTGTATAACTAGAAGAGTTCTGGAAACTCAACATGGACCTCGTCGGCTCGAAAGTAATAGTCATGTGGGACTTTCATACGATCATTATTCTCTCCTCCTTGTGGCTTTTAAGTACCATTTATGTAAACTTCGTATTTATTTTGACAGTGTTGCAACCTCTCTATGCTGACCAAAGGAATCCCTGGGACATATTTAGGGGCTACAACAGCCTTGGGTAACTTGTCGTCTTGGGAACCTAGAAATTCCTCAACAGTCACATTCATAGCGGCTCCAAGCTTCGCAGCTTCTTCCATATCCTGCTGGGGAATGTCATAACACCTTGAGGGGTGGGATCGATTTTTTGGCCTATTTCCCGAGCTGGGACGTCCATTTTTTTCCTGCTTGCACTTTAACTTGATGATTTGCTCCCGCTTGCACTTCTACTTGATTTGCTCTTCTTCACTTCCTTTTGAAGTATGCGTAGATAGTCATCTGGCTTATGGTGCAAGTCATATTGCGATTTTTTGTTCAGAAAACCAAGTGCATACTCTTTTTCCTTTTTGGTGTATACCAGGGTGGGCTCAGGTTTCTTCTTTTGAAGCTGCGCAACACATTCGGCCTTTGCGATCGCTGCGTTTTTCTCTTCATTACGGTCGTAAGGTCTGATGGGAAGATTCTTATGAGGTACTCTTGGGAGGGGCGACATTTGTCGTTTTGGGATGCTGTGTCGTTTAGTACTCATCGACGGAGCATGCTTCCGCTTATTGTCCTTAGCGGGCAGCGAAGGCGGCTGACCCTGAGGTGGAGATCGAGATGGACTCGCGTTGTGGTGGTTGTAGTCATGGGGTGGTTTTCTTGGAGGTGATGGAGGTGAAGGTGACATGCGATAACTCGGAGGCGGTGTTGGCCTTGGTGCTGAGCCTGAAAGCTTGATGTTGTTGTTCTCCCATAGAATGGTACCACCCAATACTTCTCCGAGTGTCCTCTCACCTTCAGGTCCAGGGATGTCAAGCTCCATTGAGTCCCACCCCATTGCGATTTCATCCACCCTGACTTTAGCATAGCCAACTAGAATCTCACGGCCATGCCAGCGTGCGTCAGGTGGACAAGGTAAAGCACATCCGACTCCCACCTTGAAGGATAGGTCCTTCACCTTCTGATGGAGCTCACAAGATATTTGCTCCTTGATTCCATCCACGGGGTAGCCGGGACCGCCATCTACCATCTGTGCATCATCAGACAGGACCTCCGATTCAGCCACATTGCTTCTCTACTGAGATGGGACGGCGGTAATATCGAGTGCAGGATCTTACAGGCGCGCTACTCCTTGAAGTTCATCAATCTGTTGCTGATGCTTTTCAAGTCTTCCTAGCAACTCGTTGAACCTGTCTCCCTCCTCCTCATGTTGTCGCCTCTTTTCTCTCTCTCGGCTCCTATAAGTCTCTTTGTCTTTGAGAAACCCCTTCTCCCACGTATAACTAGGGCCAAAGCCTACTTTTCGTCCTCCGCGTTCGTCATTCCTGATGACCTTTGTCAGCAAGTCTTTCTCTCTATCGGGACGGAACTTTGTTGTCCCCTCTTTAATTTCCTTCACCACTCTCTGCCATGTCTCCCCGGGTATTCTAATCTCGTCATTGCAAATGAGGTCCTGTAACACCCAAAACTTCTAATCAAGATTATCAAGTTCTAATCACCCAAATTAGGGGTAACAAAAACTTTTATTAAGAAAATGAATATGAATGCATGTTAGTTGGCATTAATGTGTGATTGATTGAAATTGCCATGCTTGATGGTTACAAATGATGTGAAATGGTTTAAAGGTGAATGCCACATCATCTAGACCAATTACAAACAAAATCAAAATAAAAATAAATCAAATATGAATAAATAAAGCAAGTGGTCATTTTGACTAAAGTTAACCACTAGGTCACTTTGTGTGTTCCTAGAAGAGAAATTTTAACAGAAACAATTCTACTTCTTTTCACCCCTTGCTAGACCAAGTAAAAGTGTATCAAGGACCACTTTACAAACTTACAAAACATCTTTCAAATCAATTTAATGGACAGTTGAAAATTGAATCTAGTTCATATGTTAAGATCCCACTTTTTCAAAAACCTATCAAACCAATTCCACTTGACCTCTCCAAGCAAACATAGACTCTCAAGATTAAGTTAAGATCACTCAAAAACTTTCATTCAAAAATTCCAAAGTACAATTCTTGCGGCCATTACAACAAACACCTTGCAAACACAGAACCATTACTGCCTAACATCACTGTTTTGGAGCAGTAATCTCCCACCTTAGTATCCCCTCTTAACCCCCTTGTCTCCCCTGAGCATAGCCAGCACCCAGACCAAGTCCCCCCTTAGCCGTGTGCATAGTGGAGCGCCGCCCATTTTTGATCGTCGCCGGTCGATAGTGGACAGAGCGCCAGGAGCATCGCCGCCCTCGCCCACGACGCGCACCAGACACGCCGCAGTCTATTGCCACCCTTGTCCTAACCTCGACCGCAGAAGAACCCTGGACCACCCTAGCACCGCCGCGCCCTATGCCTCTGCACCATGTCTAGAGCGCGCCAGCTTGCCGCACCCGACCACCTCGCACAGACCGCGACTCACCCCCGCCTCACGTGCACTAGCTCGCCATGATCACCCTAACCCCGTAGACAACCCCGTTCGCCGCCGCGCGACCCGCCGCTGCCGCACGCCGTCGCAAACACCTCTACATCCACGCGGAGCGCCGCACGCTCCCGACCAAACCACACTGCCCCACGCCTCGCCATTACACCCGTGAGAACCGTCAGGGAACCATGCACCGTCCACTAGCCTCCGCCACGCCGATAGCAGTCTGTAGCATCGTCATCGACGAGCTCGCACCTGCACCGTTTGGTCCCCTCGCCGTAGTATAAAAGGAGGCCTCCCCTGCCTCAACTCTCCACACCCCAACACTCACCACTCCTCACTGATCCTTCCCCACTTCTTCTCGGAGCAAGGCGAGCTCTCTCTCGCCGGAATTTGGCCGGAGCCCGCCACTGCTAGAAGAGAAGGCCACCGTCAATTTCGACCACCCCAAGACCTGCCGTGACCGCGCCTCGAACCATCGTCTACCACGTCGATCGCCCCCATCGCCGACCCTAGCTGGAGCCCAGGTGATCCTAGCCAGACCCCCACTACCGTGTTAGGGTTAATTTCACGCCAGAGCAGTTCGTCGTCGATGATGACTCCCAGCCGTTGGATAAGAATTAGATCGCACGGCTCAGATGCGTAGATACCATTTCGCTTAGATGCGATGCGTGCTGTGGACCCGTCGTCTGCCAGCATGCGATCTTGATTGGACGGCCCGTTTAGCTTTCTGCGTGACCAGGGAATTCAAATATTGATTTTCCAATTTAGTTTAAACTAGTTTTACGTCCTGATTCAAAAATCAATTTGGAGAGTTTTACTGAACCAAATTGCATGATTCAAATTTTGTTAGAAAGATATTTAAATTATCTATCCAAGCCCGTTGGATTTAAATAATTTGGAGTTAGAGATAATCTTTAGTAAAATAATAAGACAGAGACTTTTGCAACTTCAAACATTTTTTAAAAATCAACCATAATAGTTTTTGAGTGGATTCCAACTCTCAAAAATCATATTTGGAAATATCTATCTAAATATGTAAAAATATTTAGGTTTGCATGCAGTGACTTTGGACTAGTACCAAAATAATGCTATATAGGCATTTCTAGTCACTTTAAATCTATTAAATGGTAATCTTAAACTTTATAAAATACGATCAACCCTTTAAATCACATTCCCATGTATTAGAATATGTGGTGATGACATGTGTCCACATGATTCCATATTTTAATTGCAGAATATTAAATTTTAATTAATTTCAATAAGTAGAAATTATTTTTCTAAAATAAACTAAATGAGATTAAGTCTTTATTCCATGTGATGATGCTAGATTATCAAGTGTGAGCCTTAGTGTGCTAAATAGAACTAGTTAAGTATTATTTGGTGATTGTACCCGTATTTATTTATAGGCGATAGAGGCCAAGCTACGAGGATAGGAGTTCTACCCAGAAGAAGAGGAGGAAAACTTCAACCACTTCTCTACTCAAGGCAAGCCTAACACTACAAGTTAACCATGCAAGCTTTAACCCAATAAATATGCATTAGGCATGCTTTGGTTATATACCTTGATTTATACCCATCCCAAGCTTAACTTGCAAGCTTTATTCTTTTACTTTACCAAAGTTCTTTACTTTTAGTTAATGCTTTGTGAGTATTGGATAGTAGTATAGATTGCATAAAGAGTATAAAACTATGCCTATACTAGATGTCATTCTATGGCATGAGATTGAAGATTAGCACCCCTCATTAGTGAACACTCTTAACTTAGTGGCTAGTGCTAAGCATAAAACTTGATCACTTTAGATGGGAATACTTGGTGAAAATGATTATGAAAACCTTGGAATGATGAGTCATTCTATTGAAATGTTTTGACATGTGTTAAGAAACACAAATGGATTTGATGATGAAAATGTTGAGGCATGAGCCTTAGCCTTTTATAAAAAAACTGATGGTTGGGTTCGGATGCGATACCATTCCAATTTTACCGTACAACCACAATACCTGAATTGGGTAAGGCTTAGCTGGAAGTTTATATGCATTAGTATGGGTTCCCTCGCGAAAGAGGTTTGAGATGAGGCTACCTCGTGAGTGTGAATTGTCCACCTATGCAGTGCCCAGGATGGCAGATGGCCATGGCTGGGAGGCCAAACTCATAGGGAGGTGCCTATACTAGAGTGTGTAATTAAAGGTTATGATTGATCATCCGCATACTAAGTATGATGATTCAGGTTATCACGATGGATGTATCGAATTTTGTGGTGAAAGTATACCACCTCTGCAGAGTGTCAAACTATTCGAATAGCCGCGTCCGTAGTCATGGATAGTTGGAGTGGCCATACTGTTCCGACATCAGATGTTTTCAAAATGACTTTTGAATTGAACTATGATTTTGACTTAATCACAACAGGGTTGTGAATATGAAAACTAGGTTCCCACTTAAGTGATTTAGAACATTAATTTAGTTTTCTTTACTTCTAAACTCAGTTTAGATAAACCTAGCTTTTTGCAAATAAACCTAGAGCTTAAGATTCCTACTAGAAATACCTTACTTGTTAGTGATAGTTTGCGAGTACTTAAAGAGAACTCATGGCTTTGTTCCTGGCTATTCCGGTGGCCAGACTATGAGGAGGACTACCGGGATGATGGGCGGGAGGTCTCGACAACTAGGATCATCTCCATCGTCGGCATTACTGTGACTCGAAGATGGAGCCCACTACTACGCTTACTATTCCATTTGCTTGTTTGTATTAAGGCGGATCATGAGATCCTTTATTTGTGTAAGACCTTATTATGGTTTGTAATGGATATGTCTTGTAATATCCAATCTGTTATGTCTCATAAAAATGGTAATCACAGGATTGCGATGTATGGCATAACAGTCATCTGGGATTAAAAATCCGGGTGTTGGCAGGTCCCCTGTATTATCGTCATACTCACTCCCATGCCCAAGGAACCAAATTCTTGCCCTCAAATCCCATTCTTCACGTATTGGTTCTAGAGTGATCCCTTTAGCAAGCAGCTCACTCTCTTTAGCATCCCACTTTGGCATGGCAGTCGCGTAGCCCTAGGTGATGGTGATATTTCTTCTTCGCGGTATTTTTCTTATTTTTTTCCGACTTTTCCTTAGAAGGTTCTGACTCCTTGTACTTCACAAATGCATCCGGTTAGCCTACTGCTTCTTTAGATAGCCTTCGAATTTAGGAGGAGTCTTCTTCTGATACTTTTGCCATAATGCTTTCTTGTAGTTCTTGAATAGTTCGGCCATCTTCGTAAGAGTCCACTACTTGACTTTCTTCCTCAATGCAGCTATGTCGACATCATCCTCATATTCTGGCAGGGTGAAATGTGCCATGAGGTCATTTCAAAGACCCTCTTTATACCTGTCGGTGACATACTCACCCTCTTCTGCCCCTTTTGTCTTATTCCACTCTCGAACGGTGATCGGGATGTGATACCTAACCATAACTCCACATTGTTGTACAAATACACTTTTAGCCTTTTCGGGTTCCAACGGTTCACCCTGTGGTGATACCACCGTAATTGTATAACACGTAGATGCGTCCAACTTTTTGGCCGGGCCTTGTTTGAATATTTTTTGCTCGATATGGAGGCCTAAGAGAAGAAACATTCGTCAATTTATATATACAACTCAAATTAATGCATCTACTAATCACCGGACTTCATATATATACCTCTGGACTTCGTTAAGGGTCCACGAAGTCAACTTTTCCATCATGGGATCCGTCGACTTCTCCATCATTGGAGCCATTGGATTCTCCACGATTCATTCGGTTGACCTCCTCACCCTCACGGAGGGGTTCGAGATACATCGGCGGAGATTTGGGTGGATGAACATGGGGCGCCGTTGATGATCGTATTCTCGAGAATTCCTTCTGTGCTAGGTCTCTCTGGATAGGGTCCATAGTTTTTGCAAAATGCACACAATATAAAATAATACTAAACAATAATATGTACACCTAATTTGCTACAATAATACTAAAGAATAGCAAAATTCTAGTGATGCCTCATGTGGGCCCCATGTCCGTCGCCCACCATACCTCTATAAACCCCGACTGCACCCATAACCCTAACTCAGGGGCCCACGAGCACCACCACCTAACCCTAAGTGCAGTGCTGCTGAGCACCACCACCTAGCTAACCCTAACTCCGGTGGCCCACGAGCACCACCACCCTAACCCTAAGTCTAGGGACCGTGAGCACCACCACCTAACCCTATCTCAGGGGCTGCAGGCACCACCACCTAACCCTAAGTCCGGGGACCACGAGCACCACCACCTAACCCTATCTCAGGGGCCCTGAGGCACCACCACCCTAACCCCTATCTCGGGGCCCTGGCACCACCACCTAACCCTATCTCAGGGCACTGTGAGCACCACCACCCTAACCCTATCTCAGGGGCCATGAGCCCCACCACCTAACCCTATCTCAGGGGCCCTTGAGCACCACCACCTAACCCTAACTCCGATTAGCTATACACTATATATTACACTATATAGTAATAATAACATACTAGAAAAAAATTAACATACTATATATTACACTATATAGTAATAATAGCATACTAGTAATAATAACAATAGTGTATATATTTTTATACACTATATTAATAACATACTAGTAATAATAACATACTATATATTACACTATATAGTAATAATAACATACTAGTAATAATAACAATAGTGTATATTGTACTAGAAAAAAATACTAGAAAATAAAATACTAGAGAGAGGTGTAAGCCCTCTCTCTCATCCATGACGCTGCCCCTAGTGGCTGCGGAGGCAGAGACAGGCGTGGCAGAGAGAGATAGGGAGGAGTACTGGTCGAGGCGGCGTGCAGTGGCGGCTGGAGGTGGTGGCGGCCGGAGAGGATGATGACCTGGCGTGGCGGCGGAGGAGAGCACGTGGCGGCTGGAGCTCTGACGGCGTGGGACGATGACTCGGGTGGGCAGCCAAGCGTCTTGTTGTTGTCGGCGCCTCCTGCAAAAGCATAGAGAATCGAGCGATATTGGGGAGAAGCCTGCAGCGATTTAAGGGGATGGACCACACCAAGGGTCACGCACCAACGACACCCCTTTAGTCCCGGGGCATGCCACGACCTGGGACTAAAGGTCCCTTTTTTTTAAAAAATGACCAAAACTCTGTTTCCCGCCTTATTGCATACAATGTTATTAAATAAACTAGTATATCAATATTATTAAAATTATAAAACTTACAATATTTTAGGGTTTAGGTTTAGGGTTTCGGGTTTCGGGTTTAGGGTTTAGAGTTTAGGGTTTAGGGGTTAGGATTTAGGGTTTAGGGTTTATGGTTCTAGGGTCTAACTATTAAAACTAGTAACGGGGACTTAAGATATTTCAGGGGCCTTTAGTCCCGGTTGGAGCCAATAACCGGGACTTAAGATATTTTCTGCCCTTCTATGAGCCGTCAAGCCACGCGTCATGCTTTTCTGCCATTTCCCTCCGCTTCCTGCCATATTTTCCCGCCATTTCCCTCTATATCTAGGCTGACCGTCATGGCCATCCAGACATCCACAACTTCCCCTCTCACAATAATGGACATCGCATACTGGGCCATTCTGACCCTAGAGGAGAATGTGGCACTGTGGGCCTCTAACTACCCATGCCCTTGCTCACGGCTTCCATGGCATTGGATCTTGAGCGCTGGAGGAGTTCCTGTGCCTCAAGCTTCCGCCAGCCAGGCGGCCATCACGAACCACTTCTACCTCAAGCTCACGTCGGATCAGCGGATGGATCCCCATTGGGATCCCGACAACTATGACACTTGGAATGCCTTCTTCGCTAACCGGCAGGAAAAGGAGCTCGCCAGGTACGAGGGTGACGGCCCGCCCCCGTTGAACCACAACGAGGCTGGTCGCCACCTATGGTGGGCAAACTGGACTATCGTCAGTGTGATGCGCTACATTGCCCAAGGAGATTATCCTCACCTGCGGTGCCCGCACTTTGACCCTCCACAAAGCCACAAGAAGGGTGGCGATAGTGAAGGCCGCGGGCACCATGGCGTCGTCATCCAGGAGCCCCCTCCCCCGCGCGTCGTGAATCCGAGGCCGGAGTGGCAGGTACCCCCAGAATATGCTGCAGCTGGGCTTAGGATCAGCCGTGTGCACCTAGCAATGGCGACAACGATGATGACAAAGAAGAAGACAACCACGAGCTATGTACTATAGGGATGAACATGAGTATGACTAAAGGGGCCTTTAGTCCCGATTACTTAGTCCCAGTTTTTTAATAGTAATAAATGTCTTGAGTGTTAGTCCCAGTTTGTGGCTGGACCGGCGGGACTAAAGGGGGCCTTTAGTCCCGATTTCGTAGTCCCACTTAGGAAACCGGGACTAATGGATCGTTTCCTACTAGCTAGTGTTGGTCTCTCTACAACTTTCTTGAACTATGAAGATGTTGCTCTATTCTTGTGCCGGGTAACTAATTTCACATATTAGGGAGTACATCTATGGCCAACTTGTTGGAGATGCCGGAGCACTAGGCTCTGCCGGCATCTCCCTCAAGTTGGCCGTAATGTCCCTGCTCTCGCACACCATCTTGCAGTTTATAACTTCTCTAACTAGATCAATACACCGGGGAGCTAACTAATTTCACATATTGGGGAGTGCATCTATGGCTAGTTTGTTAGAGATGCGGGAGGATTGGGCTCCGCCGGCATCTCCCTCAAACTGGCCGTAGTGTTGTCCCTACTCTCGCACACCATCTTGTTTGTAGTTCATAACTTCACAAGGATGCCTATTTATAGATTAAGCAGCACAACATAGTATCGACATTGATGACATAATGTCGACACTCACTCCTGTCATAGTGTCGACACTCACCCCTTAAGTACCGGTTGGTTTCTTCAACTGGGACTAAACATGCTCGTGCTGGCTCCAGCCTGCCGTGACCCCTTAAGTCCCGGTTGGTTTCTTCAACCGGGACTAAAGATATTATATGACATAGTTGCAAGGAAAATATCAAACTTGGCTCATCCTCTATCTTTAGAACAATGTTGCATAGATTTATTACATAAAAGGTTTAATACATTACTACACATTACCAACCACCCTATCTAGTGTTGTGGTTTTCTTCTGTGCCATAGCCATGGAGAATCTTCATCATCTAACGGAATGCTTGGGTTAGTTTTCACTTTGAAGGGCGGAATTTCATGGAACTTATTATAATCTTCTGACATGTATGTCTTTCTATGGACTCCCACGATGTTTCTTTTTCCTGAAAGAACTATGTAGCGCTTTGCCTCATCGGACGATGTATTATTTTGCTTCTCGGTTTGGTAGACATGTCCTTCATAATGGCTAGTCGAACATTTTCTAGTAAAATTCCTCTCAATGCAATAGGACGCAATTGCGTCATAAGCACGTGGCAGTCATGAGAATTCAGGTTTTGAAATTTTTTCTCTTTCATATTTACTATTCCCTTTATATTCAACGAGAAGCCAGATGGGACCTTGATACTGAAAAGGACTTCAAAAAAGATTTCCTTCTCTTCTTTGGTAGGCGTGGCGGCAAGCCCTTGAAACTACCCTGGATGCTTGCCATCTCGTCCTTTATGATGTTGATGGTCCTCCCGTGTTGCCGGGATATCTTTTGACTTCCCATACAAGCGTAGGAAGCCTAGAATATTCACGCAAAGATTCTTTGTCAGGTGTATCACATCGATTGCAGAGCAGACCTCGTGCACTTTCCAATAGGATAGCTCCCAAAATATAGATTTCTTCTTCCACATGGGTGTGTGTCCGTCGGCCTCTTTCGAAATAGGTTGTCCTCCAGGACCCTTTCCAAAGATTACATCTAAATCCTTAACCATACCAAATACATCAGCACCAGTACGGGGAACAGGCTTCGTCCGGGTTTGTGCCTTGCATTGAAATGCTTGCCTTTCTTCCTTAAGGGATGACTGGGCGGAAGAAAACGATGATTGTACGGGTACACATTCTTCCTGCATTTATCCATATATATACTTTCAGTCTCATCTAAACATTGTGTGCATGCATTGTATCCTTTGTTAAATACGTCACGAAATGTTACTAAGAGCAGCCAATCATTGATGGTTCTGAACAAAGAACGTGTAGGTAGGTCAAATTCCTGATGTTTGTGCTCATCCCACACACGTACACATGGTTTGTCCCACAACTATAAAAGTTTATCAACTAATGGCCTTAGGTACACACCAATGTCGTTGGCGGGTTGCTTTGGGCCTTGGATGAGTACTGGCATCATAATGAACTTTTGCTTCATGCACAACCAAGGAGGAAGGTTGTAGATACATATAGTCACGGGCCAGGTGATGTGACTGCAGCTCTGTCCCCCAAAAGGATTCATGCCATCGGTACTTAGACCAAACCATAAGTTCCTTGCGTCACTAGCAAAGTCCGGGAAGTCTCTCTCAATTTTTCTCCACTGCCAACCATCGTGAGGTGCCTCAACATCCCGTCTTTCTTATGGTCTTCCATGTGCCATCGCAACAACTTGGCATGCTCTTTATTTCTGAACAAACATTTCAACCGTGATATTATAGGAGCATACCACATCACTTTGGCAGGAACCCTCTTCCTAGGTGGCTCACCCTCAACATCACCAGGGTCATCTTTTCTGATCTTATACCGCAATGCAGTGCATACTCAGCATTTATCCATATTCTCGTACTTCTCACCACGGTAGAGGATGCAGTTATTAGGGCATACATGTATCTTCTGCACGTCTAATCCTAGAGGGCAGACAAGCTTCTTTGCTTCGTACATACTGGAGGGCAATTTGTTATTTCTTGGAAGCAACTTCTTCATTATTGCAGCAGAATAAGATATAAACTTCAGATCCACTCATGTACTAAATCCACGGATTGTTGCTTAACCATGGAAGTAAACATATGCATCAAACATATATGGAGAAAATAGATTCTGTCCCAACCGAGGACAAGTCCTATGTGCTCTCACACATAGTGGCTGAAATCTGCAGTGGCGGGAAAAGTCCTATGTGCTCTCAGCCATAGGAGCAGCAACAAGCAAATCAACACACAGGGATACCAATCCTTTTTACATGTAAAACCTATCAACTTGAGAGGAAAAAACATGGGCTGAAGCCACCCAAATCTTCTTCCACTAATATCAAATGGGGATACAACTTGTTCTTCTCTAGAGAGCCCTAGAGGATCTCATACATCAAGATTTGGGGCACAAGAGCTAGGGATCGGAAATCTCACCAAAGATGGTGAAACCACAACTTGAAGGAGACAGGGTAGTGGATGTGGACATCATGACCTTGTGGGCAAAGCCCGGTGCTTGATTCAGCTTCTTCCTTCAACTTCTCCACTTTCCCTTCTCTCTTGGTTTTCTTCTCAAATGGAGGCTAACCTGGATTTTCGTCACTCCACCTTGTGGTGGCTGGATGGGAGGCTTATAATTCCCCTTCCCTCATGTGCAATGTCCAAAATGACCCTTGGTCATAACCCTAAAGGTTGGTGGGCTCTTGCACCTATTTGGGCCGCCTAAAAATTTTCATAAGGCCATCTCCTCATAGCCCACATGAGGAGGATACCCAACACATATATAGCTAGCTATACAACAAAGCCTTAATAGTAGGGTTAGTTTCCAAGATGATGCCAGAAGTCACTGGTCCTTGCTTCACATGGATTGCTAACTAGTATCTTAACCAACAAATACTGGTGACACCATGCACACAAAACACGCGTTTTGGCCTTCCTTGCTGACTTCAGTTCAAGCAGCAACTCAGTGCACGGTGTGATCAGGTTAATGTGTGGAATGCCATGGCAGTTGGACATCAGTGGGTAGGCTGTTGAATGTGACATGCCCAATTCTTTTTGCTTGTACAACTGATCAACACTACATTGTACAGTTACAATTCAACAATGGACAATGGGCCCAACATCGATATACATCATCACATACTATCAATGATGGTTGAAGACATTCATTTATCTGACATAGCATCTTCTAGACAAAAGGGGATCTAAGGGAAATCCGCAGAAACAAAAGGTTTCTATAACCTGTTCTGAGAACATGGCATAGTGTGGCTGCCTCAAAGCGGGATCTTAGGGAGCAAAATATTCCTATGGTCAGTTTTCAGAGGATGCCTGAGCACTAGGGACAAACATAGTTAATAAATCATGGGTTCCAGACGTTGGCTGTGACAGGTGCCCTGTGATCCATCTCTGAAATGGGCCACTAAAATGCAGCGATAAACTGTGTAAATGCATAACCCGGTAACTGAACATGTTCAGTTCTTGATCCCCTAACCCACTAACTAATTCGTCTAACCCACTAACTAATTCGTCTAATAAACATAGAAGAAGAATAAAAACATAGAATAGAGGGAGTATAGGGTGGATAGGGCAGGATAGGGGGCTCACCTCCGTGAGGCAGTTTTTCACGGACGGCGTGCGTATCAGCTTCTCGGAGATGAGAATGGTGCAGTCGTGGACAGCGGCTCCACGAGGCAGTGATGGCTACATAGGGCGGCGGTGGTGGACTGGGGCAGCTCCACGAGGCGGCGGTGGGGATCGAAAAAGGGGGTCGGGATCAAAGAGGGGGCAGAATGGGGAACACATGGCCGGCCGTTCCTTTTTTGCTAAGTATATAATATCTATGGCACACCCCTCGGAGGTGCGGCAAGGATAAGTTGTCTATCATTAGTGAGGTTCCACGCTTGCAAAGGTTGCACAGCTATCCATGGTGCATCCTCCGGTGGTACGCCATAGATAAGTTATCTGTGGTACACGGCATAAATAAGTTATCTTAGTACAAAGAGGCCGCGCACTGTGTGGTGTCAACGACACCACAAAGCTGTAGTGGTAGCTGACCACATCTTTAATTTAAACCTAGGGCAGCTAAGTTCGAATCCTTGTTGTCTCAGTTTTATGTTTTATTTAAAATATACTTTACTTACTTTAGATGTTTAAACATATGTTTTGGATATTATAATTTGCAAGAACTAATATTTTGGATATTATAATTTGCAAGAACAAATACTTTGGATATTATAATTTGCTAGAACTAATATTTTGGATATTATAATTTGCAAGAACAACCAACTAATTAACACATGAATATCATAAGAATCTTGTCAAATGGATTCATACACACGGCGCTAGCGTTTCACAATCTTCTTGCCCTTCACAATCTTCTTGCCCTTCTATGTCGCGGTTGAATAATTTAGCCCGGTAATCCATTGACTTCTTCTCGTGAACGGACAAACTTTAGCTGGTAGGGTGGTCCTGCTTCTTCTCGAAGTAGTAGGTATGTCTATGCCCTCTTCCATCTTCAGGTTGCTGTACTTGTCGAAGTCTTGCTCATTGGCTACTCCATCCATTCTGATGATGCTCCTTTTCCCCTCCTCATGACGACACGGCTAGGCTTTGCCAGGTCAGTAATGAAAAAGCATTGGTCCACTTGGCCAATACCCATGGCTCATTTTTAGCGGTGGCATTTGCACCGGCAGTTATTTACTTGGCTTCAGGTATAACCATGGTTGTGAAATACCGATCTTCTTTTTCGATGTTCTTGGCCCATCTGATACGGAACATCAGCACCTTTTCTACACAGTAGTTGAGCTCTCAGATCTCCTCGATCCTTCCGTAGTATCTTTCCTTGATGGTAGTCGACTCACTAGTGAAGCATTCCATAGTTACTCCTGAGTTCTGATATTCGTTGTTCTTGTCCTTCTCCTTGGTGTAGAACGTGTACCCGTTGATGTCGTACGCCTGATAGGTCCTAAGGTTGTGCTTGGGGCCCTGTGACAAGGTGAATATGAGTTTTTCCTCTTTCGTACAAGGACTCTACGGGGATTATTTAGTAGCTTATCCTTAAACCACTGCATGAAGCTAGAGTTATGCTCTCTAATTATTTCTACCTCTGTCCTCGTCCGGCCCAGGTTGTTGTACTTCTTCTCAATAAAGCTTTTGTGCTCTACACACCAAGGGTCGGCCGATTCTATGTGTTGTAGCGCGACTCAGTTTTCTTTTTCAAAGTCAGCGCATCAACCAGTGTGGTCGACATGCATTTCATGTTGACCCTCGCGCACAAGTTAGAGAGTAAGAAGAAGCTTAGTGACCCCTTCTATTTGTAAAGCTTGTGCATGCCTCTTCTAGTCGAACATAGGCTCAGGGGCTACTAACGGGGTCCAAGGAAACCGGGCACCCAGAGATGCACAAAATTTTCTAAGACAATCAGACGGCTAAGGAAGGCTACTGGCACACTACTTATCTGAAGCCAACACTCGCCAGGCCTACCACCTAGATCCTGCTCATACTGTCCAAAAGTAGACACCATCCGGCTATGAGCCTAAGCGGAACCATGACACAGAAGTCCACCACAGCAATAAAGGCATGATGCATGGCATGACGCATGGGTCGATAAGACTACTCACTCACCATCTGGGTGGGTCCCCGGTGGGTCCCTATGCAGTAGGTATGAGCTCATCCTATGCCTGGTCACATCCCCACTATCCATCCGGTGGAACCAACTCCAAGGACACCAAAGTGCACTATGACATCATCACTGCATGACGGTTTTGGAAGTTCTGCTGATAGAGGAGGAAACGGGGAGGCCAAGGCATGGTGCACCGCCATCTCTCGTCTACCAACATCGGTAACTCCATGGACATTCCTGGATGTCCATCGACAAGAGCTATAAAAGGAGCCCCTCACAAAGAAGAGAGAACTGAGCCATTTAGAAGTCATCCACAAGCATTCAAGCATTTCATCCACATCCACCACCATAGAGAAGCACTTCGACGAGGAGCTCACCAGAGTTGTAGTTGTTGATAGATTCAGTAGCTAGGATCTCAAAGCATCACCCGCCGGCTAGCTCAGCGGGCTGCCTAGCCGATACCCAACAGTTGATAGGTTCAATAGTCAGGCTCTTAGAGCACCCTTTAGTTGCACTCTACTCGATATACTCAGCTACCCGGGAGAGGCACTATCCGCGACTAAACTCCCTAGCCTTCGTCCAATGTACTTTCCAGCTAGCCTAGCAGGCCGCTAGCCAGAACACACCCATTGTATTATGTGAGCACCTGACACACTCCATATATAAAATAGCCTACATAGGAAGTAGGGTTGTTAACGGATCATCATCCGCGTGAACCTGTATAAATATTTCAGGCCTTGAGGTTGTTAGCCCATCGGTTCGTGATCACAAGCCCATATAGATACGAATCTATCTACTAGTAATCAAAACCGCGACACCACCTCCACCCCGGTGCGACACCTGCACATCCTAATCTTGAAGGCTTCGTTTCTGTGCTTAAACACAAGGGTGTCACTAATGACCATCTTGATATTTTTTGCGAACTTCTTCCACTCATATAAGAACGAAAGGTTTCCATTGAACAACCTCATCTACAAATTAGGTCACACATAATTTAGTGGTTCGGATTTCCACCTTGATTTCTTGATTGACAATCTTCATCTTTATGGCCAACACCTCCTCCATTATTGGCGGCACATCAATGGATTCTAGGTTCTTGGAGCTCACCTACACATAGAAGCGGAGTGGCGCTAGATGGATGTCTTTGTTCCCTAGGCATGTAAGCCAAGCCATGTGCTTCTTCGACTACTCTAGCTCTTGCTTAGCCTCCATCATGGCTGGTATCTCAGGCCTTAGTAGCATGCTAGGATGAAGCATGCCATCTCCGGTAGATGAGAGTTGTTTAGGAACTTCTTGTTGATGCAACAAACCAATGTCAATTGCAGTGCACCAGAAGCATGCAAATGGAAGTTCCACAGACGCACGCCATGTAAGTGACCATTGTTCATGTGTTGACACGCATGTAAATGCCAAGGTATAGATCACAATGCCATGTCGGTGGCCACCATTCTTGCATTGACATGCTTGTTAATGCATCACCATGGCATGATTAACCATGCACACATTGAGTCTAACCCTGCATCTACAAAAACCCTAACCAAAATCTAAGCACTAAGCAGAAATTGGACGAATCTACAAACCCTAACCAAAACATAACATCTACCAAAGGGAAAGTGGGACGATTGGTAGTGCAGTAGCTAATGCACACCTTTCAGCCGTGGTATGGACGCTGGGAAGGACACGGGGCACCATCATGGTAGAGCCATGCTCTAACAGGAGGCAAGGCCCAGAGCCTAGGATTCCCTATTGTGGCCAGCTCGTGCACCCTTTCCTACCATGAGTCGCTGGAAAGTGGGGCGCACACGTGACATGGGCCCATTATCAGCGGCCACGGGCTGGAATGCACTCTTGAGAGGCGTATGGAGGGAGATAGACACTCCACACCCACCGGGTTGTGGGGACTGTTGGTAGCTGAGATGGTCACGGAAACCCTCGTCGTTTGTAGGTTTTCACAGCCGAAAGCCAAGCTCAAAACAAAAACCCACGTCATCCGCATATCCTCGCGGTGAGGACGTCCTGTGAGTCCCGTTTGTGTGGGAGAATAGCTCTTATAGACGGTATCTGTATGCGATGGTAAGGCTCTTCACATGCCTCGCCCACACGCTTGCTTGAGTGGATGAATGATATCGCATCTCCGGAGAATGCGTGCTCTGCAAGCTTTCTCGAAAATCCTTGCTGCACCTCCCAGATTTCCGCTAGCCCTCGCACATCGTTTCCGCCGCTTAGAAAATGCCTATAAAAAACCTTTCCCCTCCCTCACCCCTTGCATTCTTTCTGTTTTTGTTGTACCACCTTGCGGCCTAGATTCATGCGCCATCCTAGAAGTACTCATGCTCGAACTGAAGGGTTTTGTAGCAGATAACAAAAAATTTACCTACGTGGGATACCCTGAATGCCCAAGGACCTATGTAGAAGTAATGCAATAACGGAGGAAGACAACGGTGGCGTACCCTTGAAGACCGATAAAGCATTACGCTCATACCAGAGCGTGGATGATGTAGTCGTACCCTTCCGACCTCAAGGTCGCGAAGATCCTCGCACGTCGCCCCTTGTCTAGGTCCTTGTATGATGGCCCGGAAGCTTCAATAGCCCCACCGAGTTATCACATGCATACGGTGCAATGCGACGACTCCCTAACTCCTTGATCCCTGCTGGGGTTGAGGATGTAGATCCCCTGCCTGGAATCCCTGTAGCACAACGGCGTGACACAGATGCGTTGACTTTGCACATAGTCCTAACTTGGGACCGTGTCACGCAAGGCAATCGGAGAGAGGAGTATTCCAACCAAAGGGAATACCCCAAATACTCCCTCCGTTTCAAAATATAAGATGTTTTAGCTTTGTGAATGAAGTGTATCTAGACCCCTTTTAGTGTCTAGGTTCATCTAGGTTCGGAGTGAACCTAGAGACTAAAAGGGGTCTAGATACACTTCTTTCACACAGCTAAAACATATTATATTTTGAAATGGAGGGAGTACTTGTGTAGTGGTGTATCTTTAGTCCACCCATAGGCACCCTTTATATAGGAGGAGGGGGGTGCGCCCTCTCCGTTGGGTTAGCCATGTGGGACTAATAGGTAAATGAAATAAACAGGAAAACGGACCCAGCCGGATGGGCCAAATGGCCACAGCCCAACAGCAAAATTCAGCAAGCAGCAGCAGCCAGGTGGGTGGGCCGGTCCTGACCGGCCCATGAGAGGCGGCAGCAGATGCCGGACGGGTGGGCTGGCACCACCTCCCCAGCACATGGCTTGCCAGGCACCATGTTGTCGGGTGGGCCGCCACCTCGCCCGTGGCCCTTCAGCGCGACCGGCTCCCCTGCGAGCCCCCTTGGGCCGGGGTTGAGCAAGGCCCGCTGTGGCGGTAGGCGGCTATAGCCTGCACCACGCGACGGCTACTATTCGCCACTCACTTCGGCTGGGCTGGTCAAACCAGCCCTATTTGCTGTCTTTTTTCCTTTCTTTTTGTTGTGGATTTTTCCTCAGGTCAATTTCCTCCGGGATTTTGGCCTAATGACAAAGTCACTTTGTAAATTTGAATTTAAATATTTATTTATATTATATTAATTCACAATAAACATATAATAAACACATATTGTACATTTCCATTTACCCGAAACTCCTTTCAGCCTTTTCCTTTCCTTCTTTCTCCGAACGGCTTCAGATCTCTCCTAACGATTCGATTTCTCTCTCTTTCTAGATTCCATCGAGGTGACGATCTCCAAGCGTCAGACGCCTCAAGCGTGTTTCCTTGGTTCGGGAATGCTATATACATGATCTCTATCAATGATCAATAGCGGGACCAGGATGCCCATATTGACCCCTATGCACTCCACGATTCTCCATCGCGTTCGAACCTGAAACAATATATCCAATTCCCTTGTTCGTGATATAAGACTTGTCCGAGATATGATCATCGGTACCACCATACCTTGTTCAATCTCATTTCCAACAAGTACTGTTTTACTCGTTCGCGTGAAATACCATCTCCATGACAAAGTCATGTGTGGCGCAACATAGATGTAATTCACCGAGTGGGCCTAGTTGTATCTTCCTGTCACACATGAGAACAATTCCCGCTCTTGAAGCATATTGCCTCTACGTGCTCCTTTGGATAACCAACGTGTATCTTTATAGTCACCCAATCATGAGATGACGGTTGATTACAGTCAGAGCACCCTTCGGTAACAGTGATTGATATGATCTCACAGTCTAAGGATTAAGACAATTTGTTTATGACAATTGCAACATGAACTAAGTGACATGATCATGCTGCAACAGTTGTTGGTGGGAAATGTCTATCACATCATTCCATATGATATGACTTCATTGTCAGTGGCTTTTATTTAGCCCATGATTGGGAAACCTTGATCATCGCCCCAATGGACTAGTTGAATAGAGGCTACCAGGACCTGGTTTCTTTTATACCACACTTGTATCAATGTTTCCTCTTGATATAGTTATAGCATGGTACAAAACTATTATGAACTATTGAGATATGACAATAATACCCTTATTATTTGCCTCTAGGGAATATCTCCTTCAGTCTCCCACTTGCACTAGAGTACAAATAATCTAGTTGCATTGCTACTAATCATAAACCATATCTCATATGCTTATTAATCATGCTTGCTCATTGGGAACTTCCTCTAAATCTATTTCACCAGATTCATAAGGTCCTATTTTGCAAATCATTAATGTCAACTGCTTTTGACATTCACACTATTATCATATAATGTGTTATAGCATTTTGGTGACAAGTGAGACTTTTGTTTTCTAGTATATACCATGACCATCTATTAGTTGCTATAACTTTAAAGATGTCATATATGACTATAAACACACTTAGTCGAAAGTCGAACTTTCTCTAGACCAAAATTATACTTGCTAACCTTGAAGTATTCTAATACTTCTATATCTATAAATTCTAATCAAAGTGTAAAACTTTCACTTTGATGTCTAGCCATGCTTTTGCTGCGTTCAAACTTAACTCGATTCAAAGTGATTTAGAAATCACTCTAGAATCCTTGTTCTTAACTACTAAGAACAAGGGTCACATTATGTCAAGTACAAACAACATAGGTTTCACCTTGGAAAACTATGGCCAAGGCATAGTTGATGCAGTGCATCCCTTTTCCCTATTTTATCCATTATTGTAAACATCGAGTCTTTACTCAAAGATTCTCAAGTAAGAACCAAATCTTTCTTTGAATCCATTATGAACTCTTTTTAGAATCTCAACTAGGTCCTTCTGAACACTTTCAGAATTCTCCAAGCACTTTGACATTTAATGTTCATTAAACATCCTGATCTAATCACATAGATCCATTATATTTAATATATGTTGAATTTCACCCATCTAATGATCTAATCATTCCTAATACCAAATACATTGTTCACTAATATGTCGATTACATATTCAAGAACATTGTTATGCTCCCCCTCAAATATTCCATCAATTTTGATATCCTAGGATGTAGCTTATCTCCCACTCAAATATGCCGTCCACATATTCTATCGGGGAAACCTCTTAGCTCCCACTCAATTTGCAGACTTCTCTCGATAATCTTGGCAAATCCAAAATTCTTTGATCTTGCATCAAATCGAGAATTTTCTGCTTCAAGACTTCAGCAATTCCTGATTGATCAAAACCTGCATGTTGTACCAGTTACAACCTTTCTCTTCATACTTGAAAACTTTGCAGTTTTTGAATAGTTCTTTACCAATTTCCAAATTGGACTTATTTGCTGCTTAAATCCTATAGACATTAAGATTTTGTCAAAACAACTTTGTGACAAAATAAGCTTTTATATCTTCCTTTTAAGTTTCATTTCCACCCTTTTAACTTTCAAGTTTACTAGGAAGGATTAAGTAAATTCCATTACTTAATGAGATCAAGTAACTTTTACTTCATAATCTCAAATGTTCCTTAAATTGGGATTCATGAATTTGAGTCATTTCTTGTACTTAGGTCCATCAAACTTTATTCGTAGTTCGTAGGTATGTATTATTCTAGTAAGTGAATCAAGAATGGAGTTCTGCAACTGGCAGAACAAGTTCTTGAATCCTACTTTCATAAAGTATTAGCTGAAACACTTATGATCACATCATCACAGTTTCCCTCTATTTGTAAAGTTCTTCGAACATATTCTGTTTTACAATCTTGACAACTTGGAGGTAAGGTCAAAACCTTTTGCTTATACTTTTGCCTTTCCACTAACACTTCTATGAGAACCTTTTCTCAAAACAAGTACCTCACCGAGACAATACAAACTCCGTCTTCTTCGGGTATTAGTTTGGAATTTGCATTCACAGTCTTCACTAAGAATGTACCACAAAGACTTACTATTCGCCATGATCTCGAACTATCAAAATCTCTAGAAACTCGAGCTTGCCATATCAAATATGGTATTTTTTCGCGAATCTTTAGATGTTCCTGATACTTTTGAGTGTTTACTAATTCAATCTCTAACTCTAATTCCTAACGGTAAACCATTCAAAGATCATTTGGACCATATGTATCTTATAGACTACTGTTATGATTTATTAGACATATCAATACGATTAGATTAGTCCAATCATCATAATTCATGAAACTAATTTCACAAGTCCCTTATATGTGCCAATTTGCTATTAACTTTGAATTTGAAATCACTTGGATCAGATCGCAAAGACTTTGGAATTCCTATTAATCTTATATCCATTTCATTTTGAAATCCTTTGAACAATTCAAATATTTTCAAACTTGTGTTTCATTAAGTAAATACACATATTTACCTAACCTCACCAAATAATGATTTCCACTATCTATTGAAAGTACAATACATCGTATGTATAAAAGTCAACACTTCTTGGCATATCACCGTTTTACCAAAATGCAGAGTTTCAGTCATTCTGCCCAACAATGCATGGTTCTGCAAAGTCTCTAGATGAAATATCTAAGACCCCGATCTTCATAAACATGAAGAACATGCAGTAACCACAATGACTTAAACAATGCTGGTGTTCATTATTTATCTTTGAATATCGTTTGGAAATTCTGATAAACGTCCTTTTATCATATTGATAAAGACTAGAATAACTTGTTTATAATCCCAATGTGAATCATAAAAGAGATCATTCATAAAAACAGAACAACTGAATTGTTTCTTATTAATATGAATAACCTTCTCGCAAGTAGCAAGACATACTCATAAGATTTACAAACTTGATTACAAAGCTTTTATTCGAATCTTACTAATCCTAATGATAAACTTTGAGGGAAGGAGTGTTGTCGGCCATCAACCAGTTTGCTTACCGTCATCACGCCATCAGTGCCTCGTTCCATTCTACAACTCTTCCACAGAGGGTCCTATTTTCACTAAAACAAGGTTCAGTATCCAATACTTGAAACCTGCATAAGAGTATCATGGAAACGTTCATTCCTTTGTATGTCACATATACGCTTTCCGTTGATGATGATCCCAACTTTTGGGTTCGACCTTGGTAAAGGTATCACGGCGGTCACGAAGAGTTGTATCTTCTCTACCGTCGGATTCATCAAGGAAAACTTCCAAAGCTTCACAAAGGACATAGAGGAGATGGTTTTCTATGAGGATCCTACTTAGGCGTTGGTATTAGATGATGAAATTCGACCCATCTAATCTTAAGTTTATCCCCATTCATCAATGGACTATATATGTCCAAAACTAAGGGGATGGCCATAATCTACAAGATATTTGCAAAAAGGACTTAGACTAAGTTCATAATATGGAGTTCAGATGAACTCCCACTTAAAGTATCATCCCTAAAGATAGTTTTAGTGATTACATGATCCCTAGTCCCCACATCTCCCCCGATCATCATGGCCATTGATGGGGGTGCTAGAGTGGACCATACTTGTTGATCACATCATCTATGTGACTCATGCTTGATCTTTCGATCGCTATGTTCCGAGGCCATATCTGCATATGCTAGGCTCACCAACTCAACCTTAGTGTATTCATTGTGCAACATGGCGTACACCCACTGTATGCGAACGCAGATATGTCTGACCCCCGATCATCACGGCCGGCCTCATAACGAAGAACTTTCTTGGTGGTGCACACTAAGGGAGAACACTTCCGTTCGTATTAATAAGGGATCTTCCTATTTAAATGCTACTGTTGTGTATCTAATACCAGCACTCAAACAAGATGCAAACAAAGATTAAATCATATCTAATCATGCGACGTAACATGGTTGTCTTCCTGCTCCATGATCTCCATTAGGTGCTCCAGCTTAGCGCCAAGTCCACAACACCATCAGTCTTGTTGTTCATCATCGCGATGATTACTACTACACGACTTAGCAACAGGAAAAGTAAACTGCCTTACCTTTTCATGACTTGCAACCATATCACATCACAGAGCCTTCCATGCAACATAAAGTTAGACGCATCTACTCTATCTATTGCAGATTTTACATGGTTGTTAAGGCTTTCACGATAGAACGGTTTCTACCTACGAACTTCCGACCACAACATAGATACAATAGTTGTCGCTACTACACCCCTTTCGGGGTCTTCCGTTATAGATGCCATATCAACTACTGTGAGAGAGGTAGACACCCGCTAGCCACTTATACGGTACAAGACGTATGTCGAGCGTAGAACCAGTCTCGTGTAGGATTACGTGTAAGGTTGGTCTGGGCTGCTTCATCTCACAGTACCGTGATATAAACAAATACACGTGGGAAGGTGACAACTAGGGTATCGATGCCCACACTTTGCATGTGTCTATCCATACTAGCATACTAACAATATACTAAGGCTCTGATACCACCAAGGGTTCTCAGAGCGTATAACAAAAAATTACCTACGCGGGATACCCTGAATGCCCGAGGACCTATCTAGAAGTAATGCAGTAATGGAGGAAGACAGTGGTAACATAACCTTGAAGACCGAGAAAGCGTTACGCTCATGCCAGAGCGTGGATGATGTAATCGTACCCTTCCGACCTTAAGGTCACGAAGATCCTCGCACGTCGCCCCTTGTCCAGGTCCTTGTACGATGGCCCGGAAGCTTCAATAGCCTAACCGAGTTATCACATGCATATGGTGCAATGCGACGACTCCCGGACTCATTGATCCCTGCTAGGGTTGCGAAATTAGATCCCCTGCCTGGAATCCTCGCAGCACAACGGCGTGCCGCGGATGCGTTGACATTGCGCGCACAGTCCTAACTTGGGACCGCGTCACAGCAAAGGCAACTAGAGAGAGAAGAGTATTCCAACCAAAGGGAATACCCCAAATACTTGTGTATTGGTGTGTCTTTAGTCCAACCATAGGCACCCCTTTATACAGGCGAAGGGGGTGTGTCCTCCCCTTTGGGTTAGCCATGTGGGATTAATAGGTAAAGGAAATAAACAGGAAAAACGGACCTAGTCGGATGGGCCAAATGGCCACAGCCAAATAGCAAAATTCAGCAAGCAGCAGCAGCCAGCCGGGTGGGCTGGTCCTGACCGCGTCGCCCGTGAGAGGCAGCAGCAGCCGCCGGCCGGGTGGGCTGGCACCACTGCTGCCAGCTCACGCTGCTAGGCACCATGTTGCTGGCCCGGGTGGGCCGCCACCTCGCCTGCGTGGGTCTGCCAAGACGGCTGCCTCTGTGAGCCCTTGGGTCGGTTGAGCAAGGCCCGCTGTGGCGGTCGGCGGCTGCGGCCTGCACCGCGCGGCGGCTACTATTCGCCGCTCACTTCGGCTGGGCTGGTCAAACCAGCCCTGTCTGCTGTCTTTTTCCCTTTCTTTGTGCTATGGATTTTTCCTCATTTTAATTTGCTCCAGGATTTTAGCCTAATGACAAAGTCACTTTGTAAATTTGAATTTAAATATTTATTTATAATATATTAATTCACAATTAACATATAATAAATATATATTGTAAATTGCCATTTACCCGAAACTCCTTTTGGCCTTTTTCTTTCCTTCTTTCTCCGAACGGCTTCGGATCTCTCCGGAACGATTCCGATTTCTCTCTCTTTCATGATTCCATCTAGCAGGAGATCTCCAAGCGTCAGACGCTTCTTAAGCGTGTTTCCTCGGTTCGAATGCTATAGACATGATCTCTATCAATGATCGATAGCGGGATTGGGATGCCCATATTGACCCCTATGCACTCCACGATTCTCCATCGCGTTCGAACCTGAAACGATATATCCAATTCCCTTGTTCGCGATACAAGACTTGTCCGAGATATGATCATCGGTATCACCATACCTTGTTCAATCTCGTTTCCAACAAGTATTGTTTTACTCGTTCCCGTGAAATACCATCTCCATGACCAAGTCATGTGTTGCGCAACATAGATGTAATTCACCGAGTGGACCCAGTTGTATCTTCCCGTCACATAGGAGAACAATTCCCGCTCTTGAAGCATATTGCCTCTACGTGCTCCTTTGGATACCCAACGTGTATCTTTATAGTCACCCAGTCACGAGATGACGTTGGATTACAATTAGAGCACCCTCCGGTAACAGTGATTGATATGATCTCACGGTCTAAGGATTAGGATAATCTATTTCTGACAATTACAACGTGAACTAAGTGACATGATCGTGTTGCAACAACAAGCAGGGAAATGTCTATCACATCATTCCAGATGATCTGACTTCATTGTCAGTAGATTTTGTTTAGCCCATAATCGGAAAACCTTGATCATCGTCTGTCCAATGAACTTGTTGAATAGAGGCTACTAGAGACCTGGTTTGTTTATATACCACACTTGCATCAATGTTTCCTCATGATACAGTTATAGCATGATATAAAATTATTATGAACTATTGAGATATGACAATAATACTTTTATTATTATTTGCCTCTAGGAAAAATCTCCTTCACGACCACCTCAACAATGGCCTAGCCATATCTGACACATTCTGGGTGTCGTCGTGGTTCCTTTTAGGCGAGCGGCATTACAAGTGAAAGCTCGTCATGCTTTACGTACAATGCAATGATAGGGGCGGCATTCATGTTGCTTAGAATCTTTCCTCTCCCCGTTGCCACTGTGTTTGTTAGGTTCCCTTCATAATTAGGTTCCCTTCGTAAGCCGCATGCGACCTTTCAATGACCATACCCGGAACAGTCGATGCGGCTGCGTACGGCCTTCACACCAAATGCATTCACGGTGCGCTAGACGCGCTCTGTCCCTGCCGTCCCTCCGTAAATCTTTACGAGAGTGGGCGATATGGTAGGGGCGCTATCCTGGGCAGGATCGCCATGCGTGCCTCGGCCTGCTCCAGTGGTAAGACATCTTCGTGCGTCTGGTAAACTTTCCAGAGCGCATAAGGTGTTCGACACGGTAGTCAGCTAGACTAGCCTATCACTGATTCTATGTGCCATGCAGAACATTCACTCCTCCATTCCAAATATAAGATGTTTTAGCTTTGTGAAGAGAGTGTATCTAACCCATTTTAGTGTCTAGGTTCACTTTAAATCTAAATGAACCTAGACACTAGAAGAGGTCTAGATACACTCTATTCATAAAGATAAAACATCTTATATTTTAAAACGGAGGGAGTAGTTTTGTAGGTACGTTTTGTAGATGATTTCTTGGTTTCTATTTTCTTTCTTCCTTTTTAGTTCTTTTCTCTTTTATTTTCTCTGTCTCTTGCTTATCCGTCCCGTTTGTAACGTTTTACTCTAACATCAACCTTTTGATTTGGCAGGTACATAAGGCACTCGTATGCACTTTCGCCATGCACATCGATCTTATGCGTCAACCTCCCTCTTTGGCTACCATGCATCAAGGGAAAAGGTCGATAGACAGGATTAGAGATATTAATCATGGACGGTACCACGTCCAACTACAGATGGAGATCGAATGGGAGTGGTGAAAGAGAGCAAGGCATAAGTGCACGACTTCACGACTAGGTAGTCTAGCACGACTAGGTAGTCTGGTAGTACTTGCAACCGATGTAAGTTTCCGTGTTGAACAAACTGTTGCAAACCTGTACACATTGAGAGAAATGTATGAAATATAATATAAAAATGGCTAAGCACGCTACTTTGTCTTCATCTCTTCCATTTAACACGACTGTACATATTGTTTTTTGACAACCGTGTCCTTTCTCAAAAAAATATACGTGATATTGCACTTCGGTCGCTTATGTTTTTACTAACGTCGCTCTAAACACTAGTAGAGAACCGACCTTCAGTTTCAGCCCGTAAGAGGGGCTTAAGTCCCGGTTTTGGAACCGGAACTGGAGAAGCGGGACTAAAGCTCACTAGTCGCGGCACGGTTACCAGCCGGGACCAATGGGCGTGTCGCCTCTGCGCGTGTGGATGCTCCTATTAGTCGTGGTTCCTATTACGGACCGGGCCAAATAGTTCTGTGCTGCGGCAGCATTGTAGGCACTTTCTCTGTCGCGGCAGAGAATTTATTTTTTATCCTTTTATTTATTTCTTTTTATTTTAAAATAGTTTTTGAATATTTGTACGCTACCACATACCGTACATGTTCGTGCATATATAAGATAACTTGTCTTAAGTTCGAGCACAAATATATACATGATAGTTACATGGAGATCACAATTACCTGGACTAGAGCGAGTCCATCTATTTGATTACACGGTCAGGATCATCGGTAGCGCCTATTCACACTAAATTCTCGGGCATCTATCATCTCGTTCATCAAGAATCCTGCCAGTTTTTCAGCAATTCCTAGTACGTGTTGCTCTGGTAGAAGCTGATCCCGCATGCTCTCGAACTATATAAGAAAAAGAGATTAATATGAATATCAATCATCATAACAAAAAGTGACGGTAATAAAATAATGTTGTAAATGTATTGCTTACATCGACTCTATAATCTTTGTGTTCAGTGGTAAATGTGTGAATGAACTCGCAAACATAGAATCCACATATATTCGTTCTCGGTGGCTGTCTCGCACACTTTACGAGAATAGAATTCAATCAAAATAATAATCTAGCATCATAATTATATTGAAACTAGAAGTAAAGAGATGCGCGGACATATCACGTACTACTTACCGAGGCCGGCTTAAACATCAGCTTCTCACTAAAGTCACCGGTAACCGCACTCTTGAACAAGTTCCAAATCCTGTCCGGTAAAGAAAATGAATGAGTTATTTACTACGTGATATCTTAGGAAATCAACGAAAGGGGCCGATATAGCGCGAAAATTACCTCTGGAGCATGTCCTGCATGTCCCTAAACTGTTCCAAGGGTCTCTTTAATTGGTCCATGACTTCAACTCTTCCCTTATCAAGTTGAATGTTTAGCAGAATCCCGTGGAAACTGCACACGTTTATATATACATGAGTAACTCATCAATTACACTTAACCTCGAGTAAGCAAAAGTGAATGTGTAGAACAGATTAAGACCCTCACTTGAAATTGTAAGGAAACAGTATGTGGTCACAGAAAGTTTACTCTATTAGAAACCTTAAAAGGTTTTCCTCCGTCTCCTCGGATTTATCTGTTAGCGTCTTTACATGTATTTTATCTGGGTCAATGAACCCAACGCTATAAAGTGACCTTCTTTTACATTCTTGGATCTTCATTCTGCATAATAATAGAGTACAAAAGGATATAATAAGGATAACTACATGCAATGAACTGAACAACTGAAAAACTAAACAACTTATATGTAGACAATGAATTCAACAACTTACAGACAATAGAAACTCATGATAGATTTGTCGAGGACGTCGAAATTGTATAACTAGAAGAGTTCTGGAAACTCAACATGGACCTCGCTTACGCTCGAAAGTAATAGTCATGTGGGACTTTCGCCACGATCATTATTCTCTCCTCCTTGACGGCTTTTAAGTACCATTTATGTAAACTTCGTATTTATTTTGACAGTGTTGCAACCTCTCTATGCTGACCAAAGGAATCCCTGGGACATATTTAGGGGCTACAACAGCCTTGGGTAACTTGTCGTCTTGGGAACCTAGAAATTCCTCAACAGTCACATTCATAGCGGCTCCAAGCTTCGCAGCTTCTTCCATATCCTGCTGGGGAATGTCATAACACCTTGAGGGGTGGGATCGATTTTTTGGCCTATTTCCCGAGCTGGGACGTCCATTTTTTTCCTGCTTGCACTTTAACTTGATGATTTGCTCCCGCTTGCACTTCTACTTGATTTGCTCTTCTTCACTTCCTTTTGAAGTATGCGTAGATAGTCATCTGGCTTATGGTGCAAGTCATATTGCGATTTTTTGTTCAGAAAACCAAGTGCATACTCTTTTTCCTTTTTGGTGTATACCAGGGTGGGCTCAGGTTTCTTCTTTTGAAGCTGCGCAACACATTCGGCCTTTGCGATCGCTGCGTTTTTCTCTTCATTACGGTCGTAAGGTCTGATGGGAAGATTCTTATGAGGTACTCTTGGGAGGGGCGACATTTGTCGTTTTGGGATGCTGTGTCGTTTAGTACTCATCGACGGAGCATGCTTCCGCTTATTGTCCTTAGCGGGCAGCGAAGGCGGCTGACCCTGAGGTGGAGATCGAGATGGACTCGCGTTGTGGTGGTTGTAGTCATGGGGTGGTTTTCTTGGAGGTGATGGAGGTGAAGGTGACATGCGATAACTCGGAGGCGGTGTTGGCCTTGGTGCTGAGCCTGAAAGCTTGATGTTGTTGTTCTCCCATAGAATGGTACCACCCAATACTTCTCCGAGTGTCCTCTCACCTTCAGGTCCAGGGATGTCAAGCTCCATTGAGTCCCACCCCATTGCGATTTCATCCACCCCGACTTTAGCATAGCCAACTAGAATCTCACGGCCATGCCAGCGTGCGTCAGGTGGACAAGGTAAAGCACATCCGACTCCCACCTTGAAGGATAGGTCCTTCACCTTCTGATGGAGCTCACAAGATATTTGCTCCTTGATTCCATCCACGGGGTAGCCGGGACCGCCATCTACCATCTGTGCATCATCAGACAGGACCTCCGATTCAGCCACATTGCTTCTCTACTGAGATGGGACGGCGGTAATATCGAGTGCAGGATCTTACAGGCGCGCTACTCCTTGAAGTTCATCAATCTGTTGCTGATGCTTTTCAAGTCTTCCTAGCAACTCGTTGAACCTGTCTCCCTCCTCCTCATGTTGTCGCCTCTTTTCTCTCTCTCGGCTCCTATAAGTCTCTTTGTCTTTGAGAAACCCCTTCTCCCACGTATAACTAGGGCCAAAGCCTCGCACTCGTCCTCCGCGTTCGTCATTCCTGATGACCTTTGTCAGCAAGTCTTTCTCTCTATCGGGACGGAACTTTGTTGTCCCCTCTTTAATTTCCTTCACCACTCTCTGCCATGTCTCCCCGGGTATTCTAATCTCGTCATTGCAAATGAGGTCCTGTAACACCCCAAAACTTCTAATCAAGATTATCAAGTTCTAATCACCCAAATTAGGGGTAACAAAAACTTTTATTAAGAAAATGAATATGAATGCATGTTAGTTGGCATTAATGTGTGATTGATTGAAATTGCCATGCTTGATGGTTACAAATGATGTGAAATGGTTTAAAGGTGAATGCCACATCATCTAGACCAATTACAAACAAAATCAAAATAAAAATAAATCAAATATGAATAAATAAAGCAAGTGGTCATTTTGACTAAAGTTAACCACTAGGTCACTTTGTGTGTTCCTAGAAGAGAAATTTTAACAGAAACAATTCTACTTCTTTTTCACCCCTTGCTAGACCAAGTAAAAGTGTATCAAGGACCACTTTACAAACTTACAAAACATCTTTCAAATCAATTTAATGGACAGTTGAAAATTGAATCTAGTTCATATGTTAAGATCCCACTTTTTCAAAAACCTATCAAACCAATTCCACTTGACCTCTCCAAGCAAACATAGACTCAAGATTAAGTTAAGATCACTCAAAACTTTCATTCAAAAATTCCAAAGTACAATTCTTATGCCATTACAACAAACACCTTGCAACACGTAACCATTACTGCCTAACATCACTGCTTTGGAGCAGTAATCTCCCACCTTAGTATCCCTCTTAACCCCTTGTCTCCCCGAGCATAGCCAAGACCTGCACTAAGTCCCCCTTAGTCAGTGCATAGTGGAGCGCCCATTTTTGATCGTCGCCGGTCGATAGTGGACAGAGCGCCAGGAGCATCGCCGCCCTCGCCCACGACGCGCACCAGACACGCCGCAGTCTATTGCCACCCTTGTCCTAACCTCGACCGCAGAAGAACCCTGGACCACCCTAGCACCGCCGCGCCCTATGCCTCTGCACCATGTCTAGAGCGCGCCAGCTTGCCGCACCCGACCACCTCGCACAGACCGCGACTCACCCCCGCCTCACGTGCACTAGCTCGCCATGATCACCCTAACCTCAGACAACCCCTGTCACGCCACTCCGCCGGCCGCACGCCGTCGCAAACACCTCTACATCCACGCGGAGCGCCGCACGCTCCCGACCAAACCACACTGCCCCACGCCTCGCCATTACACCCGTGAGAACCGTCAGGGAACCATGCACCGTCCACTAGCCTCCGCCACGCCGATAGCAGTCTGTAGCATCGTCATCGACGAGCTCGCACCTGCACCGTTTGGTCCCCTCGCCGTAGTATAAAAGGAGGCCTCCCCTGCCTCAACTCTCCACACCCCAACACTCACCACTCCTCACTGATCCTTCCCCACTTCTTCTCGGAGCAAGGCGAGCTCTCTCTCGCCGGAATTTGGCCGGAGCCCGCCACTGCTAGAAGAGAAGGCCACCGTCAATTTCGACCACCCCAAGACCTGCCGTGATCAAGGCCGAACCATCGCTCACCACGCCGACGCCTCATCGCCGACCCTAGCTGGAGCCCAGGTGATCCTAGCCAGACCCCCACTACCGTGTTAGGGTTAATTTCACGCCAGAGCAGTTCGTCGTCGATGATGACTCCCAGCCGTTGGATAAGAATTAGATCGCAGCTGGCCATGCGAGATACCATTTCGCTTAGATGCGCAAGGCTCAGGACCCTGGTTCTGTCAGCAGCAGGCAAAGGCAGCTTGGACTGCCCTGCTTAGCTTTCTCAAGGCAGCCTGTGGAATTCAAATATTGATTTTCCAATTTAGTTTAAACTAGTTTCTGTCCACAGATTCAAAAATCAATTTGGAGAGTTTTACTGAACCAAATTGCATGATTCAAATTTTGTTAGAAAGATATTTAAATTATCTATCCAAGCCCGTTGGATTTAAATAATTTGGAGTTAGAGATAATCTTTAGTAAAATAATAAGACAGAGACTTTTGCAACTTCAAACATTTTTTAAAAATCAACCATAATAGTTTTTGAGTGGATTCCAACTCTCAAAAATCATATTTGGAAATATCTATCTAAATATGTAAAAATATTTAGGTTTGCATGCAGTGACTTTGGACTAGTACCAAAATAATGCTATATAGGCATTTCTAGTCACTTTAAATCTATTAAATGGTAATCTTAAACTTTATAAAATACGATCAACCCTTTAAATCACATTCCCATGTATTAGAATATGTGGTGATGACATGTGTCCACATGATTCCATATTTTAATTGCAGAATATTAAATTTTAATTAATTTCAATAAGTAGAAATTATTTTTCTAAAATAAACTAAATGAGATTAAGTCTTTATTCCATGTGATGATGCTAGATTATCAAGTGTGAGCCTTAGTGTGCTAAATAGAACTAGTTAAGTATTATTTGGTGATTGTGTACCCCGTATTTATTTATAGACGATAGTACCGACCCAAGCTACGAGGATAGGAGTTCTACCCAGAAGAAGAGGAGGAAAACTTCAACCACTTCTCTACTCAAGGCAAGCCTAACACTACAAGTTAACCATGCAAGCTTTAACCCAATAAATATGCATTAGGCATGCTTTGGTTATATACCTTGATTTATACCCATCCCAAGCTTAACTTGCAAGCTTTATTCTTTTACTTTACCAAAGTTCTTTACTTTTAGTTAATGCTTTGTGAGTATTGGATAGTAGTATAGATTGCATAAAGAGTATAAAACTATGCCTATACTAGATGTCATTCTATGGCATGAGATTGAAGATTAGCACCCCTCATTAGTGAACACTCTTAACTTAGTGGCTAGTGCTAAGCATAAAACTTGATCACTTTAGATGGGAATACTTGGTGAAAATGATTATGAAAACCTTGGAATGATGAGTCATTCTATTGAAATGTTTTGACATGTGTTAAGAAACACAAATGGATTTGATGATGAAAATGTTGAGGCATGAGCCTTAGCCTTTTATAAAAAAACTGATGGTTGGGTTCGGATGCGATACCATTCCAATTTTACCGTACAACCACAATACCTGAATTGGGTAAGGCTTAGCTGGAAGTTTATATGCATTAGTATGGGTTCCCTCGCGAAAGAGGTTTGAGATGAGGCTACCTCGTGAGTGTGAATTGTCCACCTATGCAGTGCCCAGGATGGCAGATGGCCATGGCTGGGAGGCCAAACTCATAGGGGAGGTGCCTATACTAGAGTGTGTAATTAAAAGGTTATGATTGATCATCCGCATACTAAGTATGATGATTCAGGGTTATCCCTGATGGATGTATCGAATTTTGTGGTGAAAGTATACCACCTCTGCAGAGTGTCAAACTATTCGAATAGCCGCGTCCGTAGTCATGGATAGTTGGAGTGGCCATACTGTTCCGACATCAGATGTTTTCAAAATGACTTTTGAATTGAACTATGATTTTGACTTAATCACAACAGGGTTGTGAATATGAAAACTAGGTTCCCACTTAAGTGATTTAGAACATTAATTTAGTTTTCTTTACTTCTAAACTCAGTTTAGATAAACCTAGCTTTTTGCAAATAAACCTAGAGCTTAAGATTCCTACTAGAAATACCTTACTTGTTAGTGATAGTTTGCGAGTACTTAAAGAGAACTCATGGCTTTGTTCCTGGCTATTCCGGTGGCCAGACTATGAGGAGGACTACCAGGATGATGGACAGCAGGAGGTCTACGACAACTAGGATCATCTCCCATCGTCAGCATTGCCTGTGACTCTGAAGATGGAGCCCACTACTACGCTTACTATTCCGCTGCTTGTTTGTATTAAGACTGGATCATGAGATCCTTTATTTGTGTAAGACCTTATTATGGTTTGTAATGGATATGTACTGTAATATCCAATCTGTTATGTCTCGCAAAAATGGTAATCCTGGATTGCGATGTATGGCATAACAGTCATCCGGGATTAAAATCCGTGTTGGTGTCCCCTCAGACATTATCGCCATACTCACTCCCATGCCCAAGGAACCAAATTCTTGCCCTCAAATCCCATTCTTCACGTATTGGTTCTAGAGTGATCCCTTTAGCAAGCAGCTCACTCTCTTTAGCATCCCACTTTGGCATGGCAGTCGCGTAGCCCTAGGTGATGGTGATATTTCTTCTTCGCGGTATTTTTCTTATTTTTTTCCGACTTTTCCTTAGAAGGTTCTGACTCCTTGTACTTCACAAATGCATCCGGTTAGCCTACTGCTTCTTTAGATAGCCTTCGAATTTAGGAGGAGTCTTCTTCTGATACTTTTGCCATAATGCTTTCTTGTAGTTCTTGAATAGTTCGGCCATCTTCGTAAGAGTCCACTACTTGACTTTCTTCCTCAATGCAGCTATGTCGACATCATCCTCATATTCTGGCAGGGTGAAATGTGCCATGAGGTCATTTCAAAGACCCTCTTTATACCTGTCGGTGACATACTCACCCTCTTCTGCCCCTTTTGTCTTATTCCACTCTCGAACGGTGATCGGGATGTGATACCTAACCATAACTCCACATTGTTGTACAAATACACTTTTAGCCTTTTCGGGTTCCAACGGTTCACCCTGTGGTGATACCACCGTAATTGTATAACACGTAGATGCGTCCAACTTTTGGCCGGGCCTTGTTTGAATATTTTTTGCTCGATATGGAGGCCTAAGAGAAGAAACATTCGTCAATTTATATATACAACTCAAATTAATGCATCTACTAATCACCGGACTTCATATATATACCTCGCTGGACTTCGTTAAGGGTCCACCGAAGTCAACGGCTTTTCCATCATGGGATCCGTCAGCTTCTCCATCATTGGAGCCATTGGATTCTCCCTGATTCATTCGGTTGACCTCCTCACCCTCACCGGAGGGGTTCAGATACATCGACGGAGATTTGGGTGGATGAACATGGGGGCGCCGTTGATCGTATTCTCGAGAATTCCTTCCTGTGCTAGGTCTCTCTGGATAGGGTCCATAGTTTTCTGCAAAATGCACACAATATAAAATAATACTAAACAATAATATGTACACCTAATTTGCTACAATAATACTAAAGAATAGCAAAATTCTAGTGATGCCTCACGTGGGCCCCATGTCCGGTCGCCCACCATACCTCTATAAACCCCCCGACCTGCACCCATAACCCTAACTCCGGGGGCCCACGAGCACCACCACCCTAACCCTAAGTCTGGTCGCCTGCGAGCACCACCACCCTAGCTAACCCTAACTCCGGTCGCCCACGAGCACCACCACCCTAACCCTAAGTCTAGGGGACCGTGAGCACCACCACCCTAACCCTATCTCCGGGGGCCTGCGAGCACCACCACCCTAACCCTAAGTCCGGGGGACCACGAGCACCACCACCCTAACCCTATCTCCGGGGGCCCACGAGCACCACCACCCTAACCCTATCTCCGGGGGCCCACAAGCACCACCACCCTAACCCTATCTCCGAGGCCTGTGAGCACCACCACCCTAACCCTATCTCCGGGGGCCCGCGAGCCCCACCACCCTAACCCTATCTCCGGGGGCCCGCGAGCACCACCACCCTAACCCTAACTCCGGTCGCTATACACTATATATTACACTATATAGTAATAATAACATACTAGAAAAAAATTAACATACTATATATTACACTATATAGTAATAATAGCATACTAGTAATAATAACAATAGTGTATATATTTTTATACACTATATTAATAACATACTAGTAATAATAACATACTATATATTACACTATATAGTAATAATAACATACTAGTAATAATAACAATAGTGTATATTGTACTAGAAAAAAATACTAGAAAATAAAATACTAGAGAGAGGGTGTCTGGCCCTCTCTCTGTCCGCAGCCAGCGCTGCCCCTAGTGGCTGCCGGAGACGAGACACGGGCGGCGGCAGCCGGAGAGGGGGATAGGGAGGAGTACCTGGTCAGGGCGACGTGCAGCGGCGGCGGCTGGAGGTGGTGGCGGCCGGAGAGGATGATGACACGCGGCGTGGCGGCCGGAGAGGGGGAGCACGTAGCGGCTGGAGCTACGACGGCGTGGACGATGACTCGGAATTGGGCAGCCTGCCAACGTCTTGTTGTTGTCGAGGGGCGCCTCCTGCAAAAGCATAGAGAATCGAACGATATTGGGGGAGAAGCCTGCACGCGATTTAAGGGGATGGACCACACCAAGGGTCACGCACCAACGACACCCCTTTAGTCCCGGGGCATGCCACGACCTGGGACTAAAGGTCCCTTTTTTTTAAAAAATGACCAAAACTCTGTTTCCCGCCTTATTGCATACAATGTTATTAAATAAACTAGTATATCAATATTATTAAAATTATAAAACTTACAATATTTTAGGGTTTAGGTTTAGGGTTTCGGGTTTCGGGTTTAGGGTTTAGAGTTTAGGGTTTAGGGGTTAGGATTTAGGGTTTAGGGTTTATGGTTCTAGGGTCTAACTATTAAAACTAGTAACGGGGACTTAAGATATTTCAGGGGCCTTTAGTCCCGGTTGGAGCCAATAACCGGGACTTAAGATATTTTCTGCCCTTCTATGAGCCGTCAAGCCACGCGTCATGCTTTTCTGCCATTTCCCTCCGCTTCCTGCCATATTTTCCCGCCATTTCCCTCTATATCTAGGCTGACCGTCATGGCCATCCAGACATCCACAACTTCCCCTCTCACAATAATGGACATCGCATACTGGGCCATTCTGACCCTAGAGGAGAATGTGGCACTGTGGGCCTCTAACTACCCATGCCCGCCAGGCTACCGGCTTCCCGCCGACTGGATGCTGAGCGCTGGAGGAGTTCCTGTGCCTCAAGCTTCCGCCAGCCAGGCGGCCATCACGAACCACTTCTACCTCAAGCTCACGTCGGATCAGCGGATGGATCCCCATTGGGATCCCGACAACTATGACACTTGGAATGCCTTCTTCGCTAACCGGCAGGAAAAGGAGCTCGCCAGGTACGAGGGTGACGGCCCGCCCCCGTTGAACCACAACGAGGCTGGTCGCCACCTATGGTGGGCAAACCGACTATCGCTGCAGGATGCGCTACATTGCCCAAGGAGATTATCTCACCTGCGGTGCCCGTGACTTTGACCCTCCACAAAGCCACAAGAAGGGTGGCGATAGTGAAGGTCATGGCACCATGGCGTCGCCATCCAGAGCCCCTCCCCTGGCCGTGAATCCGAGGCCGGAGTGGCGGTACCCCTGCATATGCTCTGCTAGGCTTAGGATCAGCCGTGTGCACCTAGCAATGACGACAACGATGATGACAAAGAAGAAGACAACCCTGAAGCTATGTACTATAGGGATAGACATGAGTATGACTAAAGGGGGGCCTTTAGTCCCGATTACTTAGTCCCAGTTTTTTAATAGTAATAAATGTCTTGAGTGTTAGTCCCAGTTTGTGGCTGGACCGGCGGGACTAAAGGGGGCCTTTAGTCCCGATTTCGTAGTCCCACTTAGGAAACCGGGACTAATGGATCGTTTCCTACTAGCTAGTGTTGGTCTCTCTACAACTTTCTTGAACTATGAAGATGTTGCTCTATTCTTGTGCCGGGTAACTAATTTCACATATTAGGGAGTACATCTATGGCCAACTTGTTGGAGATGCCGGAGCACTAGGCTCTGCCGGCATCTCCCTCAAGTTGGCCGTAGTGTTGTCCCTGCTCTCGCACACCATCTTGCAGTTTATAACTTCTCTAACTAGATCAATACACCGGGGAGCTAACTAATTTCACATATTGGGGAGTGCATCTATGGCTAGTTTGTTAGAGATGCGGGAGGATTGGGCTCCGCCGGCATCTCCCTCAAACTGGCCGTAGTGTTGTCCCTACTCTCGCACACCATCTTGTTTGTAGTTCATAACTTCACAAGGATGCCTATTTATAGATTAAGCAGCACAACATAGTATCGACATTGATGACATAATGTCGACACTCACTCCTGTCATAGTGTCGACACTCACCCCTTAAGTACCGGTTGGTTTCTTCAATCGACTAAACATGCTCGTCTTGGCTCCAAATCGCCAGGATTCTTAAGTCCTTGCTGGTTTCTTCAACCGGGACTAAAGATATTATATGACATAGTTGCAAGGAAAATATCAAACTTGGCTCATCCTCTATCTTTAGAACAATGTTGCATAGATTTATTACATAAAAGGTTTAATACATTACTACACATTACCAACCACCCTATCTAGTGTTGTGGTTTTCTTCTGTGCCATAGCCATGGAGAATCTTCATCATCTAACGGAATGCTTGGGTTAGTTTTCACTTTGAAGGGCGGAATTTCATGGAACTTATTATAATCTTCTGACATGTATGTCTTTCTATGGACTCCCACGATGTTTCTTTTTCCTGAAAGAACTATGTAGCGCTTTGCCTCATCGGACGATGTATTATTTTGCTTCTCGGTTTGGTAGACATGTCCTTCATAATGGCTAGTCGAACATTTTCTAGTAAAATTCCTCTCAATGCAATAGGACGCAATTGCGTCATAAGCACGTGGCAGTCATGAGAATTCAGGTTTTGAAATTTTTTCTCTTTCATATTTACTATTCCCTTTATATTCAACGAGAAGCCAGATGGGACCTTGATACTGAAAAGGACTTCAAAAAAGATTTCCTTCTCTTCTTTGGTAAGAGCGTAGCTGGCAAGCCCTTGAAACTGCCCTGGATGCTTGCCATCTCGTCCTTTATGATGTTGATGGTCCTCCCGTGTTGCCGGGATATCTTTTGACTTCCCATACAAGCGTAGGAAGCCTAGAATATTCACGCAAAGATTCTTTGTCAGGTGTATCACATCGATTGCAGAGCAGACCTCGTGCACTTTCCAATAGGATAGCTCCCAAAATATAGATTTCTTCTTCCACATGGGTGTGTGTCCGTCGGCCTCTTTCGAAATAGGTTGTCCTCCAGGACCCTTTCCAAAGATTACATCTAAATCCTTAACCATACCAAATACATCAGCACCAGTACGGGGAACAGGCTTCGTCCGGGTTTGTGCCTTGCATTGAAATGCTTGCCTTTCTTCCTTAAGGGATGACTGGGCGGAAGAAAACGATGATTGTACGGGTACACATTCTTCCTGCATTTATCCATATATATACTTTCAGTCTCATCTAAACATTGTGTGCATGCATTGTATCCTTTGTTCGTCTGTCCTGAAATGTTACTAAGAGCAGGCCAATCATTGATGGTTACGAACAGCAACGCGTGTAGGTCAAATTCCTGATGTTTGTGCTCATCCCACACACGTACACATGGTTTGTCCCACAACTATAAAAGTTTATCAACTAATGGCCTTAGGTACACACCAATGTCGTTGGCGGGTTGCTTTGGGCCTTGGATGAGTACTGGCATCATAATGAACTTTTGCTTCATGCACAACCAAGGAGGAAGGTTGTAGATACATATAGTCACGGGCCAGGTGATGTGACTGCAGCTCTGTCCCCCAAAAGGATTCATGCCATCGGTACTTAGACCAAACCATAAGTTCCTTGCGTCACTAGCAAAGTCCGGGAAGTCTCTCTCAATTTTTCTCCACTGCCAACCATCAGCAGGGTGCCTCAACATCCCGTCTTTCTTATGGTCTTCCATGTGCCATCGCAACAACTTGGCATGCTCTTTATTTCTGAACAAACATTTCAACCGTGATATTATAGGAGCATACCACATCACTTTGGCAGGAACCCTCTTCCTAGGTGGCTCACCCTCAACATCACCAGGGTCATCTTTTCTGATCTTATACCGCAATGCAGTGCATACTCAGCATTTATCCATATTCTCGTACTTCTCACCACGGTAGAGGATGCAGTTATTAGGGCATACATGTATCTTCTGCACGTCTAATCCTAGAGGGCAGACAAGCTTCTTTGCTTCGTACATACTGGAGGGCAATTTGTTATTTCTTGGAAGCAACTTCTTCATTATTGCAGCAGAATAAGATATAAACTTCAGATCCACTCATGTACTAAATCCACGGATTGTTGCTTAACCATGGAAGTAAACATATGCATCAAACATATATGGAGAAAATAGATTCTGTCCCAACCGAGGACAAGTCCTATGTGCTCTCACACATAGTGGCTGAAATCTGCAGGTAGGCAGGAAAAGTCCTATGTGCTCTCAGCCATAGGAGCAGCAACAAGCAAATCAACACACAGGGATACCAATCCTTTTTACATGTAAAACCTATCAACTTGAGAGGAAAAAACATGGGCTGAAGCCACCCAAATCTTCTTCCACTAATATCAAATGGGGATACAACTTGTTCTTCTCTAGAGAGCCCTAGAGGATCTCATACATCAAGATTTGGGGCACAAGAGCTAGGGATCGGAAATCTCACCAAAGATGGTGAAACCACAACTTGAAGGAGACAGGGTAGTGGATGTGGACATCATGACCTTGTGGGCAAAGCCCGGTGCTTGATTCAGCTTCTTCCTTCAACTTCTCCACTTTCCCTTCTCTCTTGGTTTTCTTCTCAAATGGAGGCTAACCTGGATTTTCGTCACTCCACCTTGTGGTGGCTGGATGGGAGGCTTATAATTCCCCTTCCCTCATGTGCAATGTCCAAAATGACCCTTGGTCATAACCCTAAAGGTTGGTGGGCTCTTGCACCTATTTGGGCCGCCTAAAAATTTTCATAAGGCCATCTCCTCATAGCCCACATGAGGAGGATACCCAACACATATATAGCTAGCTATACAACAAAGCCTTAATAGTAGGGTTAGTTTCCAAGATGATGCCAGAAGTCACTGGTCCTTGCTTCACATGGATTGCTAACTAGTATCTTAACCAACAAATACTGGTGACACCATGCACACAAAACACGCGTTTTGGCCTTCCTTGCTGACTTCAGTTCAAGCAGCAACTCAGTGCACGGTGTGATCAGGTTAATGTGTGGACTGCCCTGGCGCTTGGACATCAAGGGTAGGTGTTGAATGTGACATGCCCAATTCTTTTTGCTTGTACAACTGATCAACACTACATTGTACAGTTACAATTCAACAATGGACAATGGGCCCAACATCGATATACATCATCACATACTATCAATGATGGTTGAAGACATTCATTTATCTGACATAGCATCTTCTAGACAAAAGGGGATCTAAGGGAAATCCGCAGAAACAAAAGGTTTCTATAACCTGTTCTGAGAACATGGCATAGTGTGGCTGCCTCAAAACTGGGATCTTAGGGAGACGCAAAATATTCCTATGGTCAGTTTTCAGAGGATGCCTGAGCACTAGGGACAAACATAGTTAATAAATCATGGGTTCCAGACGTTGGCTGTGACAGGTGCCCTGTGATCCATCTCTGAAATGGGCCACTAAAATGCAGCGATAAACTGTGTAAATGCATAACCCGGTAACTGAACATGTTCAGTTCTTGATCCCCTAACCCACTAACTAATTCGTCTAACCCACTAACTAATTCGTCTAATAAACATAGAAGAAGAATAAAAACATAGAATAGAGGGAGTATAGGGTGGATAGGGCAGGATAGGGGGCTCACCTCCGTGAGGCAGTTTTTCACGGGCGGCGTGCGTATCAGCTTCTCGGAGATGAGAATGGTGCAGTCGTGGACAGCGGCTCCACGAGGCAGTGATGGCTACATAGGGCGGCGGTGGTGGACTGGGGCAGCTCCACGAGGCGGCGGGCGGCGGTGGCGGTGGGGATCGAAAAAGGGGGTCGGGATCAAAGAGGGGGCAGAATGGGGAACACATGGCCGGCCGTTCCTTTTTTTCTAAGTATATAATATCTATGGCACACCCCTCGGAGGTGCGGCATGGATAAGTTGTCTCTCATTAGTGAGGTTCCACGCTTGCAAAGGTTGCACAGCTATCCATGGTGCATCCTCCGGTGGTACGCCATAGATAAGTTATCTGTGGTACACGGCATAGATAAGTTATCTTAGTACAAAGAGGCCGCGCACTGTGTGGTGTCAACGACACCACAAAGCTGTAGTGGTAGCTGACCACATCTTTAATTTAAACCTAGGGCAGCTAAGTTCGAATCCTTGTTGTCTCAGTTTTATGTTTTATTTAAAATATACTTTACTTACTTTAGATGTTTAAACATATGTTTTGGATATTATAATTTGCAAGAACTAATATTTTGGATATTATAATTTGCAAGAACAAATACTTTGGATATTATAATTTGCTAGAACTAATATTTTGGATATTATAATTTGCAAGAACAACCAACTAATTAACACATGAATATCATAAGAATCTTGTCAAATGGATTCATACACACGGCGCTAGCGTTTCACAATCTTCTTGCCCTTCACAATCTTCTTGCCCTTCTTTGTCGCGGTTGAATAATTTAGCCCGGTAATCCATTGACTTCTTCTCGTGAACGGACAAACTTTAGCTGGTAGGGTGGTCCTGCTTCTTCTCGAAGTAGTAGGTATGTCTATGCCCTCTTCCATCTTCAGGTTGCTGTACTTGTCGAAGTCTTGCTCATTGGCTACTCCATCCATTCTGATGATGCTCCTTTTCCCCTCCTCATGACGACACGGCTAGGCTTTGCCAGGTCAGTAATGAAAAAGCATTGGTCCACTTGGCCAATACCCATGGCTCATTTTTAGCGGTGGCGTTTGCACCGGCAGTTATTTACTTGGCTTCAGGTATAACCATGGTTGTGAAATACCGATCTTCTTTTTCGATGTTCTTGGCCCATCTGATACGGAACATCAGCACCTTTTCTACACAGTAGTTGAGCTCTCAGATCTCCTCGATCCTTCCGTAGTATCTTTCCTTGATGGTAGTCGACTCACTAGTGAAGCATTCCATAGTTACTCCTGAGTTCTGATATTCGTTGTTCTTGTCCTTCTCCTTGGTGTAGAACGTGTACCCGTTGATGTCGTACGCCTGATAGGTCCTAAGGTTGTGCTTGGGGCCCTGTGACAAGGTGAATATGAGTTTTTCCTCTTTCGTACAAGGACTCTACGGGGATTATTTAGTAGCTTATCCTTAAACCACTGCATGAAGCTAGAGTTATGCTCTCTAATTATTTCTACCTCTGTCCTCGTCCGGCCCAGGTTGTTGTACTTCTCAATAAAGCTTTTGTGCTCTACACACCAAGGGTCGGCCGATTCTATGTGTTGTAGCGCGACTCAGTTTTCTTTTTCAAAGTCAGCGCATCAACCAGTGTGGTCGACATGCATTTCATGTTGACCCTCACAAGACAAGTTAGAGAGTAAGAAGCTTAGTGACCCCTTCTATTTGTAAAGCTTGTGCATGCCTCTTCTAGTCGAACATAGGCTCAGGGGCTACTAACGGGGTCCAAGGAAACCGGGCACCCAGAGATGCACAAAATTTTCTAAGACAATCAGACGGCTAAGGAAGGCTACTGGCACACTACTTATCTGAAGCCAACACTCGCCAGGCCTACCACCTAGATCCTGCTCATACTGTCCAAAAGTAGACACCATCCGGCTATGAGCCTAAGCGGAACCATGACACAGAAGTCCACCACAGCAATAAAGGCATGATGCATGGCATGACGCATGGGTCGATAAGACTACTCACTCACCATCTGGGTGGGTCCCCGGTGGGTCCCTATGCAGTAGGTATGAGCTCATCCTATGCCTGGTCACATCCCCACTATCCATCCGGTGGAACCAACTCCAAGGACACCAAAGTGCACTATGACATCATCACTGCATGACGGTTTTGGAAGTTCTGCTGATAGAGGAGGAAACGGGGAGGCCAAGGCATGGTGCACCGCCATCTCTCGCTCACCAACATCGGTAACTCCATGGACATTCCTGGATGTCCATCGACAAGAGCTATAAAAGGAGCCCCTCACAAAGAAGAGAGAACTGAGCCATTTAGAAGTCATCCACAAGCATTCAAGCATTTCATCCACATCCACCACCATAGAGAAGCACTTCGACGAGGAGCTCACCAGAGTTGTAGTTGTTGATAGATTCAGTAGCTAGGATCTCAAAGCATCACCCGCCGGCTAGCTCAGCGGGCTGCCTAGCCGATACCCAACAGTTGATAGGTTCAATAGTCAGGCTCTTAGAGCACCCTTTAGTTGCACTCTACTCGATATACTCAGCTACCCGGGAGAGGCACTATCCGCGACTAAACTCCCTAGCCTTCGTCCAATGTACTTTCCAGCTAGCCTAGCAGGCCGCTAGCCAGAACACACCCATTGTATTATGTGAGCACCTGACACACTCCATATATAAAATAGCCTACATAGGAAGTAGGGTTGTTAACGGATCATCATCCGCGTGAACCTGTATAAATATTTCAGGCCTTGAGGTTGTTAGCCCATCGGTTCGTGATCACAAGCCCATATAGATACGAATCTATCTACTAGTAATCAAAACCGCGACACCACCTCCACCTGCAATTACACCGCACATCCTAATCTTGAAGGCTTCGTTTCTGTGCTTAAACACAAGGGTGTCACTAATGACCATCTTGATATTTTTTGCGAACTTCTTCCACTCATATAAGAACGAAAGGTTTCCATTGAACAACCTCATCTACAAATTAGGTCACACATAATTTAGTGGTTCGGATTTCCACCTTGATTTCTTGATTGACAATCTTCATCTTTATGGCCAACACCTCCTCCATTATTGGCGGCACATCAATGGATTCTAGGTTCTTGGAGCTCACCTACACATAGAAGCGGAGTGGCGCTAGATGGATGTCTTTGTTCCCTAGGCATGTAAGCCAACCCATGTGCTTCTTCGACTACTCTAGCTCTTGCTTAGCCTCCATCATGGCTGGTATCTCAGGCCTTAGTAGCATGCTAGGATGAAGCATGCCATCTCCGGTAGATGAGAGTTGTTTAGGAACTTCTTGTTGATGCAACAAACCAATGTCAATTGCAGTGCACCAGAAGCATGCAAATGGAAGTTCCACAGACGCACGCCATGTAAGTGACCATTGTTCATGTGTTGACACGCATGTAAATGCCAAGGTATAGATCACAATGCCATTTCGGTGGCCACCATTCTTGCATTGACATGCTTGTTAATGCATCACCATGGCATGATTAACCATGCACACATTGAGTCTAACCCTGCATCTACAAAAACCCTAACCAAAATCTAAGCACTAAGCAGAAATTGGACGAATCTACAAACCCTAACCAAAACATAACATCTACCAAAGGGAAAGTGGGACGATTGGTAGTGCAGTAGCTAATGCACACCTTTCAGCCGTGGTATGGACGCTGGGAAGGACACGGGGCACCATCATGGTAGAGCCATGCTCTAACAGGGAGGCAAGGCCCGTAGCCTAGGATTCCCTATTGTGGCCAGCTCGTGCACCCTTTCCTACCATGAGTCGCTGGAAAGTGGGGCGCACACGTGACATGGGCCCATTATCAGCGGCCACGGGCTGGAATGCACTCTTGAGAGGCGATGGAGGAGATAGACACTCCACACCCACCGGGTTGTGGGGACTGGTAGCTGAGATGGTCACGGAAACCCTCGCTGCTTGTAGGTTTTCACCAAAGCCAAGCTCAAAACAAAACCCACGCCATCCGTGATATCCTCGCGGTGAGGACGCCTGTGAGTCCTGCTTGTGTGGGAGAATAGCTCTTATAGACGGTATCTGTATGCGATGGTAAGGCTCTTCACATGCCTCGCCCACACGCTTGCTTGAGTGGATGAATGATATCGCATCTCCGGAGAATGCGTGCTCTGCAAGCTTTCTCGAAAATCCTTGCTGCACCTCCCAGATTTCCGCTAGCCCTCGCACATCGTTTCCGCCGCTTAGAAAATGCCTATAAAAAACCTTTCCCCTCCCTCACCCCTTGCATTCTTTCTGTTTTTGTTGTACCACCTTGCGGCCTAGCTTCTGCGGTGCGCCATCCTAGAAGTACTCATGCTCGAACTGAAGGGTTTTGTAGCAGATAACAAAAAATTTACCTACGTGGGATACCCTGAATGCCCAAGGACCTATGTAGAAGTAATGCAATAACGGAGGAAGACAACGGTGGCGTACCCTTGAAGACCGATAAAGCATTACGCTCATACCAGAGCGTGGATGATGTAGTCGTACCCTTCCGACCTCAAGGTCGCGAAGATCCTCGCACGTCGCCCCTTGTCTAGGTCCTTGTATGATGGCCCGGAAGCTTCAATAGCCCCACCGAGTTATCACATGCATACGGTGCAATGCGACGACTCCCTAACTCCTTGATCCCTGCTGGGGTTGAGGATGTAGATCCCCTGCCTGGAATCCCTGTAGCACAACGGCGTGACACAGATGCGTTGACTTTGCGCACATAGTCCTAACTTGGGACCGTGTCACAGCGAAGGCAACTGGAGAGAGGAGTATTCCAACCAAAGGGAATACCCCAAATACTCCCTCCGTTTCAAAATATAAGATGTTTTAGCTTTGTGAATGAAGTGTATCTAGACCCCTTTTAGTGTCTAGGTTCATCTAGGTTCGGAGTGAACCTAGAGACTAAAAGGGGTCTAGATACACTTCTTTCACACAGCTAAAACATATTATATTTTGAAATGGAGGGAGTACTTGTGTATTGGTGTATCTTTAGTCCACCCATAGGCACCCCTTTATATAGGAGGAGGGGGGTGCGCCCTCTCCTTTGGGTTAGCCATGTGGGACTAATAGGTAAATGAAATAAACAGGAAAACGGACCCAGCCGGATGGGCCAAATGGCCACAGCCCAACAGCAAAATTCAGCAAGCAGCAGCAGCCAGGTGGGTGGGCCGGTCCTGACCGGCCCATGAGAGGCGGCAGCAGATGCCGGACGGGTGGGCTGGCACCACTGCGTCCCCTCACAAGGCCGCCAGTGCCTCATGGCCGTCTGGTGGCCGCCACCTCGCCGTGGCCCTTCATGACTGCCTCTCATGAGCCCCTTGGGCCGGGGTTGAGCAAGGCCCGCTGTGGCGGTAGGCGGCTATAGCCTGCACCACGCGACGGCTACTATTCGCCACTCACTTCGGCTGGGCTGGTCAAACCAGCCCTATTTGCTGTCTTTTTTCCTTTCTTTTTGTTGTGGATTTTTCCTCAGGTCAATTTCCTCCGGGATTTTGGCCTAATGACAAAGTCACTTTGTAAATTTGAATTTAAATATTTATTTATATTATATTAATTCACAATAAACATATAATAAACACATATTGTACATTTCCATTTACCCGAAACTCCTTTCAGCCTTTTCCTTTCCTTCTTTCTCCGAACGGCTTCAGATCTCTCCGGAACGATTCCGATTTCTCTCTCTTTCTAGATTCCATCGAGCAGGACGATCTCCAAGCGTCGTATCGCCCTCAAGCGTGTTTCCCTTGGTTCGGGAATGCTATATACATGATCTCTATCAATGATCAATAGGGACCAGATGCCCATATTGACCCCTATGCACTCCACGATTCTCCATCGCGTTCGAACCTGAAACAATATATCCAATTCCCTTGTTCGTGATATAAGACTTGTCCGAGATATGATCATTGGTACCACCATACCTTGTTCAATCTCATTTCCAACAAGTACGGTTTTACTCGTTCGCGTGAAATACCATCTCCATGACAAAGTCATGTGTGGCGCAACATAGATGTAATTCACCGAGTGGGCCTAGTTGTATCTTCCTGTCACACATGAGAACAATTCCCGCTCTTGAAGCATATTGCCTCTACGTGCTCCTTTGGATAACCAACGTGTATCTTTATAGTCACCCAATCATGAGATGACGGTTGATTACAGTCAGAGCACCCTTCGGTAACAGTGATTGATATGATCTCACAGTCTAAGGATTAAGACAATTTGTTTATGACAATTGCAACATGAACTAAGTGACATGATCATGCTGCAACAGTTGTTGGTGGGAAATGTCTATCACATCATTCCATATGATATGACTTCATTGTCAGTGGCTTTTATTTAGCCCATGATTGGGAAACCTTGATCATCGTCTGCCCAATGGACTAGTTGAATAGAGGCTACCAGGGACCTGGTTTCTTTTTATACCACACTTGTATCAATGTTTCCTCTTGATATAGTTATAGCATGGTACAAAACTATTATGAACTATTGAGATATGACAATAATACCCTTATTATTTGCCTCTAGGGAATATCTCCTTCAGTCTCCCACTTGCACTAGAGTACAAATAATCTAGTTGCATTGCTACTAATCATAAACCATATCTCATATGCGTTTATTAATCATGCTTGCTCATTGGGAACTTCCTGTCCTAAATCTATTTCACCAGATTCATAAGGTCCTATTTTGCAAATCATTAATGTCAACTGTTTTGACATTCACACTATTATCATATAATGTGTTATAGCATTTTTGGTGACAAAGTGAGACTTTTGTTTTCTAGTATATACCATGACCATCTATTAGTTGCTATAACTTTAAAGATGTCATATATGACTATAAAACACACTTAGTCGAAAGTCGAACTTTCTCTAGACCAAAATTATACTTGCTAACCTTGAAGTATTCTAATACTTCTATATCTATAAATTCTAATCAAAGTGTAAAACTTTCACTTTGATGTCTAGCCATGCTTTTGCTGCTCAAACTTAACTCTGATTCAGTTGATTTAGAAATCATTTAGAATCCTTGTTCTTAACTACTAAGAACAAGGGTCACATTATGTCAAGTACAAACAACATAGGTTTCAATTTGAAAAACTATGGCCAAGGCATAGTTGATGCAGTGCATCCCTTTTCCCTATTTTATCCATTATTGTAAACATCGAGTCTTTACTCAAAGATTCTCAAGTAAGAACCAAATCTTTCTTTGAATCCATTATGAACTCTTTTTAGAATCTCAACTAGGTCCTTCTGAACACTTTCAGAATTCTCCAAGCACTTTGACATTTAATGTTCATTAAACATCCTGATCTAATCACATAGATCCATTATATTTAATATATGTTGAATTTCACCCATCTAATGATCTAATCATTCCTAATACCAAATACATTGTTCACTAATATGTCGATTACATATTCAAGAACATTGTTATGCTCCCCCTCAAATATTCCATCAATTTTGATATCCTAGGATGTAGCTTATCTCCCACTCAAATATGCCGTCCACATATTCTATCGGGGAAACCTCTTAGCTCCCACTCAATTTGCAGACTTCTCTCGATAATCTTGGCAAATCCAAAATTCTTTGATCTTGCATCAAATCGAGAATTTTCTGCTTCAAGACTTCAAAGAATTCCTGATTGATCAAAACCTGCATGTTGTACCATTACAACCTTTCTTCATACTTGAAAACTTTGCGCTTTTTGAATAGTTCTTTACCAATTTCCAAATTGGACTTATTTGCTGCTTAAATCCTATAGACATTAAGATTTTGTCAAAACAACTTTGTGACAAAATAAGCTTTTATATCTTCCTTTTAAGTTTCATTTCCACCCTTTTAACTTTCAAGTTTACTAGGAAGGATTAAGTAAATTCCATTACTTAATGAGATCAAGTAACTTTTACTTCATAATCTCAAATGTTCCTTAAATTGGGATTCATGAATTTGAGTCATTTCTTGTACTTAGGTCCATCAAACTTTATTCGTAGTTCGTAGGTATGTATTATTCTAGTAAGTGAATCAAGAATGGAGTTCTGCAACTGGCAGAACAAGTTCTTGAATCCTACTTTCATAAAGTATTAGCTGAAACACTTATGATCACATCATCACAGTTTCCCTCTATTTGTAAAGTTCGTTTCTGGAACATATTCTGTTTTACAATCTTGACAACTTGGAGGTAAGGTCAAAACCTTTTGCTTATACTTTTGCCTTTCCACTAACACTTCTATGAGAACCTTTTCTCAAAACAAGTACCTCACCGAGACAATACAAACTCCGTCTTCTTCGGGTATTAGTTTGGAATTTGCATTCACAGTCTTCACTAAGAATGTACCACAAAGACTTACTATTCGCCATGATCTCGAACTATCAAAATCTCTAGAAACTCGAGCTTGCCATATCAAATATGGTATTTTTTTCGCGAATCTTTAGATGTTCCTGATACTTTTGAGTGTTTACTAATTCAATCTCTAACTCTAATTCCTAACGGTAAACCATTCAAAGATCATTTGGACCATATGTATCTTATAGACTACTGTTATGATTTATTAGACATATCAATACGATTAGATTAGTCCAATCATCATAATTCATGAAACTAATTTCACAAGTCCCTTATATGTGCCAATTTGCTATTAACTTTGAATTTGAAATCACTTGGATCAGATCGCAAAGACTTTGGAATTCCTATTAATCTTATATCCATTTCATTTTGAAATCCTTTGAACAATTCAAATATTTTCAAACTTGTGTTTCATTAAGTAAATACACATATTTACCTAACCTCACCAAATAATGATTTCCACTATCTATTGAAAGTACAATACATCGTATGTATAAAAGTCAACACTTCTTGGCATATCACCGGTTTTACTAAAATGCGTAGTTTCAAATATTCTGCCCAACAATGCATGGTTCTGCAAAGTCTCTAGATGAAATATCTAAGACCCCGATCTTCATAAACATGAAGAACATGCAGTAACCACAATGACTTAAACAATGCTGGTGTTCATTATTTATCTTTGAATATCGTTTGGAAATTCTGATAAACGTCCTTTTATCATATTGATAAAGACTAGAATAACTTGTTTATAATCCCAATGTGAATCATAAAAGAGATCATTCATAAAAACAGAACAACTGAATTGTTTCTTATTAATATGAATAACCTTCTCGCAAGTAGCAAGACATACTCATAAGATTTACAAACTTGATTACAAAGCTTTTATTCGAATCTTACTAATCCTAATGATAAACTTTGAGGGAAGGAGTGTTGTCGGCCATCAACCAGTTTGCTTACCGTCACGCCATCAGTGCCTCGTTCCATTCTACAACTCTTCCACAGAGGGTCCTATTTTCACTAAAACAAGGTTCAGTATCCAATACTTGAAACCTGCATAAGAGTATCATGGAAACGTTCATTCCTTTGTATGTCACATATACGCTTTCCGTTGATGATGATCCCAACTTTTGGGTTCGACCTTGGTAAAGGTATCACGGCGTCACGTAAGAGTTGTATCTTCTCTACCGCTTGATTCATCAAGGAAAACTTCCAAAGCTTCACAAAGGACATAGAGGAGATGGTTTTCTATGAGGATCCTACTTAGGCGTTGGTATTAGATGATGAAATTCGACCCATCTAATCTTAAGTTTATCCCCATTCATCAATGGACTATATATGTCCAAAACTAAGGGGATGGCCATAATCTACAAGATATTTGCAAAAAGGACTTAGACTAAGTTCATAATATGGAGTTCAGATGAACTCCCACTTAAAGTATCATCCCTAAAGATAGTTTTAGTGATTACATGATCCCTAGTCCCCACATCTCCCCCGATCATCATGGCCATTGATGGGGGTGCTAGAGTGGACCATACTTGTTGATCACATCATCTATGTGACTCATGCTTGATCTTTCGATCGCTATGTTCCGAGGCCATATCTGCATATGCTAGGCTCACCAACTCAACCTTAGTGTATTCATTGTGCAACATGGCGTACACCCACTGTATGCGAACGCAGATATGTCCGACTTCGATCATCACGGCCGCCTCATAACGTAAGAACTTTCTTGGTGGTGCACACTAAGGAGAACACTTCCGTCAGATTAATAAGGGATCTTCCTATTTAAATGCTATCGCTAGTATCTAATACCAGCACTCAAACAAGATGCAAACAAAGATTAAATCATATCTAATCATGCGACGTAACATGGTTGTCTTCCTGCTCCATGATCTCCATTAGGTGCTCCAGCTTAGCGCCAAGTCCACAACACCATCAGTCTTGTTGTTCATCATCGCGATGATTACTACTACACGACTTAGCAACAGGAAAAGTAAACTGCCTTACCTTTTCATGACTTGCAACCATATCACATCACAGAGCCTTCCATGCAACATAAAGTTAGACGCATCTACTCTATCTATTGCAGATTTTACATGGTTGTTAAGGCTTTCACGATAGAACGGTTTCTACCTACGAACTTCCGACCACAACATAGATACAATAGTTGTCGCTACTACACCCCTTTCGGGGTCTTCCGTTATAGATGCCATATCAACTACTGTGAGAGAGGTAGACACCCGCTAGCCACTTATACGGTACAAGACGATGTCGAGCGAGAACCGCCTCGTGTAGGATTACGTTTAAGGTTGGTCTGGTCTGCTTCATCTCACAGTAGCGTGATATAAACAAATACACGTGTGAATGTGACAACTAGGGTATCGATGCCCACTATTTGCATGTGTCTATCCATACTAGCATACTAACAATATACTAAGGCTCGATACCATCAAGGGTTCAGAGCGTATAACAAAAAAATTACCTACGCGGGATACCCTGAATGCCCGAGGACCTATCTAGAAGTAATGCAGTAATGGAGGAAGACAGTGGTAACATAACCTTGAAGACCGAGAAAGCGTTACGCTCATGCCAGAGCGTGGATGATGTAATCGTACCCTTCCGACCTTAAGGTCACGAAGATCCTCGCACGTCGCCCCTTGTCCAGGTCCTTGTACGATGGCCCGGAAGCTTCAATAGCCTAACCGAGTTATCACATGCATATGGTGCAATGCGACGACTCCCGGACTCATTGATCCCTGCTAGGGTTGCGAAATTAGATCCCTCGCGGAATCCTCGCAGAAGACAACGGCGTGTCATGGATGCGTTGACATTGCGCCGCATACCTAACTTGGGACCGCACACAAAGAAAGGCAACTAGAGAGAGAAGAGTATTCCAACCAAAGGGAATACCCCAAATACTTGTGTATTGGTGTGTCTTTAGTCCAACCATAGGCACCCCTTTATACAGGCGAAGGGGGTGTGTCCTCCCCTTTGGGTTAGCCATGTGGGATTAATAGGTAAAGGAAATAAACAGGAAAAACGGACCTAGTCGGATGGGCCAAATGGCCACAGCCAAATAGCAAAATTCAGCAAGCAGCAGCACCGGTGGGCTGGTCCCGACTGTCGCCAGGAGAGGCAAGAGCTGGCCGGGTGGGCTGGCACCACTGCTGCCAGCTCACGCTGTTGCTAGGCAGCATGTTGCTGTCGGGGCCGCCACCTCGCCTGCGGGTCTGTCAAGACGGCTGCCCTCTGTGAGCCCCTTGGGTCGGGGTTGAGCAAGGCCCGCTGTGGCGGTCGGCGGCTGCAGCCTACACCTCGTGGCGGCTACTATTCGCCGCTCACTTCGGCTGGGCTGGTCAAACCAGCCCTATTTGCTGTCTTTTCCCCTTTCTTTTTGCTCTGGCTTTTTCCTCAGGTCAATTTCTCCAGATTTTAGCCTAATGACAAAGTCACTTTGTAAATTTGAATTTAAATATTTATTTATAATATATTAATTCACAATTAACATATAATAAATATATATTGTAAATTGCCATTTACCCGAAACTCCTTTTGGCCTTTTTCTTTCCTTCTTTCTCCGAACGGCTTCGGATCTCTCCGGAACGATTCCGATTTCTCTCTCTTTCATGATTCCATCTAGCAGGAGATCTCCAAGCGTCAGACGCCTTAAGCGTGTTTCCTCGGTTCGAATGCTATAGACATGATCTCTATCAATGATCGATAGCGGATTGGGATGCCCATATTGACCCCTATGCACTCCACGATTCTCCATCGCTCAACTCAAACGATATATCCAATTCCCTTGTTCGCGATATAAGACTTGTCCGAGATATGATCATCGGTATCACCATACCTTGTTCAATCTCGCTTCCAACAAGTATTGTTTTACTGCTCCCTGAAATACCATCTCCATGACCAAGTCATGTGTTGCAACATAGATGTAATTCACCGAGTGGACCCAGCTTGTATCTTCCCGTCACATAGGAGAACAATTCCGCCTTGAAGCATATTGCCTCTACGTGCTTCTTTGGATACCCAACGGTATCTTTATAGTCACCTACCACGAGATGACGTTGGATTACAATTAGAGCACCTCCTAATAAAGGATTGATATGATCTCACGGTTCAAGGATTAGGATAATCTATTTCGACAATTACAACGTGAACTAAGTGACATGATCGTGTTGCAAATAAGCAGGGAAATGTCTATCACATCATTCCAGATGATCTGACTTCATTGTCAGTAGATTTTGTTTAGCCCATAATCGGAAAACCTTGATCATCGTCTGTCCAATGAACTTGTTGAATAGAGGCTACTAGAGACCTGGTTTGTTTATATACAACACTTGCATCAATTTTTCATCATGATACAGTTATAGCATGATAAAAAATTATTATGAAATATTGATATATGACATAAATACTTTTATTATTATTTGCCTCTAGGAAAATCTCCTTCACGACCACCTCAACAATGGCTCAGCCATATCCCATACATTCGGTGTCGCCGTGGTTCCTTTTAGGCGAGCGGCATTACAAGTGAAAGCTCGTCATGCTTTACGTACAATGCAATGATAGGGGCGGCATTCATGTTGCTTAGAATCTTTCCTCTCCCCGTTGCCACTGTGTTTGTTAGGTTCCCTTCATAATTAGGTTCCTTCAGAAGTCGTGATGCACCTTTCAATGACCATACCGAATAAATGATGCGGCTGCAGACGCCTTCACACCAAATGCATTCACGGTGCGCTTAGACGCCTGTCTCCTCGCCCCTCCGTAAATCTTTACGAGTGGGCGATATGGTAGGCGCTATCTCGGCAGGATCGCCATGCGTGCCTCGGCCTGCTCCAGTGGTAAGACATCTTCGTGCGTCTGGTAAACTTTCCAGAGCGCATAAGGTGTTCGACACGGTAGTCAGCTAGACTAGCCTATCACTGATTCTATGTGCCATGTAGAACATTCACTCCTCCATTCCAAATATAAGATGTTTTAGTTTAGAAGAGAGTGTATCTAACCCATTTTAGTGTCTAGGTTCACTTTAAATCTAAATGAACCTAGACACTAGAAGAGGTCTAGATACACTCTATTCATAAAGATAAAACATCTTATATTTTAAAACGGAGGGAGTAGTTTTGTAGGTACGTTTTGTAGATGATTTCTTGGTTTCTATTTTCTTTCTTCCTTTTTAGTTCTTTTCTCTTTTATTTTCTCTGTCTCTTGCTTATCCGTCCTGCTTGTAACGCTTTTACTCTAACATCAACCTTTTGATTTGGCAGGTACATCGAAGGCACTGGCGCACTTTCGCGCCACTGCTATCGATCTTATGCGTCGACCTCCTCTGCTTTGGCTACCATGCATCAAGGGAAAAGGTCGATAGACAGGATTAGAGATATTAATCATGGACGGTACCACGTCCAACTACAGATGGAGATCGAATGGGAGTGGTGAAAGAGAGCAAGGCATAAGTGCACGACTTCACGACTAGGTAGTCTAGCACGACTAGGTAGTCTGGTAGTACTTGCAACCGATGTAAGTTTCCGTGTTGAACAAACTGTTGCAAACCTGTACACATTGAGAGAAATGTATGAAATATAATATAAAAATGGCTAAGCACGCTACTTTGTCTTCATCTCTTCCATTTAACACGACTGTACATATTGTTTTTTGACAACCGTGTCCTTTCTCAAAAAAATATACGTGATATTGCACTTCGGTCGCTTATGTTTTTACTAACGTCGCTCTAAACACAAGTAGAGAAACGACCTTAAGTTTAAGCCCGGAAGAGGGGCTTAATTACCGGTTTTGGAACCCGAACCGAGAAGCGGACTAAAGCTCACTAGTCATGCACGGTTACCAGCCGGGACCAATGGGCGGTCGCCTCAAGGCGGTGGATGCTCCTATTAGTCGTGGTTCCTATTACGGACCGGCCAAATAGTTCGTGGCAAAGATTGTAGGCACTTTCTCTGTCGCGGCAGAGAATTTATTTTTTATCCTTTTATTTATTTCTTTTTATTTTAAAATAGTTTTTGAATATTTGTACGCTACCACATACCGTACATGTTCGTGCATATATAAGATAACTTGTCTTAAGTTCGAGCACAAATATATACATGATAGTTACATGGAGATCACAATTACCTGGACTAGAGCGAGTCCATCTATTTGATTACACGGTCAGGATCATCGGTAGCGCCTATTCACACTAAATTCTCGGACATCTATCATCTCGTTCATCAAGAATCCTGCCAGTTTTTCAGCAATTCCTAGTACGTGTTGCTCTGGTAGAAGCTGATCCCGCATGCTCTCGAACTATATAAGAAAAAGAGATTAATATGAATATCAATCATCATAACAAAAAGTGACGGTAATAAAATAATGTTGTAAATGTATTGCTTACATCGACTCTATAATCTTTGTGTTCAGTGGTAAATGTGTGAATGAACTCGCAAACATAGAATCCACATATATTCGTTCTCGGTGGCTGTCTCGCACACTTTACGAGAATAGAATTCAATCAAAATAATAATCTAGCATCATAATTATATTAAAACTAGAAGTAAAGAGATGCGCGGACATATCACGTACTACTTACCGAGGCCGGCTTAAACATCAGCTTCTCACTAAAGTCACCGGTAACCGCACTCTTGAACAAGTTCCAAATCCTGTCCCAGAAAGAAAATGAATGAGTTATTTACTACGTGATATCTTAGGAAATCAACGAAAAGTAAATATATAGCGAAAATTACCTCTGGAGCATGTCCTGCATGTCCCTAAACTGTTCCAAGGGTCTCTTTAATTGGTCCATGACTTCAACTCTTCCCTTATCAAGTTGAATGTTTAGCAGAATCCCGTGGAAACTGCACACGTTTATATATACATGAGTAACTCATCAATTACACTTAACCTCGAGTAAGCAAAAGTGAATGTGTAGAACAGATTAAGACCCTCACTTGAAATTGTAAGGAAACAGTATGTGGTCACAGAAAGTTTACTCTATTAGAAACCTTAAAAGGTTTTCCTCCGTCTCCTCGGATTTATCTGTTAGCGTCTTTACATGTATTTTATCTGGGTCAATGAACCCAACGCTATAAAGTGACCTTCTTTTACATTCTTGGATCTTCATTCTGCATAATAATAGAGTACAAAAGGATATAATAAGGATAACTACATGCAATGAACTGAACAACTGAAAAACTAAACAACTTATATGTAGACAATGAATTCAACAACTTACAGACAATAGAAACTCATGATAGATTTGTCGAGGACGTCGAAATTGTATAACTAGAAGAGTTCTGGAAACTCAACATGGACCTCGTCGGCTCGAAAGTAATAGTCATGTGGGACTTTCGCCACGATCATTATTCTCTCCTCCTTGACGGCTTTTAAGTACCATTTATGTAAACTTCGTATTTATTTTGACAGTGTTGCAACCTCTCTATGCTGACCAAAGGAATCTCAGGACATATTTAGGGGCTACAACAGCCTTGGGTAACTTGTCGTCTTGGGAACCTAGAAATTCCTCAACAGTCACATTCATAGCGGCTCCAAGCTTCGCAGCTTCTTCCATATCCTGCTGGGGAATGTCATAACACCTTGAGGGGTGGGATCGATTTTTTGGCCTATTTCCCGAGCTGGGACGTCCATTTTTTTCCTGCTTGCACTTTAACTTGATGATTTGCTCCCGCTTGCACTTCTACTTGATTTGCTCTTCTTCACTTCCTTTTGAAGTATGCGTAGATAGTCATCTGGCTTATGGTGCAAGTCATATTGCGATTTTTTGTTCAGAAAACCAAGTGCATACTCTTTTTCCTTTTTGGTGTATACCAGGGTGGGCTCAGGTTTCTTCTTTTGAAGCTGCAACACATTCGCCTTTGCGATCGCCATGCTTTTTCTCTTCATTACGGTCGAAGGTCTGATGGGAAGATTCTTATGAGGTACTCTTGGGAGGGGCGACATTTGTCGTTTTGGGATGCTGTGTCGTTTAGTACTCATCGACGGAGCATGCTTCCGCTTATTGTCCTTAGCGGGCAGCGAAGGCGGCTGACCCTGAGGTGGAGATCGAGATGGACTCGCGTTGTGGTGGTTGTAGTCATGGGGTGGTTTTCTTGGAGGTGATGGAGGTGAAGGTGACATGCGATAACTCGGAGGCGGTGTTGGCCTTGGTGCTGAGCCTGAAAGCTTGATGTTGTTGTTCTCCCATAGAATGGTACCACCCAATACTTCTCCGAGTGTCCTCTCACCTTCAGGTCCAGGGATGTCAAGCTCCATTGAGTCCCACCCCATTGCGATTTCATCCACCCTGACTTTAGCATAGCCAACTAGAATCTCACGGCCATGCCAGCGTGCGTCAGGTGGACAAGGTAAAGCACATCCGACTCCCACCTTGAAGGATAGGTCCTTCACCTTCTGATGGAGCTCACAAGATATTTGCTCCTTGATTCCATCCACGGGGTAGCCGGGACCGCCATCTACCATCTGTGCATCATCAGACAGGACCTCCGATTCAGCCACATTGCTTCTCTACTGAGATGGGACGGCGGTAATATCGAGTGCAAGATCTTACAGGCGCGCTACTCCTTGAAGTTCATCAATCTGTTGCTGATGCTTTTCAAGTCTTCCTAGCAACTCGTTGAACCTGTCTCCCTCCTCCTCATGTTGTCGCCTCTTTTCTCTCTCTCGGCTCCTATAAGTCTCTTTGTCTTTGAGAAACCCCTTCTCCCACGTATAACTAGGGCCAAAGCCTCGCACTCGTCCTCCGCGTTCGTCATTCCTGATGACCTTTGTCAGCAAGTCTTTCTCTCTATCGGGACGGAACTTTGTTGTCCCCTCTTTAATTTCCTTCACCACTCTCTGCCATGTCTCCCCGGGTATTCTAATCTCGTCATTGCAAATGAGGTCCTGTAACACCCCAAAACTTCTAATCAAGATTATCAAGTTCTAATCACCCAAATTAGGGGTAACAAAAACTTTTATTAAGAAAATGAATATGAATGCATGTTAGTTGGCATTAATGTGTGATTGATTGAAATTGCCATGCTTGATGGTTACAAATGATGTGAAATGGTTTAAAGGTGAATGCCACATCATCTAGACCAATTACAAACAAAATCAAAATAAAAATAAATCAAATATGAATAAATAAAGCAAGTGGTCATTTTGACTAAAGTTAACCACTAGGTCACTTTGTGTGTTCCTAGAAGAGAAATTTTAACAGAAACAATTCTACTTCTTTTCACCCCTTGCTAGACCAAGTAAAAGTGTATCAAGGACCACTTTACAAACTTACAAAACATCTTTCAAATCAATTTAATGGACAGTTGAAAATTGAATCTAGTTCATATGTTAAGATCCCACTTTTTCAAAAACCTATCAAACCAATTCCACTTGACCTCTCCAAGCAAACATAGACTCTCAAGATTAAGTTAAGATCACTCAAAAACTTTCATTCAAAAATTCCAAAGTACAATTCTTGCGGCCATTACAACAAACACCTTGCAAACACAGAACCATTACTGCCTAACATCACTGTTTTGGAGCAGTAATCTCCCACCTTAGTATCCCCTCTTAACCCCCTTGTCTCCCCTGAGCATAGCCAGCACCCAGACCAAGTCCCCCCTTAGCCGTGTGCATAGTGGAGCGCCGCCCATTTTTGATCGTCGCCGGTCGATAGTGGACAGAGCGCCAGGAGCATCGCCGCCCTCGCCCACGACGCGCACCAGACACGCCGCAGTCTATTGCCACCCTTGTCCTAACCTCGACCGTAGAAGAACCCTGGACCACCCTAGCACCGCCGCGCCCTATGCCTCTGCACCATGTCTAGAGCGCGCCAGCTTGCCGCACCCGACCACCTCGCACAGACCGCGACTCACCCCCGCCTCACGTGCACTAGCTCGCCATGATCACCCTAACCCCGTAGACAACCCCTGTCACGCCACATGCCACGCCAGACGCCGTCAGAACACCTCTACATCCACGCGGAGCGCCGCACGCTCCCGACCAAACCACACTGCCCCACGCCTCGCCATTACACCCGTGAGAACCGTCAGGGAACCATGCACCGTCCACTAGCCTCCGCCACGCCGATAGCAGTCTGTAGCATCGTCATCGACGAGCTCGCACCTGCACCGTTTGGTCCCCTCGCCGTAGTATAAAAGGAGGCCTCCCCTGCCTCAACTCTCCACACCCCAACACTCACCACTCCTCACTGATCCTTCCCCACTTCTTCTCGGAGCAAGGCGAGCTCTCTCTCGCCGGAATTTGGCCGGAGCCCGCCACTGCTAGAAGAGAAGGCCACCGTCAATTTCGACCACCCCAAGACCTGCCGTGACCGCGCCTCGAACCATCGCTCACCACGCCGACGCCTATCGCCGACCTAGCCGGAGCCTGTGATCCTAGCTGCACCCCTACTACTGCAGTTAGGGTTAATTTCACGCCAGAGCAGTTCGTCGTCGATGATGACTCCCAGCCGTTGGATAAGAATTAGATCGCACGGCTCAGATGCGTAGATACCATTTCGCTTAGATGCAGTCGTTGCCTGTGGACCCCGTCTGTCAGCAGCCCGCTGCGCTGTGCAGTGCAGTTGGACCGGCCCGTTTAGCTTTCCTGCGCAGCCCAGGGAATTCAAATATTGATTTTCCAATTTAGTTTAAACTAGTTTCTGTCCACAGATTCAAAAATCAATTTGGAGAGTTTTACTGAACCAAATTGCATGATTCAAATTTTGTTAGAAAGATATTTAAATTATCTATCCAAGCCCGTTGGATTTAAATAATTTGGAGTTAGAGATAATCTTTAGTAAAATAATAAGACAGAGACTTTTGCAACTTCAAACATTTTTTAAAAATCAACCATAATAGTTTTTGAGTGGATTCCAACTCTCAAAAATCATATTTGGAAATATCTATCTAAATATGTAAAAATATTTAGGTTTGCATGCAGTGACTTTGGACTAGTACCAAAATAATGCTATATAGGCATTTCTAGTCACTTTAAATCTATTAAATGGTAATCTTAAACTTTATAAAATACGATCAACCCTTTAAATCACATTCCCATGTATTAGAATATGTGGTGATGACATGTGTCCACATGATTCCATATTTTAATTGCAGAATATTAAATTTTAATTAATTTCAATAAGTAGAAATTATTTTTCTAAAATAAACTAAATGAGATTAAGTCTTTATTCCATGTGATGATGCTAGATTATCAAGTGTGAGCCTTAGTGTGCTAAATAGAACTAGTTAAGTATTATTTGGTGATGGTGTACCCCGTATTTATTTATAGACGATAGTACCGACCCAAGCTACGAGGATAGGAGTTCTACCCAGAAGAAGAGGAGGAAAACTTCAACCACTTCTCTACTCAAGGCAAGCCTAACACTACAAGTTAACCATGCAAGCTTTAACCCAATAAATATGCATTAGGCATGCTTTGGTTATATACCTTGATTTATACCCATCCCAAGCTTAACTTGCAAGCTTTATTCTTTTACTTTACCAAAGTTCTTTACTTTTAGTTAATGCTTTGTGAGTATTGGATAGTAGTATAGATTGCATAAAGAGTATAAAACTATGCCTATACTAGATGTCATTCTATGGCATGAGATTGAAGATTAGCACCCCTCATTAGTGAACACTCTTAACTTAGTGGCTAGTGCTAAGCATAAAACTTGATCACTTTAGATGGGAATACTTGGTGAAAATGATTATGAAAACCTTGGAATGATGAGTCATTCTATTGAAATGTTTTGACATGTGTTAAGAAACACAAATGGATTTGATGATGAAAATGTTGAGGCATGAGCCTTAGCCTTTTATAAAAAAACTGATGGTTGGGTTCGGATGCGATACCATTCCAATTTTACCGTACAACCACAATACCTGAATTGGGTAAGGCTTAGCTGGAAGTTTATATGCATTAGTATGGGTTCCCTCGCGAAAGAGGTTTGAGATGAGGCTACCTCGTGAGTGTGAATTGTCCACCTATGCAGTGCCCAGGATGGCAGATGGCCATGGCTGGGAGGCCAAACTCATAGGGGAGGTGCCTATACTAGAGTGTGTAATTAAAAGGTTATGATTGATCATCCGCATACTAAGTATGATGATTCAGGGTTATCCCTGATGGATGTATCGAATTTTGTGGTGAAAGTATACCACCTCTGCAGAGTGTCAAACTATTCGAATAGCCGCGTCCGTAGTCATGGATAGTTGGAGTGGCCATACTGTTCCGACATCAGATGTTTTCAAAATGACTTTTGAATTGAACTATGATTTTGACTTAATCACAACAGGGTTGTGAATATGAAAACTAGGTTCCCACTTAAGTGATTTAGAACATTAATTTAGTTTTCTTTACTTCTAAACTCAGTTTAGATAAACCTAGCTTTTTGCAAATAAACCTAGAGCTTAAGATTCCTACTAGAAATACCTTACTTGTTAGTGATAGTTTGCGAGTACTTAAAGAGAACTCATGGCTTTGTTCCTGGCTATTCCGGTGGCCAGACTATGAGGAGGACTACCAGGATGATGGACAGCAGGAGGTCTACGACAACTAGGATCATCTCCCATCGTCAGCATTGCCTGTGACTCTGAAGATGGAGCCCACTACTACGCTTACTATTCCGCTGCTTGTTTGTATTAAGACTGGATCATGAGATCCTTTATTTGTGTAAGACCTTATTATGGTTTGTAATGGATATGTACTGTAATATCCAATCTGTTATGTCTCGCAAAAATGGTAATCCTGGGATTGCGATGTATGGCATAACAGTCATCTGGGATTAAAAATCCGGGTGTTGGCAGGTCCCCTGTATTATCGTCATACTCACTCCCATGCCCAAGGAACCAAATTCTTGCCCTCAAATCCCATTCTTCACGTATTGGTTCTAGAGTGATCCCTTTAGCAAGCAGCTCACTCTCTTTAGCATCCCACTTTGGCATGGCAGTCGCGTAGCCCTAGGTGATGGTGATATTTCTTCTTCGCGGTATTTTTCTTATTTTTTTCCGACTTTTCCTTAGAAGGTTCTGACTCCTTGTACTTCACAAATGCATCCGGTTAGCCTACTGCTTCTTTAGATAGCCTTCGAATTTAGGAGGAGTCTTCTTCTGATACTTTTGCCATAATGCTTTCTTGTAGTTCTTGAATAGTTCGGCCATCTTCGTAAGAGTCCACTACTTGACTTTCTTCCTCAATGCAGCTATGTCGACATCATCCTCATATTCTGGCAGGGTGAAATGTGCCATGAGGTCATTTCAAAGACCCTCTTTATACCTGTCGGTGACATACTCACCCTCTTCTGCCCCTTTTGTCTTATTCCACTCTCGAACGGTGATCGGGATGTGATACCTAACCATAACTCCACATTGTTGTACAAATACACTTTTAGCCTTTTCGGGTTCCAACGGTTCACCCTGTGGTGATACCACCGTAATTGTATAACACGTAGATGCGTCCAACTTTTTGGCCGGGCCTTGTTTGAATATTTTTTGCTCGATATGGAGGCCTAAGAGAAGAAACATTCGTCAATTTATATATACAACTCAAATTAATGCATCTACTAATCACCGGACTTCATATATATACCTCGCTGGACTTCGTTAAGGGTCCACCGAAGTCAACGGCTTTTCCATCATGGGATCCGTCAGCTTCTCCATCATTGGAGCCATTGGATTCTCCCTGATTCATTCGGTTGACCTCCTCACCCTCACCGGAGGGGTTCAGATACATCGACGGAGATTTGGGTGGATGAACATGGGGGCGCCGTTGATCGTATTCTCGAGAATTCCTTCCTGTGCTAGGTCTCTCTGGATAGGGTCCATAGTTTTCTGCAAAATGCACACAATATAAAATAATACTAAACAATAATATGTACACCTAATTTGCTACAATAATACTAAAGAATAGCAAAATTCTAGTGATGCCTCACGTGGGCCCCATGTCCGGTCGCCCACCATACCTCTATAAACCCCCCGACCTGCACCCATAACCCTAACTCCGGGGGCCCACGAGCACCACCACCCTAACCCTAAGTCTGGTCGCCTGCGAGCACCACCACCCTAGCTAACCCTAACTCCGGTCGCCCACGAGCACCACCACCCTAACCCTAAGTCTAGGGGACCGTGAGCACCACCACCCTAACCCTATCTCCGGGGGCCTGCGAGCACCACCACCCTAACCCTAAGTCCGGGGGACCACGAGCACCACCACCCTAACCCTATCTCCGGGGGCCCACGAGCACCACCACCCTAACCCTATCTCCGGGGGCCCACAAGCACCACCACCCTAACCCTATCTCCGAGGCCTGTGAGCACCACCACCCTAACCCTATCTCCGGGGGCCCGCGAGCCCCACCACCCTAACCCTATCTCCGGGGGCCCGCGAGCACCACCACCCTAACCCTAACTCCGGTCGCTATACACTATATATTACACTATATAGTAATAATAACATACTAGAAAAAAATTAACATACTATATATTACACTATATAGTAATAATAACATACTAGTAATAATAACAATAGTGTATATATTTTTATACACTATATTAATAACATACTAGTAATAATAACATACTATATATTACACTATATAGTAATAATAACATACTAGTAATAATAACAATAGTGTATATTGTACTAGAAAAAAATACTAGAAAATAAAATACTAGAGAGAGGGTGTCTGGCCCTCTCTCTCATGCAATAGCTGCCCCTAGTGGCTTAGGAGGCAGAGACACCATGGCAGCCGGAGAGGGGGATAGGGAGGAGTACCTGGTCAGGGCGACGTGCAGCGGCGGCGGCTGGAGGTGGTGGCGGCCGGAGAGGATGATGACACGCGGCGTGGCGGCCGGAGAGGGGGAGCACGTAGCGGCTGGAGCTACGACGGCGTGGACGATGACTCGGAATTGGGCAGCCTGCCAACGTCTTGTTGTTGTCGAGGGGCGCCTCCTGCAAAAACATAGAGAATCGAACGATATTGGGGGAGAAGCACGCGATTTAAGGGGATGGACCACACCAAGGGTCACGCACCAACGACACCCCTTTAGTCCCGGGGCATGCCACGACCTGGGACTAAAGGTCCCTTTTTTTAAAAAAATGACCAAAACTCTGTTTCCCGCCTTATTGCATACAATGTTATTAAATAAACTAGTATATCAATATTATTAAAATTATAAAACTTACAATATTTTAGGGTTTAGGTTTAGGGTTTCGGGTTTCGGGTTTAGGGTTTAGAGTTTAGGGTTTAGGGGTTAGGATTTAGGGTTTAGGGTTTATGGTTCTAGGGTCTAACTATTAAAACTAGTAACGGGGACTTAAGATATTTCAGGGGCCTTTAGTCCCGGTTGGAGCCAATAACCGGGACTTAAGATATTTTCTGCCCTTCTATGAGCCGCTGACCACGTCATGCTTTTCTGCCATTTCCCTCCGCTTCCTGCCATATTTTCCCGCCATTTCCCTCTATATCTAGGCTGACCGTCATGGCCATCCAGACATCCACAACTTCCCCTCTCACAATAATGGACATCGCATACTGGGCCATTCTGACCCTAGAGGAGAATGTGGCACTGTGGGCCTCTAACTACCCATGCCGCAGCTACGGCTTCCCGATCGGATGCTGAGCGCTGGAGGAGTTCCTGTGCCTCAAGCTTCCGCCAGCCAGGCGGCCATCACGAACCACTTCTACCTCAAGCTCACGTCGGATCAGCGGATGGATCCCCATTGGGATCCCGACAACTATGACACTTGGAATGCCTTCTTCGCTAACCGGCAGGAAAAGGAGCTCGCCAGGTACGAGGGTGACGGCCCGCCCCCGTTGAACCACAACGAGGCTGGTCGCCACCTATGGTGGGCAAACTGGACTATCGTCAGTGTGATGCGCTACATTGCCCAAGGAGATTATCCTCACCTGCGGTGCCCGCACTTTGACCCTCCACAAAGCCACAAGAAGGGTGGCGATAGTGAAGGCCGCGGGCACCATGGCGTCGTCATCCAGGAGCCCCCTCCCCCGCGCGTCGTGAATCCGAGGCCGGAGTGGCAGGTACCCCCAGAATATGCTCTGGCTAGGCTTAGGATCAGCCGTGTGCACCTAGCAATGACGACAACGATGATGACAAAGAAGAAGACAACCCTGAAGCTATGTACTATAGGGATAGACATGAGTATGACTAAAGGGGGGCCTTTAGTCCCGATTACTTAGTCCCAGTTTTTTAATAGTAATAAATGTCTTGAGTGTTAGTCCCAGTTTGTGGCTGGACCGGCGGGACTAAAGGGGGCCTTTAGTCCCGATTTCGTAGTCCCACTTAGGAAACCGGGACTAATGGATCGTTTCCTACTAGCTAGTGTTGGTCTCTCTACAACTTTCTTGAACTATGAAGATGTTGCTCTATTCTTGTGCCGGGTAACTAATTTCACATATTAGGGAGTACATCTATGGCCAACTTGTTGGAGATGCCGGAGCACTAGGCTCTGCCGGCATCTCCCTCAAGTTGGCCGTAGTGTTGTCCCTGCTCTCGCACACCATCTTGCAGTTTATAACTTCTCTAACTAGATCAATACACCGGGGAGCTAACTAATTTCACATATTGGGGAGTGCATCTATGGCTAGTTTGTTAGAGATGCGGGAGGATTGGGCTCCGCCGGCATCTCCCTCAAACTGGCCGTAGTGTTGTCCCTACTCTCGCACACCATCTTGTTTGTAGTTCATAACTTCACAAGGATGCCTATTTATAGATTAAGCAGCACAACATAGTATCGACATTGATGACATAATGTCGACACTCACTCCTGTCATAGTGTCGACACTCACCCCTTAAGTACCGGTTGGTTTCTTCAACTGGGACTAAACATGCTCGTGCTGGCTCCAGCCTGCCGTGACCCCTTAAGTCCCGGTTGGTTTCTTCAACCGGGACTAAAGATATTATATGACATAGTTGCAAGGAAAATATCAAACTTGGCTCATCCTCTATCTTTAGAACAATGTTGCATAGATTTATTACATAAAAGGTTTAATACATTACTACACATTACCAACCACCCTATCTAGTGTTGTGGTTTTCTTCTGTGCCATAGCCATGGAGAATCTTCATCATCTAACGGAATGCTTGGGTTAGTTTTCACTTTGAAGGGCGGAATTTCATGGAACTTATTATAATCTTCTGACATGTATGTCTTTCTATGGACTCCCACGATGTTTCTTTTTCCTGAAAGAACTATGTAGCGCTTTGCCTCATCGGACGATGTATTATTTTGCTTCTCGGTTTGGTAGACATGTCCTTCATAATGGCTAGTCGAACATTTTCTAGTAAAATTCCTCTCAATGCAATAGGACGCAATTGCGTCATAAGCACGTGGCAGTCATGAGAATTCAGGTTTTGAAATTTTTTCTCTTTCATATTTACTATTCCCTTTATATTCAACGAGAAGCGGATGGGACCTTGATCTTGAAAAGGACTTCAAAAAGATTTCCTTCTCTTCTTTGGTAAGGCGTGGGCAAGCCCTTGAAGCGCTACGGATGCTTGCCATCTCGTCCTTTATGATGTTGATGGTCCTCCCGTGTTGCCGGGATATCTTTTGACTTCCCATACAAGCGTAGGAAGCCTAGAATATTCACGCAAAGATTCTTTGTCAGGTGTATCACATCGATTGCAGAGCAGACCTCGTGCACTTTCCAATAGGATAGCTCCCAAAATATAGATTTCTTCTTCCACATGGGTGTGTGTCCGTCGGCCTCTTTCGAAATAGGTTGTCCTCCAGGACCCTTTCCAAAGATTACATCTAAATCCTTAACCATACCAAATACATCAGCACCAGTACGGGGAACAGGCTTCGTCCGGGTTTGTGCCTTGCATTGAAATGCTTGCCTTTCTTCCTTAAGGGATGACTGGGCGGAAGAAAACGATGATTGTACGGGTACACATTCTTCCTGCATTTATCCATATATATACTTTCAGTCTCATCTAAACATTGTGTGCATGCATTGTATCCTTTGTTAAATGTCACGAAATGTTACTAAGAGCGGGCCAATCATTGATGGTTCTGAACGACACGCGTAGGTAAAATTCCTGATGTTTGTGCTCATCCCACACACGTACACATGGTTTGTCCCACAACTATAAAAGTTTATCAACTAATGGCCTTAGGTACACACCAATGTCGTTGGCGGGTTGCTTTGGGCCTTGGATGAGTACTGGCATCATAATGAACTTTTGCTTCATGCACAACCAAGGAGGAAGGTTGTAGATACATATAGTCACGGGCCAGGTGATGTGACTGCAGCTCTGTCCCCCAAAAGGATTCATGCCATCGGTACTTAGACCAAACCATAAGTTCCTTGCGTCACTAGCAAAGTCCGGGAAGTCTCTCTCAATTTTTCTCCACTGCCAACCATCAGCAGGGTGCCTCAACATCCCGTCTTTCTTATGGTCTTCCATGTGCCATCGCAACAACTTGGCATGCTCTTTATTTCTGAACAAACATTTCAACCGTGATATTATAGGAGCATACCACATCACTTTGGCAGGAACCCTCTTCCTAGGTGGCTCACCCTCAACATCACCAGGGTCATCTTTTCTGATCTTATACCGCAATGCAGTGCATACTCAGCATTTATCCATATTCTCGTACTTCTCACCACGGTAGAGGATGCAGTTATTAGGGCATACATGTATCTTCTGCACGTCTAATCCTAGAGGGCAGACAAGCTTCTTTGCTTCGTACATACTGGAGGGCAATTTGTTATTTTTTGGAAGCAACTTCTTCATTATTACCAGCAACTTCTCAAATCCCGAGTCAGTCACACTAGTCTCTGCCTTCCACTTTAGCAATTCCAATGTGATACCCTGCTTCTTATGGCCATCTTCACAAGTTGGGTACAACAATTTGTTGTGGTCCTGTAACATCTTCTCGAACTGCAACCTCTCCTTTTCTATGTCACAGTCTCGCTTTGCATTAGAAATGACCTGACCAAGATCATCAGCGGGCTCATCTAGTTCTCGTTCTTCACCTCCTTCTTCTTCATTGTCTTACATTGTGGTATCAGCGTATTCAGGAAACATAGATCGGTAGTTGTCATCATCGTTCTCTTCTTCATCACCGTCCTCCATCATAACCCTTCTTTTCTTGGTCCAAACATTATAGCCGGATATAAAACTGGACCGAAGCAGGTGGTTCTGAATGACTCTTGAGAAAGTGTGAGCTTGCTCATTTCGACAGTCAGCACATGGACAACACATAAAACCATCCTGCCGCTTGTTCGCATCTGCCACAAGGCGAAGAGAACGCACGCCTTCTCTATAAGCGTCAGAGCATCGGTCACCGTACATCCATGGATGGCTCATCTGCATCATACAACCATATATGTCAAACACAATCATGATGCTACAATTAGTACCACGCGGTCTAAACGAGAAAATAGTTGCTAACCTTTTAGGACACTTCAAAACAAAGAGGAGGAACCTTAAGTGTGACTCGGGAAAACGAGAAATTGTTTGTCTTGTATGAACTCAAGTGGCATCGCTCTCATAGGCATTTCATTGAGCACATCTAGTGCATATGAAGAGAAAAAATTAATACAAACTATGCCACCTTTCCTCCCTGAAGAAATGGAGGAGGGTTGTGCCATATATATAGGGCCAGCCCATTTGTCCCGGTTTGAGATACAAACCGGGACTAATGGGGGTGCCTGCAGCGCACAGCAGGAACCAGAACCATTAGTTCCGATTTGTATCTCAAATCGGGACTAATGGTCTCTAACGGACCGGAACAAATGGTTTCACGGCTCCAGGCCGTTGGGGTCCAGACCATTATTCCCGGCTCCAGCCACGGCCGGGACTAAAGGCCCGGACGAAAGGCCGGTTTTCTACTAGTGAAACTTAAATAGATGCGCTAAGGCAGGGGCAGAGCTCTCCTTTGGACAAGGTAGGTGGCTCTCCTACTTTGATTTTTGGATAAAAACTACATGTATATAGATATTTTCTTATGTGCATATAATTTTTGATATTTTCTGCTAACTAAAGCGGGCTCTCTGGCGGCATAAGAACTCGGATTTAGAAGTATAAATAAAAAACTCATGCACTTTTATAATATTAATACGTTAGTCTAAATAAATATAATAAAAGTTATCAAATATTTGAATAATAAAATAATAAACTTCTCAAAATACCAATATAGGGGAGGGGTATCCCCACCCCTATGGTTCTAGTTAAACTGATGAGTCTATGGTTCTAATTAAAATAATATGTCTCTCTACTAAACTTTTAGACCGTCCTCCGCGCTAAAAGGAGTACACTATAGAGAGGAGAGTTGGACTTGGCCTCTTCTTCTTTATTGTAAAACCAAAAATATTGTGCACGTTCTGAACTTATCTCGATGACTTCACGTTGCGAGTCATTCTTATGTGCAGAAGTGTAGGCGTGTCTGCGATTAAATATTGTTTGCCAGCGGGATGAAGAAACGGCAAGAATGCTATGTTCGGTACAATCTGTTTATCTGTGTGACCAATAAGTCCTATTCGGTACGACGTGAGTTCTTTTAAGATCGAATACTTTGCGTTTTGCAGTGTAAAAGTGAAGTTGCACGTTGTCATAGTATGCACCGTGAGAAACGTATGTGTCATCGCCCCGGGTTATCAGCTACGTCCCAGACGGACGCGAAGAGAAGTCTAGTTATTTTTAATTGATAGGATTGACAACAAGAGATAATATATTTAGATATTCTATCTATTGTCTTCTCTAGATAATGTGGAGATCTAAAAAAAACATGTCTCCTCTACTGTTATACATTTTTCTTAAATTATCCACCTTTTATTCAGTTAACTCATAATGTTTACGCAAAAACCCGATTTTGGAACCAAACATGACGGCCTAGGCTAGAGTAGAAAGACCCCCAAGCTATGTTATGGACATCGACATTAGGGACAGTATGACTGAGCCAAAAGGAGCACTCTCAGGATATCAGACACGTTTGCCGTCGGATTGTGTGTTTTGGTCGTTCTTAGCCGTCCGATATTGACTCTGTTTCCGCGTACGCCGCTCCCGGGCCGAATGTCCCGCGGGCCTCTACTCTGGACATCAAACCGGTGGCCTCCCGTTCGATCCCGTACGGACTCTCAAGATGTGGACGCCCACGGACCACCTCCCACAATCATGTTGTCTTGGCCCTGGGAAACCTAGGTGCGCCGCCGCTGCCGTTCTCGTCGCTCAAAGAGAGAAGGAGATACAGAAGATAGGGAGAGGGAGAGAGTGGCTATGGCGGATGACGGACGGTTTCGATGGCCAAAGGGTTTCGTGCTGCTACTTCCTCAACGCTTGCGGTCGAGCTGCTCTTCCACGTCATGGTGATGTGCGTCATCCAAGACGGCCGTCGCGCCATTCTTCCACCACTAGAGAGGGAATCGAGATGGTTTCTGAGCAAGGTCCCATATCAACATGGTAATCCTAACCCTACTATTTCTCTTATGTAGCGTTCATGCAATTCTCGATCTGTAGGTTCAGCTACAAACTCCGCGACCTTCAGGTTCTCAGTTTGTTTGTTTGTCTGTCCTGCAAACTCCCACTATATCACCGGCTGAAATATCCTAATTTTCCAGACTCAAATGTCTTGCTTGCAGGTTGTGTTCATTCTGGTTCCCCTCAATTTGCTCCTTTAAGTCTTTTTTGGATTTATTTAATCGTGGAATTCTTGATCTGACTATCTGCTATGACTGGATGCTAGGTCAGTTCCTAAATATCTCATCTAGGAGTATTTTATAAGTTTTCTCACTCAAGTATTATTCACAGCCTGAAATCGTACCCCCAATTTCTGAGCTTGGTCCAGGTGCTCTCATTGATCCAACGTTTGTTCACAACTTTGTGGATTCGGTGAGCTAGAAGAATATTGGAATAAAGCTCTTTTACTTGATCATCAGGTGACCCCAGTGAGTCAATAGAACTAATGATTCTATAATTATTATTTTCTACAATATAGATAATTAACTTCTTGTACTATTTTCTTATGGTACCATACATGACATTTTGGTTCTTTACTGAGCAAAGCTTCATATCAGGCATTGGAAACTAGGTTGCAGATGAAGTGCTCACCCAGGTATTTGTACATATACTTATTAAATACTTATTAGGCTTGCATGAAACACATCGCTTGAAGGATACATTTTGTTATGGACCTTAAAACATACGGGTCTGATTACTGAGTTCTGTTCGAGGCCTGATTATACAAGAGGGGAAAGTGACTATTATTTTCTTTGTTAGGCTCCGTTCGGAACTAAGGAATGTTGCAGGAATAATGCAAGTTTACTTTCCTTTGCAAATATTTCCTTTGGTCCTGTTGGGGACAAAGGAAAGAGTGGAACCATTTCCTTGGAAAGGCAAAGTTTCCTGTACTTTTCAAGGGAAACAAAACATTGGCCACGACCAAAGGAAAGGCACACAAACTCTGTTTTTTTAATCCCGTAGTTTTTCAGTTTATGATACACTCTATTCCTCCATCGTTTCCAATTCCTTTGTTTTGTACTCCTTTGAACCGAACATGGCCTTATTCATTGCCATTCAATAGATAGAACAACTGCAGGTTTTGCACTTCTTGTGTTGTACTGTTGCTTGGTTGTAACAAAGTTCATGTTATTCTTTGTAGTCAAGAACCCATCCACTACAGATTGCGTCAAGCTAACAAGCAAGTGTTATTCAATAAAACTAGGACAAGAAGGACCTGAACCGGACGATTTTAGCTGTCTGGTCGTGGCCCATGAAGGAAATATGCCCTGAGAGGCAATAATAAAGTTGTTATTATGTATTCCTTGTATATGATAGATGTTTATTTTGCATGCTATAATTGTATTGATAGGAAACATCAATACATGTGTGTTTAATAAACAAAAAGGGTTCCTAGTCATGCCTCTCTTATAGACTAGCTTGTTGATTAACAGGATGATCAAGGTTTCCTGATCATGGACATTGGATGTTGTTAATAACAAGGTCACACCATTGGTGGAATGATGTGATGAACATTCATCCGAAGTATAGCATTATGATCAAGTCATTGTGTTTATATTGCTATAACATCATACGAAGTAATATTTATCCTTAGACCATGAGATCATGTTAATTGCTAACACCGGAAGAGTATCTTGATAACATCAAACGTCACACCGTAACAGGGTGACTATAAAGATGGGTTCGATTACTACGAAGGTGTTATGTTGAGGCTCATGGATCAAGAGTGGAATTTGTCAATCTAGATGACGGATAGATATACTCTGGGCCCTCTCGGTGATATCACATTAGGATAGCTTGCAAGCAAGTGATGTGATCACTAGAATGTTATATCACGGGAATGAGAAAAGAGTGCATGTATACGAGATCAAACTAGGTATGGAGATACCGATGATGAATCTCGGACATGTAATATATCGAGAGACAAAGGGATTTAGTTACAAGCGTTAAAGGTTCTCACGATCACGAGTCATCGTTGGATATGTAGGAGTCGATCGGATCTCCGTGTCCCGGTGCTGATTATTGATGGGAGAAGGGTCTCGATCATGTCTGCATTATTCATGAACCGTAGGGTGGCACATAAGAGTTACCGGACACCATTTTGGAGCACATATGTTTCGAGAAAAGAATTGCAAAGCGCAGGAATTGTTTCAATAGAAACCGGAAATTGTTTCGGGTGAAATTGCAGAAGGTGGTTCTGCATGTGATATTGAAATATTGCAAGAGGCTATATGTGAATGTTTGTTAATTAAAGTAATTAACAAAATTCTGAATAAATTTAATAAAAGAGTTTTATTAAATGAGAGAGCATTAAATTTGGAGAAACTTAATGCATTTAAAGTGAAGACTTTAAAAGGGAATGTGAAGAGGCATTTTAATGTGGAGGAGTTACCACCACATGAATGGGGGAGGTGAGGGGTCACCCCCCCATGCGCCGGCCATGGAGAGAGGGGGCACCCCCCTCCTCCTATAGAAGGCCACCCATTCCCTCCTTCATCCTCACACCTCCTTGTGAAGGATCTCTCTCCCCCTCTAGAATTATTTCCCCATGGTCTCGGATAGCGAGATACATGTTCTCGGTGGTATTTCGTCTGGAAGGAGTTGCTGCTTCCGCTGGATCGCTGGAGCGAGGAGGTGGAGGTTGTCTGGTGGCTTGAACATGTGTGTGAGTGCGGATGCGCTGCTGAGTTGCGGCGCTCGGACTTCCTCACGATCTTGAGATCGGCAAGTGTACGACTACATCAACCACGAGTTCCTACTCGTTAACAAAGCTCGTTGTCTTCGAGGGTAAGTTCTCTATGGATGTATGTCCATCCGTTTGCTTTGTACCTAGTAGATAGATCTTGGCGTGTAGTTTACATCGTAGGAAATTTTTTGTTTTCTATGCTACGGACCCAACAGCCCAAACCATCATTGACCGTCAAATTAACGGAAGTTCTTGCCATGGGCCTAAAGACTCTAAGGGCAACTACCCAGGAGATTAAATTGGCCCATTGTGTTTGATTGAGCCTAAATGTGTGCTAAAGCCGATCTGAGTATCATCCATTTGAATTTCACTTGATCTATATTCGTACATCATATACTATCTTATCTTTCATGTTTCATGTGTCCAAACATTTATACATATTTCTACCTTTTTATTGAAAAATTAGACGGGCTCGGCAACGCGCGCCTACGTGATCTATTAGAGTGACGACCCTCATGAAGAAACTCGATTGTCGTTTGAAGTCTTTTTTAGTCATCTTTATTTCGTGAACAAGCTGGCCATAGGAGCACGTTATTGCTTCCTCTATAATAGTGCGCATCGCGATTGGCACAATCTCTTTTTTTTTTGAAAAGAGTATATATTAATATCACAGGGATACTAATTACACTCAGCCTCTGCAACAACGCATGCCCTAGCGGCCCTACGGATGCACATAGCCCAGAAAAGAGAAAGAAGAATTACAAAAAAGAAAAGTCCCGCTATAGAGAACTAATCCTCAAAGCAATGACACTGACACCATACGAACAACACCGGTAGTCCTCCACTCCAATAACAACGCCTTCAAAAAGGAAATGGTGCCCAAGCGCCATCGTTGCCCGATCAAAGATCATAGGTTTTCACCTTGGAGAAAGTCCTCGCTCACAAAACAATGCCTTAAACAAGGTCATTGCCAGGCACAACCAGTTAAGACCAGACCTTGGATTTTCACCCTGCAAGTTAAGACTAGGAACTCCCCCCGTGTTGTCTTCCCGCACCAGCAGTCACTGCAACGAGTCTCAGATCACGCAGCCAGTTCTCCGTCGCCACAAGAACTAAAACCACCATCGCTACCCTCATATTTCCGTTTTCCTGACATTCTCCACATCTGACTTCACCATGGTTCAAAGAATGGCACTTGGTGGGAACAAACAACAGAGCTTCGCAACGCTCCCGCTGAAACCAAACGGCCAGAAAAACAAGGTGCGCACGACCGAATACCTTCCGATCTAGCAATCTCTAGGCATGATACGCCCATGGGAGTTCACCGGCGGAGCCTTCCAGAACCCGCCTCTCTAGAACAGATCAATGAGGGCAGACATCAAGCAGATCTTCGTCTTCGTGCGAAAGAAACCAAAGGACCACCTCCTTTATTAGATCCGACGCAGTGATCCCCACACCGCCGGCCGGTTTCTAGAGAACGGATCGAGCAGGCAATTAGGGATAGAGAGCTGATCTAGGTCTTCCAACGGAATCCCATCGCCGGCACCTCCTCCACCAGATCGCCACCCGATCCACGCCGGTAGAGGCCGCCGCCTCCAGATCCAAGCTCAGCCACTGCCGGCCGGAGCCGCGAAGACGTCGATGGCGAGGGGGCCCCGTCCAGCGTCGACGTTCTCCTCCCTACCGCCGCGCTAGGACCGGGAGGCCAGATCCCTGCCGCCCCCATCACCGGCGCCGTGCACTTAGGCCGGCAGACCTCCGGGGGCGACGAGGAGGGAGAAGGATGGAGGGGGAGGAGGTGGCGGCGGGGTTAGGGTTTGCCCCCCTCGGTCGCCAGGAGGGGGCGACGCGAGGGGGCGAGGAGACCCTTTTTCCTGGCTACGTCTCAAAAAAAAAGATCTGGCACAATCTCTTGCCAACCAAAGCCGTTGTAGATTCAAATCGTTTGCCAAAGCATGTCTCTCTCTACACATTGTTGCCTCCAAGATCTCAGTGTCGCTCATCCCTTTGCTGACCAGCGCCAAAGTACCTAGTAACATACCACTACCGTTTCGAGCCACAGCTCAAGCCGCCTCCATATTACCAATCTTGGAGATCGCCACGTCGACATTTATCTTTCTTACTTCATCTGGTGGTAGAATCCAGCGTGGCGCCTCTGGCCCCACCCCTAGTTTTGGCGTCCCCGGGGTGCTGAGTAAGTCCAGGTCAGCAATGAACTTGTCGATTAAACTGAACGTAGACAAGGGGTTCCGAAAGATATCTCCATGCAACGCCTTCCTTTGCGCGTGCCATATTGTCCACAAAGTAATCACAACTCTTGTATGTTGTTGTTGACAAGCCGAGCTGATTGTTGAAGTATGATCCAAATTCTACTAAGAAGGTTAACTTCTGATGCAGCGGAGCGAAATCCATCGCCGGGGCCTTGGGCCAGATCATTGATGAAGATCTAGTTTTTCACCGTTATATATACCTCTTGTAAGCCACCAGCTGGTATAAGTTGCATCTGTGAAAATCTGTGTAAACAGTCCCCGTTATAGTTAAGTTTTAATGACTCGTGGCCGTGGATTTTTTCTCTCTTTATTGGAAAGGTTTTTTCACGTTAAATCTGTATTTCTTTGCTATGATTTACTTTTCGTTATTATTATTTGCTTGTCGCGATTCTAGCATTGATTATCACGGAAAGCCAGTCCCTGGACGTTTGGCTCTTGGATGCTGAAGATGAGCTTCACCAGTTCCACCGGTAACAACAGCCAGGCGCTTCTCGCCATGTTGCACCCGATCAACGAGTGCTTCCACGAGTCCAGAGCGCCACACAGCGCACACATACAGTGTGTCAATTGTTCGATGATGGAGGACGTCGGTCGTTGGCATTCTCTACCATTAGAGCGATGGGCATATGGTCATTGGCATTCTCTACCATCTACCATCAGAGCGATGGGCATGTGGTCATTGGCATTCTCTACCTCTGTGTGTTCTAGAATCGGTCTTGAGATTCAGGGCAGAGCTAGGCTTGGTGCTCTCCGGGATGTAGTACCAGTTTAGGAAATGGCCCAAAAGAGCAGATACCAGGGATTCGGCCTAGCATGTGAGAAGCCCACCTCGGCGAGCACCAACCGGCTTATAGCAGCACAATCTGGCCCACTAGAGCGATGGGCATGTGGTCATTCTTGTTGGCATGCTCGATCCGAGCTCTAGGTAAACGTAATCCATCTTGTTTGTCTATCTCTAATTTTATACTCCCTCTATTTTAAAATAGATTTAGCAAATTTTTGTAAGATACACTGTTTAGTATATAAATATATCTAAATTTATAAAAATTCCCAACATCTATTTTAGAAGGAGATAGATGAATCAGATATTATATTAATCAAAAAATAAAATTACATCAAGCAACATACATGGAAACTAAAAGAGGTTATCCTAAGAACTTTGCGGATAAAACTCAATAGACCGAGAAATACAAAACAATCCTTAGTTTTTCATGTAACCACCAAAGCCAGCGGCCTCCTTCCAACTCCAGCGCCGCTGAAACGTACGCCGGTAGAGACGCCAAACATCCACCGTTGCAAGATCCAAAAAACACCATCTCCAACGAGGTACATGTCGATATGTCATGTCGATCGGGAAAAGTCCCCGTGTTGTCTTGGATCAAGATTCACCGTCTCCCATCGACGAAGTTGAAGAAAGAACGCCAAGTCTACCACCTCCATACCAACATCCTCGCTCTAGAGAAACCACCTCGCCCCGGTGGCCATCGTTGTCGCTGATAAGGCTGAACGCCAGCGATATACCGAGAAACTGATCTCTCTAAATCTGAAGAACAGTGAGAAGACCAAGCTACTAATCTAAAGGACTGACCAACACATGTTGCCATCAACTCCGAGGCATCACCGTCAAGGTCACCACCGGTGTGGGAGTAGAGTTGAGCCACATTTATTTGCCCGGACGCCGCTCCCACCACCCCAATGATGCATTACAGGAGACAGACCCTAACCCTAACTACAACACAGAGAAACGATGTCCCCCTCCCTCTAGCCACGGGAGCGGCAAACGGAGGGAGAGAGGACTAACACTCTTGCTGTCTGAGATCTAGAGGGAGTTGGGGGTCATTATTTGCCTATCTCCCGTGAGACTCAGGAGTGGCGAAAACAAGCATAAGACGTTTCAAAATATAAGATGGGTCTAGATACATTCGTTTCACAAAATCTAAAACATCCTATATTTTTAGAAACATATGCTAAATTGGGCAGTTGGCTACACAAAAGAAAGGTCACATGATAACACCAAAGTTCTTTCAAACAATTGCCCCTAATGTCGTCCAATGAGTTGTTAGCACAAAATCATCATATTTGTAGCAAAATTTACCAAATGATTCCACTTTTCGTTTTCGAGACAAAACCACTATATTTTGGTATGTTTTCGCAGAAAACACTCATACCATACTGACATGGGTATGCCCAATAGGCACTCAACTACAGCGTACCTGGTGCGGCTCGACGGAAGGCCCACTCGACGAGTTGCCAAAGTCCACGACGCCTATGATGGTTCGACTGGTATGAAGCCCATATGGACACGGACTCCCAAACACACAAGACAAGGAAGCTCAAGACTAGAGTTTGAATCTAACTTGTAACCAACTCGTATTGGTACCTGAGACCTAGCCTCCCCATATATAAAGGCTATGAGGGTCCAACGAGAAGGCAACCTCTCAATCGCGACTCCCCCAATAGACAGATCTACGATCGCCACAATAGATAGAACACAATAGATTTAGACATACGCCAGATCCAATCTGCGCATACACCGTCATCGGCGACATTGTAATCCTTCGGATCCTTCATCAATCAAGAGCAGACAAGTAGGAGTAGGGTCCTCTACGAGGCCTGAACCTGGGTAAACCTTGCGTCCCTGTGTGCTTGTTTGCTAGCCGATCGAGACTTTCAGTGCATCCCACTTCCTCGAACCTAAGTCCATAACAATGGGCATTGATAAGTTAAACCCTCGTCAATTGGCGCCGTCTGTGGGAATTGAGTGCGTTGATGTTGCGATCTCGACGGCCCCATTACCAGCAATCTACGATTCGACTACTAGAGGCTAGATTTTATTCGGCTCTTTCATCGCCAAGCGATGGTCGAATCACATCCGGTCAATTCATCCGCGCCGGTGCGCTCAGCTTCGTCATCAACAAGTCTGTCGCGACACATCCCGTCTTCACCACGAGCATGTAGCCGAGTCACCAGCAGGGCATGTTCAAAAATCAACTAGAGCTGGACCGTTCAAGAAAAGGATAAGGAGATCTGAGTGCAGCCTCATGCAACATCGCTGCTAGAAAAAAAAGGGGCACGTTCTAATCAGATCGCAAGTGACCTTGTTCCTTACGAGTAAAAAGAAACCGTGGCCTATTTTTGGAATATATGCAATGCGATGATGAAGAGGTAGTGGCCCTATGGATTGGAGGATTAGAGGATTCCGCAATCGCATTGGTTTGGCCAAGTACATGATGTGTACGACAAGAACCAAGTTGATGGACCGTTCGGTTGTTTAGGCTCTCTAGAGGAAAAAGGACATACGTGGACAAGAAAAGAAAAAGGGCTAGCTTCTTGCGGCAAAGTGCATCCAAGAAATTTTTCGGCCACAAGCGCATGCACACGTGAATATTTGAAACAACAAGACAGAATCAAAAGTTACGGCTTTGACCTCAAGTTCAATTCACTGGTTGCGGCGACTCCTTATGTCACTCGGCTCTCCACTGCATCGATTCTCCTCTATCGTCTTGATTATGCTCGGGGGTTGCGCCAACTTAGTCTGCGATAGCCCGCTGCCACCATCGGTTGCACGCGGCCCACTGCCGTCATCAGCTCCATCATCCTGCTGCCGCATCGACTCCTTCCGCCGCACGACTCGCCGCCACGTCGACTCTGTCCACTGTGTTAACTCCGTGTCTACCGTACGACTCGCTGCTATGTCGACTCTATGTCTATCGTCCGCCGTGCGTCCCGCTGCCGCCATCGGCTTCGGCGACTCGGGGGCTCCCTCGACACCCGCGACCCGCTGCGGTCTTCGACTCCATCGACCCACTGCGGTCTTCTACTACAGTGACCCGCCATGGTCTTCGCAGTCGCAAGTTGCATCGACTCCATGTACGCCGTATCGACCCCATCGACATCGTTGATTCTACACTCGGGGGCTCCGCCGACTCCGCTTCGGCGACCCGCCGCAGTCTTCAACTTCGGCGACCCGCTACGTTCTTCAGCTTAGGTGACTCGGAGGCTCCCTAGACTCCCACGACCGCGACCCGCTACAATCTTCGACTCCGCCGCGAGGCCCGTTACCGCCTTTGGATACGATGACTCACTGCGGTCTTCGACTCCACCGACATACTGAGTCTTCGACTCCATCACGCGACTTGTTGCGGTCTTCGGATGCGGTGACGCGTTGCGGTCTTTGATTTCGCCGACCTGTTGTGTCTTCGACTCCATCACACGACCCGCTGTCGCGTCGACTACGTCCGCGATTGCATCGGCTTCGTCTACGGCAACTACTAATAAAGCTAAGTTTTCCTCTTAGAGTTGATTTTTTTTAACTCGCACTCGAAACACTCGGGGGTTGCGCCCTCTTCGAGTAACCTAATGTGCCGTAATTTCAACGCACTCGAGCACCTCATACGCGACAACCTGAGTAGCTGATTCTGCCTGATCGTCGAATCCTTAAACTCCGAGTGCCTCGGCAAGGTACTGAGACTAAGGGTGATCAAGCTATCGAAAAGGCCTAGCATATAGTGCAAAAGTGTTGACTTGATTGACACCAGAATCTTACTTTACAAGTCGACGGGCAAATATTCTTTACAAGATACAAGTACTTCACAACTCTATATGTTTCCTGCAGCTTACAAGGACGTCGACTGCGTCGAGCTATTCTATCGGTTCCTCCAACAGAAGTCGACAAGACAACTGGCTATGACATACACTCAAGACCCGAGTCGAGTCCCTCCTCGGATGGTTGCATCGTTTGATGCTACACACATGCGACATTGGTTGCGCACCCGATAGAAGTGACTACATCGAATCCATCTGCATCATCGACTCACTTGGCTACAACTCCTGGATTCTCCTCGCATTATTTTCAACTACGTCTACAAGATACAAGTCTCGAGTCTCTGCCCGAGTCTACGACTCCACCAGACACTCGGGGACTACTCCAAACTGGAGCACTGGTCGCGCATATATAAGATCCTCGAGTGACACGCTCTGAATCCTCACTCGAATCCACGATTTGACTAAGGATTCGGGGGCTACTCCCATAGGGAGCGCTGGCCGCGCAACCGAATAAAATTGTGAAGATATCCAAGCATTATGAAAACCCTTCACTCGAATCTACGATTCGATTGTGGGCTTCGGGTTACTCCCATAGGGAGCGTTGAAAGCATATTCGACTAAAACAAGCAAAAGACGACAGCAGTCGCAAAAGTTTTTTAGTCCCTGCCTGAGTCTTCGACTCAACCAGGCACTCGGCGGCTACTCCCACAGGGAGCGCTGGTCGCGCACCCTATGATTATTTTTCCTTGTACATCGTACTATGTGTTGATAACATCCACACTCGAATGCTATGGCGACTCCGCCTTATATTTTCCCTACAAAGAGATTGCGTCTCTTGGGCCACCCGAATCATCACCGCGATGACAAAATTCAGATGCTGCGCTTACAGCGTGAAGATAAGATCTGAATAAGGCCTGGCAACGCATCCGCTGCGCTCTATCAGAAATAATCCATACCTACAGGTACGATGAATAAGCCTTGACGGATGTGTCGAATGCTCACACTTATACACTGGGATTCGACTCTATAAGATCTCCGTGACCCGAGTCGAATTACGCCAGCACTTTTCCGAATTCGAGTCCGGAGACTCGAGTTTGAATAGGTAGCGTTGTTTTTTCCCTAGAGCAATTAACTGGTCTCAATCCATCGAGTGCACCAGGCACGTTTACCATCATCCCTATGAATTACTACAAATTTGACTGACTTGATGTACTTCTGGGTGAAGTGCTTCGCACTCGACATAATTGTCGACTCTGACATCCTAATACAAGACTCAAGACTTCTGAGTCTCCATCCGAATCTACGATTCACATGGACACTCGGGGGCTACTGACATGGGTATGCCCAATAGGCACTCAACTACAGCGTACCTGGTGCGGCTCGACGGAAGACCCACTCGGCGAATTGCCAAGGTTCACGACGCCTATGGCGGTTCGACTGGTATGAAGCCCATATGGACACGGACTCCCAAACGCACAAGACAAGGAAACTCAAGACTAGAGTTTGAATCTAACTTGTAACCAACTCGTATTAGTACCTGAGACCTAGCCTCCCCATATATAAAGGCTAGGAGGGTCCAACGAGAAGGCAACCTCTCAATCGCGACTCCCCCAATAGACAGATCTACGATCGCCACAATAGATAGAACACAATAGATCTAGACATACGCCAGATCTAATCTGCGCATACACCGTCATCGGCGACATTGTAATCCTTCGGATCCTTCACCAATCAAGAGCGGACAAGCAGGAGTAAGGTCCTCTACGAGGCCTAAATCTGGGTAAACCTTGCGTCCCTGTGTGCTTGTTTGCTAGCCGATCGAGACTTCCAGTGCATCCCACTTCCTCGAACCTAAATCTATAACAATGGGCATTGATGAGTTAAACCCTCGTCACATACTAAACTGGAATTGACACTATTTCTGACCGGTTCAACCCATCTGTCAGGTATGAGTTGGCACTTGTTACTAAGGTGGCATGGGTCTCACATGTCAGCCTCATCTCTCTTCTTCCTCCAATAATTCGCGTGGGTGTCTTTTGTAATTAATTATGAGCTGAAAGCCGATTTGCACTGACTGATACTACTTCTTTAAGGTTAGGAGAAGGACTGTTGTCTGCTTCCTCGCATCTGGAATCTCTGATTCACGGGTAAACCGCCGGTTTGCATGGCAGCTACAGAGCTTGGACGGTTTCACGTTTGGATCTTCTTCAGCAACTGCTCGAGGCCGTCTTCAGTAGACGACGAGCAGTAGCCATCTATTCAATCATACACATATAGCGAGACTGACGCACGTTGAAGCACAAGTACATGGAATCGCCTGCCTTTCGAGTGAAAAAGGAGTTTCGCCGTCGGAAATGGTACTCTCTCTTGTCGTTCTTCACCTCACCTATGGCGCTGGAAATTGCAGTACCATCAGAAATCGTCGAGTCACAGTTGACAAAGATCTTATACCTCGGTTTATATCTAAAGCTACAGCCGAATGCAAAGTCTTACAAAACCAGTTTAGGAAGTAACATTTCGATCCGATGGGCTAAGAAACAGCTCTCCCCTTAGTACTACCAATGACAACATTATCAAACATATCTCGTTAAGAAAACCAAACCAGTCGTGCTTCCAAAATAGCATACCTTTTTTAAAGCAACCAAGTAATTCATTAATAGAAAAATCAAGTTACACGAGCAAACAAACTTGAAAACTAAAAGCCAGATTGGGAGAAAACAGTTTTCCTGAAAACTTTGTAGATAGAACCCTAAAGGATAGAAAAATATAGAATGATGCCTAGGGTTTGTTGCACTCGCCGAAGCTAGTGTCTGCCACCAAACTCTAGTGCCTCGTAGACACACACGCTGGAAGAGACGTCAAGCCTCCACCATATCCAAAGAAGCATCATCATCCACCCAGTTATGTGAGTCAATGAACATGTTGCTTCAAGCAGCGACACACATGTCATTGCGGCACATCGGCGGGGGGCGTCTCCGTTCTACCTTAGACCTAGATCCACTGCATCACATCCAAAAAAGTCAAGCAATAAAGACAGATCCATCACCTCCGGACCAACATCCTCGCTCCAGAGCATCAACCTTACCCTGGCCCCTAGCGTTGTCATGAATAACAATGAAAGCCAGCGACACACAAGGAAACTGGTCTCGCCAGATCTAAAGAACAACAAGAATACTAGACTAACGATCTAAAGGACCGACAAGCACATGTTTTCATTGTTGGGTCAGGTCTAGAGCCATGACAGAAAAACAAAAAATTTGCCTATCTCTGATGTGCCACTCTTCCAAGATCCAACAGAGGTAATGACCATGGTTCTTTTCCCTAGATGCGTAGCTTCTGAAATTGAGGAAGCGTGTCAGGGCAGTTCAATCCTTGTTCCCTGTCAACTTCTCCGACTTTGGCCAACTCAGTCGATCCTAGGACGTCTCCGATTAACTCTGTCGCCGCCTCCGAGCGCCTGAGATGTGATGCCTATGCTAGCTCTCACACACATGCAAGGTGGATCAGCGGAGGTGAGGTGCTAGCCTCGAGTGTGCCACCGTAGGACAAGGTGGTGGGAGGCCCAAGTCTCTGTCTACAGAATGTTCGAATGCTTGTCTATTGCCTCCCCACCAACCTATATATAGGGAGTAGGTGAGGGGATATGAAACCTATTGTCCCTCAGTACACAATCCTAAACCTAGTCAGAGTGAATCCAACCCATTGACATGTGTCCCTGTCCAGCTAAGTCCAAGTTGTCGGATAATGATAGTCGGATCCTTATTCGCCTATCTTCACTCTCTTAAGTGCACGATCCTACAGACTTACGGTAAGCCGAACACAACTTAATGGGCTCTCACCCAAAGTCGATAGTAAACATCAGCTCCTAGGAAAGCATGATGGCTCCCAGATACTTGTTATTGCCCTCAATGTGGCAGTCGGAACAAGTTCCTTTGCTCACGATATTTGTGGTAAACAGCAGGAGAGCCCAGCATCCTAGTGTCGACTTAACTCTCTTTTCTCATTTTAGTAATACGTGATTCCTTTCTCCTAACTTTAGTTGGATCACCATCTGCTTAACCTTAGTTGAACTACCTCAATCAACACTAGATCTAGTAGTACATGGCCATGATACCGAATCATATCACACGCGAGGGCCGGAGATATCTCTCTGTGGTGGAGGGGAAAATCTCATCTTAGCTGATCCACATCACACAACTTACTTCTTAGTCGTCCCAACACCGACCTTATGGATACATGCTACGGACAATGAAAGGAGGACTCAAGTTCGTCTAGTCCATAATTCGTATCGTGCAGTCACCTCAAGTCTAAGGAGTCCATTGCGCTAGTAGGAATATATGATGGCTTGATCATGCCGACTAGACATTCGGTCCATTTGGCTAGATTACATCTTATGTCTAGCCAATGTAATTCAGATAGAATCTCTACGCACATGACTCGCATACTTCGTCATCTTCCAACTTACACATTATTCCGGCAGTGGGTGTTTAGCCCGACCTCAAACAATTAAGTACAAAATAACATAAACTGAATATAAGTGCAAGGTTCCACATCTGCATCTTATAACGCGGTAAGTACTCGCAGTCAAGTCGGACAATGTCGGGGGAATGACCCTGATACCTTCGATCCGTATTACGGATGTAATATAGCTCTTTTTCCCTAGTAGACCTAGGTTATCGAATCCTCGGGAAGCAGAAAGCGTAGTGAAGTTACTTTAACGGACCTTCAGGAGTTTTAGAATTCTTTTTGTGTTTTACCGGACCAAGAATTTGCTGTCTTTTGTTGTTGTCGATGATGGAGAGAAAGGGCCTAGGGTTTCGGTTTCACCTGTAGCTGTGCAAAACATCTGATGGGAATAAAAGATAATAATAAAGTATGCATGTAATTATTAGAGCAAGATAATTATATGTGAGCAGTGCATCCATAATTGCTATTGCCTTTGCAACCGCTTATAGTAATAACCTACTAGTCGCATCCATAGAAGAAAGAGAACTAATGATATGCATAGTGATATCACCGTTAATCCCAAGTAAATCCCTCACATACAGCCGTACTACCCCTTTTGTCACTGGGGTTCCCAACCTGCAGATTAGTCATTACTCATACTCCCTATACCTGGACCAATCCTTGGGGTCTTGGGTACCTGACAAGTCCTTGGATTGAGGCAAGAGAGGATACAATAATCATCATGTCATACAAACTAATACATGATCCCATCTATGATAAGTAACATGCACAAAAGCTACATGGCTATGCCGAAGCCCTTAGCCCAAAGAGAATTACTCACACATAGAGATGAAATAAACAATCATAAACATTGCAATGGAAACCATGAGATGGATAGCAAATAATCTTACAATGTCGCCAATCGAAGATGAGATCTACTATTACAAGTGGTGGAATATGGCTATGGTGGTGGAGAAGGGTTTAGAGATTAGATCTAAGTATATTCCTCCGGCGGCTCTTCGGTGTTGTGGATGCAGGTTTCTAGGGTTCTGGGGGGCCACCATTTCTCGTCGCCCGAAGCCTCTTTATATAGGGGTCCCTTCACGAAAGTTGTTCTGTTTGACCTAGCGGTGTCGATGGCAACTATACGGCGGGAACTATATGGTCGGAATTTAATTCCTGCCATATAGTTGGTCGTTAAAGCTTCTGTCTCCACTTCACGACCCCTGGTTTCTTTGGATTGTTGGAAATCTCGTATCTTTGACATTAATGTTGTGATTACCATCATCAAACGTCATTATCTGCAGTTTAAATGTAGATGTAGATGGCTATATTTCACAGAAATTAGACCCCCTGGTAGGCTAAGCCAGCCTCAACTGGCTAGCTCCAGGGATGCTTGACCGGATGGCCGTAGGACGAAGAGCCACAACCGGGTGGACCGCTCCGTCTAGTCTGCCCTCAAGATTCCCTGGCTAGCCCATCTAGCCGGGTGACCAGAAGAGCCGGTTGGGTGTACACCTCTACCCGGATGCCTCAGATCCATTGGCCAAAGATACGGAGGGGTGACGCTCCTTCCTGAGTGCACCCCTGATCGGACAGGCTGGCGCGCCACTCTGCCAGCGCTACAAGACAATGGTGCCAAAGCGCCAAGGCTGGAAGCTGAGGAGACCATTGTCTACTGACCGCTAAAGCACCAGCTAAAGAGTAAAGCATCGGCTGACGAGTAAAGCGCCAAGCTGATGAGTAAAGCATCGGGTGACGCCCAAAGAAATGGCGCTATGACACTGTAGCGTTGTCCCTCCTGTACTAGAGGCTTGATCGGGTCCTGGCCCACCGGCTGGGCCCGTCCAGCTGGCCCGCTTTGTAAACCCGAAGCCCAAACAGTAAACCCTAGAGCTCACATTATAACCTACCTCTCCCAACCAGTATATAAGGGGGGTAGTCCGAGGGTTCTAGGTAAGTCACAAGTTCTAAGTTCTCTAGATCCAATAAGTGCAGTAGTTCATCTTCTTCTAGCTCTCCATAACAGCTAAGGAAACAGCTCAAGGAGCACTTGCACTGAGCATTCGCTCCCCATATAGTAGATCCTTGCAGGAGTAGGAGTGTTACCTCGACAAGAGGGCTCCAAACCTAGGTACATCATTGTGTTGTAGTATCTGTGCCCAACCCGTTGTGAGTAGCCACCGATAGCATCCTGACTGTCCCCTCTCATGCCATCCCCGATGGCACTGCCGTGTTCCACACCACGACAGTTGCCGCCCACCATGGGGCATAGCATTTCGGCTGGGGTCATCTTTCGCACGGGACTTCCGCTCGTCTCTGGTGAGCGAGATGCCTCTAGCCTCGTCCTCACTCTCGGCTCCTTCGACTACGTCAATGACAACACATCCTGCTTCAACAGGGAAACCGTCCCAAGCGACGGCTCTGTCATGCACTTCGGCGAGCACCGCGTCTACGTCGCCACTATCACCGAGGATTTCCCTCGCGAGGTCATCATCGTCTCTGGTGCACCACCTGGCTTCTCTGCTCCGCGCGTCGCCAGCGGCAGCGTCGAAGTCATGATGGCCGGCTCAGGCGACGGTCGTCGTCCACCTCTAGAGCGCGATGCGGGAGCCAACAACACCACTCCCCGTGAGCAAGACCCAAATCCTTTGGCTGCCTCCATCCAGAACCTCCGCAACCCCATTGTCCCTGAGGCGAACCCAGCAGCGGCCATAGCTGCACTGGAGGCCACACGCCATAACCTCTTGGAGGAAGCCGGCAAGGTCGCCGCCCGCCAGCGCCGCTTGGACGCGACCATGCGTGAGTACAACACCTCACATGGCTTACCGCATATTTGCCGGTAATCGGACCATCTTCAGCTGGACCATGCGTGCGTCCACGCGCCCACCGGTTCTGATATCAGGCCAAGAACATGAGGGCCGCAGAAGCAGCCACCGCCGAGTTGAGCCACCTATAGGGCGATAAGCTGTGTCACCAATAGGCACGCGTCTAGCTCCTCGTCGCAATGGCCAACAAGCAGCATGATGAGGCAGGTACGAGCCTTGGGGGAAACAGCAAGAGCCAGCAGCCTCGCGGATGGAGGATCCAGCAGCTGGTGGCAGCAAGGCCTCCTCTCCAAACAGGACTAGGCAAAACAATCGTCCACGCGGCGTATCAGCTGGCCATGGGCATCACCATCCTGACATCACGGCAGTCACCAGCAGAAACCTCGCTCGGGCTAACAGAGATGGACAAGGGAAACGACATCAACCAGTCCATGCGAGCCAGAAACGTGCTACGCACGCGCACGCATCGACCTCTTGATGCAGTCACGATCGCTGGAGGAGGAAAGCCCAGCCGGCCCGAGGTGTTTCGGACCACGCATCCGGAATGAACCGTTTCCAAGGGGATTTTCGCTCCTAAGGGACACGCCAAAGTACGACGACTCGGTCAAACCGGAGGATTGGCTCATAGACTATGTCACCGCCATGGGCATAGCTAATGGCAACCGGCGGGTGGTGGTACGATACGTCCCCCTCATGCTCCTTGACTCGGCCAGAACCTGGCTGAATAGTCTCCCCGACAACAGCATCAACGCCTGGCTCGACTTCGAGGAAGCATTCATCCGCAACTTCACTGACACATACAGGCGGCTAGGACGGCCTCGTGAGCTCACCCTGTGCATCCAAGGCAAGGATGAGTTCGACCGCTCCTACCTCACCTAGTGGACAAGCATGCACAACTCCTGTGAAGGGGTACGCGAGCACCAGGCGATCGACTTCTTCGTCAACGGCCTTAGAGATGGCACAATTCTCAAGCATAAGCTCAGCCGGGTCAAGCCCACCACCATGGCTCAGGCCATTGCCATCGCGGACAAGTACGCCACTGCCGACGCGACAATGAAGACGGACATCATGGTGGATGACCAAGGGCAGATCATCATGGATAATTCCACAGACCGGTGCCAGCCGAAAGGGCATCACAACAACTCCAGGCGGCACGGCCACGACAACCGCCACGACAAGAGAAAGGATGGCCAGCTGGACAACCATTACTGGTCCAAGCAGGTAGGAGTTGTTTAAGAGGACCCAGCTGTAAGCGGCAGCCAGAGGCAGAAGCCCAATGACCGGCCGCCACGGCCCAAATACACCATCGAATCAATGCTTGAGGGCCCGTGCAAGTTCCATAGTGGCGGCAACAAGCCGTCTACACATACGACTCACCAGTGCACCTGGACGAAGAAGATGGCCGAGGTCTGTGGTTTACCACCGCCACTTCCTCCTCCACCAGCAGGTGGCCAGCAGGACAACTGAGAACCCCAAAACCGCCATGACAAGGACGGAGGAGACTATCCTCGTCGGGTGGGCAACTACCACATCTTCACCACCGAGCCGGAGACCAAGCATAACAAGAGGCGCCGTGAGGCGGAGGTGAACGTAATCGTTCCTCCCATCCCTCAGTACCTAAACTGGTCTGAGCAAGAGATCATCTGGAGCCGGAAGGACTAGCCGGATGTGCTGCCACATCCAGGAACCTACGCAATGATCCTGGATCCCATCATTGTCTCCAAGAAGCACTCCTGCAGATTCTCCCGTGTCCTTGTAGACGGAGGCACGCTGGACCAGCTTGGCATTAGCGAGTGCTAGCTAGAGTGATCTAGTACCTCCTTCCACGGAGTCGTTCCGGGTCCATCACATTCACCCATCAGCAGGGTCCGGCTGGATGTCATCTTTGGCACGGAGGGAAACTTCCGCCATATCCCATCTGGTTCGAGGTGCTCAACCTCTGCAGCACGTATCACGCCATCCTCGGACGCCCAGTGCTAACCAAGTTCATGGCGGTGTCGCACTACGCATACCTCAAGATGAAGCTCCCCGGACCAAAGGGAGTAATCACCATCACTAGCGACTATAGATGGTCGGTGGAATGTGCCACTGGTGGCTCCAAGATAGCCGAGGCCATGATCATCGCGGAGGAGAAGCGCATCATCATGCAGAACGTGGCGACCCTACAGGTGGACATGCCAGCTGGCGAACCAAAGCCAGCTGGAGAGGCATAGTTCAAGCCATCCAAGGGCACCAAGAAAATTCTGCTCAATAAGGCCAAGCCGGACAAGTTCGTCCTCGCTGGAGACAGCCTTGATAGCAAATAGGAAAGCTCGCTCGTTGACTTCCTCCATGAGAATCGGTATATCTTCGCATGGCCCCCCAAAGACATGCCTGGTGTTCCGAGGGAGCTCGTCGAGCACTCTTTACATGTCAGGCCGGATGCAAAACCGGTCACACAATCATTACGCTGCTTCCCTGAGGAGAAGATAAGAACCATTGGTGAAGAAATCAATCGGCTACTCGCAGCCGGATTCATCATGGAGGTTTTCCACCCGGAATGGTTGGCAAACCCAGTGCTAGTGCTGAAAAAGAACAAGACTTGTCGCATGTGTGTTGACTACACCAGCCTCAACAATGCATGCCCCAAAGATGCATTCGCCCTGCCAAGGATAGATCAAGTGATCGACTCCACGGCCAGCTGCGAACTGTTGTCATTTCTGGACACGTATTCCGGCTACCACCAGATCTGGCTGAACCCTGCTGATCAAATAAAGACAACATTCGTCACCCCATACGTGGCTTACTACTACACCATCATGCCATTTGGACTGAAAATGCAGGGGCTATGTACCAACGCTGCATGTAGAAGTGCCTGCAATCGCAGATTGGCAGAAACATGCACGCCTACGTCAATGATGTGGTGGTCAAGACAAAAGAGCGGCGGACACTCCTCGAAGATCTGAAGGAAACGTTCGCCAACCTCCGCCGGTTCCAGATGAAGCTGAACCTGGAGAAGTGCGTGTTCGGTGTTCCAGATGGCCAGCTCCTCAGTTTTATCGTCTCAGAATGAGGAATCGAAGCCAACCGGAGAAGATCGGTGCAATCAAGCGCATGTAGCTGTCGCAGAACCTGCACGACATGCAGAAGTTCACCGGATGCTTGGCCTTCCTCAGCCTGTTCGTCAGCTGGCTGGGCGAGAAAGCACTCCCCTTGTACCAGTTCATGAATAAAATGGACAAGTTCGTCTGGACATCGCAGGCGGATGAGGCCTTCCGTGACCTCAAGCGCATGCTATCCTCCCCGCCAATACTAGCGGCCCCCACTACAAAGGAGCTAATGCTGATGTACATTGCATCTACTAATTGGGTCGTCAACATCGTGCTTGTGGTTGAAAGGATAGAAGAAGGAAAGGCGCAGCCAGTCCAGCGCCCAGTGTACTACCTGAGTGAGGTACTCTCGCTATCAAAATAGAACTACCCCCACTATCAGAAGCTGTTGTATGGTTTATACATGGCCGCCATGAAACTGAAGCACTACTTCCAAGAGCACTCCATCTGGGTAGTGGAGCTATCCCCCCTTTTGGAGATCATCGACAATAGGGACGCCACTGGCAAAATGGGTGATAGAGCTCGCCGCACACCGCATCCGGTATGAGCCAAGAACAACAATCAAGTCTTAGGCCCTGTCATATTTCCTCTTTGACTGGGCAGAGACGCAGTACCTGCCTCTATGCCCTGACTCCACGCACTAGAAGCTACACTTCGACGCCTCCAAGATGTACGGTGGACTCGGATCCGGGGTCTTCATCACCTCTCCAAAAGGAGACCGGCTGGAGTATGTGTTGCAGATCCACTTCCACGCATCCAATAACATCGCCGAGTATGAAGCGCTCATCCACGGCCTCAAGATGGCAAAAGAAATCGGCATCAGGCGTATCCTATGCTTTGGTGACTCGGACCTGGTGGTATAGCAAGTATCGGGTGATTGGGACACCAAGGACGCAAACATGGCACTATACCGCTTCTCCGTACAGCAACTATGTGCCTGCTTCGAAGGATGCGAGTTTCACCATGTGCCTCGAGCAAACAACGAAGCCGTGGATGCACTCGTCCGTGTCGGGTCAACAAGGCAAGCAATTCTGCCTGGAGTTGTCGTCGAACACCTGCGCAAGCCCTCCATCACGCCATCTCCGGAATCTGACTCCATCGTGCCAGACGCAGACCCGAGGACTACCGGCTTGAAGTAACCTGAAGCCATGGCTAAGGCCCCGGGAACTATTATGCGACACCTGTGGACTGTCGTGCCGCACCTGGGGGCTGTCATACCACACCCGGGGACTGCCGCCTCCATCCTGGGGACTGCCGAGACGAAGGCCATGACACTATTAGCTGGCTCCAGCAGCCTGGGGGTTGCCGGTTTAGGTCTTCCACCTAGTAGGCCACCCGATGAGCCTGAGCCGGTCGGCAGAATCTACCAGCGCCGTGTGAGCCAAGAAGAGGGGATCCAGCTGCTGGTAGACATTCACCAATGCGAGTGAGGTCACCAAGCATCATCCTGAGCCATAGTGGCAAAGGCATTCCGCCATGGGTTCTACTGGCCCATGATGCTGGAAGACGCCGAGCAGCTGGTAAAGGCATGTAATGGGTGCCAGCGATTCAGCCAGCAAAAGCACACTATTTCGACAACACCCAAGACGATCCCCATCACCTGGCCATTTGCCATCAGGGGTTTGGACATGGTAGGCCCCTTCAAAACGGGGCGATCCGGCATGACACACCTGCTGGTGACGGTGGACAAGTTCACCAAGTGGATTGAGACAAAGCCAATCAAGAAGCTAGACGGGCCGACTGTGGTCAAGTTCTTCACCGAAATCATCACGCGCTTCGGCTACCCCAACAGCAGCACCACTAGCAATGGCACAAACTTCGCCAAGGGGGCCTTCGCGCGCTTTTGTGGAGACAACGGTATCCACTTGGGCCTGGCTTCCTGTAATATCCCAACGTTTAGGAACTAACGAAGGGTAGAAATGGGAATATGTGCATTTGCATGCATTCATCTGTAAAATCAGGGTAAATTTTTCACCAAATAAAAACCTAAGGAGACCAGAGTTTATTTCACTATCTAGAGGTAGATTTAGCTCTTTATAGTGATTGCTATAAATTTTGACATGATCTTTGGGGAATTTAAAAGAATATTGGGGAAATAATTTGAATTGGGTTTAAATTGAATCATTTGGAAAAGATTTGAAAATAAGGAGTAATTAGTAATTAAGTTTTCCAAAATGATTTAGTTAGTATTGTTTGAATATATATAATATTTATTAAACAATAATGTGAAATGAGAAGAATAGAAATAGAATAATTTAAATAAGAAAGTATTTCTTATTTCCTTCTTCTATTCAATTATAACAATACAAATACAAATATGAATCTCAAACAAGCATATTACAGGAACAAGCTACAATGAATAGAAAATTTTATTGAATGAAAGAATGATATTACAAAGATTCTTTACAAAGTGAATGAGTAAAAGTTGACAACATCTCCAATCCATAATCTTGTACCCGTGAACACAGAAGTAAACAAATACAAGTAAAGGGGGTATGTTAGATATAATGCTCTCAGCCATGAATAGTGAAATGCACTATTTAAATTGCATCATTCAGCAATTAGTTTATAATAGGGGCAAATTTCACCAATGTGCAAATATGTTCTTATCAAAATTTTGGCCTCAGTACAACATCATTGGCCTGGGGCAAGTTTCACCATTTCAGCAGAATAAAATGGCCATCACAGGATATTACCAACTACCTTTCGAACCCATCCACAGGAAAATATCTCAACCTTTGAAACTTGAGTCAAATGAAGCCCACTAGTAAGCAGCTTGGTCACTGCATGCATGTTGTGTGTTGTCAACATAGTAGCATCAACCCAATACACATAAAAGAGGTCACACAGCCGCAGCACAGCTGGTAGCTTCTACCTTAATCTCTGTCTATTCCACATCGTCACCAAGTTCTCAAAAACACATCTAAGAACACCACACATCTTCACAAACACCCAATAGATCAACCAGTTAACCCTCACAGCAACCCAACCAGATCATCCACAGGATGGTAACTTAAGGAGGGGGTGGTGCAGGAGGACAGCAAGGTCAACTAGCAGTCCATGGGAGCCAGGAGGAGCAGGACAAGTACCAGGAAGTGCAGAACAAGATCCGGGGAGTGATCACAGTTCCAAGAACAAGCCAACAAGGACAACCATCACAACAACATCATCAACAGTAGCTATATGGTGAGTTTCATACAGGACCATCACTCTATTGATTTTATCCATTGCATCAGAACCTGAGTTGTTCTATACATATTCTTTTCAGAAAACATCCAAGTGATGTGTATATCCATCCTAGAAGAAAGCTAAAAATCCAATAATAAACCTTTACAACTATAACCAAGATCTCGACCTTTGCATCACAGATCTTGGATAAAACTCTCTAGTTTTTTTTTGACCGGATACTGTGAGGCAAAAGCCACACGGCCTATTTTTTTATTATAAAAAATATTTATTTACATATGTACAAAATGAGCCTCTAAGGCAAATTGTCTAACCACAATCTTACTTCTCCAGCCAAATTCTTAGAAAACCTATGAACATGTAGAGACATGTCATGGATAAAGTTACTACGCCAGGCGGTAAACTTGGGTCTCTCATTTCTGAAAATCTTCCCATTTCTCAACTTCCAAATATGCCAACACACAATAAAATCCACCTCTGAAAAGAAAGGTTTTCCAAAGCTTCTCTTAGCAGAAGTTGCAATCTGGAGCATATCATCACCTGGCTCCCATTTAATTTGCAAATAATTCCAAACCCGGTGGCTAAAGCTACACTGAAAAAACAGATGTTGTCTATCCTCATAATTTTTGGCTAGGCAAAGTTCACAATGCTCACCATCTAAAACTTTCCACTGCCGCTTTTTTAGTAAGTCCCTAGTATTTAGCCGATCACTGATAAGAAGCCAGACAAAAACTTTAATTCGCATGATACACTTACTTTTCCAAATCCAATTGTAAACCAGACAGGTCACTAGAGGTTCATACGATAAGAGCATAGTACGTAGCAGGGAAGTAATCACTGGATTTCCATCTACATTTCCATTCATCTGGAACATCCAAATTCAGTGAGAATCCATCTAGCCATGAGGAGATAGTGGAGAACTCATCATAGGCTTGGTTAGATAAAGGGAGATGAAATAACTCTGCTCTATTCTGGGAAAGGCACATATCATGAACTGAAATTTTTTCATCCATTGCAAAGGAAAAGAGCCTGGCAAACCCTTGCCAAAGAGGCACAGTAGATCCTCCTATTTCCCACTCGTCTGACCAAAACAAAACTGAGGTGCCAGCCTTCACCGTGGGCTTAGAAACCATTCTGTAATTATCCATAAGCTTAGCAATGTCTCGCCACCAGAAAGAACCAGTGAGATTACAAGCATGCGGAATTTGATCCTCATAATAGGCTTCCCAAATGAGTTTCGCCCACGGTATGTCCTCTTTATTATAAAACTTATGAAGATGCTTAATTAACAATGCTTCATTCTTAATCGAAAATTAACAATACCAAGTCCCCCTTTCATTTTAGGCTTGCATATCATATCCCAGGCAGCCAGAGATTGCTTTGGAATATCCTTATCATCTCTCCAAAGACATTGTCTTATAATTCGGTTTAACTGATTAAATAATTCTAGGAGGCAACTGCAACATATTCAGAAAATGGATGGGCATAGAGACAAGTGTTGAATTAATTAATTGTAACCTTTGGCATTGAGATAAGAAACTTGAAGTGGCACATAATCTTCTCTCAAGCCTGCAAACAATTGGAGTGAGGTCCTGGATACTTGGCCTTGTTGTACCCACTGGCAATCCTAGAAAGGTAAAAGGAAAGGTGCCAATTTTGCAACCAAAACAAGCAGCTAGTTGTGACATAGTGTCATCATCCACATTGATTGGAAGAATAGAGGATTTGTGATAGTTTATATGCAGACCCGTGGAATCCGAAAAACACTGAAGCAAATCCTTGAGAGTTGTAAGTTGTATCACCTCAGCAGGCATGATAAGGAGTGTGTCGTCCGCATACTGTATTATAGGGTAATCTGGATCAAATGTGACTATTGGCAACTGAATCTCTCCACAAGCATACAAGTCATTAATCGTAGACTGCAAAAGATCAGACCCAATAGTATATACAAGTGGAGACAAGGGGTCACCCTGGCGGACTCCCCTCTTACAAAGAAACTGTTTTCCAGGTACCCCATTTAGAAGAGCTGACAAAGTTCCAGAGGACAATAACTCCTTCACCCATCTGATGAAGGTCTTATCAAAACCCTTATACTCCATAATCTTGAGCAAAGCTTCATGCTCAATGGAGTCAAAAGCTTTCTCGAAATCAAGTTTCAATATGATAATTGGCCTCTTTGAGATATGGCAAAGATGCAAGTATTCCAAAGTCCAAACCAAACAGTCCTGGATGGTCTTCCCTCTCAAGAAGCCATATTGATTTTTGTGTATACACCTAATTATTTTATCTTGAAGTTGATTTGCAGCTAACTTAGTTAGGAACTCTAGGCAAACATTTGTTAGGGAGATGGGACGATAATCATTAACCTTCTCCGGAGAAGCATTCTTGGGAACACGAGTGATGTAGGAATCATTAATATTGATAAGTCCAGTGGATCCAACATGAAAGTCATGAGCCAATTGATAAAAATCATCCTTAATGATCTCCCAACATTTATTTAAAAATAATCCACTAAAACCATCCGGACCAGGGGTCCCTATCTGACGGCTTGTACTTGATAACAGAGTCCATTTCCTCTCTTGTAAAAGGTTGTGACAAGACTTCAAGACCATCAACATGTTTGATTAGCCTATTCAAATTAAGGTCCATATAAACCCCTCTAGCATGGCCCATTCTTGATTTAAACGCATCAAAAAACTTCCCTGCCATTTGGTGATGATCTGTGACTGTGGTGCCATCATCCATCTTTAAATTTGCCACTGCATTCCTTCTAAACTGCTGACTGGCCATAGCATGAACATATTTTGAGTTTTCTTCGCCGACCTTGATCCATCTAGCAGTACAACGATTCCTCCAATATTTACTTTGAGTAGTAAGCAAACTCTCGAGATGGAGTTTGACAATCTTCCTGAAATTGAATTCAGGCCTAGACAGTTGTCTATTCTCCTCCATTTCATCCAACAGAAAGATAACAGTGTTGCAGCCTTGAATTAATAGTTTGATTTGAGAGAGAGTTGTTTGCCACTTCTTAAGAGAATATCTCAGACACTTTAATTTGTCTGCAATCCTTGCAGCACTAGTTAGTTTCCTTGAAGATTTATTCCATGAGTCCGTAACACATTCCATAAAACCTTTCTGATCCACCCAGAAATTCTCAAAACGAAATATTTTTGCCTTAGGAATAGAAGTGCCAATAGTTACTACACAATGCAAGTGATCCGAAGAAGATTTGGCAAGTGGCATTACCAAAGTGTTTGGGTAAATTGATGTCCAATTAACCGAGGTGAAAAACCAATCCAGTTGGACCAATAAAGGATCAGACTGCATATTCGACCAAGTGAACTGCCGACCTTTAATTGGTAGCTCAACCAATCCTAGGTGACCAATAACTTCGTTAAAAATAAACATGTCGTTAATATCATCACCCACACGGTTTCTGTTATCCACACTTCTAATGAAATTAAAATCTCCCAAGAGAAGCCAATTGTCATCAACAGGGATCTGAAGATTGTATAGCCACGAGACAAAATCATTTCTCTCTTCTCCTTGACAAGGGCCATAAATTGTTACAAGATTCCAAGTTTCTGAATTATGTACGGAAACAAAGTCTATTATAATGCGATAACGTTTGACTAGATACAAAGGAAGTACTTGAATAACCATTATTGGGCACATTCTATAAATAGTAGCACCTCAATCATGATTATATCTTATAATTTCATCTTAAACATTAATAATCCACCATATTATTCTTACCAAGCTTAATCAATCATTTTCCTAAACACTATAGGAATCATATTTATTAATTATCCATCATGGGATATTTGAAAGAGGGGGGCAACAGGTAAAAACTTTTGTTTCTACCTAGCAAAGTCTCAGACCAACATCATAGACTAATGGATCTATCAAGTGTAGCTCTATAGCTGATAGAAACCCTTCCAAGCTTAATAGCTAATCCAATTCAAGGCAAAATTCATAAAAAAGCTTAGCAAGAGACAGAAATAGTGTACCAACCAATTGATGGTATCACCATAACTATGTATGATAAGCAATCCATACATATAGGCTATATATCCTAACCCTCTCATACTTAATCATTTTCTTTATATATCAACCTAGAATCATTTTGTCATCTACACATTCTATAATCTGAAGTTATCAGAGAACAATTGGAGTAGATATCCAAATTCATATCAAAGCATATCAATCAGGACCAGGGAGCTAGCCATAGTACCATCAATCCAATATGGGGCAATAATTAAAAATTCAGTTAACAACCTACTGACAGGAACCACAGTCAACACCAAGCTCATAGCATAAAGTGCACTCTACACAACTAGAGTTAGTAGGTAATCACCTCAAAGAAGCCTAGTACCAAGGTATGAACCTTAGCACAGAGGGATGAACCCTAGTACAGTGGTCAACACTAATTAGAGTTCATACGTAGCAGGCACATAGGGGTCAGCGAGGCAAGAAAGAGGACAGGAGGGGGAAAAGGGAAGAACTCACCTATGGTCCTCGCTGTAGTTAGTAGAGGAAGTAGAACGGACGACGAGCATACACACGGAAACACGAGGAGAATCGGAGGCACTACAACCCATGCCAGGTTGCAAGCACGAAGGCCACAACAACACGAGCAGCACTAGCGGCACCATAGAGCCACCAGAGCATCGGAGCAGCACCACATGGACGACATAGCACCGAATCACCGGCAACCACTGAACCGTGGGTTTCAGGATGGAGGCGGCATGGTTAGGAGAGAGCTCTAGCACCAAATCACGCTGGACCAATCAACAGAGGATCGTTGACTGACTCGTCTTGCGTCACGACAGCGGCCGGAGTCGCACGGTGACGGCGGCGGCACCGTATCGCCAGGAAGGGGAATGAGAGAGGAAGACACAAGTACGTGTGAGAGGGTGAGGGGGTACTGGGCCGGTATGGGGCAGTACCACGCGAGCCCATGGGGTTTGACCAGCCCAGATGAGCCCAATGGAATAGGTCCAGTTTTTTAAAAAATAAATAAGGAAATTCCAAAAATTGTTTAAAAACCCAAAATAACCCTAGAAATAAATAATTTCTAAGAAATGAAATAAAAATCCTAAAAATACAAATAATATATCCAGGAGTTCATAAAAATATATGCTACCCAATAAAATTAAGAATTTTATTTTTAATAGAATAAATTTAGGTTAAATATTGTTATAATATAAATTCTTTATAGAATTTTATAAAGATATATAAAACACCTAAAATGAATAAAATTCATTTTTACAATTCTAAATGAGTATAGTATTTTAGAAAAATACTAAATAGTTATTTAGAGTAGTAAAATAAAATCTTATAAATTAAAATGCATTTTCTTAAATAGAATTTTAAGAAAATAATAATAAGATTTGAAATTAAATAAAATTTAGTTTTAAACTCTTATATTAATGTATTGTCCCACAAAAATATTAAATATAATATTTGCAAGATTTTAGGAATTATCCAATGACAACTTTCTTTTATTAATAAAGGGATTTAATAATATAATAAGATGGGTAGAACACACAAAGAGGATAAGTAATAAATGATGCATTGCATTACTATGCGTTTTCATTATTGCTTATTTAAATATTATCCTTTACCGGGCAATAATGGTCTTTTATAGAAATAGAAGCTCAAGGTCGAGTGCAAGCATCTGACTTCACTACCTTATAGTCACAAGGCAAGTTCATCACTTGCTCATGTCCTTTGAAGAGTCTTTATAAAAGTATTTGAAAATTGTGCGTGATCACCTATCTTCTAAAAGAGACAGAAAATAAGTATTTTGCCAAACAAATTAAATGTTATTATCATCCTAAGTGATGATAAATACTATGAATGACAATGGAATCTAAGATTCCAGTTGCCGAACAACTAGGGCTTAATAACCCATGACATTAGTGATTCTAGCACCGTATAATATGCGTTAACCATAAGATTTGGAATGGGACGGAGAAGTCAGTTGGATCTTCTTCCTTTCGCATGGATGGATGACCTTATCGTGAAGCTGCGGATTTCTCGTGGAGAATCCAGCACATGGGTGGAACCCCTCAGTGCCCCGCGATATTGTTATCTAGATTATCTGTGCATAGCTGTTGTGGTGAAGGTTCACCATAGCTGATGGTGACTGTCAGGCAGAGCTTCTTATAGAGTCTTCGAGAGGCTACCCGGACTGTACTCATGGTAAACCTTCTTGGGGGATCGTATCTTCATGCGGGGTCATGGAGAAGGGTAGTGTTTGGCTTGGATCAACTTCTGGGCCCCACATTAATGAATTGTGGATGGGAAAGTACGCCCGGTTGTGCAACAAAGATTTGGTCTCTTATGGGTAAAGCAACGCACCTCTACAGAGTGTAAGAACTCTAACATGTTACTCCCTTTTCTGGGAAGGAGCTACGAACGCGGCAGGAAAGGAACTCCATGAAGTTCTGGTCAACCTGTGAAGGCTGATGGGCATAGTTTTGACAATAAAATCAACCTTTGAAGAAATGTTTACAAAAACTGCATAGTACCAAGGACTTATAGTGTAAGGTGGTAGTTAGAGCATCAATCGTCCCACCGTGCATATAATTAACTTGTTGGGTAGCACTGTTACTCACCTTTTCCTTTGAACCCCTTGCTAGACTCTAAGGAGCCAGAAGACACTTCAATGTATGCTACTGAAGGCCAAGATAATGTCTACTATGAGGAACCAGATCTGTCTAGAGGAGTGGAAGGGGTGGACTATGAGATACGCTACAGAGCTGAAGGCAATGAGTCTGAGTAGTTGTCTATAGTTATCTAGTACTTAAGTCGAGCCAAGTAGCACAAACTTTACATAAGAAGCTGCTGAGCTCAAGTGGTGTTATGTCATTTGAACCTTCGTTCTTCCGCTGAAACTTATAAGTATGGTTTGTAAGTTTGAATGACTTTAACATACTGATCTTTTGGTATTGTAATAATAATGTGTGTATGTTTGTAATTTGGACTCACAATGTTTCTGTTGTACCACTCTGAGGGATGTGATATTTGCGGAACGGTGTTCTGTGAATCTCATGTCAACGAATATAGTGTACTACACATGCAGTGGTATCTTTGGGTCACATGGTAGTATCGAGCAATTTCATTGACCTTAGGTTGGAAACCTAGTAAAGGGAACTACCTGTAGGAGTCTAGGAGCAATGGTAAAGAGTTCTCTAGATTATATGATGAATATTTAATTGGGAATATTTTGTTGTATCTTTTAGTGCAACAATTCTTTATTATGATGCACTGTTACTGATTATAAATATTTTGTAAATAGCTAGAATGGTGCCAAGGTTTCCTAAGCAGACTTGTACTGTGGTGGATGGTAGTCTTGACGGTTACCAGGGAGAGATGGCGGATCAGCTTCCAGAGCTTTTGGGAGTATTTGGGTGTGAAGCCAAGATTCAAGTGAAGACTTTCGCATACTTTGATGGTAAAATGATTGCAAAGTACCGAGTTAATATCTGCTTACCTGAGAAGCTTAGACCAACACTAGCTATGCCACATGGTGAAGGTCATAGCCATATCGTGGAATTTAATGTTGCGCTAGTGGAAGCACTCGCCACTATTCAGGAGCACAAGGCTGAATTACTTACAGGAAGCACATACATTGTGATTCCTCATGATTCCATGGACACAGATTCAGCTGTGAATCATCTTCAGCTAGTCACGGAGCACCCAAGGTTAGCTTCAAAGTACATGGATCAATATCGGCTGTTAGTAGAATCTTTCTACAATGCTCATCGTCTAATAGTGGAAGACAATGAAAGCATGTTGGAGGATCTTACTAATCCTCAAAAAAGGGAGTTTTTGGTGGCTAAGTTAGAGAAGGAAGCAGGAGGTGAAATCATTCCACTATCCAAGGATATACCTATAGATCCAGCATCCTATACACCATATCCTTATTCACCTATGCCAGAACCCACCAGATATCTGGATGAGGGTACTAGTTATCCAGTACCACAGAATTCTCGAGGAACCGAGGATTTGAAACTGCCTATTGGAAACTATGAAGGATGGAGGTATGGATCAATGGATGGATCTGCTGGGAATCCTATTCGTGTAGAAGATTTTTTTGGCAATACCCGAAAAACTAGTCGGAGGGGAGTGATGTCTTATTCCGTTGATGGAAGGGATGTCCACATGGAGGATGTAGAGTCAGTTGAGGAAGATCCTGAAGAAAGGGTGTTTGAGTCCCTAGAATATTATCCTACCCCAGATAATGTGCACTATCCAATTATCGCTGAGGATTATCGTACCTAGCAGAGTACTTGGGGAGAACCAGAAACTGTATATTCTGTTAATTACTCTAGGGACAGGATGCAAGAGGCGCTTGAAGAAGATAGTGAGGGGGATGTTTCTGAAGACACCTCAGATGAGTTGGAAGGTATGGACGCACTTCAGATGGATGACGTGTCGAGTCCGGATACTTCTGATACTGAGTATCGTCCGTCAAAGAGGCAAGTCGTCCCATAGATGGTGTGTCGTACTTCACGTCAGCACGGTTGTACTCTAGGTATGTACGATGACCGTCGCGGCTTTTGGGGAGCGTGACCACTTGAGGTGGACTATCCCTAGTTGGGTAATACGTATGGTAGAGTTTGAGAACTTGATGTAATTAAATAAGTGAGGTAACACTCACAGGGATGTGTGGCACTTGTATAATATGGGTTGTAATGTACTGTACCACCTATATGAATGTAATGTATAATATGTATAATTCATTTTTTGTTCTTATTTGGAATTTTGCTTTCCATTGTGTGACTAGTTCTATGCATGAAGCTGAGCTCAGAACACATATGCATGATGTAATTATGAGTGTTCGCTTTATGTTACATGACTAGGGGGTTATGGAAATGGGTGTAGAGGACGAGACAGAACAACAGCGCATGGAGTGCGAAGCTAAGGGAAAGGCGGATAAAGACGCCAGAATGTAGGCAGATTTACCACCACCACCAATGAGGCCATTGATGGAGCAGAATTTCATGCAATATTTGCAGATGATGCAAGAATCCCAGAACAATTTTATGGAGGGGTTAATGGATCGAGTTGGACATTAGAGGGAACCTGAAGGTTGTGGTGTAAGTCTTTCAGATTTCCAGAATGCAAGGCCCTTACCTTTTGCATCAACTCTAGAACCAATGGATGCAGAGGATTAGCGGGCGGATACAGAGAGAAAGCTCAAGACTGTAGGATGCAACGATGAGAAGTTAAGGTATGCAACATATCTTTTGACTGGACCTGCAGCATCTTGGTGGGAGAATCAGTTGGTTATGCAACCTCTAGGTAGGGAGTATAATTGGGAGCAGTTCAAGCAAAGATTCTGTGATTACCATGTTTTGGAAAGTGTTATTGAATTGAAGCGCAAGGAATTTGAGGAACTGCAGCTAGGTTACTCCAGTGTCATGAAGTACATCCGGGAGTTTAGTGTTTTGTCTTGTTACGCTACTGACGAGGTAAGCACCGAGGAGAAGAGGAAGAAGCGGTTCATGCATGGACTGAACCCATTCGTGAATATGCAGTTGAGGCTTGCCAATAAGAAGGCTTTCCAACAGTTGTTAAATGCGGCCATCACTTTTGAGGATGATTACAAGAATGTTTAGGAGGATAGAAGGAATAGGGCGAAGCAAGAAACTAAAAGAGTTCAAGACAGTAAGCCTAAACCAAACCTGGAATTTAAACCCCGGGTTAGAACCACTAATAATCCCAATCATGGGGCATCATCATCCATGAGGAACGTTATCTACCATAATTGTGGGTTAATCGGACACTTTAAAAGTGAATGTCAGAAGCCAATGATCATATGCTATGGTTATGGTCAGAAAGGGCACATGAGGCCTGATTGTCCCAATAAACCATCGGGTGGTTGGCCTACATCAGGTGGTGGTCAAGAAAGAGGCAGACAACCTAACATGGGTGGAAGTTATGTCAAGAACGACAATGGCAAGATAGGCAGACCTAGTAGAAACATGAATTATGCAACCTTGGAGGAGGTGGATAATTCAGAGCAAGCAGTGATAGGTACGCTCAATATTCTCACCAATCCTAGAAAAGTTCTATTTGATACTAGTGCAACTACTTCATTTATATCTGGACAATTTTGTGATAAGTTTGGGATTAGAAGGGAACCATTAGAAAAACCTATGATCGTAGTTACCGCTGGAGGGATCGTGGTAGTGAGGAATATTAAATTAAACCAAGTTATCTCGATTTGTGGTTGTACGTATTTTGCGGACCTATATGTGATTCCGATGAAGGGAATTGCAGTAGTTCTGGGTATGGACTGGATGACTGAACATGGAGCCCAGATAAATTGTGAGGATAAAACTTTTTCAATTAAGTCTCCAAGTGGAGGAAGAATAGTTTATCAGGCTGACGGACACACTCATATCATGGTTGATCTTCAACTCAACTCAATGAAGGAGGCTAAGTTGGAGGATGTTCCTGTAGTAAGGGAGTTTCAAGATGTTTTTCTAGTAGAATTGTCAGGAATGCCACCCAATCGGAAGATAGAGTTCACTATTGACCTGATACCTGGTACCACACCTATTTCTCAAGCACCATACAAGATGGGTCCTAAAGAGCTAAAAGAGCTTAAAGAGCAAATTGATGAGTTAGCAAGCAAAGGATTCATTCAGGAGAGTGTATCCCTATGGGGAACTCTAGTGATTTTTGTTGATAAAAGAGATGGAGGACGACGGATGTGTGGAGATTATAGGAATCTAAACAATGTCACCATCAAGAACAAGTATCCATTGCCAAGAATTCAAGATTTGTTTGATCAAGTCAAGGGAGCTAGAGTGTTTTCCAAGATTGATCTGACATTAGGTTACCATCAGATCAAAATCAAACCTGAAGATGTTCCAAAAACAACATTTGTATCAAGGTATGGACATCATAAGTATTTGGTCGTACCTTTTGGATTGACTAATGCACTAGCAATATTCATGAATTTGATGAACAGAATCTTCATGAAATATCTAGACAAGTTTGTCATAGTTTTCATTGATGATATTTTGATATATTCCAAGGATAAAGAGGAGCATGAAGATCACTTGAGAATAGCATTGCAAATCCTAAGAGAACACAAGCTATATGCTAAGTTTAGTAAGTGTGAATTCTGGTTAGAGAAGGTAGAATTTCTTGGTCATGTGATCAGCAAATATGGAATTGCAGTAAATCCATCCAAAGTTCAGTCGGTGTTTGAATGGTGTGCACCAACTAATGTGAAACAAATCAGAGGTTTCTTAGGAATGGCAGGTTATTATCGAAGATTCATTGAAGATTTTTCCAAAATAGTCGGATCAATGACCAAATTGCTAATAAAGAATACTCCATTCATATGGGATGAAAAGTGCGAAACTAGTTTTCAAGAGTTAAAGACCAGATTAACTATAGCACCAGTCTTAGCAGTACCTGAAACAGGAAAGGATTACATGGTATATTGTGATGCATCCAAGGAGGGATTAGGATGTGTGTTAAAATGCAAGATTGTAAGGTAATTGCTTATGGGTCTAGACAACTCAAACCTCATGAAGTCAATTACCCAACACATGATTTGGAATTAGTGGCAGTAGTTTTTGCTCTAAAGAGTTGGAGGCATTTTCTTTATGGAGCAAGGTGTGAACTATACACTGATCATAAAATCCTCAAATATTTATTCACTCAGAAGGAACTGAACATGAGACAGAAAATATGGTTGGAGTTTATTAAGGATTATGACCTTACAATCAATTATACTCTAGGAAAGGCTAATGTAGTAGCAGATGCTTTAAGCCGTAAAAGTGCAGATGTTCAACCGACAAATCGAGAACTACCAAAGGAGTTACAATTGGATTTTGAAAGGTTGGAAATAGAGTTCTTAAGAGCAGAAATTCATATAGGTTTAGCTACCATGAGAGTTGCTGAAGAGTGGAGCAGTGATCTTCATCATGAGATCTATCTACATCAACTTGATGATCTGTTCACTGCTGAGGAAATCCAAAGAATTTTTGAAGGGCAAACATCAGCCTTTCACCTAGGAGATTATGGATCTTTATGGTTCCAAAACCATCTTTATGTACCAGATGTACCAGAGATCAGAGAGGTGATACTTCGAGAAGCACATGAAACACCATATTCCATTCATCCAGGGAGTACGAAGATGTACATGGATCTTAATGAATTATTCTGGTGGAATAACATGAAAAGGGACATTGCAAAGTATGTGTTTGAATGCCACACTTGTCAAAGGGTTAATGCAGAACATCAAAGTCCAGCAGGACCATTGCAACCTTTGGAGATTCCAGAATGGAAGTGGGAAGAAATTGCGATGGATTTCATTACGGGATTACCAATGACTCTGAAGAAAAAAGATCTGATATGGGTAGTAGTGGACAGACTTACAAAAAGTGCACACTTTATTCCCGTAAACCAAAAGGATAATGCTGAGAAACTCGTAGAAATATACGGCAAAGAGATAGTGAGTAAGCATGGAGTACCCAAAAAGATTGTATCAGATAGATGATCTGTGTTTACTTCAGCATTTTGGAAACAACTACATGAAGCACTTGGTTCAAAATTGGATTTCAGTACAGCCTATCATCCAGAGACTGGAGGTCAGACAAAAAGAACTAATCAAATTTTAGAAGATATGCTCAGAGCTTGTGCATTATATTTTGGAGGTTCATGGGAAGATCATCTACCTTTGGCAGAATTTTCCTACAACAATGGCTATCAAAGTAGTCTGAAGGCAGCTCCATATCAAGTACTTTATGGAAGAAAGTGTAGATCACCAATATGTTGGTATGAACCTAGCAGTAGCAAACAATTTGCACCTGACTATATCAAAGAGAAGCAAGATATCATCGATATTATTAGAGATCGATGAAAATACCTCAAAGTTGACAAAAGAGTTATGCTGATCAAAGTCGAAGATCATGGCATCTAGAAGTGGGAGATATGGTATATCTCAAAGTTAGTCCAATTAAGGGAGTCACGAGATTCGGAGTAAAACAAAAATTGAGTCCTAGATATATCGGACCATTCAAAATATTGAGTCAGAATAGTAGCTTATGCTTTAGAGTTACCAAAAAGGTTGGCTCAAGTTCACAATGTTTTCCATGTATCACAACTCCGGAAATGTCTTAAGTTCCAGATGATGCCGTTACACATCAAGAGATTGAGTTACAAGTAGACTTGACCTATGTCGAGAAGCCATGCAAAATTCTGGAAGAAAACTGGAAAAGGTCAAGAAATAGGGTTATTAAATACTGCAAAGTACAATAGGAACATCATCCTGAACGAGAAGCAACTTGGCAGAAAGAGGATGATCTATGAGAAGCTTATCTAGAATTATTCAGGTACACACCAGCAAACTTCGAGACGAAGTTTAAATTAAGGGAGGAAGACTATAACATCCTAGTGTTTAGGAACCAACGAAGGGTAGAAATAGGAATATGTGCATTTACATGCATTCATTATAAAATCAGGGTAATTTTTTTGCCAAACAAAAACCTAAGGAGATTAGAGTTTCTTTCACTATCTAGAGGCAGATTTAGCTATTTATAGTGATTGCTATAAATTTTGACATGATCTTTGGGGAATTTAAAAGAATTTTGGGGAAACAATTTAAATTAGGTTTAAATTGAATCATTTTGAAAATATTTGAAAATAAGGAGTAATTAGTAATTAAGTTTAAAAAAATGATTTAGTTAATATTGTTTTAATATATATAATATTTATTAAACAATAATGTGAAATGAGAAGAATAGAAACAAAATAATTTAAATAAGAAAGTATTTCTTATTTCCTTATTCTATTCAATTATAACAATACAAATACAAATATGAATCTCAAACAAGCATATTACAGGAACAAGTTACAATGAATAGAAAATTTTATTGAATGAAAGAATGATATTACAAAGATTCTTTACAAAGTGAATGAGTAAAAGTTTACAATAGAAACTAAATGAAGGAAACTAAACTCGTTCATATCTAATTCCTAGTCTAGACCTCTTGATCTCGAATCCATGATCTTGTACCCGTGAACACAGAAGTAAAGAAATAGAAATAAAGGGGGTTAATGTTAGATATAATGCTCTCAACTATGAACAGTGAAATACACTGTTTAAATTGCATCATTGAGCAATTAGTTTATAATAGGGGGAAATTTCACCAATGTGCAAATATGTTCTTATCAAAATGTTGGCCTCAGTACAACATCATTTGCTTGGGGAAAGTTTCACCATTTCAGCAAAATAAAATGGCCATCATAGGATATTACCAACTACCTTTCGAACCCATCCATAGGAAAATATCTCAACCTTTGAAACTTTAGTAAAATGGAGCCCACTAGTAAGCAGCTTGGTCACTGCATGCATGCTGTGTGTTGTCAACACAACAGCAACATACCAATACACATAAAAGAGGTCACATAGTCGTAGCACAGCTGCTAGCTTCTACCTCAATCTCTGTCTATTCCACATCGTCACCAAGTTCTCAAGAACACGTCCAAGAACACCACACATCTTGCCAAACATCCAATAGATCCACTAGTTAACCCTCACAGAAACCCAACCAGATCATCCACGGGATGGTGACCTAAGGAGGGGGTGGTGCAGGAGGACAACAAGGTCAAGCAACAGTCCACATGAGCCAGGAGGAGGAGGACAAGTACCAGGAAGTGGAGAACAAGATCCATGGAGTGATCATAGTTCCAAGAATAAGCCAGCAAGGACAACCATCACAGCAACATCATCAACAACACCTGTGTGGTGAGTTTCATACAGGACCATCACTCTATTGGTCTTATCCATTGCATCAGAACCTGAGTTGTTCTATACATATTCTTCTCAGAAAAACACCCAAGTGAGGTGTATATCCATCCTAGAAGAAAGATAAAAAGGCAATAATAAACCTTTACAACTATAACCAAGATCTAAGCCTTTGCATCATAGATCTTGGATAAAACTCTTTAGTTTTATAACTAGATACAAATGAAATTCTTGAATTACCATTATTGGGCACATTCTATAAATAGTAGCACCTCAATCATGATTATATCTTATAATTTCATCTTAAACATTAAGAATCCACCATATTATTCTTACCAAGCTTAATCAATCATTTTCCTAAACACTATAGGAATCATATTTATGAATTATCCATCATGGGATATTTGAAGGAGGGGGCAGCGGGTAAAAACTTTTGTTTCTACCTAGAAAAGTCTCAGACCAACATCATAGACTAATGGATCTATCAAGTATAGCTATATAGTTGATAAAAATCCTTCCAAGCTTACAAGCTAAGCCAATTCAAGGCGAAGTTCATAAAAAGCGTAGCAAGAGACATAAATAGTGCACCAACCAATTGATGGTATCAACATAACTATGTATGATAAGCAATCCATACATATATGCTATATAGCCTAATCCTCTCATACTTAATCATTTTCCTTAGATATCAACCTGGAATCATTTCGTCATCTACACATTCTATAATCTGAAGTTATCAGAGAACAATTGGAGTAGATATCCAAATTCATATCAAAGCATATCAATCAGGACCAGGGAGCTAATCCCAATTTAGCTCATAGACATAGTACCATCAATCCACTATGGGGAAGTAATTAAAAACTCAGTTAATAGCCTACTGACAGAACCACTGTCAACACCAAGCTCACAACATAAAGTGCACTCTACACAACTAGAGTGAGTAGGTAATCACCTCAGAGAAGCCTAGTACCAAGGGATGAACCCTAGCACAGAGGGATGAACCCTAGTACATTGGGCAACACTAATTAGAGTTCATACATAGCAGGCACACAGGGGTCAGCGAGGCAAGACAGAGAACGGGAGGGGGAAAAGGGAAGAACTCACACGTGGTCCTCACTGTAGTTAGTAGAGGAAGTAGAATGGCTGACGAGTGTGCACACGGCGGCACGGGGAGCACCGGAGGCACTGCAACCCGCACCAGGGCGCAAGCATGGCAGCCACAGCAACACGAGCAGCACTGGCGGCACCATAGAGCCACCAGAGCACTAGAGCAGCACCACAGGAACGGCGGAGCACCGAATAACTGGTAACCACCGAACCCTAGGTTTCGGGGTGGAGGCGGCATGGTCAGGAGAGAGCTCTAGCACCAAATCATGCTGGACCAATCGACAGAGCATCATCGTCTGACTCATCTCGCGTCACGGTGGCGGCCGGGGAGGCCGGAGTCGCACGGCGACGGCAGCGGCACCATATCGCTAGGAAGGGGAATGAGAGAGGAACACGCGAGTGGGCGTGATAGGGAGAGGGGGTACTGGGCCGGTACGGGCCAGTACCACGTGAGCCCAGGGGGTTTGACCAACCTAGATGGGCCGGGTCAGGGCTGAGCCAGCCCAATGGACTAGGTCCAGTTTTTTCTAAGAATAAATAAGGAAAGTCCAACAATTGTTTAAAAAATTAAAATAACCCTAGAACTAAATAATTTCTAAGAAATGGAATAAAAATCCTAAAAATACAAATAATACATCCATGAGTTCATAAAAATATAAGCTACCCAATAAAATTAAGAATTCTATTTTTAATAGAATAAATTTAGGTTAAATATTGTTATAATATAAATTTTTATAGAATTTTATAAAAATATATAAAATACCTAAAAATTAATAAAATTCATTTTTACAATTCTAAATGAGCATAGTATTTTATAAAAATACTAAATGGTTATTTAGAGTAGTAAAATGAAATCTTATAAATTAAAATGCATTTTATTAAATAGAATTTTAAGAAAATAATAATAAGATTTAAAATTAAATAAAAATTAGTTTTAAACTCTTATATTAATGTATTGTCCCACAAAAATATTAAATACAATATTTGCAAGATTTTACGAATTATCCAATGACAACTTTCTTTTATTAATAAAGGGATTTAATAATTTAATAAGATGGGTAGAACACACAAAGATGATAAGTAATAAATGATGCATTGCATTACTATGCATATTCATTATTGCTTCTTTAAATATTGTCCTTACCGGATAAGTAATAATTTATGGTGTTTTATAGAAATAGAAGCTCAAGGTCGAGTGCAAGCATCCGACTTCACTACCTTACAGTCACAAGGCAAGTTCATCACTTGCTCATGTCCTTTGAAGAGTCTTTATGAAAGTATTTGAAAAGTGTGTGTTATCACCTGTGTTATAAAAGAGACAGAAAATAAGTATTTTCCCAAACAAATGAAATGCTATTATCATCCTAAGTGATGATAAATACTATGAATGACAATGGAATCTAAGATTCTAGTTGCCGAACAACTAGGGCTTAATAACCCATGATATCAGTGATTCTAGCGCCGTATAATACACGTTAACCATAAGATTTGGAATGGGACGGAGAAGTTAGCTGGATCTTCTTCCTTTCGCATGGACGGATGACCTTATTGTGAAGCTGCAGATTTCTCGTGGAGAATCCAGCACATGGGTGGGACCCCTCAGTGCCCCATGATATTGGTATCTAGATTATCTGTGCATAGTTGTCGTGGTGGAGGTTCACCATAACTGATGGTGACTACCAGGAAGAGCTTCTTACAGAGTCTTCGAGAGGCTACCCGGACTGTACTCATGGGAAACCTTCTTGGGGGATCGTGCCTTCATGCGGGGTCATGGAGAAGGGCAGTGATTGGCTTGGATCAACTTTTGGGCCCCACATCAAGGAATTGTAGACGAGAAAGTACACCCAGTTGTGCAACAAATATTTGGTCTCTTATGGGTAAAGCAACACACCTCTGCAGAGTGTAAGAACTATGACATGTTACTCCGTGTTCCGAGAAGGAGCTACGTACGTGGCAGGAAAGGAACTCCATGAAGTTCTGGTCAACCTATGAAGGCTGATGGGCATAGTCTTTGAGAATAAAATCAACCTTCAAAGAAATGTATACAAAAACTACATAGTACCAAGGACTTATAGTCTAAGGTGGTAGTTAGAGCATCAAACTTCCCACCATGCATATAATGAACTTGTTGGGTAACACTGTTACTCACCTTTTCCTTTAAACCCCTTGCTAGACTCTAAGGAGTCAGAAGACACTTCAGTGTATGCTACTGAAGGCCAGGACGACGTCTACTATGAGGAACTAGATCTGTTCGAAGGAGTGGAAGGGGTGGATTACGAGATACGCTATGGAGATGAAGGCAATGAGTCTGAGTAGTTGTCTATAGTTATCTAGTAGTTAAGTCGAGCCGAGCAACATAAACTTTATATAATAAGCTTCTGAGCTCAAGTGGTGTTAGGTCATTTGAACCTTTATTCTTCCGCTAAAACTTATAAGTTTGGTTTGTAAGTTTGAATGACTTTGACATACTGATCTTTTGGTATTGTAATAATAATGTGCGTATGTTTTTAATTTGGACCCGCAATGTTTCTGTTGTACCACTCCGTGGGATGTGATATTTGCGGAACAGTGTTCTGTGAGTCTCATGTCAACAACTATATTGTACTACACATGCAGTGGTATGCTGGTCACCGCACTTCCATCACGCACCCCTAGTCCAATGGGCAGTGCGAGCAAGCAAACGATCTGGTCCTAGCCGGGATCAATCCACGGCTAATCGATCCACTGATGAGATCACCTGGATGCTGGATAGAAGAACTACTGGCTATGTCGTGGAGCCTGTGCACCATGCCAAACCACTCCACCGGCTACACACCATTCTTCTTGGTGTATGGAGCAGAGGCGGTCCTACCAACTGATATTGAGTACGGCGCACCCCGCAAGCTGTTGTACACAGAGCAGTAGGCCAAAGAGGCACGTGAGGACAGCATTGACCTCCTCGAAGAAGCACGCGAGCTGGCCTTGTCCATATCCACCATCTACCATCAGAACCTGCGCCGCTACCATGCTAGCCAGATCCGCAACGTCTCGTTCCGAGAGGGGGACCTAGTGCTACGACTGGTACAAGACACCAAGGGGATTCACAAGCTATCTCCATCTTGGGAGGGTCCATTCATGATCAGCCGAGCGCTGCAGAACAACTCATACTATCTCATCGACGTCCTCCAGGCGGCAAAGAACAAGATGGACCGCTCTGGCGAAGAAACTGAGTGCCCGTCGAACACGAACCTGCTTCGCCCATTCTACGCTTGAACAAGAAGCGCATGTATCTTACTTTTATGTAATTAAGAAGTTGAGGATCCTCGACACAGTCTCGGGGACTCCGTGAATCATTCGGCATTTTCCGCTGCATAATTTGGTGTTTTCTGATTGCATTATTTCTAACCCCGGATCTGGCAGTCTCCCCCAGGGACTCACCAAATGGCCCAGATGGCCGCGCATTCCAGAAGGAGAAGTAATGTACACGAATCTAAGGTTTTCCTCTTCGATTCCGGCTGTAGACCGCACGACGGCTGACAGACACGGCAAGAGCGGAAAGCTCGAAGACCCATACAAGAAAAGTCATAAGGAAAAAAATGTCTGGACGTTCCGGTTGCGCTCGCTCGCTCGATGTTGATAGCTGAAATTCAAAGTATTGTGCAGTACGCCAACTAGCTAAACCTTTGATCCCGGCTGCAGACCGCAACCCGGCTCGCGGCCGGCAAGGGTACAGCTTGAATGGCTAATGCCCACTAAGAAAATGACCAAGTTGTCATCTTAGCGCGAAACGGCAAAGTTTCCAACCCATTGAAGAAAATATAGACTATATTCCTCCAATGTATATCTAACGCATAAACCATTACTTGTGTTTTATTTTTGCACAAGCCAAAATCTAAGCCAAGTACCAGAGCCAGAGGCTAGTCGCCCCAGGAGGCAACAACACAAAGGAGCTTTGACCCGGCTGGATGCTCCAGCCGGCCCAAACCTCGGGGACTATACCCTGTGGATGCGCTCGCGCACCCCCACACAGAAGCAAGCATGCAACACAAGGAAGTCAAACAATCACAAAAGTGCAAATAAAAGAGCACAAGGCAAATGATATAAAGAGGAGACGAAGCTCCCAACAGAGTTCAACGCAGAACAAGAACAAGTTGTTCACAGCCATAGGCAAAGGATAAGTTCGCAACCGGTACAAACACTCCCGGCATTCCGGGGATCAGGCTTGAGGGTCTGAGGCATCCATCGAGGCTTGGCTGCTGGAGGCGACATCGGTCGGGTCAGAGACTGGAGGAGCCGGGGCTTCCGTCGGTCCTGCCGTCGGAACGGGTTGTAGGAGAACGGCTCCATGCCGACCAGGTCGCTAAAGTCCCGGTCCAACTAGACGAAGCTCCCAATCTTGACACCGTAAGAATGGATGTCAGGAACCTCGGCGCGAAGCTGGTCGTAACTAGTCCCTTGCTGGAATCCTCGGGAAAGGCTCTGAAGATCCACGTCAGGATACCAAGACTTCAATAGGGCAAGCACCATCTCCGCACCTCTGCGTGCCGCCCACTCCCGCGCCGCGTCCATGAGATCGGGAGCATCAATAAGCTTGATGGCCAGGGCGCGCATGGTAGCGGGAGAAGCAATGGTAGGCCAGACATAGGAGATGATGTCCAGGGTAGCGCTGCGCAGCTGGTTAGCTTCCTCTCTAACAACCTCCACCAGCTCCTCCGGATGAAGGTCATGCCCAGCAGCCACCTCAGGCACGCGGGTAAGAGCTTGGTTAGTCGCCTCAGGGTACGGAGCTACAGCCGGACAGGTAGCAAATGTCAAAACCGGCCGCAGAAGGAGAAAAATAAGGTCGTCAGTTGAAGAGTAACTTACTGGCGACGATCTCAGTGATCTGATATAGCTCTGCCAGCGCAGCCTTCTCCCGCGACTTGGCATCCTTAGGGCATCCTCCTGCTTCTTGTACAGGCCCTCAAGCTACTTGAGGTTTTTGGCGTGGATGTCGGCGGTCTTCTTGGCCTGGCCGGCTTTCACCTCCATTCATTTCTGGTGATCCACCAACTCGCCAATCTGAGCTTGGCGAGTCTTGTTGGATTCCTCCAGCCGGAGCACCTCCGCCTTCATCCTCTCCACCTCCCAATCCCTGCCCGCTAACAGAGCTGCAGGAAGGTACCCGATGGTCAACAAAAAACGCGAAAATTTGCACAACTGGGAGGACATGGAAGAGCAAGCAATCTTATATCCCAGGTCCTGCGTAGTCTTGGTAGCTTCAACAAAGGCTTTCTGCGGAGAAGAAGGAGTAAAAGAGAGAACAAGAAACCAGCTGTCGAGAAGAACAACAAAAACGGCAAGGAGATATTTACCTCCAACAAAGCCTCCATCTCCTTGTCCTGGCCAAGTCCCTGCTCCATCGCTTCAACCAGGTGGTGCACCTAGCCGAGAGCGACGGGGGCCGACACGGAGAGCCGCGCCAGGACAATGTCTGGCGGCGGCATGACCCGAGCCGACGTCCAGCCGGTCAACTGGAGGTCATCATCGCTCCCGGCAGCCGCACGTGACGCCTTCGCCCGGGCCCCGACACCATCGCCGCCCGATCCAGGAGCCTCCACTCGCCCGCCGTCTCCCGCAGCCTGCTGCGCGGAAGCTGTCGGCGCAACCTCCATGGGCTCCTCCGCCTGGTAAGAGGTAGAGCTGGGTGAGCATCGCTCAGCACCGGGTCCGCACCTTCTGTCAACAGGAGCATGGGAGCATTCGCGGCACCGCGCCCGGCCAAGAGAGACTCAGCAAGCGTGGAGGCGGCAGAGACACGATGTAGGGTCACGGCCGCAGCTGGTGGTGATGGCGCTGCCGCGCTTGCATCAGGTTCAGCCGACGCAGCTATATAGGGATCAGTCGGCCCAGCAGGCCCCTTAGCTCTAGCCGGAGGAGGGGCGGACGTGGTGGTGATGGTCGTGGAGACACCCAACAACATCGCTTCGCTGCATGAAGAAAATAGAGGCACTCTAAGCAAAAGGCAAGATCCATAGTCACACGCAAGAGAAAGAGCAAAGACACATACCCGGGGATGCTCGGCACGACGGTGGCGGCCCTTGGCTGGCGACTCTTCTTCGTGCCGCCACCAGTTGGGGTGGCACTGGCCGAGGCGGCCCGCTTCCCCCTTGCCCTCCCCGAGGTGGCCAGTGCAAGAGCGGCATCCTCACCATGCGCGGCTACAATAGTATAGGCAAGGTCGTCAAAAATCCGGCTGAAGATACTAGCAAGGAAAAGAGCACACTCACCGGGCGGATCCTCGCAACCCTCGTCGGCCCGGGCGGGGAAGCGCTCCGGCTCTATCTGTGGGTACTTTGGCCGCTTGAAGTCCGGGGAGAAGATGGGCAGCTCATGGTCGCCCATGTCATCCTCTTCAAGCTGCACCATAAGAGATACTCAAAAGGGGCAAATAAGGAGCAAGCAGAAGCCCTTCCGGAAAAATCAACCAGAAGGGGAAGAGCAAAACAAACCTTTGGCATAAAGTGGCATACCCTCTATCAGGGCGTAATGAGGTTTATTCGAGTTAAATTGGCCAACTAAATCCGTGCACCACCAATCCACCATTTCCGGCATTTTCCGCTTGCAAAACCTTACACTTCTCGCCACCCTCCTCTTGTCCTGCTGGACTGTAATTTTTTTGAAGGCAGACGTTGGACCCAGTGCACGACTTGACCATGGCCCATCTATTGTAAGGTAAAGTCTGCGCAGTCACGGTGCAATGGCTCGCTCAATGTATTGCATGGACAACACCGCAAAAGGTTATGGGTGTGGCTACACCGAGGTCGGACTCGTTTTAGCGAAAAATAAAGTCAGTTCAGACAACCCACTAATATTTCTATTTTTAGAATAGAAAAAGCAAATGAATTTCGGCTTTATTCTAAAAAACAAATACGCTACTTAGCCGTACTGCACGCATTGTACCACCTATATAATTATGAAATCTGAAAATTTAAAATATCTTCTAGCTCAAACCATTTATCCAATTCAAGATCTATTTTCACCGTTGGACTTGTCGTAATGAGATCTTTGAAACTAGATCCACGTTGGTATGTTTCGGCGACTTTTTTGAATGATGTAACTTTGTGGAAGTTACATGTAACTTCGTGGATATTGCATCCGATCAAATTACATCCAATTCACATAAAAAGTTATATCTAAGTTATCAGAAAGTTATATCCAGAAAAAAGTTACATTTAAATTAGCAAAACAACTTACATCATTCAGCAAAAAAAGTTAGATCCTAGTTAGCAGAGTTATATCCAGCAAAAAGTTACATCCTCAAAAAGAAAAAAAGTCGAAACATATCGACATGGGTTCTAGTTTTGAAGATATCGCCGTGACTAGTCCAACGATGAAAATAAAATCTAATTTAGATAAAAGGTTCGAGCTAGAAAAACATTTTTTTGGAACTCGTAATTAAATGCACAAGTGAAAACAACCTCATGTTTTGGCCAACCAAAAATGCACAAACAGATGCGTGGGACGATGATCGTGCGGCCGCGAGGTGTGACTTCGGTTTTCGGCAGATCAATGTGAGTCCGGAGATAGACTTTGTGAAAGGTTATACTTTCTCACGTGGCCACGAGGCTCTGGACCGCTCGAGACACGTGTGTATTCTCTTCAGATCGGCTGAGTGCTAATGCTATGCGTCGTTGTACCCGAAAAAAAAAAGTCTTTGGTCACAAACTCGCCTTTTTTGCTCTAACCTAATGTTAACAATCTCCGCAGATGAAAATAAAATAGGAGTAGTATAAAATGTTAATGGCTTCCGACGCCCAAGAATTTAAGGGGACAAAATGAGTGGTGCTGCGTTCCTTTTGGTACCTGAGCATACTGACACTGATCGAATTGAATCAGGGACCAGATGCACGACCGAAATCCAGGGAGTCATCAAGTCAGCGTGCAATTCAGCAGCATTGCTTCCTAAGCATGCACGGCTTTTCCCGAGCAGAGTGAGCAGTGCCGCTATTTTACTGTCTGGGAAGGAACAGTCCATGTCCATCAGACCGAGCGAGGAAAAGGTGATAGAACCGCAAGTGGCCGGTGGCAGTGTGCGATCTCCGGAAGCTGGAAAGCGGGCGAGGCGAGGCCACGAGTGCAGGGCTGCACGCTGATCTCATGATTAGCCGCGTGGCCCGCGGTACATCGCACCTCGCGACGCTGTGATGTGATCCGTGCTTCCTCCCCGTCACACAGTAGCCCCGCGCCGAGCTGGGACCCCGTCGAAGCAATGGCCGGCTATCCGGCTCGATCTGGTTCGCCCCAGACGCCGACTCCGCACGCTCATATCATAATCGTGTCACTGCCAGGCCATCGGCATGCGACGCCGCGGTCCACCTCGCAGCGACACACGAGCGAGCGAACGCTCACGCCGCGTGCGACTGCCCGCGCCCGCGCCGCCCACCCTGTCCCGAGGAGCGCAAGTCGGCACGGTAGAAAGAAACGGAGAGAACGCCCTCTCCCTCCCTCGTATCATCATCACACATGGTAAAACGGAAGGAGACAACGCCCTCCCCTCGCATCATCATCGCACATGCTAGTAAAACGGAAGCAAAGTCGCGTCGGCCAGACCAGCACACGCAGACGAGTCACCCCACACGGAGCTAGTGCAGCAGCACCGACGTCGCCATCTCGCGACACGGCCGCCTGCCTCCCGCCGCAGCCCCGCACACGCTTTCCCAACTCGAGCCCAATCCACGCTGACACCTCCAAGCTCTGGCTGTCCTGCTCTCCAGGCACCGCGCTAGGATTAGAATTAGGGAACGCCCAGGGCTCCAGGAGCTGCCTGCTAGCCATTAATGCCATCCAAGCCTCCTCGCGCGCGCCCCTTGGCCTCTGTTTCAGCCCCTTTGCTCGCATTGCCTTCTCTTGATTCACGGATCGTCAACTAGTAGTTAGTAATTAGCTCGATGCATACGGCAATGGAGATGAACGGTGACAGACCGCGGAGGCCGGCGGTGGCGCACGGTGCAAAGGCGGCTCCTCCGAGGAACGATAATAAAGTATGTGGCCTTGCATTCCCCTCCCTTCCTTGCGTCGGTTTAGCATCCGAAAAGTTTCGGCTTTTCGTTGAGTTGAGCGCCCAAGCCATGAATATATTCTTTGCGTTTCCGAGACGGTTCTCCTTTGCTTCCCGGCGTGTTCTTGGCACCCGAGAGGTGACGCCTGTCGCCTCCCATGGGAATGGGCGCCTGACTTCTTTGCGTTTTAGTCTTTCAATCTTGTCCTTTTTGGGGCCTTCGGGATACGCGCTCTACACTCTTTTTGTTCTCAATTTTGTTCTGAGGGTTCTGAGATGGGTTCGGTGGCCTGTACAGAGCAAGTAATTCAAACTTGAGTTTGTACTACTACGTGCCTTGTGAATTTCCGATTGCTCCCCACCACTCCTTCCGGTCTCTTTAATGTCTTGTCCTTTGCATCTTTCAAGTTTCTGTCTGACTTATATTTTCGCGTCCTATCGGTGTCCATGATCAAGGCGATGGAAAAGGATCGCAAGAGAACCTACTCGAGGGCGCCGGCCATGAATGCGGCTGCCCCGGCTGGCAACAAGAACAAAAACCAAGCGAGGAGAGACAGGAAAATGGCACTGCAGCAAGACGTAATGGCTTCTCATCTACCTAGTCTTGGATCCAAGAACAAAATTCAGTACAGTATGTAAACAAAATCACACTAGTAATGCTTCTGTATCTGGAGTTTCAGGTGGAAAAGCTGAGGAAGAAGCTCCGGCACGAGGAGAACGTCCACCGAGCTCTGGAGCGGGCGTTCACGAGGCCACTGGGCGCGCTACCTCGCCTCCCCCCTTACCTGCCTTGTCAGGTAAGTAAATTGGATGATTACAATTTCAGGTTATACTCTACTAGTTTGGAAGACGATCCCGTCCTGACACTCCTGAGTTTTCTTTGCAGCTACTGGAGCTTCTCGCGGAGGTGGCTGTGTTGGAGGAGGAGGTTGTCCGGCTCGAGGAGCAGTTCGTGAGTTTCCAGGAAGGTCTTTACCAGGAGGCCATCATCGCGTACCTCTCCAGCTCCGGCGGGGGTGAACGGTGGTCGCCGGCACAGCTCAGGCCGTCACCCCAAATGCAGAACTCAGAGGTTTCCTACTCGGCGCGTCAATGTTCCGATCAAGGTGCTAATAATTGGGAATCTCTGGAGGTTGTCAGCAATGCGAAGCTGACCCCGATCGGAAGGCCTAACTCTTCCCCGAGCCAGGTGATCGTCCTGGCAAGGAGAACCAATTCTGCACCACTAATTCAAGCAGAGATTTCAGATGGCCGCCTCTGAACTAATAATTTGCCGAGGATGCAGTGTACCGGCAGTGGAGAATCGCCCGGGCGAAAAGGTATCAAGCTTACTACTCTATAGTGTAGTGTAGTATTCAGAAGTACACCTACTAGTAGAACTGTTGCTGCTACTTTATTGCTTAGTTGATTCACCATGCTAATTAATGTTCTTGCATGACCCTTCCAATATTACAGACAGATGTTGAAGACACGCTTGTGCCATTTGTTCAGATAGGCATCGACCGATTCTGAAGGGGAGCGTGAGCTCCGCCGGTGGCCAAGACGAGGAGGGCACGTTGTCCCCGTCCATTTCAGGCAGAAGTAGAATGCTCCCACAACAGGCGTCTGCAACAGAACCGCATACATTTCCAAACTGCACAAGTTCGGTCATCCTCTTTGACGCCGGCCTGAGGCCAGACTCTGAATTGGTTTTGAGGAGGGGACAGAAATACGTGCCGAGTTTCTCAAAAGGGATATATATTTGTCAAAAATACTTGGACTGGGGATCCAGATCATAGAATGGTCCCTGTATACCTTGACAGAATCAGGGCCTTGATCCGAATGCTCTCATCAGTTGACCCGTGGGCCTCTCCTATCAGCAGAGGCCTGGAGTCAACACCTACAACTGCTGCATCATGATTGTAGGCTGTCCCTTATAATGGAGGTCTTCTTTTGCTTTTCCAATCAGAATGATCAGTTTGTAGCTTTAGGCCTTTGTTTCCGCTGATGCGGAATTTACGCCGGTAGAAAGCTTGTTTCTGGGAAACTTCACAAGTACTATGGGTGTGTTTGGTAGGTCGGGTCATTCGAGATATTCTCTTACCACACGAGATATTGTTGTTTGTTAGCCTGGTTTACGTCTTTGGGCACTGCCCACCTTATACCGATAAGGCCTCTCAGCACTGCCCACTTGGGAAGCTCAAGCCGAGCTTCGCAACTAAGCTCGACTGAGTCCATCTCGCAAACTGTCCCGCGTGCGACGCGTAGCCGCTCGTCCTCGAGGAAAAATCCCCCAACCCTCGTTTCTCGGCACCCGCTCTCTTCTCTAGCGGCCGTCATGGCGCCACCTCCTCGCCCAACCTCAACGCGCCGCGTCCCCTGCGTTGCGTTGCGCCTAGCCATGGAAGGTCCTGGAGCAGCCCAGCAACCGCACGCTCCTCTAGCAGCCCAACGACCTCACGCTCTTCTAGCAGCCAAGCGACCTCGTGTGCGGCCCCTGCGCCCAGCCATGGAAGATCCTCGAGCAGCCCAACAACCTCGTGCCCAGCTCGTCTCACCGGCGCCCGGCAACCTCGCGCCGCCATGGAAGGTCCTCGAGCAGCCACGACTCCAGCTCAGCTCCCTGGCCGTAGCTCGCCGGTGCAGGGACCTGATTGCTTTTTATTTACGTATATAGGGAGCCGATTGTTTTTTATTTGTGTATACATGTACCTGTTTGTTTTTTATTTTTGTATTAGAGACCCGATTGCTTCTTATTTGTGTATTTAGGGGCTTTTGGTTAAATTTTAATCCTCCTCGGTATATCTCAACACATACAACCCACAAAACAGTGGATGAATTCAGAATTTCTCAACAGACACATGCTATCAAACACATGCCAAAATCTTAACTCATACATGTTGAAGTCAGCTTGGCTCGACAGATATATTGAATCTGAGGTGGCCTGGGCTACCAAACATACCATATATGTTCATGCTCATGCTTGAACTAGAAATACTTACATGGCATGTCTATCACTGCATGTTGTCCGTTAGTAGGAGTATTGAATTTCAATGCTCTTTAAATGCAAAGTGAAAAGATTTAGGAGATGGTCTAAAGGATGGAGTAGAAATATTGATTCTGAACTCAGGACCCTTAAAAAAGATCTCATGGATAAATATGATTTATTAGATGTCAAATCTGAATCCACAGAGCTATCTGTGGATGAGCAGAATAGACTAAAACAAATTTATTCTGAAATGAATGTCCTCTGGCTAAAGGAAGAAGTTAAGGCAAAGCAAAGATTTAGAGATAGAGATATTAAAAAAGGGGATAGGAATACAACTTACGTTCATGTTGTATCAAATTAAAGAAGGAGAAAAATGTTTGTCCACTCCCTAGAAGGGCCTGAAGGGCTTATTAGGGAGGAGGATGACATGATGGGTGTTGCCACCTCCTTCTACAAAAACCTTTTCAGGAAGGAGGAGTCATTGGGCCGTAAGTTATTTGATGACTTCTTCTCTCCTAGTGAAAAGATTTCTGATGATCAAAATCAGAAGCTGGAGACTCCTTTCACTGAAGAAGAAGTCAAGACAGCAGTTTTTGGCTCCTACTCTGATGGAGCTCCAGGCCCTGATGGTTTACTCTTTCTTTTTTACCAACATTTTTGGGATGTAGTTAAAGGAGACATTATGGCAATGTTTGAGGATTTTTTTCAAGGCAAGTTAGATATCTATAGGCTCAACTTTGCCATCCTGACTCTAATCCCAAAAGAAGCTAGTAGTATGAATTTTTTTCGTTCCATCAGCCTCCTCAATTGCATTTTTAAAATTTTCACTAAAGTTCTTACTAACAGGCTAGCCTTGTTGATGGGTACTATCACATCTAGTAATCAATCTGCCTTCATTAAAGGTAGATTCATCTTAGAAAGTGTTGTTACTGCCCATGAGGTTATACACTCAGAGTCACATGGTAAAGCCCAAGGCTTACTTCTAAAGCTAGATTATGAAAAAGCTTTTGATAAGGTAGATTTAGATTTCCTTTTGGACCTCCTATCTAAAAGAGGTTTTAGTCCTAAAGTAATTTCTTAGATCAAGTCTATTACACATAATGGGTTTGTTGGTGTAAGGCTGAATGACTCCATTGGTAATTTCTTTGTTACTAGAAAAGGGCTCAAACAAGGAGACCCCCTCCCCCCTTCTTTTTAACCTGGTAGTAGATGTCCTGACTAGGATGCTCATTAAAGCTTACAATGCTAGCTTAATTAAAGGGCTTTGTACTGACCTTTACCCTGGTGGAGTAATCTGCCTTCAATATGCAGATGATACCATCTTATTTTCTGATAATAACCCAACTTATGTAACCAACCTTAAATGGGTCCTAACTTGCTTTGAGCAAGTCTCTGGAATGAAAATAAATTACTCCAAGAGTGAATTTATTCCTATAGGTCTTGAGAATTCTGATATTCCTACATACACAAACATTCTGGGTTGTGCTGGTGGCACTTTTCCCATCAAATGCCTGGGTATTCCTCTTCATTTTGAGAAACTAAGAAGAGAAGATATCCAGCCTCTAATAGATAAGATCCTCAAAAAGATTGATGGCTGGAGGGGAAAATTGCTTTCTTATGATGCTAGACTGACCCGCATTAAAGCCTGCCTAGCAAGTATTCCTATTTACCTTCTTTCCTTCTTCAAATTCCCCAAATAGGCCCTAGACTTAATTAATTCCAAAATGGCTAATTGCCTTTGGAATGATTTTGAAGGTCATAGAAAATTGCATCTAGCTAGCTGGAAACTAGTTTGCAAGAAAAAAGAATTTGGAGGTTTTGGGTATCCCAGACTTGGCCAATGTTAACCTCTGCCTTCTTGCCTCCTGGATCAAAACATACTCCCAAGATGAAGGAAAAATCTGGAGATCCATTATAGAAGCTAAATATGATACTAAGAACCCTAACATATTTTGTAGCAAACAAAAAGGGGTTTCCCAATTTTGGAAAGGAGTTCTCTGGGCTATCAATAGTATCAAATTTGGATATAGATGAAAAATTGGTAATGGTTCACAAGTCAGGTTTTGGGAGGATATCTGGTTTGGGACCTCACCCCTAGATGTTCAATTTTTTGAAATCTATGTTATTTGTAATGAGCATAATAAAACTGTACATCAGATTTGGGATGGTTCATCCATTAAACTCACTTTTAAGAGAAATTTTAATGCTGATCTTATGAGCCAATGGTACGAACTAGAAGAGATTGTTTCTAGTATTACCCTTTCTACTAATAATGATGCCCTAGTTTGGCAATATGAGAGTGGAGGGATTTACTCCACTACCTCACTCTATGCTATCATCAATTTTGGGGGTGTGACACCCATTTTTATCCCTGCTGTTTGGCAATTGCATATACCCCCTAGAGTGCATATTTTCCTTTGGTTGCTAGCACAAACAAGCTCATGACTAGAGATAACCTTAGGAAGAGACATATAGACAACCCTGTAGACTGCATTTTCTGCTCTGAAAATGAATCCATTAATCATCTTTTCTTCCATTGCTTAGTTGCTAGACAGATTTGGAACATCATTTCTAGTTTCTTTAAAATAGAAGTTGGGAAAGATTATATTTCTGTGGCTAAATTTTGGATCTCTAACAAGAAACATACAGTCTTAAACTCAGTTTGCTCTGCTACTTTGTGGTGTCTCTAGAAATTTAGAAATGAGATGATCTTTAATGGTCTTCCATGGATTAACTTGCGTCGGATTGTAAGGAGAATCCTGATTTCGGTGAAGCACTGGAGGCTGATCTTCAAGGAAGATATGATGAAACACATGGACAACTTTTGCAAGCACCTTTCCCAGGTTCTGGACTCAAAATTCACCCTGACGAGTGGCTGAGCAGGGGACAAGCTGATGAGAGGGATATTCAAGACTACCCTTCATCACCAGCCTCCAAGAGAGCTACACTGCAAGGGGTTTGGGCGGCGCCGACTTCCACACTGGAGACGACCATCTTCCCCTTCCCTGTCTAGCTTCTGCTTTCAACCGGTGTAGATGCACCCTTTGGCTTTGTAATTAGCTCTAGGTCGCTTTATTTTGAATATTTGGCTGCTTTTGAGTAGTTGTACGAAGACTTGGACCTGAACTAACTGTCAGGTTTCGTTGATGATTTAATGGAACCGGGAGCGTATGCCCCTTTCGATCTAAAAAATGACTAGCGCACATCCCGCGAGTTGTAACGGGAGAGAAAAAATGCGCACGGCCGAAAAAAGATCTTAAATCAGGTTTCACCTAGATTTATTATTATTATTATTAGAAGCTTCTAGCTGCACGGCAACTTCTTAGAAGAAAGGTTAAAGGTAAGTTGTGACTTATGCACCATGTAATTTATGTGTTAATGTGACATGATAGATCCAACCACTGAGTAAAAATATTGTGTAGAAATCGCCTGATGATTAGCATCTATTACAATTTATTTGACGGAGCACTGACCTTTGTGGTCATGCAACACTTAACCTGGCATGCCCATATATTTATGATCTTGGCCACACGTATATAAATATGAGCGAAAGGAAAAGCAAAGTATACCTAGAGAGAACCAAAACTGCACACTAAATTTTATAAGGAAATGAGGAAACGGTACAAAACTAACCTAAAGTTACTCAAATCGTTATTAATAATGAAAACCAAATTGTTTAGCTGACACAGCTTGAGGCAAGCATATTCAAATGGTTCAGTGGATTATCCTTCTTTTTCTTGCGGGTGATAAAGAAACTTAGAGCAGTAGCAGAAAATTTCCTTTGAGATGTGTTGGAGAAGTACACGCTCATGTACCTAAAAATAGGAGTAGTCTGGCACAACACCATCATTATATCTAGTTTGTTCCTTCTCATTTCATCTAGTTTCTTCCTTGCAATACGAATAACATCTCTGCGAAATCTAAAACCATGAAATCATATACAGTACATGTATGGTTCTCTTAAGAAAAAAATTAGTGATAGGAGGAGCATATTAAACTTGGCTTTGGACCTGTACTACTCGGGATGCTACAACAAACCAACAGCAGTATCAAGTATTGATTGCGGATCTGGAAAAAATACTATTGAATCCAATCGCTACCATCTCGGTTGTGCGGGCTTTCCTGAATGGCTCCATGTAGTCGCATGTATCGTGAAATTCGTCCTAGCTGTAGCCCGGGCTCTCCTGAAACTTGTTTGTTGACATTGCAAATCAATTCATTGCACTTGTAGCATGTAGGAGTATCATTCACACACAATCAGCTAGGAATCTGATAGCAATCAGATCCATACGCATAGCATCCACACGCACATGAAGCTACTAGCACGGAGAGACAACGGCAACCAGGCACACGCCGAGGAGCAGAGGACTTTGCCCAAAGAAAAGAGAACCGCGGAGGAAGACCGGGAGCAGATCAACATATGGAAACAGACTGCTCGACGCATGCACGTCTTGGCCTGCTCAATATCCACGGCCGTGCGTGTCTGGCCGGAGAGCAGACGCCTCCGACTCCGATTACATCTCATCCTCCGCCACTGACAACGGCGAGGAGGGAGGCCGCAGAGTGGGCCGGAAAAGAGTCGGGGCGGGGGCTGCGATGCCTTCCGTCTTTTTTTTTTCGGGGAGACAAGAAAATAAGCAATCCACAACATGTCAATTCTCCGTATTCTGTATTTTTGTGGGAAGCGTAAAACCATCTAAAAAAGTGATGGATAAACGAGAAACATTACTTTCTTTATTATTAGGTATAAATCGTGTCTTTTTAATCATCAGCAGAACCAGAAATAATTTAAATCTTGAGTAACCATTGACCACAGCACATCTTCACTACGAGTACACCTATAACAGACTACATTAATCGGATCAAGATAACCTGACCTCATCTAACACACTGAATGGCTTTTTTTTTGACGGTTAAGTGGCAGGAGTTCTGTCTTTGCATTAAAGTAAGGGAAAAACAACCCGAGATTACAGGTTACACTTTTAGAACAACTCGTGAAACAAAAATAAAACTATAGCAACAAATTCAAAAACACTCTACAGCAGCAGCCTCACCCCGGCCTAGCTGGAAAACGGGTCAGCTTTAGCTGCTCTATATCTGCTCTAGCTAAGAGCATTTCTAGCATAGCCCCTAAAAGGGCCGAAACTCCAGTTTACGGGTTAGGGCTGAAAAAAGGCACCGGTCAGTAACCGTAAACGAGGCAAAACCGAATTTATTTTTTCGGACCGAGACCGAAAACCCAAATCGGCCTGTATTTGTAGGGGCCGCTCGAGCGAACCAAACGGTGGATCCATACCTAGGGCGCGCTGAAATTTCACCGCACGCAACTGCTCGCTCTCTCCCTCCCCGCGCCGCCACCACACTCCGCCACCGCCGCACCGCCCGATTCGCCCGAGCCTGGCATCCCGGAGCTAGCGCAGGTCGCCCCACACCCCGCCCGCGGTTCCTCGCCCAGCTCCGGGTACCGCCGTCGCCGCGCCGTCCGAATCGAGGATGAGCTCGGGCGACGAGTCCGTCAATGTCAAGCTGTCCAATTCGTCGAGCTTGGACGATTCCGACCTCGACGAGCTGCTCCAGGACGATGAGGTGGAGGCCACCATCCTCCTTCTCTCCGTCAAGGGGCTGGAGGACCGCGCGAAGCTACTGAATCAGAGGCGCGGGTCGGTGCTTGGCCGGAACCACATCCAACGGAATCGCCACCTCGGCCACGAGCAGCTGATGGAGGACTACTTCGCCGAGGTACCTACGTATCCGCCGCATCTATTCCGTAGGAGGTATCACATGCGCCGTAGTTTGTTCGTCAAAATTGTCAAGGCCTGCGAAGCCAATTCGAATTACTTCAAGCAACGTAGAAATGCCGCCGGCGTAATGGGTTTCGGCCCGTTTCAAAAAATCTCGGCTGCCATGAGGGTGATTGCGTACGGCATCCCTACGGATTACACTGATGAGTATCTTCGAATTGGCGAAGATACTACCACGGAGTCGGTGCGTAGGTTTGCTCGCATGATTATCAAGTTGTTTGGGTCAACCTATCTCCGAGCTCCCAATGAGGATGACACAAAAAGTTTGATGGAGATCAATGAGAGAAAAGATGCTACCATTGTACTTGAGGCCGTTGAGCACAAGATTTGTGGACTTGACATTGTTTTTTTGGTTTGTCGAGAACACTCAATGACATCAACATGCTGCAAAGATCCCCTTTATTTGCCAAATTAGCAAATGGGGAAGCACCCACTTGCAACTACAAGGTCATGAACAATAAATATACAATGGGATATTACCTAGCCGATGGCATCTATCCGGATTGGGCAACTTTTTTTTAAATCTGTGAAGGATCCCCAAGACAGAATAGAAGCTGAATTTGCCAAAGCTCAAAAATCAGCTCGCAAGAACATTGAGAGAGATTTCGGTGTTTTGCAAGCAAGGTTTGCCATTGTTCGTGGCCTAGCCTGGTTTTGGGACAAAAAAAAACCTTGTGAACATCATGACATGTTGTGTGATTCTTCACAACATGATCATCGAGGATGAAAGAGAGTTAAGCTTGCCCTGCTTCTATGACAATGTTGGCACCCGAGTGGAACCCCAACGCAATCCAGGTCGCATTGAAGCTTTCCTTGAAACGCATCGGCAGATTGAGAATGCCAGTACCCATGCCTAGCTCGTTTATGATCTGAAAATGCACCACTGGCAGCGACATGGCCGTCGCCTTTGATCCTACCATTCCATTCATTTATGTGTGACATATATCATTGTTGAGATATTTGTTCATTTGTTCAATTTTCCGAGAATTATTGTAATTTGGTTGAGACATTTTTCATTTGTTCAATTTTCCCAAAACTGTTGTAATAATTTGGTTCAGACATTTATTTATGGGGTTTTTATCATTTCTGCCACTATGACCAACCCAATACTCAGTTTTGCCATTTGACCGATCGAAACTCTAGTTTTGCCACTACTCCGTTACAACACCCCTCAATTTTGCCATTCCATCATATTTCCACTGTTAGTGTATAATCATTTTTGCCATTCTTGTTTCTCTACCCCTTTTCTATTTATTTTGTATCTCACTAACTAATTTTTCATTCTGTCATCTCTCTTAACATTGTTAGTCCGTGTGGAGAAGCTGAGCAGGTACTACACCAAATCTAGATCGAGCGATATCTCCGAACGCACCATTCTACTCGATGTGATACACACCACTCATATGGTGCAACACGTCCTCATGCACGCGCCAAGCCCACACGCTTGAGGTAGGGCATGCCCGAAAGTAGTAAACTACCAATGACATGCATGTATAGCGAAGGGCCAGATCCAATCTTGTGGAGTGAGATGCGGGGCAAGCTAGCTAGTTGTGAGCACGTAGTTTACGTATATATGATTACTCCGTTAGTGTTCCATGGATATGCGGATGACACGAATCTTGATGCGGCCATGCAGGCGTCCTTGGGCGGCATCTTCCCAGCATCACTGATGACCTTGTGTTGGACATTCTCGAAGACGACGATGGCAGAGACCATGCATGGTGCTGGCTCGAACAAGTCCTGGGCGCTGTTTATTCTATCGCTGATTGAACTTATTAGCCTTGGCATATAACGGTGGTGGAACCACAAATACAGTTCCTAAATGACACTGATGCGGATATGCCGAGGTCACACCTCATAGAATAGGTAAAAAACATATCACAAGTTTCATTAAATGGGTAAATGAAAGTACTTTCTGTTATGTAGGGTAAATATTGTTAGAAAAATAAAATTAGAGGATCAAAAATGGAATTAACTCTAAGAGAAAGGTGTGCAAAACATGAAATGGCAGAATTGATTATAGACTAACGGTGGAAAAATTATAAAATGGCAAAATTGAGGAGTGTTGTAACGGAGTAGTGGCAAAACTGGAGTTTTGATCGGTCAAATGGCAAAATTGAGGTTATGGTTGGTCATAGTGGCAGAAATGATAAAAACCCTTATTTATGTGTTGTAATAATTTGGATGATTATTTGATTAATTATGGTCGATTGTTGTATGTCTTGCATATAAATTCTATGAAAAACCCTGCCTTTATGGGTTCGGAAGCCGCTGGCGATTTTTCGACCCGTAAACACGAGTTCGGTGAACTGAACTCCGGGTTTTCAGTCCGCGTGTTTACGGGCTCTGCTAGAGATGCTCTAAGCTAGCAACCGTGATAGCAGGCATAGACTGCCCCTAGAAAATACATCGTCCACGTTCTTTCCAAACATGCCAAAAGATGTACACTGAGGCTATGATGTCACACTTCTTTTGCTCATCTTTCTTTCCGCTTTGAAGCTTCGTCCACCACATGTTCAGAGTTCGAGAGGTTGAAGCCAACTGAACTGCCTTTCGTTTGTGGTTTGGAATAGAGCCCAAACTTCCTTAGCGTAGGGACAATGCAGCGTCAGATGGGCAGCTGTCTCAAACACCTGATCGCAAAGGCATCATCTAGCATCGTGGGGAAGACCTCGAGCTCAGAGACGCTCAACCGTTCAGCTCCTATTTTGTAGCATTAGCCACAATAAGAATTTCACCTTCCCCTCAACACGAATCCTCCAGACTTGCTGCAGTTTTGGGAACTGCAGCCTGCCAAAGAATTAAGCCTCATAAGCCGAGCGAGCAGAGTATTATCCATTAGCGGTGAGGTTCCACTTGATGTCGTCTCGATCTTCAGAGAGTTGTACTCCCTGCAGCATAGACCATAGCTAGATGAATTGATCGAGCTGGGCTTCGGTATCGATGCGCTGAAGCCCCTTCACCCATCTTCCGTTAGAGAGCGCAGCTTTGATAGTCATGTTCTTGTGCCTGGCCAACAGGTAGCAAAAAGGAGCCAGCTGCATTGGTGCCTGCCTGTGCAACCAATGATCAGCCTTGAATGAAGCAGTGGCACCATCTCCCAGGGTGATCGTAGTAGCAGCCGCAAACATGGCCTTGTCACTTTGATCACAAGGCGTCGGGGACCCAATCCATGGCCTTTCAGTGTCTTTCCAGCGATACCATTCTCACCAAAGCCGTAGCGCACGGCTGAAGGCTTACATGTCCTTAATTCCCAGGCCACCATAGCTAAGCGGTGCCGAGATTCTCTACCAATTCACAAGACATTTTCCCCCACTGATATTCTCCACCTCAGGATCCCAAAGTAAGTTCCTTCGAATCTTATTGAAGCGCTTGACCATCCATTTCTCCGCAGGGAATGCCGTTAAGGAATTGGTTGCCGTCACAGTGAGGATGTTGTTGATCAGCGCCAATCTACCACGGTGATTTAGCAGCCTGTCCTTCCATCCCTTCAACCTACCCATAGATCTGTCAATGAGAGGTTAGACCTCGATTTTCGTCGGTTTTCTGAAGCCCAACGACAACCCTAGATAATTGCAGGGGAAGGAGCGCTGCCTTCCACCAAAATCACTCAAGATATGGTTCAGATCGATGCCTTGATAGGCTACCGAGTAGGCAGTGCATTTCTCCAGGTTTGTTCCCAGGCCTGATGCGTTGGCAAAAAGCTCCAGGATCTATTGGACAACCCCAATGTCTTCAGTTCTCGTATTAACAAACAAGGTTGCGACATTAGCGTAAAAGCTAGCTCGAAGGCATGCAGATTTCAGGGTTAGAGGCAACAACATAGCTTGTTGGGTGGCACGCTCAAACAACTATAGAGGCTCCATAGCAAGGATGAACAGCATGGGAGACAGGGGGTCCCCCTGTCGCAGCCCTCGTCGATGAGGGAAAGGGGCCCCAGGGCTGCCATTAAGGCAAATTCGAGAGGTGGAAGAGGCCAAGATGAGGGATTGGATGTTTTGCCAACATTGTCCAAATCCCATATAGGTTAGCACTTTCAGTAAAAAAACCAATTCAGAGAGTCAAAAGCCTTGGCGATGTCCAACTTCAGAAAAATGAGAGGGGTCTTCTTTTTGTGGGCTGCCTTGATGATTTTTCTTCCTTTGATGAACGCACTCTGCCCATTAGAAACTAGCTGATGCAACTCAGGAGCCAATCTGTTCGCAAGAAGCTTGCATAGGATCTTGGTTGCGCTATGCATAAGGCTAATAGGCTTGTAGTCTTTGGCATCAGCAACATCGTTCTTCTTGAGGATTAGGATGATGTTGGCAATGTTTAATAGGTTCAGTGGTTCCCTTTGAGGGCATGCATCCGATCCATGGCACCTAGCAAATCCAGCTTCACCACATCCCAACAAGATTTAAAGAAGCCGCCAATAAAGCCATCGGGGCCTAGGGCCTTCTCCCCATGCAAATGATCAATGGCTTCCTTCAATTCCTCCATGGAGAAGCAGTTATCAAGGTGGTTGAGGTCAGCATATGGCAGCCGAAACTCTTCCCAATTGAGGTTAGCAGTGGCTAGGCTGAAGGGAATATGCCCGAGAGGCAATAATAAAGTTGTTATTTTCTTATTCCATGGTTATGATAAAGTTTTATTTTACATGCTATAATTGTATTAATTGGAAACGTTAATACATGTGTGTTTAATAAAAAAATACAAGGTTCCTAGTAATGTCTCTCATATAAACTAGCTCGTTGATTAACAAGATGATCAAGGTTTCCTGATCATAGACATTGGATGTTGTTAATAATAAGGTCACAACATTTGTGAAATGATGTGATGAACATTCATCCGAATTATAGCAATACGATCAAAGTCATTGTATTTAAATTGCTATAACATCTTACGAAGTAATCTTAATCCTTAGACCATGAGATCATGTTAATTGCTAACACTATAAGAGTAACTTGATAACATCAAACATCACACTATAACAAGGTGACTATAAAGGTGGGTTCAGATACTCCAAAAGTGTTATGTTGAGGCTCATGGATCAAGAGTGGAATTTTTCCATCCTGATGACAGATAGATATACTCTAGGCCCTCTCGGTGATATCACATTAGTTAGCTTGCAAGCAAGTAATGAGATCACTAGAGTTATATCACGGGAACGAGAAAAGAGTGCATGTTGATCAAACTAGGTACGGAGATACTGATGATCGAATCTCGGACATGTAATATATCGTGAGACAAAGGGAATGAATTACATGCATGAAAGGTTCTCACGATCACAGAAGTCATCATTGAATTGTGGGAGTCAGTATGGATCTCCAGGTCCCGCTACTGATTATTGACCGGAGAAGGGTCTCGATCATGTCTGCATTATTCGTGAACCATAGGGTGACACACTTAAGGGACACCGACACCATTTGGAGCAAATATGTTCCAGATAAAATAATTACAAAGCGCTAGAATTATTTCGATGGAAACCGGAATTGTTTCGGGTGAAATTGCAGAAACTGGTTCTGCATGTGATATTGAAATATTGCAGGGGGTTTTATGTGAATGTTTGTTAATTAAAGTAATTAACAAAATTTTGAATAAAATAAATAAAAGAGTTTTATTAAATGAGAGTGTATTAAATTTGGAGAAATTTAATGCATTAAGTGAAGTTTTAAGTGGAGAATGTGAAGGGTCATATTTATGTGGAGGGCAGTTACCACCACATGAATGAGAGGAGGCGGAGGGGCTCCTCCATGGCCGCCGGCCATGGGAGGGGGTGCCCCTCCTCCTATAAAAGTCCACCTCTCCTTACTTCTCACTCACACCTCCTCGTGAAGGATCTCCCTCCCGCTCTAGATTTATTCCCCATCGTCTCGGATTAGCGAGATACATGTTCCTGGTGGCTTTTTATCTGGAAGGAGTTGCTGCTTCCGCTGCATCGCTGGAGCAAGGAGGCGGAGGTTGTTCGGTGGACCGGACGTGTGTGCGATGACGGATGAACCGCTGCTTTGCGGTGCTGGACTTGATGGTACTGGACCTGCTGGATCCGCTGGACTACATCATGATCTTGAGATCGGCAAGTGTATGACTACATCAACCACGAAATCAGTTTCGTTAACAATGCTTTGTTGCTCTTCAAGGGTATGTTCTCTATGGATGTATATCTATCCATTGATTGTATCTAGGTAGATAGATCTTAGTGCTTAGATGTTCACATCATTGAATTTTTTTTGTTTTCTATGTTGCGAACCCAATAGTGGTATCAGAGTCGGATCTATGCATAGATGCTTTGCACGGGTAGAACACATATGAGTATGTGGGCGTTGATGATCATTTTATTGCATCTTATAAGTATTTTGGATATTGGTGGCATAGTGGGATGAAGCGGCCCGGACTAACTTTACATGTCCTTGCACATGAGACTTGTCTGTCTGTCTCTCCTACTATAGTCAATATCTAATTTACAACGAGTTGCTAATAATTTGATTATAATCGTTGTGGTTGCATGTTCATAGGTATGAATGGTTCTATCTCCGAAAGCCTTAAGCCACGTAAAACTTGCAATTGATAAATTGGAGGCGTCTAGTTTAGATTGTTGTTAGGCTAGTGTCATGATATGGTACTATTATAATTTTAAGTATAGTAGATACACTTAGAAATTATAGAATACCTAACGTGTAAGTTCCATAGGCCTTGGCTTTGCACATAAAGGAATGATAAATATCATACCACGATGCACATGATAGTGATCAAGTGCAAGAACCATATCATTTCACTTTTGCATATGATGTTTTGTTTGCATCTTTTATTGCTTGTTTGGCTCTTTAGTAGCATTATAAGATGATCCCTTATTTAGATATCAAGATAAAAATGTGTTCTTCCTTAAGTATGCACCGTTCTATGGATCGTGTTTCGAGATATCACGTGATGATCGGGTGTACTCGACTCTATGATTTTATACAACGGGTGTAAGACAGTTTTACACACGCAAGTATTAAGGTTCTTACTTGGCGAGCCTAGCATGTATAGACATGACCTCGGAACACGGATCGAAAGGTTAAGCATGAGTCATATGGTTGATATGATTTCCATATAGGTGCTCGCCTTTGAAGCTACACCGACTCATGTGATGATCGGACTTGGTGTAGGGGATTTGGTTCATGTAATCATCAAAAATACACGAGGGATGTTGTTTTTGAGTGGGAGTTCATATAGTAATATGATTAGAGTTGAACTCGATTTATCATAAACTGAATCAAAGTGAATTTGCACAGTTTGTTGTAATCATTGGCATTCGTTTACTACCTTATGCTTAATTACAATTGAGATGATAGAACTATAGAATTCTGGATATTTACTTTACGAACTGGTATCGTATTGTTATGAGTGTTAATCTAAACTTTCAGCAAAACTTCACTTGCTCCGTGAAATTCAATAAATAGTATTTAATCAAAAGTAACAATTTTAGTGTTAGTATCTTAAGTATCATGCGTGCCTCCATGATTCTTGATATTCAAAACTTGTTTTAATATCGAGGTTATCTAGGAGCTGAAAGAATTGTTTCAGAAATCATCATGTGTGGAAGATATTGTGATATCTAAAACAATGTTTTTGGTTGCAATATGATAGAGTATAATTTTGCAATATACATGTTCTCGTATTGTATGAGAATTTGTGAAGGATGGAGATGCTAGGCATCCGGATCTCCCAAAAATGTTTCGGGAACTAACATTATACTCGTGATTCTTCCTTATAGTCTATAGTAGCTTGATCATGAAAGTTTTCATGATAAGGATGAGTAGAAGATGTAGGTAAAATTTTTACTACACTAAAAGATTACTAAAGAATGAATTTTTGAAAGAATACCAAACATTTGATGATGGTGATCCACTTCAAAGTGCAAGTCCAAAGGTATTAGTATTTGACTATACATGCTTTGCACTATGTGTCATGTGGATGACATTACTATTGATATTGATAGATTCTTTTAAAGGAAAAGGAATTACTGAAAGAGAATCTATAAAATATTTGGCAGAAAAGAAAAGGATGGAAATGTCCAGCTTAGGTATATAGATGATATACATGTTGTGGATGTATTATTTGCTTGTTAAACAATGCGGTTCTTAGGTATTGGAAACCGAATTGGTTGATGTGAAGTGTCATATAGAAGAACACAATTCATGAACTGCAATAGCCTAAGTAACTAGCAAGAGAATATGTGATGATGTTCATTGAAAAACAAATAAAGTGTTATTGTGTTTCTCGTTGTCATCAAACCTAGCCTTCAAGATTTGTTTTAATAATTGTTAATTAGTTTCGGTATTACGAGAACAATGGTTGTTCAAATAATTGCCGAATTCCATAAAAGATGGATGAACTTTTACAAGTCTAGTTAGAGATATCACATCCATAAAACTAATGCTAAAATGTCACAAGACAAATGATTGAAAGATCACTTATGAAGTGACGTCACTGTTTAAATTATATTGGAAACAAAACATGAAGAAACTCCATGTTGATGGATTTTGGAGTCTTTGATTTTGATCATTTGACGCTTGTGAGACTTTCCTCGAGATAATTTAAACTCCATCCATATGCCAAAGAGGTACAAACGACTAACTTATTGGATATTGTACATATTAATGTACATAGTTCATTATGGGTAGCGGTGTGCGGTGGATCTTTCAACTTGATACACTTTCTCCATAAATTTGAGTGAATATATATGTATATTTACTTAATAAGGAATAAGTATGAAACATTTGAAATTTTTTCAAAGACTTTCAAGGTGAAGTGGAAAACCATTGTAATGAGAAAGTAAATAATTTATGATTGGATCATAAATGAAGATATTTGAGTTACAAGTTTAGCAAAACACCTAAGATTTGCGGAATCGTTCCATGGATTTGCATTTCCCGATAAACCATAGAAGTATGGTGTGTTCGAGAGATGAACTCAAACCGTGTTTGACATAGTAAGATCAAAGGTGTCATTTATAAAACTGCCATTGTATTTTAAGGATTAAAGCTTTAGGGACTACCACTTTTACACTGAAAAGAGCACCATCGTGAACCGTTGAAATGACCCCATATGAGTTATGGTTTGGGATAAAACCCGAGTTGTCTTTTCTTAAATTTTGGTATGCTTGGCATAAGTAAAATGTTTACAATCAAAGTCGGATAAGCATAACTTTGTAGGTTATCCCAAAGCAACAGTTGGGTATTCCTCCATAACACTGAAGACAAAAGAGTTTGTCACTTTGAATGTCAAGTTTCTTGAGAACGAAGTTTTTCGCAAAAGTTAAGTGGGAGGACAATAGAACTTTGCTTAGGTTGATGAACCTAAGCAATATGTGCTAAGTAGCGCAGCGCTAGGAAGTGTCCTAGAGGTGGCCACAATGCTCATGGCTCTCGTGACTACAAAGGTTGTAATCTCAGAGATTAGAGCTCCTATTGAACCGCATGGGTCGGGTAAGAATCAAATAGTGAGATTTGATAAACAAGTCGTTATTGTTTGGACAATGATGAACCGACTACATGCAAAGAAGCGATGATGGGCCCTGACTCCATAAAATTACTATAAGTCATAAAAATCCGTGATAGTTTCCATACACAAGAAATCAAGTTTTTGAACTTGAAAGACCCTCTGAAAAGGCATGAAGCCTATCGGTCTTATTTGGATCTATAAAAAAATAGACATGGATGTTTGACATATATGAAATAGTCGACATGTCAGAAAGGAGTTTACGGCAATGTTCAAGGAGTTAGCTATGACAAGATTTGATCTTTCATAGCGATATTTAGTCTTGATGGATTAATGTAGCAATAACTACATATAATTTGGTATATGGTCGTTGAACAAACAAAACAAGGTTCTTCAAATAGAATGGTTACCTAGGACGTGTATATGACACGGTCCAAAGGGATTTGTTAAATCAAAGGATGCTAAAAGGGCGTGTAAACTTCAATAGTTGAAGTAAGCATAGCGAAGTTGGAATCTTCACCATGATAAAACTGTTAAAAGAGTTTAAATTTATCGAAGATGATGAAGATGCTTGCATTTGCAAGAAATTAAGTGGGAGCGCTGAGACATATTTTTAATACATTATGTAGAGGACATGGTGTTGATTATAAATAATATATCTTTTATTGACAAAGGATAATAATTTCATTAAAATTAGATTTTGATAAAAGACCTGGGCAAAACCGGAATATGAGGCATCAATTTCTATATGGATAGATTGGGGCGCTAATATGGTTATGCGAAACATACATAGATGAGATATTCAATGATTTCAATATGGAAACAACAAGAAAGGTTCTTGCTGCATGGAAAAGGTTGAATCAAGATTCAAGTGTATTAGCACTTGGTGAATGAAACGAGATTCAAGTGTTTTGACACTTGATGAGTGAAATCTAATGAATATTTTGATCAATAATATATACCGTGATATGTACATATCCATATATGTCCTATGCTCTAAATGTTATGAGCATATACTAGAATGACTCATAAGATAATCATTGGACGATAGTAAGGATATTCTTATGAGTTTTGGAAGAACTAAGAATATATTATGTATAGGTGACAAATGGTTATAGATAGTTCATTGTAAAATGTTACATTGATACTAGTTTTTTCACAAGATACACATTAAATTTATCTCAATTTAGACTATGGGTGGCACAATGTAATGGAAAGGATGTTTCATGATGGAGTTGGACGAGTTCCAAAGTTAAAACATTATGACAGATACTACAACAAAAGGCTAAGTATATGACTGCTATAGTAGCAGCAAAGGAGGGCATTTGTGTTAAGTAGTTTATTATCAAACTAGGTATGGTTCAAAGTGGGCTAATACTATGAAGATATATTGTATGACAATAATATCAACATATTTTAACCCAAACGAACTAAAGGTCTCACCAAAGGACCAAATTTATACAATGCCATCTTATTTGAGAATGAATGATGTGTAGAGACGCAAAGAAATGCAAATACACACGGACCTAAAAGTGTTAGATCCAGAGATTATGTTTACCACTAGCAAACACGTATATACAACACCAGAAAGCCATAAGTGTTGAATACGCCAGTTTACAAACTAGATTATTGACTCTAGTGCAAGTGGGAGACTGAAGGGAATATGCCCGAGAGGCAATAATAAGGTTGTTATTTTCTTATTCCATGTTTATGATAAAAATGTATTTTACATGCTATAATTGTATTAATTGGAAACGTTAATACATGTGTGTTTAATAAACAAAATACAAGGTTCCTAGTAATGCCTCTCATATAAACTAGTTGTTGATTAACAAGATGGTCAAGGTTTCCTGATCATAGACATTGGATGTTGTTAATAACAAGGTCACAACATTTGTGAAATGATGTGATGAACATTCATCCGAAGTATAGCAATACGATCAAAGTCATTGTGTTTAAATTGCTATAACATCTTACGAAGTAATCTTAATCCTTAGAGCATGAGATCATGTTAATTGCTAACACTAGAAGAGTAACTTGATAACATCAAATATCACACCATAACAGGGTGACCATAAAGGTGGGTCCAGATACTCCGAAAGTGTTATGTTGAGGATCATGGATAAAGAGTGGAATTTTTCCGTCCCGATGAAGGATAGATATACTTTGGGCCCTCTCGGTGATATCACATTAGTTAACTTGCAAGCAAGTGATGAGATCACTAGAATGTTATATCACGGGAACAAGAAAAGAGTGCATGTCGACAACGAGATCAAACTAGGTATGGAGATACCGAGGATCGAATCTCGGACATGTAATATATCGCGAGACAAAGGGAATGAATTACATGCGTGAAAGGTTCTCAGAATCATAGAAGTCATTGTTGAATGTGTGAGAGTCATTATGGATCTCCAGGTCCCGCTACTGATTATTGATCGAAGAAGGGTCTCGATCATGTCTGCATTATTCGCGAATCGTAAGGTGACACACTTAAGAGATACCAACACCATTTGGAGGAATTATGTTCCAGATAAAAGAATTACAAAGCACGCTGGAATTATTTCGATGGAAACCGGAATTATTTCGGGTGAAATTGCAGAAACTGGTTCTCCATTTGATATTAAAATGTTGCAGGGGGTTTTATGTGAATGTTTGGTAACTAAATTAATTAACTAAATTCTGAATAAAATAAATAATAGAATTTTATTAAATGAGAGTGTATTAAATTTGGAGAAATTTAATGCATTAAGTGGAGAATGTGAAGGGTCATATTTATGTGGAGGGGAGTTACCACCACATGAATGAGAGGAGGTGGAGGGGCTCCTCCATGGCCGCCGGCCATGGGAGGGGGTGCCCCCTCCTCCTATAAAAGCTCTCCCTCTGCTCACTTCTCACTCACACCTCCTCGTGAAGGATCTCTCTCTTCCTCTAGATTTATTCCCCATGGTCTCGGATTAGCGAGATACATGTTCCCGGTGGCTTTTTGTCTGGAAGGAGTTGCTGCTTCTGCTGCATCGCTAGAACAAGGAGGCGGAGGTTGTTCGGTGGACCGGACGTGTGTGCGATCACGGATGCACCGCTGCTTTGCGGTGGACCTGCTGGATCCGCTGGACTTCATCACGATCTTGAGATCGGCAAGTATACGACTACATCAACCACGAAATCAGTTTCGTTAACAATGTTTTGTCGCTTTTCAAGGGTATGTTCTCTATGGATGTATATCCACCCATTGATTGTATCTAGGTAGATAGATCTTGGTGCTTAGATGTTCACATCGTAAGAAATTTTTTGTTTTCTATGCTGTGAACCTAACATGGGCAGCCCTTTCCCATGAGCTGCTTGAAATGCTGTCGGAGGATAGAGGCATTGTCGTCGTGGTTTGTCACTTTGCCGCTTGGCCCAACTAGTGAGGGGATGCGGTTTTTTCGCCTATGCCCATTAGCGCGGAGGTTATTTTTTTTGGTGTTGGCGTTGCCCTCCTTGATCCAAGTGATACGTGATCGATGCCTCCAATGGATCATGTCAACAACAACAAAACCTAGCAACTTTTGCTTGAGCAAGGACCACAGCTCCCTCTCCTTCTTCGTTAGGTATCTGCATTCCTGGGCAATGTCCAAATTGAGGATAATCTCGTCGGCAATCTCAGAGATCATCTTTTTCCATTTTTCCTCTTCCCTTTACTCCAAGCTCTCAACGCTTTGGTGGTGCGACATAGCTTAATGTGTAGTCTTCGGATTGTGTCTCTGCAAGTTAGTGGTTTCTCCCAAGCCTTTTTGACCTCCTCAACGAAATCGTCATGCTGCAACCAATGAGCTTCGAATCTGAACCCTTTGCAGTGTCTAAGCTGCATCTTACTTAGCAAAATTGGACAGTGATTGGACACATTGGAGGAGGCTAGGGTTAGCTGTAGCTGCGGGAAATGCAGTTCCCACTCCTTAGTCACAAAAACACGATCAATTCTTGTCTACGTGCAGTTCTATCGCTCATTTGACCATGTGAAACACCGCCCAATTAGTGGTACTCGATCAGCTCCAGATCTTGGATTACAGCCCTGAATTCTTCTATCAGCTGCAGATTCAGATTTCCATTGTTCTTCTCATCAGCTTTGCAAATCAAGTTGAAATCACCGAGGATCATCCACTTGTCCTGCACATGCCCTTTTATGCCACGAATTTCCTGCAGAAAATCGAGCTTCTCATCATCTTCCTATGGCCCATAAACACCAGTGATAAACCAGGTCAAGCCGTCAGCTCGGTTTACCACAATGCCCGTGATCGAGAACTGATTAGCCGTAGCGGACCAGAGCTCGGTGATTTGAAAATCAGAGGTACAAGTAATGAGGATTCCTCCTCGGATACCATGGGCCGGCATACGTATGAAATTGTCCCCGAATTTCGGCCCCAACATCTCAATTACAAGCTCTCTGGATAACAACTCGATTTTAATCTCTTGCAGACACACAATGTTACAACACTTTTCAGAGAAGAAGAGCTACAAAGCCCTCCGCTTGGCCAGGCTGTTTGCACCCCTCACATTCCGATCCATCACTAACACATCCATTGGGAAACTAGAAAGAACTCGACGAAAAATAAAACAAGAGGCGGAAGACGATCTGCCGCCAACACAAACGATAGGAAAATAAGGCCTAACATGGATACAGAGTTGGGACTCATCTTTCCGAGGACAGGGGCCTAAGCAGCCACCAGCCCCTTGGCCACCGCCTTGAACTTGCTTCCAGAGCCAGCCTCGACGAGGGAGGTGACGGCGTCAATGAAGGCAGGTGGAAGAGGCTTGGTGTAGATCTTCTTGTACTTGTACAGATCCACCGCCTGATTGGCGGCCTCGGCAGGCAGCTCTCCGGATTTCTTCAGCAGAACGAGGTTGACTTTCTCCATTGCCGACTAGCCAGCCGTTGGCTTGGCCGCCAGCCGCACGCTTCTTTTCCCCGCCACCGAGGCCTTGCTATCTTTCCTCTTGTGCTCTACTTCATTGTCTGCATGCGTGGTGAGTACTGGAGCTTTTGTGATCTTGGCGAGCTTGACCAGGAAGCAGGTGAGTGGATTAGCATCATTGGCCTCATCCAGAGGCCCAAAAGTGCTCCCATTGATCTTGCCAAGGTCAACATCTTGGGCCAGAGATCTTTAGGCCCATCGGGGTGCACATGGCCCAAACTCCTCTGGGCAGTGCGGCCCAAAGATGAGCTGCAGAGGTGAGGATGGGCCTGGTTTGACCGCCTCCGTCCTGGAAGGGGCATCTTGACTGGTCAGCGTCTCGGCGAGGGCTTGGCCTTGTCCATCTTCGGGGAGTGAGCCCCATCCCTGCTCCAGTTGCCCTGCATGGCCATGCACTGTGGCCTGATCGATGTCCATCTTCTCCGCAACATTCCCTTCTCGGCTCCCCAACAAGGCGCTGGGGGTTTGACCAACAGGTGACACAACATCCAATAGGTTTGGCATGCATGTTGTGCCGTTAGTAGACAGAGCCAGCGTGGTTGGTATTGGTTCGGGGCAGACCCCGTGCCCTCTGTCTCCCTGTTCTCTTGCAGCCCAAGCAAGGCTCCATCCGGCTCCGCCAGGTGGCGGTGGTACCCATCATCAGCACCACGCCCACCCGCCGAGTCTCTCTGGCCAGACCGACGATCGTCCTCCGGTTGCTTGTCCCATCTTGATGGCCGCGCGCCACCGCGCCGTCCGTTGCCGCGAGCTTAGCCACCGGCTCCTCCAGCGCCACCGGAGCCACTTCTGCCACTATCTCCTCCTCCACAACCATCAGGGAAGCGGAGCTTGGAGCACACCGGAGACCTTGGCGTGGGAGGGAAGGTGCCAACTTCATATCCAAGATACCAATGGTATCGCCACGCAGTTGGCCGTGCCTCCGACATGGACGTGTCTGATGGCTCTTGTTTAATACTACTATGCAGCTCCTCTAGCATTTCTTGAGGAGGGAGCACCTACGAGTACCCCATATGCTCATATGCTGATACCGGTGGAAATGATACAAAGGTAGGCACCGATGGGTCTCCTTGTGCAAATGCATTAGGTGGATTTTTAAAATGATTTTTTAATCAACTTGTACAAATAATATCCTAGATCGATGGACGATAAGAGTATTCGTTCACTACCAGAATGATAAGGACTAATCGTCCGTGGGCCGTGGCAGGGAGTAATTGTTCGTGTAAGTGTAGTAATCGTCCAACCGTGTGGCGATTAGTACTATCATAACTATCGTATGGAGCATTGATGATAACAAATGCTTATCGTGTAAACGGGTTGACAATAAAGCTTTTATCGTGGGCTATCGATTTGGGCCTATCGTCGGAGGGGCGATGGTTAGTTTTTGTTTGTTCCTGCCAAGTCCCTCTCGCCCAATCCCGGCAATTTTCTGCCCACCACCTCTCTCCCGCCCTATTTCTTCCTACTATTTCTCATCATGTTCACCCTATATAACACCTCACTGATACATTATGATGCATCAATGTGTTAGTTGGGTAGCTCTGTGTATTCTCACGAACATGTCTGTTAATCCTTTTGTTCATGGTTTTACCCCTTTGATCTCCCATTGACATGTGAAAGGTGCCCTAGATATGAAGCGTGACAACATGTTTAGGAACTTCTAGGAGTGCTTTCGACGAAGTTATTAATAGAAATGGAATTATTAGGCAGAGCACGCGACAAAATGTTTATTAAAATAGCTTGTGCAGCTATGTGAGATGAAATCATACACCAAAGGCTACTAACGGTTTGGGGAAGATAGGTGTGAGATCGTGGCACAGGGATCAATAGGATTGACAGATACTAATATCAATATTAATAAGTTGTAACTTTTATCCGGAAGTTGATCTAGAAAAAACTCCGAGGTTAAGCATGTTTGGCCTAGAGTAATTTGAGGATGGATCACCGATCAGAAAGTTGTTTCCAGATGCGCACTAGTCACGTCAAAGTGCGTACGAAAGATTATTGCTGGTATGTAAGGCCAGTCTTGAGATCCTAGGCTGTGTCGAATGGGTCTGGCCGGCTAGACTCTTTTCTTTTGTTTTTATTTATTGGTTTTTGTTTCATTTTATTTCATCTACCTTATAAAACCTTCTAAAAATATATTAGACTTCTCTCTGCATTCCCGAGGCACGGTCGGTATGCAGAATGCTTCATGATATGATCGCGCTACATCTACATGCAAGAGAAAATATTTAGTCTCGAAACGCTAAGTAATAGCGCGTTCTTCTTAAAGCGTGAGTCTCGTTGCAGCTGGAAACCGTTCTTGCACCACTAAATCCTACAAGTCTTCAGAAACATGTTGTCTACGGTTGAGTCGGTACCAAATTCGTGTATCAGAATGTTGTTGTACGTGCATTGTTGTTTACCATGGATGATTCTACCTTTTTTTCATCTCAGAAGATATCGTAGCCACCAGAACGCGATATTAAAGAACAACGATTTTTTCTCTTTCGTGCATTCTGAGGTTGTCAACCATACATTCCAAGGTACATGCTGCGAGTTTGCGGTGTAGATAAGTTTTCACATCCGAAAATCATATGCGCTTAGAGCATCTCTAGCAGATACCGTATATCGGCCGGCCCGCAAAATTTTGGGCCGATATGCGGTATCGAGGCTGAAAAGTGGCTTTTATAGATACCACAAACGGGGCCGAACCGCAAATTATTTTGCCATTTCCCGCAATATGGCCAGTCCGTCCCACATATATTTGGGACAGAAGGGGTTGCGATGACCCAGCATACCACTGTATGTGTAGTACACTATAGTCGTTGACATGACATCCACAGAACACCGTTCTGTAAATATCACATCCCTCAGAGTGGTACAACAGAAAATTTGCGGGTCCACATTACAAATATACACACTTCATTATTATTACAAAACTAGAAGTTCCAAACTTCAAGTGATACAAAATTACAAACCAAACTTAAGTAGTTTCAGCGGAAGATACAAAGTTCAAACTCATACTCTGAATTGAGCTCAACAACTTATTTTATAAGGTTTAGGCTGCTCGGCTCAACTGGTTTACTAATAACTAAGGCAACTACTCGGACTCGTTGCCCTCCACTCCATAGCGTATTTCGTAGTCCACCCCTTCCACTCCTCTGGACAGGTCTGGTTCCTCATAGTAGACATCCTCTTGCCCTTCAGTCGCGTACATCAAAGTGTCTTCTGGCTCCTTAGAGTCTAAGCAGGGGGTTCAAAGGAAAGGGTGAGTAACAGCGTTACCCATCAAGTTCATTATATGTAAGGTGGGAAGTTTGATGCTCTATCTACCACCTCGGACTATCAGTCCTTGGCATTATGTAGTTTTTAAAAACATTTCTTCAAAGATTGTTTTTATTATCAAAAACTATGCCCATCAGCCTTCACAGGTTGACCAGAACTTCATGGAGTTCCTTTCCTACCGCATTCATAGGTCCTTCCCAGAACAGGAAATAGCAAGTTACAGTTCTTACACTTTGCAGAGGTGCGTTGTTTTACCCATGAGAGATCAACTCCTTGTTGCACAATCGGGCATACTTTCCCGTCCACAATTCCGTGATGTGGGGCCTAGTAGGTGATCCAAGCCAATCATTGGCCCTCTCCACGACCCCATATGTCCGCACGATCCTTCGGGCCGAGCTACATCTCCGTTAAGCCCCCTTTCAGGCAAGCTACAACCCTGACGAGTTCCCGAAGACTCTATGAGCCAGTTATGCCCCTGGCAAGCTCCGGTTTCTACAGAGAACCATTATTGACCGGTAAGGAAAATATTTAAAGAAGCAATCTGCAATGCATAGTAATATCATGCAAGGGTTTATTATTTGCTTATTTGCGTGTTTTACCCTCTTAGTAAAAGTTTGCTATTTTCTTTAATTAAAAGAAAAGTATTACTTAAAGTCTTTGAAATTTTCATAAACATTATATTTAGTATTTTTATAATGACTAGTATTATTTTAAGAGTTTAAAATTGAATTTATTTAGTTTTTAACTCTTTTAAATATTTAACTAAAAGTCCTTTAAGGAAATAAGACTTTATTTTTATCACACTTAATTTACCTTTTAGAAATACAAACTAGCATTTTTCTATAATAGCACTCCCTTAATTTTATGTGTTTGGTCTATTTTTATTAAATTCCAAAGGAATATATACCTTAATAATAATAATTTTAAATTTAATTACCTAAGATTCCATTTGTTATTTTTCTTGAATAGAGGACATTTCTATGAGTCCATTGATATTTTATTTATATTTTTAGGATTTTTATTTTATTTCTTAGAACCATTTAAGTCCTAGGGGTATTTTGGTCATTTGACAATTTAATTAGGCTTTTCCTTTTAAAACTGGACCTAGCCCATTGCGCTAGCCTAGCCCTTACTCGGCCCATTTGGGCTGGTCATACCCCTCTGCCTCGAGTGGCCTAGTGCCACTCGGTTTCTCCCTTCTCTCTCTCGTTCCCCTACTGCCTCGTCCCCGCAGAGCCGCCACGATGCCGACGCTATCGTCGCTCAATTTCAGCCTCCCTGGGCCTCCCGGCCACCGCCGTGGTGTGTGGCGAGGTAGCTGATGCTACTCCGTCCTATTCGATTCGTCTGTAAGCCCCTCTCTTGTCTAGGCTGACTCCACCCCGAACCCTAGGGTTTGGGGGTTGCCGGTGATGTGGAGTTCCGCCGCCCTGGTGGTGCTGTGCTAGGCTTCTGGCGGTCCTGTGGTGCCGCCCATGCTACTTCGTGTGTGGCTGTGGCCCCGTGCAGCCATGGCGATTACTTCCACTTCTAACTTCAGCGAGGACCACGGGTGAGTTCCTCTCCTCTCCCTCTCTTATTCACTGGCTTACATTGCTACCCTCTAAGTGCTTGCAATATATAAACCCTAATTATGTCTGTCCACGACACTAGGGTTCATCCCTATGTGCTAGGGTTCATCCCTTGATGCCATGTTTTTCTGAGGTGGTTTCCTACTAAATCTAGTTGTGTAGGGTTCACTGCTATACTGTGGTTCTTGGTGTTGACGGTTATTTCTGTCAGTAAGCTATTAACTGAACTTTTTCTTACTGTCCTGTATCCGACTGGTGACATCATGGCTTGGTATGAAAGAAGATCTGGATTGAGATTAGTTCTCTGGTTCTTGTTGATATGCTTTGGTATGAAAGAATTGGAGCTAGATAACTAATCAAATTACTCTCTGATAATTGCTGATGATAGAATGTAGAGATGTCAAATATGATATCTAATTGTTATGTTAGGAAAATGATTAAGTGTTCTTATGAAAGCATTGGATTATGGAATCCCTGGTAGAAACTGCTTGGTTAGGATGGGCACTTGTGACACCCTCATTTGAGTGGTACACAGGCTTCATCCAGATACTGGGCTGCTTTCTATTTGTGTTCTATTGTGTTTGAGAGTTGCAGAATGTTCTATTGGATAAATTAGCCTGTGATACTCCAGAATTTTATAAAGCTTATGATGTTGGTCTGAGGCAATTCTAGATAGAAACTAAGGTTTTTATCTAATGTTTCCCTCTCAAGTGTGCTTTGGTAATCAGTTTAAGACAATGATTCTTATAGCCTTTAAGAAAATGATTTGATAATCCATGTTGTGTACTATAGAGCTATAGGATGAACTAATTTCTGAGGTGCTGCCATCCATTGGATGTGCCCAGAAACATTCAGTTAAAGCTGTTGTATATGTGGATGTATAAGCATGTTTTATTCTCCAATATCAATGATGCCCAGACTTAGATCTTGGAGTGTTTGCTGAGATAGGTAATTTGGCTTTATTAATCTCTTCTATGATGGATACACCCCAGTTGGGTGCTTTTTTGAGAAGATCATATATGAAACAACACATGCTCATCTGAGATTTAGCATGTGATGGTTTTGTATAACTCACCACACATGTTGCTTGCTGGTGCTATGATGGTGTTGCTTGTGGCTGCAGTCTTGATCTTGGCCTGCACCTCCTGGTGCTGCTCCTGCTCCTCCTAGTCTCCTGTGATCTTGAACTTGCCCTTGCTATCCTCCTGCACCACCCCCTCCTTATGTCACCATCTTGTGGTGAACTGGTGGTTGATTTGGTAAACTGGCTGGTGGATTTGTTAAGGCTTTGGCAAGCTCGATGAGCTCTAAGTGTGTGCTTGAGAAGGAGAAATGAGTTCCCTGTAACTGTGCTTCGACTGTGTGCTCTGTTTGAGTGCTTGTACTGCTGCTACTGTCTTGACAGCATGTTCCATGCATTTAGATGACTAAGTTGTCTAGTTGCGTGGTCTGGTTATGTGGCCTGGATGTGGATCAGATCAAGTGAAATAATCTTCACATGTTACCCTTTTACTAGTTACCGCCATGTTGAAACTTGCCCCTCTTTTTATTACTCGATGATGTAATTTGAACAGTGCACTTCACTATTCACCACTGAGAGTAAAACTAACTAACTAACCCTTTATTTTCTTTTTTAGTTGTTTTATCTTATTTGCAGGAACAAGATCTGGCTACTCAAGATTTAGTATAGGAGTAGATAGGTAGTATAGATTTTAGTTATAATCTTCTTTTTATTCTTTTTGTAAAGATTCTTGTAAAGATATTATTATAAGTTAATAAAGTTTTATTTCATTAGCTTATATTCTCTGTAATATTCTGTTTTTGGTGTATTTATCACCATTTGTAATATTATTATGGAATAAGGAAATAAGAATTCATTTCTTATTTAATTTTCCTTGTCTTAAATCCTTATTGTTGTTTAATATATCTATAATATAATCAAACAATGTTAATAAAGTATTTTGGAAAACAATTTAATATTACTAACTTCTAATTTTCAAATACTTTCAAATTGATTTAAATTTCAAACTTGAATTCAAAATAACTTCCCTGAAGACTCAATAATTCCTAAAGGTCATGTCAAAATTCATAGTAGTCACTACCAAGAGCTATTCCTACCTCTAGTTAGTGAAAGAAACTCTGATCCCTTTAGGTTTTTGTTTGGCAAAAATTTTACCCTGATTTTTACAAATGCATGCATGCACAAACTTAGATTCCTATTTCTACCCTTCGTTGGATCCTAATGCTGGGGTGTTACAGACTTCCCCCCCTTAAATAAACTTCGTCCCGAAGTTTGCGGATGAGTACCTAAATAGTTCTGGATACGCTTCTCTTAAGTCATCCTCTTTCTCCCATGTGGCTTCTCGCTCTAGGTGATGTTCCCGTTGTACCTTGTAGTATTTGATTGCCCTATTTCTCAAACTTTTCCAGTTCTCCTCTAGAATTTTACAGGGTTTGTCGACATAAGTCAAATCTGCTTGTAACTCAATCTCTTGATGTGTGATAGCATCATCGGGAACTTTAAGACATCTCCGGAGTTGTGATACATGGAAAACATTGTGAATCTGAGCTAGCCTTTTTGGTAACTCGAGAGCATAAGCTATTGTTCTATTCTGACTCAGTATCTTGAATGGTCCAATATATCTTGGGCTTAGTTTTCCTTTGACTCCGAATCTCTTCACTCCCTTCATCGGACTTTGAGATATACCATATCCCCCACTTCTGGATGCCATGATCTTTAGCTTTGATCAGCATAACTCTTCTGTCGACTCGAAGCTATGTTCAATCAATCTCTAATAATATCTATGATATCTTGCTTTTGCTTGATATAGTCTGGTGCAAATTCCTTGCTACTACCAGGTTCATACCAACATCTAGGTGATCTACACTTTCTCCCGTATAGTACTTGGTATGTTGCTGCCTTCAGACTACTTTGATAGCTATTGTTGTAGGAAAATTCCACTAACGGTAGATGATCTTCCCACGAACCTCCAAAATCCAATGCACAAGCTCTAAGCATGTCCTCCAATATTTGATTGGTTCTTTCTGTCTAGCCTCCAGTTTCTGGATGATAGGCTGTGCTGAAATCCAACTTTGAGCCAAGTGCTTCATGTAATTGTTTCCAAAATGCTGACGTAAATACAGATCCTCTATCTGATACAATTTTCTTGGGTACCCTGTGCTTACTCACAATCTCTTTGATATAGATTTCTACTAATTTTTTTCATTATCCTTTTGGTTTACTGGAATAAAATGCGCAAATGTTGTGAAAAGCAAATGTTGTGGCAGATGCTTTAAGTCGGAAAAGCACAGATACGCAACCTATCAATAGAGAACTGCCAAAAGAACTACAGATGGATTTGGAAAGGTTGGAAATACAATTTATAAGTACAGCGGTTCTTGGAGGATTAGCTACCATGAGAGTAGTTGAAGAGCGGAGTAGTGATCTTTGGAATGAAATTTTTAGACATCAATGTGAAGACCCTTTCATTGCTGAGGAAGTTCGAAGAATCTCTCAAGGTTAAACATCAGCTTTTCACCTAGGAGATTATGGGTCTTTATGGTTTCAAAACTGTCTTTGTGTACCAGATGTGCCAGAAATTCGAGAGGTGATACTTTGGGAAGCCCATGAAACACCATATTATATACATCCTGGAAGTACAAAGATGTACATGGATTTAAAAGAATTATTTTGGTGGAACAATATGAAAAGAGATATTAAAAAGTATTTATCTGAATGCCATACTTGCCAAAGGGTAAAAGTAGAACATCAAAGTCCAGCAGGACCATTACAACCTTTGGAAATTCCAGAATGGAAATGGGAAGAAATTGGTATGGATTTTATCACAGGGTTACCCATGACACCGAAGCGGAAGGATACGATATGGGTGATATTGCACAGATTCACAAAAAGTGCGCATTTTATTCCAGTAAACCAAAAGGATAATGCTGAAAAATTAGTAGAAATCTATATCAAAGAGATTGTGAGTAAGCACAGGGTACCCAAGAAAATTCTTTTAAATCCATGTACATCTTTGTACTTCCAGGATGTATAGAATATGGTGTTTCATGGGCTTCCCAAAGCATCACCTCTCGAATTTCTGGCACATCTGGTACACAAAGACAGTTTTGAAACCATAAAGACCCATAATCTCCTAGGTGAAAAGTTGATGTTTAACCTTGAGAGATTCTTCGAACTTCCTCAGCAATGAAAGGGTCTTCATATTGATGTCTAAAAATTTCATTCCAAAGATCACTACTCCGCTCTACAACTACTCTCATGGTAGCTAATCCTCCAAGAACCGCTATACATATAAATTGTATTTCCAACCTTTCCAAATCCATCTGTAGTTCTTTTGGCAGTTCTCTATTGATAGGTTGCGTATCTGTGCTTTTCCGACTTAAAGCATCTGCCACAACATTTTCTTTTCTAGGGGTATAATTGATTGCTAGATCATAATCTTTAATTAACGCCAACCAATGCTTCTGTATCATATTCAATTCCTTTTGAGTGAATAAATATTTGAGACTTTTGTGGTCAGTGTATAACTCACACCTTGCCCCATAGAGAAAATGCTCCATCCTTTTAAAGCAAAGACTACTGCTGCTAACTCTAAATCATGAGTTGGATAATTCACTTCATGTGGTTTTAGTTGTCTAGATCCATAAGAAATTACCTTACAATCTTGCATAAGCACACAACCTAATCCATCCTTAGATGCATCACAATATACTGTGTAATCTTTTCCTGTTTCCGGAACTGCTAGGATTGGTGCGGTAGTTTATCTGGTTTTCAACTCCTGAAAACTCGCTTCGCACTTCTCATCCCATATGAAGGGTGTATTCTTTCTTAACAGTTTGGTCATTGATCCAGCTATCTTGGAAAAACCTTCAATGAATCTCCGATAATAACCGGCCATGCCTAAGAAACCTCGGATTTGCTTCACATTGGTTGGTGCATTCCATTCTACCACTGATTAAACTTTGGATGGGTTTACAACAATTCCATCCTTACTGATCACATGACCAAGAAATTGTACTTCGTCCAACCAGAATTCACACTTGCTGAACTTAGCATAAAGCTTATGTTCTCTTAGGATTTGTAGTGCTATTCTCAAATGCTCTGCATGCTCTTCTTTATCCTTAGAGTATATCAAAATATCGTCAATGAATACTATGACAAACTTGTCCAGGTAAGGCATGAAGATTTTGTTCATCAAATTCATGAATATTGCTGGTGCATTGATCAAACCAAAAGGTAGGACGAGATACTCATGATGTCCATACCTTGACACAAATGTTGTTTTAGGAAAATCTTTAGGTTTAATTTTTATCTGATGGTATCCTGATCTTAGATCAATCTTGGAAAATACTCCAGCTCCCTTGACTTGGTCAAATAGATCTTGAATTCTTGGTAATGGGTACTTGTTCTTGATGGTGACATTGTTGAGATTTCTGTAATCCCCACACATTCTTTGTCCTCCATCTCGTTTGTCCACAAAGATCACCGGAGTTCCCCACGGGGATACACTCTCCTAAATTAATCCTTTCTGGGCTAATTCATCAACTTTCTCATTAAGCTCTTTTAATTCTTTCAGACCCATTTTATATGGTGCTTGGGCTATTGGTGATATACCCAGTATCAGGTCAATAGTGAACTCTATTTCCCGATTAGGTGGCATTCCTGGTAATTATACTGGAAAAACATCTTGGAATTCCTTTAGTACAAGAATATCTCCCAACTTAACCTCCTTCATTGAGTTCAATTGAAGATCTACCATGATATGACTATGTTTATCTGCCTGATATACTATCCTTCCTTCACTTGGAGACTTGATTGAAACAGTTTTATCCTCACAATTTATTTGAGCCCCATGTTCAGCCATCCAGTCCATACCCAACACTACCGCAATTCCCTTCAATGGAATCACATATAGGTCCGCAAAGTATGTACACCCACAAATCGAGATAACTTGATCTTTCTTAATGTGGTGTAACACTAGATTCCCCCAGCCATCACTATGGTCATAGGTTTTGCTAACGTTGCCCTTCTAATCCCAAATTTATCACAGAATTCTTCAGATATGAAAGAAATAGTTGCACCCCTATCAAATAAAACTTTTCCGGGATTGGTAAGGATGTTGAGCATACCTATTATTGCGTGCTCGGAGTTATCCACCTCCAAAGTTCTACAGTTCAGCTTCCCAGTAAGCCTGCTCCTCTTGCCATTGTCATTCTTGACAAAATTTCCTCCCCTGCTAGGCTGTCCATCGCCTCCACTGGCTTGTCCTCCACCCTTTGTGGGCCAACCACCGGGTGGTTTACTTGGGCACTCTAGCTTGATATGACCCTTTTGGCCACAACCATAACAAATAATCACTGGCTTCTTGCAATCCTTGCTAATATGTCCCGGAAGTTTGCAATTGTGACATATGACATTCCTTCTTGGATTGAACTGTCCTCCATTGTTGTTGCTACTCTGATTATTGTTGTTGTAGGGTCTATTTCTGGGTTTGAATTCCAAATTGCTTTTAGGTTTACTTGCTTGAGTCCTCTTTGTTTCCTTCTTTGCTCTCTTCCTACGGTCCTCTTGGACATTCTTGTAATCATCTTCAAAGGTTATAGCTACATCAAGCAACTGCTGGAAAGTTCCGGTATTGGAAAGCCTCAACTGCATCTTCACAAATGGATTCAGTCCACGCATGAACCGCTTCTTCCTTTTCTCCTCCATGCTGACTTCATCAGTACCGTAACGAGATAAATCACTGAACTCCCGGATGTACTTCATGACACTGGAGTAACCCTGTTGCAGTTCTTCAAACTCCCTATGCTTCAACTCAATTATACTTTCTAGAACATGGTATTCACGGAATCTCTGCTTGAACTCCTCCCAGTTGTACTCTCTTCCTGGAAGTTGCATAGCTAACTGACCCTCCCACCATGCTGCTGCAGGTCCGGTCAATAGATGTGTTGCATACCTCAACTTTTCTTCATCATTACATCCTACAGTTTTCAACTTTCTCTCAGTATCTGCTAACCAATCCTCTGCATCCATTGGTTCTGAGGCAGATGTAAAAGGTAAAGGCCTTGCATCCTTAAAATCCAAAAGACTTACACCACGTCCTTGAGGTGCCCTCTGCTGTCCCACTCGATCTACTAAACCCTCCATAAACTTGTTCTGGGACTCTTGCATCATTTGCATGTACTGCATAAAGTTCTACTCCATCAATGGCCTCATTGGTGGTCGTGGTAAATTTGCTTGCATTCTGGCGTTTTTATTTGCCTTTCCCTTAGCTCCGCGCTTCATGTGCTACTATCCGGTCTCGTCCTCTACACCCGGTTCCATACCCCCTAGTCCTGTAACATAAAGCGAACACTCATAATTACATCATGCATATGTGTTATGAGCTCAACTTCATACACAGAACTAGTCACACAATGGAAAACAAGATCCAAATAGGAACCAAATATGCATTACACACATATTATACATTACAAATAACATAGTCGATACAACGTGATTACAAGACCATACTATTTAAGTATTACAAGCTCATGTGGATACTACCCCACTTATTTAATTACATCAAGTTCTTAGACTCAAACTTCCGTATCACCACTGGGATACTCCTCCTCAAGGTCACGCTCCCTAGAAGCTGCGATGTTCATCGTACATACCCGGAGTACAACTGTGCTGATGTGAAGTACGATGCACCGTCTGTGGAATGACTTGCCTCTTTGACGGATGATACTCAGTATCAGAAGTCTCTGGACTTGACACATCATCCAGATGAAATGCGTCCATACCTTCCAACTCATCTGAAGTATCATCAGAATCATCCTCATCGTTGTCTTCTTCAATCATCTCCTACATCAAGACTCCAGAGAAATCAACAGAATATTCCACTTCCGGTGCGCCCCAAGTACTCTACTAGGTACGATAGTCCTCAGCTATGATTGGATAGTGCACGTTATCTGGAGTAGGATAATGTTCTGGTGACTCAAACACCCTTTCTTCAGGATCTTCCTCATCAGACTCTACATCCTCCACATGGACATCTCTTCCATCAACGGAATAAGATGTCACTCCCATGCGACTAGTATGCCCGATATCCCCAACTGAGTCTTCCACATGAATAGGATTCTCGGTAGATCCATCCATCGATCCGTACCTCCATCCTTTAGAGTTTCCAATAGGTAGTTCCGAGTCCTCAGTTCCCCAAGAACTCTATGGTACTAGATGACTAGTGCCCTCATCAGGATATCTAGTGGGTTCTGGTATAGGTGAGTAAGGATATGATGTAAAAGATGTTGGATCTTTAGGTATATCCTTAAAATTGGGTTAACCCTATCCACTGCTTCATTCTCCAGCTTAGATGCTAACATCTCCCTTCGTTCAGGATTAGTTAAATCACCTAGCATATCAATCTGATCCTCTACAATAACCTAATGTGTCTTATACAAAGACCCAACCATCAGTCGATACAGAACCATAAACTGGGAAGCTAGTTTTGGATGCTTCTTTACTAAAGTAAGATGATCTGGTTCTGGTTCCTCGTCTATAGAGTCATGAGGAATCACAGAATATGTGCTTCCATCTAACTCTTCTGCTTTGTATTCCTCAACATTGGCTATCGCCTCCACAATAGCAACATGATATGCTGCTAGGTGGCTTCTACCTTCACCCATAGGTAAATCGTGATATAAACCAAGCTTCTTTGGTAGTTGGATACTAACACGATATTTGGCTAACATTCGCCCATCATGGTATGTCATGGTATTGAATGGAATATTAGTTGTGTAACCAAATACCCTCAGAAGTTCTCGAAGCTGTTTAGTTAAAGCCCCCTGATAATCATCAAGAGTCTCTTCTTTCCTTAACAAGGTCTGTTTTGGAAACTTTGGTGCCATTTCCACTGTATAGAAAATATTCATAATTAGTATCCATTAATTATAATGATGCATCATAATAAATAATTATTTCTCTAAAAAATATAACGAAATATTCCCAATTGAATATTCATCATATAATCTAGAGAACTCTTTACCGTTGCTCCTAGACTCCTACAGGTAGTTCCCTTTACTAGGTTTCCAACCTAAGGTCAAAGCAATGGCTCTGATACCAGCTGTGGTGACCCAACATACCACTGCATGTGTAGTACACTATAGTCGTTGACATGACATCCACAGAACACCGTTCTATAAATATCACATCCCTTAGAGTGGTAGTACAACAGAAACATTGTGGGTCCACATTACAAACATACACACTTCATTATTATTTCAAAACCAGAAGTTCCAAACTTCAAGTGGTACAAAATTACAAACCAAACTTAAGTAGTTTCAGCAGAAGATACAAAGTCCAAACTCATACTCCAAATTGAGCTCAACAACTTATTTTATAAGGTTTAGGCTGCTCGGCTCAACGGGTTTACTAATAACTAAGGCGACTACTCGGACTCGTTGCCCTCCACTCCATAGTGTATTTCGTAGTCCACCGCTTCCACTCCTCTGGACAGGTCTGGTTCCTCGTAGTAGACATCCTCTTGCCCTTCAGCCGCGTACATCGAAGTGTCTTCTAGCTCCTTAGAGTCTAAGCAGGGGGTTCACTCAAAGGAAAGGGTGAGTAACAGCGTTACCCAGCAAGTTCATTATATGCAAGGTGGGAAGTTTGATGCTCTATCTACCACCTCGGACTATTAGTCCTTGGTATTATGCGATTTTTATAAACATTTCTTCAAAGGTTGTTTTTATTATCAAAAACAATGCCCATCAGCCTTCACAGGTTGACCAGAACTTCATGGAGTTTCTTTCCTGTTGCGTTCATAGCTCCTTCCCGGAATAGGGAGTAACAAGTTGCCGTTCTTACACTCTGTAGAGGTGCGTTGCTTTACCCATGAGAGATCAACTCCTTGTTGCACAACCGGGCATACTTTCCCATCCACAATTTCGTGATGTGACGCCTAGTAGGTGATCCAAGCCAATCACTGCCCCTCTCCACGACCCATATGTCTGCACGATCCTTCGGGCCGAGCTACATCTCTGTTAAGACCCCTTTTGGGCAAGCTACAACCCTGATGAGTTCCCGAAGACTCTATGAGCCGGTTATGCCCCTGGCAAGCTCCATAAAGGTCTGACTATACCTCCGGCAGCCGCTCATAGATAATCTAGATACCAAAACCGTGGGGCCTAAGGGTGCCCACCCATATGCTGGATCCGCACAAGGAACCACATCGTCACGTTAAGGTCATCTTGCCTACATATGAAAGGAAGAAGGTCCAGCTGACTTCTCTGTCCCATTCCAAATCTCATGGTTAACGCGTAATATACGGCGCTAGAATCACTGATGTCATGGGTTGTTAATCCTATGGTGACTTGTGCAATTGGAAACCTAAGTACCATTACCAATCTTACATTTATCATCACTTAGGATGATAACCACATCTTATTTATTTGAGAAGATAATATTTTATTTCTCTAGATCATAGATGATAACACACTATTTGTAATATCTTTGATAAAGACTCTTCAAAGGACATGAGCAAGTGATGAACTTGCCTTGTGACTGCAAGATAGTGAAGTCGGATGCTTCCACCTGACCTTGAGCTCCAGTTTCTACAGAGAATCATTATTGCCCGGTAAGGACAATATTTAAAGAAGCAATATGCAATGCATAGTAATGTCATGGAAGGGTTTATTATCTGCTTATTTGCGTGTTTTACCCTCTTAGTAAAAGTTTGCTATTTTCTTTAATTAAAAGAAAAGTATTACTTAAAGTCTTTGAAATTTTATAAACATTATATTTAGTATTTTTATAATCACTAGTATTATTTTAAGAGTTTAAAATTAAATTTATTTAGTTTTTAACTCTTTTAAATATTTAAGTAAAAGTCCTTTAAGGAAATAAGACTTTATTTTTATCACACTTAATTTACCTTTCAGAAATACAAACTAGCATTTTTCTATAATAGCACTCCCTTTTAGAATTGTAAAAATGATTTTTATTCCATTTTATGTGTTTGGTATATTTTTATTAAATTCCAAAGGAATATATACCTTAATAATAATAATTTTAAATTTAATTACCTAAGATTCCATTTGCTATTTTTCTTGAAATAGAGGACATTAATACGAGTCCATTGATATTTTATTTATATTTTTAGGATTTTTATTTTATTTCTTAGAACCATTTAAGTCCTAGGGGTATTTTGGCCATTTGACAATTTAATTAGTCTTTTCCTTTTAAAACTGGACCTAGCCCATTAGGCTGGCCTAGCCCTGACTCGATCCATCTGGGCTGGTCATACCCCTCCGCCCGAGTGGCCTAGTGCCACTCGGTTTCTCCCCTTCTCTCTCTTGTTCCCCTACTGCCTCATCCCCGCAGAGCCACCACGATGCCGACGCTCTCGCCGCTCAATTTCAGCCTCCCTGGGCCTCCCGGCCACCGCCGTGGTGTGTGGCGAGGTAGCCGATGCTACTCCGCCATCTAGTCCTATTCGATTCGTCTGTAAGCCCCTCTCTCGTCTAGGCCGACTCCACCCCGAACCCTAGGGTTTGGGGGTTGCCAGCGATGTGGAGTTCCGCCACCCTGGTGGTGCTATACTGGGATTCTGGCGGTCCTGTGGTGCCGCCGCTGCTGCCCGTGTGGGTAGGCCGCCATGCCATGGCTTGGCACGGGTTGCAGCGCCCTCGGGTGCTCCCCGTGCCGCCGTGTGCGCTCGCCGATGATTCTGCTTCCTCTTCTAACTTAAGCGAGGACCACGGGTGAGTTCCTCTCCTCTCCCTCTCTTATTCTCTGGCTTACATTGCTACCCTCTGAGCGCTTGCAATATATGAACCCTAATTATGTCTGTCCACGACACTAGGGTTCATCCCTCTGTGCTAGGGTTCATCCCTTGATGCCATGTTTATCTAAGGTGGTTTCCTACTAAATCTAGTTGTGTAGGGTTTACTGCTATACTGTGGTTCTTCGTGTTAACAGTTATTTTTGTCAGTAAGCTGTTAACTGAACTTTTTCTTACTGTCCTGTATCGGACCGGTGACATCATGGCTATGATCTAGATTGAGATTAGTTCTCTGGTTCTTGTTAATATGCTTTGGTATGAAATAATTGGAGTTGGATGTCTAATCCAATTACTCTATGATAATTGCTGATGATAGAATGTAGAGATGTCAAATACGATTTCTAATTGTTATGTTAGGAAAATGATTAAGTGTTCTTTTGAAAGCATTGGATTATGGAATCCCTGGTAGAAACTGCTTGGTTAGGATGGGCACTTGTGACACCGTCATTTGAGTGGTACCCAGGCTTCATCCAGATATTGGGCTGCTTTCTATTTGTGTTCTATTGTGTTTGAGAGTTGCAGAACATTCTATTGGATAAATAAGCCTGTGATACTCCAGAATTTTATAAAGCCTGTGATGTTGGTCTGAGGCAATTCTAGATAGAAACTAAGGTTTTTATCTAATGTTTCCCTCTCAAGTGTGCTTTGGTAATCAGTTTAAGACAATGATTCTTATAGCCTTTAAGAAAATGATTTGATAATCCATGTTGTGTACTATAGAGCTATAAGATGAACTAATTTCTGAGGTGCTGCCATCCATTGGATGTGCCCAGAAACATTCAGTTAAAGCTGTTGTATATGTGGATGTATAAGCATGTTTTATTCTCCAATATCAATGATGCCCAGACTTAGATCTTGGAGTGTTTGCTGAGATAGGTAATTTGGCTTTATTAATCTCTTCTATGATGGATACACCCCAGTTGGGTGCTTTTTTGAGAAGATCATATATGAAACAACACATGCTCATCTGAGATTTAGCATGTGATGGTTTTGTATCACTCACCACACAAGTTGCGTGCTGGTGCTGTGATGGTGTTGCTTCTGGCTGCTGTCTTGATCTTGGCCTGCACCTCCTGGTGCTGCTCCTGCTCCTCCTAGTCTCCTGTGATCTTGAACTTGCCCTTGCTATCCTCCTGCATCACCCCCTCCTTATGTCACCATCTTGTGGTGAACTGGTGGTTGATTTGGTAAACTGGCTGGTGGATTTGTTAAGGCTTTGGCAAGCTCGATGAGCTCTAAGTGTGTGCTTGAGAAGGAGAAATGAGTTCCCTGTAACTGTGCTTCGACTAGGTGCTTTGTTTGAGTGCATGTACTGCTGCTGCTGTCTTGACAGCCTGTTCCATGCATTTAGATGACTAAGTTGTCTAGTTGTGTGGTCTGGTTGTGTGGCCTGGCTGTCGATCAGATCAAGTGAAATAATCTTCACCTGTTACCCTTTTACTAGTTACTGTCCTGTTGAAACTTGCCCCTCTTTTTATTACTCGATGATGTAATTTGAACAGTGCACTTTACTGTTCACCATTAAGAGTAAAACTAACTAACTAACCCTTTATTTTCTTTTTTAGTTGTTTTATCTTATTTGTAGGAACAAGATCTGGCTACTCAAGATTTAGTATAGGAGTAGATAGGTAGTATAGATTTTAGGTTATAACCTTCTTTTTATTCTTTTTGTAAAGAATCTTGTAAAGATATTATTATAAGTTAATAAAGTTTTATTTCATTATCTTCTATTCTCTGTAATATTCTGTTTTTGGTGTATTTATCACCATTTGTAATATTATTATGGAATAAGGAAATAAGAATTCATTTCTTATTTAATTTTCCTTGTCTTGAATCCTTATTGTTGTTTAATATATCTATAATATAATCAAACAATGTTAATAAAGTATTTTGGAAAACAATTTAATATTACTAACTTCTAATTTTCAAATACTTTCAAACTAATTTAAATTTCAAACTTGAATTCAAAATAACTTCCCAGAAGACTCAATAATTCCTAAACGTCATGTCAAAATTCATAGCAGTCACTACCAAGAGCTATTCCTACCTCTAGTTAGTGAAAAAACTCTGATCCCTTTAGGTTTTTGTTTGGCAAAATTTTTACCCTGATTTTTACACATGCATGCACAAACTCAGATTCCTATTTTTACCCTTCATTCGATCCTAATGCTGGGGGTGTTACAGGGGTCAGATGCGGTAAACTGCATACCATTTTTCTACTTCCCCCCGTGTAGAAACCCTTGCCTCCGCCACCCGCTCTGATTCTGGCCGCGTCTATTGCCGACCGTCAAATCGCCTCCACCCACCACCTCCCAGCCATGGCTGGCCAATCGTGCTGGAATTTGGCGGGACGAGGCGGCCTTTCGCCGTGGCGCGGAGGGAGCTCCAGTGCCCGAGCTCCTGCGCCTCCGCCACCCTCGCGCGCTCCCTCCTGACCTCCCTGGCATGGTCTAGGTTCGGGTTTGTTCCCGCCTCTCACGATGCGGAGGAGGGTAGCTCCTGGGATGCCGCAAGCACGGGACTGCACCTTCGCGCGCCGTGACTAGTGGTGTGCGCGTCGCCTCCTGCTCCCGCTCGGTGGGGCTAGATCTCCGACAAGGAGAGCGATGAGGAGGAGGCGGAGTCCGGCTAGGACGAGGACGATGCACTCCACTAGGCGAAGTTCAATTCGCTCGGGACCCTTGTCTCCGACTTGTGGGAGCACATGAAGCGCCACCGCGACGAGCGCGAGGTCGAGGTACGTGAGCTCCGGCGCGTCTATCGCTGCTCCGCCCGCGAGCACCAGGCCCAACTCGGGTTCTTCATTATTGACTACTCTGACGATAGCTCCATCTCTGACGAGGAGGAGGTGATCGACGACGACGCTATAGACGCTACGGTGAGTAGGTACCGCCAACAGCTGCTAGGCTTGATTGGATGTAGGGCGTCGCATCCAATTTTTTGTTGTATATATGTTGGTCTTAGATGATCAAAACTTCCCCCGTATGTATGATCTGATGCCAACGTTTGATTTTCAAATATGCAGTTCAGTTTAGTGTATCTGTTCCGCCGTGACAAATTTCATATTGCAAATGTGGTTTGCAGTTTACCGCAGGTACGCACGTTTGCAGTATCTGCTAGAGATGCTCTTATGCGGCTCTACTCGTACCACACCAATGGTTGTAAAACAAAACTGCAAGACGAAAAGTCTAACTGGCAAGACAGAAAAGCATACAAATGTAAGAGCCCAGAAAACACAATATACATTGTGTAAAGTAGTATACAACTTATTTACACTTTATATATATATATATATATATATTACAACACATGTTTATATGTAAACGTACATAGAACACACACACAAGGCTTGTTTGTATTTGTTTGTATAAATTATAGTACATATTCGCGTGCTAAATTTACAATTTGTACTGCAAATAGTAGAATTTATGCAAGAAAAAAAATAAATGGTAAAATGTTGACAACTTGAACAGCCTTCACATGTAGTGGATGCAACCAGCTGCAGCGAGAACTCATAGAAATAACCTTCTAGGCAATGCATAATTGTCATTCGTCTTGGATGTTTCATATGGATGAACCGCGGTATCATTGCGTTCTGTATCCGGTGACGATGTTCGACAATGCACAATCATCATTTGTCTTGAACGCTTCATATATATCAACCGCGACATCAGTGCATTCTGTAACCGGTGACGATGCTGGTTGTCGTTCGCACCACCGATGGCTATGAAAATACCTATCTTTCTCAGCGTTTAATCACATTTTAAGTCAAATAATTGACTAAGAATCTCTCTAGCCTTATTATTAATGACTATTTATTGCAAACATGTGCAATACTTGGTTTTAATTTGTGTTGTATAGGAAATCACACTTTTAAGGTGAAATTAGGAACATTCGTTAAAGATTATCACATTGGCGACTCAGCCAAGTTAATTCAAGTCGAAGAGGAGCCTCCAGAAGGTTTAACGACCTGCCGTATGGGCCTGTACGGTCCGCTCATATGGTGTGGTGTTGGCTTTATTAGGTCAAATCCTGCAACTTTCGTTAAAACGCCTATATATTTTTAGACTCTAGCCGTCATGTAGAGAGCTGCCATTCTCAGATTGCATTGCAACACTACCTAAAGAGATCCATCACCATAGATCATTCTCTCCATCCTCCAACCACTCCATATCCATATCCATTATCTTGTACTTGAGATCTCCTTATGATTCGACGACCATTGTAAGAATACTTGATTTCAATCTAAGTATTTGCATAATGTTTTTTGTCATTGATCTTATGGTTATGAGTGAGTACTCCTCACAGGCTATGGGTTGGGGTGAAACCTCGCAGCGATTATGTGCATCTAATATATGGGAATATTGTGCGGTGATTGATTAAGAGATATGTATCTCTATTTCTTTATCTCTTATCTCGATAAATAGACTTTTAGGTACCCAAGACCCTAGGGATTGATAAAGGCTCGAGGTGAGATGAGTGGTGAATGTCGACTTTATGCAAAACCCAGTGACAGCAAGGGGAGTACGATCTTTGTTTAGGGATCCACTTGTGAGTAACAACATCATCATCATTCTTAACTCTTTGATCTATATTTTACTTAATAATTTTTATAGCACTATGCTTCCTAGTATAATGGTTGGATCAAAATACTATTGCTATGCCTATGGCTCATAGGGACTTTACTGTTTATGGATGTGCTTCCCATAACCCTATCTATATTAGATCATTTCACACATGAATGTGCTTATTATTATCTTTATCCCATATGTATGTGCAGTTGCAGGTGAATCTTCAACTCTAACCTATTTCTATCCATTGCAACAACCAACGATTCAAAGTAAACTAGAAAGGTTCGGTATACATAAAATAAAATGAGTAAACAATGTCTTGTAGAGGTGCCTTATTATTTTCATACATCAATTGTTTTCTAAGGTTCAATAAACCTAGGTATACTAGGAAATAGCTACTATACTACATCCGTAATCTTGATCGAAGGTATCATCCCTTTTTCTACCGCGGTTGCCGAGGAAGCAATTCGCTATCCTGGTGAGGTCAATAGAGACCTTTTTTGTTTTTACTTTATTTCTTGTTATTAGTTTACTTTTTGTTATCTATTGAAAATCCAAAAAAATAGTTACTTACTTATTTTTTCCCATTCCAAAAATACCAAAAATAAAAGAGCCATGGATCTAAAGCAACTTGGAGATTATGCTACTCCCAATGATGATTTTATTCATTCACCTATTACTCAGCCCGCAGTTGACGCAGAAACTTATGAAATTAAGCCTAACTTATTGAGTTTGGTTCAACAGAATCAATTTGGAGGCTCAGTTGCTGAGGGTTCATGTTTGCACCAAAACACACTCACTGAGATATGTGACATGATGCGTATAAAAGATATTGACCCCAATGCAGTAAAATTACGCATATTACCTTTCTCTTTAAAAGGAAAGGCTAACAACTGGTTGCTAGATTTTCTTGAAGTGAGGAATGTACTAATATTTTGATGAATAAATTGTTCCCTCTTGCTAAGACTATGCAGCTCAGATCCAACATAACAAGCTTTAGACAAGAAGATTACGATACACTAGCACTTTCTTGGGAAAGAATGAAGGAAGCAGTCATAAACTGTCCTAGTCATGGGATGTAAGAATGACTTATTTTACATTTATTTTATAATGCGCTTAACCCATATCTAAGTCTATGCTAGATACCGCAGGAGGAACCTTCATGGGGAAACAAGTAAATGTTGCAAGGAAACTTCTTGATGATATGAAAAGCAACCATGCCCAATGGCATGTAGAAAGAATCTCCTCAAAAAGGGTGAATTCAATCACCAAAGAGCACAATGACGAGCTTACTTCCAAGGTAGATGAGCTTTTAAATATTGTAAAGGGTAAGGAAGATACTTAAGTTAATGTTATTACTACCAATGCTAATGAAGTTAATTTTATAGCTCGTAATATTTATAACCGTGCATAGAAAAGTCAAAATTATGGCTCAAACTTTCCAAAACAATATCCTAATCCTGGAGGTGCTCCAAATAACAACTATAATAATAGTGGAGCAAATCATGGTACTCTCCCTTTGGAGAATTCTTTAAAAACCTTTATGCAAGCACAAATTGATCAAAATAATGTGCTTATTAAAATAATGGAGAACCATAACAATATTATTGGTAAATTATCTAACCAAGCCGTTGCTATTAGAAATGTTGTGCAGGCCCTACAGGAAAGAACCAAGACCATGGAGGCACAATTGGGCAAGTTAGCCGATAGTCAAACTCTCATACTTGCAAGATTTGCGGGAAATCCCGAGCCAAACCCGGTGGAGGACCTCAAGATTATGAGGTAAGAAGAAAAAGATGTGAAGCCCGATGAGCAAGATTATAGTAATGTGCCATCACCAGACTATACCATGGAAGATCTTTTGAAGATGATCACCATAAAGAATCCTGGTATTGGACAAGGTAACGATGTCATGTACCAAAATTTATAAAAGAAGTACCATCAAAGGTGCGTGAGTTGGAGATGGAGTATAAGGCTAGCCGATAAACTTCCGGCTAAGGTTGATGATATCTTTGAGCCCACTATTAAAATTAAAATAGGAGTTAATGAATTAGCTACACTTTGTGATCTTGGTGCAGGTGTCTCAACAATTCTAAAAGCTTATTTGATAAACTAAATCTAGGGCAATTTGCAACTATTTAAATGAGACTCCATCTTGCTGATTCAACTTATAATCAAGTTGTTGGGATCAAAGAAAATATAGTGGTTGAAATTAAAGGATGTCCTGCTCTTACTGATCTTGTTATAGTGGACATGCCTGAGGATCCCATAGCATCTATAATTCTAGGTAGGCCATTCCTAAGAACTATTAAAGCTCTAATTAATTTACATGAAGTGAATGTGAGAATAGGACTACCTTCTAGAGAACCTTTTGTAGTCCACTTCCCTAGGAAGAAAAGGCTAAGCCTAATGATGATGGTGTCATTACTCTAAAATCCAACTATTTTGGAGTGGGTGTTCCACTTCCAAAACCAAAATGATCAGCGTCTGGGTCAATCTAATTGACTTTAACTAGAAGCACTTCATGGGAGGCAACCCATGTGAAATAAAAAAATACTTGTGTTTGTTTTGTTTTGTTTTTGTTTTTAATAAAAGAGTGTTCAAGAAGATCCTTTGAGGAGAGGAGAAGAAATCAAGGTAACCCTCACTCTTTAATTTTTGCTAACACTTGGCCAAAGAAGGTACTGAATTTTAGTGAAGTATTTTTGCTGTTATTCTTTTATTAGAGTAGATGTGCAAAGTCGTATGAAGTTTCTACTGAAAAATTTAAGTTTTGATGTTTTCAGAGGCTTTAACAACCAGTAGTACGACCGGATCCAGCAGTACCGTGGGCCCGTACCACATCTTGGCACAAAGGATGAGTTTTAATATTTTTGTTTCCAGGAGATAGAAATTTTAACAATCTGCCGTACGACTGTTGCCACCCGTACCGTACCTCGAAGCAAAACATCAAGAATTAAGAAAAGGTATTGCACACTTAACGACCAAGAATACGAGGGAGGGAAACCTCCTCCCCCATGACCGTAAGTTCTCTCCCATTTTGTCATTTCTTCAACCTCTGTCTTTCTGTCTCCACGAAGCTTCGACCGCCACCAGCGGCAGGAATCGATGGCGGCATGAGGCGTAATAACTTTCCTACTTTTAGTAAATGGTAAATAGGGTTTTGATATGTGCATAATGAGTATTCATGCATATCTTACTGAGTAAATTTCATGGAAGAAAAGGAACCAAACATAACCCTAAATCCTAATTTTCTATTCCCTCTCTATGTAAATCCCTCTCCAATGGTTTTGAATTTTGAGAAACCCAAATGTGTGGAGCCTAAATTGTACAAGGGCCCTTGAGTATTTCCAAAACATTTCTCTAGTATTTTTGAAGTATTCAAAAATAGTTCAATAGTTTGAAAATACAAAAGGGAAAATGTTTTTAGAAATGGAAAAACGCCTTTTCCTCTCCCTGGCCATCCTGGACCCCTTATGGCCCAGCCTAGCTGAAAGATTGGTATAAGCGACGAGATTGGGTGAATAGGCGCTACTCAACGTTTAGCTTCTTTCCAAATTAAGGCTTGACACAAAGTAAGTTCTCTAGATATGCAATTAGGTGAGAGAACCTATATGACAAGCAATCAAGCAAACAATAATAGTAGGGAGTAAAGGATAGAAATAACCGATAGAAGACATTGAGATGTTTTCCTGAAATTCCTTCCCTTTGAGGGGAAGTATGTCTCCGTTGGAGGGGTGAGTGATACTAGGACCACTGATGGCTCTGAAATATAGCCATCTACGTCCATATTTAAACTGAATATTATTCATATTTTTGATGAAATATCTCTCTAAACCCTGCCACTAATGCCTAATGATCAAAAGGGTATGCAATCCTTTCCTTCTATTTTTTCCTGCGCAGATAATGACGGTTGATGATGGAATCACTATGTTTAAGTCAAACATACGAGATTTTCAACAAACAGAAGAAACCAGGAGTCGTGAGTTGGAGGCAAACGCGTTAACGACCAACTATACGACCGGAATAAAATTCCGACCATATAGTTGCCAACAACACCGCTTGGTCAAACAGAACAACTTTCGTGAAGGGACCCCTATATAAAGAAGCCTCGGGCGATGAGAAAAGAGCCTCTCGAGTTCCTTCCCCAGATCAACAGCCACCTCCAGATCTCCATCCACCACACCGAAGAGCCGTAGGAAGAATAGACTTAGATCTAATCTCCAAAGCCCTTCTTCACTTCCATAGCCATATTCCATCACTTGTAATAGTAGATCTCATCTTCGATTGGAGATATTGTAAGACTATTTGCTATGAATCTCATGATTTCCATTACAATGTTTGTGATTGTTGATCTCATCTCTATGTGTGAGTAATTCTCCTTGGGCTAAGGGCTTCGGCCTAGCCATGTAGCTTTTGTGCATGTTATTTATCATAGATGGGATCATGTATTAGTTTGTATGACATGATGATTATTGTATCCTCTCTTGCCTCAATCTAAGGACTTGTCAGGTACCCAACACCCCGAGGATTGAGCCAGGTATAGGAGTATGAGTAATGACTAATCTGCAGGTTGGGAACCCAAATGACAGAAGGGGTAGTACGGGATTTACTTGGGATTAACGGTGACGTCACTACGCATATCATTAGATCTCTTTATTCTATGGATGAGACTAGTAGGTTATTGCTATAAGCGGTTGCGGAGGCAATAGCAATTATGGATGCACTGCCCACATATAATTTATCTTGCTCTAACAATTACATGCATACTTTATCTCTATCTTTTATTCCCATCAGATGTTTTGCACAGCTACAGGTGAAACCGAACGCCCTAGGCCCTCTCTCTCCATCATCGACAACAACAAAAGGACACAAATTCTTGGTCTGGTAAAAACACAAAAGGAATTCTAAAACTCCTGAAGGTCCATTAAAGTAACTCCACTACGCATCTGCTTCCCGAGGATTCGATAAACCTAGGTCTACTAGGGAAAAGAGATATACTACATCCGTAATCCGGATCGAAGGTATCAACCCATTTTCTGGCGCCGTTGCCGGGGAAGCAATAGCCACCCTGGTGAGGTTAGTAGGAACCTTGCTAGTTTTAATTCTTGTTTTTAATTTTAGTTTGCTTTTAGTCTTTATTTGAAAAACTAAAAAAATAGTTAGACTTTAAATTCTTGCTTTTACTATTATAAGTCTCTGCTTAAGGAAACCCCAAAACATAGGAAATATGGCTGAAAAGAAGCTTGGGGAGTTTGCTACTCCCAACAATGATTACTTGCGTACACCTATTACTTAGCCAGTAATTGCTGCTGATGACTATGAAATTAAGCCCCATTATTTAAGTTTGGTTCAACAGAATCAATTTGGAGACTCTGTTGTTGAGGATGCAAGTATGCACTTGAATACTTTCACTAAAATATGTGATATGATACACATAAAAGATGTTGACCCTGATGCGGTCAAATTGCGTTTATTTCCTTTCTCTCTTAGAGGAAGAGCAAAAGAATGGTTGCTATCTTTGCCTCGAAATACTATTACATCATGGGTTGAATGCACTTCTTTTTTTGTGACTAAAATTTTCCCATCCGCAAAGACTATGCAACTAAGATCTAATATTACTGGCTTTAGACAGGAAGAGCATGAGCCACTAGAGCTTGCATGGGAGAGGATGAAAGAATGCATGAGAAACTGTCCTAGTCATGGGATGGAAGACTGGTTAATTATCCATCTATTTTATAATGCTCTTAACCCTGTGTCTAAGTCTATGCTTGATACTGCAGCTGGAGGAACATTTATGGGCAAACATATTACCAAAGAAAAGCATCTGCTAGACAATATGCAAGACAACCATGCCCAATGGCATGTGGATAGATGAAACACGAAGAAGGTGAACTCCGTCTCACCACAAGAAAATGAAGAACTCAATGTTAAGTTGGATGAGCTCATACTAGCTATAAATGGTAAGGAAACCCAGGTAAGAGCTATCCTTGAAACAAATATTGAAGAAATAGACTTCATAGCTCATAATGATTATAACCCTGCTTTGTTGGGGGAATACCCCCGGGTAGGGTCACGCCGGGGTATAAAGGCCGAGTTAGCTGAGGTACGGCAAGGTCAAAGCGAGTGCTGGCCGAGTCACCTCAAGGCGGGCCGAATCACGGGGTAACCCGGACCAGGGGATGTCCACCTAACTAGGTCTCAGCCGACTTATATCGTAAGTCGGTGAGATATATCTAACTTGTAGGCAGGTACAGGTATGGCCGGATCTACTAGGTACGATCCGGGTTATATCAAGCTTATAAGAGAAGGAAGGTATCTCGTTGGTCAAAGGGTGACCACTGTACGCAGAGCATGAGCGAAGCAGACAGAGGCCAAGACCACCGAGACGTGGCCGACAAAGGTGACGAAGCCTGTGTCGGATGACGCAGGCGCCACAGAGGCTCACGTAGCCTCTGCATGGATGACGCTGCGTTAAAGTGACCCGGTCGGCTTACTATTTTGGGAGGAGGCATATTCCTTGGAATATGCCTCCACGTATGCCCTAATTGGAGACCTGGCCACCCCTATATAAGGAGGGCTAGGGCCTCTGTAGAAGGGGTTGAGTTTTACTGGGTTGGTCCTAAATAGATTGAGCTCTAGAGAGTTGTGTATGTTCCTGAGAGCTAGCTAGTGGTGAGAGTAAGAGAGTTCCTTCTTCCTCCTCTCCCCAATACAGCTCAAGGAGCACTTGTAATCTTTGGAAGTGAATCAAATACAAAGCTACTGTGTGTGGAATCACCACACTATCCCTCCCTGGATTCCCCTAGTGCATTTAGTCCCCACCTTTAGCCTATCCATGGCATCTGCCATGACACCACCACGGCTTGGCGCCACTGTGGCTAGCGGCGCTAGCAGGGGTGAAGATCCGGACGGGAAACCTCATCGGCACCGGCGAACGCATCGTCTCTGGGCTCGTTCAGCACTTTGGAGTGCTGGACTTTGTTAGCGACAACGCTGGATGCTTCGGCAAGCGTCCTCTTCCGTGCAACGGCCTCTTCGTAAAGCTCGGCGTGCACAAGATCTTCGTTGCCGTCGATGTGTCATGCGTTCACCCGCGGCGCGTCGTCGAAGGAGGAGAGCCACCCCTTAGCGTGGTTCACGGGGCGCGTATCACTCGCTCCCCGGACCGTGCAGAGGTGATGATGACTGCACCAGACGCTGGCGCAAGCAACGATCCGGCACCAGATCTGGAGGTAACACGTAAGGCACCGAGGAAAATCAGAGGTCCTCCACTAGAGAGGCTAGAGAATGTGCTGCAGCAAGCGATGGATAGCTTGGCAAACCCAGTAGCAGCAGCGGTAGATCCGGCTCAGGCACAGGCCGAGCTAGAGGAAACTAGGCAAAAAATACTAGAGGGTGAGAAAAAGATAGCCGCGGCTCAGCAGTCGTTGAACATGATACTGCGTGAGTACGCAAAGGCAAATAAGGTAGATGCTGTAAAAGTGAAAGGGAGAAATCTCATGAGTGAAATGAACAAAGAATATGTTTGTCCGTGGGGCTTCCGAAGTATAGTACCCCGGCAAAAAATCTCAGAGCGGCAGATGCAGCTGCGTCCGAGTTAGAGGGTTTGACAGGTGAAGCCCATTAGAGGCAGCAAGATAGGGTCAATGAGTTGGTTCAGATCGCGAACAAGCAAAATGAGGAATTGCTCAGGGCTAACCCGGAGAGAGCTGGGGCCTCCAAGATCATTCATTCGGGGGTGGGTAACCCAGAGAAATCCGCTGGAGCTGCATCGTCTCCTCATGGTGGTCCTAGGAGATAAGAGGTAGTAACCTCAGCTAGAAGGAACAGACTGATGGGTTCGTAGCATGGAAAACAAAAAATTTCTACCGCAAGAATGAACAAAACCCAGATCTAATCTAGATAAAAGCTAAGATCTAATCTATTAGACATGTGCAACGAGATAGATCTGTACTAACCCTTGTAGATCCGAAAGTGTTACGAGATAGGATCTCGTGGTTGATGTAGTCGATGACTTGCCGATCTCAAGATCGAGTAGACGATCCTTCCGGTGCCCCGTTCCGGCAGCGCTTCCGCAGTTGGTCACACGTGCGGAGTCGAAGCAGACCTTCCTCTCCCCGTTCTAGCGAGCAGCAGAGGTAGTAGATCTCTCCATGGAATCCCAGCAGCACGACGGTGTGGTGGTGGTGGAGTAGAGAATTCTGCAGGGCTTCGCCTAAGCCAGAGCAGAGGGAAGGAGGAGGAGAGAGGCAACTTGAGATCTAGAGAATAGAAGGGGCAAGGGGGTTTGTGCCTCCACCCCTCTATTTAAAGGAGGGAGGCGCCATGGGGAGGTGGAGTCCTTGTAGGACTCCCCTCTCCCTTGGCCGACGGATCAAGGAGGTGGGGGGAGAGTCCTACTCCCCCACGAATCCTTGTCTTACCCCACAAGGATTCCTTGATCCTTTCTTGGTTTTCAAGTAAACTCCAAGAAATCTTCTAGAACCTTCCGAAACATTCCGAAACCTTCTAGAATCCCCATACAAATACTCCGGAACATTTCCTAACTTAGAAAATGATCCCCAATATATGAATCTTATTCCCCGGAAAATTCCGGATCTCCTCGTGATGTCCCGGATCCAATCCGAGACTCCGAACAACATTCGGTCTACAACGCACATTCCATATCTACTTAAAACAACTTCGAACCATAAGTGTGTCACCCTACGGTTCGTGAACATGTAGACATGATGGAGACACATCTCTGATCAATAACCATTAGCAGGATCTGGAGATCCATAACGGCTCCCACATACTCAACGATGACTTCGTGATCGATAGAACCATTAACATACGAAACCAATTCCCTTTGTCACGCGATACTCTACTTATCCGAGGTTTGATCGTCGGTATCTCCATACCTTGTTCTACCTCGTTACTGATAAGTACTCTTTACTCGTTCCATGATATGTCATCCCTTGTGACCTAGTCACATGCTTGCAAGCTAACTAGATGATGTTCCACCGAGAGGGCCCAGAGAATATCTATCCGTCATATGGATGGACAAATCCCAATCTTGGTCCATGCGCTTCAACACATACTTTCAGAATACCCAATGACACCTTTATAACCACCCAGTTACGAAGCGGAGTTTGATGTCATCAAAGTATCCATCCGGTGATGGTGATTAACATAACCTCATGGTCGAAGGATTAGGTTACTATGGATTTGAAAGCTTGTAGCAAAACGAACTTAATGACTTGATCTTATGCTATGCTTACTAAGGGTGTGTGTCCATCACATCATTCTCCTAATGATATGATCTTGTTATTAACGACATCCAATGTCCATGATCAGGAAACCATGATCATCCATTAATCAACAAGCTAGCTTAACAAGATGCTTACTAGGGACTCTTTTATGTTTACAAAACACACAAGTATTAATGTTTCCGGTTAATACAATTATAGCATGGGATGTAAACATTTATAATAAACATAAAGATATAATAATAACCACTTTATTATTGCCTCTTGGGCATATCTCCAACAGTCTCCCACTTGCACTAGAGTCAATAATCTAGTTAAAAAACTTGTGCACTCAACACCTATGGCTCTCTGGTGTTGTATAGACACTATTGCTAGTGGCAAACATAATCTTCGGATCTGACACTTCCAGGTCCGTGTGTATTTGCATGTCCTTGCGTCTCTACGCATTACTCATTCTCCAATGAGATGGCATTGTATAAATTTGGTCCTTTGGTGAGACCTTTAGTTCCTCGGGATTAAATCATGTTGATACAATTGTCATACAATGTATCTTCATAGTATTATCCCGCTATGAACCACACCTAGTTTGATAACAAACTACTTGACGCAAATGCCCTCATTTGCTGCTACAATAGTAGTCATATACTTAGCCTTTTGTTGTAGTATCTGTCACAATGTTTTAAATTTGGTACTCAACCAAATCCGTTATGGAACTTCCTTTCCATTACATTGTGCCACCCATAGTTTAAATTGAGATAAACTTAATTTGTGACAAAACTAGTATCAATGCAACAATTTACAATGAACTATTTGTCACCACTATATAAATAATATATTCTTAGTTCTTCCAAAGATCATAGGAATATCCCTACTCTTGTCCAATGATCATCTTATGAGTCATTCTGGTATATGCTCATAACATTTAGAGCATAGGACATATCTGGATGTGTACATCTCAAAGAACGATTGATCAAAATATTCTTGCGATTTCACCAAGTGTCAAAACACTTGAATCTCGTGTCAACACACTTGAATCTCGATTCAGTCCTTTCCGTGCATCAAGAACCTTTCTTGTTGTTTCCATATTGAACTCATTCAACATCTTATCTATGTACATTTGGCAAAACCATATTAGCGCCTCAATCTATCCATATAGACATTGATGCCTAATTCTTGGGTTATGCCTAAGTCTTTCATCGAAATGAAATTCTTAACCTGTGTCAATAAAAGATACATCATTTCTAATCAACAATATGTCTTTCACATAATGTATTAGAAATATGTCTTAGCGCTCCCACTTAATTTCTTGCAAAATGCAAACATCTTCATCGTCTCTGATGAAATTAAACCTTTTAACGGTTTCATCACGGTGAAGATTCCAACTCCGCGATGCTCACTTCAACCATTGAAGTTTTGCATACTCTTTTAGCATCTTTTGAATTAACAAAACCCTTTGGATCATGTCATGGACACATCCTAGGTAACCATTCTATTAGAAGAACTTGTTTTGTTTGTTCAACTACCATATACCAAAATATATGTAGTGGTTGCTATATTAATCCGTCCAGACTAAATATCACTATGAAAGATCAAATCTTATCATAGTCAATTCCTTGAACATTGTCATAAACTCTTTTCGACATGTCGACTATTTCATAGATGTGAAACATCCATGTCTATTTCTTTATAGTTCCATATACGACTGTAAGGTCTTGCACCTTTCCAGAGGGTCTTTCAAATTCAAAGCTTGATTTCTCGTGTATGGAATTATCACGGATTTTATGGCTTCAAGCCACTTAACAAAGTTAGGGCCCATCATTGATTATTTGCATGTAGTCGGTTCATCATTGTCAAACAATAATGATTTAACTCTCAAATCTTGGCATTTGATTACTTACCCGACCTACTTGGTTCAATAGGAACTTAGATCCCCGTGACCACATCCTTTGAGGCACGTGAGCCATGAGCATTGTTGCTGCCTCCGGGACACTTACCGACGCTGCGCAACTCAGCACATATTAGCCAAGGTTCAACAACCTTGTCAAAGTTATATTGTCCTCCCACTTAACTTTTCACCAAAAATTCCTTCTCAAGAAACTCGACATTCTAAGTGACAAACACTTTTGTCTTCGGTGTTATAGAGGAATACCCAATGGTTATTCGAGATAACCTACAAAGACATGCTCATCCGACTTTGGTTGTAAACATTTTACTTATGCCTAGCATACCAAAAATTTAAGAAATGACAACCTAGGTTTTATCCCAAACCATGACTTATATGGTGTCATTTCAACGGATCACGATGGAGCTCTTTTCAGTGTAAAAGCGGTAGTCACTAAAGCTTTAATCTTTAAAATATAATGGCAGTTTTCTAAATGACACCTTTGATCTTACCATGTCAAACAAGGTTTCATTACATATCTTGAACACTCCATACTCCTATGGTGTTTTGGGAAATGCAAATCCATGGAACGATTCCTCAAATCTTAGGTGTTTTGCTAAACTTGTAACTCAAACATTTTAATGATCCAATCATAAACTTTTTTTATTATTTTCTTGTTACAATAATTTTCCACTTCATCTTGAAAGTCTTTGAACATTTTCAAATGTTTCATACTTCTTCCTTATTGAGTAAGTATATACATATACTCACTCAAATCTTCAGAGAAAGCATATGAAGTTGAAATCCGCCTACTACACATAATGGACTATATACATCAATATGTACAAATTCCAATCAGTTAGTCGTCCGTTCCTCTTTTGGCCTACGAACGGAGTTTTAATTATCTCCAGGAAAGTATCACAAGCGTCATTTGATCAAAATCAAAGACTCCAAAAATCCATCAACATGAAGTTTCTTCATGTATCCCGAATATAATTTAAACGGTGATGTCACTTCGCAAGTGATCTTTCAATTATTTGTCTTGCGACATTTTAGCATTAGTTTTATGGTCATTATTTCTCCAACTAGACTTGTATATCATCCATCTATTATGGAATACGGTAATTATTTGAACAACCTTTTGTCGTCATAATACCTGATCAAAATAACAATTATTGAAACAAATCTTGAAGGTAAGCTTTGATGTTAACGAGCAACACAACAACCCTTTGTTTGTTTTCGATGAACATCATCACATATTCTCTTGCTAGTTACTTAGGCCATTGCAGTTCATGAATTGTGTTGTCCTGTATGACACTTCATACCAACCAATTCGGTATCCAATACCGCAGAACCACATTGTTTAACAACCAAGGAATACATCCATAACATGTATCTTTTATATACCTAAGTTGGATATCTCCAATCTTTTCTTTTCTGCCAAATATTTTATAGATTCTCTTTCAACAATTCCTTTTCTTTTAAAAGAATCTATCAACATCAATAGTGGTGTCATTCACATGACACATAGTACAAAGTGTGTATAGTCAAATACTAATACCTTTGGACTTGCACTTTGAAGTGGATCACCTTCATCAAATGTTTGGCATCCTTTCAAAAATCCATTCTTTAGTAATCTTTTAGTGTAGTAAACATTTTACTTACATCTTCTATTCATCCTTATCATGACAACTTTCATGATCAAGCTGTTATAGCTTATAAAGGTGAATTGCGAGTATAATGTTTCTTTTCCAAAACCTTTTGGAGGATTCGGACGACTGGCGTCTTCAACCTTCACAAATTCTCATCAAATATGAGGACGTATACTCTATCATGTTGTAACCAATACATTGTTTTAGATATCGCAATACCTTTCACATATGATGGTTTCTGAAACATTGCTTTCATATCTTAGATAAACTTGATATTAAAAACAATCTTTTGAGTATCAAGAATCATGGAGGCAAACATGATACATTAGATACTAACACTGGAATTGTTACTCTTGATTTAATACTGTTTATTAAACTTCACAGAGTAAACGGAGTTTGCTGAAAGTTTTCAACGGGACTTTTAAACTTTAGATTGACACTCAAAACAATATGATACCAGTTCGTAAAGAAAATATCCATAATTTTTATAGTTCCACTATCTCAACTATAACTAAGCGTAAGGTGGTGAACGGATGCTAATGACTACAACAAACTATGCAAATTCACTTTGATTGTGTTTATGATAAATTGAGTTTGACTAATCCAAATTACAAATGAACTCCCACTCAAAACAACATCCCTCGAGTTGTTTTAGTGATTACACGAACCAAATCCACTACACCAAGTCTGATCATCACGTGAGATGATGTAGCTTTAAAGGCGAACAATCAACATGTTCATCATATCATCCATATGACTCATGCTTTACCTTTCGGTATTCCGTGTTCCGAGACCATGTCTGTACATGCTAGGCTCGTCAAGGTTAACCTTAGTATCTGCATGTGCAAATCTGGCTTGCACCCGTCGTATGCACACGTAGAATCTATCACACCCGATCATCACGAGATGCTTCGAAACGACGAGTCTTAGCAACAGTGCCTACTAAGGACGAACACTTTATTACTTGATATTTAGTGAGAGGGATCATCTTATAATGCTACCGTCGCGATCTAAGCAATACAAGATGCATAAAGGATTAACATCACAGGCAATTCATAATTAGTGTGATATGATATGGCCCTTTCTTCTGATGCCTTTGATCTCCATCTCCAAAGCACGGACATGAGCTCCATCATCACCAGCATTGCGTCAAGGTCAGTGGCGCCGCTTCATGGTTGTCCATCATCACTAGCAACTATTAAAACTACTTGGAATAAAGCTATTACAAGATGAATAGACACGCAGGTCTTAACAGAATTAAAGACAACCATTAGGCTCCTGCCGGTTGCCATATTACAACAAGGATCATTGCATACATCAAATATAATCACAATCACATGATGGCCATATCACATCACAAAACCCCTGTAAAAAAAAAGTTAGACGCCTCTAATTTTCTTTGCATGTTTTACGTGGTTTGGGGCTTTCGAATAAGAACGGATCTTACCTACGAAACTGAACCACAACATTGATACAAGTGCTATCAAGTGCAAAGTGTAGATTGGATCTATACTATGATGGGAGAGATGACACCCATAAAGCCACTTGTGCAATACGAGTTGCACGTCAACTGTGGAGCAAGTCTCATGTGCGATGACATGTAAGGTTAGCCCGAGCCGCTTCATCCCACCATACCGCAAGATGCAAAGTACACAAAGCAAAAGACGGCACGAGCACCAACGCCCACAAAACCATTGTGTTCTACTCATGCAACAGATTACGCATAGAAACGGCTCTAATACCACTGATGGGTTCGTAGCATGGAAAACAAAAATTTTCTACCACAAGAACGAACAAAACCCAGATCTAATCTAGATAAAAGCCAAGATCTAATCTATTAGACATGTGCAACAAGATAGATCTGTACTAACCCTTGTAGATCCGAAAGCGTTACGAGATCGAATCTCGTGGTTGATGTAGTCGATCACTTGCCGATCTCAAGATCGAGTAGATGATCCTTTCGGCGCCGTGTTCCGGCAGCGCTTCATGATCGGTCACACGTGGAGTCGGCACCTTCCTCTCCCTGCCCAGTGAGCAGCGGAGGTAGTAGATCTCCACGGAATCCCAGCAGCACGACGGTGTGGTGGTGGTGGAGTAGAGAATTCTGCAGGCTTCGCCTAAGAAAGGAGGGAAGGAGGAGGAGAGAGGCAACTTGAGATCTAGAGAATAGAAGGGGCAAGGGGGTTTGTGCCTCCACCCCTCTATTTAAAGGAGGGAGGCGCCATGGGGAGGTGGAGTCCTTGTAGGACTCCCCTCTCCCTTGGCCATGGATCAAGGAGGTGGGGAGAGTCCTACTCCTAATCCTTGTCTTACCCCACAAGGATTCCTTGATCCTTTCTTGGTTTTCAAGTAAACTCCAAGAAATCTTCTAGAACCTTCCGGAACATTCCGAAACCTTCTAGAATCCCCATACAAATACTCCAGAACATTTCCTAACTTAGAAAATGATCCCCAATATATGAATCTTATTCCCCAGACAATTCTGGATCTCCTCGTGATGTCCCGGATCCAATCCGAGACTCCGAACAACATTCGGTCTCCAACGCACATTCCATATCTACTTAAAACAACTTCGAACCTTAAGTGTGTCACCCTACGGTTCGTGAACATGTAGACATGATGGAGACACATCTCCGATCAATAACCATTAGCGGGATCTGGAGATCCATAACGGCTCCCACATACTCAACGATGACTTCGTGATCGATAGAACCATAACATACGAAACCAATTCCCTTTGTCACGCGATACTCTACTTATCCGAGGTTTGATTGTCGATATCTCCATACCTTGTTCTACCTCGTTACTGATAAGTACTCTTTACTCGTTCCATGATATGTCATCCCTTGTGACCTAGTCACATGCTTGCAAGCTAACTACATGACATTCCACCGAGAGGGCCCAGAGCATATCTATCCATCATATGGATGGAAAAAATCCCAATCTTGGTCCATGCGCTTCAACACATACTTTCAGAATACCCAATGACACCTTTATAACCACCCAGTTACGAAGCGGTGCTTGATGTCATCAAAGTATCCATCCGGTGATGGTGATTAACATAACCTCATGGTCGAAGGATTAGGTTACTATGCATTTGAAAGCTTGTAGCAAAACGAACTTAATGACTTGATCTTATGCTATGCTTACTATGGGTGTGTGTCCATCACATCATTCTCCTAATGATATGATCTTGTTATTAACGACATCCAATGTCCATGATCAGGAAACCATGATCATCCATTAATCAACAAGCTAGCTTAACAAGAGGCTTACTAGGGACTCTTTTATGTTTACAAAACACACAAGTATTAATGTTTCCGGTTAATACAATTATATCATAGGATGTAAACATTTATAATAAACATAAAGATATAATAATAACCACTTTATTATTGCCTCTTAGGCATATCTCCAACACAGACAGATAGTCCCGTATGACCCGGCAAGGGCAGGGAAAGGAAAAGAAGTGCAGAGAAATGAGGATCGACGAAGTGTGAGCCGAGATGAAGCTGGCCAAGGTAACCGCGACCAAGGCAATGTCGGTCAAGGGAATGCTGTAAATGGCAATGCCGGACAGCGCAACTCAGCAGGAGCAGGACAACCGCAACAACGGAATATACCAAGGCAAGAGCAAAGTGCCGGCTGAGGTATGCAACAGAGAGGTGCTCCATGAGAGGAAGACATATATAATGATGGTGATTCGGAAATGGTGAACGCAGGATACCCAAGGCCGGACTATCATGTGATAGGGTCAAGACTGGGGAGCAGGGATTTGATGCCTGGCGACGCCAGGTTAAAACTGGATCGGCTGTATAGGTCGGAGCAGATTGAATGTCAGGGTCCCCCAGGTCCTGCGTGTTTTGGGCCCCGGATCATGAAGGAACCTCTGGTACCTAACTTCCAATTACCTAGAGGCACAAAAACGTATGATGGCAGCACAAAGTCGGAGGATTGGTTGATTAACTATGCTACAGCTATAAAAATTGCTACAGGCAACTTGAGATGGGCTGTGAGATACGTACCCCAGATGTTGGAAGGGCCAGCAAGGGTCTGGCTAAACAATTTGCCACCCGGAAGTATTAACTGTTGGATCGATTTTGAGGAAATGTTTGTAAGCAACTTCTCGAGCATGTATCAGAGGCCGAATAGGCCCCAGACCCTAGCAATGTGCAAGCAGAAACCGAATGAGATAGACCGGGAGTTCCTGACCCGGTGGTGTACCGTGCGAAACTCCTGTGAGGGTGTAATTGAGTCACAAGACATATCATGGTTTGTGCAAGGGTGCAGATATGCAAGCATGTTGTGGAAAAGATTGCAAAGGGATATACCAACTACATTGGCAGAGACAATCCAGATCGCTGATTCGTATGCCTTGGGTGATCCGACTCAACCCAGGCTTGTGTCAAACGAGTCAAATGAGGAGTACTACCAGAGAGATGGAGCCGGATCATCCCGGAGGAATGACTACCGGGGTAAAAGAAGAGATGACAGACCGGATTACCGGTACAGTTCGCAACAAGTTGCTGCTGTGAATCAAGATCAACCCGGAGCAGGGGGCAATCAACGTCAGAAAATTGGAGGACAACAATGGACAACAAGAAATGATGGCAAGAAAACTTGGACGCCAGAGCAGAAGAAACAGTGGCAGGAAAAGAAGGACCGTCCGAGGTACACTTATGAGTCGATGCTGGATTAGCCGTGTAAATTTCACACGCCAAATCCGAGTAACCCAGCGGGTCATACAACGAGGCAGTGTGAGTGGATACGCAAAATAGAACAAGGTGGTTCGGGGAATGCTCAGGCACCTCGAAATGATCAACCTCGGCAGGAGTTACCCCGGCAGCAATTGCTCTCCGGAGTGAACACGCAACAGCTAATGTTGCCTCCCCCTCCGTCGAGGTATGACAACCATGAGAGAAGGGATGCAGTGCATCAAGTGGAAGACCAGCATCAACCGGATCAGAGGTACCCCGGAAACAAGGGAAGGAATGAGTAAAGAGAGCATCATCAGAGTTATTGTGTGTTTACCACAGAGGAAACAGATAGAAAGAGCTTGCAGCACCGACACATGGAGGTGAATGCGGTAATGCCTGCAGTGACGAGGTATATGACATGGTCGGATCAGGAAATCACCTGGAGTATCAAGGATCACCCCAAGCTTATGCCAAGCCTCGGTTCGTATGCGTTAGTACTGGACCCAACATTCATATGGCCAAATATCAATGTGAGATTCTCCAAGGTGCTGATAGATAATGACAGTAGCATCAATATCATGTATGCGAATACGATGCGCACGTTGGGTATCTTAGAGAACATGTTCCAGGCTACCAGAACGACTTTCCATGGCATTGTGCCAGGCATTTCTTGTGAGCCCATAGGCAAGGTCCGGGTTGACATATTGTTCGGCACGCGGGATAACTACCGAACTGAGAATTTGGAGTTTGAAGTGGTGAACTTGGAAAGTGCGTATCACGCGTTACTCAATAGGCCAGCACTGAACAAGTTCATGGCAAGTTGTCACATCAGTTATCTGAAGATGAAGTTGCCTGGGCCAAATGGAGCTATTACCATAGCTAGGGATTTCCGACGTTCCATTGAGTGTGCGTTAGCCGGGTCTAACCTAGCCGAGTCACTCATGATTGCGCAAGAGGAAAAAAAGATACAGGAAGTGGCAGCATTGGCTTAGTCCGCGTAGTAGTATATGCCAGCGCTGAGTAACCCGCATGGTAGTGTTTCGTTCCAAGCGACAAAAGATACCAAGGAAGTGCCTATTGATGATATGTTCCCAGAGCGCACCGTAACAATTGGTGTCGGGTTAAATGATAAATAGGAAAGCGAGCTTGTCAACTTCCTCCATGAGAATCGGGATATTTTTGCTTGGTCCACATAGGACTTGCAAGGTGTTCCGAGGGAGTTGGCTGCTTCGCCAAAGATAGGAGAAAAGTCATTGGAGATGAGATAGCTCGGTTACTAGCAGCTGGATTTATCATGGAAGTTCTTTACCCAGATTGGCTATCTAATCCGGTGCTGGTGGAGAAGATGAAGGATGATCCGAATGTGGCAGTGGTTTGGCGTATGTGTATCGATTACACAAACCTAAATAAGGCGTGTCCAAAAGATCCATTTCCACTGCCAAGGATAGACCAGGTCATAGATTCTACTACTGGGTGTGAACTGTTATCATTCATAGATGCGTATTCTGGTTTCCACCAGATACCTCTGAATCCGGATGATCAAATAAAGACTACATTTATCACCCCGTACGGGGCTTATTGCTATCGCACCATGCCAATTGGTTTACGTAATGCAGGGGCAACGTACCAAAGATGTATGCAGAAATGTTTGCACGACCAAATTGGTCAAAATGTGCAGGTGTATGTGGATGACGTTGTTATCAAGACCAAGGAAAGCAAAACGCTCCTTGACGATATCAAGCAGACATTCGCGAACCTAAGGAGGTTCCGGATGAAGCTTAACCCGGAAAAATGTACCTTCGGTGTCCCGGCTGGAAAATTACTCGGATTCCTCGTCTCTAGCCGAGGTATTGAAGTCAATCCGACTAAAATCCGGGCCATAGAGCGAATGGAACTGCCGAAGTGCCTTAACGATGTCCAGAAGTTCACTGGTTGCCTGGCATCGTTAAGTCGGTTTGTATGTCGGTTGGGAGAAAAGGCACTGCCTCTCTATCAACTCATAAAAAAGTTAGACAAGTTCATTTGGACGCCGCAGGCCAATGAAGCCTTTATCCAATTAAAGAAAATGTTAGCCACTGCACCAGTGTTAGCCTCTCCACTATCAAAGGAGCCAATGTTGCTATATATAGCCGCAACCAACCGAGTTGTAAGTGCAGTAATTGTGGTAGAGCGCGACGAAGAGGGTAAGTCAGTGCAGAGGCCAGTATATTACCTAAGCGAGGTATTATCCGCATCAAAGCAAAATTATCCGCATTATCAGAAAGTGGCATATGGTGTGTACATGTCGGCTAAGAAGCTAAAACACTATTTTGAGGAGCACCCCATCAAAGTAATATGTGAAGCTCCCATATCCGAGATAATGAGTAACAAGGATGCAAGTGGCAGAATTGTAAAATGGGCAATTGAACTAGTCCCCTATGCGCCACAGTATGACAAAAGAGAAGCAATCAAGTCTCAGGCTGTAGCCGACTTTTTTGTGGACTAGGCCGAGGTGCAATATGAACCTCCACTACCAGATCCGAATTACTGGAGAACGCACTTTGACGGATCAAAAACAAAAACCGGGTTAGGCGCCGGAGTTGTGCTTACCTTGCCAAAGAATGACCAGCTGAAGTATGTGCTGCAGATCCATTTCGCAGCATCAAACAATGTCGCCGAATATAAGGCACTTGTGCATGGGCTCAAAGTGGCAAAAGAAGTCGGGATACGTCGGATCCAATGCTTTGGCGACTCGGATTTGGTAATACAACAAGTGTCGGGGCTGTGGGACGCACTTGATCCAAACATGGCATTATATAGATTCCATGTGCAAAAGATATCTGGTTACTTTGAGGGATGTGAATTTCGTCATGTACCCCGGGTGGAGATTGAGGCTGCCGACGTATTGTCAAAGCTCGGATCAACCTGACAAGAAATTTCACCGGGTGTAGCATTAGAACACCTCAGAAAACCATCTATCAGGCCGTCCCTAGAAACCGACTCAATCTACGTCCCGGAAGATCCAGAGTCCGGAGCCGTACCCATGGACATTGACGTGGGAGGTGCTACGCGAAACCCGGGGACTACCTCAGCGAACCCAGGGACTGCTTCGCAAGACCCGGGGACTGTTCAGCGTGATCCGGCTGAGGTTATGCCGGTGGATCAGATGGAAATTGATGAGGATGTGTTCCCAATACGAGCTATACCAGCTTGGGCATTACCCATATTTCAATTCCTGAAAGATGGAACCTTACCCGCTGAGGAGGTGTTGTCCAGGCAAACTCAGAGGAGAGCAAAGGCATACACGATCATCAATTCCGAGCTATACAAAAAGGAGTGTGACTAATGTCCTCCAGCAATGTGTTGACCCGGAAGAAGGGCTTGACATCCTCCGAGATATACATCAAGGGGAATGTGGGCATCATGCCTCGTCCAGAACCTTGGTAGCAAAAGCTTTCCGGCATGGATTCTACTGGCCAAGTGCCTTAGAACAAGCAGACTACTTGGTAAGAAAATGCAATGGTTGTCAGAGGTATGCTACCAAGACACATATGCCAATGTCGGAGCTCAAGACCATACCAATCACCTGGCCATTTGCCGTATGGTGTTTGGACATGGTTGGCCTGTTCAAACCAGCAAGGGGAAATATGACTCACATTTTGGTCATGGTTGATAAATTTACAAAATGGATTGAAGTAAAGCCAATAAGAAAATGTGATGGAGCTACGGCCGTGACATTTCTCAAAGACATCATCTTGAGATACGGTTATCCTCACAGTATCATAACAGATAATGGCACAAATTTTGCTGAAGGAGCATTTGCACGATTCTGCCGGGATAAGAAGATCCGGCTGGACGTTGCCTCGGTAGCCCACCCTGCATCGAACGGACAAGTGGAGAGATCCAACGGATTAGTATTATCCGGGATAAAACCCCGGCTCATTGAGCCACATGCAAAGATCAGCGGGGTGCTGGATAGAAGAACTACCAGCGGTACTATGGAGTTTAAGAACAACTCCGAATCGATCAACAGGCTATACGCCATTCTTTTTGGTATATGGGGCAGAAGCTGTATTACCAGCCGACATAGAGCATGACTCGCCTAGGGTCACCCAATACACAGAAGCCGAAGTGCAAGAAGCCTGGCAAAATGATGTTGATCTGCCGGAAGAAGCGAGAGAATTGGCATTGTCCAGATCCGCCATATATCAGCAAAATCTCCGACGCTATCATAGCCAGAAAGTAAACCCCCAAGTTTTTTGGGAAGGTGATCTGGTACTCCGGTTGGTGCAACATACTGCTGGCATGCACAAGTTATCCCCCCATGGGAAGGGCCATTCATTATGAGCAAAGCATTGCACAATGATTCTTATTATCTTATCGATGCAAAACCACAGGAGAAGAACAAGGCGAACAGGTCCGGCAAGGAATCTAAGCGTCCATGGAATGTATCTCTACTTCGTCCTTTCTACACTTAGCAGAGAAGTGTATGTATCCGAGTCTCTCATATGTCGGTGTGTATGCCAGCAATGAGCCTATCAATGAAATCTTGGCACCTCGAGCAGTAACTCGGGGACTGCCTTAATAATATTTGTTGTCTTCTGTATTTATTATTTATACCTCGGCTGGCGTAAGTTGTTTCTACTTACGCCGGATTAGTAGTGTGTGAGCACCAAGAACCCAACTCTTCGACTTGCTACTGTCCAACAAGATTTGGCTTCATGGCAAGCAAGAGAACAAGTTTGGAATTGCGTAGCACATGAAAAACGACTAAGGAAAGGAACTTAATCAAGCCGACCTTTGTTTTTCGGACTAACCTTATGTTTACTTTAAATTTATTATGCTGAATTATTTTGAGCTAATCCTAAAGTTTCCAAGTATTGTTAAGTCAAGACTCGTAAGTCATAAAACCGAACCAAGGTAGACATGAGCCGAGCCAAGAAATTGGAAGAACGAGAAAATGAAACTCGGGGACTATGCCCAAGTCAATCCAGCATAAAAACTTAGTAGCAAAATATCACTTGTGTGCTTGATACAATTGCACCCGGCAATACCGGGGATCTGATGAAATTTAAATTGTTTATAATCAAGGAGCAGCAGGAGGAGGTAATTCGGCACCAGCAGGTGCAGCCCCAGTGATGGCTCAATGCACGGCGCCTAGAAAAGTGTTGATGGCTCGTGGTTGATGTAGAGCTTGTTGGGAACCCCAAGAGGAAGGTATGATGAGCACAACAGCAAGTTTCCCTCAGTTATGAAACCAAGGTTTAATCGAACTAGTAGGAGCAAGGAAACACCCCAAAGGTGTTACTAGCTGAGCTTTGGTAGGGCGCACTACCGGTGCTAGTAGCAACATGGAGACCTGCACAACACAACCACAAAACTTTGTCCCCAACTTGCGATGAGGTTGTCAATCTCACCGTGTTTTGCGGAAAACAAAGGATTAAACGTATCGAATGGAAAGAAGTAAAAGTTTGCAGAAAGTAAACACAAAGCAGTAAAAGATTGTAGACTGTATGTAAAGTAAAAGGACCGGGATCCATAGTTCACTAGAGGTGGCTCTCCTTAAGATAGATAACATGTTGGGTGAACAAATTACAGCGGGGCAATTGACAAACACCGAGAAAGTAATACATGCATATACTAATCATCTTGACTCCTATGAGACTTGATTGGGCATTACAACATAATACATAGACCGCCATCCAACTTCATCTATGACTAATAATCCACCTTCAGGTTATCATCCGAACCCCCTCCAGTATTAAGTTGCAAGCAACAGATTATTGCTTTACGAACTACGTGTAAAGTAAACAATACAATTGTTCTATGAACAAAGGATTGTTGTTTTCTCCCTAGTAGCAACAACACATCTAGTACCTTAGAGATTTCTGTCACTTCCCTAGATTACCAGAGGCATGAACCCACTATCGAGCATAAATACTAACTCTTGGAGTTGCTAGCATCTACTTGGCCAAGATAGCTACTAACAACGGAAAGCATGCAAGATCTCAAATAACAAAGACATGATAGAATCAATAACCAATATGAAATAACATCTCAATATCCATCGGATCCCCGCAAACACAACATGTATGAATTACAAATAGATGATCTTGATCATGAATGGAGCTCACAAGATCTAAACATGAAAGCACAAAGGAGGAGAAACCAGCCATCTAGCTACTACATGGATCCGTAGTCCAAGGATAAACTACTCACGCATCACACCGGAGGCTTGCATGGTGATGAAGAAGGCGTCCAGGGTGGATTCCCCTCTCCGGCAGGGTGCCGGGAAGAGCTTCAGATCCCTCCTGATCTAGGGATGGAGATGATGGTGGCTACAGACTCTATTGTGGATTTTTGATCGGGTCCTTATGGTTTTCGTCCCGAGGGCAACTTATAGGCGGAAGGAGAGGCCGAGGGGGTGCCAGGGCTGGCCTCACCACCCCCTGGCGTGGGCCAGGCTGGGCCGCGCGGCCAGGTGGTGTGGTGGCCCCCTGGTCCCTCTCCGTCTCGTATTCTGGCACTTGATCCCTTCCGGAAAAATAGGCACTTTGGCTTTTGTCCCGTCGAATTCCGAGAATATTCATTTTCTGACTTTCCTGGAACCAAAACAATGAGAAAAGCAGTGCTTTGTGGCTCTTGTTAATAGGTTAGTCCAAGAAATCATATGAAAAGTACTCCAAAGTTGGACCAAAACACAAGAAAGTGGATAAAACCAAGCATGGAACATCAAAAATAATAGATACATTTGCAATGTATCAACATCCCCAAGCTTAACTCCTGCTCGTCCTCGAGTAGGTAAGTGATAAAAAGAAAGAATTTTTGAGGTGACATGCACCATCAAAGACTTGATCAAAGTATTTGCAAAACATTCAAAGCTGGGATCATAGTACTTCAATCATAACATGAAGGACAAAGTTCTAGCAATAAGACAAAGAAACTATGACGCAACATGAAAAGGCACAAACAAAAGATTCATGAATAACATGCTTTGCAAGACGTTTGTTTGTTTCACATAAAGAAAACATAGCATAAGAGTATTCAGCTTGTCCCTCAATAGAGTAGCAAATATAAATGCATAGGACACCTTCAAAGTTCATAAGAGTGACTAGATACAATAGTTTCAAACAAGCAATATCAAAGTATGCATCAATCAACTAGTCTTGGGACAATGCACATAGAACTAAGAATGGCCACTATGCTGTCAAAGTAGGTGCATAAAGATAGAAGGTGGAGACTCAATATAATGGTGGAAGAAAGACCTTTTGTAAAAGGAAGTAGGGATTCAAGTCTCATAAAGAGCTTCCAAAAATTATGGTACTTATAGCTTTCAGCTCTCATTGCCCCTATCATAAGCATCTTGAAGTGATTAAGGTTAAAGTGAATAAACTATGGTGTACATGCTTGACGAAGTATAAGTCAAAATCTCATGTCCCTTGTATACGAGGGCCGCTCCTCATGCTACTCAAGTTTAGTCACCGGTAAGTTCTTGTCATCGTAAGTACATGTGTATCATTGAGAACCGCCAACGGGGTACCCCTTGCCCGATGATACGGAAGAATCCCCATATCAAAATGACAAGGCAAGCAGACAACGAGCATCTCAGCATTCTTCTTATTTACCATGGGAATATGGTGCTTTTTTTCTCTCTTTCCTCTTTTCATAGTATCTTTTTTTTATTTTCTCTTTTTTTTCTCAATATAGGACTCTTTTTTTAGAAGAAGAATGCTTCATAGACAACTCATTATGGTTACACTGCAGGTTTCCACCATGTCAGCATGGATTAGACCAGCGGCCCAGGCATTTCTCTAACACATATACATAACTCCATGGACTTACAAGCTCCCCTTTCATTTCACACCGACGACATCCATATACAAAAGAACATGATATCAACTAGGTATAAGTACCAAGTGCAATGTTGAAAGCGTTCCCCATGAAAGCATGGTTCTGCTAATTCGCAACAAATAAGTGCAAGCATATACAACATAGACGACATAATGGTTCAAGTTTATTAAGGGCAAGAAAAGTAAAGTGTGTCATCAAGTTCGTGAGAGCTTTAATCACTAGTTTTCTCATAACAAGAGGAAGGTAAACAAAATCATGAATATACTTGGAATAGCATAAGCTAGTAGGTAGGTATGGTGGAATCTTTGGAATAACTTGGTTTAGGGAGTTGGATGCATGAGTGGAACTCATACTTGGTTGTCGAGGCTAGCAAAAGACTGGGAGCGACAAACTGAGAGAGCAATAATGGCCATAATCATGCAGAGCGACAAAACATCATTGATCAAAGCATAAAGTGATACTACAAGTTGAAAACTAAAGGATCATAAAGGCTTATGGTGACTTGTGATAGTCATAACATGGTGTGAGCATGTGCCAAGTCAACCCAAATAAAGCATCAAAGGAGAATACCACTATACTATGCTTTAATATGCTAAAACAACGCATGATTCATCCAAGGCACATTAAGCAATCTCAATTGTTTATAACAAGTAATTCTACAGCAAATAATACTAAGCATAAAGCCAAAGCAATATCAAGCATGGCATGACAAAGCATAGGCCACAGTCAAAAACAAGCTCTTTTTACCGCATAAGTATGAACTTTCCTACTCTTTTCCAAACCAAACCAAACTATTCGCAAACCAAAGTGTGAAAGAGGGGGTCCAACCAACTTATTCAGAAAACTAAGAAAAGCAAGCAAACTAAAAATCAAAGCAAAAATGAAAAAGAAGACGCTCCAAGAAAAACACAACTGTGCATGAAACAATAAAAATGAAGCGTTTGGAAGAAACCTGGAATTTTTATTGATAAAGAAGGGGAATGCCTTGGGCATCCCCAAGCTTTGACTCTTGTACTTCTTGGATATTTCTTGGGGTGACACGCGTGGCATCCCCAAGCTTGAGCTTTAGTCCATCCTTCATCTCATTACTCATTCCTTCCATACACCTAAAAATTTTCCTTCATACAAAACTTCACACAATCTCATTAGCAACATTAGTGCACTTAAGATAAATAAGTCTCAAGGTTAAGTTATAACACCAAATAAACTTCCATTAGAACACTAGCTACTGTAGCACTTTCCTCGAAAATCTCAATTCCCCAAAGGAACTCAAGAAGGAACTAACAAGAAGCAAATGCAGAAAATGGCAGAAATCTGTCAAAACAGACCAGCAGGTAAAGACGAATTTTTTCGAAGACCTTATGTTGCTCAAATCAAAAAGTGTTGCACTAAAGAAAGTTAGATAACAACCTGGGGCAGAAGCACAAAAAAGTACAGCTCAATCCGACATACAGAGATCTCTCAGGAATTTTTACGGTGAAGCACAAAAATCTGTTTCGGGACAGCAACTTTCCCAATCATTACTTCTCTCTCATTAGAGGTTACTCTTGGCACAAAAAGCAAATAAAAAGGATAAGAAGAGGTTATTACAGAGGTAATAACTTCCAAGACTCATCTAAAACTCTTGGGTTATCTCCCAACAAGTACTTTTCTTTAATGCCTTTAAGTTAGACATAAGAAGCAAAGAAAGAATCAAGTGTTCTCAAATGAAGAAGCATTAAGACCAAATTTTGTTTTCATAGGAGAAGCAAAATAAATCTTTTCTCTCTTTTTATAGAAGTGTTCTATACCTTTCTTGAGTGGCATTTGATATTTAATGGTGCCTTCTTTCATATCAATGATGGCACCAACAGTTCTAAGAAAAGGTCTTCCCAAAGTAATAGGACAAGAAGCATTGTATTCAACATCCAAAACATAGAAATCAACGGGGACATAGGAATCATTAACCATAATAAGAACATCATTAAGACTCCCCATGAGTTTCTTTTTAGCATTATCATCAAGTGGGACATTCAAATAGCAATCCTCAAGAGGAGGCAAATCAAGCATATCATAAATCCTTCTAGGCATAATAGAAACACTACTATCAAGATCACACAAAGCTTTGAAATCAAAGTCATTCACTTTCATATTAATGATGGGTTCCCAACCATCTTCTTGCTTTATAGGAATAGAAGCTTTATGTTTCATCTTTTCTTCCTTAATCTTTATGAGAGCATCGGTAATGTGTTTTGTAAAGGCCATGTTCATAGCACTAGCATTAGGACTTTTAGCAAGCTTTTGTAGGAACTTAATAACTTCAGAGATGTTGCAACCATCAAGATCAAAATCAACTTTATCATCTAAAGTAGTAGAACTATTACTAGCCTCAACACTAGTGGTGGTAATAGTAGAAACACTAATGTTTCTAGCAATTTCATCTTCTCTTTCCCACTTAGCATGTAATTCAGCTAATAGTCTAACATTTTCATCAATTCTTACTTGTATAGCATTAGTAGCTGCAAAGGGATTATCATTAGTTTTAGGTTTAGCAGCCATTTTATTCAAAGAAGTTTGAGCTTCAGCCAAAGATGCTATATTTCTTTCAGCATTAGAGAGTTTTTCCTCAATAATTTTATTGAAAGCAGTTTGTTTACTAATAAACTCTTTAAGCATAACTTCAAGTTCAGAGGGAGCACTCTTATTATTGTTGGAAGAATTTCCATAAGCATTACCATTGTTGGGAGGATATGGCTTATAATTGTTGTTACCAAAATTGTTCCTATAAGCATTATTACCATAAGCATTATTGCCAAAGTTGTTATTTCTTATGAAGTTCACATCAACTTGCTCTTCTTGAGCAACCGAAGAGGCTAAAGGAACATTATTTGGATCAATATGGGTTTTCCCATTAACTAGCATAGACATAATCATATCAATCTTATCACTCAAGGAGGAGGTTTCCTCAACAGAATTTACCTTCTTACCTTGTGGAGCTTTCTCAGTATGCCATTCAGAATAATTAACCATCATATTGTCCAGAAGTTTTGTTGCAGCAGCCAAAGTGATGGTCATAAAGGTACCTCCAGCAGCTGAATCCAATAGTTCCTTGAAGAATAGTTCAATCCTACATAAAAAGTTTGGATGATCATCCAAGCAGTCAGTCCATGAGTGGGACAATTCTTTACCAAAGATTTCATTATTTCCCAAGCTTGAGCAACATGCTCATTATCAATTTGTTTAAACTTCATGATTTCACTTCTCATGGATATAATCTTAGCAGGAGGATAGTACTTCCCAATAAAAGCATCTTTGCATTTAGTCCAAGAATCAATACTATTCCTAGTTAAGGAATTCAACCATTCTTTAGCTTTTCCTCTCAAAGAGAAAGGAAACAATTTCAGCTTAATAATATCACCATCTATATCCCTATGCTTTTGCATCTCACAAAGTTCAACAACGTTATTTAGATGGGAAGCAGCATCTTCATTACCAATACCAGAAAATTGTTCTCTCATAACAAGATTGAGCAAAGCAGGTTTTATCTCAAAGAAAGTATTTTCAGCCACAGGTGGAGCAATAGGTGTGCTCATAAAATCATTGTTGTTGGTGCTAGTGAAGTCACACAACTTAGTGTTTTCAAGAGTAGTCATTTTTTTGGGTTTTCAAATAAGAAAGCAAACAAGTAGAACTAATTTTTTTTTGTGTTTTTGAAGAACAAAACAAGCAAACAAGGCAAAAATAAACTAAGAAAAACAAAAACAACAAAGTAAAGAGATTGGTTATGAGGGACTCCCCTAGTGAAGATGTCCTTGACTCCCTGGCAACGGCGCCAGAAAAATGCTTGATGGCTCAATGCACGGCGCCCAGAAAAGTGTTGATGGCTCGTGGTTGATGTAGAGCTCGTTGGGAACCCCAAGAGGAAGGTATGATGATCACAACCGCAAGTTTCCCTCAGTTATGAAACCAAGGTTTAATCGAACCAGTAGGAGCAAGGAAACACCCCAAAGGTGTTACTAGCTGAGCTTTGGCAGGGCGCACTACCGGTGCTAGTAGCAACGTGGAGACCTGCACAACACAACCACAGAACTTTGTCCCCAACTTGCGATGAGGTTGTCAATCTCACCATGTTTTGCGGAAAACAAAGGATTAAATGTATCGAATGGAAAGAAGTAAAAGTTTGCAGAAAGTAAACACAAAGCAGTAAAAGATTGTAGATTGTATGTAAAGTAAAAGGACCGGGATCCATAGTTCACTAGAGGTGGCTCTCCTTAAGATAGATAACATGCTGGGTGAACAAATTACAGCGGGGCAATTGACAAACACCAAGAAAGCAATACATGCATATACTAATCATCTTGACTCTTTTGAGACTTGATTAGGCATTACAACATAATACATAGACCGCCATCCAACTGTATCTATGACTAATAATCCACCTTCAGGTTATCATCCGAACCCCCTCCAGTATTAAGTTGCAAGCAACAGATTATTGCTTTACGAACTGCGTGTAAAGTAAACAATACGATTGTTCTATGAACAAAGGATTGTTGTTTTCTCCCTAGTAGCAACAACACATCTAGTACCTTAGAGATTTCTGTCACTTCCCCAGATTACCAGAGGCATGAACCCACTATCGAGCATAAATACTAACTCTTGGAGTTGCTAGCATCTACTTGGCCAAGATAGCTACTAACAACGGAAACCATGCAAGATCTCAAATAACAAAGACATGATAGAACCAATAATCAATCTGAAATAGCATCTCAATATCCATCGGAGCCCCGCAAACACAACATTTATGAATTACAAATAGATGATCTTGATCATGAACGGAGCTCACAAGATCTAAATATGAAAGCACAAAGGAGGAGAAACCAGCCATCTAGCTACTACATGGATCCGTAGTCCAAGGATGAACTACTCACGCATCACACCAGAGGCTTGCATGGTGATGAAGAAGGCGTCCAGGGTGGATTCCCCTCTCCGGCAGGGTGCCGAGAAGAGCTTCAGATCCCTCCCGATCTAGGGATGGAGATGACGGCAGCTATAGACTCTTTCGTGGATTTTTGATCGGGTCCTTAGGGTTTTCGTCCCGAGGGCAACTTATAGGCGGAAGGAAAGGCCGAGGGGTGCCAGGGCTGGCCTCACCACCCCATGGCATGGGCCAGGCTGTACCGCACGACCAGGTGGTGTGGTGGCCGCCTGGTCCCTCTCTGTCTCGTATTCTGGCACTTGATCCCTTCCGGAAAAATAGGCACTTTGGCTTTTGTCCCGTCGAATTCCGAGAATATTCATTTTCTGACTTTCCTGGAACCAAAAACAGCAGAAAACAGGCAGTTGGCACTATGGCTCTTGTTAATAGGTTAGTCCAAGAAATCATATGAAAAGTACTCCAAAGTTGGAACAAAACACAAGAAAGTGGATAAAACCAAGCATGGAACATCAAAAATTATAGATACATTTGCAATGTATCACCCAACCTCAGCTTCAGAGTCATCTGCGTCTTCCTCGACGTCCGAGGCTTCATCCTCTTCGTCCTCATTCGAGTCATCTTCAACGTTTTCAGCATTTTCATCGTCGGCGGCATCTAGGAAGCTTGGTCCCTCGTTCCATTGATGAATGGGGGCGTATTGGATGAAGCTATGGGCGCAAGCCTTGTGCCGAGCTACCCAATCTGGGTCAGTGGACCACCTTGATCCGGTGCGCATGCGCTCAAGGAGTTTGAGGTCAATCTTCTCGTACCACGTAAGGACGTAGTGAAGAATGATCTTAGCTCCGGCGCGTCCAGCTGATTCTCTCTAGAGATCAAGCCGAGTCTCGCATTCCATGAGCTTGGAAAAAAGAACAGCGATGCTCTCCGGAGTATCTTCTTCAGGCCAAAAGACGTTGAAGATCTGGACTACTACGTCCAAAATATCCTTGCCGTAGTTCTTCACGATCTCGACTCAGGAGGACAAGCTGACTATCAAGTCCTCGAGATCAAGAGGAATGGTGCCAGGACCAGATGGAGTACCCCTCTGCCTGCGGAACTTGGCAACAGCCTTGGATGCAATGACATCGCTCTTTGGGAATTTGCCTGAAAAAAGTGAGACAGGTGAAATAAGTGAGCAGGGTTGACCCGGAGAGATTCATGACAATTGAAGAGAAAAAGAACTTACCAGAAATATGGCTATGAACCCGGGTCAGCTCCTTGGTGCAGTTGTCGCGCCTCTCCCGGAGTTGCACAAGTTCGGCATTCACCGACTCAAGCTTGATGTTGGCCTCCTTAAGTAATTCTTGGTCCTTGGAAATCTGGAGGTTGAGGCACTCGCGCTCTTCAGTAAAGTCTTGGCCAGCGTTTTGAAGTTCGGATTGGTGCTGTGCTTTTAGCTTCTTCATATCTGCCTTGAGTTTGGCAATCTCATCATCTTTGGTTCGGAGGAGGGCAAGCTCGTCATCTTTCTTTTTGAGTTTGGCCTGGTGCTGCCCTGCTTGTTCGAGAAAATGCAGCATCATATCAGGCACGGGCACACTATCTTCAAGAGATGCTGAAATAGTTTGTTGACCCAGTAGAGCCGAGGTATGAATATTTGCCGAGCCAAGAAGAAAAGAGGATAGGGCGCCGAGAGAGATTGAGCAGGAATAACTTACCCTTGATCTGCTCCAAGTTTTTCCTCATGATGGTGTTCTCAGCCTCCACCCCATCTGCGAAATCCGAATGATGGATTAGTTCGGCAGAAAAAGATGAAGAAAAACTGAAAAATGCCAAGGAAGAAACTTACCCTTTTTCTCGTGTTCAGCGAGAAGTGCACTATGTTTTGCGCGCAGCATCTTGTGAGTATCCAGGAGACGCTAAAACTCAGCGCTCCGGCGATTGGTAGTCACCTGAATAGAGTACAAAAAGATAGCTTAGTCTTGTGCATATTTGAAGTGTACAAGATCCGGGCCAAGTGGAACTTAACCTGGCTCTAGGCGTGTGCATATTCGAAGTGTGCAAAATCCGGGCCAAGTGGAACTTAACCCGGCTCTAGGTGTGTGCATATTCAAAGTGTACAAAATCCGGGCCAAGTGGAACTTAACCCGGCTCTAGGTGTGTGCATATTCGAAGTGTACAAAATCCGGGCCAAGTGGAACTTAACCCGGCTCTAGGTGTGTGCATATTCGAAGTGTACAAGATCCGAGCCAAGTGGAACTTAAACCGTCTCTAGGTGTGTGCATATTCGAAGTGTACAAGATCCGGGCCAAGTGGAACTTAACCCGGCTCTAGGTGTGTGCATATTCGAAGTGTACAAGATCCGGGCCAAGTGGAACTTAACCCGGTTATAGGTGTGTGCATATTCGAAGTGTACAAGATCCGGGCCAAGTGGACCTTAACCCGGCTCTAGGTGTGTGCATATTCGAAGTTATTAAGGAGCTACGTTAGTTTTCTAAGGAGCATCCGACCGAGTAACAAGTTACTCCCCCGGAGGCTCAGGGACTAATGGCTATATCACTAATATCTACAACATGTTAAGGAAAAGACGAAGTAACGTACCTCCATCATCTGACCCGCAAGGTTAATTGCCTTGGCAGCAGTATTCATCTACGCAGCAAATTCGGCGACACCGAACTTCTCTGGGAGATCGTCATTGTGGACGAACTCCGCCTTGTTCCAGTTATTTACAAACTCGATCAAGGTCGGAGGATATCGTTCGCCGCTAAGCATGTGCGGTGCCACTAGACCCTTGGCATGTGCTTCCCTCCTCTCAACCTGGGCAACGGTGGGGCTGGTGTGCAAAACGAGTTGCACATCAGCTGGCTCGGTAGGGGCGTCCTTCGGCGGTGGAGTCTTCTTCGAAAGCATGGACGCGAGTGTGCACTGTCCAGCCTCGATTGATGCTGCCCTGGTGGCGTCAGGAGCCTTTTTGCCCTTGGGCTGCTGCTGAGAAGTTGAGGTTGTTGCAGCGGATTTTCCCTTGGGAGCTGCCTTGGCGCTAGCCTTGGTACTGCTGGTGTCTTCTCCCCGAGCCTTGGAAGACTCGGACGAGGCGGAGGGGCTTGGTGCTGGTGCTGTTGCTTTTGCTGTTGCTGCTGGTGCTGATTTCTGTTTCGGTGGAGGTACTGAAGGAACCTTGGTGGTAGCTGGTTGCGGCGGAGCCGAAGTGGTGGTTGCTGCTACCTCGACAGAGCCAGTTTCCCCCGCTCCGAGGTTGCCCTCCTCCTGACGAGGTGGGCTAGAACCCGGAGCAGCCGCTGAACCCTCCAGAATGGGGCTCAATGGGCGCGAATCGTCGCCACGAGGGGGAGAAGGGCTGTGTCGGAGCGGCGAGGCAATGCCGGATCTACTCTGTGGGACCTCCACCGCGGCCCTGCCGAATCAAATCATGTATGATGAGAAACTATAATGAAAGAAGAACAAGTGAATATCAAAGGGAGAAACGACTTACTCATCTGAAGTCAGGGGCTCCCTCGGTTTGCGATCTCTCCGGGCCATGGCCTTAGTCGTGGCCTTGGTGGCAGCTTTGTCCGCGGACTTCTTTCGCCTCTTAGCTGGCTAAGAAGGTCCGGAGGAAGAAGCAGATGCAGCCCCCCTTTTCTTCGGCGCAACTGGGACAGGCTCACCCGTGGCAAGGGGAGGACCTTCATGGATCTGCCCACCGGGATTAGCTGATGTCGGAAAAGCATAAGAAAGGGGGACAGTGTCAAATGCCTCCATCACCTCAACGTCCGAATCATCTTCATCGTCGGGCCAATCTCTAATGGAAGAGAGTTTTCCGGTTTGTCGCTTGGCCACGTCCGCCATTGGCAGGAACATCTCCTAATCCGGATCCTCCACATCCGAGGTGTCTCGATCAGGTGCCCATTTGAGAGAAGGCTCGGTGCCATCCTCAATGGTTTGTTGAAGAAACAACTAAGGGAAAGAAAAGACAAAGGGATTAAACCTACAACAGAAACCGACATATGATACAATTCGAAGAAAGTTTGGGGCACGAGACTTACCGTGGGGGGAAGCCTATCTCGGCAGAAATGTTCGATCCCCCATGTCTACTCAGCCGAGAAGTCCTTAGTGGTAAAGAGGGCCTTGACCCGGCGGAAGATCTCGGTGTTGCTCAACTCAAATGAGGAGGTCTGGTTGGGGTCATGACCCCAGCTCATGCGGAAAACCTTGTGCGTGCGTTTCTGGAGGGGGGCAATCCGGTTGCGGACGAAGGTAATCATCGCGTCCTCGTTGCACAACCCCAAGTCCTTCAGCTCTTGGAACCTTTTGTTGACCTGGTTCGCCAGGACAATGGGCTTCTTGGGGACCGTGTCCCACAGATCCGGATTGGGAGGACCCGGAGCGTAAGGGCACAGCCGGATCAGATCCTCAGTTGTGCTGTTTCGGACATAGAAGAAGGTTCGGGCCCAGCCCTTGCAGGAGTCAAGCCCCATAACTCGGGGAAAGATAGACTGTTTCTGGGGGGAGATGGAAGCTGCGCCGAACTGCGTGAGCTGCTTGTCCTCCGGATTAAGCTGGATGTTCGGAATCACGTTCCGGCCAAGGCCAAAGAACCGAATCTAGAGCTCCTTCGTGGGCCACAGTCCGGCGTAGCCTTCCATGGTAGAAGCGAAGGCAGAGAGGTGATGACATTAGCCGGAAGATGATGCGGCTGAAGCTCATACGTGTTGAGCCAGTCGTTGAAGAAATCGCTTGCTGGGAGCACGAATCCACGTTGGAAGTGGGAAAGGAATACCACATACTCACCCGGATTGGGTGAGAGGGCAAGCTCTGCAGCGGAAACATGCGCGGTGACGCCCTTCGGGATGTGCAGGGTGCGGTATAGCTAGTCAATATCGTCCTGGCAAACCCAGGACCCAGCCCAAGCGCCGCGGTCAGCGTTCACCGCATCCTCCTCCATCTCTTGCTCAGCGACGGTGATTTCCTCTTTAGTCATCTCAAGATCACTGTCCTCACTGGCGCTGGCGGCGGTGGGTGACAGTGGCCTGGATGGGCGAGGAACCATGGCGGAAGAGATGCAGGGAGGTGGCGGCAACGTGGATGCGCGAGGAAATGGTGCAGTGGCGGCGCAGCAACGCAAATGCAGTGGCGGCAGCGCTATCGCTGGAGAGGAAGAAGAAGAGGCAAAGGGGGCACGAGAGTGGGGAAAAGACCCAAGGGGTGCCCCCACCCCTATTTAACCACACCCTTAAGGGGTAGTGGGATCGCGCTGTGTGGCCGGGCCACACGGTGTGGCCGTGTATAACCCGGATCAACCAATCAGCAGCGAGCCATAGGGAAGACCACAGGGCGCAGCAGATTCCAGGACGTGACGTAATGATGCGGTTAACGAGGAGGAAGGCACGATGTGACGTGTGCTACAGTGATAACTGACAATTACTGCGGCGGTTACTGGCGCAGGCCCTTAAAATGAGGCAAAAGTAATGATTAACCTCCACGTGGGGAAGCGTACAAGAGAAGGAAGAATGACCCGGATGAATATGAGGTAACCCGGCCAGCGAGTGAAAACTCGGAATGTGCCAAGGGAAAGTAAACCTATGAAATCCGGACTATGAGGTAACTCGGAAAGGGAGCAAGAGGCTCGATAAAATTGAACCTGCTGTGGCCTTAGCGGCTAAGGCAGCTAAGACCGCACCAGCTTCGGGTACTAATGTTGGGGGGATACCCCCGGGTAGGGTCACGCCGGGGTATAAAGGCCGAGTTAGCCGAGGTACGGCAAGGTCAAAGCGAGTGCTGGCCAAGTAACCTCAAGGCGGGTCGAATCACGGGGTAACCCGGACCAGGGGATGTCCACCTAACTAGGTCTCAGCCGACTTATATCGTAAGTCAGTGAGATATATCTAACTTGTATGCATGTACAGGTATGGCCGGATCTACTAGGTACGATCCGGGTTATATCAAGCTTATAAGAGAAGGAAAGTATCTCGCTGGTCAAAGGGTGACCACTGTACGCAGAGCGTGAGCAAAGCAGATAGAGGCTAGGACCACCAAGACGTGGCCGACAAAGGTGACGAAGCCTGTGTCGGATGACGCGGGCATCGCAGAGGCTCACATAGCCTCTGCATGGATGACGCTAGGTTAAAATGACCCGGCCGGCTTACTATTTTGGGAGGAGGCATATTCCTTGTAATATGCCTCCACGTATGCCCTAATTGGAGACCTGGCCACCCCTATATAAGGAGGGCTAGGGCCTCTGTAGAAGGGGTTGAGTTTTACTGGGTTGGTCCTAAATAGATTGAGCTCTAGAGAGTTGTGTATGTTCCTGAGAGCTAGCTAGTGGTGAGAGTAAGGGAGTTCCTTCTTCCTCCTCTCCCCAATACAGCTCAAGGAGCACTTGTAATCTCTGGAAGTGAATCAAATACAAAGCTACTGTGTGTGGAATCACCACACTATCCCTCCCTGGATTCCCCTAGTGCATTTAGTCCCCACCTTTAGCCTATCCATGACATCTGCCGTGACACCACCACGACATGCTTGGAAGAAGAATTATAATCCTAATTTTTAGAAACATTATTCTAGTCCTGCAAGTAACTCTAATAATAATATGGGAACTAGTAATGGTAGTCTCCAAGAAACACTTAAGTCTTTTATAGACTCACAAAATGAACAAAACAATATTCTTGTTAAAATAACGGAGAACCATGATGCTATGCTTGGTAAATTATCTAACGAAGCTGTAAGTTTGAGAAATGATCTGCAGGCCCTCCAAGAAAGAACGAGGATCGTTGAGGCACAGCTAGGTAAGATAACCAAGTGTCAAACTCTCATTCTAGCTAAATTTGTAGGTAAAGCTGAGGCCAATCCTATTGAAGACCTCAAGATGATGAGAATCCAAAGGGAGGAGCCTAAAGAACTTGATTATAGTAATGCTCCTTCACCAAGCTACACCGTTGAAGATCTTGTAAAAAGGATCAACGTTAGGATTCTAGTAAGTGAAGGAAATGAGGAAGCTATGTACCAACACTTCGTTAATCTGGTAGCAATAAAGGTATGCAAGCTTGAGGAAGAATATAAGCAAATTGCTAAAAAATTACCTATGAATCTTGATGATATATTTGAGCCTACTATTAAGATTAAAATTGGGACCAATGAGATAGCTACACTTTGTGATCTAGGTGTAAGCGTCTCAACAATTCCAAAAAGTCTTTTTAATAAGTTAAATCTTGGCTCTTTTGAGATCACTAAGTTAAAATTACATCTTGCAGATTCTACCTACAAACAAGCTGTAGGAATTAAGGAGAATATTTTAGTATACATTAAAGGTTGTCCTGCTCTTATTGATTTTGTTATTGTTGACATGCCTGAAGATGCTACTGCTCCTATTATATTACACCATCCTTTCTTAAGAACTATTAAGGCTTTGATTAATCTACATGAAGGGAACGTGAAGCTTTAATTGCCTTCGTGGGATCCTTTTGTTATTCATTTCCCCAGAAAGAAGAAAGCCAAACATGATGAAAAGGAGGCCATAACTTTGAAGGCCAACTATTTTGGAGTGGGTGTTCCACTCATCTGGCATAAGTGAGCAACATTGAGGTCAAGCTATTGACCATAAAAGAGCGCTTCATGGGAGGCAACCCATGTGAAATAAAGGTTTGAGTTAAGTTTTTAATTTTTAGTTTAAGTTTATGTTTAATAAAGAGTGCTAGAAAGCTCTAATTGAGGAGAAGAAGTTCGGTGGTACTAAAAATCCTGCTTTATACATGCTGTTGTTGGTCGACAATATTTACTGTCATTTTTGCTATAAAAACAAGGTATTTCACTAAGTTACAGAATAATAAATAATTTTCGAAGAAACAGAATTTTTTTGATGCACACAGAAGGTTTAGCAACCAACTATATGGCGGGAATAAAAATTCCGGCCATATAGTTCCGGTCGTATAGATATTTTTGCCATCAACAATTTTTTTTCATATGTACTGACGGTTTAACGACCAACTATACGGCGGGAATAAAAATTCTGGCCGTATAGCTCCAGTCGTATAGATATCAGTGCTTTCGTACAAATTCTTTTCCATGTACTGACGGTTTAACGACCAACTATACGGTGGGAATAAAAATCCTAGCCGTATAGTTCCGGTCGTATAGATATCGATGCCTTCGTACAATTTCTTTTTCCAGGTACAGACGGTTTGACGACCAACTATACTGCAGGAATAAAAATTTCGACCATATAGTTCCGGTCATATAGCTACGCCGCCAGGTGGAAATCCTAAAATTTTGATAGCAGCCAACTATACGGCGGGAACACATTGTTCCGGCCGTATAGTTTCGACCATATAGTTGCATCCGACCACAAAAAACGCCACGGGAGGTACCTCCAACCCCAAAACTTCAATCTTTTTTATCTCTTCTACCTCCAAACCCTCTCAAAACCTCAAGAGATCTTCATCTCTACTCAATTCAGTTCGATTTCCTTGCACACAAGTGATCTATGGTATGTTTCTCCTCTGATCCTCCGATTACTTTTTGCAAATTCATCTTCAATCTATCATCATTATCAATCTAGGGTGAGACCTACTATGAACTAATTGCCATGATTCTCTTGCCTAGATTATTATTTTGAGGAAATTCTTTAGTGTGCTATGATGAGGAATATGTTATACTTATTGTTGTTCGATCAAATAGTTTTATTTTTGTATTTCTTTATTGTTTTATATGATGAACACAAGGAGCCAAACTTGTGCTCGTGTCACTGCTAGCACTTCTCGGGCTGTCACTCAAGAATGCACGGGGATACGATTCAGGAATGAGCTCCAACGTGATCACTTCGATAGGATCAAGAACCGATAAGTGAAGGCAACTAAGTGGACTTGCCCCACTCTATTGAACCAACTCGGTATTTCTGATGACTTCAATTTACTTTGCAATAGAGCTGGCCTGCAAAACTTTGTGTACAATGATGTGCCTACTTATCGCTGGTTAACTATTGAATTTCTATGTTCGTTGCAAAGAACCTTTAAACTATGGCAAGGAGAGGACACAATTTCTTTCCGACTTATGATCAACAACTACACTTTAACACTAGATGAATGGTGCGCATGTTTTAATTTCCCAAATAATGATGTTAATGCCTTACACGCATGCTTTACTGGCTTAGACCCTTCTCCTGCACAATATTATAATGAAATGAGTTTCACTACTAGAGTATGCAAGGGGAAGAATATTCAACATCCCGCAATTCGCTATTTGTTCTATGTTATTGCTAACACCTTGCAGGAAAGAAATGAGTTCACGAGACTCAATGAGGAGGACATCTTAGTCAAAGCTGCTTACACCAACTGCGACTTGTCACTCAACTTGGGTGCAATCCTTGTGCGCTACCTGGAGCACCAATCCTCCCAAAGCCAAGGACCAATCACAGGTGGAGGCATCATCACCGTGCTTTCCACTGCCCTAGGCATCGACCTAGGTGAGTTGCAACCTGTGCTAGGTGAGCGACATGTTGGTTTCTCTACTTTAAAGGCTGGTGGAATGCTCACTAGGAGAGGTGGTGTTTATTACTTGCATATTGCTGGAGCTGGGCGTCTTTACCCCGCTCCTATGCCTAATGGTCTTTTCTCTATCGAGGAAGGACGTTTGCTACATGACTTGCAGGTTAAGAAACACCAACCCGAGGAGGAGATTCCAGAAGAGGATGAGGACCAAGAAGAGGATCAATAAGTTCCTTCTCAAGAGGAGGAACCACAAACCCGGTTCGCCACATACCAAGACTTCCATGAACCTGGAGGGACTATGGAGAGGATGCATAACCTCTCTTTGAACCTTCGAGGAACAACTAGTAATTTACCAACTCAATTTGTGAACTGGAGTAACGAATTTTTCCCACCACCACAATGATTTGAAGGGCTTGCAAAAGCCTAAGCTTGGGGAAGTTTCCTCATGTATCTTTATTTGGCGTTCATTTGCTTTTATTTATTTCGAGGTTATGTTTTTAATTCGAGTTTATAAGCACTCGTGTTGGTTTCCCCAACACTTTAACTTTAGTTATTTCTATTTGCTTTCGAGATTTTCTAGCCCAGCTTTGCCGCCAATTTTCTATTCTTTAAAATTCCTCTCTTAAAAACAACAAAAAGATTTCTCCATTTTTCTTTATTTTCCCTCTTTCTTTTCTTTCCGCCTCGAGGTTCTCATGTAATTGCAGGAGAGTGATCAACTTCGAGTTTCCAGGAAACAAATAAAAAAGGAAGAGAGAAGTGGAACCAAACATGAGAGGTATGCCTTATGACTCCCCACTTTTGAAGTTTGAGAAACCCATGCTAGTTAGTAGTAAATGTTGAGATGTTATATTAGTGGAGTGAATATTTGTATTGTAGTAAGATTTTGTTTGCATGGGTAATTAGTTGGATATGTTTTGTTCTAGCTCTCGTAGTTAACCAAGTCTTGCCTAATAATTTGCTAAACAATTGTAATAAGAAAAGTCTCACAATTGAAGGCTTGGATGTTGTAGTGTTTAGTCTTGAAGGCTTATTTCTAGAGACAGTCAACACCACTGAAAATGTTGATTGACTTGATAACTCTCTTTAAAAGGATTTGTTCGATTGAATTAATGTTTAGCGGTTTTTGTGAGCATGCAAAAGTTTGACTTGTTAATCATAAGAATGATATAGCTTTATGCGTGTCAAACTTCATGGATGCCAACAACTTCGCTAGCCTACGAACGATATTCATGGAGGAAACCTAGTGACCCCGAGGATTGAGCCAGGTATAGGGAGTATGAGTAATGACTAATCTATAGGTTGGGAACCCCAGTGACAGAAGGGGTAGTACGGCTGTATGTGAGGGATTTACTTGGGATTAACGGTGACATCACTGCGCATATCATTAGTTCTCTTTCTTCTATGGATGAGATTAGTAGGTTATTGCTATAAGCGGTTGCGAAGGCAATAGCAATTATGGATGAACTGCCCACATATAATTTATCTTGCTCTAACAATTACATGCATATGTTATCTTTATCTTTTATTCCCATCAGATGTTTTGCACAGCTATAGGTGAAACCGAATGCCCTAGGACCTCTCTCTCCATCATCTACAACAACAAAAAGACACAAACTCTTGGTCCTGTAAAAATACAAAAGGAATTCTAAAACTCCTGAAGGTCCGTTAAAGTAACTTCATTACGCATCTGCTTCCCAAGGATTCTATAAACCTAGGTCTACTAGGGAAAAAGAGCTATACTAAATCCGTAATCAGGATCAAAGGTATCAACCACCAGCGCAACACAAAGCCTCACCCTATTCTCCCGTGAACCCGCCTCACGGCAAGCACATGATCCACTATACGGTGACCTTGAAGGCAGCGACCGAAACCTTGCACAAATCCTTGGGGAACTTCTCCATAACTGAATTGGAGGCTCCCAAGATGACCCCGAAGCTCTTACACACGAGGATGAGCTATGGAGGACGACTTCTTCAAGTTATGGTTTCCTCAAACCCTAGAGCAACAACTTCTTACATAAATGGTAGGGAAACACTAATCCCTTTGGTGGACAGCTAGGTCTAGGTGTCTTCCCTTGATTCCCCATGGGCATCAAGTTCTGGTAGCTAGGGAGGGCGAACTAAGAGTTTGGAGCTCAACAAAAATGGACGAGAGAGAGTAGAAGTGCAACCTGCACTTGGGGAAGTAGGGGGTATTTATACCCTCTCGAAATAGAGTTGTTGCTGTCCACTTAACCCATAATCTCCGGTTCCCACCAGCCAGAGTCTCCGGGACGGGCGGAAACTCTGCTCGGAACGACAGAGAATCCGAACCTCTACCAGACTAGTAGTGAGCAACCTGAGAGAGAGAGACGGAATCTCCTACTTGGTCGAGGCGGAAACTATGAGTTAGGCAGAATCTCTGGCACAAGTGCTGGAGTTTCTGACAAGACACCAGGGGCTAGCAGCTGCAGACTCGGGGAAAGCTAGGCGGAGTCTCAGGCGCTGTGAATCTGGATTCTCCGGTGAACAGGGGATCAGAAGGCTTGATTTTCAGGAAAACTTTACCAGGACGTCTCCTTTTTCTGTTGCAATAAAACCGACTAGTGCAATGTCTTGAAAATACCTGAAACCACTTAGCACATGGTTAGTCCAACATTGTGTTGTCAATAAACACCAAAACACATTAATAGGTAAATTCCCTTTCAGTCTCCCCCTTTTTGGTGTTTGATGACAACATACATATTTGCATAAAGGATATTATGACGACACAAGGAAATTTGTAAAATAGAGATGGGCTCTCCTAGATGTGTGCAAGTCCAAACTTGCTTTGCAACAAACACACACTAGGATCAACACTCCTCCTTAATTTTACAAACCAACAATAGGTGCAAATAGGAGAATACTTGACTTGATACCGATACCTTTGCAAAAAACTATATGTGATGAAGAATATGATGGAGAGCATCAATTAGATAGAGCTTCATCACATAAGATAGATCCACACAGTCATAACCACATAGACTTCCACATAATAGAGCACACATAGAGTTCACACAAAGCACATATAAGGTTCACACATAATATGAGGAGACAACTAAAGTTCATAAGCAACTAAAGATCAAATAAAAAACGAGCTTGTGACTTTTCCCATGCAAATCCCGCAACCTACATAGAGCTACTTCTCCCCTTTGGCATCAAGATGCCAAAAGGGGAAAAGAGCGATGCTACTCGTCCCATGGTGATCAATCTTCATCGTAGTCTTTGTCATCATCATCAGAGGGAGTGGAGGCCGGTGGAACATCATTGCAAGGAATAGGACCCTTGCCATGAGGGCGAGAGGAGGACACCGCAGCGGATGAAACATCCACAAAATCAGTCTGGTGGACAAGACCTTCACTCCACTTGTCAAACGAGAGTGTGACCTCGGACTCCTTGTCTTCAGCAGCGTCTGGGGACTGACCATTCTTCTCATTGATGGCATTGAGCATCACTTGTTGATTGTAAATGATTTTCCTAGTGTCCCGATATTGTTGGTATTGAGTTTTGCGGATATCCACTTGCATGCAACAGTTGACCCTTTCCCACCACCTGGCCTTCTTGACTTGGGTGGAAACAATCTCGCGGGAGGTGGGAGGCATATACGCATTGGAGGAATTCTTCATACAAGGCCCCCTACGGGGCACCTCTTCCTCATCTTCTTCCCCTTGAGTTGGAGCACGAGAATCGGGCCCGGGCACTTGTTTCCTTTGGAACTTATGGAGATGGTGCTCCACTAGAGAGGCCCGGAGAGCATAAAATCTGGTTTCTTGGGCAATGAGGAGCTTCATTATGAAAGGAGCAAAGGTTGGAGATTTCTTGGCAATGATGCGACTCCACATTTCCTCATAGATATAGTACATCACATCAATGTGCCTAGGAGGAGCATAGGGATCCTCAAGGTAGACCTTCCAAGCGAGGGCCAAGGGATTCACGTGGACACCATGAATCATATCCAAATTCTAGCTTGAGTGGCAATGTTCTCACGAAAGACACGGACCAACATATTTGGAAAGAGATGCATGTTCTTGGTTTCACCATACACACCATCAACATTGTAGAGAGGGGCCAATTTCTTAACATCATATATGCCCACAACATTGTGAAGCCACACACAACAAGGAGTGGAGCGACCTTCAAAGGGGAGCTCCAAAACACGGGCAAAGTCACGGAAGGAGGCCGTGCAGCGGATATCTCCAGTCATCGAAGTCATGTTGATATCCTCACTAGAGTCAACAACCAAAGTGGGATAGAACTGATGAATGACACGAACGTTGAAATTCTCTTGAGTTTGCATGATCTTATGTAAGCCAAGCTTATTAGTGATCCATTGAAAGTCCTCAAAATAGTCTATGTGCTTCCTCATGTATCCAAAGTCCAACACAGAAGGAGGGCAAACCTTGTACTTGGAGAGAGATCCATAGAATTACCAGAAGATAACCTCTTGTTCCTTCCTCCAAAACCGAGGATCATCACAAGAGCGGGGCATATCATAGAAGTTGTGCTTGCGCATCTCAGAATAGTCACTTGGAGACATGCCCTTGAGTGTGGTGATATTATCATATTTTTTCTTCTTGGCACATTCAACCCTCAACTAGCGGATATCCTCCCGATTAGCTACACTAATGTTCTGACAAGTGTCCTCAGTCACACGATCCTCCACAAACCTATCACCAGAGTAATCATAGGAGAGGTTGTGCCGGCGACCATCCCTACCAATCCTTAGTGAAACCTTGGTACGACCACGGGAGCCACTTCCACCTGAGAAAGAGAGAAAGGGAGGTAGCAAGGGGATAGGCACACTAGTCCAAGAGATCAAAAACTAGCAAATGGAGCAATGCAAATTGTTAGAGGGCTGGGGACCAGAATTTTCACTACAGTAGCCCCAGAGTCTCCAGAATAAGCAAATATTCTGGCCTAGAGGCTCTAGATTTTCTGCCAATACCCGACCCGAGTCTCTAGCTGGAGACTTGGCTACGCTAGGAGAGCTTTAGTGCGACAGGAAAATCATAGATCAGGATTGCAAAATTTTCTAGGGACACACATAGCACACGAGAAGATGATCCATTGGACGAGAACTCGAAAAAACCATCTCAAACATGTTTCTAGGGCAAACCCTAGAAAAGAGAGAGAAGGTTACCCGGGGTGTCCATGGAGAAGCTCCCAGCGATGGAGAGGTGGCAGGGTACGGCGGAAATGATGGAGTCCGGGGAAGGAGGCGCACCCGACGGCGTAGTTGTAGAAGATAGGTGGCAGGGTGGGAGTTGAGGAGCTCGGGGTGAATGGGGAATACAGACCTCGAGTACCTTAAGTCATTATACGAAACCAATTAGGTCCTGAGTCTCCGGGTGCAGGACACTGGAGTCTCCATACCATCCAGAGATTTTGGTGTGTGCACACCAGAGTCTTCGGCCTGTTCGACCAAAAATGCAGGAAACAAGCTGGACAAGTGTGTGGCAAGAGGAGCATGGCAATAGGGGTGGGTAAAAGGCTTGGGACAAATCAGCAAACTGGTACAAAGACAAACCCCAAGATCCTAATGAAGAACCTCAAAAATACAATGGCAAAGATAAGGCAAATAAGATCCAAATCCTCAACAAAGTGAGGGTCGGTGGCTGAGGCCACCATGTTTGAGTATATTTGGCTTGGCACCATGAAGATATATCTTGTGCCCATTACCAAAACTCATCATTGAAGCTCACATATCACAAAATGATATTAAGAGGATGGTTTTCTTACTTTGGGCATTGATACGTCGTAAACATATCTATAATTTTTGATGCTCCATGCTTGTTTTATATCAACATTCTTATGTTTTGTTTACACTCTGAGGTATTTTTATACATTTTCTGGAACTAACCTATTAGCAAGATGCCGCAGTCCCAGTTGCCTGTTTTCTGCTGTTTTTAGTTTCAGAAAAGCTAGTAAGGAAATATTATCGGAATTGGATGGGACAAAAGCCAAATTCAATATTTTACCAGAAGGAACACGGAGTCTGAAGGGCAGCCGAAGTGGGACCACGAGGTGTCCACACCTAGGGCTGGCGCGGCCACCCCCTAGGGTGCGCCGCCCTCCGGTGTGGGCTCTTGGGGCACCACCGACCTTGACCCTTCCCCTATAAAAGTACCCCGATGCAGAAACCCTAAGTACACGATCAAAAATCCATGAAAGAGTTTGTAGCCGCCACCATCTCCATCCCAAGATCGGGGGATCCGAAGCTTTTGCCGGCATCCTACCGGAGGGGAGAGATCATCCCGAAGGCCTTCTTCATCACCATGCTAGCCTCCGGAGTGATGCGTGAGTAGTTCGTCCTTGGACTATGGGTCCATATAGTAGCTAGATGGTTGGTTATACTCCTTTGTGCTATCATGTTTAGATCTTGTGAGCTCTGTTCATGATCAAGATCATCTATTTGTAATCCTATATGTTGTGTTCACGGGGATCCGATGGATATTGAGATACTATGTCAGATTGATTATTGATTCAATCATGTCTATGTTATTTGTGATCTTGCATGCTCTCCATTTCTAGTAGCTATCTTGGCCAAGTAGATGCTTGTAACTCCAAGAGGGAGTATTTATGCTCGATAGTAGGTTCATGTCTCTAGTAATCTGGGAAGTGGCAGAAATCTCTAAGGTTGTAGATGTGTTGTTGCTACTAGGGAGAAAACAACAATACCTTGTTCGTGGGGTAATTGTATTGTTTACTTTACACACTTTGCTTAATGCAATTATCTGTTGCTTGCAACTTAATACTAGAAGGGGTTCGGATGATAACCTAAAGGTGTATTATTAGTCATAGATGCAGTTGGATTAAGGTCTATGTATTATGTTGTAATGCCCAATCAAATCTCATAGGAGTCAAGATGTCTATTATATGCATTGTTATGCTTTCTCAATCTGTAAATTGCCCCGCTGTAATTTGTTCACCCAACATGCTATTTATCTTAAGGAGAAACACCTCTAGTGAACTGTGGACCCTAGTCCATTCCTTTACCATTAATATACCATCTACTGTTTACCGCTTACTATTTAGTTTCTGCAAGCAATTACTATCTTCCACAATATACATTCAATCCTTTTTTCAGCAAAACCAGTGAGATTGACAACCTCACTATAAGTTGGGGCAAAGTTTTGTGGTTGTGTTGTGCAGGATTCCAAGTTGCTAGCAACACCTTGGAGTTGTTTCCTTACTCCTACTAGTTCGATAACCTTGGTTTCATAACTGAGGGAAACTTGCTGCTGTGCTCATCATACCTTCCTCTTGGGGTTCCCAACGAGCTCTACATATCTTGAGCCATCAAGAACTTTTCTGGCACTATTGCCAGGGAGTTAAGGACAGCTTCAATCTCTTCCTCCTTGTCAATCAGTTTTTAGGGAGAAAGAAGATTCTTGCAAGGGGAGTCTCTCACAACCAATCTCTTTAATTTGTTTTTGTTTTGCTTAGTTTATTTTGCTTAGTTTTGCTTGTTTCTTTATCAAAAACACACAAAAAATTAGTTCCTATTTCAGTTTCTATTTCTTTGGCTTGCTTTAATCTTGCAATAAAATGACTACTCTTGAAAACATTAAGTTGTGTGACTTCACTAGCACAAACAACAATGATTTCATGTGCACACCTATTGCTCCACCTGTTCCTGAAGCTCCTTTCTTTGAAATTAAACCTGCTTTGCTCAATCTTGTTATGAAAGAACAATTCTCTGGTGCTGGTACTAATGATGCTGCTACTCACTGATAAGTTGCAAATGTATCCATAATTTTTGATGTTCCATGCTTGGTTTTATCTACTTTCTTGTGTTTTGTCCACACTTTGGGGTGATTTTTATAAACTTTCCTGGACTAACCTATTAACAAGAGCCATAGTGCCAGCTGCCTGTTTTCTGCCGTTTTTGGTTCCAGGAAAGTCAGAAAATGAATATTCTCGGAATTGGACAGGACAAAAGCCAAAGTCAGTTTTTCACCGAGGGACACCCGGAGCCAGAATACGAGACAGAGAGGGGCCAGAGGGCAGCCACACCACCTGGACAAGCAGCCAGGCCTGGCCCGCGCCAGGGGGTGGTGTGGCTAGCCTAGGCACCCCCTCGGACTCTCCTTTCGCCTATAAGATGCCTCCGATACAGAAAGCCTAAGGACCCGATCAAAATTCCACGAAAGAGTCTATAGCCGCCGTCATCTCCATCCCTAGATCGGGAGGGATCTGAAGCTCTTCCCGGCACCCTGCCGGAGGGGAGAATTCACCCTAGAGGCCTTCTTCATCACCATGCAAGCCTCTGGTGTGATGCGTGAGTAGTTCATCCTTGGACTACGGGTCCATGTAGTAGCTAGATGACTGGTTCTCCTCCTTTGTGTTATCATGTTTAGATCTTGTGAGCTCTATTCATGATCAAGATCATCTATTTGTAATCCTGCATGTTGTGTTTGCGGGGATCCGATGGATATTGAGATGCTATTTCAGATTGATTATTGATTCTATCATGTCTTTGTTATTTGTGATCTTGCATGCTTTCCATTGTTAGTAGCTATCTTGGCCAAGTAGATGCTAGCAACTCCAAGAGTTAGTATTTATGCTCGATAGTGGGTTCATGCCTCTAGTAATCTAGGGAAGTGACATAAATCTCTAAGGTACTAGATGTGATGTTGCTACTAGGGAGAAAACAAACATCCTTTGTTCATAGAACAATCGTATTGTTTACTTTACACGCAATGTGTAATGCAATTATCCGTTGCTTGCAACTTAATACTGGAGGGGGTTCGGATGATAACCTGAAGGTGGATTATTAGTCATAGATGCAGTTGGATTATGGTCTATGTATAATGTTTTAATGCCCAATCAAGTCTCAAAGGAGTCAAGATGAGTAGTATATCAATTGCCCCGCTGTAATTTGTTCACCCAACATGTCATCTATCTTAAGGAGAGCCACCACTAGTGAACTATGGACCCCGGTCCTTTCTTTTACTATCAATCTACAATCACATCACTGCTTTTTCTGTTTACTTTCTACAAACTATTACTTTCTTCCACTCGATACGTTTAATCCTTTGTTTTCAGCAAAACCGGTGAGATTGACAACCTCATCGCAAGTTGGAGGCAAAGTTCTGTGGTTGTGTTGTGCAGGTCTCCACGTTGCTGTTGGCACTGGTAGTGCGCCCTGCCAAAGTTCAGATAGCAACACCTTGGAGGTGTTTCCTTGATCCTACTAGATTGATAAGCTTGGTTTCATAACTGAGGGAAAACTTGCTGCTGTGCTCATCATACCTTCCTCTTGGGGTTCCCCAACGAGCTCGAGATATCTTGGGCCAAGCAACTTTTTCTAGCGCCGTTGCCGGGGAGTCAAGGACATCTTCACAAGGGGAGTCCCTCATAACCAATCTCTTTACTTTGTTATTTTTGTCTTGCTTAGTTTACTTTTGCTTTGTTTGCTTGTTTCTTTATCAAAAAACACAAAAAACATTAGTTTTACTAGTTTGCTTTCTTTATAAAAAACACAAAAAAATTAGTTCCTATCTTAAGTTGCCATTATGTCTAGCATTGCTCCAGCTACTATGTCACCCGAGGAAATGATTTTCACTTTTAAACTAGGAATTGAAGAAAGTTTCAAAGAAGCTTGGTCTAGAATCTCTGATCTACATGAAAAAACTGAACCTAAAATGACTCAAAGCTTGTTCCTTAGCAGTTTTTACCTTGGAATCGCTCTTTGCTATAGATATGCTTTGGATGCTGTAGTGGGAGGAGATTTCCTCCAATGCAATGAGGATGATGTTGTTAATGCCATAAAGAAGTTGGTCTTTACTTACAACTTGCCTAGCAAATCTGATTCTTCCTTCATAAACATATTTGCTAGATTGAATACTCTTGAGACCAGCACTACTAGTTTGAAAGGTTGCTATAATACACTTACAGAGCATCATAACTATGTTCCAATAAATTCTGAACCCTCAAAATGGCTTCCCACAATAAATATTACTATAAATAATGAAACTTTTCATGCTCGTTGTGATATCATGTCTGAATCTTGTATTATGCCCAAAGATATCTATGAATCTTTGAATCTTTGGGGGCTTTCTGAAAGAGGAGAGGAAATTTTTCTTGCTAATAATGCCACAATATTACCCATTGGAATAACTGAAGGAGTGTTTACAAAGATCCTAGGGAAAATGGTTTCTACTGATTATCTTGTTATTGAATGTGTAGGAAAAGGACAAATCACACTTGGAAGATCCCTATTGAAACTCCTTGGAGAAATAATAGATGTGGAAAAGGGCACCATGCACTTTGCTTCTCCACCAAGCAATCATATATTCCCCAAGGTTAAGAATAAAAGTAAGAGAGGTAAGGGCAAGAAATTTGGTTTTAATGCTTCTTCATTTGAGAACACTTAATCCTTTTTCTTGCTTCTTATGACTAACTTAAAGGCGTTAAAGAAAAGTACTTATTGGGAGATAACCCAAAAGTTTTAGATGAGTCTTGCAAGTTATTACTTCAGTAATAACCGCTCCTTATCCTTTTTATTTGCTTTTTGTGCCAAAAGTAACCTATAATGAGAGAGAAGTAATGATTGGGAAAGTTGGTGTCCCGAAATAGATTTTTGTGCTTCAACGTAAAAGTTCGTGTAAAATCTCTGTATGTCGTTTTGAGGCTTCAAGTTTTGCTCTTCTGCCCCAGGTTGTTATCTAACTTTCGTTAGTTCAACACTTTTAGTTTTGAACAACAGAAGGTCTTCGAAAAATTGGTTTTTACCTGCTGGTCTGTTTTGACAGATTTCTGCCATTATTTGCATTTGCTTCTTGTTGGTTACTTTTTGAGTTCTCTTTGGGGAATTGAGATTTTTGAGGGAAGTGCTTCAGTAGCTTGTATTTTAATGGAAGTTTTATTGGTGTTGAAACTGAACCTAAAGACTTATTATCTTGAGTGCACTAATGTTGCTAATAAAGATTGCGTGAAGTTTTGTATGAAGGGAAAATTTTAGGTGTATGGAAGGAATGAGTAATGAGATGAAGGATGGACTAAAACTCAAGCTTGGGGATGCCACGCGTGTCACCCCAAGAAATATCCAAAGCGTCAAAGCTTGGGGATGCCCAAGGCATCCCCTTCTTCATCAATAAAAATTCCAGGTTTCTTCCAAACACTTCATTTTTATTGTTTCATGCACAGTTGTGTTGTTTTTGGAGCATCTTCTTTTTCATTTTCGTTTTGGTTTTTTGTTTGCTTTATGAGTTTGATGAATAAATTCGTTGGACCCCCGCTTTCATGCATTGGTCTTCAAATAGTTTGGTTTGGGTTGGAAAAGAGTAGGAAAGTTCATACTTAAGTGGTAAAGATAGCTTGTTTTTGACTGTGGCCTGTGCTTTGTCATGCCATGCTTGATATTGTTTTGGCTTTATGCTTAGTATTCTTTGATGTAGCATGACTTGTTATAAACAAATTGAGATTGCTTAATGTGCCTTGGAAGAATCATGCGTTGTTTTACCATATTGAAGCATAGTATTGCGGTATTCTCCTTTGATGCTTTATTTGGGTTGACTTGGCACATGCTCACACCATGTTATGACTATCCCAAGTCACTATAGCCTTTATGATCCTTTAGTTTTCAACTTGTAGTATCACTTTATGCTTTGATTAATGATGTTTTGTCGCTCTGCATGATTATGGACATTATTGCTCTCTTAGTTGGTCGCTCCCAGTCTTTTGCTCGCCCCCATAACCAAGTATGAGTTCCACTCATGCATCCAATTCCTAAAACCAAGTTATTCCAAAGAGTCCACCATACCTACCTATTAGCATATGCTATTCCAAGTATATTCATGCTTTTGTTTACCTTCCGAATTAAAATTGTTATGAGAAAACTAGTGATTAAAGCTCTCACGAACTTGATGGCACACTTTACTTTTCTTGCCGTTAATAAACTTGAACCATTGTGTCGTCTATGTTGTATATGCTTGCACTTATATGTTGGGGATTAGCAGAACCATGTTGTCACGGGGAACGCTTTCAACATGCACTTGTACTTTGTACCTAGTTGATATCATGCTCTTTTGTCTATGGATGTCGTCGGTGTGAAATGAAAGGGGAGCTTGTAAGTCCATGGAGTTACGTATGTTTTTTATCGAAACGCCTGGGCCATTGGTCTAATCCATGCTGTCATGGTGGAAACCTGCAGCGTAACCATAATGAGCTGTCTATGAAGCATTCTTCTTATAAAAAAAGAGTCAGATATTGAGAAAACAGAGAAAAAGAAAAAAAATAGATATGAGAAAAGAGGAAAGAGAGAAAAAAGCACCATTTTCCCATGGTAAATAAGAAGATTTCTAATATGCTCGTTGTCTGCTTGCCTTGTTATTTTGATATGGGGATTCTTCTGTATCATCGGGTAAGGGGTACCCCGTTGGCGGTTCTCTATGATACACATGTACTTACTGTGACAAGAACTTACCGGTAACTAAACTTGAGTAGCATGAGGAGCGGCCCTCGTATTCAAGGGATATGAGATTTCCAACTTATAATTTGTCAAGCATATACTCCATAGTTTGTTCACTTTAGCCTTAATCACTTCAAGATGCTTATGATAGGGGCAATGAGAGCTGAAAGCTAGAAGTACCATAATTTTTGGAAGCTCTTTATGAAACTTGAATCCCTACTTCCTTCTATGAAGGCCTTTATTTTACTTTTATGTTGAGTCTCCACCTTCTATCTTTATGCACGAGCATAGTGGCCATTCTTAGTTCTATGTGCATTGTCCCAAGACTTGTTGATTGATGCATAGCTTTGATATTGCTTGTTTTAAACTATTTGTATCTAGTCACTCTGATGAACTTTGAAGGTGTCCTATGCATTTATGTTTTCTACTCTATGAGGGACAAGCTGAATTCCACTATGCTATGTTTTCTTTATGTGAAACAAACAAACGTCTTGCAAAGCATTGTTATTCATGAATCTTTTGTTTGTGCCTTTTCATGTTGCAACATAGTTGCTTTGTCTTATTGTTAGAACTTTATCTTTCATGCTATGTTGAAGTACCATGATCCTAGCTATCAATGTTTTAGAAATACTTTGATCAAGTTTATGATGGTGCATGTCACCTCAAAAATTATTCTTTCTTTTTATCACTTACCTACTCGAGGACGAGCAGGAGTTAAGCTTGGGGATGTTGATACGTTCCAAATGTATCCATAATTTTTGATGTTCCATGCTTGTTTTTATCTACTTTCTTGTGTTTTGTCCACACTTTGGAGTACTTTTTATACACTTTCCTGGACTAACCTATTAACAAGAGCCATAGTGCCAGCTGCCTGTTTTGTGCTGTTTTTGATTCAAGGAAAGTCAGAAAATGAATATTCTCGGAATTGGATGGGACAAAAGCCCAAGTTGGTTTTTCACCGAGGGACAACCGGAGCTAGAATACGAGACGGAGAGGGGCCAGAGGGAGGCCACACCACCTGGTTGCATGGCCAGGCCTGGCCCGCGCCAGGGGGTGGTGTGGCTAGCTCAGGTACCCCCTCGGCCTCTCCTTTCTCCTATAAGATGCCTCCGATATAGAAACCCTAAGGAACCGATCAAAATTCCACGAAAGAGTCTATAGCCACTATCATCACCATCCCTAGATCGGGAGGGATCTGAATCTCTTCCCAGCACCCTGCCGGAGGGGAGAATTCACCCAGGAGGCCTTCTTCATCACCATGCAAGCCTCCGGTGTGATGCGTGAGTAGTTCATCCTTGGACTACGGGTCCATGTAGTAGCTAGATGGTTGGTTCTCCTCCTTTTTGCTATCATGTTTAGATCTTGTGAGCTCCGTTCATGATCAAGATCATCTATTTGTAATCCTACATGTTGTGTTTGCGGGGATCCGATGGATATTGAGATGCTATTTCAGATTGATTATTGATTCTATCATGTCTTTGTTATTTGTGATCTTGCATGCTTTCCATTGTTAGTAGCTATCTTGGCCAAGTAGATGCTAGCAACTCCAAGAGTTAGTATTTATGCTCGATAGTGGGTTCATGTGTCTAGTAATCTGGGGAAGTGACAGAAATCTCTAAGGTACTAGATGTGCTGTTGCTACTAGGGATAAAACAACAATCCTTTGTTCATACAACAATCATATTGTTTACTTTACACGCAATGCGTAATGCAATTATCCGTTGCTTGCAACTTAATACTGGAGGGGGTTCGGATGATAACCTGAATGTGGATTATTAGTCATAGGTGCAGTTGGATTAAGGTCTATGTATAATGTTGTAATGCCCAATCAAGTCTCAAATGAGTCAAGATGAGTAGTATATCCATGATTGATTTCTCGATGTTTGTCAATTGCCCCGCTGTATTTTGTGCACCCAACATGTCATCTATCTTAAGGAGAGCCACCACTAGTGAACTATGGACCCCGGTCTTTTCTTTTACTATCAATCTACAACTGTTTACTGTTTTCTGTTTACTTTCTGCAAACTATTACTTTCTTCCACTCGATACGTTTAATCCTTTGTTTTTAGCAAAACCGGCGAGGTTGATAACCTCATCGCAAGTTGGGGGCAAAGTTCTGTGGTTGCGTTGTGCAGGTCTCCACGTTGCTGCTGGCACCGGTAGTGCGCCCTGCCAAAGTTTAGCTAGCAACACCTTGGAGGTGTTTCCTTGCTCCTACTGGATTGATAACCTTGATTTCATAACTGAGGTAAAACTTGCTGCTGTGCTCATCATACCTTCCTCTTGGGGTTCCCCAACGAGCTCGAGATATCTTGGGCCAAGCACTCACCTTAATAACTTTGTTGAACTTTGTGAGATGCAAAAACATAGGGATATAGATGGAGATATTATTAAGCTTAAATTGTTTCCTTTCTCTTTGAGCGGAAAAGCTAAAGAATGGTTGTTATCCCTACCTAGAAATAGTATTGATTCTTGGATTAAATGCAAAGATGCTTTCATTGGAAAATATTATCCTCCTGCTAAGATTATATCTATAAGAAGTGAAATAATGAAATTTAAACAATTTTATAATGAACATGTTGCTCAAGATTGGGAAAGAATGAAAACTTTGGTAAAGAATTTCACTACTCATGGACTGACTGCTTGGATGATTATCCAAACTTTTTATGCGGGACTGAATTATTCTTCAAGAAATCTATTGAATTCTGCTGCTAGAGGCACCTTTATGACCATTACTTTGGGTGCTGCAACAAAGCTCCTTGACAATATGATGGTTAACTATTCCGAATGGCACACTAAGAGAGCTCCGCAAGGTAGAAGGTAAATTCTATTGAAGAAACCTCCTCCTTGAGTGATAAAATTGATGTTATTATGTCTATGCTTGTTAATGGAAAAGCTCATATTGATCCAAATCATGTTCCCTTAGCCTCTTTGGTTGCTCAAGAAGAGAAAGTTGATGCGAACTTCATTAGAAATAATAATTTTGGCAACAATGCTTATGGTAATAACAATTATAGGTCGTATTCTCCTAATAATATCAATAGTTATCATGGTAGATCTGGAATGCCTAGTGAAGAAAAAAATTAGAAGTTGAAAGAGCCGCTAAAAACTTCATGCAAATGCAATATGAGCAGAATAAATTATTTACTAAAACCATGGAGGAACAATCTACTATTTTGAAAAATATTATTTACTATTTTGAGAATTTAAATAGGGAAATTCCTGGTTTGCAATACAAAATTTCGAATGCTAAAAAAATCATCTTTATCTGAAGCACAATCTTCTTTGATTAATAAAATGGCTGCTAAACCTGAAACTATGGAAAACCCATTTGCTACTACTAATGCCATACAAGTTAGAATTGATGAAAATGTTAGACTGTTAGCTGAGTTGCATGCTAAGTGGGAAAGAGAAGATGAAATTGCTAGAAATAGTAGTATTTGTACTATTACCACCACCAATGTTGATGCTAGCAAACCACATGAAGTCCCCATTCCTTTTGCAACAATGCCAAAAACCAATGGAACCTTTTCCAATAAAAATGCTGAAATTCTTCGAAATATGGGAAACAATAGTTCTACTACCTTGGATGGTAATTTTGATTCTGATCTTGATGGTTGCAATATTTCTGAAGTAATTATGTTCCTACAAAAGCTTGCTAGAATTCCTAATGATAGTGCTATGAATATGGCCTTTACAAAACACATTACAGATGCTCTCATAAAAATTAAAGAAGAAAAAATGAAACATAAAGCTTCTATTCCTAGGAAATTAGAATATGGTTGGGAACCCATCATTAATATGAAAGTGAATGATTTTGATCTCAAAGCTTTATGTGATCTTGGTACTAGTGTCTCTATTATGCCTAGAAAGATTTATCAAATGCTTGATTTGCCACCATTGGAAGATTGCTATTTAGATGTCCAGCTTGATGATAATACTAAAAAGAAACTTATGGGAAGTATTAATGATGTTCTTATTATGGTTAACAATACCTATGTCCCCGTTGATTTCTATGTTTTGGATGTTGAATGCAATGCTTCTTGTCCTATTATTTTTGGAAGACCTTTTCTTAGAACTATTGGTGCCATTATTGATATTAAGGAAGGCACCATTAAATATCAATTCCCACTCGAGAAAGGTATAGAACACTTCCCTAGGAAAAGAGAGAAGATACCTTTTTCCTCTCCTATTAATTTTTTTTATATTAATGCTTCTTCATTTGAAAATACTTGAATCTTGCTTCCTATGCCTAGCTGAAAGGCGTTAAAGAAAAGCACTATTGGGAGATAACCCAATTTTTTTTACTTTCAGTAAGTTTCTTTTGTTGAGTCTTGGAAGTTATTGCCTCAGTAATAACCTCTCCTTATCCTTTTTGTGTGGTTTTTGTGCCAAGAATAACCTCTAATGAGGGAAAAGTAAGACTTGGGAAAGTTTCTGTCCCAAAACAGATTTTTGTGCTTCACAGTAAAACATCGTGAAAAATCCCTGTACATCGGATTGAGCTGTAATTTTCTGTTCTTATGCCCCAGGTTATTATCTAACTTTTGTTAGTTTAGCACTTTTAGATTTGAACAACAGAAGGTCTTCGAAAAAATTGGTTTTTACCTGCTGGATTGTTTTGACAGATTGCTTCCATTATTTGCATTTGCCTCTTAATCTCTTTCTCTTTGAGTTCTCTTTGATCACTTGATCTTTTAGAAGGAAGGCTACAGTAGCTTGTGTTTTAATGGAAGTTTTACTTGTGTTGAAACTAAACCTAAAGACTTATTATCTTGAATACACTAATGTTGCTAATGAAGATTGTGTGAAGTTTTGTATGATGGAAATTTTCAAGTGTAGGGAAGAATAATGTGATGAGATGAAGTATGGATAAAACCTCAAGCTTGGGGATTCCACTCGTGTCACCCCAAGAAATATTCAAGAGGTACAAGCGTCAAAGCCATGGGATGCCCAAGGCATCCCCTTCTTCATCAATAAAAATCTCAGGTTTTCTTCCAAAACACTTCATTTTTATTGTTTCATGCACAATTGTGTTGTTCTTGGAGCGTCTTTGTTTTTTTAGTTTTCTTTTGTTTGTTTTGCTTAAATAAATTGGTTGGACCCCCGCATTCAAATGTTATTTCAAATAATTTGATTGGTGTTGGAAAAGAGTAGGAAGCTTCATGCTTATAAGTGGTACAAAAGGAACTTGTTTTGACTGTGGCCTAGACTCTATCATGTCATGTTTGATGTTGCTTTGACCTTATGCTTAGTGATTATTGCTGTAGCATGACTTGTTCCAAACAATTGAGATTGCTTAATGTGCCTTGAAAGGATCATACGTTGTTTTAGCATACAAAAGCATAATATTGTGGTATTCTCCTTTGATGCTTTATTTGGGTTGACTTGGCACATGCTTACACCATGTAAAGACTATGAACCAGTAACCTTAGCCTCTATGATCATTTAGTTTTTGACTTGTAATATCACTTTATGCTTTAATTAATAATGTTTTGTCGCTTTGCGTGATTATGGCCATTATTGCTCTCTTAGTTGGTCGCTCCTAGTCTTTTGCTAGCCTCCACCTGTACCAAGTATGAGTTCCACTCATGCATCCAATCTCCAAGAAAACCAAGTTATTCCAAAGAGTCCACTATAAATTCCTATGCATGGTGTGTTACACCATTCCAAGTATATTCATGTTTTTATCTACCTTCCAAATTAAACTTTTGTTATGTGAAAATTAGTGATTAAAGCTCTCACAAACTTGATGGAACACTTTATTTTCTTGCACTTAATAAACTTGCACCATTGTGTCCATCTATGTTGCTTATATGCTTGCACTTTATAAGTTGTGAATTATCAGAACCATGATACCATGGGGAACGCTTTCAACATTGCTACTTATTATTCAGTTGATATCATGTTCTTTTGTTTATGGATTCCAGCGGTGTGAAAAAAGGGAGCTTGTAATCTCATAGAGTTTGTATGTGTGTTAGAGAAATGCCTAGGCGGCTAGGCTAAGACATGCCTAATCATGGTGGAAACTTGGAGCATAACCTTTGTGAGCATTCTGTGAAGCATCCTCAATAAAAACCTATGCAAATAGGAAATAAAAAGATCAATGAGATGCTCCTGTGTCATGGGGCAAGGGGTACCCCATTTGTGGTTCTCCATGATACACATGTACTTACAATGACAAGAACTTACTTGTGACTAAAGTTGAGTAGCAGGAGGTTCGGTACTCTTAAGCAAGGGGCATGAGAATTTCAACTTATAACTTGTCAAGCATATCCTCATATTTGTGTCACTTTAACCTTAATCACCTCAAGATGCTTATGATAGGGGCAATGAGAGCTGAAAGCTAATAAGTACCATAATTTTTGGAAGCTCTTTATGAAACTTGAAATCCCTGCTTCCCTCTGTGAAGGGCCTTTCTTTTTTACTTTTATGTTGAGTCTCCATCTTCTATCTTTATGCACCAATTGAGAGAGCATAGTGGTCATTCTTAGTTTAATGTGCATTGTCCCAAAAGTTGTTGATTGATTCATAACTTTGATATTGCTTGTTCTTAAATTATTTGTATCTAGTCACCCTTATGAACTTTGAAGGTGTCCTATGCATTTATGTTTTGTTATACCATGAGGGACAAGCTGAATACCACTCTTATTGTGTTTTCCATATGTGAAACAAACAAACGTCTTTCAATGCATTGTTATTCATGATCTTTTGTTTGTACCTTTTCATGTTACAACATAGTTGCTATGTCTTATTGTTAGAACTCTATCTTTCATGGTCATGTTTAGAGTACTTTGATCCCAGCTGTCAATGCTTTACAAATACCTTGATCAAGATTGTGATGGTGCATGTCACCCCAAAATTTATTATTTTTATCACTTACCTACTCGAGGATGATCAGGAGTTAAGCTTGGGGATGCTTGATACGTCGTAAACGTATCTATAATTTTTGATGCTCCATGCTTGTTTTATATCAACTTTCTTATGTTTTGTTTACACTTTGAGGTATTTTTATACATTTTCTGGAACTAACCTATTAACAAGATGCCGCACTGCCAGTTGCCTATTTTCGGCTGTTTTTGGTTTCAGAAAAGCTAGTAAGGAAAAATTCTCGGAATTGGACAGGACAAAAGCCAAAGTCAATATTTTACCAGAAGGAACACGGAGTCCGAAGGGCAGCAGAAGTGGGGCCACGAGGTGGTCACACCTAGGGCTAGCCCGGCCACCCCCTAGGGTGCGCTGCCCTATGGTGTGGGCCCCTCGAGCGCTAACCGACCTTACCCCTTCGCCTATAAAAGTACCCGATGCAGAAACCCTAAGTACCCGATCAAAAATCCACGAACTAGTCTGTAGCCGTCGCCATCTCCATCCCTAGATCGGGGGATCCGAAGCTCTTCCCGGCACCCTGCCGGAGGGGAGAGATCACCCCGAAGGCCTTCTTCATCACCATGCCAGCCTCCCAGAGTGATGCGTGAGTAGTTCGTCCTTGGACTATGGGTCCATACAGTAGCTAGATGGTTGGTTATCCTCCTTTGTGCTATCATGTTTAGATCTTGTGAGGTCCGTTCATGATCAAGATCATCTATTTGTAATCCTATATGTTGTGTTTGTGGGGATCTGATGGATATTGAGATACTATGTCAGATTGATTATTGATTCTATCATGTCTATGTTATTTGTGATCTTGCATGCTCTCTGTTTCTAGTAGCTATGTTGGCCAAGTAGATGCTTGTAACTCCAAGAGGGAGTATTTATGCTTGATAGTAGGTTCATGCCTCTAGTAATCTGGGGAAGTAATAGAAATCTCTAAGGTTGTAGATGTGATATTGCTACTAGAGAGAAAACAACAATCCCTTGTCCATGGGGCAATTGTATTGTTTAGTTTACACACTTTGCTTAATGCAATGATCTGTTGCTTGCAACTTAATACTGGAAGGGGTTCGGATGATAACCTGAAGGTGGATTATTAGTCATAGATGCAATTGGATTATGGTCTATGTATTATGTTGTAATGCCCAATCAAATCTCATAGGAGTGAAGATGTCTAGTATATGCATTGTTATGCTTTCTCAATCTATCAATTGCCCCGCTGTAATTTGTTCACCCAACATGCTATTTACCTTAAGGAGAAAGACCTCTAGTGAACTATGGACCCCAGTCCATTCCTTTACCATTAATATACCATCTACTATTTACTGTTTACTTTTTGCAAGAAATTACTATCTTCCACACTATATGTTTAATCCTTTGTTTTCAGCAAAACCAGTGAGATTGACAACCTCACTGTAAGTTGGGGCAAAGTTCTATGGTTGTGTTGTGCAAGATTCCAAGTTGCTAGCAACACCTTGGAGTTGTTTCCTTACTCCTACTGGTTCGATAACCTTGGTTTCATAACTGAGGGAAACTTGTTGTTGTGCTCATCATACCTTCCTCTTGGGGTTCCCAACAAGCTCTACATATCTTGAGCCATCAGGCATAATGGGGGGGGGGGAGGGATAGCCCAATGAATTAGGACCGCACTCCCCCTATATCCATGCCTACATATAGATAGAATAACATATGAGTGCATGGGTAAGGGTTCATGGTCTCAAGCCACATTACTCGAATCTATGATATTTAGCTCAGGCATTAACTCTCGGAATTTTTTCTCATCAAGGGGCATGGTGAATAAATCCGCAAGATTCTTCTCGATGCTAATATATGAGAGGTCAATATCTCCATTATTCACATGCTCCTATATGAAGTGATGACGAATATCAATATGTTTTGTTCTTGTGTGTTGCACCAGGTTGTAGGCGGTCTTGATTGCACTTTCATCATCACAAAGAAGAGGCACTTTGTCACATGTGACACCATAATCCTTTAAAGTTTTCCTCATTGAAAACAATTGTGCACAACAAGTATTAGTCGCAATATACTTGGCCTCGGCGGATGACAAGGACACACAATTTTGCTTCTTATATGACCAACACACCAAGGACCTACCAAGGAATTGGCAAGCCCTGGAGGTTGATTTCCTTCCAACTTTGTCTCCCGCCCAATCCGAGTCCGTGAATCCATGAAGTACAAAGCTTGAGCCCTTGGGATACCATAATCCAAAGTTTGGGGTATCAACTAAATATCGAAAGATTCACTTGACCGCTACAAGGTGGCTTTATTTTTGTGCATCTTGAAACCGTGCACAAATACCCACACTCAACATGATATATGGTCTAGATGCCCAAACATAGAGTAAAAAACCAATCATAGAACGATATACCTTTTGATCCACATCTTTACCCTTAGTATCAAGAGTGATAACACTTTTGAGAGGCATGGGAGTCTTGGCTCCATTCAAATCCGTCAACATGAATCTCTTGAGCATATCTTGAATGTATTTGGCTTGATTAATGAAGATACATCCAAACAATTGCTTCACTTAAAATCCAAGAAAGAATTGCAATTAGCCCATCATAGACATTTCAAACTCATCGGTCATTAGCTTAGCAAAAACATCATTGAAAGCTTTGTTAAGAGAACCAAAGATAATATCATCAACATAAATTTGACATATGAACAAGTTTCCTCATACTCTCTTAGTAAAAAGAGTAGGGTCGATTAGCCCAACTTTGTAACCATGGTCCACCAACAAGTTTCTAAGGTGCTCATACCATGCATGTGGAGCTTGTCTAAGTCCATAGAGCGCCTTATCAAGTTTGTAGACGTGGTTTGGAAACTTTGGATCCTCAAAACCTGGAGTTTGCTTGACATACACCAACTAATTAAGGGGACCATTAAGAAATTCACTTTTAACGTCCATTTGTTGCAACTTGAAGTTATGATGAGATGCATATGCAAGCAAGATATGAATGGATTCAAGACGGGCATTGGGGGAAAGTTTCATCGTAGTCAATACCCTCGACTTGGGAGAAGCCTTGAGCCACCAATCTTTCCTTGTTGCGAATGACATACCATTTTCATCTTGCTTGTTATTGAAGATACACTTTGTCCCAATGACATTATGGCACTCCTTTGGTCTCTCCACCAATGACCACACTTTGTTGCGCTCAAATTTGTGAAGTTCTGCATGCATGGCATCAAGCCAATCCGAGTCTTCAAGCGCTTCAAAAACCTTTTGGGTCTCTAAACAAGAAATGAAACTATTTTGGCCAACAAAGTTAGCCACTTGGTTATAAGTAGTAATTCCCCTTTTAAGATCACCAACAACAATTTCAAGAGTAATTCCTTATTGGATGAGCTTGGCGATCCTCCTTGCTTCACGACAAGCTTGAGCTTCCTCAATGGAATCTTGAGAAGCTACTTGGTCATCACCAATACTTTGATCCTCGCCTTGACCTTGAAATTGAGCTTGCTCCTCTCCTTGATCTTGCTCAACATTTTGGCTTTGTCCATCTTCATGAGCTTGACCTTGGTCCATAAGGGGTGATGCACACCCATCATTAACTTCACACTGACCTTGATCTTGAACTATATCTTCAACCATGGTATCTTGATGGCTATGGGGTTGATGTAGATCTTGAGTAGGTGAGGGCTCCACTTAAGTAAAGCATTGTCCTTCTCCTTCCACCACAAGGGGTTCCTCAACAGGGCGGTAAAAATCCCACACCCATTCTTCTTATGGCTTGAGGAGGAATTTCATCACCTACATCACCAAGATAAATTTTCCCCACTTGGGAGCCTTGATGCTCATCAAACTTCACATTAGAAGATACTATAACTTTCTAGTGGACTTGTTATAGACTCTATAAGCATCCGATGTATAGCCAACAAATATACCTTCAATAGCATGAGACTCGAATTTAGATAACATGTTACCTTTCTTGAGAATATAGCACTTACACCCAAACACTCGAAGATAGTGGATACTTGGCTTCTTGTTGGTGAGGATCTCATATGGAGTCATGTTCAAGTGACTGCGAAGATAAACCCGGTTGGCAATGTGAAAAGCGTTTGAGATAGCTTTGGCCCAAAAATTATATGGAGACTTGAACTCCGCAATCATGGTTCTTGCCATATCCATAGGAGTCTGGATCTTCCTTTCCGTCACACCATTTTGTTGAGGGGTATATGGAGCGGAATATTTATGGTTGATCCCCTCATCACCAAGAAACTCATCTAAGGTGTAATTCTTGAACTTGGTACCATTGCCACTTCTTATGGCCAAGATCTTCTTATTATGTTGGCATTGCACCTCATTGGCAAAGTCGATGATGGTTTGTTGAGTCTCACTCTTCTTCTTGAAGAAATATACCCAAGTGTATCTTGAGTAGTCATCCACAATAACGAAACAATACTTCTTTCCCCCAAGGCTATCAAAGGATGGAGGACCAAAGAGGTCCATGTGAAGAACCTCCAAGATCCCATTGGAGTAGATGGTTGTTGTGGGGGGATGAGCCGTCTCATGGAGCATCCCTTCAATACACGCCCTACACACACGATCTTTGATAAAACGCACATTATCTTTTAGTCCAAGGAAGTGACCTCCCATATGAAGGCTATGCAAATACCTCATGTTGACGTGGGCAAGATGGCGATGCCAAAGCCATGCCACATCACCTTTGGCCATTAGGCAAGCCACGGTAGGTGTGGGTTTTTATTGAAATCTACCACATAAAAACCATTATCGGCATGCCCAACAAAGGCTATAGAGAGAGTCTTGCTCCACATGAGAACCACAACCTTAGGGGTAAATTAGGCTACAAAGCCCATAAGCATGAGTGGATGAACAGAAGTAGATTGTATGAAAGGGTTTTGACTAGAATAATGTCCACAATGGATATATCCGGTATGACCACTACCTTACCCAAACCCAATACCTATAATACCTTGGACCCTACGCTCTAAGCACAATACCGGATGAACCCAAAAGTTGATAAGGGATTCTACCGCGGAGGCCCAAGGCCACCCACGTGTAGGTCCGTAGAAGCGGAGAAGGGCACGGTACAGGCCAACCACCCTACCCGCTTTCAAGAACATCGGGACAAGAGCGAGTGGTGTAGTCGACAGGTAAAGTGGTCAAAACATACACAAATGAGTATGTACGTCAGCGACATACAATATCAGATCCACAACATCTAACAGAAATAGAAATATTACATCACCATACGGCAAGATCCAAATATCCTAGATAGAGATAATAGTTTAGGATACATCCTCATACATCACACATCAGAGTACCAAGCGGAAGTGGAAAACAAGATCCTAGTACGGACAAGAAGCAAATTGGCATAAGATGCCCTAAAAATAAGCACATCTTGCCCACAGATCTCACGGATCTCCATCCCTGGAATTACTACACCTGATGATCATTTCCACCATCATCGGTCTCTTCAACCCAGTAACCTTCTTGAGAGTATACCTGTCCATCTGAACCAAATATTTATCGTGTGAGACCCTATGGGTACTCAGCAAGTCTAAATGCATCTAAAAGGAACAACCTGGGGGTGACGCAATTGCAACGAAAGATAAATATCTAAACAGTTCTATAGAGACACACTACAACATCTGCCCAACCAAAGATGGAAGGACGCTCGTTAGTTAGTAACAATAGTTATATAATTAATATAAATAACATCGCTCGCCCTTCGTCTCGCTTACCGATGATAAGGTGAAAGAACATCCCATCCGTTGGCAATTTTATTAACCAGTCCATGAGTGTTGCACTATTTACTAGCCATGCTTTAGTCAAATTAAAGGAGGTATTTTAGTTATGCTTGTCTATGATCGAGAATCTGTACTCCAAGTCATCCATAACCGTGGACACGGCTTTTAGAAAGATTTACCCAGCAGGGGTGCACAAATAGCAACACACGCACGTTCAACCTCGGAAAGAACCAAATAAAAATCAATGAGGCCTCATGACAAAGCATTCACATGATTCATAAATTATTTTAGGGGGCCACCCCACTAAGCTACCCGCAACTAAGTTGGCCAGCTCCGAGATGGACCCAGGGTTTGTGTAAAATGGCTGTAAATGATTGGGAACCCGAAAGTGTGACTGGGCTTGTCGATACCTCGAAGTCATTCCTCGTTCCAAAATAGTATAGGCGCTCCATGTGCAATCATCAATAAAGCAGTAAAGCATGGCATAAGTACAGGATAGTAATAACGCCCCAAACTACTTTGTGCCCCCAAGACATAAAGTACGAATGAATCTCGGGTGAAGGGGATTCATGCAGATAGTGCGATAGTCAAGGAACAGGAATCAAGTACTCAAGGTCCTACGGGACACAAGTGAGCGTGGAAGAACGAAATAACAACTATTGCCCACCGGTGCCTCTTTCTTTAGTTATCCCATTAATACACAGTTTAAATTGTTTAGGTACCTCGTTATCCAAAGACTCGCAAAAACCCTACACATGCAATTCTACGACTAGCATGGCTCAAACAACTCCTGTAGTAATGACTCATAGGATTGAGGATACAAGCTTTGGTGGGGTTTAAAAGTAAAGGCTATGCAATACTTGGGATTTAATTTAATACAATCGTGACTCAGTGATGCAAGAATAAGATAGAGGCATAGGTGCTATATGTATGCAAGCATGGGTAATTGCTTGCATGTCAGATCAGCAGTAGGATAACTAGGATCTGGGTAGTACTCTTGGTTCTCCTGATAATTCCCTTAGTCGGTGTCTGTCTGAAATAAAACAAGGTATGCCATGATGGAATGATGCACAATTGCATGGTTTAACATAGCATGGCATGGGTGAGATGTCAGAACAATAATAAAACACTTTAATTAATTATTTAGGCATATTTTGCTCCCATAAACCTTTGATGTCCACTTAATATTTATATGATGCATGCTTCAAATTATATTATAGAATGCATAGTTAAAACGGGCTTGTCACACTAATCGATTTAGACATATTATTTGCTGAATTTGGATTTACGGAATTGAAGTTATGAATTAATTAAGAAAAAGGCATTTAATAGTATTTGAATTATTTCGAAATTTTAAATTGCTCAAATAATATTTTAAATGGCATATTTGAATTCCTCACAGTTTTCTGATCATAAAACATATATTGTATGCATTATTTGGATGAATTTAAAATAATATTTAAATGCAAACAATTAAAATAGGGTCAAAAGTCAAAGGTTTGACTAGTTTGAGTTGATTCTGGTCAAATTTAAAAATATGTTTGAATTTGAATCATATTTCATATTTTTAGTTTTGTCAAATTCAAAATATTTGAAAAGATATGAATTATATTAGATATATTCAATATTCTGCATTTTTATTTATATTAGAAAATCGCTGGGGACTTTTGTTACAAAGGGTTGGTTTACCCATAGCCGCCGACAAGTGGGACCGCGGGCCACGGGGCCGCAATGCGCGCGCGGACAATGGTGTGGCAACACGTGCCTAGCTGGGGGCGTGCGGGAGAAACTCAGGAGTTTAGGTTTTTTTAGAAAAGCTTCCAGAGGTCACTGTTACTGTCTAACTGAACTGAACCTTTTGCGAAAAATATGCCAGTTGATTCCGACTCTAGACGATGATGGAGAGCAAACTAAGGCAAATCTCGCGATGCCATAAAGAGCAAAGATGTAGAGGGGACCGAGGAGATCAACTCTCGTCAAGGGGCCTTCACGGGATCTAGGCTGTAGCTGTCGAAAATCGTCGAGAAACAGAGAAGGAAAAACAGCATCATCTGACTGAAGAAACTGACCGAGTTTTAGTTAGATCGACTCAAGTTCGTCGGGGGTTTTCTAGAGCTATAGAAATCGGATTGAGTTGTAGTTTTAGCTAGAGTGCAGCCCGATGTACTGACAACAAATTCTATCTTGAAGGTTTAGCCCGAGCAGGTCTGGATCACAGGGAAGATTCTGATGAATAGAGGCATGCAGCTGCCACTATCATGGTTAGAGTGGCATCATGCAAGCGGTGAGCGGGACTGCTGGCTGTAGAGACGTGCGTAGTCAGCGACGGCGAGGCGCTACTCCAGGCCTCAATGCAATGCAAGGAGGGGAACGATACGATGGGGCTCACCAGGGTGGTGCGGATGGGGAGCTCGCGATCGGGGTCGACGAGGCGGCGCTGGTCAGCGGAGATGCTCGTGCTCCGGGAACTTCGATTTCTTATTAGCACAGCAGCGCTGGGCATCTCCGGCGGGGTGCAGGTGCGGCTCCGGTCCAGCAAGACATAGAGGAAGAAGGGAAGCACGCTGGTACTCCTCCTGCAGCTTGGGGAGCTCCAGATTGCTGGGGAGTTGAGGTGGTCGGTTGGGTTAGGGGTTGGCATGGTAGAAGCTTTGCTAGCTTAGGAAGGATGAAAGGGATGGGGAGCTCTTAGATGCGATCTAGGATGGGGAGCTCTCAGATGCGATTTGGGATGGGGAGCTCTCAGATGCTTTGCTTGCTTTATGCATAGGAGGGTGAAAGGACTCATGCTGGGAGCATGGGCGTGGGGCTTGGCTGTCGCACGTGGTCTTGAGGAAGACAAACGGGAGCGGCAAGGCATCGGTCTCCAGCTGGTGCGGTTGAGCCAGGAAGGGCAAGGGGTGCGCGGATGCAGCAAGCGCGACGATGAGTCGGGGTGTTTGGTCTGGTTTATGGTTCGGTGGATACAGAGAGGTGCGACAGTAAGGATCATAGGAGGGTTGTGGACACCGCTAGATAACTAGAAGAGCTAGCTAGCTAGCTAGGAAAAATGATCAGAGATGGAGAGGGAGGGCTTCGTTTTGGTTGCACAGGAGAGAAAGAGGAGTTTGGAACAAATACAAAAGCCCAAGATTTGAATTTTAAAGAACAAAAGCAAGGCAAAACAAAAGAGACATGGGTTAATATTTCATGTGTTCACACATACACTCATGCCTTACATACTTACATTAGAGCATGCATGTGTGGTATTTGTGAAAACAAAATACCACATACTTGCATGCCCCATTCATGCATTAATGCATGGAGTAGTTTGTGAAAGCAACTAGGTCACATGTGGCATTTGAATTTCATAAACATTTGTAACAATTCAAACCCCACAATCACCTTCACAAAAACAAATTATTTCAAATAAAAAGACAAAGAAGGGAAAATTTGCATGGGCCATGCATGGTTTAAATGCCAACACTAGAATTGTAAAAACAATTATAAGTCCATATGGTCATATAATCCATACATGCATTTTAATTATTTGAATTATGGCCACAAAAAGAAACAAGCTTGCTACTCATATGAAAAAGATGAAAAATAAACATGCATGGATACAAATGGGCCATGCTAGTGTGTTTGATCCACTAGATTCTCATATAGCCTCATATGTATATTCAAACATGATCATTTATTCAAAGTCACTCCATATGGAAGCTTGAGAAGGAATTACACCCACATAATGTGCAAAGGTGGTCATGTGGCTCTCCACTTATCAATATTGTGAAAACAACATGAATCATATATAGAATCATGTAGAATTAGAAGTGGATCCATCCAATCACATATGAGCTAGAGGTAATGACCAAAGAAATGCACTTTCTCATATATAGCTTGGATGGTGGAATTATAAGGTGGTCACAAGAAAGGTGGTGGAGTTAGAAAGATATGCCCCCAACTCAACTTGGGCACTAAGAAATATATAAAGAGCCAACTATAATATATCAAGAAGCAAATACAATATAATGCATATGGGACAAGAGCCAATAAAAAGGATTTTATATGATGCTCAAATGCAAGGTGGCATGGTGACATGGTGACATGAGCATGCTATAATGATGATGCAATTAATTATATGAATGAAGTAGCAATATATAGACTAGGCAAGTAGCATTGCAATTGTTAGACAATTGGGATGCTACAACTCTCTCCCACTAAACAAGAATCTCGCCCCGCGATTCCTAGGAAAAAGAAAAAGACTAAGGAGAAGTAGGTGTTCGGAACGAAGGTGATCCTCACGTTCCCAAGTTGATTATCAAGGGAATGGTGTGACCACTACACCTTGCAAAACTTGCTAGACTTGTTGCGAGTTGCGTTTTGCTTCTTAGAAACAAAGGACTTGAAGAACCTGGAGGATTGTTGTGACATGAGAAAGATAGGATGAACATAGCTCTGGTGCTCTCGAGAAACACGATAAAAGAATAGAGCCACTTCTTGAAATAATCATGAAAGATGGTGTATCGTGGAGAAAGAAAAGACACATCATTAGGATTCAAGATCAAAAGTTGCAAGGGAGGATGATTCTTGCTCTCGCCGGAAGAAAAGAGCGACTTTGGAGAAATTGTCAACCACTAAGAAAATAACATTGTCTCTTCCCTCGAATTTAAGAGATGAAGTTTGGAAATACAATATTGCCTTTAAATAGTAGAGTTCCATGATATCAATGGAAAGGTTAGCATTGAGGACTTCTCGGATTAGATTCTTCTTACGCCGGTAAGAACCAAAGGATCACACAATTGAGGTGCGCATATATATCTTCAAGAGAAGGAGGTGAAGCTAGATTATGGTGGAATCCTGAGAAGAAAATGAATGTTGAATATCTGGAGATTATTGTAGAGATGCTTATCACTTTCCTTAACCATGAGGTTATTGCAATAGATTTTGTGATTGATGGCATCAACCATAATTGGCTTTACCAAGAGAAAATGATTGACAATCAAAGTGAGATATATCTTCCATCCATCTTGTTTGACGATGTCGAGCACCGGTAGAATGGAGAAGACAGAGAAGATTTTACATTTGTTTCCACCAGATCATTGAATATTGGCTCCATCTTGAAATATATTAGACTACCAACAAGAGATTACTGATTATGTTCTTGCAAGAACACTCCGAAAAAACAAGGATGTAAGTAAAAGTCTCGAGGGATGAAGGCTACTTCTGACTTCCGTGGAATGAGTAAAATTGCATTAATCCACCAATTCAATGCACAAGAGTGAATGATAAGAGTAGTCAGATGGGGATCAGTCCATCGTGCACCCAAAGCATTACTCCGTACATGAATAGGCAAATCGTGCAACCCAACTCTCACAAATTTAGGCTGAAGATCTTGACAACTAGAATTGCTAAAGCTTCATAAGAAAACAAGGAGGTGATGCCAACACTTCGCCGGATCCAAAAGCAGATAAATATGATGATATTATCATCATGTCAGAAGTCCCAGGCCATCGGAAAGATATGAATGAAGATCATGGAGACATATAAAAGGTTCAACATATAGATTAGGGATAGCACCCAAAATTTGAATAGAAGAATTATGAAAGATCTAGAAATCTTCCTGGCATCTGGTGGAGTGAAGATAGAAGATAAAGCGAGTGGGTTTCAAAAGGTTTTTGACAAGAAGAAGACCAACGGAATTTCTCATCCTTCTTAAGAAGATCTAAGAGAGATATAGTAGTCTTGAGGAAAACTTCAGCGGACAATGATGATAACTTGCCAAACAAGGAAAATCTCTATATTTGGTTAAGGGTGGAGGATGGAATAACAATTTACTTATTATTCTAGAATTTAGCAATATCTTTAGCAGAAGGACGTGGTCGAGATAGATGACTTTAAAAAGTCGAAATTCACACTTTGAGAACTTTGCACGCAAGTGGCATTCATGAAGCTTAAGAGGATAACAAGGAGATGATCTTCCATTGATATATAATAGGCAACAATATCGTTAAGATATACCACCATGAATTTAACGAGATATTCCAAGAATACCAAGTTCATGAGGCGGGAGAAAATAAGAATTGCTCGGAAACTTTCTAAGCTTAACATTGAGAGCAAGGATTTGTGTGGGAAGAGATGCATTTAAAGAATAGATTATCTGGACCTTCGGAAGAGAATAAGAGATGCCGACTTGTTCACATAGATGTTCGGTTCATCGATTGCAAAGATAAATAGATATGGATAAGAACCGATGATAACTCATACATTTAGTAAAGCTATCGGAGATGAAAGGATGAGATTCTGTCGTATCAAGGAGAACCTTTGCAGATATGGAGTTCAAAAGATGTGAAGCATGATAAACGGATGATAATCCACCATAGTGCCTTAAGAACTCTGGATTGCCAAAGATACTTGAATATGATATATATTAGATCACGGTATAACTCAAAATCACAAGATATAACCTCCATCATTTGCGGGATTAGATTGATAGCATTGGCCATATTCCACTCATGATAGGTGTCATATAGCTATGCCGAGAGCCAGATTACAATCGCAAGCATCAGATCGATGAAAGTTATGCATTTAACCCAAAAGAATTGAAGATGAAGTAAAAAGTCTAGATTATGCGTCGGTGGCAAAAGAATGAGTCGACATGAACATGCCTAAAAAAAGAAGATAGATGGTGTATCGCACACAACTGAAAGGAGTGTGGAACACATATGCATCAAAGAAAAAATTTCCGCATTTTTCGGCATTAAAATACCAACTAGATGCAGAAAACCAATTAACAGATAGATATTAGAAACTCCACATTCTGTGAAAGCATGCATGAAGGAAGACACCCTTAACAAGATTGCGTCGGTTAACAAGGAGTCAAATAGATTACTTCGGTTTACACAAAAGCCTGTCGGTATGGAATGTACCAGCAGTTGATAACCAAAGGCAAATTGCGAAGCCAAGGTTGGATGCAACAGATTAACAAAGGATTAACACATCCTATGGTACTACAGATACCCCGAACACATGAATCCTAGTTTGAACTTTTAGAAGAGGATAGACAAATGTTACACTTCCATACCAAAAAAGGATGGGTGGGTAAGAACAAAAATGGAAGTAGTCCTACTCTCACGTTTAGTTTTTCCCTAGTATACATAGCTACCAAAATATTTTCTAGACTAACAACGACCATCTTGGTTGAGACCCTGAAGGGCGGAATGGCTCTAATAGCAATTATAATATCTCGGACCCTATGCTCTAAGCCAAGCCTGGATGAACCCAAGAGTGGATAAGGGATTCTACCACGGAGGCCCAAGGCCACCCACGTGTAGGCCCGTATAAGCGGAGCAGGGCACGGTACCGACCAACCACCCTACCCACTTTCAAGAACATCGGGACAAGAGCGAGTGGCGTAGTCAGCAGGTAAAGCGATCAAAAACATACACAAATAAGTATGTATTTCAGCGACATACAATAGTCATCAGAGCCACACAATCTAAAAGAAATAGAAATATTGCAAGACCATACGGCAAGATCCAAATATACTAGATAGAGATAATAGTTTTGGATACATCCTCATACATCACACATCGGAGTGTCAAGCAGAAGCGAAAAACAAGAATCGAGTACGGACAAGAAGCAAATTGGCATAAGATGCCCTAAAAATAAGCACATCCCACCCATAGATCTCATGGATCTCCATCCCCGGAATGTCTACACCTGATGATCGTTGCCACCACCATCGGTCTCTTTGACCCAGTAACCTTCTTGAGAGTATACCTTTCCATCTGAACCAAATATTTATCGTGTGAGACCCTAGAGGTACTCAGTAAGTCTTAATGCATCCAAAAGGAACAACCTGGGGGTGACGCAATTGTAGCGAAAGATAATATCTAAACAATTCTATAGCGACATGCTACAACATCTACCCAACTAGAGATGGAAAGACGCTCATTAATTAGTAACAACAGTTATATAAGTAATATAAATAACATTGCTCGCTCTCCTTCTCGCTTACCGGTGAAAAGGCAGAAAAACATCCCATCTGTTGACAATTTTATTAACCATTCCATGAGTGATGCACTATTTGCTAGTCATGCTTTAGTCAAATTAAAGGCGGTACTTTAGTTATGCTTGTCTATGATCGAGAAACTATGCTCAAAGTCATCCATAACCACGGACATGGCTTCCATAAAGATTTACCCTGCAGGGGTGCACAAATAGCAACACACGCATGATCAAACTCAGGAAGAACCAAATAAAAAGCAACGAGGCCTCACAACAATACATTCGCAGGATTCCTAAATTATTTCAGGGGGCCACCCCACTAAGCTGTCCGCAACGAAGTTGGCCGGCTCCGAGACGGACCTAGGGTTTGTGTCAAGGGCTATAAACGTCTGGGAACCCAAAAGTGTGACTAGGCTTGTTAATACCGAAAATATTCCACGTTTCAAAACAGTACGGGTGCTGCACGCACAACCGTAAATAAAGCAGTAAAGCATGGCATAAGTACATGATAGTAATAAAGCCCCAAACTACATTGTGGCCCCAAGAAATAAAGTGTGAATGAAGCTCAGGCGAAGGGGATTCATGGTCCCACATGTGGATACTGCGATATTCAAGGAACATGAATCAAGTACTAGGAGTCCTATGGGGCACAAGTGAGCGTGGAAGAACCAAATAACAACTATTGCCCGCTGGTGCCTCTTTCTTTAGTTATACCATTACTACACAGTTTAAGTTATTTAGGTACCGCGTTGTCCAAAGACTCGCACAAACCCTACACATGCAATTCTACGACTCGCATGGATCAAACAACTCATGTAGTAATGACTCACAGGATTGAGGATACAAGCTTCGGTGGGATTTAAAAGTAAAGGCTATGCAATACTTGGGATTCAATTTAATGCAATCGTGACCCTCTGATGCAAGAATAATATAGAGTCATAGGTATTATATGTATGCAAGCATGGGGAATTCCTTGCCTGTCAGATCAGCAGTAGGGTAACCGGGATCTAGATAGTACTCTTGGTTCTCCTGATAATTCTCTTGCTCGGCATCTGTCCGGAATAAAAACCAAACACACAACGGTCATAATAAATAAAGAGAGCAATCATATTAATATATGCAACAAGCAAAACAAGGTATGCCATGATGGAATGATGCACAATTGCAAGGTTTAACATAGCATGGCATGAGTGAGATGGGAGAACAATAATAAAGCACTTTAATTAATTATTTAGGCATATTTTGCTCCCATAAACCTTGTTGTCCACTTAATATTTATATTATGCATGCTTCAAATTATATCATGAAATGCATAGTTAGAACGGGCTCGTCGCACTGATCGATTTAGACATATTATTTGCCGAATTTGGATTTACGGAATTGAAGTTATGAATTAATTAAAAAAGGCATTTAATAGTATTTATATTATTTCAAAATTTTAATTTTCTCAAATAATATTTTAAATATCATATTTGAATTCCTCACATTTTTCTGATCATAAAACATATATTATATGCATTAATTGGATTTATGAATTTAAAATAATATTTAAATGCAAAACAATTAAAATAGGGTCAAAAGTGAGAGGTTTGACTAGTTAGAGTTGACTCTGGTCAAATTCGAAAATATGTTTGAATTCGTATTTGAATTTGAATCATATTTCATTTTTTAAGTTTTGTCAAATTCAAATTATTTGAAAAGATATGAATTATATGAGATATTTCAATATTCTGCATTTTTATTTATATTAGAAAATCGCTGGGGAATTTTGTTACAAAGAGTTGGTTTACCCACAACCGCCGACAAGTGGGACATGGGTGAGGCTGCGGCTGCAAAGACGTGTGGTCATTGGTGGCAACACTGCCGAAATGAGGCGTCTGAGTAAACTCAAGAGTTCAGATTTTTTAGAAAAGCTTCCAGAGGTCGCTGTTACTATCTAACTGAACTGAACCTTTTGCGAAAAATATGCCAGTTGATTCCGACTCTGGACGACGATGGAGAGCAAACTAAGGCGAATCTCGTGATGCCATAAAGAGTAATTATGTAGAGGGGAATAAGGAGATAAACTCTCATCAAGGGGCCTTCACAGGATCTGGGCTATAGCAGTCGGAAATCATCGAGAAATAGAGAAGGACAAACGATGTTATCTGACTGAAGAAACTGAAAGAGTTTCGATTATATTGGCTCAACTTTGTTGGGGGTTTTCTTAAGCTGTAGAGCTTGGATTGAGGTGTGGTTTCAGCTGGAGTGCAGCCCGATGTACCGAGAACAAATTCTATCTTGAAGGTTTAGCCCGAGGAGGTCTGGATCACAGGGAAGATTCGGATGAACAGAGGCCTGCAGCTGCCACTATCATGGTCAGAGTGGAATCAGGCGAGCAGTGAGCATGGCTGCTGGCTGTAGAGACGTGCACGGTCAGCAACAGCGAGGCGCTTCTCTAGGTCTGGACACGATTCAAGGAGGGAAACGAGACGATGGGGCTCACCGGGGTGGTGCAGATGGGGAGCACGCAATCAGGGTTGACGAGGCGGTGGCAATCAACGGAGATGCTCGCGCTCCGGGAACTTTGATTTCCTCTCGGCATGGCGACGCTGGGCATCTCCGACATGGTGTAGGTGCGGCTCTAGTCCATCAAGACGTAGAGGAATAAGGAAAGGACGATAGTACTCCTCGTGCAGCTTGGGGATCTCCAGATTGCTGGGGAGTTGAGGTGGTCAGGTGGGGTTAGGGTTTGGCATGGTGGACGCTTTGCTAGCTTAGGAAGGAAGAAAGGATGGGGAGCTCTCAGATGCGATCTGGGATGGGGAGCTCTCAGATGCTTTGCATGGGCCATGCATGGTTATTAAATGCCAACACTATAATTGTGAAAACAATTATAAGTCCATATGGTCATATAATCCATACATGCATTTTAATTATTTGAATTATGGCCCCACAAAAGAAACAACCTTGCTACTCATATGAAAAAGATGAAAAATAAACATGCATGGATACAAATGGGCCATGCTAGTGGGTGTGATCCACTAGATGCTCATATAGCCTCATATGTATATTCAAACATGGTAATTTATTCAAATTCACTCCATATGGAAGCTTGAGAAGGAATTACACCCACATAGCATGCAAAGGTGGTCATGTGGATCTCGACATATCAATATTGTGAAAACAACATGAATCATATATGGAAGCATGTAGAATTAGAAGTGGATCCATCCAAACACATATGAGCTAGAGGTAATAACCAAATAAATGCACTTTCTCATAATAGCTTGGATGGTGGAGTTATAAGGTGGTGACAAGAAAGGTGGTGGAGTAAAAAAGATATGCCCCCGACTCAACTTGGGCACTAAGAAATATATCAAGAGCCAACTACAATATATCAAGAAGCAAATACAATATAAATGCATATAGGACAATAGACGATAAAAAGGATTTTATATCATGCTCAAATGCAAGGTGGCATGGTGACATGAGCATGATATAATGATGATGCAATTAATTATATGTAGGAAGTAGCAATATATAGAATATTCAAGTAGCATTTCAATTGTTAAACAATTGGGATGCTACAATACCTTTGAGGTGGATCCATCTCCATAAGTGACACACATGTTGGAAGTATTCAGTCTCGTCTCATCAATCATATCCTTGCTTCCGGTCATAAGACTCGTGGCACCAGTATCAACCACCCATTTTCTTCCACAGGAAGCATAGTCCTACAAGATATCAATGCTTGTTTTTAGGTACCCATTGTTGAATGGGTCCTCTTTTGTTAGTCACAAGTATCTTAGGAACCCAAATGGCCCAATGGTAATCATTACCATGAGAGGTTCCTACATATTTAGCATAGACATAACCATCATAAGATTTCATAAGAACATAGGATGGGTTATATTTTCCCGCAAAATCATTATGAGAGGGTTCATCACCTGATAAGGGGTGACCTCAAGGGTGGCCAGATCTTCACGGATCTCGTGGTCAAATCTATGGGAAAGTGAGGGGACGGTAGAAGGTAGCAGAAGTGAACGCACACCTTGCAAATAACACGACGAACAGACACAAAACTCACATGATACAAGGCCAATTGCCCCTGCCGGTAGCCACCAGTCTGATAGAATCCTCGCAAGGAAAGATCGGTTAACGTGCTCCCATTAATCCTAAGAGGAGAGGGAAGAACACCTTGGATATGGCCTTGAAAACTATGCTCACGCACTCTCAAACATAGGCATTGTACAACGATGGATGCGCGATGCAAAGTCCAACAAGGTTGGTGATGATAGTCGGTCCCCTTTGGTAAAGGGGATGAGGCAAAACTAGAGATTCCCCAAAGGGGGTTTTATTTAGTCTATCATCTATGCCTAAGGGGTAAAATAAGGGGTGGGGGCTCTATATATAGGCCAGCCACTAGAGTGGGGGTAGTTTGGGCATAAAACTAGGGTTTGGGATGGAATAGAGGGGTACATGGGACAAGGGCCTAGCTATTGGCATGCAGGCCCATCCTGTAGGCCGGACACACTCCGGCGTGTGGAGGTCGGATAGTCCGGTCGGGCCGGACACTCCGTCGTGCGTAGGCCGAACACTCCGGTCAGGCCGGACACTCCGGATGGAGTCTTGCTGGAGTCCGATTTGGCTGATAGAGTGGCAGCGCCAGTCTTCGAGAAGAGGGAGGCCAGACACTCCGGGGCATGTGGGCCGGATACTCCGGTCGGGCCAGAGACTCTGGTGCTGCTGCAACTTCTTCTCCTCTTCCAAGCCACTGTCTTGTCGGTCTTGGTGTTTTGGGCTTCCTCCCTTGCCTTCATACTTGTTGGTACGTACCTATCATGAATATGGGATGGAGTATGAAGTAGTATACCATGCAATAGGGTAGGAAGTGGGCTCGCATAGAGGAACATATTCACCTTTGGAGTCCATGATGACTTGGCATAAGTTCGAGACCTTTATGTGGTAATGACCGCAGGTCAGGCTACATCATCACCACTCTTAATGACACTTGGTTCGTTCTCTTTTGCCTTTTCCCCCTCCTTCACAAATGTAATAATTTTCGAAGGGGGAGTGGGTAAGTTCTTCTTCTTCTTGCCCTTGCTCTTCTTCTTTGACTTGGTTGCAAATCCAAGTCCTTCCTTAGACACATTGTTCCTTTGATTACTCAAAAGGTCATTTAGGATTTTCTCACCTTGAATGCATGAGACAAGGCCTTTATAAAGTGTGGCCTTCAAACTCTTGTTCTCCTTGAAAATATATCCATGCTCACAACAAGGGTTAATAGAACATGAAACAATACTAGTTGACAAGGTTGAACCACCTTTTGTCACTCAAGTTTGAAGTTGTTCATGTGACTTCGAAAGATTAGAGAATTTGCTCAACAAGGCCTCATGTTCCTTCTTGATTTTCTCAAATCCTTCATTTAGTCTATCATGATCAACCCCGAACTCAAGCTTTTCCTTTTTAAGTACTTTAGTTAATGCAAGAGCATGGCCACATTCTTTAACAAGTTTAGAGACATCCAAGTTAAAAGATTCTTCATGTGCAATATAGGTTTCCTCAAGAGTAAATCTTTTACTTTGCTCTTCCTCAAGAGCCTCGGTCAAGGCGGCAATATCCATGGTGGCCTCACGGGAATGCCCAAACATCTCTGGATGGAGTCATTCCTCTCGTTGATGATATAATGTGCTTCACCTAGTTGGCTCATGAGAGCCTCAACACACATCTTGGCTTCTCCTTCTAAGTTATTCAATAAACTAGTGGATTCCATTATTTCCTTCTTAATCTTTAGACTCATATCATCATCATACGAGGATGCATCAATAGAAGGAGGGATAGTGGTTGGAGAGGTACCACGAAGGCTTTAGCCATGAGACATGTAGGGTTGGTGATGCGCTTGTTCTCATTGGGAGAGTTGAAGAGAGATTTCGGTGAAGAGGTTGAGGTAGTAGTAGTAGAAGCAGTGGAAATTGTTGCAATGGTGACCATGCCCACAATCTCTCCATCATCTTCATCATCACTCTCATTCTCATTGTTCTCTTCGTATTCTTCATGAGCCACCAAAACATATTTTTGTGGATCCCTCTTGTTGGGGTAGTTCTTGTTGCCGAAGTTCTTGTTTGAGACTTTCTTGATGAAGTCCTTGTTTGGAATAGGCTTGAACTTGGACTTCAAAATAATCCTTCCTCCATAGTCTTCTCTCTTCTGATAAGGGCACTCGGTGATAAAGTGATTGGTTTCTCCACAATTGTAACATGATCTCAACTTGGGACTTGAACTACTTGTGGTGATCTTTGATGGATTACCCTTTCCTTGATTCTTCGAAAACATTATTGAGACTAAAGCCAATTTCTCATGTAAGGCACACATGATGTCTTCGTCATCACCTTCTATCACTACCATACAGTCAACTTCTTCTTCATAAACATGAGCCTTGGCCTTCAAAGCAAGATTTGGAGAGTCCATTCTCCGAGCACGAGCGAGAGCATCATTGGCAATCTTGTTCCTGATTCCAAGAGACACAAACTTACTTAACACTTCATTGGAGGACATGGAATAGAATTCCACCCTTGAGCGAATATTGTTGGCCATTTATCTTCAGAAGGGCAAGATGGCTTGCATGAACTTGCTCTTGAACCACTTGTCATCCACATTCGTACTTCCATGGTTAATCATCCTAATCGAAAGGACCGTGACCCTTCAATAGAGGTCTTTGGGAGTCTCATCTTCCTTTCCAACAAAGGAATCAGCTTCATAATGCATTTCTTCAAACTTGGAGCTTTGGATGCTTTCATTACCAAGATAGACTCTTTGAAGGGCATTCCAAGCTTCCTTGGTGGTGTCATAAGAATGAATGTGTGTCATTTGCTCATGAGTCAAAGCATCTTGGAGAATGCCCACGGCGGTGGCATTGAGTTGATTGTTGATTTCCTCGGTGGGCATCATGTTGTAGGGTTTGTGAGGATTGAAGACAAACTCCATGACCTTCGAAAGATGAACACTAGAACTTTTGAAGTGATAGCGTATTAGATATTGCCAATTGGCGAACTTCTGAACTTCCTGGTCGGTCACCCATCCTAGAATTGCTCTAGGCCAAGCACGCTTAACCTTAGAGTTCTTGTCGAATGAACTTCCAGAAAATAAGTTGCAACTTGTTGGTATGATTATTCTATCAATCCTATTAACCCATGTGCGTGATCTCACATACACCCACCCTTTAGAAGATCGATGCCCTCATTGATCAAGCACACCCCAGGAATGTTCCCTCTTGGCACGCGTCTGTGCGTCCAGTGCTGGCACATGTGCCATGTCGTGTCCACTCCGGGCCACATGCGCCATGCTCCAAATGTCCCGCCACTGACCCACACACACCCGTTTAACTGCGAGAATTGGCTCTGATACCACTTGTAACACCCCATCCACTGGGCCCCAGGGGTGTCACTTCTGGCAGCTTAATATGATATCTAGAATAGCCCCATAGACCAACACTAGTCTTTTATGTGCACTTTGTCCTTACTTGTGTGCACCCGGTACCCACTTCCTGGTCGGTCACCCATCCTAGAATTTCTCTAGACCAAGCATGCTTAACCTCGGAGTTCTTTTTAGATGAGCTTCTAGAAAAGAAGTTGCAACTTGTTGGTATGAGTATCCTATCAATCCTATTAATCCATGTGCCTGCATCTCACATGGCATTGTAACTAGGTGGTGGTGGCATGCTTCCCATAGGGTTACATTTATCCCTGTTGCTACCTTCACCGGTGGAAGGGTCCTTGTGGGGATCTTCCACCGGTTTGGTACCACTTGATTGGTTATCAATGGTATTAGCAATAGCAACTTCCGTTTTACCAAGATATAATTCAAACATGGCTCTCATCTCTTGTCGAACCGTATCCATCGATTCGACAAGCTCTCTCTTAGAGATGGGTGCATCATTAGGAGTGGTTTGACTCCCCTTCGCGTCGCTCATACTTATCTTAGGCAGTTAAGCCAAAGAATAGAACCTTGCTCTGATACCAATTGAAAGATCGGTATAAGCGACTAGAGGGAGGGTGAATAGGCGTTACTCAAGTTTTAGCTTCTTTTCAAATTAAGGTTTAACACAAAGTAAGTCATCTAGATATGAAACTAGGTGAGAGAGCCTATATGACAAGCAAGCAAACAAACAACAAAAGTAGGGAGTGAAGGACAGAAATAACCGATAGAAGACACAGAGATGGTTTCCCGAAGTTCCTTCCCTTTGAGGGGAAGTACGTCTCTGTTGGAGGGGTGGCTGATACTAGGACCACCAGCGCGACGGAAGGCCTCACCCTATTCTCACGCACACCCGCCTCATGGAAAGCACATGATCCACTATACGGTGGACTTGAAGGCGGCGACTGAAACCTTGTGCAAATCCTTGGGGAACTTCTCCACAACTAAATTGGAGGCTCCCAAGATGACCCCAAAGCTCTTGCACACGAGGATGAGCTATGGAGGGCGACTTCTTCAAGTTAGGGTTTCCTCAAACCCTAGAGCAACAACTTCTTACACAAATGGTAGGGAAACACAAATCCCTTTGGTGGAAAGCTAGGTATAGGTCTCATTGATACATTGCAAATGTATCTATAATTTTTGATGTTCCATGCTTGGTTTTATCCACTTTCTTTTGTTTTGTTCCAACTTTGGAGTACTTTTCATATGATTTCTTGGACTAACCTATTAACAAGAGCCACAGTGCCACCTGCCTATTTTCTGCTATTTTTGGTTCTAGGAAAGTAAAAAAATGAATATTCTCGGAATTGGACGGGACAAAAGCCAAAGTGCCTATTTTTCCGGAAGGGATCAAGTGCTGAATCACGAGATGAAAGGGCGGGTAGCCACCTCACCACCTGGCCACGCGGCCAGGCCTGGCCTGCGCCAGGGGGTGGTGTGGCCGCTCCCGGCACCCTCTCGGCCTCTCCTTCCGCCTATATATTGCCCTCGGGACGAAAACCCTAAGTACCCGATCAAAAATCCACGAAAGAGTCTGTAGCCGCCGTCATCTCCATCCCTAGATCGGGAGGGATCTGAAGCTCTTCCTGGCACCCTGCTGGAGAGGGGAATTCACCCTGGAGGCCTTCTTCATCACCATGCAAGCCTCCGGTGTGATGCATGAGTAGTTCATCCTTGGACTACGGATCCATGTAGTAGCTAGATGGCTGGTTTCTCCTCCTTTGTGCTTTCATGTTTAGATATTGTGAGCTCCATTCATGATCAAGATCATCTATTTGTAATTCATACATGTTGTGTTTGCGGGGATCCGATGGATATTGAGATGCTATTTCAGATTGATTATTGATTCTATCATGTCTTTGTTATTTGAGATCTTGTATGCTTTCCGTTGTTAGTAGCTATCTTGGCCAAGTAGATGCTGGCAACTCCAAGAGTTAGTATTTATGCTCGATAGTGGGTTCATGCCTGTGGTAATCTGGGGAAGTGACAGAAATCTCTAAGGTACTAGATGTGCTGTTGCTACTAGGGACAAAACAACAATCCTTTGTTCATAGAACAATCGTATTGCTTACTTTACACGCAGTTCGTAAAGCAATAATCTGTTGCTTGCAACTTAATACTAGAGGGGGTTCGGATGATAACCTGAAGGTGGATTATTAGTCATAGATGTAGTTGGATGGCGGTCTATGTATTATGTTGTAATGCCCAATCAAGTCTCAGAGGAGTCAAGATGATTAGTATATGCATGTATTGCTTTCTTGGTGTTTGTTAATTGCCCCGCTATAATTTGTTCACCCGGCATGTTATCTATCTAAGGAGAGCCACCTATAGTGAACTATGGATCCCGGTCATTTTTACTTACATACAATCTATAAACTGTTTCTGCTTTGTGTTTACTTTCTGCAAACTATTACTTCTTTCCATTCGATACGTTTAATCCTTTGTTTTCTGCAAAACACGGTGAGATTGACAACCTCATCACAAGTTGGGGACAAAGTTCTGTGGTTGTGTTGTGCAGGTCTCCATGTTGCTACTAGCACCGGTAGTGCGCCCTGCCAAAGCTCAGCTAGCAACACCTTTGGTGTGTTTTCTTGCTCCTACTGGTTCGATTAAACCTTGGTTTCATAACTGAGGGAAAACTTACTGTTGTGCTCATCATACCTTCCTCTTGGGGTTCCCAACGAGCTCTACATCGAAAGTCGAGCGCATCAAGACATTTTCTGGCGCCGTTGCCGGGGAGTCAAGGACATCTTCACAAGGGGAGTCCCTCATAACCAATCTCTTTACTTTGTTGTTTTTGTTTTGCTTAGCTTTCTTTTTGCTTTGTTTGCTTGTTTTGTTCTTCAAAAAAAACAAAAAAAATAGTTTTACTTGTTTGCTTTCTTATTTGAAAACCCAAAAAATGACTACTCTTGAGAGCACTAAGTTGTGTGACTTCACTAGCACCAACAACAATGATTTTATGAGCACACCTATTGCTCCACCTGTGGCTGAAAATACTTTCTTTGAGATAAAACCTGCTTTTCTCAATCTTGTTATGAGAGAACAATTTTCTGGTATTGGTAATGAAGATGCTGCTTCCCATCTAAATAACTTTGTTGAACTTTGTGAGATGCAAAAGCATAGGGATATCGATGGTGATATTATTAAACTGAAATTGTTTCCTTTCTCTTTGAGAGCAAAAGCTAAAGAGTGGTTGAATTCCTTAACTAGGAATAGTATTGATTCTTGGACTAAGTGCAAAGATGCTTTTATTGGAAAATACTATCCTCCTGCTAAGATTATATCCATGAGAAGTGAAATAATGAAGTTTAAACAACTTGATAATGAGCATGTTGCTCAAGCTTGGGAAAGAATGAAATCTTTGGTAAAGAATTATCCCACTCATGCACTGACTGCTTGGATGATCATCCAAACTTTTTATGTAGGATTGAACTATTCTTCAAGGAACCTATTGGATTCTGCTGCTGGAGGTACGTTTATGACCATCACTTTGGGTGCTGCACCAAAACTTTTAGACAATATGATGGTTAATTATTCTGAATGGCATACTGAGAGAGCTCCACAAGGTAAGAAGGTAAATTCTGTTGAGGAAACCTCCTCCTTGAGTGATAAGATTGAGATTATTATGTCTATGCTTGTTAATGGGAAAGCCCATATTGATCCAAATAATGTTCCTCTAGCTTCTTTGGTTGCTCAAGAAGAGCAAGTTGATGTGAACTTCATAAGAAATAACAACTTTGACAAAAATGCTTATGGTAATAATGCTTATAGGAACAATTTTGGTAACAACAATTATAAGCCATATCCTCCCAACAATGGTAATGCTTATGGAAATTCTTACAACAATAATAAGAGTGCTCCCTCTGAACTTGAAGTTATGCTTAAAGAGTTTATTAGTAAACAAACTGCTTTCAATAAAACTATTGAGGAAAAACTCTCTAATGCTGAAAGAAATATAGCATCTTTGGCTGAAGCTCAATCTACTTTGAATAAAATGGCTGCTAAACCTGAAACTAATGATAATCCTTTTGCAGCTACTAATGCTATACAAGTAAGAATTGATGAAAATGTTAGACTACTAGCTGAATTACATGCTAAGTGGGAAAGAGAAGATGAAATTTCTAGAAACATTAGTGTTTCTACTATCACCACCACTAGTGTTGAGGCTAGCAATAGTTTTACTACTTTAGATGATAAATTTGATTTTGATCTTGATGGTTGCAACATCTCTGAAGTTATTAAGTTCCTACAAAAACTTGCTAAAAGTCCTAATGCTAGTGCTATGAACATGGCCTTTACAAAACACATCACTGATGCTCTCATAAAAATTAAAGAAGAAAAGATGAAACATAAAGCTTCTATTCCTAGTGTCGTGGAAATGGCCACGGCAGTCGCTGCCACTGGTAGCGATTGAGTGTTTCGTGAGGAAGAGTTGGCGACCATCTGCGATGCGAGATGGGGGCGGATGCACACGGGTTTACCCAGGTTCGGCCCCCCAGAGGGTAAAGACCTACTCCTGCTAGATTAGATTATGAGAGAGCGAGTTACAGGGGTGGCGAGCTCGGTGGCTAGGCAGCAAGTCGCTTGAGGGGGTGTATGATGGAACGTAAGTCTCTAGGATACCCTAGGGAGGTTTATATATGAAGCACCTCGCTAGGGTTTACAAGTTATCCCCGAACAAGATAAGGATCCGGAGGCTTTTGACCTAGTCCGACTGGGCTTCTGCTACGCTCCTGGGCTTCTAGTTGCCAGTCACTGGGCCTTTCCTTCCTTCATAATCCAGTCGCCGTCTTCCGGACGCACTCGCAAGCCTTTTGGCCCGATCGGAACATCCTGCTGGGCATACCCCCTTCGGCATATCCCCATCAGTAGTCCCCCAGGCCATCGTCAATGCAGGCGAGGGCGTCCTTTTGGCGGTCGGAGTAGGCGAGCCCAATTTGGGCGTCCAGTCGAGTCGGCGATGGACTCCATTAGAACCAAGGAGAATTTCCCCATGTTTCCACTCACCGTCTCAATGAATGTCACCGCCGCCCAGTCGTCGTCTCAGCGAGTGGAAATACTAGCGAGTGGCGGGTGGACTAAAGGAGTTGGACTGTCAAACCTGGTCAAACTATCCGTTGGAATTTCCAACGGTAACTACGGCGTAATTATCGCGGGTAACATCTACCCCGATTTTGGCAGGTGGCGTTTCCCATATAAGGGGAGTGATAGTTCAGTTCCGCAGTCCTTCTTCCCATTCTTCCCTCTTTCTCATTTGCTCTTCCTTCCTCCAATCTTCCTGCCCGCGTCCTTCCGACTTGTTCTTTTCGCATCACGCGATTCCTCATCCTACCCGATGCGCCTCCTAAAGGCTCATGGGGGAAATCCAAGTGCACCACGGCCCATCTTAGATCTTTTGAAGACGTCGGAGTGCTCCGCAAGGGGAATTGGCGAGTTCCCCCCTCCTCTGAGACTGAGCCGAAGCCGCGACCCGGCGAATTCATCTGCTTCCCCAGTCATCTTGAGAGGGGTCTAGGGTTCCCCACCTCTCTCTTTTTCCGTCGCTTCTGCGCATATTACGCGATCAAGCCATCGGATCTTGGTCCGCACAGCATTGAGCAGCTGGCGATCTTTGTCACCTTCTGCGAATGTTACCTTGGCTGCAGGCCGTATTTCCCGCTATGGCTGGAGCTCTTCCACGGCCGCATCGGGCGCGAGGCGTCCAGCGGCTTGATGCTGCCCGCAGGCGGAGTCACGTTTCAACTGAAGCCGAAGGCCAATTTCTTCAAGCTCCTCTTGCCGAAGAAGGCTGCCAGCGAGTGGAAGAAAAGCTGGTTCTACGTCAAGGAAGCCACTCCCTCTGGCGAAGTGGCTCTTCCCGAGTTTGTCGCCAAGAGGAGCGAGACCTGCCGGTTGGCACCGAAGAAGCTTCCCAAGGATCAGCGGATGGCCGTCGCGGAAATGATGGACCAGATCCAGAAGCTGAAGGGCCAGGGGTTGATTCCGATCAACCTCTACAACTGCTGGCTCAGGCGGCGCCTGGTTCCGCTGCCGGCCCGACCACACTGGATGTATCAATACAGAGGGAAGAACGACCTATCTCGGACCAGCAAGGAGTCATGGGAGGCCGAGGACTACAAGGCCGCCTTGAAAAAGATCACCGACGCGGAGTTCACCAGCGTGGCGGTCGGGGTCGCCCTGTACACTCCTGTGAAGAATGAAGCCCCCACAGTAAGTTCTCTTTCCAATTGCTACGTCCGTGTCTCAATTTCAGTCTCCCCGCTTGGTGTTTCTGACTCGTGGTGGCTCTCAGCTTTTTCAGGTGTTGGAGGGCTGGCTCCCTCCGCTTGATGAAGAGGTTCCCCAGGAACTGGATGAGGACTCCGAGGGGGATCCTTCCGATAGCGACGGGGAGGAGGAAGAGGTACCTCCCCCAGCTCCCGTGGCTCGCAAGACCCGGATGCAGAGACAACGTGAAGTCGAGGCGAGTCGTAGCCTGGACGAGCACGACGAGGTCGCGCAGGAGCAGACGTCCCGGCGCACGCTGCCAAGCCTGGCCAGCGGCCGGTCAAGTCGCCAAATAAAAGTCCTGCGTCGCCGGCTAAGTCGGCGGTGGTGTTCGATTCGGATGACGATTCCGACGATGAAGGTTCTCCCGAAGTCTTGCACAAGGCCCCAAGGGACACAACCCCGACGAAGGGGTCGGAGGGCAAGGACACAGAGGTGGTAGTAGAGGTTCCCCTGGCGGCGATTGCGCCGACGGCCTCGGGGGTTCCAGGCCGAGAAGTGGCTGAGACGATGGCGTCCAAGTCGCCACAGCCGTCAAGGGAGGCCGCATAAGAGCCGGAGATCCCGGCGACTGTAGCTTCATCGTCAAGGAAGCCCTCGGTTTCGTGGGCTTCAGACGTCTTCGAGAGGGGGCTCAGCCGTAAGCTGGGTCCCGAGTTGGACAAGCCCGCCCACATTAGTACCGGGATTCGCGTCCTTCCGATCTCCAAGTAAGTAGCGCTCCCTCGTCCCAATTTATCTTGCTCCTTTTGTATTGTCGTTGTTTTGACTGAGGGGGTTCGCGCAGGTCGGGGGCTAAGAAGATTGGGCGTCCTTTGGTGGCTAAGATTCCACCGGCCACCAACGTGGGAGAGGGCGACCCGCCCAAGAAGAGAAAGGCCACCGATGATGTGGCAACCGCCGAGGTCGCGAAGAAGCAGAAGGGGGGCGCCGATGATGCTGCGACCAAGGGCTGCGCCGCGGAGTCAGCTGCTGCGCCAGTCGCCAAAGAAGTGATGGCGACGCGATCGGAACCAGTAGTGGCTGCGTCCGTGCCAGATGCGCCAGCCCCGGCAACCAGCGCCCCTGCCAGACCGTCGGCGACCTTCCCGCGTTTCATGGCGAGAGGGTTTCCAAGTGTGGCAGACACGCATTCTCCGCAGAATCCAAAAGTCGTGGATGCGGACATTGGGTCCCGCCGCGGACGCACTTCCTTCATGATCCCGTCGACTGACGCCGGGGAACTTCAGAAGATGCTCGACTCTGCTATTCAGGTATGTCCAGTCCCCGAGTTCCTAGTCGCTGAATGTCAACGTCTGGGAACTGAACCTCTTGCTCCTTTCCAGTCCCCGAATTCCTAGTCGCTGAATTTCGGCGGCTGGGAATTGAGTTTCTTTTTCCTTCTTCTCTAGTCCCCGAGTTCCTGGTCGCTGAATTTCAGCGGCTGGGAACTGGATTTTGTTTTGTCAGATGCTTAGGTGGGTTCTTTGTTTGCAGGGACTGCAAAGGGAGTCGACCGATCGTCAGTTGCAAAGAGCGCTGAGCGTGACTTGCGCTTGTGCAGGAGGTGAACCGGCGGCTTCAGGAGACTATTGGTGAGTATCTATTTGTCTTTATTCTTCTTTTTCTGGTGTGAGCTGGTTGTGTGCATTGCTCTGATGTCTTCACTTGCAGATGGTTTCCCGGCTGAGATCTCCAAGGCCCGTGAGGGGTATGTCCCAGTCGGCAAACTGGATGCGGCGAATGGGCGAATAGCCTCCTTGGTCAAGGACTTGGAGGAGGCTAAGGCGGCCTTAATTTCTTCGGAGGAACGAGCGAAGGCTGCCGTCGCCGCGGCTGAAGAAGAATGCAAAGCCACGGACTCCATCATCATAGGGCTGCACAACGAGAAAACTTCCTTGGAGAAGCACATCAAGGAGAACTGCCGCAAACTCCTTGGTGAGTCTCTGTCTTTGCTTTACCCATTTGTCGAGTCCCCGCTTTGGGTGTTTCATTGTTTCACTGACATCTGATTTTGCAGCTGTGGTAGGCCAAAGCGACCCGGTGGTACAAACTTACAACGCCTCGCAGTGCGTGACTGCCGTGGTGAATGCGGCCACGGCCTCGGCGTTGTGCGTCCAGGCGGCTCTTCAGGGCGTGTCTCCCACCGAAGTCATCCCTGGGGGGCTTACGGAGGTGTGGCGCTATCCGGAAGAGGTGCCCACCGTTGTGGAATGGATGACGCGCTCGGCGTTCAGGCGCGGGGCCGCCACAACGTTGAGCTTGGGTCTCGCCCATTTCCCCGACGATTTCGACCTTGACGATGTGACGAGTGGCTATCCGTCGGCGACCGGCATGGTGGAGATGTCAGAGGTGCTGAGGCTAACCGCGAAGGCCACTCCTTACACCGATCGTGTCCTGGCAATGGGGGATTTGCTGCCGTATCAGGAGACGGTGTTGGCGCCTAGCGACCCCGAGCCGGAGCACCGCGACATGAAGTCGGAGCAGCCCTTCCGGTCGTCGTTGTCGAAGTCGCTGACAACGTACCTGACGAACCCGTGGCAGCCTTTTGTGCACGTCAATTGGGGGTGGCGCTGCTTCTTCATCAGGGCCTATGGAGTAAACAATGTAATTGTCCAAGTTGTAATGTATGCCAAGTGGCGAATGCTGTAAGGTATTTTTGCAATGTATGCCACGGGGAGTCGATCGACTCGTGTTGTGATTAGGAATGTGTGTTGTGTTTTGTTTAAGAATTGTTTTGATTGAGCGAGTCCCCGAGCGCGTCCGCCCTTTAATGGTGTATAACTCAATTGTGTACTTTTGTGTATTTGTTTATTTATGCATTATTTTTATCACTCGCGTCTTCTGGGTGGCGAGTCCCCGAGCGCGGGTAGGACTAACGTATGAGCGAGTCCCCGAGCGTGATGCCCGATCGTATTGGTCATGCTCCTGTTGCAGGTTGTGTGTGCGTTGTTGGTAACGCGTCTCCTCCCCTGTCCCGGAGAGCCAGTCGCTTGGTGAGCCCTAGGCAGCTCTCTTACTTGGTGTATTCCCGAGCCGCGTGGTGGTTCCCGTTTTGCGGAGTCCCCGTGCATGGTACTTTAACCGTTCGAGTCGCTTTGCATGAGGGTGGGAGGGACAGATCGCTGTGAGAAGCATGTACCGGATGTCTTGGACCGGCGAGCTAGTCGGGCTAGGCGACTCCAATGGCAGCTCTGGATTGGCGTTTTTTGTGGACGACCCAAGGCCCGAATGTTTCTGGTGCCCTTGTGTCGCACTACTTAGCCATGCCGATCTCTCGACTAGAGGTTGACTTCCGTGAGTAGCGTATTGCTAGTATGTACGAGTGCGAGTGGCACAAGAATATGGCGAGTGGACACAATTTGTGCGATCTGAAAGAATTTCATTATATATTCCGATGGAGTACAGTGTGAGGTTCTAGGTATAGAACTTTCTGAGGAGGTTTACATTCCATGGCCTCCCGACCTCCAATTGGCCGTTGCCCCGTATGTCGATGAGGTAGTAGGCATCGTTGCCAAGGACCCGGCCTATGGTGAATGGCCCCTCCCATGGGGGGGCGAGCTTGTGCATGCCCTTCTTGTCCTGGGCCAGTCACAGGACTAGGTCGCCTTCCTGGAAGGTGCGAGTCCGCACTCGGCGGCTGTGATAGCGGTGGAGTCCTTGCTGGTATATGGTGGTGCGGGAGCGAGCCAGGTCACGTGCCTCATCGAGTTGATCGATACTGTCTTGGCGGGCAACCTTGTTGGCCGCCTCGACGTAGTTGGCGACTCGAGGTGAGTCATGCTCCATGTCGGTTGGCATTACGGCCTCGGCGCCATGCACCATGAAGAAGGGCATGAACCCGGTTGATCGGTTGACGGAGGTGCGGAGCCCCCATATCACGAAGGGGAGCTCGTCGACCCAGCATCCCGGGGTGCGCTCGAGGGGCACCTGCAGTCGCAGCTTGAGCCTGTGGAGGACGCTCTGATTGGAACGCTCTGCTTGGCCATTTGATTCCGGATGAGCGACTGATGCGAGGTCGAGTTGGATGCCATGTTCTTCACGGAATTCTGCCATGGCCCCTTTGGCAAAGTTGGTGCCGTTGTCTGTTATAATGTTGTGCGGGTAGCCGTACCGGTAGATGAGTTCGTGTAGGAACTTGGTGGCCGTCTTGCCGTCGCACTTTTTTATCGGCTTGGCCTCGACCCATTTGGTGAACTTGTCGACTGCGACCAGGAGGTGAGTGAAGCCAGACGGGGACTTCTTGAACGGGCCTACCTTGTCCATGCCCCATACGGCAAATGGCCACGTGATGGGGATTGTCTTGAGTGCCGAGCCAGGGAGGTGCGTCTGGTTGGCGTATTTTTGGCACCCGACACATCGTTGGACGATGTTGGTGGCGTCATCATGCGCGGTGAGCCAGTAGAAGCCGTGCCGCATGGCCTTGGCAACTAGCGACTTGGCGCCGGCGTGATGGCCACAGTTGCCGGCGTGAATGTCCTGGAGGATCTTGCGGCCTTCTTCTAGTTGTACGCAGCGCTGGAACACACCGGTCACGCTGCGCTTGTGGAGCTCGCCGTTGATGATGACGAAGGATTTGCAGCGGCGCACGATCATTCACGCCTCTGTCTCTTTGCTCGGTCGGAGTTTGTGTTCCAGGAAGGCGACGTATGGTGCTATCCAGTAACTAGGCTCCACAACCATGGCGACTAGGGCCGGTTCTGGTTGCAATGGGATCCCGACGTCGATCTCTTTTGGTGGGCTGACCGATGGTTTGTGGATGATGTCGAGGAAGACGCCTACTGGTGGCGCTTGTCGGGTCGATCCGATGCGGGAGAGGGCGTCTGCCTCCTCGTTTTTGCGCCTGTCGATCCACTCGACGGAGTAGCCGTCGAAGTGTCCTCCCAACTGATCAACGGCTTGGCGGTATGCGATCATCATTGGGGAGACGGCGTCGCACGTCCCGGCCACTTGGCCGGCGACTAGGTCGGAGTCGCCATAGCATCGTTGGAGGTTGACGTTCATCTCCTTGGCGGCTCTCATGCCGTGAAGGAGGGCCTCATATTCTGCCATGTTGTAGGTGCAGGGCTTGAAGTTGAGGTGGAGCACGTAGCGGAGCTTGTCTGCTTTGGGGGAGGTCAGGATGACCCTAGCCCCTGCGCCGTCGGCGTTCTTGGAGCCGTCAAAGTGGAGCGACCAGTAGTGGAGGTATGGGAGCTTCTCTGGCTGCTGTGCTTCTTCCCAATCTGCGAGAAAATCAGCCAGGGCTTGTGACTTGATCGCTTTGCGGGGCTCGTACTTGATGTTGTGGACGCCGATTTCGACGGCCCACTTGGCGACCCGCACGGTCGCCTCGCGATTGCGTATGATGTCCTGCAGGGGCGCGGAGGAGACCACCATAATTGGGTGCTCCTGGAAGTAGTGTGGGAGTCGCCGCTGTGCCCGGAATACCGCGTACACCAGTTTTTGGTATTGCGGGTAGCGCTATCGTGAGTCCGTTAGGACTTCACCGATGTAGTAAACGGGGCGCTGTATGGGGCGCTCCTTGCCCTCCTCCGGTCGTTCGACGACCATCACGGCGCTGACGACTCGAGTAGAGGCCGCGACGTAAACGAGCATTGGCTCCTTGTCGATTGGCGCGGCGAGTAGTGGTGCCGCGAGTAGCACTTCTTTGAGTGCTTTGAGCGCGTCATCATCCTCCGCGTCCCATTGGAACGTGGGGTTCTTGCACATCAGGCGGTAGAGGGGCACTGCCTTCTCGCCTAGTCGGGGGATGAAACGACCGAGGGCCGCGACTCACCCTGCCAACTTTTGGACGTCGTGCAGGCACTCGGGTTTCCCGAGTCGCGCGATGGTGTCGATCTTGGTGGGGTTGGCTTTGATGCCTCGCATGGAGACGACATAACCCAGGAGTTGTCCGGTGGGAACGCTGAAGGTGCATTTTCTGGGGTTCAGCTTGATGTTGTACCTCCGCAAGTTTGCGAAGGTTTTGGCTAGGTCGGCGAGTAGATCGTCCTGGCGGGTGGATTTTACCACCATGCCATCGATGTAGACGTGAATGTTGCGGCCAATTTGGCTTGCTAGACACTCCTACATGCACCTCTGGTATGTGGCACCTCCATTCTTGAGGCTGAACGTCATGGCCGTGTAGTAGAATGCGCCGAATGGTGTTATGAACGCCGTCTTCTCCTCGTCCTCGACCGCCATCTTGATCTGGTTATAACCAGAGTAAGCGTCAAGAAAGCACAGCGACTCCGATCCCGCGGTCGAATCGATGATCTGATCGATCCGCGGTAGGACGAACTCCTCCTTCTGGCAGGCGCTGTTGAGGTTGGTGTATTCAATGCACATTCTCCATGTGTTGTTCTTTTTTAGAACCAACACTGGGTTCGCCAGCCACTTGGAGTACTTGATTGGCCGGATGAAGCCTGCGGCTAGCAGGCGCTGAACTTCCTCTGTGATTGCTCGACGGCGCTCTTCATTGAAGGGCCGTAGCGACTGCTTTACTGGTCGCACTTTGGGGTCAGCGTTGAGTTTGTTGTCAGCGAGTTCCCTCGGGACACCTGGCATGTCAGATGGCTTCCATGCGAAGATGTCGCGGTTCTCACGAAGGAACCCGATGAGCGTGCTTTCCGATGCGGGGCTCATGTGCGCCCCAATGGTGATCGTTTGGCTGGAGTCGCCTGGGACGAGCTCGACGGTGCGGGTGTGCATGGTCGCCTCGAACGTGGAGTTCGTGGCGGTTGGTTTCTTCAAGATCGTGGGGTCGTCCTTGTTGATGTTGCCCGCTTATTTCACGAGATCCTCCGCTTGGTCGGTCTCTGCGGCGATGACGGTGTCGGCGAGCTCGGTGCCCTTGTCTTCGCATTCCACGGCCATGTCGGGGTCGCCGTGGACGGTGATGATGCCGCTTGGCCCAGGGAGCTTCATCATGTTGTAGGCATAGTGTGGGGTCGCCATGAACTTTGCGAATGCCTGGCGTCCCAGGACGCAGTGGTAGGGGCTGTGGAAGTTCACGAGCTCGAAGACTATCCTCTCCGTGCGATAGTTTGCTGGAGTGCCGAAGGTCGAAGGTGACTGGCAGCGTCACCTTCCCGATCGGGTACGCCTTCCGACCGGGGACGATGCCGTGGAAGGTCGTCAGTGTTGGATCGATGGCTGTTTCTGGGAGCTGGAGCCTTTTGAACGTGTCGAGGTACAAGATATTGATGGAGCTCCCGCCGTCCATTAACGTCTTGGGCAGCCAGTAATCGGCCACCTTGGGCCTGACTACCAGGGCGACTCGCCCTGGGTATTCGATCCTTGGCGCATGGTCCTGGCGAATCCAAGTGATTCTCTGCTCGGACCAGTTTAGGAAGCGAGGGATGTCGACTTGTGTCACCGCATTGACGGCGACCGCGCGGGCGAGCATCTTCTTCTCGCGCTTGGTGCCGAGTCCGGTGAAGGTATGTAGCGAGCCGACGGCGGTGCCGAAGCCGCTGCCATTCCCGTTGTCCCGAGATGGGTTGTTGTTGGGGTCTTCCCTTGCTTGTCTCGCCTTCTCAATCTCTTTGAGAGAGTGGCAAGGCGGCGGGGTCGAATTTCGGCCTCGTCGTGTTGTTGGTGCGGTAGTTCCTACTGTCGCGGTAGTTTCCTCCATCGCGGCGGTAGTTCTTGGAGTCGCGCTGGCCGTAGCCGGTGTTGGCGACGAAGTCGACTCGCCCATCCGTGCGGCGCTTGCCGGTGATGCGGGTGTTGCTGTAGCGCATGTCGCGTAGGCGCCCGCTGTCGTGGATGCTAGTGCAGCGTCGTCCTCCCGACTCATCATCGTAGTCTTGGTTGGGGTCTTCCTCTGCATAGCACTTGGCGATCTCGAGGAGGTCGGGGATGTTGTCGAGTGTCCGGTAGACCCTCTTGATCTTGGCGACCAGAGGTTCATACCGGCACGCGTTCTTGAAGCAGTGTATCGCTGTGTCTGGGTGGATGCTGGAGGCGTTTATCCACAATTCTTGCCATCTTTGTATCCACCGACGAGTCGACTCGCGTTGTCCCTGGATGCATCGCTCTAGGTCCTCTATGGTGGTAGCGCGGGTGTAGGAGCCCTCGAAGTGCCTGACGAAGGCGTCCCGCATTTCTTCCTAGGAGTCGATGCTGTTGGCGGGGAGCGTGTTGATCCACTACCGGGTCGCACCCTCCATCATCAGGGGAGGTAGCGAGCGGCGAGCAAGTCGGTGTGTCCTACGATCCCCATTGCCATGAGGTATGTGTCCAGCCAAACAGCGGGGTCGTACTTCGGGTCGTACTTCTCGATCTCCTTGGGGGCCTTGAAGTTGGCGGGGTATTTTTCCCTGCGAATCATTGGTCCAAAGCATTGCGGCCCGACTCGGCTGAGCGAGCCTCTTGGCTCCGGGTCGCCGCGGTTGGTGAGGGTGTGTCGAAGGTCGTAGGGCTGGCGTGACCGCGACGCCTAATTGTTGATGATGTTCGTTCAGGCATCGAGGGGCTACCCATTGGCAGCGACCGTGTTGTTCGCCGGTCGCGGCTCGTTGGTTGACAACGCGGGATTGGTGGCCCGTGGTTGGTTCGCTAGGGGCTGGGGTGGTGGGCAAACTAATGCGTTAGCCAGGGTGGGATGGCTGCTTGATGCCGCCCTGCTTGCTGACGAGCGGGAGTACATCCGCCCCCGCGGGTCGACTCCCGCGGCTTGTTGCTCGATGGCCCTGACGAGTAGGGCCTTGGCGTACTGGATCTGTAGCGCACCGTCGCCTTGGACGTCGAGGTTGGCGATCGCGGCGTCGGTCGCGACGACGTTGTCCATCGGGGTGGAGTATAGTGGTAGCCCGTTGGCGTCACGGGCTTGCGGCGAGATGATGATCCGCGGTTGGTCTGGCGGGGGCGCGCGTCCCATGGGTGGTGGAGGGCCCGGTCGGCGCGCACTGGTGGTGGTCTTCGGGTTGCTCCGCTGGCGGCGCGTTCTCGCAGTATTCGCGCTCGGCGGCACTTGTGGGATCGCCTTCGTCGTTGAAGTTCAGGACACGGCCCTGGACGTTGGAGTTCAGGCGGGTCCTGATGTGGTGCTGGTGATAGAGCGACAGCTCCCATGCCGTCTCTCGTTCGAGGCGGTATTTCTCGCGCCCGGCGAGTTCGTTGCATTGCGCCTCCGCGAGCCACAGGCGGGCTTGCTCCACCTCCATGGCCGTCGCGGTCGGCGGGATCGGCATGGAGAACGGATCTGGCGGGGCGTTCGTGCTGCCCGCCATGTAGATCGCATTGAAGCGATTGGATCTGGCGCGAAAATCCTCAGGGGATTCCGAGCCGGAATCGGAGTCGAAGATCCCCAGGATGGAGGGGTCCTCGAAGTCCTCTGGGTTGGAGACTCGCGTGATGGAGTGCTCTCGTGATGCGGCGGTGATGGATCCCTCGACCGATGCAGGGGTCGCGGAGTCGGCGTCGTCGTTTAGGGCATCGTCGTTGGTGGCCGCGTTAGTCTCGACCGCATCGCTAGCGGCGAGTCGTACTCGGTGACGAGGCCCCTGATGGAGCGGACCTGCTCCTCCGAAAGCAGATCGCGGTGTGGAGGCGACCCGCCGACGATCACTGTCACGGCTGGATCGACCGCGCCGGTGAAGCCGACGAAGAGGTTGGTGGCACCGACCGGCATCACCACGGCGTGAGTAACCGGACGTGACGCCGGGATGTAGCTGCTAGGCAAGATCTGCAAGATCCAGCCGATGGTGATCCTGCGACCGGTGGCGAGTGGCCGATTGATCGGTGAATAGGGTCTCGCTGCAGAACTCAGGCCAGTCCCGCTATGCCCCATGGTGGGCGCAACTGTCGTGGAAATGGCCACGGCAGTCGCTGCCACTGGCAGCGATTGAGTGTTTCATGAGGAAGAGTTGGCGGCCATCTGCGGTGCGAGATGGGGGCGGATGCACACGGGTTTACCCAGGTTCGGCCCCCCGGAGGGTAAAGACCTACTCCTGCTAGATTAGATTATGAGAGAGCGAGTTACAGGGGTGGCGAGCTCGGCGGCTTGGCAGCGAGTCGCTTGAGGGGGTGTATGATGGAACGTAAGTCTCTAGGATACCCTAGGGAGGTTTATATATGAAGCACCTCGCTAGGGTTTACAAGTTATCCCCGAACAAGATAAGGATCCGGAGGCTTTTGACCTAGTCCGACTGGGCTTCTGCTACGCTTCTGGGCTTCTAGTCGCCAGTCGCTGGGCCTTTCCTTCCTTCGTAATCGAGTCGCCGTCTTCCGGACGACTCAAGAGCCTTTCGCCGTAACCCCCATCTGGCATACCCCCTTCGGCATATCCCCATCACCTATAAAACAAGAGGATGGTTGATAACCCATCATTAATATGAAAGTGAATGACTTTGATTTCAAAGCTTTGTGTGATCTTGATAGTAGTGTTTCTATTATGCCTAGAAGGATTTATGATATGCTTGATTTGCCTCCTGTTGAAGATTGCTATTTGAATGTCCCACTTGATGATAATGCTAAAAAGAAACTCATGGGGAGTCTTAATGATGTTCTTATTATGGTTAATGATTCCTATGTCCCCGTTGATTTCTATGTTTTGGATGTTGAATACAATGCTTCTTGTCCTATTACTTTGGGAAGACCTTTTCTTAGAACTGTTGGTGCCATCATTGATATGAAAGAAGGCACCATTAAATATCAACTCCCACTCAAGAAAGGTATAGAACACTTCCCTAAAAAGATAGAAGATTTCTTTTGCTTCTCCTATGAAAACAAAATTTGGTCTTAATGCTTCTTCATTTGAGAACACTTGATTCTTTCTTTGCTTCTTATGCCTAACTTAAAGGCGTTAAAGAAAAGTACTTATTGGGAGATAAACCAAAAGTTTTAGATGAGTCTTGGAAGTTATTACTTCAGTAATAACCTCTCCTTATCCTTTTTATTTGCTTTTTTGTGCCAAGAGTAACCTCTAATGAGAGTGAAGTAATGATTGGGAAAGTTGCTGTCCTGAAACAGATTTTTGTGCTTCACCGTAAACATTCCTGAGAGAGCTCTGTGTGTCGGATTGAGCTGTAATTTTTTGTGCTTCTGCCCCAGGTTGTTTTCTAACTTTCATTAGCTCAACACGTTTTGATTTGAGCAAAAGTAGGTCTTCGAAAAAATTCGTCTTTACCTGCTGGTCTGTTTTGACAGATTTCTGCCATTTTCTGCATTTTCTTCTTCTTGGTTCCTTCTTGAGTTCTTTTGGGGAACTGAGCTTTTTGAGGGAAGTGCTACAGTAGCTAGTGTTCTAATGGAAGTTTATTTGGTGTTAGAACTGAACCTTGAGACTTATTTATCTTAAGTGCACTAATGTTGCTAATGAGATTGTGTGAAGTTTTGTATGAAGGAAAAATTTTAGGTGTATGGAAGGAATGAGTAATGAGATGAAGGATGGACTAAAGCTCAAGCTTGGGGATTCCACGCGTGTCACCCCAAGAAACATCCAATAATTACAAGCGTCAAAGCTTGGGGATGCCCAAGGCATCCCCTTCTTCATCAATAAAAATTTCAGGTTTCTTCCAAACGCTTCATTTTTATTGTTTCATGCACAGTTGTGTTGTTCTTGGAGCGTCTTCTTTTCCTTTTTCGTTTTGTTTTTTAGTTTGCTTTGGTTTGCTTAGTTTTCTGAATAAATTGGTTGGACCCCCTCTTTCATACATTGGTTTGCAATTAGTTTGGTTTGGTTTGGAAAAGAGTAGGAAAGTTCATGCTTATGTGGTAAAAAGATCTTGTTTTTGACTGTGGCTATGCTTTGTCATGCCATGCTTGATATTGTTTTGGCTTTATGCTTAGTATTCTTTGCTGTAGCATGGCTTGTTATAAACAATTGAGATCGCTTAATGTGCCTTGGATGAATCATGCGTTGTTTTAGCATATTAAAGCATAGTATAGTGGTATTCTCCTTTGATGCTTTATTTGGGTTGACTTGGCACATGCTCACACCATGTTATGACTATCTCAAGTCACCATAGCCTTTATGATCCTTTAGTTTTCAACTTGTAGTATCACTTTATTCTTTGATCAATGATGTTTTGTCGCTCTGCATGATTATGGCCATTATTGCTCTCTTAGTTTGTCGCTCCCAGTCTTTTGCTAGCCTCCACCACCAAGTATGAGTTCCACTCATGCATCCAACTCCCTAAACCAAGTTATTCCAAAGATTCCACCATACCTACCTACTAGCTTATGCTATTCCAAGTATATTCATGCTTTTGTTTACCTTCCACTTGTTATGAGAAAACTAGTGATTAAAGCTCTCACGAACTTGAAGGCACACTTTACTTTACTTGCCCTTAATAAACTTGAACCATTGTGTCTTCTATGTTGTATATGCTTGCACATATTTGTTGGGAATTAGCAGAACCATGCTTTCATGGGGAACGCTTTCAACATTGCACTTGGTACTTGTACCTAGTTGATATCATGCTCTTTTGTATATGGATGTCGATTGTGAAATGAAAGGGAGCTTGTAAGTCCATGGAGTTATGTATATGTGTTAGAAAGCACCTGGGCTGGTCTAATCCATGCTGACATGGTGGAAACCTGCAGCGTAACCATAATGAGCTGTCTATGAAGCATTCTTCTTATAAAAAAAGAGTCCTATATTAAGAAAAAAAAGAGAAAAGAAAAAAAGAGATACTATGAAAAGAGGAAAGAGAGAAAAAAGCACCATATTCCCATGGTAAATAAGAAGAATGCTGAGATGCTCGTTGTCTGCTTGCCTTGTCATTTTGATATGGGGATTCTTCTGTATCATCGGGCAAGGGGTACCCGTTGGTTCTCAATGATACACATGTACTTACAATGACAAGAACTTACCGGTGACTAAACTTGAGTAGCATGAGGAGCGGCCCTCGTATACAAGGGACATGAGATTTCCGACTTATACTTCGTCAAGCATGTACACCATAGTTTGTGCACTTTAACCTTAATCACTTTAAGATGCTTATGATAGGGGCAATGATAGCTGAAAGCTATAAGACCATAATTTTTGGAAGCTCTTTATGAGACTTGAATCCCTACTTTATTTTACAAAGGCCTTTCTTCCACCATTATATTGAGTCTCCACCTTCTATCTTTATGCACTTACTTTGAGAGCATAGTTGCCATTCTTACTTCTATGTGCATTGTCCCAAGACTAGTTGATTGATGCATAATTTGTTATTGCTTGTTTTAAACTATTGTATCTAGTCACTCTTATGAACTTTGAAGGTGTCCTATGCATTTATATTTGCTACTCTATAGAGGGACAAGCTGAATACTATTATGCTATGTTTTCTTTATGTGAAACAAACAAACGTATTGCAAAGCATTGTTATTCATGAATCTTTTGTTTGTGCCTTTTCATGTTGCATCATAGTTTCTTTGCTTATTGTTAGAACTTTGTCTTTCATGTTATGATTGAAGTACTATGATCCCATCTTTGAATGTTTTACAAATACTTTGATCAAGTCTTTGATGGTGCATGTCACCTCAAAAATTATTCTTTCTTTTTATCACTTACCTACTCGAGGACGAGCAGGAGTTAAGCTTGGGGATGTTGATACATTGCAAATGTATCTATAATTTTTGATGTTCCATGCTTGGTTTTATCCACTTTCTTATGTTTTGTTCCAACTTTGGAGTAATTTTCATATGATTTCTTGGACTAACCTATTAACAAGAGCGACAGTGCCAGCTGCTTGTTTTCTGCTGTTTTTGGTTCCAGGAAAGTCAGAAAATGAATATTCTCGTAATTGGACGGGACAAAAGCCAAAGTGCCTATTTTTCCGGAAGGGATCAAGTGCCTGAATACGAGACGGAGAAGGGCCAGGGAGACACCACACCACCTGGTTGCACGGCCAGGCCTGGCCCGCGCCAAGGGGTGGCGTGGCCACTCCCGGCACCCCCTCAGCCTCTCCATCCGCCTATATATTGCCCTCAGGACGAAAACCCTAAGTACCCGATCAAAAATCCATGAAAGAGTCTGTAGCCGCCGTCATCTCCATCCCTAGATCGGGAGGGATCTGAAGCTCTTCCGGCACCTATTTGGAGAGAGAATTCACCACGAGGCCTTCTTCATCACCATGCAAGCCTCCGGAGTGATGCGTGAGTAGTTCATCCTTGGACTACGGATCCATGTAGTAGCTAGATGGCTGGTTTATTCTCCTTTGTGCTTTCATGTTTAGATCTTGTGAGCTCCGTTCATGATCAAGATCATCTATTTGTAATTCATACATGTTGTGTTTGCGGGGATCTAATGCTATTTCAGATTTATTATTGATTCTATCATGTCTTTGTTATTTGAGATCTTGCATGCTTTCCGTTGTTAGTAGCTATCTTGGCCAAGTAGATGCTGGCAAATCCAAGAGTTAGTATTTATGCTCGATAGTGGGTTCATGCCTCTGGTAATCTGGGGAAGTGACATAAATCTCTAAGGTATTAGATGTGTTGTTGCTACTAGGGAGAAAACAACAATCCTTTATTCATAGAATAATTGTATTGTTTACTTTACACGCAGTTCGTAAAGCAATAATCTGTTGCTTGCAACTTAATACTGGAGGGGGTTTGGATGATAACCTGAAGGTGGTTTATTAGTCATAGATGTAGTTGGATGGCGGTCTATGTATTATGTTGTAATGCCTAATCAAGTCTCAGAGGAGTCAAGATTATTAGTATATGCATGTATTGCTTTCTTGGTGTTTGTCAATTGCCCCGCTGTAATTTGTTCACCCAGCATGTTATCTATCTAAGGAGAGCCACCTCTAGTGAACTATGGATCCCGGTCCTTTTTCTTTACATATAATCTATAAACTGTTTCTGCTTTGTGTTTACTTTCTGCAAACTATTACTTCTTTCCATTCGATACGTTTAATCCTTTGTTTTCCGCAAAACACGGTGAGATTGACAACCTCATCGCAAGTTGGGGACAAAGTTCTGTGGTTGTGTTGTGTAGGTCTCCACGTTGCTACTAGCACCGGTAGTGCGCCCTGCCAAAGCTCAGCTAGCAACACCTTTGGGGTGTTTCCTTGCTCCTACTGGTTCGATTAAACCTTGGTTTCATAACTGAGGGAAAAATTACTGCTGTGCTCATCATACCTTCCTCTTGGGGTTCCCAACGAGCTCTACATTGAAAGTCGAGCGCATCACTCCTCCCTTGATTCCCCAAGGGGCATCAAGTTCTAGTGGCTAGGGAGGGAGAACTAAGACTTTGGAGCTCAGCAACAATGGAGGAGAGAGAGTAGAAGCCGCAACCTACACTTGGGGAAGAAGGGGGTATGAAATAGAGCCGTTGCTATCCAAAAAACCTAGAATCTCCGATTCCCACCAGCCGGAGCCTCTGGGACGGGTGGAAACTCTGCTTCGAATGGCGGAGACTCCGAACCTCTACTAGAGACTAGCAGTCAGCTTGAGAGAGAGAGCCGGAATATCCTTCTTGGTCGAGGCAGAATCTCTGGCATAGGTGCCGGAGTTTCTGACAAGACCCCAGGGGATAGCAGTTGCAGACTCGGGGAAAGCCAGGCCAGAGTCTACGGTGTTGTGATTCTAGAGTCTATGGGGAATAGGGGAGCAGAAGGCTTGATTTTCACGAAAACTTTGCTGGGACCTCTCCTTTTTCTGTTGCAATCAAACCGACTAGTTGAATGTCTTGAAAATAGCTGAAACCACTTAGCACATGGTTAGTCCAACATTGTGTTGTCAACAAACACCAAAACACATTAATAGGGAAATGCCCTTTCACCAGCTTTCCCTCTCTCTACTATCCTCCGCCTAGCGCAGCAATACAAACCTCCCTCCCTTGCTTTGGTTAAGCCCAATCAAGGCCCATCCCTAGCCCATCACTGGCCTAGTACCCTTTGGTTTCCCTGCTCATCGTCTTCCTCAGTAAACAGACTACTTGGTGTCGCTGCGTGCAGCCATCGATCCCCGCCATGATGCCCATCATCGCCCACCTTCCTCTAGAGAGGGGATAAGGACCAAGATCACGCCTCTCTCGGCCTCATCGTCTCACTCTTCCCCGAGCACCTCATCTCTTCCCCTTCCTTCAAGTGATCGAACCCTAGCTCACTCATCACTTCTCGTCGCCTCTCCAAGCCTCCTGGAGCTCCACTGCATTGACTAGAAGCTCCTCTTCATCCCCATGGCTAAAGGAATCAACCGGGGAATCTTGGAATCCGCTGCCTCAACCTGGTATCTCTTGCAAACTAGGATTGTTAGAACCAAAATAGAGGGGATTGTATAGAAAATCTTCGAAATCAAAGTAAAACATGGATTTAACATTCTATATGATGCAAATATGAGGCAAATGTGAGAATAAACTACAAAGTTCATGTATGCATTTTACATGCATCACTCCGTCATGAAGAGAATTGTAGTAAGGACCTTGCAACACTTCAAGTGCAAGTACAATAGTCACGTGGTCCCCACAAGAGAGAACCTCCTCGGAAAACACGGTTGGGATACTAGGAACGTAACCGAGCTAGGGAATGAGTCCTTAGTGGAAGGAAAAAGGGATTGCATGGAGCTCCCAAAGGAACGCTTAGAAAGACCCAACTAGTACATGACACGTACCGTTGACTTCCTCATGGAAAAAGGAAAGTGTCGCGCCGATGATGGAAGTCTATGGTTTGCCTCGTGTTTCTGCAGTGGTCCTGCCTTTACAATTTTTACTTTGTGTCTTACAATGGCAGTGATAGTATCAGCATTTTTACACGTGTTTTCACTTTGTGTTTTCCCGCACTAGAATGCATGGGGGGCATCATGAGTTTCTAGATCCCGCTATTGGTCACTGATTGGAGATGTGTCTCGATCATGTTTGTACATTCTTGAACCATAGGGTGGCACGCTTATGGGTAGATGACGCTTATGGTTTGATTTGAGATTGTTGGAGAAAAGAGAGAGAACTCCGAAATTGTTCTAGAGAGAGATCGAAAAGGTTCTGGAGTCGATGAATTGTTTGGAGACTCAAATTATGTATTTTAGTATTTAATTAAATGAATTAAGTATTAAATATATTAATAAATATGTGTCCTACCCCTAATGGGCCACCATGTGGTAGCCCATTAGGGGGCGCCCCACCTCCCCAAGTGACCTGCTGCCCAAGGAGGGGAGGGAGGCACGCGGAAGGAGGAGGTGGCTGCACTAGTGTGGGCACCCTAGGCAGAGGCTCCCCTAAGTGCCCCACTCCCCCTTGGCCTATATAAGGAGGAGGGGAGCCCCTCCCCTCATTCATCCCATTGGCAATTGCCTCTCTCACTCTCTCCCTCATGCGTGGTTCCATAATATTTGATCTTGCATACTAGGTTTGAGTTCTCCACCATACACACATCGTTGTGCTATTGGTATCTCAGTTCGGATCAATCTTCTCCCGATGCTTCACTATCCCGGAGCCCGGGGGACAATGTCAACACCGAACGCGTGTAGAACTGCGCAGGTGCTACCAGTTGTGGCACTCGTCGCTTGTACATCTGCACGACATTGAGGTCGGCATCGCCATACAACTACATCGTCAATGTTCGTGAGAACTTCAACGCTTTTTGGTCTTCAAGGGTATGAACACTGAATCCCTTTATTACCTTACATCTGCATAGAATAGATCTTGGTTATGTTGTTCTCACTGTTAGGAATTTTTTTGTTTTCTGCTACGGAACCCTTCACCCCGACCAGCTGCTAGCAGGTCCTCCTGCACCCTTCGACAAGGCCTCTGGCCTTGGGGAATGTTTTTAGTCATGGCGAGCACGCAATTGGTGGCCCGAGCATGAATGTCTGGACCCCACGCTTTATATACCTCTAGCACCTCCAACATTGACGCGCCCGCTTGACATGGTCAGAGGAGTAGGACGACCTTGCCGCTTTGGCGGGCCAGCGAGGTGAGGCCGATGGGCATCTCCATCACCAGCCCCCGAGGCCATAGCCCCCCGGCAAGGGGACTGGCGTTGTTGTTCCTCAGGGTAGAACGACTGAGAGCTCTGCCACACATCCTTTTGCGGTAGCTCCTTAGCATGTCTAGCAGGCGACGATGCCAACATATTGGCGTGCTTCACTCCAGACTCGCGAGTGAGGCGATGTTCCTAGTCCCACTAGCGCACCCACCTGGCAAAGGAAGGACGGGAAGGCCACTCTGCTATTGGTTGGAACCAGCCCCCGAGCGCTCACGACGGGGCTCGGTATCCTCTTCTAAACTTTGCACAAAGGTGATGAGTTCAAATAGCCGGGCGGTCCAACCTTCTGTCTTGGAGGCATTGATGACTGCAAGTGCATAGATCAATTGTAGCTAGTTTCGAAGTAAAGATATCGAACCCACATAGAGCCATTGGTAAAGGTCTTTATGACCCTTGTTACTATCTACCAAAGGATACTTATAAGCTGCCTTTGATCTCAAGTAAAGGGTCTTTGAAAGGTTTATGGTTGTTTGCAGAAAAGTAATTAAAACAAGTAAAAGAAAACAAGTAACAAGTTTGTATGAAAGTGCGGTTAAACTCAATAGGGCTAAAATGTTCTTGGGGATGTAGGATACACCACTACCGTAGTATTATTGTTATATGTAATCAAGATAACATACTCCTTGTGTCATGATATGTGTGGAGAGAGACCCATAATAAGATGTTCACTACAAGGCTCATAGGAAGCCACTTTGTGGAGCCAAGAGTGAGGTCACCTCTAAATAACCACTACGATGTCTGAGAGCAGTCACCCATACAAACCACCGCAATTAAGGGTTTCCCCGTGGATATTTTAATTATCTTAGGGAGTCCCTCTTTAATCCTCCTTTGACCGTGTAGGTTATGAGCCAGTGCCAATCTATCACGGGGCATTCCGGGTATGCTTCCAAGACACATCCAAAGGATTTCTCCCTCCCTTTAGTCCCGAGGGCAAATGATATGCGGCCGACTACACATACCATCTAAAGAGAGAGATCAAACACAAATCATAATTATATCATAGACAAGCAAGGCATATGGACACAAGAATAGGTCATATTTATTACAAGTTCATAATGGTGCTAGGGTTTCTCCATCTCCCCAAGAACAAAGGAACTACTCACTCATGGAAGCAATCAATAACATCATCATAATCAAATGAATGGATAAAAGTATGGAGGTAGATCTAATGCAAACCGCAATTGAATCTGGAATTACAACATGATCTAATAGATGAAAGATGGGGGTAATGGTGGTAATGGAGATGCAGCGATTGATGATGAAGGGGATGATGCGTTGTCCTCCAATGATCCGTGAAGCAGCTGGGATTTTACCCCAGCCAAGTTCCTCCTTCAGATCCCTCTCGGGTGTGGTTTTTTGTGGTTTATGGTGGATGTGAATGTCGGATCTCCCTATCGTGTTTTCCAGGCAAAAGTATTTTTGACGAGGCGGTCATGATGGCGCTCAAATGCGGTGGATGGGCTCGCATCAGGTATCGGTAGCTCTGCATCAAGCCTTCTCCTTGTTTGGTATTCTTCCAGGTGCAAAGGTAAATTCATAAAATGACTTTTATCACTTAGAAATATCATATAATTACACAATATGACAACTCTAATTGATATGTTCATATATGACTCCATGGTCTGGGACCCTGCTGAAACAAGAACAAAATAGTGCGTGTAGACGCGGTGAAATACAAAGATCCCTATTCTATTTATGCAAAAATAAAGGTAAATATGATTCAATTTTGGACTCATCAACTCCCCCAAGATAGGCTCTTTCTCGTCCCCGAGCAAGATGGTGGATTATGGACAAGATCGTCATGTTCATGAGACACGAGCCGTTACAATAAATGAGGCAAAAATTGAAACAGGAATACAATATCGGATGTGGAGATACTTCGGGGGTATTACCATACCCTTACACATTACATAACTTAGAGGCTTCCACACCTTTTCTAGTATTAATGAATTCATAAGAAGCTACTAGTGATTTAACATATCATATAATCACAGAGTTTAGAGATATAGGGCAGTAAGTTTAGTAATGAAGATTCATGATCATTCTTTTTTTCTATGTTTGATTCTTTTGATAGCTGTATGTCTATATTTTTATTTGCTCCCCTTTTTCTTTTTCTTTCAGCACAACTATTTGATCATGCTCACTACTTCAATGGATTTCAAAAACTCCTAATTATAATATGCTACCAGAGTTCTTCTTCTCATAACTTAATCAATACTTTCGTTGGTGTGGAAGTCCCTAAAATGATGACAGTTGTACAAGTATCATAACACTCAACCTAGTCCAATCATCTAATATAATAATCATGAATCAAACAAAACTCCAATTATCATGAAGTCTCATAACTCAACGGATATAAATCTTCTCTTGAACAAAAGGGTGCCCGAAGTTGATGCAACTAATGCAAATTCAGAAATTAAAGTCTAACATCCGTGCAGAAAAGTAAACAAGCTAAAATTGTAAGATTGATTACATGGTTCTCATAGATCCCCCCAGCTTAGAATCAAGCCAGGTGGATCAAATAATCCCTTGCGATTATTTGATACCGTGGAGTCTATCATGGTGAAGTAGTTTTATTGGAGAGCACCGTCTGAAGCTTCTTGTTTGTCTCTTCCAGAGCAGATATGCGTTGAAGACACTTCTGTAGATCCGAACACAAGAGGAACATCCCATTAGAAACTTTGCTCATCACGTCATTGAGTTCCTTCTTTCCTTCAAGATCCAAAAGATGCTTGCGCATGATCCACTAGCCCACTTTGGGCATCTCTAGTAAAAGATTTCAAACAGAAACAATTCTACTTCTTTTCCCCCTTGCTAAATCAAGTGAAAATGAACACAGGTGAAATTTGCAAATTTACAGAAACCAATTTCAAATCCATTTGAGGGAAATTTCAAAATTGAATCAAGTGTAGGTATCTAGATCACCATTTTTCAAAAACCACTCAAACCTCCACCACTTGACAAATCCCTGCAACCAGAGACTCCTAAGCTTGTGACTAACACACCCACCAAAAATAATTTGAAAACTCAAATGTTCATCTCATGCGGCCATTTAATCAAACACTTAGCAGATAGAGTACAACTATACCAACTATCTAGTGTTTTGATCAATCAATTGCTCACCATTGTACTCCATTCAACCCCAATTACTAGCCCATGATCATCCCCAGTACCCAACTGTGCAGCTAGCAACGCTCACTAGCTCCACTGACCAGTGCTAAGCCGTACCCGAGCATGCCATGCCGGTCGAGCATGGACACGACACCACACGATGCATCGCCCTCTACCATGACCACGAGGAGACAGGTGTGACCTCACCGCCCCCCCAGAGCAGTCCTCGACCAAAGACAAGCAGTGGAGAAGCCAGCAGTGTCGCGCCCATTTACCTCTCTGCCATGCCGAGCGCACGCTAGAGCACCAAGCCATTCCCGTGAAGCCACGGCTCGCCTCGGTCTCTCCTTGCGTACCTGCACTCGCCGCATCACCCACAACCTCCCATACACGACCGTTCGCTGCGTGTGCCCCGTTACTACCGTACTCCATGACAAACACTGCGGTACCCGCACAGAGCACAGACGTCTCCCGACCGATTAAGAATCCCCCTCGCCGTGCCACCGTGTGCATGACGATCACCGCAGACCACCGCGTCGACCTATGCCGTCCACCATGCTGATAGGCCTCTGTAGCAACGTCACCGACGAGCCCGAGCCATGCCGCGCTGCTCCTCTCGCCGGTGTATAAATAGGACCCTCCCCCAGCCTCCAAAGGCACACCATTCTACTCCCCTCTCACTTAGAAACACCCCTGACCACTCCCCGGAACAAGGTGAGCACCACATCACTGGAATTTTGCCGGAGCCCGCCGCTGCAGTGAAGGAAAGGAGCCGTTGATCGGAGCCGCCCCAGGAGCCGACACGACCACCATTCGACTCGCTGTCGTCTACCAGCTTGTTTGCCCCCATCGCCGGACCAAGCCTCCGACGACCCCCGCCGTAGAGCTAGGTTTAGAATCCCCCGCGCGCCGTTCACCGGAGACGACGACGCTCAGCCATCGATCTTGTTCTAATCGTGTGGCCTAGATTCACCCATACCATTTCACTTAGAACCTATCGCTGATGCATGGGACCAACCCGAGTGTAGCCCGCTGCACGCGCCGCATAGCTGGGCCGGCCCATTAGCATTCCCGCTCTTAGCCCAGTGATTCAAACTTAGATTTTCCATTTAATTCAAAACCCTATTCTGCCAGTGATTTCAAAATTGAATTCAATAAGATTTACTGAACCAAATTGCATGATTCTAATTTTGTTAGAAAGGTATATCAAATGTCTACACACTCGTGTTGGATCCAAACCATTTGAAATTATAGATCACCCATGGTAAAAATAACAAGACAAATACTTTTCCAACTTCAAACATTTTGATAAAATTAACCATAAATGCTTTTGAGTTGAATCCAACTCTCAAAAATCACATTTGACATGCTCTATCTGAATATATAAAAATATTTAGTTTTACATGACGTAATATTGGACTAGTGTTAAAAGAATGCTATATAGTCATTTCTAGTCATATTAATGCTATTAAATAGTAATAGTCAACTTTGTAATATATGCCAACATGTTTAAATCACATTCCCATGTATTGGAATATGTGGTGATGACATGTGTCAACATGATCCCATATTTTGAATTAGAGGATATTAAATCTTAAGTATTTTTCAATGAGTAGAAATTGCTTTTCTAAAATAAGATAAAGAAGAATATGTCCATATTTCATGTGATGATTGAGATGATGCTAGATCATCTAGTGTGAACCTATGTGTGCTAAATAGAAGTAGATAAGTATTGTTTGGTGATTGTGTACCTCGTATTTATTTATAGACGCTAGTACCGACATGGGGTACGAAGAAGAGGAGTTCTACGAAGACGAAGAAGGGAACTTTGACAACTGCACTAACCAAGGCAAGCCATCCTATGCAATCTAGCCATATGCAAGCTAGCATATGCAAGATACATTATGCACTCTATTGGGATGCAGCTTTGATTATACCAATCCCAAGTTTTACTTACAAACTTTATTTTTTCTTTCCCTTACTAAAGTTTCTCAAATAATTAATTAATTGGTGATTAGTGGAAAATAGGATAGATGCTATCAAGAGCATAGAACTAGGTTTGGGCTAGTTACAATTGATTAGCACCCCTCCATAGTGACACCTTCATTAATAGTTGCTAGTGCTAAACTAATATGGATCACTTTAGATGGGAACACTTGGAGAAAATGATTATGAAAACCTTGGAATGATGAGTCATTCTATTGAAATGTTTTGACATGTGTTGTGAAACACACTGAGTTGAAGATGATACTGAATGAAACATGTGCCTTGTCTTTGATAAAAATTGATGGTTGGATTCGGATGCGATACCATTCCAACTTTACCATACAGCCATAATACCTGAGTTGGGTAGGGCTTAACTAGAAGTTTATATGCCTTAGTATGGGTTCCCTTGCGGAAAGGGGTTGAGCTGAGGCTACCTCGTGAATATGAATGTCCACCTATGCAGTTCCCGGGATGGCAGATGGCCATGGCTTGGAGGCCAAACTCATGGGGGAGGTCCCTATACTAGGGTGTGTAATTGAAAGGTTAGGATTGATTATCCGCATACCAAGTATGATGATTTAGGGTTATCCCTAAAAGATGTATCGAATTTTGTGGTGAAAGTGTACCACCTCTACAGAGTGTCAAACTATTCGAATAGCCGCGTCCGCGGTCATGGACAGTTGGATGGCCATACTATTTCGTTGTCAGATGTTTTCAAAATGACTTGTGACTTGAAAGATGACTTTGACTTGACCACAACAGGGTTGTGGACCTGAATCTAGGTTCCCACTTAAGTAATCTAGATAACTAAATTAGGTCTTTACTACTAAGTACTTCTGAAAAAAATTAGCTTATTGCAAACAAGCTTAGAGCTTAGGATTCCTACTAGAAATGTGAAGGAAATATGCCCTGAGAGGCAATAATAAAGTTGTTATTATGTATTCCTTATATATGATAGATGTTTATTTTGCATGCTAGAATTGTATTGATCAGAAACATCAATACATGTGTGTTTAATAAACAAAATGGGTTCCTAGTTATGCCTCTCTTATAGACTAGCTTGTTGATTAACAAGATGATCAAGGTTTCCTGATCATGGACATTGGATGTTGTTAATAACAAGGTCACACCATTGGTGGAATGATGTGATGAACATTCATCCGAAGTATAGCATTATGATCAAGTCATTATGTTTATATTGCTATAACATCATACGAAGTAATCTTTATCCTTAGACCATGAGATCATGTTAATTGCTAACACCTGAAGAGTATCTTGATAACATCAAACGTCACACCGTAACATGGTGACTATAAAGATGGGTTCAGTACTACGAAGGTGTTATGCTGAGGCTCAGGGATCAAGAGTGGAATTTGTCAATCCCGATGACGGATAGATATACTCTGGGCCCTCTCGGTGATATCACATTGAGATAGCTTGCAAGCAAGTGATGTGATCACTAGAATGTTATATCACGGGAATGAGAAAAGAGTGCATGTCGGTAACAAGATCAAACTAGGTATTTGGATACCGATGATCGAATCTCGGACATGTATTATATCAAGAGACAAAGGGATTTAGTTACAAGCGTTAAAGGTTCTCACGATCACAGAAGTCATCATTGAATATGCAGGAGTCAGAATGGATCTCTAGGTCCTGCTTCTGACTATTGATCTGAGAGGAGTCTCAATCATGTCTGCATTATTTGTGAACCATAGGGTGACACACTTAAGAGTTACCGGACACCATTTTGGAGCACATATGTTGCAGACGAAAGAATTGCAAAGCGCAGGAATTGTTTCGATAGAAACCGGAAATTGTTTCGGGTGAAATTGCAGAAAGTGGTTCTGCATGTGATATTGAAATATTGCACGGGGCTATATGTGAATGTTTGTTAATTAAAGTAATTAACAAAATTCTGAATAAATTTAATAAAAGAGTTTTATTAAATGAGAGAGCATTAAACTTGGAGAATTTTAATGCATTTAAAGTAGGGACTTTAAAGGGGAATGTGAAGAGGCATTTTAATGTGGAGGGGTTACCACCACATGAATGGGGGAGGTGAGGGGTCACCCCCCCATGCGTCGGCCATGGAGAGAGGGGGTACCCCCCTCCTCCTATAAAAGGCCACCCTCTTCCTCCTTCTTCCTCACACCTCCTTGTGAAGGATCTCTCTCCCCCTCTAGAATTATTCCCCCATGGTCTCGGATTAGCGAGATACATGTTCCCGGTGGCATTTAAATGGAAGGAGTTGCTGCTTACCTAGATCCTTTGGAGCGAGGAGGTGGAGGTTGTCCGGTGGCTTGAGCGTGTGTGCTTGAGTTGCGGTGCTCGGACTTCCACTCGATCTTGAGATCGGCAAGTGTATGACTACATCAACCACGAGTTCCTACTCATTAACAAAACTCGTTGTCTTCGATGGTAAGTTCTCGTTGGATGTATGTCCACCCGTTGCTTTGTACCTAGTAGATATTTCTTGGCGTGTAGTTCTCATCGTAGGAATTTTTTTGTTTTCTATGTTGCGGACCAAACAGTGGTATCAGAACCTGATCTATGCGTAGGTGCTTTGCACGGGTAGTACACATATGTTTATATGTGGGCGATGATGATCATGTTATTGCATATTCTATGTATTTTGGATATTGGTGGTATAGTGGGATGAAGCGGCCCGGACCAACCTTACTTGTCATCGTGCATGAGACCGGTTCCACGACTGACATCCTACTATAATCAATATCTGATTTACAACGAGTTGCTAATAACTTAGTTATCCTCGTTGTGGTTCATGTTCGTAGGTGAACGGTTCTATCTCCGAAAGCCCTAAGCCACGTAAAACTTGCAATTAATAAATTAGAGGCGTCTAGTTTGGATCGTTGCTGGGCTAGTGTATTGATATGGTATTGTTGTAAGTAGATGTATGATAGATACTCTTACAACACACTCAACGTGTAAGTTCCATAGACCTTGGCCTTACACACAAAGGAATGATAGAGATCATACCGTGATGCAAGTGATAGAGATCAAATGCATGGACCATATCATCTCACTTTACACATTGGATGTTAGCATCTTACACTGCTAGTTTGGCGCTTTCTGTAGCATTGTAAGATGATCCCTCATTTAGATATCAAGATAAAAATGTGTTCTTCCTTGAGTATGCATCGTTCTGTGGATCGTGTTTCGAGACATCACGTGATGATCGGGTGTACTCGAATCTATGCTTTCATAGGAACGGGTGTAAGACAGTTTTACACACGCGAATACTAAGGTTCTTACTTGGCGAGCCTAGCATGTACAGACATGGCCTCGGAACACAGATTGAAAGGTTAAGCATGAGTCATATAGTTGATATGATGCCCATATAGATGCTCGCCTTTGAAGCTACATCAACTCATGTGATGATCGGACTTGGTGTAGTGGATTTGGTTCATGTAATCACCAAAAGGACACGAGGGATGTCGTTTTTAAGTGGGATTTCATTAGTAATTTGGATTAGTTGAACTCACTCTATCATAAACTTGGTCTCAATAAACTTTACAAATTCTGTTGTAGATGGCACCACCTGCTTTTAATTTCAATGTGTTCATGGAGAAAGAGAAACTTGCTGCGAATGGTAGCAACTTCACCAACTGGGCTATGAATTTGAGGATTCTCCTCACTGCTGCACAAAAGCAATATGTGCTAGATGCGCCGCTAGGCCCCCCTGATACGTTCATTTTGCATCACTATTCTATGTCTTAATTCACTATTATTCATTGATATATTTCATATTGAGAGGTGATACTTTTGTTATTTCATCTGTTTTTGCATGGTTGATGACTTTTGGAGCATGGACCGCTGTAATCAGGATTCTGATGGAAAAGGTGCTATTTGGAGGCAAAATTCGCGAAGATCAGAAAATCCGAGAAAATATACGGAAAATCCTATTTTTCCAGAAGACTAAGGATGCCAGAAGATGGAGTGGAGATGGGCCATAGGGGGCCCACACCAACCCATGGCGCGGGCAGGCCTAGGTCGCGCCTGGAGGTGGTGTGGCCACCCTATCCCACTCCAGCCTCTTCCCTCTGGCGTATATCATCCCCCCTTAACCCTAAGACTCGGGGAGCGACCACAGAAAGATTCCGCCGCCTCTACGGGGCGGAAAAAACACCGAGAGAGAAAGATCTCTTCGGCAGACAGATTTCTGCCAGGGGAATTCCTTCTCGGAGAGGGGAGATCATCGCCATCAACACCACCATCAAGCTGGACTTCATCAGGATCATCATCATCATCATCACCACCATCATCACCATCAGCACCCTCATCACCATCTCCATATTGCTGTAATAATTTAGTTGAGTCTTGCATTAGTTCATAGGGGAAACTTTCCTAGCGTTGATTACTCTTTGTAGTTGATGCTACTGAGTGAACCATTGAATTATTGTCTATGTTCAGAATGTTATACATCATTATTCCATCTCTGATCATGATCCATATGATGTCTTGTGAGTAGTTCGTTTTGTTCTTGAGGACATGGGAGAAGTCTTGTTGTTAGTAGTGGAGTTGCCTTGAGAAAGATTAAATAGATTGTTATTTAAGTTGTGGTGTACTTCTTCTAGTGGTGTCATGTGAACGTTGACTACATGACCCTTCACCTATATGGGCCTCGGGGAATGCATTGTGTATTTGGCTACTAATCGTAGGGGTTGCCGGAGTGACAGAAACCTGAACCCCCGTTAGGAAACCATTGCACAAGGAACGTAAGGGTCTTAGAGTTTAAAGTTGTGGTTAGGTTTCTACCTTAATTACTTTCTTGTACTTACGAAATGTTTGCAAGGGGTATAATCACAAGTATGTATTAGTCTTGGATGGGGCAGTACATTAGCACAGGTTCACCCACACAACACTTAGCAAGCTAAAGAAGATTAATCAACTATATGAAGCGAAAGCACTTGACAGTCTTCCCATGTGTCCCCGAGAATGTTTGGTCATCTTAAGTAATACAACCGGCTTGTCCTTTGATGCATAAAGGATTGGGCCACTTGCTGCATTTATTCCTACTGTCTTTTGTTTACTCGTACTTTGTTTACTTGCTTTATCAAAACCCCTAAAAATCCGTTTGCTAAGTATTTGCAGAGAATTCCTGATCCATACCACTAGCCAGACTATACGCTCCTCGTTGGGTTCGACACTCTTACTTATCGAAAATACTGCGATACACCCCTATACTTGTGGGTCATCAAGACTATTTTACGGCGCGTTGAGCGCTATTGGAGTGGGCGGTAAAGGAAACTTCTCTTGTGAGTATTGTTTATACATTAGTTGCTTTATTTTCGTTATGGATAATTCGCTGAGTTTCTTATTTGGTAATGCTACTACCACTGCTAAGGTAGTAGATAAACCACCACCTGCTGAGAATGATGTTTTCAAAATACCTACAGGAATAATTGATCGTGTTATGGATAACTACTATGTTGGGGATGGAACTGTCCATCTCGGTGATCATTTACTCTTTATACACGAATTATGCGGGTTGTTCAAGTGTGCAGGTATTACTACAGATCAAGTTAAGAAGAAGTTATTCTCATTATTACTGAAAGGAAGAGCTGAGGAATGGTATAAGGCTTTGAAGAATGGTCAAGCTCTGGAATGGGAGGAAATAGTGCCTCTCTTTTATTCAAAGTTTTATCCTCCTAGTGAGATTCATAAAGATCGGAATCAAATATACAATTTTTGGCCTCTTGATGGAGAGAGTACATCTCAAGCTTCGGGGATATTGAAGTTACTAATGCTCAAATGTCCCATTCATGAGCTCCCCAACAATATTATTATCAATAACTTTTATGCAAGACTCCCTCTACATGACAAGGATTTATTGGATGCTTCTTGTGCTGGATCATTCACTCGCATGGAAGAAGAAGCTAAATGGGATCTTCTGGACCGTATTCAAGACAATGCTGAAGCTTGGGAGAATGACAAAGGTAGAAAGTCAGGTATAAATTATGATTATGAATGCATTGAATCTTTTATGGGAACTGATGACTTTCAAAATATTAAAAATGCTTATGGTCTAGACTCTCAAGCTATTGCTTCTTATTTTAAGGCTTTTGCTTCCTATATTGAAGTGCCTAAAAATAAGTGGAATAAGTATCATGAACCTTATAAAGATATTGCTAAGAGTGTTCCTGCAAGAAATACTGAAGTTTATACTGCTAATCATGTTTTACCTAAACCTTATATTGAGAAAATGCCTTTCCCAGTTAAGGTAAAGGAACATTCTATGGTAGCTAGTATGGTTGATGAAAGTATGAATGAAACTGTTGAACCTAGTAAACAAATGGTTGATGAACCTATAATAGCAAATGTGAAATACTTTGGTACTAAATATGAAAAAGAGGGACACCCTATCCTTTGTAAGGATACCTCTAATATTGTTTCACAAAGTAGTGTTATGAGAGCTAGTATTCCTGTGTTTTCTGTTAGAATAAGTGATCATTGCTATGATGGTCCTTGTGATAGCTATATTGTTAAGTTTATGCATGATACTGAAAGTTACTATGAGAGAGGGAAAAGTGTTCTTATGCATCTCAATAATATCAAGTTTCCTCGTTTTATGCTGAAAGTATTTATGTTGCACTTCTTTTGCCTTCTTATGCAAGTTGCCTCTGGTTTCAATAACTTGTTTGTTTACAAAATTCCCTTGCATAGGAAGTGGGTTAGACTTAAAAATGTGTGTGTGTTTTTGCTTCTTAATGCTCTCTTTCACTTCAATTCATATCCCTATGAGAGCTTCTTCAAAATTATCATGCCCATCTTAGTGGTTATAAAGAAAGAGCTTTATGGGAGACAACCCAATTTGTTTTTGCTTTTAGTTTGTTTTTGTTTCTTTGAGTCTTGGAAGTTATTACATCCGTAATAACCGCTCCTTATCCGTTTTTTTTTGGTTTTTGTGTCAAGATTAATCTCTAATGAGAGAGAAGTAATATTTGGGGAAGTTGCTGTCCCGAAACAGATTTTTCTGCTTCACCACAAAAATTCGTGAGAGACCTCTGTCTGTCGGATTGAGCTGTAATTTTTTGTGCTTCTGACCCAGGTTGTTATTTAACTTTCATTAGTTTTGCACTTTTTGATTTTAACAACAGAAGATTTTCGAAAAAATTGATCTTTACCTGCTGGTCTGTTTTGACAGATTTTGCCACTCTTGCATTCGCTTCTTTATTCGATTTCCTTTTTGAATTCTTTTTGGGTTTTCGGAAGGAGTTGCTACAGTAGATTACGTTTTGATGGTTTTCAGTTGAAGTTGGACTCAAAAGGTTTTATCACTTCACTTATACTAATGTTGCTAATGAGAACTGTGTGAAGTTTTGTGTGAAAGAAATTTCCAGGAAGTGGAGATAATGGTGTAATAAGAAAAAGAAGGGTTTTATGACTCAAGTAATAAGTGTATGAAGATGAAGTTATTGATGTTATTCAAGTGGTGACTCTGAAAGAATCTACTAGATACCAAATTCAGAGACCTGCAGAGTCCGTTTTCAAATAGGTAACAGTTCTGGTAAGAAAAGTTCCGCAAAAATACTATCCAACTATATTTTTGTAGTTTTCAGTCAATAAGGAAAATTACGAAGCAAAAAAGGGACGGAAATGGAGACGGGGTGGCCCACACCACCCCATGGCGCGGGCCCACCCCTGGCCGCGCCACCAGGTGGTGAGGCCACCCAGGACTCTGCCTCTGACTTGTTTTCTCCCAGTACCTTACTTTTGATAGGAAACTTCGTAATATATAACCCCCCCGGATCTTCCGAGGTTCATATATCATGTTTTCGTCGTGTTTTTGTTTCGATCTGTTTCTGTCAGGACATACACTTTGAAAGCTTAGAAGCATAATGGTGGCTGCCAAGGATAAAGGGAAGGAGCCTATGGAGGAAGAACTCCAAGACCCCGGGAAGGAGAAGGAGATCAAGAGTGAAGGTGAAGAGGGGCAAGACCAACATCTGCATACCGGCACTACTATTGTAAGCATTGGAGTGGTGACGAAACCTGCCAGGGTTAGAAGGACGGCACAGATGCAGACTGGGGGGAAAGTTCCTCGTCACAGTTTGGCTCCAAGGTCACTTCCTCCACACACCAAGAATCCCTTCCATACCTTCATCCATAACCATGTAGGAAAAGAAGACTCCAAGAGGGAAGAACGGAAAAAGAATCACAAGAGCTAGGATCCACAAACTGAAATGATCACGAGCCGTATTGAGCACAACTTGGAGTTGATTCGTACTCTCACTTTCAAGATTGAGGACATGGGGAAACTAATCAGAGAGCTCATCGAGAGGATACCAGCACCACCGAAGGAGTAATTTTTCATCAGGTTTGGCATCCCCTTGGTTTGTTCCAAGCTTGGGGGAGTGCTGCGGTATCACATCACTATCTTCTATCTTTTTACCTTATTAGTAGATTCATATCATGAATAGATGAGTTATTTTGTAGTATGTTTTGCATTATGGAAGTGTCCCCTCTCTTGTTAGATATGTATCCCTTGGTGTGAGTTGTCGTTATGGAATATTAATGACAAGTTCTATCATTCACTCTTTTCCATAGCTTATATTAGTTTTCAATTCGTGGTTATATGATTGATCTTGTTGTTAGTATTGGTATCACTTTGGGATCATTGAGTTAATTTAGTTGGTTTTGGCAAACCTGGCTCAGTCAGTAGCAACACTATTTTTGTGAGTTGAATGAAAAAGATAAAAGTACTCTAAAGAAAAATTATTTCATCATCTTTCTTTCTTGATTTGCTCATAAGTCTAGTATTCTCTAGTTAAGATCTTTTGTGCTTCCAAGGAAGATTGCATGTTTGTCTTTATCACTTGTATGTTTGGTTGTTTCCTTCAACTCTTATACTTGCTACCCAGCCTTGCTAGCCAAAAACCTGTACTGAGAGGGAATTCTTCTCGTGCATCCACCTCCTTTAAACCAAAACCTTTGCCATTTGTATCCACCATACCTACCTATTAGCATTATTGCTATTCCAAGTAAATTCTTGTTTTATCTACCTCCCAAATTAAACTTGTTATGTGAAAATTAGTGATTAAAGCTCTCACGAACTTGATGGCACACTTTACTTTCTTGCATTTAATAAACTTGAACCATTGGATCCTTCTTTGTTGCGTATATGCTTGCGCTTTATGAGTTGAAGTTAGCCGAACCATGTATCATGGGGACCGCTTTTAACACTTCATTTGGTACTTTGTACCTAGTTGATATCATGTTCTTTTGCTTATGGATCCCGACAGTGTGAAATAAAAGTGGAACTTGTAAGATCATGGAGTTTATATGTGTGTTAGAGAAACGCCTGGGCCGCTAGCCTAAGCCATGCCTAATCATGGTGGAAACTTGCAGCACAACTATAGTGAGCATTCTATGAAGCATCCTCAATAAAAACCTATGCAAATAGCAAATAAAAAGATCGTTGAGATGCTCACTGTCTGCTTGCCTTGTCATTTTGATTATGGGATAGCTCCTGTGTCATGTGCAAGGGGTACCCCTTTGGCGGTTCTCAATGATACGCATGTATTTACAATGACAAGAGATTGCTCGTGACTGAAGTTGAGTAGCATGATGATCGGTACTCATAAGTAAGGGGCATGAGATTTCAACTTATAACTTGTCAAGCATATCCTCTTAGTTGTGTCACTTTAACCTTAATCACCTAAAGATGCCTATGATAGGGGCAATGAGAGCTGAAAGCTAGTAAGTATCATAATTTTTGGGAGCTCTTTATGAGAATTGCAATCCCTGCTTCCCTCTGCGAAGGGCCTTTCTTTCACTTTGTAGTTGAGTTAGTAAACCTACTCCCTTCTATCTCAGCAAGTATTTTGAGTTGTTGTGTTTCATTCATTCATATGATGATTTATTCAATCATGTTTCTTATGTTCCTTGTTTTGCACATTGCTCTTATCCTGATGTTTACTACTTTGAAAGCTATCATTAAAAAACCAGCTATTTGTCAACTCCAGCAAATTATCAACTATTCTTCGACCAAGAGCTAAGTTTGCCATTACCAATTATGATTCACTTTATGTATATTTATTGTGTTTCCTTTACTCATTGCAAGTTGAGTTGTATAATAGTGAGTTGTCTTCTATTATGATCTATGTATTTGATGAATGTGATGCTTCTTGTCCGTATTCTTTTATCGACTCTTCACTCCATAAACCTGAGGCCATGTTTATTGAGCACACTTTCGCTTGGGGAGAAGCGAAGTCTAAGCTTGGGGGGAGTTGATACGTCCATTTTGCATCACTATTCTATGTCTTAATTCACTATTATTCATTGATATATTTCATATTGAGAGGTGATACTTATGTTATTTCATCTGTTTTTGCATGGTTGATGACTTTTGGAGCATGGACCGCTGCAGTCAGGATTCTGATGGAAAAGGTGCTGTTTGGAGGCAAAATTCGCGAAGATCAGAAAATACGGGAAAATATACGGAAAATCCTATTTTTCCAGAAGACTAAGGATGCCAGAAGATGGAGTGGAGATGGGACACAGGGGGCCCACACCACCCCATGGTGCGGGCAGGCCTGGCCCACTCCAGCCTCTCCCCTCTGGTGTATATCATCCCCCCGGAACCCTAAGACTCGGGGAGCGACCACAGAAAGATTCCGCCGCCTCTGCGGGGCGAAAAACACCGAGAGAGAAAGATCTCTCCGGCAGACAGATTTCTGCCGGGGGAATTCCTTCCCGAGGAGGGGAGATCGTCGCCATCAACACCACCATCAAGCTGGACTTCATCAGGATCATCATCACCACCATCATCACCATCAGCACCCTCATCACCATCTCCATATTGCTGTAACAATTGAGTTGAATCTTGCATTAGTTCATAGGGGAAACTTTCCCGGTGTTGATTACTCTTTGTAGTTGATGCTATTGAGTGAACCATTGAATTATTGTCTATGTTCAGATTGTTATACATCATTATTCCATCTCTGATCATGATCCATATGATGTCTTGTGAGTAGTTCATTTTGTTCTTGAGGACATGGGAGAGTTCTTGTTGTTAGTAGTGGAGTTGCGTTGAGAAAGATTCAATAGATTGTTATTTAAGTTGTGTTGTACTTCTTCTAGTGGTGTCATGTGAACGTCGACTACATGACACTTCACCTATATGGGCCTAGGGGAATGCATTGTGTATTTGACTACTAATCGTAGGGGTTGCCGGAGTGACAGAAACCTGAACCCCCGTTAGGAAACCATTGCACAAGGGACGTAAGGGTCTTAGAGTTTAAAGCTGTGGTTAGGTTTCTACCTTAATTACTTTCTTGTACTTACGGATGTTTGCAAGGGGTATAATCACAAGTATGTATTAGTCTTGGATGGGGCAGTACATTAGCACAGGTTCACCCACACAACACTTAGCAAGCTAAAGAAGATTAATCAACTATATGAAGCGAAAGCACTTGATAGTCTTCCCATGTGTCCTCGAGAACGTTTGGTCATCTTAAGTAATACAACCGGCTAGTCCTTTGCTGCATAAAGGATTGGGCCACTTGCTGTATTTATTCCTACTGTCTTTTGTTTACTCGTGCTTTGTTTACTTGCTTTATCAAAAACCCCTAAAAATCCGTTTGCTAAGTATTTGCAGAGAATTCCTGATCCATACCACTAGCCAGCACCTTCTGCTCCTCGTTGGGTTCGACACTCTTACTTATCGAAAATACTGCGATACACCCCCTATACTTGTGGGTCATCACCCCCACCAGCTCCTGATGCCCCTGACGAGGAAAAGAATGTCTATGTGACTCGTCAGGAGGACCACAACTTAGTTCATTGCGGCATACTATATGGACTAGAGCCAGAACTTCGAAAGCGTTTCGAAAATGGCAATGCCTTTGATACCATGGGAGAATTGAAAATGATTTTTGATACCCATGCTGCCATAAAGAGTTATAATGCTACTGAAAAGTTCTTTAGATGCATGATGGAGGAGAACAGCTCCGTTAGTGAGCATGTACTCAAAATGTCTGCGTATGCCGATAAGCTTGTGTCCTTGGGAATAATGATTCCCATTGACTTGGGCATACATCATGTTCTCCAATCTCTGCCACCTAGCTACAAGAGCTTCGTTATTATGCAGGGCATGAAGAAGACTCTTCCCGAGCTTTTGTCAATGCTTAAGATTGCAGAAGTGGAGATTAGGAAAGAACATCAAGTGTTGATGATCAATAGGACCACCGTTTCAAGAAGGACAAGAAAGGCAAGCACAAGGGAAAGAAGGGTGGCAAATATGTTGCCGCGCCTGAAAAGAAACCCCTAGCTGGCCCTAAGTCCGATACCGAGTGCTACTATTGCAAGGGGACTGGCCATTGGAAGCGCAACTGCCCCAAGTATTTGGCGGACAAGAAGTCCGGCAAGGCAAACAAAGGTATATGTGATATACATGTTATTGATGTGTACTTGATTAGTACTCGCAGTAGCACCTGGGTATTTGATATAGGATCGGTTGCTAATATATGTAACTCGGTTCAGGGGCTACGGAACAAGCGACAACTAGCAAGCGATGAGGTCAAGATGCGTCCCCGCACGCCACCTGCCTCGTCCCCGCACGCTACCGCATCTCCTTCCTCGTCTCTCCATCTCGCTCACCAACTGCCCCACCTCGATCCTCTCCTCACCGAGCCGCCGCCACCTTCCTCTACCTCGCCGGACTCCCTCCCTCCTGGCCATGTTCCTCTGGCCGTCGCCGCCTCGTAACCTTGTCACCCTCGCCCTCGCCCTCTCCCTCTTGGATCCCGCTGACTCCCTCTGCCGTGACGCCAGGCTCTCTCCACCGATCCCTGCATCCACCGCCTTGCCCTGCAAGCCCGGCGGCTGCCCAGCCCTGTGAGCACCCATGCGCGTGATCTCACCTCCCTGCCACCGCCATGGTCTCCCGCCTCTGTCCTCACCGACGCTGGTGCTGCCACCCTAGGCCCTGTCGTCCTCCTCGCGTTCCTCTTTCCCGCTCACCGCCTGGCCTCCATCTCGATGGTGCCCGTTCCTCTTTCCCGCCCTGCCGCCTAGGGCCCTTGCTGCTGCTGGCCGTGCTCCTTCTTCCGTGTGCCGCCCGTGACCACTAGGTCACTGCCTCGTGCGACCTCGCCTCCTGATGCCCCTGTAGCTCGGGCCCGTCCGAGTCAGCATCGCCCGCTCGTCGTCGCCCGTCACGCGTGTGCTCCCCCTCGCCTCCACATCGCCCCTCTCCTGCTCAAGCTGTTGCGCCAGGCTGCCCCGACGTTGATGCCATGGTCCTCTACCCCACATGACATCATTCTGAGTCCACCTGGACGTCCTATGCCGAGCCTTCGGGTGTTGGCCATCTCGTGTGTGTGCTGCAGGTATAGCCCCAGACGCCTACCTGCTCGCTCCTGGTACCCTTGTGTGCATGTAGGAGATCAAGTTAATATTTGTTTTGTTTTCCTCCCTTCAATCGATGTCCACCTATAGTTTGGTGTTGACATAGTGCTGCTCCTCTTTAACCAAGCCAGTGAGATGTAGTTGGCGCCACCCATGACAAGATCTTCGACACATCCAGAGAATTGACATTGACTCCGAGGACCACCGTGATAATTCAAGTCCGTCCTCGCCACCGAAACCAGAACACTTAGCTCGACGACATGGACCTGAAGATCTCCTTCATGAACGCCAAGTTCCCCCTTCACGGAACCCGAAGACCGATCTCGTCGACCCGAACCATAGAACTCCAAGATCGTCGAGTCCTCTATGTGTGACCCCTTTCCGAGCCCCTATTTTTATAAATGATATATACTTGTTGTATTAAATCATTCATCTCGCATACATATCATTGTTGTTTGGAGGGTATTTTGGTGATTCACCTAAATTAAATATGGAGACTATATGCAGGCTATTCTAGTCTTATATTGTCTCCATTTAAATTTGTGTAGTGAACCGATGTCATGCTTTGCCTTGCTAATTCAACATTTAATTTGTGCTGTAGTTAAACAACTTGAACCATAATACTTACTTGTCGGGATCTTGATCCCGCTTAATATTGATAACATAGGCCGCATATTGCCATGCCATACATCATGTCATAAACATGCCGCATCTTCGCCGTAGCATTAAATATTGCACCGTTTGTTCTTTCTAGTGATTTGCTTCTTCACCGGATAGGACGATGAGTGGTTGCGAGTTGCGACAAGCCTTCGGTCACCGAATTTGTCGCACAGGCAAGCATTCTCCCCCCTTCTACCTATTTTGCATTTATAGTCTTTACTTCCTTCCTTTGATCTATTGCTACCCTTATTGTCGATGCTTTAGTACCGTACCCTTATTTACCTTCTCTACTATATAGCCTTGGTATCCTACTTCCTTGTTTGAGTAGCTAGTTTTGCCCTTGCGAGTCATAGGCATGCTTAGTACCGCTCTCATACAGGTGCACCGTGATAACCAGATATGGTTGATCCTAAGATAATTAAATTGGTGATGTTGGTTATGGTTATGGTTTCACCTAATGATAAGGCCCAGGCAGGGACCACCTTTGGGAACTGCTTGAGCCGACCTAGGACCCGTTCGTTCTATGATACTAGTTCTGAGTTGATCGCGCTAACCAAACGTGGGGGCCCCTGGGATCCCTCGCTCAACTACCGGTGCTATTCGTTTATCCAGAGGGTCACAAAATTGGTTTTCCATTTGGTGCATACACATAATATGTCTTCGGACATGGGTGAGTTGGATATGTCTTCGGACTTGGTGATGATATGATTTGGTGGACAGCCTGGGCATCGCATACAAAAAAGCGGTACATGCCGGCGGTTCAAGGGGATCTCTACAAGTTATCTTCCAGGGCCGTTCGGTATAGTAGGCGCAAACGCTGTGCCTTCCTTGAGAATCATCGTACCTCTTGGTTGGTTACACACAGTAGGTGATACCTTTGGATACGCGCGTAGTTATGGGACAGTTCTTCTTGTGAGATTCCGAAGGCACGCGTATTATGTTGCCTGAAGGATTGAACATGCGTTTGGATACAGTAGTGCACCCCTACAGGGTAAATCTTTTCGAGAAGACGTGTGTCCACTGTTATGGACGCCTTAGGAGTACGGTATCATGATCATAGATAATGCCACTAATGCTTTGCCTCTAATAGTATGATTAGTAATTATCCTTATCAACTAAACACCTGCTTAATTAAAATTGCCACCGAGTGTGTTCCGCAAGTGGACTTCCTCGACTGGTCTTCGAGGGGGAAACCTTTGGATGGGTTATGTTTGGTGCTTTATTATACTTAGCATATAGAGCTCTCTTATCTCGCTCTAATAGCCTAAGTTGTAGTGTGTCTCTATAAGTTAGATAGTGCAAGCTCTGCTGCCGCTGAGCCCACTATACCTATGTAGGCAAGGACCGCTGAATTCTAGCCTCGCCGTGTACTGGCCTCAGTACTAACCGCTCTCTTTCTATTTTCCTTTGCCCTTTGTCGGCACCGTTTGGCTTTGGCAGGTATATGTGGGACGACGTTAACAAGGTTACCCCTCTGGCTTGGCCTGGGCAGGGTTTATGGACACCGCTTGGTTATTCTTCAGGACTCTTAGTCCAATTTGGTTCTTGTCCGTACTCGGACACTATTTCGCTTTCTTCAAGATTTGTATCTTCGAATTGTATCATTTGTATTTTTGACTCATTGAGTCATTGTTTTATATATATATATATTTCTTGTGGACTCTGTTGTAAACTACTGTGATGTAGTTGCTTGTAATCAAACCTCACCCACATGAAAGTGTTTGGTGGGCGTATTTGAATCGCTTCTATGCGGGTTTTGGCAGGAAATGCTAAGATATGCATAGACTCGATTCTGGGGCATTACAAGTGGTATCAAAGCAAAGGTTTACGATACCCCACTGGTCCAGCCTGTAGGTTAACCTTACCAATGGACGTCGTCTAGTGTCAAAACTATTTTTCTACAAATGCGTTAGATAGATCTGATTAGTTCTGATTTTACTCCCTACCTCCATTCTTTCTCCTCTTATCTTCGTGTGTTTTAATCTAATCCCTTACCTTCTTCAAGTCTAGGATTTCTCGTGGTTGGGTTTCCGTCGTACCTTTAGGGTTTCACCTCCTTTCCTTTTGTAACGGTGGAGCTACATCTGGTTTTCTTTCTATCTGATCTCTCATCATATGTTTCCGCCGTTGTGGCCTCTAAGATGACGATCCCATCCTATCTAGTTCTATTTTTCCAAAGTTTCTATATACTGTATGTCAAGATCTTCAGTCTAAAATTCCTAGAGTTTAGTTGCGCGATTACCTATTCAGGTACGGAGTAATGCTTTGAGTGCGGGATAGAGTCGCGACCATACCACTACTCATATCATTCTCTCTTGTACATTGATTAGCGGATCCATGCAATTTAACTCTTTCCATAGAAGTTAGAGGTATCCTTAACTTTGAGTGTCATGGAAATGGCCACGGCAGTCGCTGCCACTGGCAGCGATTGAGTGTTGCTGGGGATATACTTTCCGGGTATCCTCACAGTTCCTCACTGACCAGGGTGGCCCACTTCGGGTTAGAGCATTGCTTCACGGGCGGGCCAGTCAGGGAGAGAAGACGGAGTCCAATTTGGCTACGGGAAGGCCCAGAAGACTGACCGACTTAGGCCATGATGTTACTTGTAGTCCAAGATGTACTCTGTAACAGACTCTTAGTCATAGCCGGATTGATCTCTCCTGTAAACCCTAGGCCGGATATCTATATAAGATGTCCTAGGGAGAGCCTTTAGGGCAACACCTTATAACCTCAATAGTCTACAATCTCAACTCGCACAGGCAAAACCCTTGTAACCCATATTCCGGCTCTGCCGTATTACTGGATTGCTAGCAGGAGTAGGATCCGTCCAAAGCTGGCGGATTCGAACCTGGGTAAACTTGTGTGCTCACCGTCCTGGAATACCGTACGTCTCACCCCCTCTCTTCCGCACGTCTCGAGGACCCCCTCATGGCGTACTTGTCATCAATCCGACGATAGTTGGCGCCCACCGTGGGGCAAGTGAGCTACAGATCTGCGTTCCGAGCGGAATCTGCAAGAATCGGCATCGGCAAGACTATCGTCGTCGGTTGCATCCTCTATGCCAGCGACGTCCCTCTCATCGTTCTCGACGAGACTTGGATTCTGGCAAAGGAGGCCGTGACTGCCTACACAATCATGTCTTTTGGCGAGATCGATGTTTACATCGGTTTCACTGAACCTGCCCAACCCACCCCAGCAGTGATGATAGAGGCAGAAGAATTTTCTGGGTCCCCTTTGTCCGCGGAGGCGGCAGAGTTCCGGATCTCAGAAAACCCTAATCCCACCCAGCCCGCACGATTGCCAGAGCGGTGGAGAACCGAACCTGAAGAAGACCTAGCGGTCAACGTTGAATCTGGAGTGGATCTCCCCAGAGGAGCCAGATCCCAGATCAACCCACCCGTGGAAGTCGAAATCCAGGAGGAGCATATCAACGACACTGATTCCGGCTCTAATGATGCTAGAACAGACAGGCCTTTCCTAAGGTACACACTATGACGTATGATACTGCAAGGCGAAAGCGCAGATGCAATCCTCGAGACCGTCAAAAGTTTCGATATGGCTGATCGTGAAAGCCGCATGTACCTCAGGAAGCACGCGTCGCACTTTGTCGGATACGTGGGATCCGGATCCGGCTCTGCCGATGCTGGAGAAAACACCGACTTGGTGCTAGAGGCAATTGGAACAAACGCCAACGTACCCGCATCCTCGGATGAGTCGATGACGTCAGCAGATTTCTGAAAGTTCTCCGCGGAATATGAAGAGGAGTACAACTCCAAAGCTGCAGAAGAAGGAGAAGCCATGGATGAAGGATCCGGGGAACACTCTCCCAAATGCAGGATGACATGGACGTCGGAGATAATCCTGAAGTACAAATGTTCGAAAGTAACGATTAGAGCTTGACTCTGGGAAACGGGCCCAAAGCCGTCTTTGCTACCGGTGCTACCAAGAAGGCAAAGAACAAGAACAAGAAAAACAAGACCCCGGCAAAAGACCCTCTGACAGAGGAAGTGATTGCCGAGGAATACGAAGAAGACTCGGACGAACAATCGATCGACGAGCTGAAGAAAGAAGCATCGGTGGATGGACACGTGATCACTGAAGGTGCACGTAAACTCATCGATGCGGCATTAACTACACCTATCCCTACAGCTGTAGAACTTACTGCAGATGAGCTGGATGAAAGGGCGCAAGCCCTAGAAGCGCGTCATCAACAACTCCTCGATGAAGCCAAAAACATCGAGGTGGAGAAGAAACGCATGTCGAACAAGGAGTACGCGTCTCGTCTGCATCAGAAGACACGGAAGCGTCACATAGCTGACAACCAATTCCCACGTGTCCGTGCCGTCCTTTTTGGAGATGAGATGGGGAAGCCACGGAAAGATAGCAACGGAGATTGGGTATACCCAACACCAGTACAAAATACCGTGGCAGCCCGAGAAATTCTATCGGCTAATCCAGGACCAGAGGAGATCCGTTTGGGTATCAAGCTGCTCAACAAGGGACTGGAGTAGCAAAAGGTCGCCCTGTCCAGAAGTCAAAAAGTAGTCTCAGATGCTGACCAATGTCGCACAGATCCGGCATGGGCTGACGTAAGACCCCATTATGTTCCGGAGCAGTATTATCGCCCCAAACGATGGGAAGACAATTATTCGAGAACCGGATCGTCAGGACAGCATCACAAAACCACACGCGGTTGGGGCAATGTCGCACCAGCGGGCGAGAAAGACACCATCGCTGCCCTGAACCCGACGAATTCTCCCCGACGAGAATCTAAGGATCGAAGGGGAGAAGATAAAGAGAAACGTCGGGAGGAGGATCGTAAGAGAATGCCGCCTCCTAGACATGAGAACCGTCCGGCTGAGCCTCACTATGGTGGGAACGACGGACGAAGGAACGACGGAAACCATGTAGGTACAAGCCGGCAGGGGGCTCGTCATAGTCAAGACCCTCCCCGGAATCGAAATAATGACGTTCCAGACGGAGGCCGGCAATCAGCCAGAAACTATCTAGCTGCTCCACCTTCTCCACCACACAGTCATCACAACAGCTCCCATGGAGGGCAAGGAGGACGACATGGCGGAGGAGGTGGTGGCAGAAGCCGAAGTCCGGTTCCACGGCACCGGAGCCACAGCCGGCATTCGGGACGATCTCTATCCCCGAATGACGCAAGACACAGGATTAACTCCAACATAGAGGCTCGGCGCTATGAAAACGATGACGTGTACGTGGGCCCAAAGTGCTTCGGTCCATGCATCAAAGCTACAAAATTCCCGGAAGGATTTGCTATCTCAAGATATATCCAAGCCTACGACGGCATTGCTCGGCCAGACACCTGGTTACAGGATTTCTTCGCCAAAGGCGGAAACAGCATGGTCGCAACCCGATATCTCCCACTTATGTTGCGGAAGACGGTACGATCATGGCTCAATGAACTTCCGGCAAACACCATCCATAACTGGTATGATTTACAAAGCGCGTTCTTTCGGAATTTCGAAGGCACATATCGGAGGCCCTGTACGGTTGGAGACCTACAGCGTTGCAACCAGAAAGCCGGAGAAACTTGCTGGGATTACCTCGGACAATGGATCGACACCAAGAACTCCTGCGAAGGAGTAAATGATCAAACTATGATTGAAGCTTTCATCGCAGGTCTCCCTATTGGTTTACTACGCCATCGCTTGAAGTGTGACAAGGTTACCGATTTGGGAGAGATGATAGAAACAACGAGCAAGTATGTAGACACTAACGACGATGCAGAAGGACTACTCAATGCCTTAGCTATGCTCAGTCGGCAAAACAACCAAAGTAACAAGCTCAAAAGCGCAAAAACACCTCGGAAGAAAAACCCAACACGGAAACAGTAGTGGTCACTACTGTTTCCAGGTCTGGAGGACGAGGAGGACATGGCGGTGGCCACGGGCGTGGCCGTGGGACATCAAGGGTCCAAGGTAGAGGAGAACAACAACCAGGCAAAACCTACTCTTGGGCCAACATTGCCAATAACCCATGTGTGCATCACTTAGACGCTAGGGGGGGCTTGTCCCACACCAACGCTGAATGTCGTTTCAATGACGACATCAAAAGAGATGACACTGCGGTCTACAAAGCTAAGCGGAAGAAGGGAAAGAAAAATCCCGAAAAAGATAATGAGACCAAGGAAGATTCTGACATGGAGGAAGCTGATGCTTCAAATCCCAAGTCGGAAGGGAAGAAGACTTTTCCCACCAAGAAGGACACTTATGTCACCTTCCTCGGATCTCAACCAGCAAAGGTCAAGAAAGCAGTTCTACACGATCTCAATGCAACAGTTCCGGCTGTCCCCCGGTATTTGGACTGGTCGGAAGTGGCAATCACGTTTGACCGCGATGATCATACGCCTAAGTTACACAGGAGAGGAAAATACGCCTTAATCGTCAACCCACTTATTGACGGTTATGGTTTCTCCAAGACCCTCATGGACGGTGGTAGCAGCATCAATATTCTCTACGTCGAAACGCTACGCCGGATGAAGATCTCGGAAACACAGCTTAACCATAGCTCTGTGATTTTTCACGGAGTTGTCCCAGGAAGACAAACTAATTCCCTGGGAGAGATCACTTTGGATGTTACCTTTGGAACACCAAAGAATTATCGGACGGAGGCACTTTCCTTCGAAGTGGTCCCGTTCAAGAGCGCATACCACGCTATATTCGGACGTCCGGCTTACTGGGCTTTTATGGCTCGTCCGTGTTACATTTACAATATGATGAAAATTCCAGGTCCCAACGGCGTGATCACCATTAGGGGAGACCCGAAGAAAGATCGAGAGTGCGAGGATGGAAATGCCGCCTTTGCTGAAGCCGTGCTGCACGCCTAGGAGTACCAGGAGATCAAGAAGAGCATAGATCCATCCGAGATGCCCGCAACGAAGAAGGAGGTTACCAAGCTAAATCCGGAGTTCAAGGCATCAGAAGAGACGAAGAAAGCGCCGTTGAAGGAAGATGACCCCTCCAAGGTGACCCAGATAGGCGTAGGCCTAGATAGCGCATAGGAAAGCGCGCTCGTGTGGTTCCTCCAAGCAAATCAAGATATCTTCGCATGGCAGCCATCTGACATGACCGGAGTACCTAGGGAACTTGCCGAGCACTATCTAAATGTAAACCCGAACGCTAAACCCGTCAAACAGTCCTTACGACGATTTGGTGATGAAAAGCGTAAGGCAATGGCTAAAGAACTAGCGTGGCTCGAGTTAGCCGGATTCATAGAAGAGGTCATCCATACTGATTGGTCGGCCAATCCTGTAATGGTCCCTAAAAAGGACACCACTGATTTAAGGATGTGTGTTGATTATACTGCCTTGAACAAGGCTTGTGCAATAGATCCGTTCGCTTTGCCTAAAATTGATCAAGTTATCGATTCTACGGCAGGCTCGGAACTCCTCTGTTTTCTCGATGCATATTCCGGTTATCACCAAATCCGGATGAAGGAATCTGACAAAGTTAAAACTTCATTCATAACCCCCTTTGGAACCTTCTGTTTTGTTACGATGCCCTTTGGGCTGAAGAACACAGGAGCTACGTACCAGCGCACGATGCAGCGTTGCCTCCACGACCAACTCGGATGCAATGTACATGCATACATGGATGATATCGCGGTGATGTCCAAAAAGAAGGAAACACTCATTTCCGACTTGGAAGAAATGTTCGCCAATCTACAAAAATACAACATCATGCTTAACCGGAAGAAATGCTTCTTTGGAATACCAGCCGGAAAATTGTTAGGTTTCATCGTGTCTCAAAGAGGCATAGAGGTGAATCGCGACAAAATCAAGGCTATAGTCAATATTTCCAGGCCAACTCGCTTGAAGGACGTACAAAGATTAACTAGTTGCATTGCCGCGGTCAGTCGATTTGTAAGCCGGCTTGGTGAAAGAGCCGCACCATTATACAAACTCCTGAAGAAAACCAAGGATTTTATGCGGGTGAAAGCTGCACTACAAGACCTGAAGAAAGTACTCTCATCTGCTCCTATCCTTGCAGTGCCGGAACCTCAGGAACCGATGTTGCTTTATATTGCTGCGACAAATAAGGTCGTTAGTATCGTCATGGTGGTGGAGAGACCAGAGGAAAATCAGGAACACTTGGTGTAGCGTCCGACTTATTTTGTCAGCGAGGTCTTGACAGAATCAAAACAGCGATATCCACACTATCAAAAGTTGGCTTATGGTGTTTTCCTAGCATCTCGTAAGTTACGACACTATTTTCAGGATCATCCAATTACCATAGTGAGCAAAGCTCCCATGAGAGACATAATCAACAACAGCGACGCCACAGGACGTGTCGCCAAATGGGGCATAGAGATCTCAACTTCGATATTGAGTATAAACCTCGGACAGCAATCAAATCCTAGATCCTTGCCGAATTTGTCGCTGATTGGACAGAGACGAAGGAGAACATGGTCCTCCCTAAGTCGGAATATTGGACCCTCTTTTTCGATGGGTCTAAGGCTCGAGGGGGCTCGGGGGCTGGCGTGGTGCTCAAATCATCCCAAGGAGATAAACTATTATACGTGTTGCAGATCCACTTCACAACGACAAGCAACATTGCCGAGTATGAAGCACTGCTGCATGGAATCCGGATTGCTAAGGACATTGGCATCCGACATTTGATGTGTTACGGAGATTCAGATCTTGTTGCTCAGCAAGTCTCGGATATTTGTAATGCAAATAAGCACATGGCAGCATATAAAGCTATCGTGGATGATCTATCTAAATCGTTCGAAGGGTTTGAAGTTCAACACATCCCTCGAGCAGAAAACGAGGAAGCAGATGCACTATCTCGAATAGGCTCTGTGCGGAAAGAGGTCCCGGATGGCGCATTTTTAGATCACCTCAAGGTTCCATCGATAAAGGGAGTAGATGAGGAATATCCGACCAAATCCGACTCACCTTTAATAGCAGTTCTGGCTGTAATTCCCAGCTGGACTCAACCCTACCTTGATTACTTGGTAGATGGCAAATTATCCGAAGACGAGGTGCTGAGCCGACAGATTATCCGACGAGCAAAAGCCTATACTATTGTTAAGGGTGAGCTCCATAAACGGAGTGTTTCTAGGGTTTTTCAGCGCTGTGTATCTCCGGAAGGAGTGGAAATCTTAAGGGAAATCCATGAAGGCGGGTGTGGTCACCACGCTGCAGCCAAATCTTTAGTGGCAAAAGCTTTTCGACATGGATTTTTCTGGCTTACAGCTCAGGCAGATGCCGAACGATTAGTCAAGACATGCAAAGGCTACCAAAAGTACGCCAAGCAAGCTCATGTTCCGGCTGATCAGCTGTGAACAATACCTATAACATGGCCTTTTGCGGTCTGGGGCTTGACATGGTAGGACCCTTTAAACGAGCTCCAAGTAGATTTACCCACCTCTTAGTGATGGTGGATAAATTTACCAAGTGGATCGAGGCTAAACCTGTCACTAGTTGTGATGGAGCAACAGCCAAAAGATTTGTCGAGGATGTTATAATCCGGTATGGTTATCCGCATAGCATTATCACGAACAACGGGAGTAACTTTTCTATGGGAGAACTGGCTGAATTCTGCGATGAGCAAAATATCCGGCTTGACATTGCGTCATTCGCACATCCACAAGCTAACGGACAAGTTGAAAGAGCAAATGGTTTAATTCTACAAGGCTTAAAACCAAGACTCGAAGCACCACTACGACATGCTGCGGGGGCTTGGGCAGAGGAATTACCTTTTGTAATTTGGTGTCTACTAGCAAAAGTCATAGTACTTAATATTTACAAAACGCATCATGTTCTTTCACAGAATAATACATAAATTTGTGGTCTATGATGCAGGAGGAGATGAAGGATCTACTGGCTCGCTGGTCACTCCGCCTTGATATCATTCTGAGATATCCACATCCGAGTTGGTGCGTTCATCGTCAGAAACTTCTTCGGCTTCTTTTGCAGGAGGAGGCGGAGTATCCACGTGGGTGAAGAAGGGGACCTCGTAGCTAGTCAAGTCAGCTACATGGCACCCATATCCGGTGCAGGAGTGCATGATGGCTTGAAGGTCCTGCTCCTGGCCGTCTTCGTCTACCTTGCAGTACCCTTTAGTCACTTGCCATATTTCCATGTTTCCATGGTGGCTCATGACCATGGAGAGGGCATTCTGCGCGGCAGTCCGTGCATAGGACATATTCCAGTCCCGAACAAGCTGCGGCATCTCCTTGGCCTTGTCCCGCACCTCAAAATCCGACATGCTTGGCATGTCCGGAATCCTGAGAGACTCGCCAATGTCCTCAAGGGACTGGCGGTAGTCATGAAGAAGATCACCGACTTGGGTAAGACGGTGAGTGTGGGGCTCAAACGAGGAAGAGTCCGACAACTTTAGAGGACCTATACACAAAACAAGTCAAGAAAAATCCGACATTGATAACGGTCGAAGAAAAGATAAGTCAGAAAGTTGGAACGTACCAAGAATGACGTCGTCAATTTTGGTCTTCTCCTCCCGGAGACTCTGGAGTTCAGTCCGGAGCGCCTGGGATATATCCTTCTCTCTGCCAACCTCATCCTTGAGGTCCGAGATAACTTTATCTTGAGCGGCAATCTTGTGATCGCGCTCTTCAGTGGCCATGGAGGAGGATTCCAGGACTTGAGCTTTGCTCATTTCATGATCCACCTTGAGCTTATCCAGCTCTTGGCAAAGTCCTTTGTTCTCCACCACCAAGGTCTTGAGGTTCTCGGCCTCTTCAATCATAGCGATGGATTGTTTCACCAACGCTGTAAGACAAAAAGAACAACAGTTCAGAAAAATTTGACATAAAAAAAGCAAAAGGCAAGGTTTGAATCTCGAAATGTTTACCTTCGGCTTCGTCCTTGGCTACCTTGAGCTCAGCATTTTTAAGCCGGAGAGCTTTGATCTCTCTCCGCTTATTACAGACATTGGACAATAATTCCTGGTTATAGGAACATACTTTCTGTAAGTCAGAATACCCAAAGTCAGAAAGCTACTTAAGACTCGGGCTAATATTTTTACTAAATATCAGCACGAGCCTTGGGGGCTACACTAGTTCGTTCTTTGGCATCCTAATGAAAGCATAAACTCGGATTCTATATCCTACTTCATGCTTGGGGGCTAGAGGATATGATATAACATAATGTAAAAACAAGAGTTGGAATTCCGACTTACATATTGCTCGCGGGTGAGTTTGTCTAAACCCGCGTTCACTTCAGCTGCCACCTTCTCGGCGAGAGTAAGAGGGATCACTGGAGCTGTTGGAAGCTCGCCAGTCCTGATCCTCTCGTCGCGAAGGCGGACTTGAGTAAGAAGGTCGGAGAACTTGACGTCCTCTGCTTCTTGCGCCTCCTCTTCGGGGGATAGATGGCTTTTGTCCAGGACTTGCCTGGCCAGCCGCTGGATCTCCTCTGCAGATTTCCGGGTCAGGCCAAATTTGGCAAGACCCGGATTGGTGAGGAGGTTTTCAGCAATGACTTCAGCCGAGGGATCATTACCCGAAGAGGGTTCACCCTTATCTTGACCTGACGCACTCGAGGTGACGTCAGTATGCGACCCAAGGATCGTCGGCTCCGCTTGAGGAGCCGGATCTTCTGCAATCACCAAAGAAGGGATGATCACCGGAGTTGCAGAAGGTTGAGGGGATGGAGTCGGAGGAGCCACGGCAGGGGAAGCTATTGTAAGCTTCATCTGGTGTAAGGGCTTCGAAGAAGTTCCCTTCCCCTTACCCTTGATGATTGATTTTGCTCTAAGAAGGTAGTAAAGGTGGAAACATTGCATCTCGGAAAGAAACTTGAGTAAACAACAAAGGCGGAAAAGTTGTGATAGAAGGTTACCTATTCCCGACTGGCACCTCCTTTGTGCCAACTGCCACTGTCGGAGCTTTGTGCTTCTTGAGCGCAAGATCCGGCAATGGGAGTACTTCTGTCTCCTGAGAAAACTCAGGAGGGTATCCTTCGAGTGGAGCAATCTCCGACTCGGGGAGGTCAGCAACCTGAAAATAAGAACACAAATCAGCACTGCGGTATAACTCGAAAAGTGAAACACGCAGAAGATGTTCTGATAGAAGCTTACCGCTACAACGGGGTTTTCCGCCGTATGCATATCCAGAGAAATCTCCGGAATCCTCCTCTCGATCCGCTCCTTGATCAGCCACTTGATCTGGCTGATGTAGCCTTGAGTGGAGTAGTCTTTGGGGCTGATGCGGAGAGAGTCTTTTTTGGAAGACGTGATAGAGTGCATCAGTCTATCCCCATGGTACTGAAGTGGCTGGATCCAACGTGAGACCCAGCATTGGACTAAGTCGGATCCTTTCAGACCCTTGTGCTTGATAAGGTATTCGATCCGCCTCTTAGCAAGGATCAGATCGTCGGTGAGAGCCGGAGCAGCCTCGTCCTAGGAAGGCTGGGCCATGGCAGCTCCGTCGACAAAAGCTGGCAAAGCAGTAGCTTTGCCGGGAGCCGGAATATCCCTATGATAGAAAAAAGTGGCTGGCCATTGCTTGACCGAGTCACTGGCAGAAATTTTGGGATATGCCCGGTCTCGCCTAATAGAAAAACTAATGGTACCAGAAGAGAAGCAAACTCGGCCTAATGCCGAGCAAGCCCTCGCAAAGCGTAGCATATGCGCTCATTTCTAGAAGGGAATTGGGAGGAAGAATGTGGAGTTGAACTCCATAGTGGTCAATCACCTCGGAGAAGAACTCCGAGGGAGGAAAGGACAAACCTCGGTCCAGATGGGTGCCGAAGTGGACGCGCTCGCCCTCGCGCGGATTGGGGACGGTTTCCCCGAAGCCGGTCCGCCAGTCGCCGACGGCGAGAAGCCCCTCCTTCTCCATGTTCTTGAGTCCCTCCTCGTTGAGGGTGCAGATGGATCCAGACTCCCTGGAAACTCTCCTTTTCCGCTGCTGCTTCCGCTGCTACCGCCGCTGCTGCTGCCGCCAGACCAGAGGAAGACGAAGATGAAGCCATTTTTCTCCGGTGGAAAAAGTGACCTTATAGTGGCGGCGCTAGGAGCTCTGTGGGAGGAGGACGAGGAAGCTCTGTGCGCATGGGAAGATTGGGAAGGAAGGAACGACAAAGGACTGGTGGGGATGAGAAGAAGAAATCTAAACCCCTTATATCCACCTACCTGCACCAAGATTCGTGCAAACACTATAGTGTAACCGCCACGCGTCGTGGAAAGAACTTGGAAGGGCCCGTGCGATGATTTCGTCGCCTCGATCTCCACGCACGCATTGAAATAGCACCTCGGTTCCGCGAACCGTGGACCCACCAACGGTCGTGCTGATGGAACGTCTATAAAATGACGTGACTTGACCATGCTTGTGTCAGGTGGCGTTAGAGACCAAGTTCCGGCTTAGTTTAAAAGCGAGCTGGAAAATCCGAGTAACCAATTGCAAGGTCCGACTTATTTTTAAGACTCGGATCGTATCTTTTGTTGTGAAGTTTCAGGAACCCTTCAAGATTCTGCAAGCCGAAGATCAAGCTAGACGATGATAAATCCGACTTTGGATCTTGGAGGCCTCCAGGGGCTGCTGTTGGGGATATACTTTCCGGGTATCCTCATAGTTCCTCACTGACCAGGGTGGCCCACCTCGGGTTAGAGCATTGCTTCACGGGCGGCCCAGTCAGGGAGAGAAGACGGAGTCCAATCCGGCTACGGGAAGGCCCAGAAGACTTACCGACTTAGGCCATGATGTTACTTGTAGTCCAAGAAGTACTATGTAATAGACTTAGTCGTAGACGGATTGATCTCTCCTGTAAACCCTAGGCCAGATATCTATATAAGTCGTCCTAGGGAGAGCCTTTAGGGCAACACCTTATAACCTCAATAGTCTACAATCTCAACTCGCACAGGCGAAACCCTTGTAACCCATATTCCGGCTCTGCCATATTACTGGATTGCTAGCAGGAGTAGGATCCGTCCAAAGCCAGCGGATTCGAACCTGGGTAAACTTGTGTGCTCACCGTCCCGGAATACCATACGTCTCACCCCCATCTCTTCCGCACGCCTCGAGGACCCCCTCATGGCGTACTTGTCATCAATCCGACGACAAGTGTTTCGTGAGGAAGAGTTGGTGGCCATCTGCAGTGCGAGATGGGGACAGATGCACATGGGTTTACCCAGGTTCGGCCCCCGGAGGGTAAAGACCTACTCCTGCTATATTAGATTATGAGAGAGCGAGTTACAGGGGTGGCGAGCTCGGCGGTTAGGCAGCGAGTCGCTTGAGGGGGTGTATGATGGAATGTGAGGTTCAGGATACCCTAGGGAGGTTTATATATGAAGCACCTCGCTAGGATTTACAAGCCGTCCCCGAACAAGATAAGGATCCGGGGACTTTTGACCTAATCCGACTGGGCTTCTGCTATGTTTCTGGGCTTCCAGTCACCAGTCGATGGGCCCCTCCTTCCTTTAGTCTAGTCGATGTCCTCCAGACGTACCCGCAGGCCTTTCGGCCCACTCGGAACGTCCTGCTGGGCATACTCCCTTTGGCATATCCCCATCAGTAGTCTCCGAGGCCATCGTCGATGCAGGCGTGGGCGTCCTTTTGGCGTTCGAAGTAAGCGAGCCCAATTTGGGCGTCCAGTCGAGTCGGCGATGGACTTTATTAGAACCAAGGAGAATTTCCCCACGGCTCCATTCGTCATTTCAATGAACATCATTGCCGCCCAGTCGTCGTTTTGGCGAGAGGAGAGACTGGCGGGTGGCGAATAGACCACAGGAGTTGGACCGTCAAAACCTGGTCAAACTATCCGTTGGAATTTCCAACGGTAACTACGGCGCAACTACCGTAGGCAACGGCTACCCCGATTTTGGCAGGTGACGTTTCCCATATAAGGGGAGTGACGGATCAGCTGCGCAATCCTTCTCCGCATTCTTCATTCTTCCTCATTTGTTCTGCCTTCCTGCGTCCTCCCGACTTACTCTCCCCGTGTCGCGTGATTCCACATATTTACTCGATGGCGCCTCCCAAGGGCTCATGGGGGAAATCCAAGTGCACCACGACCCAACTGAGATCCTTCGAGGATGCCGGGGTGCTCCGCAAGGGGAATTGGCGGGTTCCCCCCTCCTCCGAGACCGAGCCGAAACCGTGATCCGGCGAGTTCATCTGCTTCACCAGTCATCTTGAGAGGGGCTTAGGGTTCCCCACCTCGCTCTTCTTCCGCCTCTTCTGCGCATACTACGCGATCAAGCCCTCAGATCTTGGTCCACACAGCATCGAGCAGCTGGCAATCTTTGTCGCCTTCTGTGAATGCTACCTTGGCTGCAGGCCATGTTTCTCGCTGTGGCTGGAGCTCTTCCACGGCCGCATCGGGCGCGAGGCGTCCAGCGGCTTGATGCTGGCCGCAGGCGGGGTCACCTTCCAATTGAAGCCGAAGGCCAACTTCGTCAAGCTCCTCCTACCGAAGAAGGCCGCCAGCGAGTGGAAGAAGAGCTGGTTCTACATCAAGGAGGCCACTCCCTCTGGTGAGGTATCTCTTCCCGAGTTCGTCCTCGAGAGGAGCGAGCCCTGTCGGTTGGCGCCGAAGAAGCTTCCTAAAGATCAGCGGATGGCCGTCGCAGAAATGATGGATCAGATCCAGAAGCTGAAGGACCAGGGGTTGATTCCGATCAACCTCTACAATTGCTGGCTCGGGCGGCGCCTGGTTCCGCTCGCGGCTCGTCCGCACTTGATGTATGAGTACAGCGGGAAGCATGACCCGTCTCGAACCAGCAAGGAGTCATGGGAGGCCGAGGAATACAAGGCCGCCCTGAAAAATATTACCGAGGCGGAGTTCATCGGTGCGGCGGTCAGGGTCGCCCCGTATAGTCCCGTGAAGAATGAAGCCCCCACAGTAAGTTCTCTTTCCAATCGCTGCGTTCGTACTTCAATTTTAGTCTTCCCGCTTGGTGTTTTTGACTCGTGGTGGTTCTCAGCTTTTTCAGGTATTGGAGGGTTGGCTTCCTCCGCTTGACGAAGAGGTTCCCCATGAACTAGAGGAGGACTCCGAGGGGTATCCTTCTGACAGCGGCGGGGAAGAAGAAGAAGTCCCTCCCCCAGCACCTGTGGCTCGTATGACCTGGATGCAGAGACAGCGAGAGGTCGAAGCGAGCCGTAGCCTGGACGAGCTCGAAGAAGGCGACGAGGTCGCCCAGGAGCAAACGTCCAAGCGCACTGCTACGCCGTCGAAGCCCCCACGCCAGCCCAAGTCGCCAGCAAAAAGGCCTGCATCACCGGTTAGGTCGTTAGTGGTGTTCGAGTCAGACAACGACTCCGACAACGAAGGATCTCCCGAAGTCTCGCACAAGGCCCCAAGGGACGCAGTCCCAACGAAGGGGTTGGAGGGTGAGGACACGGAAGTGGTGGTAGAGGTTCCCCTGGCGGCAATTGCGCCGCTGATCTCGGGGGCTCCAAGCCAAGAAGCAGCTGAGGCGATGGCGCCCAAGTCGCCACAGTCGTCGAAGGCGGCGGCATCGGAGCCAGAGATCCCGGCAACTGTAGCTTCATCGTCAAGGAAGCCCTCGGTTTCGTGGGCTTCGGACGTCTTCGGGAGGGGTCTTAGCCGCAAGCTAGGTCCCGAGTTGGACAAGCCCGCCCATATTAGTACCGAGCTTCACGTCCTTCCAGTCGCCAAGTAAGTTGTGCTTCCTTGTCCCAATTCGCCTTGATTCTTTTGTGTTGAGCTTGTGCTGATTGAAGGGGCTCATGCAGGTCTGGCGCTAAGAAGATTGGTCGCCCTTCGGTGGCTAAGATTCCACCGGCCACTGGCATGGGAGAGGGCGGTCTACCCAAGAAGCGGAAAGCCTCCAAAGATGTGGCGGCCGCCGAAGTTGCGAAGAAGCAGAAGGGGGACGCTGACGACGCCACGACCAGGGGAAGCGCCGCGGAGCCAGCTGCTGCGCCAGTCGCCAAACAGGTGGCGGCGACGCGATCGAAGCCAACCCTGGCTGCGTCCGTGCCAGAGGCACCGGTCTCGGCAACCAGCGCCCCTGCCAGGGCATCTGCGATGTTCCCTCGTTTTATGGCGAAGGGGTTTCCAGGTGTTGCAGACACGCAATCTCCATAGAGTCCGGAAATCGTGGATGTGGACATTGGGTCCTACCGCGGGCGCACCTCCTTCACGGTCCCGTCGACTGACACCGGGGAACTTCACAAGATACTCGGCGCTGCTATTCAAGTATGTCCAGTCCCCGAATTCCTAGTCGCTGAATTTCAGCGGCTAGGAATTGTTTTTCATTTCCTTCCTTCTTCAGTCCCCGAGTTCCTGGTCGCTGAACTTCAGCGGCTGGGAGCTGGATTTTGGTTTTCTTCCTTCTCCAGTCCCCGAGTTCCTAATCGCTGAATTTTAGTGGCTGGGAACTGGATTTTGGTTTTCTTCCTTCTCCAGTCCCCGAATTCCCAGTCGCTGAATTTCAACGGCTGGGAATTGGATCTTGTTCTCTGCAATGCTTAGTTGAGTTCTTTGTTTACAGGGGTTGCAAAGGGAGTCAACTGATCATTAGGCTGCGAGAGAGTGCTTGGAGTGTGACTTGCGCGAAGAGCAGGAGGTGAACGGGCGGCTTCAGGAGACTATTGGTGAGTGTCTGTTCGGCCTTATTCTTCTTTTCCTTGTGTGATCTGGTTGTGTGCAATACTCTAATATCTTTGCTTACAGATGGTTTCCCGGCTGAAATCTCCAAGGCCCGTGAGGGGTATGTCCCACTCACTGAACTGGACACGGCGAATGGGCGAATAGCCTCTCTGGTCAAGGACTTGGAAGAGGCTAAGGCGGCCTCCATTTCTTCGGAGGAACGGGTGAAGGCTGCCGTCACCGCGGCTGAAGAGGAACACAAGGCCATGGACTCCATCTTCGTGGGGCTGCATAACGAGCAGACTGCCTTGGAGAAGCACGTCAAGGAGAACTGCCGCAAACTCCTTGGTGAGTCTCTGTCTTTGCTTTAGCCTTTTGTCGAGTCCCCTCTTTGGGGTTTTCATTGTTTCGCTGACATCTGACTTTGCAGCTGTGGTAGGCCAAAGCGACCTGGTGGTGCAGACTTACACCGCCTCGCAGTGCATAACTGTCGTGGTGAATGCGGCCACGGCCTCGGCGTTGTGTGTCCAGGCGGCTCTTCAGGGCATGTCTCCCACCGAAGTCATCCCTGGGGGGCTTACGGAGGTATGGCGCTATCTGGAGGAGGTGCCCGCCGTTGTGGAGTGGATGACGCGCTCGGCGTTCAGACGCGGGGCCGCCATGGCGTTGAGCTTGGGTCTCGCACATTTCCCTGACGACTTCGATCTTGACGATGTGCCGAGTGGCTATCCGTTGGTGACCGGCATGGTGGAGATGTCGGAGGTGCTGAGTCTGAGCGCGAGGGCCACTCCTTATGCCGATCGTGTCTTGGCGATGGGGGATCTGCTACCGTATCAGGAGACGGTGTTGGCGCCTGGCGACCCCGAGCCGGAGCACCGCGACATGAAGTTGGAGCAGCCCTTCCGGTCGTCGTTGGCGAATTGCTGACAACGTACCCGACGAACCCATGGCAGCCCTTTGTGCGCGTCAAGGGTGGTGGCGCTGCTTCTTCATCAGGGCCTGTGGAGTAAGCAAATGTAAAGGTTGTAATGTATGCCAAGTGGCGAACGCTGTATGGTATTTTTTGCAATGTATGCCATGGGGAGTTGATCGACTCGTGTTATGATTAGGAAAATGTTTTGTTCAAGAATTGTTTTGATTGAGCTAGTCCCCGAGCGCGTCCGCCCTTTAGTAGGGTATAACTCGAGTGTGTACTTTTGTGTGTTTGATTTGTTTACACGTTTGTTTTTATCCCTCGCGTCTTCTGAGTGGCAAATCCCCGAGCGCGAGTGGGGCTGTCTAGTGAGCGAGTCCCCGAGCGTGGTGCCCGACCGTATTGGTCGTGATCTTGTTGCAGGTTGTGAATGCGTTGTTTATAATGCGTCTCCTCCCCTGGCTTGGAGAGCCAGTCGCTTGGCGAGCCCTAGGTAGCTCTCTTACTTGGTGTGTTCCCGAGCCGCGTGGGGTTCCCGTTTTGCGGAGTCCCTGTGCGTGGTACTTAACCGTTCGAGTCGCTTTGCGCAAGGGTGGGAGGGGCAGAGCGCTGTGGGAAGCGTGTATCGGATGTCTTAGCCCGGCGGGCCAATCGGGCTAGGCGACTCCAATGGCGGCTCCGGGTTGGCGTTTTTCGTGGACGACCCAAGGCCCGAATACTTCCGGTGCCCTTGTGACGCACTACTTTACCGTGCCGATCGCTCGACCAGAGGTTGACTTCCGTAAGTAGCATATTGCTAGCATGTACTAGTGCGAGTGGCACAAGAATATGGCGAGTGGGCACAATTTGTGCGACCTGAATGAATTTCATTATATATTCCGATGGAGTACAGTGTGGGGTTCTAAGTATAGAACTTTTTGAGGAGGTTTACGTTCCATGGCCTCCCGACCTCCAATTGGCCATCACCCCGTATGTCGATGAGGTAATAGGCGTCGTTGCCAAGGACTCGGCCTATGGCGAATGGCCCCTCCCATGGGGGGGAGAGCTTGTGCATGCCCTTCTTGTCTTGGGCCAGTCGTAGGACCAGGTCGCCTTCCTAGAAGGTGTGACTTCGCACTCGGCGGCTGTGATAGCGGCGCAGTCCTTGTTGGTATATGGCGGTGCGGGAGCGAGCCAGGTCGCGTGCCTCGTCAAGTTGATCGACGTCGTCTTGGCGGGCGATCTCGTTGGCCGCCTTGACGTAATTGGCGACTCGAGGGGAGTCGTGCTCCAGGTCTATTGGCATTACGGCTTCGGCGCCATATACCATGAAGAAAGGAGTGAACCCGGTTGATCGGTTGACGGAGGTGCGGATCCCCCATATCACAGAGGGGAGCTCGCCGACCCAGCATCCTAGGGTGCGCTCGAGGGGCACCTGTAGTCGCGGCTTGAGCCCGTGGAGGACACTCTGATTAGTGCGCTCTGCTTGGCCATTTGATTCCGGGTGGGTGACTGATGCGAGGTTGAGTCGGATGTCGTGCTCCTCACAGATTTCGGCCATGGCCCCCTTGGCGAAGTTGGTGCCGTTGTCTGTTATGATGCTGTGTGGGTAGCCGTACCGGTAGATGAGTTCGCGGAGGAACTTGGTGGTTGTCTTGCCGTCGCACTTTTTGATCGGCTTGGCCTCGACCCATTTGGTGAACTTGTCGACTGTGACCAGGAGGTGAGTGAAACCAGACGGGGCCTTCTTGAATAGGCCTACCATGTCCATGCCCCATACGGCGAATGGCCACGTGATGGGGATTGTCTTGAGTGCCAAGCCAGGAAGGTGCGTCTGGTTGGCATACTTCTGGCACCCGACGCATCGTTGGACGATGTTGGTGGCGTCGGCGTGTGCGGTTAGCCAGTAGAAACCATGCCGCATGGCCTTGGCGAGTAGCGACTTGGCGCCGGCGTGATCGCCGCAGTCGCCGGCGTGAATGTCCTGGAGGATCTTGCGGCCTTCTTCTGGTTGTACACAGCGCTGGAACACGTCGATCGTGCTGCGCTTGTGGAGCTCACCGTTGATGATGACGAAGGATTTGCAGTGGCACACAATCATTCGTGCATCTGTCTCGTAGCTCGATAGGAGTTTGTGTTCCAGGAAGGCGACGTATGGCGCTGTCCAGTCGCTAGGTTCCACAACCATGGCGACTAAGGCCGGTTCTGGTTGCAGTGGGATCCCTACGTCAATCTCCTTCGGTGGGCTGACTGAGGGTTTGTGGATGATGTCGAGGAAGACGCCTACTGGTGGTGCCTGTTGGGTTGAGCCGATGCAGGAGAGGGCGTCTGCCTCCTTGTTTTTGCGCCTGTCGATCCACTCGACGGAATAGCCGTCAAAGTGTCCTCCCAACTGGTCGACGGCTTGGTGGTACGCGATCATTGTTGGGGAGACAGCGTCGCACGTCCCGGCCACTTGGCCGGCGACTAGGTAGGAGTCGCCATAGCATCATAGGCAGTTGATGTTCATCTCCTTGGAACCTCTCATGTCGTGGAGGAGGGCCTCGTATTCCGCCATATTGTTGGTGCAGGGCTTGAAGTTGAGGTGGAGCACGTAGCGGAGCTTGTCTCCTTTGGGGGAGGTCAGTATGACCCCAGCCCCCGCGCCATCGGCGTTCTTGGAACCATCGAAGTGGAGCGACCAGTAGTGGAGGTATGGGAGCTTCTCTGGCTGCTGTGCTTCTTCCCAGTCTACGAGGAAATTAGCCATGGCTTGTGACTTGATCGCTTTTCGGGGCTCGTACTTGATGTTGTGGACGCCGATCTCGACGGCCCACTTGGCGACTCGCCCAGTTGCCTCGCGATTGCGTATGATGTCTTGTAGGGGCACAGAGGATACCACCATGATTGGGTGCTCCTTGAAGTAGTGTGGGAGCCGCCACTATGCTCGGAATACTGCGTACACCAGTTTTTGGTATTGCGGGTAGCATTGTCGTCAGTCCGTTAGGACTTCGCTGATGTAGTATACGGGTCGCTGTATGGGGCGCTCCTTGCCCTCTTCCGGTCGTTCTACGACCATCACGGCGCTAGCGACTCGATTGGAGGCCACGACATAAACGAGCATTGGCTCTTTGTCGAGTGGCGCGGCGAGCAGTGGTGCCACGAGTAGCACTTTTTTGAGCGCTTTGAGTGCGTCATCGGCTTCCGCATCCCATTGGAACATTGGGTTCTTGCGCATCAGGCGGTAGAGGGGCATTGCCTTTTTTCCTAGTCGAGGGATGAAGCGACTGAGGGCCGCGACTCGCCCTGCCAACTTTTGGACGTCGCGCAGGCACTCGGGTTTCCCGAGTCGCGTGATGGTGTCGATCTTGGTGGGGTTGGCGTCAATGCCTCGCTTGGAGACTACGTATCCCAGAAGCTGTCCGGTGGGTACGCCGAAGGTGCATTTTCTAGGATTCATCTTGATGTTGTACCTCCGCAAACTTGCGAAGGTTTCGGCTAGATCGGTGAGCAGGTCGTCCTGGCGGGTGGATTTTACCACCACGTCGTCGATGTAGACGTTAATATTGCGGCCAATTTGGCTCGCTAGACATTCCTGCATGCACCTCTGGTATGTGGCGCCTGCGTTCTTGAGGCCGAACGTCATGGCCGTGTAGCAGAATGCGCCGAATGGCGTGATGAACGTCGTCTTCTCCTCGTCTTCGACTGCCATCTTGATCTGGTTATAGCCAGAGTTAGCATCAAGAAAACACAGCGACTCCGATCCCGCGGTCGAGTCGATGATCTGATCGATGTGCGGTAGGACAAACTCCTCCTTCGGGCAGGCGCTGTTGAGGTTGGTGTAGTCAATGCACATTCTCCATGTGTTGTTCTTTTTGAGAACCAGGACTGGGTTTGCCAGCCACTTGGAGTACTTGATTGGCCGGATGAAGCCTGCGGCTAGCAGGCGCTAGACTTCCTCGGCGATTGCTCGGCGGCGCTCTTCATAGGGCCGTAGCGACTGCTTTACTGGTCGCACTTTGGGGTCGGCATTAAGTTTGTGCTCAGCGAGTTCCCTCGGGACACCTGGCATGTCAGATGGCTTCCATGCGAAGATGTCGCGGTTCTCATGGAGGAACCCGTTGAGCGCGCTTTCCTATGCGGGGCTCATGTGCGCCCCGATGGTGACCGTATGGCTAGAGTCGCCTGGGACGAGCTCGACGGTGCAGGTGTGCGTGGTCGCCTCAAACGTGGAGTTCACAGCGGTCGGTTTCTTCAGGATGGTGGGGTCGTCCTTGTTGATGTTGCCTGCGTATTTCGCGAGATCCTCCGCGTGGTCGGTCTCCGCGGCGATGGTGGCGTCGGCGAGCTTGGCGCCTTTTTCCTCGCATTCCACGGACATATCGGGGTCGCCGTGGACGGTGATGATATCGCTCGGCCCGAGGAGCTTCATCATGTTGTAGGCGTAGTGTAGGGTCGCCATGAACTTTGCGAATGCCTGGCGGCCCAGGACGCAGTGGTAGGGACTGCAGAAGTTCACCAGCTCGAAGACGATCCTCTCCGTGCGGTAGTTTGCCAGAGTGCCGAAGGTGACGGGCAGCGTCACTTTCCCGATCAGGTATGCCTTCCGACCGGGGACGATGCCTTGGAAGGTCGTCAGTGTTGGCTTGATGGATGTTTCTGGGAGCTGGAGCCTTTTGAACATGTCGAGGTATAGGATATTGATGGAGCTCCCACCGTCCATCAATGTCTTGGGCAGCCAGTAGTCGGCCACCTTTGGCCTGACCACCAGGGCGACTCGCCCTGGGTACTCAATTCTTGGCGCGTGGTCCTAGCGACTCCAGGTGATGCTCTGCTCGGACCAGTTTAGGAAGCGGGGGATGTCGAATTGCGTCACCGCACTGATGGCGACCACGCGGGCGAGTACCTTCTTCTCACGCTTGGTGCCGAGCCCGGTGAAGGTATGTAGCGACCCGACGGCAGTTCCGAAACCGCCGCCGTTCCCGTTGTCCCGAGGTAGATTGTTGTTGGGGTCCTCCCTTGCATGTCTCGCCTTCTCAATCTCTTTAAGGGAGTGGCAATCGGCGGTGGTGTGGGTGGCGGGTTTTCCCTCCCTGCTATGATAGATGCAGGGCTGGTTGAGCAAGGCGACAGGGTCGAATTTCGGCCTCGTCGTGTTGTTGGCGCGGTAGTTCCCGCTGTCGCGGTAGTTTCCTCCATCGCGGCGGTAGTTCTTGGGGTCGCGCTGGCCGTAGCCGGCGTTGGCGATGAAGTCGACTCGCCGGTCCGTGCGGCGCCTGCCGGTGATGCAGGTGTTGCTGTAGCGCATGTCGCGTAGGCACCCGCTGTCATGGATGCTAGTGCGGCGTCTTCCTCCCGACTCGTCGTCGGAGTCTTGGTTGGGGTCCTCCTATGCATAGAGCTTGGCAATCTCGAGGAGGTCGGGGTTCATACCAGCACGCATTCTTGAAGCAGTGTATCGTCGTGTCTGGGTGGATGCCGGAGGCGTTTATCCATAGTTCTTGCCACCTTTGGATCCACCGGCGGGTCGACTCGTGTTGTCCCTGGATGCATCGCTCCAGGTCATCTATGGTGGTGGCGCGGGTGTAGGAGCCCTCGAAGTGCCTGAAGAAGGCGTCCCGCATTTCTTCCCAGGAATCGATGCTGTCGGCGGGTAGCGTGTTGATCCAGTGCCGTGTCGTACCCTCCATCATCAGGGGGAGGTAGCGAGCGGCGAGCAGGTCAGTGTGGCCTGCGATCCCTATTGCCATGAGGTATGTGTCCAGCCAAACGGCGGGGTCTTACGTCGGGTCGTACTTCTCAATTTCCTTGGGGGCCATGAAATTGGCGGGGTATTTTTTCCCGTGAGTCATTGGTCCAAAGCATTGCGGCCCGACTCGGCTGAGCGAGCCTCTTGGCTCCGGGTCGCCGCGGTTGGTGAGGTTGTGCCGCAGGTCATAGGGCTGGCGCGACCGCCACGCCTGATTGTTGATGATGTGCGTTCAGGCATCGAGGGGCTGCCCGTTGGCAGCGACCGTGTTGTTTGCCGGTCGCGGCTCGTTGGTCTATAACTCGGGGTTGGCGACCCGTGGTTGGTTCACCAGGGGCTGGGGTAGTGGGCAAACCAATGTGTTAGCCATGGTGGGGTGGCCGCTTGATGCCGCCCTGCTTGCTGACGAGCGGGAATACATCCGCCCCCGCGGGTCGACTCCCGCGGCTTGTTGCTCGACGGCCCTGACGAGTAGGGCCTTGGCGTACTGGATCTGTAGCGCGCCGTTGCCTTGGACATCGATGTTGGCGATCGCGGCATCGGTCGTGACGACATTGTCCATCAGGGTGGAGTATAGTGGTAGCCCGTTGGCGTCCCGGGCTTGAGGTGAGATGATGATCCGTGGTTGGTCTGGTGGGGGCGCACGGCCCATGGGTGGTGGAGGGGCCCCGGTCGGCGGCGCTCCAGGCTGTGGTCTTGCGGCCCTGAACATCGGGGTTCAGGCGGGACCTGATGCGGCCCTGAACATCGGGGTTCAGGCGGGTCCTGATGCGGCGCTGGTGATAGAGTGACAGCTCCCGTGCCGTCTCTCGTTCAAGGCGGTATTTCTCGCGCTCGGCGAGTTCGTTGCGTTGCGCCACCTGGAGCCGCAGGCGGGCTTGCTCCACCTCCGTGGCCGTCACGGTCGGCGGGATCGGCGTGGAGAACAGATCTGGCGGGGCGGCCGTGCTACCCGCCATGTAGATCGCGTTGAAGCGATTGGATCTGGCGCGAAAATCCTCGGGGGATTCCGAGCCGGAGTCGGAGTCGAAGATCCCCAGGATGGAGGGATCCTCGAAATCCTCAGGGTTGGAGACTCGCGTGATGGAGTCCTCCCGTGACGCGACGGTGATGGATCCGTTGACCGATGCAGGGGTCGCGGAGTCGGCGTCATCATTTAGGGCGTCGTCGTTGGTGGCGGCGTTAGTCTCGGCCGCATCGCTAGCGGCCGAGTCGTACTCGGTGACGAGGCCCCTGATGGAGCGGACATGCTCCTCTGGAAGCAGATCGCGGTGTGGAGGCGACCCGCTGACGATCACCGTCGTGGCCGGATCGACCGTGCCGGTGAAGCCAACGAAGAGGTTGATGGAGCCGATCGGCATCACCGCGGCGTGAGTGACCGGGCGCGACGCTGGGATGTAGCTGCTGGGCAGGATCTGCAAGATCCCGCCAATGGCGATCATGCGGCCGGTGGCGAGCGGTCGATCGATCGGCGAATAGGGTGTCGCCGCAGAACTCAGGCTAGTCCCGCTATGCCCCACGGTGGGCGCCACTGTCGTGGAAATGGCCACGGCAGTCGCTGCCACTGGCAGCGATTGAGTGTTTCGTGATTAAGAGTTGGCGGCCATCTGCGGTGCGATATGGGGGTGGATGCACATGGGTTTACCCAAGTTCGGCCCCCCGGAGGGTAAAAACCTACTCCTGCTAGATTAGATTATGAGAGAGCGAGTTATAGGGGTGGCGAGCTCGGCGGTTAGGCAGCGAGTCGCTTGAGGGGGTGTATGATGGAACGTGAGGTTCAGGATACCCTAGGGAGGTTTATATATGAAGCACCTCGCTAGGGTTTACAAGCCATCCCCGAACAAGATAAGGATCCACGGACTTTTGACCTGATCCGACTGGCTTCTGCTACGTTTCTGGGCTTCCAGTCGCTAGTCGATGGGCCCCTCCTTCCTTTATAGTCCAGTCGCTGTCTTCCAGACGCACTCGCAGGCCTTTCGGCCCACTCAGAACGTCCTGCTGAGCATACCCCCTTTGGCATATCCCCATCATTGAGACCTTTACTTCCGCCTTTGCGTCTCCGGAGTGTTCTCTCGAAGAATGGGAGCAACAACCCTTTGTTGATGGTGTCGATAATTTAAAGATGGAGCAATAATTCCTGTTAGTGGTGTCGCGACCATCAACCCGATGCAAGATGATCTGATCATCAAACCCTCCCCCCGGTGTCTTTTCTTGGATCTCGGGACGAGATCCTTTGTTAGTGGTGTCGAGTTGTAATGCCCGGGAAAATATTCCCTAATTAGATTTGCCTGTTATTTGATTTTGTGCATCATCATGTCTTCATGCATATTTTGCCCTGAAATGTTTTCGCCAAAAGCCTATTTTGTTTCTAATTATCCCCCTCCTTTATTTCAAATTAAAACCCCGGTCTTTTTCGAATCTTTTATTTGTCTAAAATCTATTTACAAAAGCCTTTCTAAAAATAAAACAAATAAAATAAAATAAAACAAAAAAGATTTTCCGGGGGAGGCAGCCAGCCAGCCCAAAGGGTCGGCCAGCCGGCCTACAGCCTGATCTAGTACCACACCCCGCCGCCACCGCCAGCTGCAACACACGCAACACACAATGCGCGCGCAGCCGCACCGACGCGACCCCAGCGACGCACATAGCACACGCTGCCCCGATCCTCACCCTGGCCCCACCAGCACTCCAGACCGCGTCGCCACCTGCCCCGTCCCCGCACGCTACCGCATCCCCTTCCTCGTCTCTCCCTCTCGCTCAGCAACTACACCGCCTCGATCCTCTCCTCACCGAGCCGCCGCCACCTTCCTCTACCTCGCCAGACTCCCTCCCTCCTGGCCATGTTCCTCTAGCCGTCGCCGCCTCGTAACCATGTCGCCCTCGCCCTCTCCCTCTTGGAGCCCGCCGACTCCCTCTACCGCGACGCCAGGCTCTCTCCACCACTCTCTGCGTCCGCCGCCTTGCCCTGCAACCCCGGCGGCCGCCTCAGCCCTGTGAGCGCCCATGCGCGTGATCTCGCCTCCATGCCACCGCCATGGTCACCCGCCTCTGTCCTCACCAACGCTGGTGCCACCGCCCTAGGCCCTGCCGTCCTCCTCGCGTTCCTCTGTCTTGCTCACCGCCTGGCCTCCATCTCGATGGTGCCCGTGATGCTCGACCGTCGCCCGCCGCCTAGGGCCCCTGCTACTACTGGCTGTGCTCCTTCTTCCGTGTGCCGCCCGCGACCCACCAGGTCACTGCCTCGCGCGACCTCGCCTCCTGATGCCCCTGCAGCTCGGGCCCGTCCGAGTCAGCATCGCCAGCTCGTCGTCGCCCGTCGCGCATGTGCTCCCCCTCGCCTCCACCTCGCCCCTCTCCCGCTCAAGCTGTTGCGCCAGGCTGCCCCAATGTCGATGTCATGGTCCTCTACCCCACATGACATCATTCCGAGTCCACCTGGACGTCCTCTGTCGAGCCTTCGGGTGTTGGCCATCTCGTGTGTGTGCTGCAGGTACAGCCCCTGACGCCTACCTGCTCGCTCCTGGTACCCATGTGTGCATGTAGGAGCTCAAGTTAATATTTGTTTTTCTCCCTTCGATCGATGTCCCCCTGTAGTTTGGTGTTGACATAGTGGTGCTGCTCTTTAACCAAGCCAGTGAGATGTAGTTGGTGCCACCCACGACAAGATCTTCGACACATCCAGAGAGTTGACATCGACTCCGAGGACCACCGTGATAATTCAAGTTCATCATCACCACCGAAACCAGAACCCTAAGCTCGACGACACGGATCCAAATATCTCCTTCATGAACGCCAAGTTCCCCCTTCACGGAACCGGAAGACCGATCTCGTCGACCCGAACCATAGAACGCCAAGATCGTCGAGTCCTCTATGTGTGACCCCTTTCCAAGCCCCTATTTTTATAAATGATATATACTTGTTGTATTAAATCATTCATCTCGCATACATATCATTGTTGTTGGGAGGGTATTTAGGTGATTCACCTAAATTAAATATGGAGACTATATGCAGGCTATTCTAGTCTTATATTACCTCCAATTAAATTTGTGTAGTGAACCGATGTCATGTTTTTCCTTGCTAATTCAATATTTAATTTGCGGGGTAGTTAAACAACTTGAACCATAATACTTACTTGTCGGGATCTTGATCCCGCTTAATATTGATAACATAGGCCGCATATTGCCATGCCATACGTCATGTCATAAACATGTCGTATATTCGCCGTAGCACTAAATATTGCACCGTTTGTTCTTTCTAGTGATTTGCTTCTTCACCGGATAGGACGATGAGTGGTTGCGAGTTGCGACAAGCCTTCGGTCACCGACTTTGTCTCACAGGCGAGCATTCTCCCTTCTACCTACTTTGCATTATAGTCTTTACTTCCTTCCTTTGATCTATTGCTACCCTTATTATCGATGCTTTAGTACCGTACCCTTATTTACCTTCTCTACTATATAGCCTTGCTATCCTACTGCCTTGTTTGAGTAGCTAGTTTTGCCCTTGTGAGTCGTAGGCATTCTTAGTACCGCTCTCATATAGGTGCACCGTGATAACCGGATATGGTTGATCCTAAAATAATTAAATTGGTGATGTTGGTTATGGTTATGGTTTCACCTAATGATAAGGCCCCGACAGGGACCACCTTTGGGGACTGCTTGAGCTGACCTAGGACCCATTCATTCTACAATACTAGTTCTGAGTTGATCGTGCTAACCAAACGTGGGGGCCCCTGGGATTCCCCCCTCAACTATCGGTGCTATTCGTTTATCCAGAGGGTCACAAAATTGGTTTTCCATTTGGTGCATACGCATAATATGTCTTCAGACATGGGTGAGTTGGATATGTCTTCGGACTGGGTGATGATATGATTTGGTGGACAACCTGGGCATTGCATACATAAAAGCGGTGCATGCCGGCGGTTCAAGGGGACCTCTACAAGTTATCTTCTAGGGCCATTCGGTATAGTAGGCGCAAACGTTGTGCCTTCCATGAGAATCGGCGTACCTCTTGGTTGGTTCCACACAGTAGGTGATACCTTTGGATACACGCGTAGTTATGGGACAGTTCTTCTTGTGAGATTCCGAAGGCACGTGTATTATGTTGCCTGAAGGATTGAACACGCGTTTGGGTACAGTAGTGCACCCCTGCAGGATAAATCTTTTCGAGAAGTCGTGTGTCCACGGTTATGGATGCCTCAGGAGTACGGTATCATGATCATATATAACGCCACTAATGCTTTGCCTCTAATAGTATGATTAGTAACTAGCCTTATCAACTAAACACCTGTTTAATTAAAATTGCCACCGAGTGTGTTTCGCAAATGGACTTCCTTGACTGGTCTTCGAGGGGGAAACCTTTGGATGGGTTATGTTTGGTGCTTTATTATACTTAGCGTATAACGCTCTCTTATCTTGCTCTAATAGCCGAAGTTGTAGTGTGTCTATAAGTTAGATAGTGCAAGCTTTGCCGCCGCTGAGCCCACTATACCTATGTAGGCGAGGACCGCCGAATTCTAGCCTCGCCGTGTACTAGCCTCAGTACTGACCGCTCTCTTTCTGTTTTCCTTTGCCCTTTGTCGGGACCGTTTGGCTTTGACAGATATATGTGTGACGACGTTAGCAAGGTAACCCCTCTGGCTTGGCCTGGGCAGGGTTTATGGACACCACTTGGTTATTCTTCAGGACTCTTAGTCCAATTTGGTTCTTGTCCATACTCGGACACTATTTTGCTTTCTTCGAGATTTGTATCTTCGAATTGTATCATTTGTACTCTTGAATCATTGAGTCGTTGTTGTATATATATGTTTCTTGTGGACTCTGTTGTAAACTACTGTGATGTAACTGCTTGTAATCAAACCCCACCCACACGAAAGTGTCTGGTGGGTGTCTTTGAATCGCTTCTATGTGGGTTTTGGCGGGAAATGCTAAGATCTGCATAGACTCGATTCTGGGGAGTTACAAGTGATATCAGAGCAAAGGTTTACGATACCCCACTAGTCCAGCCTATAGGTTAACCTTGCCAATGGACATCGTCTAGTGTCAAAACTATTTTGCTACAAATGCGTTAGATAGATCTGATTAGTTCTGATTTTACTCCCTACCTCCATTCTTTCTCCTCTTATCTTTGTGTGTTTTAATCTAATCCCTTACCTTCTTCAAGTCTAGGATTTCTCGTAGTTGGGTTTCCGTCGTACCTTTAGGGTTTCACCTCCTTTCCTTATGTAATGGTGGAGCTACATCTGGTTTTCTTTCTATCTGATCTCTCATCATATGTTTCCGGTGTTGTGGCCTCTAAGATGACGATCCCATCCTATCTGGTTCTATTTTTCTGAAGTTTTCTATATACTGTATGTCAAGATCTTCAGTCTAAAATTCCTAGAGTTTAGTTGCACGATTCTCTATTTAGGTACGGAGTAATGCTTTGAGTGCGGGATGGAGTTGCGACCATACCACTACTCCTATCATTCTCTCTTGTACATTGATTAGCGGATCCATGCAATTTGACTCTTTCCATAGAAGTTAGAGGAATCCTTATCTTTGAGACCTTTACTTCCGCCTTTGCGTCTCCGGAGTGTTCTCTCGAAGAATGGGAGAAACAACCCTTTGTTGGTGGTGTCGATAATTTAAAGATGGAGCAAGAATTCCTGTTTGTGGTGTCGCGACCATCAACCCGATGCAAGAAGATCTGATCATCAAACCCTCCCCCCAGTGTCTTTGCTTGGATCTCGGGACAAGATCCTTTGTTAGTGGTGTCGAGTTGTAATGCCCGGGAAAATATTTCCCAATTAGATTTGCATGTTATTTGATTTTGTGCATCATCATGTCATCATGCATATTTTGCCCTGAAATGTTTTCGCCAAAAGCCTATTTTGTTTTCTAATTATCCCCCTCCTTTATTTCAAATTAAAACCCCAGTCTTTTTCGAATCTTTTATTTGTCTAAAATCTATTTACCAAAGCCTTTCTAAAAATAAAACAAATAAAATAAAATAAAAAAGGTTTTCCGGGGGAGGCAGCCAGCCAGCCCAAAGGGCCAGCAAGCCAGCCTACAACCCACAGACCAAACCATAGCTATCGAACCGTTCCTGATCTAGTACCACACCCCGCCGCCACCGCCAGCTGCAGCACACGCCGCCCCGCTCCTTACCTTGGCCCTACCAGCACTCCAAACCGCATCGACACCTGCCCCGTCCCCGCACGCTACCGCATCCCCTTCCTCGTCTCTCCCTCTCGCTCACCAACCGCCCCGCCTCGATCCTCTCCTCACCGAGCCGCCGCCACCTTCCTCTACCTCGCCAGACTCCCTCCCTCCTGGTCATGTTCCTCTGGCCGTTGCCGCCTCATAACCTTGTCACCCTCGCCCTCTTGGATCCCGCCAACTCCCTCTATCGCGACGTCAGGCTCTCTCCACCGATCCCTGCGTACACCGCCTCGCCATACAAACCCGGCAGCCGCCTCAGCCCTGTGAGCACCCATGCGCGTGATCTAGCCTCCCTGCCGCCGACATGGTCACCCACCTCTGTCCTCACCGACGCTGGTGCCGCCGTCCCAGGCCCTGTCGTCCTCCTCTTGTTCCTCTGTCTCGCTCACCACCTGGCCTCCATCTCGATGGTGCCTGTGATGCTCGACCGCCGCCCAGGGCCCCTGCTGCTGCTGGTCGTGATCCTTCTTCCGTGTGCCGCCCGCGACCCACCAGGTCACTTCCTCGCGTGACCTCGCCTCCTGATGCCCCTACAGTTCGGGCCCGTCCGAGTCAGCATCGCCCGCTCGTCGTCGCCCGTCACGCGTGTGCTTCCCCTCGCCTCCAGCTCGCCCCTCTCCCTCTCAAGCTGTTGCGCCAGGCTGCCCTGACGTTGATGCCATGGTCCTCTACCCCACATGACATCATTCTGAGTCCACCTGGACGTCCTCTGCCGAGCCTTCGAGTGTTGGCCATCTCGTGTGTGTGTTGCAGGTACAGCCCCAGACGCCTACCTGCTCGCTCCTGGTACCCATGTGTGCATGTAGGAGCTCAAGTTAATATTTGTTTTTCTCCCTTCGATCGATGTCCCCCTGTAGTTTGGTGTTGACATAGTGGTGCTGCTCTTTAACCAAGCCAGTGAGATGTAGTTGGTGCCACCCACGACAAGATCTTCGACACATCCAGAGAGTTGACATCGACTCCGAGGACCACCGTGATAATTCAAGTTCATCATCACCACCGAAACCAGAACCCTAAGCTCGACGACACGGATCCAAATATCTCCTTCATGAACGCCAAGTTCCCCCTTCACGGAACCGGAAGACCGATCTCGTCGACCCGAACCATAGAACGCCAAGATCGTCGAGTCCTCTATGTGTGACCCCTTTCCAAGCCCCTATTTTTATAAATGATATATACTTGTTGTATTAAATCATTCATCTCGCATACATATCATTGTTGTTGGGAGGGTATTTAGGTGATTCACCTAAATTAAATATGGAGACTATATGCAGGCTATTCTAGTCTTATATTGCCTCCAATTAAATTTGTGTAGTGAACCGATGTCATGTTTTTCCTTGCTAATTCAATATTTAATTTGCGGGGTAGTTAAACAACTTGAACCATAATACTTACTTGTCGGGATCTTGATCCCGCTTAATATTGATAACATAGGCCGCATATTGCCATGCCATACGTCATGTCATAAACATGTCGTATATTCGCCGTAGCACTAAATATTGCACCGTTTGTTCTTTCTAGTGATTTGCTTCTTCACCGGATAGGACGATGAGTGGTTGCGAGTTGCGACAAGCCTTCGGTCACCGACTTTGTCTCACAGGCGAGCATTCTCCCCTTTCTACCCATTTTGCATTTATAGTCTTTACTTCCTTCCTTTGATCTATTGCTACCCTTATTGTCGATGCTTTAGTACCGTACCCGTATTTACCTTCTCTACTATATAGCCTTGGTATCCTACTGCCTTGTTTGAGTAGCTAGTTTTGCCCTTGCGAGTCGTAGGCATGCTTGGTACCGCTCTCATACAGGTGCACCGTGATAACCGGATATGGTTGATACTAAGATAATTAAATTGGTGATGTTGGTTATGGTTATGGTTTCACCTAATGATAAGGCCCTGGCATGGACCACCGTTGGGAACTTCTTGAGCCAACCTAGGACCCATTCGTTCTACGATACTAGTTCTGAGTTGATCGCGCTAACCAAACGTGGGGGCCCCTGGGATCCCCCCTCAACTACCGATGCTATTCGTTTATCCAGAGGGTCACAAAATTGGTTTTCCATTTGGTGCATATGCATAATATATCTTCGGACATGGGTGAGTTGGATATGTCTTCGGACTTGGTGATGATTTGATTTGGTGGACAGCCTAGGCATTGCATACATAAAAGCGGTACATGCCGGCGGTTCAACGGGATCTCTACAAGTTATCTTCCAGGGTCGTTTGGTATAGTAGGCGCAAACGATGTGCCTTCCTTGAGAATCATCGTACCTCTTGGTTGGTTCCATACAGTAGGTGATACCTCTGGATACGCGCGTAGTTATGGGACAGTTCTTGTTGTGAGATTCCGAAGGCACGCGTATTATGTTGCCTGAAGGATTGAACACGCGTTTGGGTACAGTAGTACACCCCTGCAGGGTAAATCTTTTCGAGAAGCCGTGTGTCCACGGTTATGGACGCCTCAGGAGTACGGTATCATGATCATAGATAACACCACTAATGCTTTGCCTCTAATAGTATGATTAGTAATTAGCCTTATCAACTAAACACCTGCTTAATTAAAATTGCCACCGAGTGCATTCCGCAAGTGGACTTCCTCGACTGGTCTTCGAGGGGGAAACCTTTGGATGGGTTATGTTTGGTGCTTTATTCTACTTAGCGTATAGCGCTCTCTTATCTCGCTCTAATAGCCGAAGTTGTAGTGTGTCTCTTATAGTTAGATAGTGCAAGCTTTGCTTCCGCTGAGCCCACCATACCTATGTAGGCGAGGATCGCCGAATTCTAGCCTCGCCGTGTACTGGCCTTAGTACTGACCGCTCTCTTTCTGTTTTCCTTTGCCCTTTGTCAGCATCCTTTGGATTTGACAGGTATATGTATGACGACGTTAGCAAGGTTACCCCTCTGGCTTGGCCTGGGCAGGGTTTATGGACACCGCTTGGTTATTCTATAGGACTCTTAGTCTAGTTTGGTTCTTGTCCGTACTCGGACACTATTTCGCTTTCTTAGAGATTTGTATCTTCGAATTGTATCATTTGTATTCTTGACTCGTTGAGTCGTTGTTGTATATATATGTTTCTTGTGGACTCTGTTGTAAACTACTGTGATGTAACTGGTTGTAATCAAACCCCACCCACACAAAAGTGTCTGGTGGGCGTCTTTGAATCGCTTCGATGCGGGTTTTGGCGGGAAATGCTAAGATCTTCATAGACTCGATTCTGGGTGTTACACTCGTCTTCACCAGAAGGTGGCCACTCTCGAGGAAACCATCCATGACTAGGAGATCCAGCTTGAGGAGAAGGAACAAGAAGGTGAAGATATTCGTGGGGACATCCACTCTTACCTTAGTGATGATGATGACTATTTGGAGGACGTCGCCATGGAGTTCCACACCGACGAGGATGACACAAAATTCATAGATGATGAAGAAAACCACAGTTCTGATGATGAATAGTTGCACCTGAGCACTATCATAGGTGTGAGTTTGTATCCGGTCCCGATGTATCGTAGCTTGCCAGAATGGTTCTTAAAACTATTTGCTTAGTATGTGTGGTGTGTAGTTTGCACTGTGTTGCTTGGAATGAATGAATGAATGAAAAGGAGTTGTTGGATTTCAAACCTTAGTAATACTCAAAGTTTAAATCTTTTGAAAAAACCCATAAACCATACAAATTTCCCTCTTATCTTATGATCTATCTCAATCTTCAGATGACTCGTGGCAACCCTGGTGGAAGCAACTCATCCCAGGATCCAATGCTTCAGATTCTGCAGATGTTGGTTTCACATCGAGAGGGCGGTAGAGCCGACGTCAAGCCAATCTCGCCACTCTTCAGCAGATAGCCCAGATGGCCCACAACAATCAATGCCATGGAAACCAAGATCACCATGGATCCAAGCTCAAGAACTTCCAAAACACCAATCCTCCTATGTTTAGCAAGTCTGAAGAACCCTTAGATGCTGATGACTAGCTGCAAACAATGGAAAACAACTTAGAAGTTGCAGGAGTAGATGCTGCTAAGAAAGTACTGTTTGCCACCCACTATCTGGCAGGGTATGCAAGATCATGGTAGAATAGCACCCGTACAATGAACGGAGGAAAGATGATGACTTCGGAGGAATTCAAGCTCAAGTTCAGCAGGACCCGTGTGCCCCCAGGTTTGATCAAGAGGATGAGGGATGAATTCAAGGAACTGAAGCAAGGAAGAATGACTATGGTAGAGTACCATGACAGATTTCTGTCTCTAGCTAGGTATGCCCCTGATGAGATCAACACTGAAGCAACGAAGAAGGAGATATTCCTGAATGGTCTGCATGATGAGATGCAAACAGTGTTAGTCAATATTCCCTTTGACGACCTAAAAGCTCTAGTGGATTCTGCTATCCAGATGGAAGGAAAGATCAACCAAGCCAGTGAGAACCGTAAGCATCGTTTGATGCACCAGCCTGGACCCCACCATACCCCGAAGTACCACCCAACCCGTCTGCAGGATTTGCACCCAGAAACAACAGGCCACCAATGAACCGTCCGAACTTTCCCAATCGTGGCGGAGGAAACCCGAGGCCTGGAGGCCACAACAACAACAACAACAACAACTTCAACCGTGCACTGCCAAGGTCCAACAACAAGAACAACAACAACAATACGGCCCCAAGGACTGGAAACATTGTTGTGCCTGTCCCAGGGAAGGATAAGTCAATGATAACTGGCTTTGAATGCGGAATCACGGGTCACTACTCCAATGAGTGTCCCAAGAAGCTTGTTGCCATACCCAATGTCACTGCACCTGCCCAGTAGCAGCGCCGTGTTTATCCTAGAAAGAGGTTTGCCCCAGGAAACCCGCACAACCATACCGGCCGTCTGTTCCACATGAATGCTGAGGAAGCCCAGGAAGCGCCAGATGTCGTGCTAGGTATGTTTTCTGTTAACTCAGTACTTGCAAGAGTGTTGTATGATTATGTAGGATCGCACTCGTTTGTTACAGAAGAATTTGCATGCACTAGTAAAATTCAACCCACAAATTTGAAGCATGTTATGATAGGTCAAATACCCGGGTCAACCACCAAAGCTAGAAAATTTTGCAAGGCCGTACCTATCAAAATACATGGGATAGATGTTTATGCCAATCTAATAGTACTTGGAACAAAAGGTTTGGAAGTAGTACTAGGAATGGATTGGATGTCGAAACATCAAGGATTAATCGACTGTGCCAAGAAAGCCATAACCATGACTAGTAGCACCGGAGTATCTGTAGATCATGTGTCTAAGATGCTGCCCGTCAATTCAAAAGCAACAAGAGTCTAGTCAAATCAACCATAGACCAAGTCAGAGTAGTCTATGAATACCCCGATGTGTTCCCAGATGAATTACCCGGTATGCCCCCAGATCGAGATATCGAGTTTATCATTGAACTAGTTCCTGGAACTGGACCAATCGATCAGAGACCCTATAGTATGAACCCCGCTGAATTAGTGGAGCTCAAGAAGCAACTTGAAGACATGTTGGGAAAAGGTCTAATACAACCATGTGCATCACCGTGGAGATCACCTATTTTGTTTGTGGATAAGAAGGATGGTGCCAACTATTTGTGTACGGATTAACGGAAGCTGAATGATGTCACCATCAAGAACAAGTACCCACTTCTGAAGATAGAAGATCTGTTTGACCAGCTGACTGGTGCGAGAGTGTTTTCTAAGATTGATCTTAGAACTGGTTATCATCAACTAAAGATCCGTGCAATGGATATCCCAAAGACTGCTTTCACTACCTGATATGGATTGTATGAGTACAATGTCATGTTATTTGGATTAACCAATGCCCCCGCTTATTTCATGAATCTCATGAATAAGATTTTTATGAACTTCTTGGATAAGTTTATCGTTGTTTTTATCGATGACATTCTGATCTACTCCAAGTCGGAAGACAACCATGAACAGCACCTAAGAACCATCCTTGAAACACTTAGAGAGCATTAGTTGTATGCCAAGTTTAGCAAATGTGAGTTCTAGTTAAAGGAAGTAGGATTCCTAGGCCATAACTTGTCGGCAAGAGGAGTTGCCGTTGATCCTGCCAAGATTAAGGACGTTGAAGAATGGAAAGCCCCAACCACCCAAACCAAGGTCCGTGCATTTCTTGGATTAGCGGGATATTACTGCAAGTTTGTCGAAGGATTTTCAAGCATCGCAAGGCCGACAACCCAGCTATTGAAGAAAGACAAGAAGTTTGAATGGACGAAAAAATGTGAAGCAAGTTTTCAGGATCTCAAGAAGAGATTGATTTCAGCCCCAATTTTGATCATGCCGGATATCAAGAAGCCTTATGATGTATATTGTGATGCATCCAAGATTGGTCTCGGATGTGTGTTGATGCAGGAAGGCAAAGTCATATCATATCTGTCTAGACAACTGAAGCAACATGAGAAGAACTATCCCACCCATGACTTAGAATTGGTAGTCGTAGTTTTAACCTTGAAGACATGGCATCATTACCTCATGGTAACCGTTGTGAGATTTATTCAGATCACAAGAGTTTGAAGTATATTTTCACCAAGAAGGAGTTGAATATGAGGCAATGGAGATGGATAGAGTTAATAAAGGACTATGACCTTGAAATTCACTACCACCCCGGCAAGGCCAATGTGGTAGCAGATACTCTTAGTAGAATTCCGTGTAGATTAAACACTATGATTAAGGAAGCTCAGCCAAGTCTGCATGAGGAAATGGAGAATTTTAGAATGGAGCTAGTTAGTGAAGGATTCCTAGCCAGTATTGAATTTCAACCCACTTTGATCAGTTAGATAAAGGAAGATCATAAAGGAAATGCTAGTATTGATGGAATTAAGCATCATATCGGTAGAGGGAAGGTACGCGGATTCACTGAAGATGAAGAAGGAGTTCTGTGGTATAAGGGACGTATTTGTGTGCCAGCAGATTCAGAGTTGAAGCAAGTCATTTTGCAGGAAGCACATGATACTCTTTATTCTATTCACCCGGGAGGAATGAAGATGTATCAGGATTTGAAGGAACAATTTTGGTGGCACAAAATGAAGAGAGAAGTCGGAAGCTATATCACCAAGTGTGATATCTGTCAGAGAGTCAAAGCGGAACATCAGCAACCCGCAGGACTTTTGCAGCCCTTACAAATTCCAGAATGGAAATGGGATTCAGTTGGAATGGATTTTATCACCAGTTTACCTACATCTACTAGAGGAACTGATTCTATTTGGGTCATAGTAGATAGACTGTCCAAGGTAGCCCATTTCATACCTGTCAAAACCACCTATCAAAGCTCGAAGCTAGCGTAGTTGTATATCGCTAGAATAGTCAGTCTGCATGGAACCGCCAAGACAATTGTTTCAGATCGAGGAACCCAGTTTACCTCAAGGTTTTGGAAGAAAGTCCAAGAAGGATTAGGAACCAAATTGAACTTCAGCATAGCTTATCACCCGCAAACCGACGGACAAACGGAAAGGGTAAACCAGATCCTAGAAGATATGTTGAGAGCCTGTGTGTTAGAATATGGATCTAAATGGGAAGACTATCTGCCTTTCATGGAATTCTCATACAACAACAGTTATCAAGCCAGTTTACAAATGGCCCCATTTGAGTTTTGTATGGAAGGAAGTGCTGTACCCCCCTGAATTGGTCGCAAGTAGGAGAGAGTCAGATATTCGGACCTGACATCCTACGAGAAGCTGAAGAGAAGGTTCACGAGATCCTTGAACACCTCAAGACCGCTCAATCCAGATAGAAGAGTTATGCTGACAAAAGACGTCGAGACTTGACCTCCAATATCGAAGACTTTGTGTATCTCAAAGTTATCACCTTTGAAAGGAATGCATCATTTTCAACTCAAAGGGAAGCTTGCACCAAGATATATCGGAGCCTTCAAGATTTTAAGTCACCGAGGAGAAGTATCCTATCAGCTAGAACTGCCTGAGGAGATGTTAGCGTACATAATGTGTTTCATATCTGGTTACTTCGCAAATCCTTAGAAGTTCCAGAGAAGACCGAAGTTTTCAAGAACATCGACCACACAGCCATGGATATCAACAAGGATTTAACCTATCGTGAAGTACCCATTCGTATTTTGGAAGAAGCCTTTAGAACCACCCGGACCAGGAGTATCAAGTTTCTCAAAATCCAGTGGAGCAACCATACTGAAGAAGCTACTTGGGAGCGAGAAGATCATATTAGGACTGAGTTTCCAAATCTCTTTAGTTCCTAGTTTTTCTTGAATCTCGGGACGAGATTCTGTTTAAGGATGGAAGGTTTGTAACATCTCAAAAATATTAAACAAGATTATCAAATTCTAATCATCCAAAATTAGGGTTAACAAAAACTTTTAATCTTAAACCCTATATGAATACATGTGTGTTTATTAATGATGTATGAATGCTTGTTATGCCATGTTTGTTTGTTATATATGATAAGGATTAGTTTAAAGATGAAAACAATAACATCTATGTCATTTCCAACCCAAATCAAATAAGAAGACATATGATCAAATGGTCATTTCTGCCAAATTTAACCACTAGCCCACTTTGGGCATCTCTAGTAAAAGATTTCAAATAGAAACAATTCTAATTTCCCCCCTTGCTAGATCAAGTGGAAAATGAACACCGGTGAACTTTGCAATCTTACAGAAACCAATTTCAAATCCATTTGAGGGACATTTCAAAATTGAATCAAGTGTAGGTATCTAGATCACCATTTTTCAAAAACCACTCAAACCTCCACCACTTGACAAATCCCTGCAACCAGATGATACGTCCAAAACGTATTTACTTTCCCGAACACTTTTTGCTATTGTTTCTCCTCTAAACTTGTGTGATTTGGATGCAACTAACGCGGACTAACGCTGTTTTTAGCAGAATTGCCCCGGTATCTACTTTTTGTGCAGAAAATCAACTATCAGGAAAAATCCCGGAAAATATGCCAAAAATCCTATTTCACTAGAAGACTCCTGGAGCCAGAATACGAGATGGAGGGGGCTGGGCCCAAGCCACACCACCTGGCTGCGCGAGCAAGCCCAGGCCATGCCAGGGGGTGGTCTGGCCGCCCCAGACTGCCCCTCGGTCTCCCTCTTCGCCTATAAGTTGCCTTCTGACCTAAAAACTCTGGGGGGGTTCGACGTTTTTCCAGAAGGAGTTCCGCTCCGCCACCACCACCAGATTCCACGAAACAGCACCAGAAACTCCGTTCTGGCACCCTGCCGGGACAGGGAATTGGAGGAGATCATCGCCATCATCATCACCATCGCTTCTCCATCGACCATCCATGTTGCCCCCATCTATGAGTGAGTAATCCCCCGTTGTAGGCTATGGGGATGGTAGGGATTGGATGAGATCGTTCATGTAATGGCATCAGATTGTTAGGGCATGGTTCCTAGTATCTTTTATTAGTACTTTATGACTTTGTTGCGACTTGTTATGCTTAATGCTTGTCACTAGGGCCCAAGTGCCATGATTTCAGATCTGAACATGTTATTGATTCATAATGATAGTATTGTTTTTGGTCTTACCTGCAAGTTGTATACACACGTTGTTGTTCGGAACCAATGGCCCCGAAGTGACAGAAATCAGGATAACCAGAGGGAATGGCTTTGATGTGAGGATCACATGTGTTCATGGAGTGTTAATGCTTTGCTCTGGTGCTCTATTAAAAGGAGCACCTTAATTGCCAGTAGTTCCCTTGAGGCCCCGCTGCAAACGGGTCAAGGTGACAAAGATGTTGTGCAAGTTCTCATTGCGAGCACGTATGACTATATATGGGACACATGCCTAGGATTATCTAGTACTTGCTTTATCTTATTTATCTGCAATTGCCCTATGTTCTGATTGCTATGTGAATTGTCTTGTCCATGCAACGCTCATCCATCCATCCCTACGCCTACCGCACTCGAATCCTACTGTTTGCTGCTATTGTTACTGCTGTCTTTACTTTACTACTGTTGTTACTTTGCTATTTCTACTACAAAACTGTTGCTACTGATAAACTGCTATGAGCAAGATTGTTTCCAGGTGCAGCTGAATTGACAACTCAGTTGTTAAGGCTTATAAATATTCTTTGGCTCCCCTTGTGTCGAATCAATAAATTGGGTTTCACTTCCCTCGAAAATACTGCGATACACCCCCTATACTTGTGGGTCATCAAGACTATTTTCTGGCGCCGTTGCCGGGGAGCATAGCTTTATTTATCAAGTTCACTTGGATTCTCTATTGTTCGCTGCTCTCCATCCATCATGGGTAAGTCTTGTGATGGCAAGGTTCCTATTTTACCATCCACTACAAGAAGAGGTACGGTTCTGAACACCTCTGTTGCTCTTGATTCACCATCTGTTATGAGTAAGCTCGTTACACCACCACATACACATGCTACACACACTGCTACTACTGCTGAATCTAAAACTTCTGATGCTTATGATGCTGCTTCTACTGTGCTTGATAAGAGTGGTTCATTAGGTCCTTTCCTAGCTGCTACAATTGCTAGAACTATAGCTGGAAATACTGAAACTCCTAATGAAGATACTACTACACCTGTTAGTTCACCTGAGTCTAGTGAAAGTTATGATATTGAAGATGGTTATGTTGAGATGACCGATGAATTTATTAAGGAATGTAAAAACACCCATGATAGGAGCGCTGCTAAGAGTCTCCTTGAGAGGCGTACTATTAGACCCAAACTGTCTCCTATTGCTAAGTTTGCTGCTTCTCCCATAAACATTAAAGATAAAGATTATGATTTCTCTCTCGATCTATCATACATAGCTATTGTTGAGAAAGAACCTTTTTGTGGGACTAAGAATGAAAGTGCGGTAGCATATATAAATGAACTTTCTACCATGAGTGGCTTGTTTTCTGATGATATTAAGATGCGTACTTACTTTGTTGCTAAGATTTTCCCCTTTTCACTGAAAGGAGAAGCTAAAACTTGGTTTAGTAATTTACCTCCTGGATCTATTGATAGACCTGATTGCTTGATTAGTACTTTCCTGCAGAAATATTTTTCTCCAAGTGCTAGACATGCTATTTTGCAGGAACTTTTTGATTTTAAACAGAGAGAAAAAAGGTATTGCCCGAATCTTGGGCAAGGTTTTGTGCTTTGATTCATGCACAGGCTGGAAGTCCATTACCTAAGAATGAGCTTCTTGATATATTTTATAATGGACTAACCGAGGAATCTAGGACATACCTAGATAGTTGTGGGATTGTGTTTTCAGGAATAGGACTCCTAAGGAAGCTGAGGAATTAATGGCTAAAATAAGTAAGAACTATGAAGATTGGACTCCTCCTGAACAAGCTATACCTGAAGTAATTATACCTAAACCTACCACACTTGTGCCTATTCCATCACCTAAGAAGAGGGGAATTATTGAATTGAATGATGAAGTGATCAAGGAAGCTAAGAAATGTCTTAAGGAGAAAGGAATTAAAGCTGTAGATGTCAAGAATTTACCTCCTATTGAAGAGTTATGTAAGCCTATTCCCTACTCATCCACTATCGAGATACACTCTCTCCAACACTTTGATGAAGGTGATATCCCTTACTCTAAACCTCCTGATCAATGCTTAGAAGAATTCGATATCTTTATTGTTAAGCAAGATAATTTTAATAAAAGGGTGCAAAATCATCTAATGGAAAACACTAGAGCTATTATTGAGTTGAAAGATATTGTGGAAAGAACCTCTAATGATGTTAAACACTTTCAAATGGTTCAGACTCAAATAGATCAGCTCGTTAAAGTGCAGAAAGACTTGCTAGTTAATACTGCTAAAGAAAAACATGCTTATGAAATTAGAACTAGAAGTGGTGATGCTACCTAGGATCCTCTATATCCTGAGGGGCATCCCAAAAGAATTGAGCAGGATTCTCAACAAGCTGAAAATAGTGGCTCTACTCGTAAGAAAAGGAAAAAGAAACATAAAACTGTTGTAGAACCCTCTAAACCTGCTATAGATCCTAATAGTATATCTGTCTCTAATGCTGAAACTGAAAATGGAAATGAAGAAAATGAAGCTCCAAATGAAGAAAAAGTTGAAGAAGAACCTGAAAACCACACTAAGAATACTAAGTACACTAAAGAAGATTTTATTGCTAAGAAACATGGTAGTGAAAGAGAACTTGGGTCCAAAAACCTATGCCTTTCCCTGATAAGAAACACAAGCCAAAGGAAGATGAACACTATAATAAGTTTTGTGAGTGGATGTAACCTTTATTCCTGCAAATTCCTTTGACTAATGCTATTAAATTGCCTCCTTACTCAAAGTATATGAAGGATATTATCTCTAATAAAAGGAATATCCCTAATGAAGAAATTTCTACTTTGCTTGCTAATTATTCCTTTAATGGTAAGGTTCCTAAGAAACTTGGAGACCCTGGGATTCCAAATATCCCTTTCTCTATTAAGAATAGTTATGTTAGAACTGCTTTGTGTGATTTGGGAGCTGGAGTTAGTGTTATGCCTTTTTCTCTCTATAAGAGGCTTCAACTAGAAAAATTAATACCAATTGATATATCTTTGCAAATGGCCGATAAATCTACCACTATTCCTGTTGGTATATGTGAGGATGTACCTGTTCAAGTGGCTCATAATTTCTTCATATTAACTGATTCTGTTGTGCTTGAAATGCATGAAGATGATAATATGTCTATTATTCTTGGGAGACCTTTTCTTAATACTACAGGAGCTGTTATTAATTGTAATCAAGGAAAGGTGACTTTCAATGTTAATGACAAGGAACATACTGTCTATTTCCCCAAGAAGATTGAAAGGACTTATGGTTTGAATTCAATTGAACATGTTGAGGGCATTCAAGTTGGAGAAATATATTGTCCCATACCAAGAGAAAAATTTGAAATTATTATGATAGGGACCATTGCTATCAAGATTGAGGTAACATAACCATTAGTGGGATACAAAGTTTTGTCTCACATGGAATTGTTTTGGTAACAAGACCTGATCAACCTTGTTAACAAAAGGATTTCATTGAACAAGACAATGTTTTCACTATGATTATCTCCGCTTACTTCTATTACTACCCATTTTAGTTTTTGTTTTCGTTTAGTTTTCTTTTTGTTGTTTGTTGCTTGCATGTTAGAGTGTCTTAGAACTCCTGTAGTTCTAGCCTTGTTTTGTCATTGCATCATTTCAAAAAAAAATTGTCTGTCAGAAATCATTCATCTATGCCTGAAAATTGCCCAAAAATAAAGTGTCTCCAAAAATCCCAGAAAATTCATATTAAATTTTTACGTGAAAAAAGGGGCAGAGGAGTACCTGGGAGGTGCCAGGGGGACCCACCAGGCAGGCTCACCACCTGGTGGCGCGGCCTCCCCTGGGTGGCGCCATGCCATGGTGTGGGCCACCCCTCCCCCTCCACTAACTCTCTCACCTGCCACTTTCTTCTCTCTCCCGAGTAAGCTCCAGTTCATTGCTCAAAATCACGTTCTTTCTGTGCTTTCTCTCGATTTATTTGATCTCCTTGTTCAGCCCATCTCTGTTGCTGAAATTTGGAGCATTTGTTCTCCGGTATGTGACTCCTCCCCTTGTCCAAGTAGATTTGTGTTTAGTGGATTATATCTTGAGTATTTTGCTGCTGTAGGTGACAGGTTATGAGAGCTTGAAAGCTTGTTTCATGCTTAGAGATATAGTTTTGATGCATGTTTAGGCCTCTTACAAGTCCCTATGAGTAGAATCCTTCATTATATTTACTTTGCAATCACTTGTTTAATAGGTGTTTAAATTTCAGAATAGAAGATGAATGAGCATCAACTAAACCAACATGAAATATGTGTGCCTGAGGTCATGAAGGTCCACCAGGAGGAGGAAGTTTTTCCTTCCATTTACCCATGTTCTGAGTTCATGAGAGCTGCAGGAATTCTCCAAGATTTCCACACTTTGGTTTCTAATGCGGGGTTGGAGCACTTTTTGGAAGATGAACCTTGTCAATTTGTGAAGCTAACCATGTCTGTGGTGCAGGACTTTCAATTTAGTCACTCCTTGCCTAACCCCATGGTCCACTACAAAATTTACAATATTGCTGTCAACCTTTCTCTCGATGACTTTTGTGCAGCTATTAAGGTACCTCAATGGGGATCATGTAGAAGGATTAAGGAGCGACCTGAACCACTCATGGATTTATATGCAGAAATTTGCCAAGGGAGCAGCTTCTCGAAGGAGAATGGAAAAATCCGTAACATTCATCTTCCCTCCATTCGCTACTTTGCCTACTTTATTGCCAAGTGTGTTCTTGCTAGGAAAACTGCCAATAAGTTATCTTCATATGATCTAGCATTTATCTCTGCTGCTCTTAAACGGGATAGGTCTTACAACTTAGGTGCTTTGATAGCTTTCCGTCTTGCTGCTAACCGTGAGAAAGGTGGAATTTGTGGAGGCCTCATTGCTTCTCGTTTACTAGCATTGCATGGTTTAGTGCCTCATCATCTAGACCTACAGTTCCCCATAGAAAGGCTTGATTTTAATTCCATGATACAGCATAAATTTGTTTCCTCGTGGACTAGTTTGAATGAGCTATCTTATGAAATAAACTTTCTCAAAGGTGGTTGGAGAAAGAGCAAGTCCGAGCGTGTTGTTCTTTTGCCTGCACCTGTTTTGTTTAACCTTGATAACAGGGAAGGATGGTCCCTCACTGAGGAGGAGCTTGACACGTACTTGGGAGAGCTCTCCCAACAGGAGCAAGACACTAGAAGGGAGGTCACGGATGATTCGGTCCAGCCCTCGAATGAGGGGGAGTCTTCATATCAGTAGCCTGCTTATGATTGGGGAGCTTCTTCTTCTTCCCACGGGCCCAACTACGACCATTCTTATCATGATCCTCCTGCTTGGAACCCTTACCCGCATCTAGATTGATACCCACTTAGGCCAAAAGCCTAAGCTTGGGGGGAGGTATGCCGACACCGCACTCATATCTTTATCATGTTGCGATGGTACTTTGTATATTCATGTTTCGTTCTCTTTTTAGTTTTCGTTCTTTCTTTTGCTTTTGCTTTCTAAAACACAAAAAGACCAAAAATATTTCTATTGTTTCTCTTTGGTTTGCTTCTTCTTCTTTTCGTCTTGGTTTGTTTTTCCCTTTTTGCTTTGTTTGAACTATTCGAAAAAACCAAAAAGATTTTGCTTTCCTTGTTTTTTTTCTTTTTTGGTTCTTGTTTTAAAAATCAAAAACAACAAAAAAAAATTGTCGTTCTTCTTTGGTTTTGTGAGTTTGTTACAGAGTTCAGCAGTCCTCAGTGGACATTGGTTTCATATTATTATTCAAGCCACACAAGTGAAGAGCAATAATGAGGATTAATGACAACTTGAGGCATGGTAAGAGGCTGGTAACGAACTCTACTTGTTTTCATTTTTGTACATATACTCATCATTGTGGGCATGCTTAGCCTATTCGTGTAGGGTGTATGTTATCTTTGGACGCTTAGTAGTTCTTGCTTTCGTATGATTAGTTCCAGCTTGCTAATAGTTTGTAGCATGTCATATGAATGTTTGCTTGCATTACTCTATTCATAACTCGGTATGACACCGTGGTATCCTCCTCTGAATGTTTCATTTGAATTGACTTGGCACATGCTCACGCATGCATATGACTGAAACAATCAGTTAAGCCTCGATGAATTATTTTGCCTTGAGGGTCTTGAATCACTTTCATGCAATGTTTAGTCCTGTTTTGTTGCAAGCATGATTATGACAGCTATTGCTCTCTCGTTTGTCGCTCCCTTACTATTGCTAGCCTTCACTTTCACTGAGTATTTTACTCATGTTTCGAACTCCCTAAAACCAAACATTGCCAAAGTGTCCACCATACCTACCTATTAGCATCATTTGCTATTTCCGTGCATATTCAATATGCCTTGTTTTCTTCCGAATAAGATGTTTGCTTGTTATGAGAAAGTTAGTTAGTAAAGCTCTCATGAACTTGATGGCACACTTTATTTTCTGCGCTTAATAAACCTGAACCATTGTGACTGTCCATGAAAGTTATATGCTTGCAAATTATAGGCTGGGGATTAGCAGAACCGTGCTGCCACGGGGAACGCTTTCAACACTTGTAAATATATACCCAGTTGATACCATGCTCTTTTGTTTACGGATGTCGTCGGTGTGAAATAAAAGGGGAGCTTGTAAGTCCATGGAGTTATGTATGCGTGTTAGAGAAACGCTTGGGCCGCTGGTCTAATCCATGCTGATATGGTGGAAACCTGTAGCATAACCATAATGACATCTATGAAGCATTCTTCTTATAAAAAAGAGAGATGGATATTGAGAAAAAGAAAAAAAGGAGATTTATGAAAAAAGGAAAGAGAGAAAAAAGCACCATTTTCCCATGGTAAATAAGAAGATTGCTGAGATACTCATTGTCTGCTTGCCTTCTCATTTTGATATGGGGATTCTTTTGTATCATCGGGCAGGGGGTACCCTATTAGCGGTTCTATATGATACGCACGTATTTACAATGACAAGAACTTACCGGTAACTAAAGTTGAGTAGCATGAGGAGCGGCCCTCGTACTCAAGGGACTTGGGATTTTTAGTTTATAGTCTGCCAAGCATATAACACAGACTGGACCTCACTTTTACCTTAACCACATTAAAGATGCTTATGATAGGGGCAATGAGAGCTCAAAGCTAATGATTACCATACTTTCAGCATCTCGAAGCTTTTCAAATTATTCAAAACCTTTTCTTTTACTTGTTGAGTCTCCACACATTCTTTGAGCACCTTCTTGAGAGCATAGTTGTCATTCTTTGTGCTTGTCTCAAAATTTGATTATTTGTGTTATGAATTTGATGCTTGTATCTTTGATATCTTTACTTCTAGTCTTCACCTGAACTTCAGAGGTGCCTTGGAATTCATAATCAAAGGCAAGCGAGATACCACTCTGTCATACCTTGTTATGAGCATTGTAATGTTGCTTATGTTTATTCTTCATGCTACTTATTATTTTTGAGTTGGAATCTCTTCATAGCTTGTAATGCCTATTAAGTAAACTTAGTTGCATACTCCTCATTATGAATTGTCTAAGTAGTTGATCACATGCTAAGAATATATACATCATATGAAGCAAATGTGTTCGTGAAAGTTCTTTTATCGCACTCAGTTTTCAACTGAATTGCTTGAGGACCAGCAATATGCTAAGCTTGGGGGAGTTGATACGTCCAAAACGTATCTACTTTCCCGAACACTTTTTGCTATTGTTTCTCCTCTAAACTTGTGTGATTTGGATGCAACTAACGCGGACTGATGCTATTTTCAGCAGAATTGCCCTGGTGTCTACTTTTTGTGCACAAAATCAACTATCAGGAAAAATCCCGGAAAATATGCCAAAAATCCTATTTCACTAGAAGACTCCCAAAGCCAAAATACGAGACGGAGGGGGGCTGGGCCCAGGCCACACCACCTGGCCGCGCAGGCAAGCCCAGGCCGCGCCAGGGGGTGGTCTGGCCGCCCCAGACTGCCCCTCGGTCTCCGTCTTTGCCTATAAGTTGTCTTCTGGCCTAAAAACTCTGGGGGGGTTTCGACGTTTTTCCAGAAGGAGTTCCGCTCCGCCGCCACCACCATATTCCACGAAACAGCACCAGAAACTCTGTTCTAGCACCCTGCCGGGACAGGGAATTGGAGGAGATCATCGCCATCATCATCACCATCGCTTCTCCATCGACCATCCATGTTTCTCCCATCTATGAGTGAGTAATCCCCCGCTGTAGGCTATGAGGATGGTAGGGATTGGATGAGATCGTTCATGTAATGGCACCATATTGTTAGGGCATGGTGCCTAGTATCTTTTATTAGTACTTTATGACTTTGTTGCGACTTGTTATGCTTAATGCTTGTCACTAGGGCCCGAGTGCCATGATTTCAGATCTGAATATGTTATTGATTCATTATGATAATATTGTTTTTGGTCTTACCTGCAAGTTGTATACACACGTTGTTGTCCGGAACCAATGGCCCCGAAGTGACAGAAATCGGGATAACCGGAGGGAATGGCTTTGATGTGAGGATCACATGTGTTCACGGAGTGGTAATGCTTTGCTCCAGTGCTCTATTAAAAGGAGCACCTTAATTTCCAGTAGTTCCCTTGAGACCCCGCTGCAAACGGGGTGGCAGGACAAAAGATGTTGTGCAAGTTCTCATTGCGAGCATGTATGACTATATATGGGACACATGCCTAGGATTATCTAGTACTTGGATGCTTTATCTTATTTATTTGCAATTGCCCTATGTTCTGATTTCCATGTGAATTGTCTTCTCCAAGCAACGCCCGTCCATCCATCCATATGCCTACCACACTCGAATCCTACTGTTTGCTGCTATTGTTACTGTTGTCTTTACTTTACTACTGCTGTTACTTTGCTATTTCTACTACAAAACTGTTGCTACTGATAAACTGCTATGAGCAAGATTGTTTCCAGGTGCAACTGAATTGACAACTCAGTTGTTAAGACTTATAAATATTCTTTGACTCCTCTTATATCGAATCAATAAATTGGGTTTCACTTCAATCAAAAATACTGCGATACACCCCCTATACTTGTGGGTCATCACTAGAGACTCCTAAGAATGTGACCAACACACCCACCAAAAATAATTTGAAAACTCAAATGTTCATCTCATGCGGCCATTTAATCAAACACTTAGTAGGCAGAGTATAACTATACGAACTATCTACTGTTTTGATCAATCAATTGCTCACCATTGTACTCCATTCAACCCCAATTACTAGCCCATGACCATCCCCAGTACCCAGCCGTGCAGCTAGCAATGCTCACTCGCTCCACTGACCAGTGTCATGCCGTACCCGAGCGTGCCATGCCGGTTGTGCATGGACACGACGCCACACGCCGCGCCGCCCTCTACCATGACCACGAGGAGACAGGCGTGACCTCACCGCACCCCCTAGTGCACGCCTCGACCAAAGACAAGCAGTGGAGAAGCCAGTAGCGCCGTGTCCATTTACCTCTCTGCCATGCCGAGTGCACGCCAGAGCTTCAAGCCATTCCCGCGCAGCCACGCTGAACCTTGCTCTCTCCTTGCGTACCTGCACTCGCCACGTCACCCGCAATCTCCCAGACACGACCGTTCGCCGTCGCACACCCTGTGACTACCGTACTCCATGACGAACACTGCAGTACCCAGACAGAGGACGAACGTCTCCCGACCGATTAAGACCGCCTCTCGTCGTGCCACTATGCGCATGACGATCGCCGCAGACCACCGCGTCGACCTATCCCCTCTGCCATGTTGATTGCCCTCTGTAGCAACGTCACCGACGAGCTCGAGCCATGCCGCGCTGCTCCTCTCGCTGGTGTATAAATAGGACCGTCCCCCAGCCTCCAAAGGCACACCATTCTACTCCCCTCTCACTCAGAAACACCCCTAACCATTCCCCGGAGCAAGGCGAGCACCACATCGCCGGAATTTCGCCAGAGCACGCCACTGCAGTGAAGGAAAGGAGTCGTTGATTGGAGCCGCCCCAGGAGCCGCCACGACCACCATTCGACTCGCCATCATCTACCAGCCTGTTCGCCCCCATCGTCGGACTTAGCTAGAGCCCTGGTAAGCCTCTGGCGACCCCCGCCAGAGAGCTAGGTTTAGAATCTCCCGCGCGCCATTCACCGGAGACGACGACGCTCAGCCGTCGATCTTGTTCTAATCGCGTGGCCTAGATTCACCCATACCATTTCGCTTAGAACCGGCCGCTGACACGTGGGACTAGCCTGCGTGCAGCCCATCGCGTATTTCAGCATAGCCCGGTGATTCAAACTTAGATTTTCCATTTAATTCAAAACCCTATTTTGCCAGTGATTTCAAAATAGAATTAAACGAGATTTACTGAACCAAATTGCATGATTCCAATTTTGTTAGAAAGGTATTGCAAATTTCTACACACTCCCATTGGATTCAAACCATTTGAAATTATAGATAATCCATGGTAAAAATAACAAGACAGAGACTTTTCCAAATTCACACATTTTTATAAAATTAACCATAAATGCTTTTGAGTTGAATACAACTCTCAAAAATCACATTTGCCATGATCTATCTGAATATATAAAAATATTTAGTTTTACATGAAGTAAGCTTGCACTAGTATTAAAAGAATGCTATATAGTCATTTCTAGTCATATTAATGCTATTAAATTGTAATATTCAACTTTGTAATATATGCCAACATCTTTAAATCACATTCCCATGTATTGGAATATGTGATGATGACGTGTGTCAATATGATCCCATATTTTAATTAGAGGATATTAAATCTTAAGTATTTTTCAATGAGTAGAAATTGCTTTTCTAAAATAAGATAAAGAAGAATATGTCCATATTTCATGTGATAATTGAGATGATGCTAGATCATCTAGTGTGAACCTATGTGTGCTAAATAGAAGTAGATAAGTATTTTTTGGTGATTGTGTACCTCGTATTTATTTATAGACGCTAGTACCGACCCAGGGTACGAAGAAGAGGAGTTCTACGAAGACGAAGAAGGGAACTTCGACAACTGCACTAACCAAGGCAAGCCATCCTATGAAAGCTAGCCATATGCAAGCTAGCATATGCAAGATACATTATGCACTCTATTGGGATACAGCTTTGATTATACCAATCCCATGTTTTACTTACAAGCTTTATCTTTTCTTTCCCTTACTAAAGTTTCTAAAATAGTTAATTAATTGGTGATTACTGGAAAAATAGGATAGATGCTATCAAGAGCATAGAACTAGGTTTGGGCTAGTTACAATTGATTAGCACCCCTCCATAGTGACACCATCATTAATAGTTGCTAGTGCTAAACTAATATGGATCACTTTAGATGGGAACACTTGGAGAAAATGATTATGAAAACCTTGGAATGATGAGTCATTCTATTGAAATGTTTTGACATGTGTTGTTAAACACACTAAGTTGAAGATGATACTGAATAAAAATGTGCCTTGACTTTGATAAAAACTGATGGTTGGGTTCAGATGCGATACCATTCCAACTTTACCGTACAGCCACAATACCTGAGTTGGGTAGGGCTTAACTAGAAGTTTATATGCCTTAGTATGGGTTCCCTTGCGGAAAGGGGTTGAGCCGAGGCTACCTCATGAATATAAATGTCCACCTATGCAGTTCCCGGGATGGTAGATGGCCATGGCTGGGAGGCCAAACTCATAGGGGAGGTGCCTATACTAGGGTGTGTAATTGAAAGGTTAGGATTGATTATCCGCATACCAAGTATGATGATCCAGGGTTATCCCTGATGGATGTATCGAATTTTGTGGTGAAAGTGTACCACCTCTTCAGAGTGTCAAACTATTCAAATAGTCGCGTCCGCGGTCATGGACAGTTGGATGGCCATACTGTTCCGTTGTTAGATGTTTTCAAAATGACTTGTGACTTGAAAGATGACTTTGACTTGACCATAACAGGGTTGTGTACATGAAGCTAGGTTCCCACTTAAGTAATCTAGATAACTAAATTAGGTCTTTACTACTAAGTACTTCTGAAATAAAATTAGCTTATTGCAAACAAGCTTAGAGCTTAGGATTCCTACTAGAAATTTCTTACTTACATTAGTGATAGTTTGCGAGTACTTTAAGAGTACTCATGGCTTTGTCCCTGACTATTCCCATGGCCAGACTATGGAGAGGACTATCCGAAGGATGGACAGCAAGATGTCTATGATAACTAGGATCATCTCCCATCGTTAGTATTGCATGTGACAATGATGATGGAGTCTACTACATTTATTTCCGTTGCTTTGATATGTATTCAGACTTGATCATGAGATCAACTATTTCTAAGACTATTATGGTTTGTAATGGATGATGTATTGTGGTACCAATTTTGTTAAGTCTCGCAAAAATGGTAATCCTGGGATTGCAATGTACGGCTTAACAGGCATCTGGACTTATAAATTCGGGTGTTAACAGTGATCTTCTTTGTTGTTGAGGTATGTGTCGTAGTCTCCTGATAAGTTCCTACGTTGGAATAGTTAGCTTTCTTATGCTTTGGTGAAGAGTAGTTCACGACAATGAGCTTGAGCGACTCCGTGTAACCCTTCCCATGAGGTTTCTTGGCTTCTTCTTCATATTCAGGCTTCACCAAGCCAGGTAGTCCGGCTGCTTCCACCCCCTCTTCGATTGCTCCATGAAGATCTAGAACTCCTCGTCTTCAGAATCATCATCATCGGAATCATAAGTGTACTGCTTGTTCTTTGGGCTTAGATCTTGAGCTTCGCGATCATCGGCTTCAATGGAGGAGGTCTGGAAACTATCCCACGAACAATCCATGAGGTTTAGAGGCTTTCCTTTGCCTTGAATTGAGTAGCACATCAAATAGATTAGATCTACTAGTCATTAACCTGTGCAACTACACGGGCTAGTTCTTTTAGGAAAATATTGGTATTAATATTTAACAACATTTCTTATGTGTGAATATTTCAATCGAATTGGAACTGAAGAGAATTATTCAAGGTAGTTTTGAAATATACCTTCTAGAAGACATAATTGTTTCATGGTAATCGGTAAGATTGAAATTTATATATTTCCTTATTTGGTTCTTGATTAGAATATATGTATTATGTTATATACATTATATTACCAACATTTTTGTTTCTCATTTCTCTTAATACTGAGCAACTTCAAATTTGAGCATCATTAACATTTACATATCTGCCTCATTAAAGATAAGATTTTACTGCCTATAGAAATTGATCACAACAAAATAGTTTATCTCATGTAATATATAAGTATGCTGATCAATTCATGGTCTGAATCCTTAGCCAATTTATCAAAAGGCTAGATTGACTCTCTAAGGTAGAAGGTTGAAGATAGAAATCAATATGTTGACCAATTCAAAGGCATCCGAGCAGTACATTAAATACTTGCATAATATTAATCAGAGTAGTAAAAATATCTATAGATGAATGGTTGATTACTCAATGGAAGGATATTCATGTATAACGTTTCTTTGAAAAACTCCATGAAACACTTGTCTTTGACTAAATGGAAGGATATTCATGTTATTTACCTCTTGCTGTCGACAGTAATTACTCTGGACCACAAATAATATACTTACATCAAGCACGTTGGATTTTCCCCATTCAATTCAAATTCTATTATTTGAAAATACGTTATTTTAGTTAGTATATAAAATTAAGGTAATGAGTTAGAGGGAAAGAGGAGAAACATTAGCCAAAGAAGTGCAAGTGGAAACCAATTATATGAATATCAAGTTGGTACCATAACAGCGTGAGCTTTTTCACCACTCCTCGTGTGGTAGAGAAAAGCCAAAACTTCAACAACGATGATCTGACCGTGTGACAATCTCTTTTGAAGAAAAGGATTTCTTTTAGAAAAAATATTTTGCAATATAGAAGGAGCATCTTAAAGATCAATAAGGTGTAAAAGTAAAATCACAGGAACTTACCTCACTGCAAATTTGGTGGAGAGATTTCGGCAGAACCAAATACTCCAAGCATCTACATTAGTGATCTCCATAAACAAAGGTTTATTGATGGCTTGCTTCAGAGATAACAGATTAGTTCTGCAGTCAGACTTGAAAGGAAATTCAAGGTCAAAGATATTCCATCAGGCATTTGTATATTGCCAATTGAAAGAAAAGCTGAGCTCTTGAGTCTGACTCGAGTGTATGGAGTCCACACATCACACGGTATTATAATTGCATGAAGAAATTCTTCATCTGTAGCATGACTCTAGTATGCAACCTGACTATCTAGAGGTAATTACATACTAACAAAATTTTCAACTTAAGATAAACAGAGAAATCAGGTTGTCATTGTCAACTTGCCATGTTGTTCGAAGGTTGGACTGTCATCCGGTGACACCGGCCGTTGTGCATCCTCTCCTCCTTCCAGTAATGCTTAGCATCTTCTTTTCTAAACCATCATGGGGATTGACTGGCTTAAAAAGAGAAGAATGATCACACCATGGTAAAGTAAGAATCTGAGTATCTAGAAAACAAATAGAACATGTGCGGAGATACAAAATTTTGAGAGAAAGAGGATCAGCGAGAGGCTGGAATAGGATCATGAATTGTTTAATATGTTCATGTCGTGCTTCCTTGCCGTGCTTGCTATCGCTCGCTCTTTCTCCCTTCGTATGTCCATGACATCGCTCCTGCGTGTTCTTAATTCAGTTTATTGCTGTTAAGGATCACCTCATGCACCTGATACTCCACCGATCGATTCATCGCCACTCTATAGTTCTTCCCGCAGCCACTGTTCATCTTGCAGAGAGTGCCTAATTTGGGGCGTTGCAGAACTTCAAGACTGGTGCCGCCGTCATTGACGTAGATCGATGAGAGACGCCACAAAAAAAAGCGCGAGTAGACATCCAGTCGATTCTCTTTGCAGATGCCCTTCTGCCTTCTGCTTTGACCTTTGGGACTGGGACATCAACTGCCGGTGGCATGGTAACATGGAGTTCCTCACCAGAACATAAACATCATATTCTTGGCATGTTAATTAGAGCGATCTGATTATTGTGAGAAAGCATGTTTGCTTCATATATCCTTTTCTTGTAGCAGGACTCTTGAGATAAAATAACTAAGCGACCACGTAGTGTAATATTTCAGGACTCTAGCAAATAACTTCACGATCCTACATTAGATCTTGACCGTAGAAGTTAGATCCTTTGGCTATTTTATATGTGTTTTCCTAGGATTAACGTGGAGGCTCGAACGGTGTCTCCAATTAGTAAATATAAGATATAAGATTGATATAAGAGAGAGATGGACCTCTAAAGTGACTTATTAAGGGTTAGAAGTAGCGAGAAACTCATATTAGAAGAAAAAGGGTCGTCCAAGAAAAAGAATCCTAACAAATATGGAAACAAATAAGTGTAAAACAAGTAAATTTGGGTCATAACGACCAACTGGTACCCCGCCCATACGGCGCGCCTGTACCAGGTCGTTTCCAAAAACAACATGGTACGAAGTCGGTAATAGTCAACCTACTAAGTGGTACGGGCCGGTTCCGCCCGTAGTGCCCGTCCGTACTGACTTTGTGGCTCTTTTTTTACACAAATCAAAATTAGAAGAAGGGTACAGAATAGATAACGACCAGCCGTAAGGGGGGCTGCGCCCGTACGGTGCGGTCGTACCAATTATGTGAAACCGAAACCAAGGCACCAGCGGGCTTAACGACCAGCGGTACAGGCGGATCCGGCCATACCGCCCGCCCGTACTGATCTCGTAAGACCGGCAATGAACTTAGAAAAACGAAAGGAATTCAGATATGCAAAAAGAAACAATATAAAAAATATCCAAAACAAAGATAAATTCAGGATTTCATAAGTTACGATCATCGAGGGAACATGAACTCATTTGAGCATCTTTGTCTTCCTCTCTTCGAATAAAACTGGTTGCATAAAATCACCAAAACCATTGTAAGAATAAATATAAAACTTTCTTTTTGGTAGTGTGGTTCCTACAGGTATATACACGGATGACACCTTCTTAGGATGAGCAACTTCTTGAGTGTCCATGAATGTTTCATCCATCTCTTCCTTTCTTTGTAGGATCTATAAATCAAATTCTTCCAAAAGTAAAGTCCAACGAATAATTCTTAGCTTAACCTCAGGTGTGGAGTCAAGATTATCATCTATTTCGGCCTTTTCTATGTCTTGGAGGACACTATTATTATTGACTAAACTTCTTGCTAAATCATCTTCAGGAGTCTCGATAACTATTGAGGCTAAATTTACGATATTACCTTCTTCCTCATGTTCGTACTCATCATCATCCAATTCTTCAATAGCCGGCTTATGGTCAAATTTAGAGAAGTGAAAATCCGTCTTCTCTTCACCAAACTTGAGAGACACAGTTTGTCTTTTGCAATCTATGTTTGCTCCTGTGGTATTTATAAAAGTTCTTCCAAAAATGATGGGACAATAAACATCAGTGGGCATATCGATAAGCACAAGATGAATGGGATACTTATATGCTCCAACACAAACTGGAACATTTCTAATTACTCCCATAGGGACTCTGAGTGTTTTATCTGCAAGCATTATAGTCATATATGTATCTTCTAGATCGGCTGCAGTTAATTAATTTTGAATTTTTAAATAAAAATTGAAAGGGATAACGTTAACACCTATACCAATATCACAAAGGCCATAATAGGAAGTTCCTCCAAAAGTGCATGGGAGAATAGGCTTACCAACTTCTTTAGCTTTTACCTTTCCTTCAACGAATTGCGAAGCTTCAGTATCTAGCTCAATTACGTTGTAGTGTGCAAACATGGTTAAAATATCTTCCTTTATTGATGCCTCTGCCTCTTGTACATGTTCTTCTTCAGTTTTTCTTCTTTGTGTTTCCTCTTCCAACTCCTTGAGAAATAGTTCTTCTTCTTTGCGTTGATCCTCTAATTGCTGAGCCATCATATGCTTTCTCACTGTCCTTGGGAAAGGAAAGGGTTCAACATATGGGGGTACCTCCTTTAATGGCTTGACAGAGGCCGTGATTATTGGATCTTCTTCTACAACTAGCTTAGGTGGTGGAGTATAATGGAGCCAGTCTTTCTTAGGAGCCTCAATATGTTCTGTAAAAGACTAAATGATTTGCAAAATAATATCATCACCAAGTTGCAGTTCATTAGCAGTGTTTTTACCTTACCGGAGTGTTTATAAGCATTGCGACAATCATATTCAATTTCTATACCTCATTTGCCTCCTAAATCAAATCCCCATGTTTCTCTATTATGGCGAATTCATTCTAAAAGTTCCCAAGCTTTAATTATAGTTAACTCCATGGAAGAGCCTCCTAAATTCATGTCAAGCTCATGCTTAATTTCTTGATTAAGTCCTCCATAGAATATATGCAAAACATACCATTCAGGTAAATCATGATGGGGAAATTTATGAAGTAGAGACTTATACCTTCTATAGGCTCTTACCAAACCTTCACCTAGGCAGTTCTTGAAGTTTGTAATTTCCCTTCTTGCTTCAGCAGTTTTTTACCTTGGGTAAGAATCGAAACACGAATTCTCCTTTAAGTTTTTCCCAGGTATCTATTTTCTCTACAGGGAAATTCTATACCAAGCCAAAGCAGTGTTGGTTAGAGATTGGCTAAATAGTTTAAGTTTTAATTCAATCGGAATAGCCTCTCAATTTAAGGGTCCAACATAGCTCGGTAAAATGCATTAAATGATTGTAAGGATCCTCATCGGGACCATCTCCTACAAAAGTTTTCTCTTGAATAATAGCGATAAAATGAGGTTTGACCTTGTATTCTGGTTCGCTCCCACTCGGGAATTCTTTGATAAGTCCTCTATTGAACTTCCCGAGGTATTTAATAGCATCGAGCTGATTAATCAGTCCGAGTGCAGTCATGGTGCTTACCTGAAACTAATAAACAACTTTATTAAAACAATGAGTAAAATAAGTAACTAAGAACAAAGACCAAAAGCGCTTAGATCCCAAGCAACTACACTAGAAAATAGCTTGATGACTTCAAGTGCACAGATCAATTGAAGCTAGTTTCAAAGTAAAGATATCGAACCCAAAAAGAGCTATTGGTAAAGGTCTTTATGCCCCTTATTATTATCTACCAAAGGATACTTATAAGTTTCGAAGTAAACATATCGAACCCACAGAGAGCTATCGAACGCACAGAGAGCCTCATAATAAGATGTTCACTACAAGGCTCATAGGAAGCCACTTTGTTGAGCCAAGAGTGAAGTCACCTCTAAATAACCACTATGATGTCTAAGAGCAGTCACCCATACAAACCACCACAATTAAGGGTTTCCCTGTGGATATCGTAATTAGCTTAGGGAGTCCCTCTTTAATCCTCCTTTGACTATGTAGGTTACGAGACGGTGCCAAACTATCACGAGGCATTCCAGGTATGCTTCCAAGATACGTCCAAAGGATTTCTACCTCCCTTTAGTCCCGAGGGAAAATGATATGCGGCCGACTACACATACCATCTAAAGAGAGAGAGAGATCAAACACAAATCATAATTATATCATAGACAAGCAACGCATATGGATACAAGAATAGATCATATTTATTACAAGTTCATAATGGTGATAGGGTTTCTCCATCTCCCCAAGAACAAATGAACTACTAACTCATGGAAGTAATCAACAACATCATCATAATCAAATGAATGGATAAAGTACGGAGGTATATCTAATGCAAACCACAATTGAATCTGGAATTACAACGAGATCTAATAGATGAAAAATGGGGGTAATGGTGGTAATGGAGATGCAGCGATTGATGATGAAGGGGATGATGCGTTAACCTCCAATGATCTGTGAAACAGCTTGGGATTTTACCCCGGCCAAGTTCCTCCTTTAGATCCCTCTCAGATGTGGTTTTTTGTGGTTTCTAGTGGCTGTGAATGTTGGATCTCCCTCTCGTCTTTGCCAGGAGGAAGTATTTGACGAGGTGGTCATGATGGCGACTGGTACGAGCAGGCTTCGCCCATACCAGTGGTCGATATCGGTACTGATGCCTTCTCCTTGTTTGGTATTCTTCCAGGTGTGAAGGTAAATTCATAAAATGACTTTTATCACTTAGAACTATCATACAATTACATAATATGACAGCTGTAATTGATATGTTCTATGAATCCATGATTTGGGATCCTGCTAAAACAAGAACAAAATAGTACGTGTAGACGTGATGAAATACAAAGATCTCTACTCTATTTATGCAAATACAAAAGGTAAATATGCTTCAATTTTGGACTCATCAGGTGTCTGCTGGAGGAGGGAAATGAAGTAGTGCGGACACCGCAACCAGCACCTCGTGGTGGTTGGCGACGTTAGCGGTGGGTGTGTGACCACGGCTTGGTTTGCACGAGTGGGCCATGGAGCACGCAGGCTCCCCCAGAGTGGAGGCGATGTCGACCACGAGGGCGAGGGTCGTGGGGAGCACATACGGGGCTCTCCTCCCACTCCCCTCGGCTCGCCGATCCAGGCATGTCGTAGGCCTCTATTCTCCTGTGTCCTGCCTGGCGTCGTAGAGTGTGATCTGCGGAGAGGAGGCGCTTCAGGCGGCATCCCCGTGCGCCGTCATAGTAGCCTGAGTACGGGGACCCCTTTACCATGGCCTCCACCATGCGATAGTGGAGCCATGGCTGATCCTGAAGATGCTGACGTTGATGTAGGCTACAGAGAAGGGCGAAGACAACTGCACCCCCTACCTAGCATGCCAAATGTCATGTGCATGAACATGGACATTAGGGGTACTAAATACGCCCTTTTAGTTTTCCGTAGAGGGCGTCAGAGAGGTTCAGGAGCTAGCTCTTCCAATACAAACTCGACGAAGAAATACACACGTTCCTTCGCTTGTCGGTTGCTAGAGAACAAAGAGATTATCAGATAGAAAGAGGAGACACGATGACACGGGGTTTTACCCTGGTTTAGGCCGCTATGAGGCCAACAACCCTACTTCCTGCTTGTGGTGGTGGTATTGCTCATATGGTGTATGCGGTCACAATCATCCCTTCTCTTCCTAGAAGGATCCTCTCCATGGGAGATTCATCTTCCTCTTCTAAGGATGCCCTTTCCTTAAGCCATTACCCTCCTTTCATAGTACAAGGGGTTAACACAGTGGCCTAGGATACTTGTCATGCTACTGTCAGGGGGTAGCAACCAAATCCAGCTGGAGACCGATGCACATGCCTTCCACTATCAACTTTACTCCCATCTTGCATCCTTTTGGTGCTCCCGGGGCTCTACATTTCCCTGTAGACTGATCTCACGTCCTGTCTACTTGTGAAGGTTCGATCCTGTGTCTTGGCTCCTTGTTTTGCTTGGTACTGGCATAGCCAGTACTTCCCTCGGTGGCCTAGCTGGTAGGCCCCCCTTCATGCTTGCTCGGTGGTGCCCCCAGTTGTTTCCCCGTCTTTGACCGGGTACCACTTTGTCATAGCATCCCCCTAGGGTATGACACGAAGCCTGACATCTCCATCCTGGGGCTAGCCCTTGCACGTCATGGATGAAGTTTCCGTACCGTAGCCAAGGATCACGAGATCGATCCTGGGGCTATGTGGTCCACCAGTGTCACAACGGGAAGATCCTAGGTTCTTCCTTCTAGGGGATGTGCTCGGCGGGCCGCTCCTTGGTCAATCCGGGGCGCCCCCATTGGCCCAGATCCAATACGAGTTTCTTCCATTGTTGAAGTCACCACCACCGCCATTTTGAAGTGACATGTTGTTAAGGGAATGTTGTACTGATGCGGTGTCCCAACCTTGAGACAAAGCCTGATGGTATGCGGTAGGAGGATCCAACCATGTAAATCCCACATGAGTGGGAGCAAAGAAGTCTAGTTGCGGTGACCCAGTATAACACTGCATGTTGTAGTATACTATAATCATGGACATAACACTAACAGAACACCATTCCGCAAATATTACATTCTCAGAGTGGTACAACAGAAACAAAGCAGGTCCACAAGCATACATTATTATTATTATAATCAGAAATTACATGACGACTTTGAGATTCTCCTAGGTCCATAGAGGAATCTCGATGACTCAAAGCTATACTATATTGATTTGAGAAGGAGATAAAGAAGCAAACTACACCTTAAGATTTATATGAGATTAGTAGACAGAGGATACAGATCTATACTACTAGACTTAACTAACTATATCTATGCTTCAGACTCTTCGGCCTCCATTCCACAGTTTTTTTTGTAGTTGTTTCCTTCGATGCTTCCGGATAACTTTGGCTCCTCATAACGAAATTATGTTTGGTCTTCAGCTGAATATAGTGTTTCATCTTCTTGGTCATCGATGTCTTCAGAATCTAGCAAGGGTTAAGAAGGTCCGATTGAGTACGAGCGTACTCAACAAGTTCACTAAAAAGGAGTGTTTGATGCACTAACTACAGCCACGGACCATAGGTCGTAGGCTATGCAAGTTTTCGTAAACATTTCTTCGAAGGTTTCTTTTATTCTGAAAAACTATGTCCGTCAGTCTTCACAGGTTGATCAGAACTTCCTGGAGTTCCTTTCCTGCAGCGTTCGCAGCTCCTACCCATAATAGGGAGTAACATGTCACAGTTCTTACATTCTGTAGAGGTGCACTATGATGGCTCAAAATATATTCGAGCTCGTTGGAACCCCAAGAGGAAGGTATGATGAGCACAGGAGCAAGTTTTCTCTTAGTTATGAAACCAAGGTTATCGAACCAGTAGGAGCAAGGAAACAACTGCAAGGTGTTGCTAGCAACTTGGAATCCTGCACAACACAACCGCAGAACTTTGCACCAACTTATAGTGAGGTTGTCAATCTCACTGGTTTTGCTGAAAACAAAGGATTAAACGTATTGTGTGGAAGATAGTACTCCCTCTATTTCAAAATATCAGATGTTTTAGGTTTGTGAAGAAAATGTATCTAGACTTTTGTAGTATATAGATTCACTCCAAAGCTGAGTGAACCTACATACTAAATGGAGTCTAGATACATTCACTTTACAAAGCTAAAACATCTTATATTTTGAAATGGAGGGAGTAATTCTTTGCAGAAAGTAAACAGTAATAGTAGAAGGTATAGCAATGGTAAAAGAATGGACGAGGGTCTGATGTCTACGCACTTCTATTCTTGTAGACAGTTGTTGGGCCTCCAAGTGCAGAGGTTTGTAGAACAGCAGCAAGTTTTCCCTTAAGTGGATCACCCAAGGTTTATCGAACTGAGGGAGGAAGTGGTCAAAGGTATTCCCTCTCAAGCAATCCTGCAATCAAGATACAAGAAGTCTCTTGTGTCTCCAACACACCCAATACACTTGTCAGGTGTATAGGTGCACTAGTTCGGCGAAGAGATAGTGAAACACAAGTGGTATGGATAATTATAAGTGGTAACGGTGATAGAAAATAGCTTGCTGGCGTGTGGTTGACGTGGGAAAAGACTAAAGGCAAACTTAAATAAAGAAGGAAGCAAGCAAACATGTAACGGATCTAATTGCAAACGGTGTATCAATGCTTAGAAATAAGGCCTAGGGATCATACTTTCGCTAGTGAACACTCTCATATAAATATCTTCTCCTTAAGACATTTCTGAGCTTCCTTAATAATTCTTCTATAGGAGGTAAATTCTTGACATCTGCGGCTTTAATTCCCTTCTCATTAAGACATTTCTTAGCTTCCTTCATCACTTCATCATTTAATTCAATAACTCCCCTCTTCTTTGATGTTGGAATAGGCACAGGAATACATGGTTCAGGTACAATTACTTCAGGTATAGCTTGTTTAGGAGGAGTCCAATCTTCATAATTCTTGCTTATTTTAGGCATTAATTCCTCAGCTTCCTTCGGAGTCCTATTCCTGAAAACACAATCAGCACAACTATCTAGGTATGTCCTAGATTCCTCAGTTAGTCCATTATAAAATATATCAAGAAGCTCATTCTTAGGTAATGGACTTCCAGCCTGTGCATGAATCAAAGCACAAAACCTTGCCCAAGATTCAGACAATACCTCTTTTTCTCCCTGTTTGAAATCAAAAAGTTCCTGCAAAATAGCATGTCTAGCACTGGGAGGAAAATATTTCTGCAGGAAAGTACTAATCAAGCACTCAGGGCTATCAATATATCTAGGAGGTAAATTACTAAACCAAGTTTTAGCTTCTCCTTTCAGAGAAAAGGGAAAAATCTTAGCAACAAAGTAAGTACGCATCTTAATATCATCAGAAAACAAACCACTCATGGTAGAAAGTTCATTCATATGTGCTACCGCACTTTCATTCTTAGTCCCACAAAAAGGTTCTTTCTCGACAATAGCTATGTAAGATAGATCGAGAGAGAAATCATAATCTTCATCTATAATGTTTATGGGAGAAGCAGCAAACTTAGCATCAGGAGATAATTTGGGTCTAATAGTACGCCTCTCAAGGAGACTCTTAGCAGCGCTCCTATCATGGGTGTTTTTACATTCCTTAATAAATTCATCGGTCATCTCAACATAACCATCTTCAATATCATAACTTTCACTAGACTCAGGTGAACTAACAGGTGTAGTAGTGTCTTCATTAGGAGTTTCAGTATTTCCAGCTATAGTTCTAGCAATCGTAGCATCTAGGAAAGGACCTAATGAACCACTCTTATCAAGCACGATGAGAAGCGACATCATAAGCATCAGAAGTTTCAGATTCAGCAGTAGTAGCAGTGTGTGTAGCATGTGTATGTGGTGGTGTAACGAGCTTACTCATAATAGATGGTGAATCAAGAGCAACAGAGGTGTTCAGAACCATACCTCTTCTTGTAGTGGATGGTAAAATAGGAACCTTGCCATCACGAGACTTACCCATGATGGATGGAGAGTAGCGAACAATAGAGAATCCAAGTGAACTTGATAAATAAAGCTATGCTCCCCGGCAACGGCGCCAGAAAATAGTCTTGATGACCCACAAGTATAGGGGGTGTATCGCAGTATTTTCGAGGAAAGTGAAACCCAATTTATTGATTCGACACAAGGGGAGCCAAAGAATATTTATAAGCCTTAACAACTGAGTTGGCAATTCAGCTGCACCTGGAAAACAATCTTGCTCACAGCAGTTTATTAGTAGCAACAGTTTTGTAGTAGGAATAGCAAAGTAACAGCAGTGGTAAAGCAAAGACAGTAGTAACAAAAGCGAAGATGGGATTCGAAAGTGAGGCATAGGGATGGATGGACGGGCGTTGCATGGACAAGACAATTCACATAGCAATCAGAACATAGGGCAATTGCAGATAAATAAGATAAAGCACCCAAGTACTAGACAATCCTAGGCATGTGTTCCATATATAGTCATACGTGCTCGCAATGAGAACTTGCACAACATCTTTTGTCCTGCCAGCCCGTTTGCAGCGGAGCCTCTAGGGAACTACTGGCAATTAAGGTGCTCCTTTTAATAGAGCACCGGAGCAAAGCATTAACACTCCATGAACACATGTGATCCTCACATCAAAGCCTTTCCCTTCCGATTATCCCCATTTCTGTCACTTCGGGGCCATAGGTTCCGGACAACAACGTGTGTATGCAACTTGCAGATAAGACACAAAACAATACTATCATAATGAATCAATAATAAGTTCAGATCTAAAATCATGGCACTCGGTCCCTAGTGACAAGAATTAAGCACAACAAGTTGCAACAAAGTCATAAAGTACTAATAAAAGATACTAGGCACCATGCCCTAACAATCTGATGCCATTACATGAACGATCTCATCCAATCCCTACCATCCCCATAGCCTACAGCGGGGGATTACTCACTCATAGATGGGGGAAACATGGATGGTCGATGGAGAAGCGATGGTGATGATGATGGCGATGATCTCCTCCAATTCCCCGTCCCGGCAGGGTGCCAGAACGGAGTTTCTGGTGTTGTTTCGTGGAATCTGGTGGTGGCGGCGGAGCGGAACTCCTTCTGGAAAAACGTCGAACCCCCTGAAGTTTTTAGGTCAGAGGCTCCTTATAGGCGAAGAGAGAGGCCGAGGGGGTGCCTGGGAGGCCCACACCACCCCCTGGCGCGGCCTGGCCTGGCCCGCGCCACCAGGTGGTGTGGCCACCCCAGGGCTCTTCTCCGTCTCATATTCTGGCTCCTGGAGTCTTCGGGTGAAATAGGATTTTTGGCATATTTTCCAGGATTTTTCCTGATAGTTGATTTTCTGCACAAAAAGTAGACACCAAGGCAATTCTGCTGAAAACAGCGTCAGTTCTCATTAGTTGCATCCAAATCACACAAGTATAGAGGAGAAACAATAGAAAAAGTGTTCGGGAAAGTAGATACGTTTTGGACGTATCAGGATCCAACCAATTTATTTAAGCAAACTAAGTAAAAGAAAAATAAAAGCGAAAACAAAGACGCTCTAAGAACAACACAATTGTGCATGAAACAATAAAAATGAAGTGTTTGGAAGAAAACCTAAGATTTTTATTGATGAAGAAGGGCATGCGTTGGGCATCCCCAAGATTTGACGCTTGTACTTGTTTAATATTTCTTGGGGTGACATGGGTGGCATCCCCAAGCTTGATCTTTTGTCCATACTTCATCTTATCACATTGTTCTTCCCTGCACTTTAAAATTTCCTCCATACAAAACTTGACACAATCTTCATTAGCAACATTAGTGTACTTAAGATAATAAGTCTTTAGGTTCAGTTTCAACACAAGTAAAAACTTCCATTAAAACACAAGCTACTGTAGCAATTTCTTTTAAAAGTTCAAGTGATCAAAGAGAACTCAAAGAGAAAGAGATTAAGAGGCAAATGCAAATGCAAATAATGGCAGAAATCTGTCAAAACAGACCAGCAGGTAAGCACCGATTTTTCCGAAGACCTTATCAAATCGAAAAGTGTTAAACTAAAGAAAGTTAGATAACAACCTGGGGCAGAAGCACAAAAAATTATAGCTCAATCTGACGTACAGAGATTTTTCAAGAATTTTACAGCGAAGCACAAAAATCTGTTTCGGGACAGCAACTTTCCCAAGTCTTATTTCTCTCTCATTAGAGGTTATTCTTGGCACAAAAACCACACAAAAATGATAAGGAGAGGTTATTACTGAAGCAATAACTTCCAATACTCAACTAAAGAAAAACTGATTGACTAAAAATTTGGGTTATCTCCCAATAAGTGCTTTGCTTTAATGCCTTTGAGCTAGGCATAAGAAGCAAGAATAAAGTATTTTCAAATGAAGAAGCATTAAGAGAAAATTTTGTTTTAATAGGAGAGGAAAAAGGAATCTTCTCTCTATTCTTAGGAAAGTGTTCTATACCTTTCTTGAGTGGGAATTGATATTTAATGGTGCCTTCTTTCATATCAATAATGGCACCAACAGTTCTAAGAAAAGGTCTTCCCAAAATAATAGGATAAGAAGCATTGCATTCAACATCCAAAACATATAAATTAACGGGGACATAGGTATTATTAAGCTTTTAGATCAAAATCATGCTCTTTCATATTAATGATGGGTTCCCAACCATATTCTAATTTCATAGGGATAGAAGCTTTATGTTTCATCTTTTCTTCTTTAATTTTTATGTGAGCATCAGTAATGTGTTTTGTAAAGGCCATATTCATAGCACTAGCATTATGAATTTTAGCAAGATTTTGTAGGAAAATAATTACTTTAGAGATATTGAAACCATCAAGATCAAAATCATAATTACCATCCAAGGTAGTAGAGCTATTGTTTCCCATATTCCGAAGAATTTTAGCATTTTTATTGAAAAATGTTCCATTGGTTTTAGGCATTGTTGCAAAAGGAATGGGGACATCATGTGGTTTTCTAGCATCAACATTAGTGGTGGTGATAGTACAAATACTACTATTTCTAGCAATTTCATCTTCTCTTTCCCACTTGTATGGCATTAGTAGCAGCAAAGGGATTTTCCATGGTTTCAGGTTTAGCAGCCATTTTATTAATCAAAGAGGATTGTACTTCAGACAAAGATGATATATTTCTTTCAGCATTTGAAAGTTTTTCCTCAATAGTTTTATTGAAAGAATTTTGTTTACTAATAAAATCTTTAAGCATGACTTCAAGTTTAGAGGGTGCACTCCTATTGTCATTGTAGGAATTTCCATAAGCATTACCATTATTGGGAGGATATGGCCTATAATTATTATTACCAAAATTATTCTTATAGGTATTGTTGCTAAAATTATTATTTCTAATAAAGTTCACATCAACTTGCTCTTCTTGAGCAACCAAAGAGGCTAAGGGAACATGATTTGGATCAATATGTGTTTTCCCATTAACAAGCATAGACATAATAACATCAATTTTATCACTCAAGGAGGAGGCTTCTTCAACAGAATTTACCTTCTTACCTTGTGGAGCTCTCTCAGTGTGCCATTCAAAATAGTTAACCATCATATTATCAAGGAGCTTTGTTGCAACACCCAAATTAATGGTCATAGAGGTCCTGCATAAAAGGTTTGGATAATCATCCAAGCAGTCAGTCCATGAGTGGGACTATTCTTTAGCAAAGATTTCATTCTTTCCCAAGCTTGAGCAACATGTTCATTATCAAATTGTTTAAATTTCATTATTTCACTTCTCATCGATATAATTTTAGCAGGAGGATAGTATTTTCCAATGAAAGCATCTTTGCATTTAGCCCAAGAATGAATACTATTTCTAATTGGGGATAGCAACCATTCTTTAGCTTTTCCTCTCAAAGAGAATGGAAACAATTTAAGCTTCATAATATCTCCATCTATATCCCTATGTTTTTGCATCTCACAAAGTTCAACAAAGTTATTAAGGTGAGCAGCAGCATCTTCAGTACCAACACTAGAGAATTGTTCTTTCATAACAAGATTGAGCAAAGCAAGTTTAATTTCAAAGAAAGTAGCTTCAGGAATAGGTGGAGCAATAGGTGTGCACATGAAATCATTGATGTTGGTGCTAGTGAAGTCACACAACCTAGTGCATCCAAGAGTAGTCATGTTTTTTGTTTTTTAATATAAAGAAGCAAACCAGTACAACTAACTTTTTTGTGTTTTTGATAAAAGAAACAAGCAAACAAAGCATAAATAAACTAAGAAAAACAAAAAACAAAGTAAAGAGACTGGTTGCGAGGGACTCCCCTTATGAAGATGTCCTTGACTCCCCGACAACAGCGCCAAAAAAAGGCTTGATGGCTCAAAATATATTCGAGCTCGTTGGGAACCCCAAGAGGAAGGTATCATGAGCACATCAGCAAGTTTTCCCACAGTTATGAAACCAAGGTTATCGAACCAGTAGGATCAAGGAAACAACTTCAAGGTGTTGCTAGCAACTTGGAATCCTGCACAACACAACCACAAAACTTTGCCCCAACTTACAATGAGGTTGTCAATCTCATCGGTTTTGCTGAAAACAAAGGATTAAACATATTGTGTGGAAGGTAGTAATTGTTTGTAGAAAGTAAACAGTAAACAGTAACAGTAGAAGGTATAGCAATGGTAAAAGAATGGACCGGGGTCCATAGTTCACTAAAGGTGATTCTCCTTAAGATAAATAACATGTTGGGTGAACAAATTACATCGGGGCAATTGACAGACTCGTGAAAGCATACCATGCATATACTAATCATCTTGACTCCTATGAGATTTGATTGGGCATTACAACATTATAAATAGACCGTTATCCAACTGCATCTATGACTAATAATCCACCTTCAGGTTATCATCCGAACCCCCTCCAGTATTAAGTTGCAAGCAATAGATAATTGCATTAAGCAAAGTGTGTAAAGTAAACAATATGATTATCCCATGGACAAAGGATTGTTGTTTTCTCCCTAGTAGCAACAGCACATCTAGTACCTTAGAGATTCCTGTCACTTCCCTAGATTACTAGAGGCATGAACCCACTATCGAGCATAAATAGTCCCTCTTGGAGTTGCTAGCATCTACTTGGCCAAGATAGCTACTAACAACGGAAAGCATGCAAGATCACAAATAACATAGACATGATAGAATCAATAATCAATCTGAAATAGCATCTCAATATCCGTCGGATCCCCGCAAACACAACATGTAAGATTACAAATAGATGATCTTGATCATGAACGGAGCTCACAAGATCTAAACATGATAGCACAAAGGAGGAGAACCAACCATCTAGCTACTACATGGACCCATAGTCCAAGGATGAACTACTCACGCATCACACCGGAGGCAGGCATGGTGATGAAGAAGGCCTCCAGGGTGATCTCTCCCCTCCGGCTGGGTGCCGGGAAGAGCTTCAGATCCCTGTCGGTCTAGGGATGGAGATGGCGACGGCTATAGACTCTTTCATGGAATTTTGATCGGGTACTTAGGGTTTTCGTCCCGGGAGGCTTTTATAGGCGAAGGGTCAAGGTCGGTGGAGCACCAGGGGCCTACACCCCCTGGTGGAGTGCTCCCCTAGGTCGCGCCACCACTAGGTGTGGCTGCCCTAGTCCGCCACTTCATCTCCCCTCCATACTCCGTGTTGCTTCGAGTAAAATATTGACTTTGGCTTTTGTCCGATCCAATTCCGAGAATATTTCCTTAGTAGCTTTTCTGAAACCAAAAAACAGCAAAAAACAGGCAACTGGCACTGTGGCATCTTGTTAATAGGTTAGTTCCAGAAAATGTATAATTTACCTCAAATTATGAACAAAACATAAGAAAGTAGATACTAAACAAGCTTGGAACATCAAAAATTATAGATACGTTTACGACGTATCACGCTACTTTACCCATAAGAGATCAAATCCTTGTTGCACAACCAGCTAGCTTATTCCCGTCCACAATTCCGTGATGTGGGGCCCAGTTAGATGATCCAAGACAGTACTGCCCTTCTCCGCGACCCCGTATACTCACCCTTTTTCTAGCTCAGCACAACGGCTCTACCGGTTTACACTCCTAAAGAGAGCAAAAGTCGACATCTAATATCGAGGAATTAACGATTCCCACCCTTGCACATGCCTAGATGTAGGATCACAGCTCCGATAAAAGTTGTCCATCAGCATACAAAAGGGAGAAGATCCAGCTGACTTCCCTAGAGCCATTATAGATATTATGGTTAACGCGTGATATACGGCGCAAGAATCACTAGAGACATTGGTGGTTAAGTCCTAGATGATATATTCCTGGACAATGGTATTCCAATTACCATGCTTAATAGATTAACTGATCACCCTGGATCAGTAACCAATAGTTCACATTATTATCAAAAATAATGTTTTATGACCTTTTTTGAAATGCAGGTGATGACAACAACAGTTTGCAAATACTTGATAGAAAATAACCAAAGCACATGAGCAAGTGTGAACTTTCCTTGGTATAGCGAAGTATTGTAGTCGAATGTCTCGACTTGACCCGGGACCTCGGGTTCTACAAAATACCATCATTGCCCAGTAAGGACAATGTTTAAAGAAGCAATATGCAGATATGCATAAGTAATGAGATGCATGTGTTTAAAACCCCCAAAGTATTTCTAACATCAAAAGTGAGTTGCAATTAGGCGATTTGTTTAAGATTTGATTTATTTTTATATTTATTTCACAAAAGAGTACAATTGCAAAATTCTAAGACTAACATACAAGACATAATGGTGAAGTATAATCTTAATACAAGATTTAGGTTGAGTCGTATATTGCAATTATTACAATGTTCTTGTTTGAAGTTGTTATGACTTAAAAGAAATAGCATAGTGTTTCTTTTGAAGTGGAAAAAAGAATAATAGTTGACGAAAGTATTATTTATGTTAAGTGGATCAACTCCGAAGATTAATAGGGCTAAAGTTATGGTTTTTGATAAGGTTCAAATGATCTGGAGTTATTATCTTCCTAGTTTATTGTATATTAGACCAAAGTTAACTATGATAATGGTTTAAGACATATTGTTTAAGAGTATGGGATCATTCACTTCCAGTGTAAGTGAATGATGAGTTTAAATGTGATTGATTAGTATGAACTTGATTTGACTTATTAAAGAAAGCAAATTTAGATGATCTAATTAATGTGTTAAGTTTTTAAAATTATGTTAAGTATGGTTAAGAAATATGGGACATTCACTTTTATTATAAGTGAATGATGCTTAAAATTTACTTAAAGTTGTTGGCTTAATTTGGATTTATGGTTTTAAAAGAGTTTTATAAAGTTAATATTTTACACTTAGGTTTATTATGGATCTAAGTTATGGCTTTGGAATTAGTATTTAGACTTAAAGGATTGAATGTGATTATTTCTTACTTAAGAAATGTTTCTAAGGAATTTATAAAATAGGTATTTTATATAATAGATAAGGATTTATTACCTTGAAATCTTAAAAAACCTTTGGATTAATATCATTAGTATTTTTGTAGTAAAATATAATTATTCAAGTTTTTAAAAATGGTGTTTATTTAGTTTTTAAGAAGTGTTCTTATTTTTATAAAAATCTATAAAGGATTAAATGTTCTTAGGTATTAGCTTCAAGTTTTTTTGTAAAAAATCTAGCTAGTATTTTTATAAAATAGTGGATCTATTTTTGTATGCAAAAATGATTTTTATTCATTTTTAGGACTTCTCCTTATTTTATTAACTTCCAATTAGAGTTTTAGTGTCCTTGATATTTATTTGTATTTTATTTAACTTAAACATGTAAGGTTATATTTTTCTTAGGTAGATATTATTTTTGTGGTCTTTTTGATATATTATATATATTTTTAGGATTTTTTATATTTTTCTAGGGCTAAAAGTGTTCATAAGGCATTGTGGTAATTTAATTTTATTCTTAATAATCTCTTTTTAATTTCTACCTTTTTTTAACTGGGCTTGGCCTGTGAGCCAGCCCAGTCCACAATACCTCTCCCTGGCCCGATAAGGCCCAATTGGGTTGGGCTAACCTGAGCCCACCCCACACTCCAGCCCTCACTTGGCTGTATTCGCACCCTTCTCTCTGCCCTCGACCTCACTTGGGCGACACCATGGCTCCTCCTTCCTCACCCCTTATTCCAGTGAACTCTGACCACTCCGACTAGCGCCATTGGTCCCAATCGATGTGCCTCATCGAGCTCTCCCTATCTAACCAATTCGATTTGATTACCTCGCCACTACACGCTCACCTACCAACTCCATACCCTAACCCTACCTTTTACGTCAGCGGGACGATGAGGTCCAACCGCAACCCCGGTGGTTTGGCATTTAGATGATGGCGACGTGCTGGTGGTGCGGCTCGGTGTAGTGCAGCGCGGTGGCGCTCATCGTGCCATGGCCGCAGGTGCCCTGGCGATGAGAAAGGGAAGTCGTCCTCATGTGCACTCCACCATGGTCGCGCAGGCTCTGCCTAGCCATGCCGCGGTGGTTGCGCCATGAGTGTCAGGTGCATAGCTACTTCTATCTCCCCTCTTCTCAGTCCTTTCTCTGCTCTTCATGAAGTCCTCTCTCTGACTTGCTACATTTATTTGGTTTATGTAAATGTACTTGTGCTTCAAAGGCTTACTATTGATTCACTACACCACCAAATCTATCTTGTTGCTTGACCCTACTTTGGATGCTAGGGAAACTTGATGTGAATTGGCATGATCATTGATGCTCTATACTGATCTATGTGACACACCATTAAGACTTATATATGCTTTTGCTGGCTGTTATAATGAATACCAATAGATTCAAACAATGGGTTTGAAATCAAACATAGCCTGACTAGTTTTTGTACTGGTGTGGATGATTTTTAACTTGTGCTTCATGGAATTCTGTATGTAGTGCTTCCTATTAATTACTACAATCTGTATGATAGTGTGCCGAAGGGTACTTCACTTAGCAGGATATGCTATGCTAAGTGGATTGGATAAATTATCTGATTTTTCTTTTGGATGATCAAGTGCAAAGCCTTTAGGGAAATTTGCCCTGGTCAGTGGTACCAAGACTGAGGCTCTGTTTTAGACAAGTGATTTCCTCTTCTTTGGGCATGCTAAAGTGATAAATTCTATGATCACTCATGATGCACACCTCCCTTGGGTAGCTTACTCAAAATAAATAGATGATTCCATTACAGCAATATTTGCTATTATTAGCTAACCATGCTAAATTCATGTATTCATGCTCTTTGGTGAACTGACCTATAGTTCTGTGATGATATTTATCCCTCCTTGGAAGTGTCTATACTACATAAAATGATTCTTAGCAATTGATAGCTAGGAAGATGATTTATCTTCTACTTATAAGATGTTGCCTTGAGTTTGTTACTGGTTAATTAAACAAGTAACATCTGGAGATGGAACTCTCTTAATAAAAACTACTCCTTGTGAGCTTAGATTAATGTGAAGCCTCCATAAGGATGGTACACAAGATCTATGACTTGCAGGATGTGTGTTCTTAAGTGTGGATATAGATGAATTCAAATATCATATTTGAATTCAAGTACTGTAGGCTGATATCTTGGACATCTGGATGTGGTGATTTAAGAATTTGTGAAAGGTTGGTGCTCCTGTCTTTATGGACAAATAACAATGGTGTGTTTTTTATTCCTAGAATTCCTTTTAGGAAAATGATAGAAACTATCAGATTTGAATAATCTGGATGATTCGCTAGTATGGAAAAATTACTCTAGTGGCTTCTATAGATGATCTTGCTGCTATGGTACTTTTTTAGAGGATGCATAGTGGCCAAGATCATCTACATGATCTGCTACTTTATTGCTTGTCAAAATTTTGGATGGTCCCTAGAAAATGATGCAAAAGGTTGAGGCCAACTTCTTAGAGAAATAAGAACAGATAGTCGCATGTGTTTCCATATCCTGGGATGATATTGTACTCCATTTGAGTACAGATCTGAGGATACAACCACTATTCCAACTATCATGCCTATAACTATTAAGAATGGATATTATGCATGATTTCTGGATGCCAACCTGCTATTGTAGAGTGGACAATGAAGTTGGTGATGTTGGATTGATTAAACTGGCTTGATCTGTTGTTCTTGCTCTAGCTGCCTTGTTCCAGACTTGGTCTTGCTGCTTGCTGGCCGGCTCCCCTTCAGATGATCATGATTGATACTACTTCTGATATTTTTGTATACTGTAATTGTGGAGATAGTGGGATGGTTGTATGATGCATTGAACTGGTGAGAACCATGGTGTTTCTTGAGAGAGAACTGCTACTGGTTCTATGAAGAGGAAATAGAGAGATGTACTATGCTTGTGTCATTTTATATTGTGGTTCCTTCTTCCCTGGTCGACAACACAACAGCTGCATGTTGTGAGTATGCTGCTTGCAAGTGGGACCATTCCCTTGTGGATCAGATCAAGTAGAAGGAAAGATATTTTCCTGATTTTGACTATCCTTATTTACTTGCCAAGGTGAAACTTGCCCCACTTACTGCTTTGGTGAAATTTGCCCCATTTCTGTCAATGATGTTGTGCTGAGACAATTGATACACAGATAAGAATAGATACTGTTTTTGGTGAAACTTGCCCCTGCTTAATAAAGCTCAGTGATGAAATAATTATAGTGCATTACACTGTTCATTCTTAGAGCAAAACCACTACACTAACCCCCTTTATTCTTTTATTATTGTTTGTCTTTCTATTTTGTTTTGCACGAACCCACTAAGATGAAGAGCTCCAAATTAGATATAGGGTTTAGTTTAGTCTATAAATTCTGTAAACTTTCTTCCACTTGTACAATCACTGCAATATTATTTATATAAAAATATTCTTTTATTCTTACTTGTGTAATATTTATTTATTCATTTGTTTAGTGTAAAGACAATGTAATAGGTGTATTCTTGTAATACGGAATTCTCTTGTTTATTTCCTTTTCTATTATTTGTTTAATTACTTAATTGTAATTTACTTTTATTCTTTTGTTATAAAATAACAATGTACTACTTCATGTCTTCTGATTAATAAAGAATTATTTTATATTATTATTATAATCATTTCTTTTTTACTAAGTTATAGTATGATTATTCCTAAATTTCTAAATTCAAATATGAATTGAATTTGGAAATTCAAAGTAAGTTTCAAATTCTACCCCTCCGAAAACATATATAATACCTAAAGGTCATGTCAAAATCTCCCGCACTCACCGATATGGCTAATCTCTAATCCATCGAAGCAAGATAGACTCTGATCGCTCTAGAGTTTTAGATTAAGAAAATTTACCCAGATTTTCAGATGCATGCATGCTAATGCACGAAATCCTAAATCTACCCTTCGTTTAGTCCTAAATGCTAGGATGTTACAGTCTTCCCCCCTTAAATTAATCTTTGTCCTGAAGTTTGTAATTTTTGATCCTGAAGAGGGTCGGATAGATTCATCTTGAGTTTTCTTCCTTCCTATCAGATTCGTTTTTTCTAGCATGATGTTTTTAATGAACTCTATACTCCTTGAGTTTACTCTACCTGTTGATTCAACTATGTATAATACCTAATACTAGGTTTAGACTCAACCCTTATGCTCCATGAGATGGCTTTTACCCTTGGACAATATTACTGAAGAAGGGCTACTAATACCAAACATACCTATTATGGATTGCTCGGAGTAATTCACTTGTTCCATCGTGTGATGATGTGATCTTCTGAATGACCTTCCCTACTTTCGGTTGTTGTTTCTTCTAGAGTTTCTACCTCTGAATATTGGTTCTTCATCATCGAGTACTTGCTTGTGAGGGCAAATATGTCTCATGTGCCCATCTTGTCCACAAGTATAACAAACGACCTTGGACCTTTTACAGTCCCTCTTGATATGTCCTAGAATTCCACAATTTTCACATATAGTTCTTTTCTTCTGTTTTTGAACACCCTGATTTGAACCATTTCCTACAGATTGAATTCTAGGTTTGAAATCCAGGTTAAGCCTTGGCTCATTTGTCTGGAACTTCTTTGGTTCAATCTTAGCTCTTTTCTTGGCTATTTTCTTCCTCTCTTGTAGTACCATATTATAATCGTCCTCAAAAGTAACTGTCGCATCAACCAACTCTTGAAAACATCATGTTGTAGCCACCTGTAACTTCATCTTCATGTAAGGGTTTAGTCCCCTCAAGAACCTTTTCTTGCATTTCTCCTCCGTTTTTACCTCATCAACAGCATAACAAGATTACTGACTAAACTCCCTAATATATTTCATCACCATTGCATTGTTTTGTCTTAAGTCCTCAAATTCTCTTCTCTTCAACTCGATAATACTCTCTGGAACATGGTACTCCTGAAACTTCTGCTTGAACTCTTCCCAGGTGAGTACCTCTTCCGGTGAGTGTATAGCTAATTAATTCTCCCACCAATTTGCGGCTGGTCCTGATAGAAGAAATGTTGCATAACGCAACTTCTCCTCATCATTGCATCCAACTATTTTAAGCTTCCTCTCTGTATCCATCAGCCAATCCTCCGCATCCATAGGTTCTAATGCCAATGCAAAAGGAATTGGGTTAGCAGCTTGGAAATCAGAAAGTCTTACTCTTATATCTTTGTTTTCTTTTCCGGATCCAACTCGTTTAAGTACCTCCTGCATGAATTTATTATGGTACTCTTGCAGTATTTGCATGTGTTGCATGAAATTTTCCTCCGTCAATGGACGAGTTGATGATGATCCAGTCATGGTTACATCCTTATTGCCCTCCTTCTTCTTAGCTTCTTGCTCCAAACGCTATCCTTCAGAGCTAGCTTCTACTCTCATATCCATACCCCTCTAATCCTGTTACATAAAGTGAATACTCATACTTACATCATGCATATGTTTTCTAAGCTCAACTCTATGCATAATGCTAGTCACACAAGGAAATCAAGAACCAAATCCAAATAACAACCAAACGTATACCATGTATTATTCACGGGTTTTATAAGCTATTCCAAACAATCCTCACCTAGTACAATATCTGTATATTACTAGACCTTACTTGCCCATGTGAGCATACTCTCTCTTATTATGATATGCCTCTCAAACACTATAATACGCATTTCCAAATATGTACCTTATTCAAGCTCCCTACTTCTATGGATTCTTTCTTCTTACTTTTCTCCCCTTCTTAGTACTTCTTTGAATTCTGTCATGATGACGTGAAGTCCGACGACTATCTTCTGGAGCATATAAACATCCAGAGGGTGTGTACTCTTGATTAGAAGTACTTAGATTAAGGTCAGTCATTGAAAAATGACAAGAAAATGTGTGATCTCCTATGGATTTCAACTGTCCACCTTCAAATGCACTTTCGAAGTAAGATATGTTCTCTGCTTTTTCCTTGATCCAATAATAATTCATAGTGGTGTAACAAATACCAATGCACTCTTCTGGGTAAATAGGATTGGTACTACCCCCATATGGACCATAGGGTTCCATGGTATCGTAACTAGTTTCTACTTCCATACCAGAATCACAGGATATTGAATCCTCCCTAGTTCTGGTGTAAAATTCTACTCCATATTTGGCTCCTATATCTTCAGATTTCTAAGGTTCGTGTTACTAATAAGCATAGGTTTCGGACTATGGATCATTAAACTCAGACTCCCCAAATGCACCCTTTGAAAAGGCTAGTTTAGGATGTCTAACTTCTTCATCTAATTCCCTTATGTGTCCAATTGCCCTTACAAGATGAGTGAAATCCTCAGGGACAGTATTCACTCCTGGATTAGAACTTGATAGGCTTTATGATAGGTATTGAGTAATGACCTATAATAATTCATGTATTTGGCAGATAAAGTAGATTCAGTCTACACAAGAACAGAATGATCTAACTTGGACTCCAACTTAGGGAATCACAAGGTATAATGGTATGAGTACTACCTTCCAGCTCCTTGAATTTCTACTTTCAGATCACGGTTATTGCTTCCGTTACCATAATTTGATATGCCACCTCCATACATCTTGCCTCCTAGATGGCACTTCTCCACTTATCCCCAACTTTTTGGGTAGCATAAGCACTACATGATACTTGGCTAACACATGTCCATCATAGTGACTGTAAACCTTGACGAGTAGTCGAGATTCACAATTCAATCTATGTAGAAGTTGTCGCAAAAGATGCGTCCATTCGCCTCCATAGTCATCTAAAGTCCTATTTAACACTTGAGCATTCCCACATTTATACCGAGATGCCATTCCTCACTTTGGATAAGTAATTATAACTAGTCCTACTGAGTTGTAACTCATTATTATTTCCCAAAATGCATCATAATAAAGAATTATTGCACTAGGAACATGACAATGTAATTCTCAATTAAATACTCATCATATTTCTAGAGAACTCGTTATTGTTGCTATTATACTTCCTACAGGTTCTACCCATTTAGCAGGTTTCCAACCTAAGGTCAAAGCTTTTGCTCTGATACGAGATGTGGTGACCCAGCATACCACTTCATTTTGTAGTATAAGTCGTGGACATAACACTAACGGAACACCATTCCTCAAATATTACATCCTCAGAGTGGTACAACAGAAACAAAGTAGGTCCACAAGCATACATTATTATTATTACAATCAAAAATTACATGACGACTTTGAGATTCTCCTAGGTCCATAGAGGAATCTCGATGACTCAAAGATATACTATATTGACTTGAGAAGGAGATAAAGAAGCAAACTACACCTTAAGATTTATACGAGATTAGTAGATAGAGGATAGAGATCTAAACTACTAGACTTAACTCACTATATCTATGCTTCAGACTCTTCGGCCTCCATTCCACAGTTGTTTTCATAGTTGTTTCCTTCGATGCTTCCGGATAACTCTAGCTCCTCATAATGAAATTTTGTTTGGTCTTCAGCTAAATATAGTGTTTCATCTTCTTGGTCGTCAATGTCTTCAGAATCTAGCAAGGGTTAAGAAGGTACGGTTGAGTACGAGCGTACTCAGCAAGTTCACAAAAAATGAGTGTTTGATGCACTAACTACAGTCACGGACCATAGGTCGTAGGCTATGCAAGTTTTCATAAACATTTCTTCAAGGGTTGCTTTTATTCTAAAAACTATGTCCGGTAGTCTTCACAGGTTGACCAGAACTTCATGGAGTTCCTTTCGTGGAACGTTCACAGCTCCTTCCCGGAATAGGGAGTAACATGTCACCATTCTTACACTCTGCAAAGGTGCGCTACTTTACCCATAAGAGATCAAATCCTTGTTTCACAACCGGGTAGCTTATTCCCGTCCACAATTTCGTGATGTGGGGCCCAGTTAGATGATCCAAGCAAGTACAGCCCTTCTCCGCGACCCCGTATACTCACCCTTTTGCTAGCTCAGGACAATGGCTCTGCCAGTTTACACTCCTCAAGAGAGCAAAAGTCCACATCTAATATCAGGGAATTGACGATTCCCACTGTGCATGTGCCTAGATGTAGGATCATGGCTCCGATAAAAGTTATCTGTCAGCATACGAAAGGTAGAAGATCCAGCTGACTTCCCTAGAGTCATTATAGATCTTATGGTTAACACATGATATACGGCGCTAGAATCACTGGAGACATTGGTGGTTAAGTCCTAGATGATATATTCCTGGAAAATGGTATTCCAATTGCCAGGCATAATTGAAAGAACATTTCATGGTTCCCTGTGGTTTGAGTGTTAGATCACAATACCGTGGAGTTTTCTCATGTGTGCTAAGTGTGTAGGGAATGATATTGTGTTTGGGGGCCGGATTATCCGCCCCCATCAAGGGCCGGATAATCCGGCCTAACTCATTTGGAAAAGGCAGGCATGGCGTGTCACTCTGACTGGGGGCAGATTTTCTCCTTCGGATTTTCTTCCCCTAACCGGATAATCCAGCCCTCACCTTGGGCCGGATAATCTGGCCCCCAGAAGGTGATCAAAGGCAGGCAAGGCGCGACGCTCTGACTGGGGGCAGAATTTCTCCCGAAAAATCCGAACAGGGGCGGATTTTCTTCCCCTGGCCGGATAATCCGGCCCTCACCTTGGGCCTGATAGTCCGGCCTCCAGGAGACGATTAAGGGCAGGCTCGGCGCGTTGCTCTGACTGGGGGCAGATTTTGTGCCGGATAATCCGAGTCTGGGGCGGAGTTTTCCCTAGGCCGGATAATCCAGCCCTCACTTGGGCCAGATAATTCTGCCCCCAAAGGCTCCAACGGCTCAGTTGGGGCAGGGGTATAAAAGCCCCTTCATCCCCTCCATTTAGACTTCTTGATCCATTCGAAAAAGGCCAGACCTATTGCAAGTGCTCTCTCTCTAGATCTCCCACTTAAACCACCCGAAGGCTTCAACCTTTGGGGGAATCGAAGGAGGAGACAATCTACATCTTCATCACGAATCAAGCGCATCAACTCCTCTCCATTCACTTGGAGAAATCTCTGATCTAGTATTCTCGTTAATATCTAGATCCTGTGTATTGTTATTGATAACTTGTTCTTGTGGCAGCTTATTGTCATTACGGGAGCCTCCAATTTGATTGTGGAGTTGTGACCCGCTAGTTGTGTAAAGGCGTCGGTTCCCGCCTCGAAGGGTTCCTATAGTGGAAAGGTGGATCATGCCTTTGGTGGCGGGATCCATCGGAGAACAGGGTGAGGCCTATTGTGGCGTGGTGGTCTTAGTACCACCCACCCCTCCAACGCAGACGTACTTCCCTTAACAAGGAAGGAACTACGGTAAAACAAATCCTGTGTCTCCGCGTGCTCCACTACGGTTTACTAATTACTCTATCTCACTCGCCTTTACTCGCTAGTAGTTAGGTTTGCATATAGGGAAATTCTTTATAATAGCATATCTAGAGAATTTACCTTTTGTGTCAAGCCTAAAATTGAAAAAGGATTAAAATTTGAAGTAGCACCTATTCACCCCCCCCTCCTGTAGGTGCCCATACGATCCATTTCAATTGGTATCAGAGCCCCGGCTATTTATTCGGGTTAACCGCCTAAGAGAAGTATGGGTACTAAGGAAAATGGGAATGAGGCTATGGATAAGGTCACAATGGATGACCTCAATACGTTGGAAACAACCTTGTTGAAATCCTCTGAGACCAATATGGAAGAGATGCAGCAAATGATTGCTCGCCTCACATCATCTACAGCCCCATCGCCATCTTCCTCTGAGGCTACCACTCCTTCATCCAAAGATAAGGCTCACGCTGGATCTAAGGAAAATGAAGTGGTAGGGTGAAAAACATAATGGTTCTGCCTCCAAGAAGGGAAGTGGTAAGGAGGACTATAGTGAGGTTCCTCACCTATATTCTCCTAACCCACCTATCCCACATCCTCATATAAACAATAGGGGTGAGCCACCCGAACTTACTGCATCTTCATTTAATCAATGGCAATTCTTAATGAAGTCTCATGTATGCAGTTCGTCAATTGAACTTTGGAGGATTATCAAAGAGGGTCTTCATATTGGAGATCACACCAACTTAACAAGAAGAGAAGTTGTGGATAGCCAATTGAATGCAATGGCTCTCCACATGATACAGCTCGGAGTGGGTCCCAAGGACATGCCCCACATTGAGCATTTCAACACCGCTAAAGAAGCTTGGGATGCTCTCACCGACCTCTTTATTGGAAATGAAAGCATGAGGAGGAATAGGTATGATGCCCTTAGAAATGAAGCTGAAGGATTCTATATGTTGGATGGTGAAAACCATGAAGATATGTATAGAAGACTCAAGGGCATTGCAACAACATTTAGAAAGCATGGAGCCACCTACATTGATGATGCTTGGATAAAAAGGAAATATGTGAGTGCTCTAATGCCTTTTGAGCCAACGGACCTGAAGAGCTTGCAAGGTAGACACAACTACCATCAAATGACTTCCAATGAAGTCATGCAAGAAATGGCATCATTCAAGGTTGCAGCTAAGAACGTGGAAGATGCACGTGCCCAAGCAATTAGAATGCAAAAAGGGGTCAATGTTGCTCTAAAGGCAAATGTTGTTGAGCAAGATGAGGATGAAAGAGGTTTCGAGGGTGTCTCCATGGGCTGTCCCAAGGAAGTCAAGCGTGCTCCTGGTGAGTACATGTCTTTCTATGCAAGGAGCTTTTGGAAGGATCTAGCCAAGGCCAAGTCGGAACTCGAGCGCAAGAATGCATCAAGTGGAAGAAGAGAGAATGGCCAAAAATTGAGAACATGTTACAATTGTGGAGATAGGCTACACTTTGTGGCTGAGTGTCCATATAAAAATAGAGAAGACAATGGTGGAAGGCTCATCCTTAAAGAAAAATCCAGGGCACCTCGAAAGAAGCCATTTATCAAAAAGAATGGCCCTTACAAGAAGCAACCCAAGATTGTCTTGGTGGCACAAGAAGAATATTCCTCTGCAAGTGAAGATGAAGAGGATGAAGATAGTACTCGTGAGGTGGCTACTGTAGCCACCACATCTACTCCATCATCACTCTTTGACTCTCCAAACGAAAACGTCATCAACAACGTCACCTGCCTTATGGCAAGAGGGTCCGAGGTATCATCGTATATTTCTTCATTTCCTAAGACTAACACAAATATGGATATGGATGATCATACTAGTCTTAAGATAAAAGAAGAAGTTATTGCTTTGGACAACTTTTTCACTAACTTGCAAGGTGATCACAAACTTCATTTTGATGCTCTTATGATTCAACTTGCTCAATCTGAAGATCTCCTCGAAGAAAAGGGAAGAATTGAAAGAGAAGATGCCTTGGAGATACCCTCCTTGAAGAATGCCTTGGAAAAAGAAGAGGAAGCTCGAGTATCCTTGGAAGAGAGACTCGAGTCAATTGAGGAGTCCCATGAAGATGTTGTTGCTCAGCTCATCAAAGAACATGACAACGCTCTTGCTAAGGTAAAGAAACTAAAGAAAGAAAAGATTGAATTTGGGGATGCTCATTCTAGACTCTCGGAGAAGTTTGAGAAACTTGACATTGCTCACAAGGCATTGGAGAGTGAACATTCTACTCTAAATGAGTCTCGTGATTAGCTCCAAACTCAATTGGAGAAGTATGATATGCCCAGCACCTCTACTCCATCTTGTGGACAAGAACTACTTGTAAAGGGATCTCAACATAAAGTTAAAGAAATTCTAAATGAGGTTCTTAGCAAGCAAAGGACAAACAATGGAAGAGAGGGTCTTGGTTATGTTCCCAAGACAAAGAAGAAGAAGAACAAGAAGAAGAAGAAGAAGAAGAAGAGCAAAACTGCTCAACCAAAGACTAGCACCACCACTAATGACAAGTCTAACTATGATGGTTTTGTAGGGGCTAATAAACATAACTATGAGTTATATTGTGATTATTATGGTGATGTTTATGCTAGTTATGTAGGTCCTTATGATAGTTACATTCCTTAGTCTATTTGGGTTCCCAAGAACCTTGTCACTAACATGAGAGGACCCATTGGAAAATGGGTACCTAAAACCAAGAAGTAACTTTCTTGCAGGGCTATGCTTCCGGTGGGTCTAAATGGGTACTCGATAGCGGGTGCAAAAGTCATATGACCGGAAGCAAGGAGATCATCACGGAGATGCGGCCAAATCATGATCACATAACCGTCTCCTATGGTGACAAGTCAAAATCTAAGGTATTGGGTCTCGGCAAAGTTGTGGTTGCTCACGATATCTCTCTCGTGGACGTCATGCTTGTTGAGACCCTCGGTTATAATTTACTTTCAGTTCGCACCCTTGGTAAGATGGGCTTTGCAGTTTCATTGATGCTGATTTGGTGGTACTCTTGTGGAACAAGTCTCTAAAAGTCGCTTTCGTGGGATATGTCGAAAATGACCTGTACATGGTGGACTTCTCGGGGAAAACCACAACAGGTCCGATGTGTCTTTTTTGAAATGCTGACGTGGGTTGGTTATGGCATCACCAACTAGCCCACGTCAATATGAGAACTTTGCAAAGTCTCCACAAGGGTGGCCACATCCTTGGACTAAAATAAAATGTTTCATTTGCCAAAGATCGTGTTTGCAGGGCTTGTGTTGAAGGGAAAATGCATGACTCTCCTCATCAAAGGAAGACCATTATTTCGTTAAAGAGGATTTTGGAGCTCCTTCATGTGGATCTATTTGGACCTCCATCTCATGCAAGCCTCGGTGGGAATAAGTAATGCCTTGTGATTGTTGATGATTAGTCAAGATACACATGGGTCTATTTCTTCAAGTTGAAGCGCGAGACTCAACAAACGGTCATCGACTTTGCCAACGAGGTTCAACATCAACACAATGTCCCTATATTGGCAATAAGAAGTGATAACGGCTCCGAGTTCAAGAACTACACCTTAAATGAATTCCTAAGTAAAGAGGGGATAAGACATCAATATTCCGCTGCGTACACCCCTCAACAAAATGGTGTTGCTGAGAGGAAGAACCGGACCCTAATGGATATGGAAAGGTCTATGCTAGCTGAATTCAAGTCTCCATATAACTTATGGGCTGAAGCAATCTCTACCGCTTGCCATTCATCCAACCGGCTATACCTCCATAAAATCTTGGACAAGACTCCGTATGAAATACTTACCGGTAACAAGCCAAACATCTCATACTTCCGGGTATTTGGTTGTAAGTGTTTCTTTCTCATCAAAGGAGTTCGTTTATCTAAATTTGAGTCTAAGGCTTTAGAAGGTATTTTTGTTGGTTATGGTGCCGAATCCCACACTTATAGAGTCTACAATAAGCTCTCTGGAACTGTTGTAGAATCTTGTAGTGTGGTGTTCGAGGAAATTGATGGCTCCCGTGCGGGGCAAGTTGATGTTTGTGATGCAGTTGTGAACATACCCCAAGATTCCATAAGAAGAATGGGCGTGGGATTTTTCCGCCCCATTGAGGAACCCCTTGTGGCAGATCGAGAAGGACAATGCTCTACTCATGTAGAGCCCTCAACGACACAAGCTCAACATGCACCTACCATTGGAGAAACTTCTACACCAACTCCACCAAATGCTGAAGGTCAACATGCTCCTGAATCCTCCAGGCCGGATTATCTGGTCGACACCGGATTATTCGGCCATCCCTCCACTGCCGACCAAAATGATCAACATATCAAAGAAACAGCTGCAAGTCCTAGGCCAGATTTTCTGGCTGACCCCGGATTATACGGCCACTCTCCAATTCGAGAAAGATCTAGTCAAGTTAGCGAAGATGCTTTAGGTTCTCCCAGGCCGAATTATCCGGCCTTACCCTTGGCCGGATTATCCGGCCCTAGAACTCCTGAAGATCAGCAGCCTCCTGTTACGGCTGTTGATCCACATCAAAGGCAAGGTTTATCATCTCCTACTACTGCTAATCAAGCTACTGATCAAGGCCAAGCCAATGATTCCAACAAAGACACAAATGATGAAGCTAATCCACCAAGAGACAACAAACTTATTGAACTTTGTCGCAAAGCTCGTGCCGATAGGAACCTTGAGTTAAGGGGTCATACTCTTGACAAAGTTGTAGGTGATCTTCAACGAAGGGTTTCCATGTAACATCCCAAATATTTAATCAAAGTTATCAAGATCCAAATCACCCAATTTAGAGTTAACAAAAACTTTTTATTATTAAAAATATTTATGAATGCATGTGTGTTTGCATTATTATAGAATTGTTTGAAAATGCCATGCTTGATTGTTCTAATGGTTGTGAAATGATTCAAAGGTGAATGCCACATCATCTAGATCATTCAAAAACAAAATCCAAAGAAAAATAAATCAAATAAGATTAAATAGTGCAAATGGTCACTTTGGCCATTTTAATCCACTAGGCCACTTTAGGTGTTCCTAGAAGTCAATTTCAAACAGAAACATTCTCAACTCTCTTCACCCGTTGCTAGTACAAGTAAAGATCTACCAAGGACCATTTTGAAATCTTACAAAAACCTTTAGCAATACAATTTAAATGACATTTGAAAAGTGAATCCATTACATATGCATAGAGAATATCATTTTGCGGCCCGAAAGTTGGGGTGGCCAGGCAACGCGGTACCCGAGTTCCCTGATATCAGCCGCGATGACTACAGTTGGTGTGCCAAATACTGAGAGGGTCTTTTTCGGCACGAATTCAACTTTACGTTTCAATACAAAAAATCAGGCTAACGGCCGTCAAGTTGGGCCCCCCTGTCAGCTTTTGCCGTTATGTTGCTGCCGTCATCGCTGCCATGTAGGCTTACAGCGTTGGCGCATGCATCCTTTACGCATCTTCTTCTTCCTCCGGGGCGGCAATCTGTGGTCGCGGCCATGGCACGGAGCTAGGACTTGGACAAACCTGCTCGGCCCGTTCTCCTCCCCATCCCGAATCGGAGCTCGCCCTCACCATGACCGCACCATTGGCACGGCACGGGGACAGGAATTCATTCCCGGGTGAGATCTGTCACCATACCGACCATGCTCGGTCCTGTTGGTCTGCACCAGAATCCGAGCTCACTGTCGCCGTGGTCGCACATGCACTAGCCACGGCGCCTTCCTCTTCGAACCCCAAAGCCACATCCACCCAGTTCGGCACAATGCCAACAAGGTGAAAATGCATCAAGTTTTCTTCTTGTGATTGTAGAAAAACATGTATGTACCGTGCCGTAGCATACTCTAACAATGTACACATATATTGTTTACTAGATTTTCATTTGAAATTAGTAGCTCTGTGATGACGAAACATAGAGAACCTAAATGGAATGACGATGACGACCATGTTATGTACTTTTCATTGCATCAACAAGTGCTCGCTGACGAAGCAAGTTACCAAGATAGTGGAGTTCATCAGCCATTGCCAAAAAATATGTGAACAAATCAATGAGCGATTCAATGCAAATAAGCACAGAAAAGCTAGATCCATGTCATCAATCATCAATAATTGGCACATTCTAGTGATGCGTTCAAATGCGTACACGATGTATCATTTGCTTGAAGTGGTTGTTATCCGGAGCAAAAATGCCTAGTATGCACATTACATTTGTATGTTCTATGCTGCAATTCTGTTGCTATGGGCGTGGAAAGAAAAGCTGGGCTTCACTGAATATTATGCAGTTAGGCCTAACTTAGTCTTACACAAATAAGCACAGCTTAGTCTTTACACACATAAGCGTAACTAATGATAAAGATAAAGACAAATGGTTCATCGGATCTGCCAGTATGAGCACTAGGTCCCTGGAGCTGGTGGTATCGTCGGAACGAACCAGAATGCTGTGTTTGGCCGTCTTTCATTCTCCTTCAAATAGTATGACCCCACTAATGAGCCAATTGTAGGCCCCCTCCCCCCGACGTGGATTTGGCTCCAGGTCGGATCTGGAGTGTCAACATGATAGGCGCGTGAGTGTGCAACAAACACACGGTCTGCTATCAACAGTGGAAGTGCTGGCACCTCAGCAACAACACCAGCATGTTCTTCCTAGACTCCGGCAGCAGCCTCAGCAGGTATTTCGTCAGCTTCACCAGCAGCAGCATTAGCAAGTATTTCGTCAGCTTCACCAGCAGCAGCATCACCAAGTATTTCGTCAGCTTCACCAGGAGCAGCAGTAGCTAGTTCTTCGTCAGCTCCACCACCACCAACACCACCACCACCAGCGGCGACGCCGGGGGCAGTGCTGAGCAATTACAGGTTCAACAGCTCCAGGGGCTCCGACAAAGAAAGGGTGGTTAATCCCAAAAAACACAGATTGTCCCTTCAGATTGTTGACTCTACTCCAGACTTGCTCTACTGGGTCTTTGGATGGGCATGCGGACCTCGAGAAAACGTGACACCGCAGTGATGAGTATGAAGAAAGTTGTGTCCCCATATGTTCTATTGTATCACCAACGTTGTTTAGTGCTCCCGTGATATGAATCCACAAGAGTTCATCATCTTGTTCCGTGTTGTCTCCGAGAGGTGCCAAGAACCAGCGTTGTGCCCCAATTTTAGCATCTGCTACTGCATATTCGATGACCGGAGCTGGAATGATGCGCGGGGCTGCGTGGGTACCTGCGTGTTACTAACAGTCAGTAAGCATAATTTTGAATGGGATTTTACATGCTATATGACACCATGACTCACCCCAAATGGACGGCTCCCAAACACGCACATTGCCGCTAGGTTCAGTGACCGCATAAATGCGTTGCGTTCTATACGAAGAGTACCCGTGGGTGAAGACGGCGTCGACATACTTCTCCGGCCGCAGGAAGTCGTCGCGCAAGACTGTCCATTCCTTATCTTCTAGGCATCTAATGAATGTGATCGCCTTGTCGAACACCGCTAAGAGGTCGTACTCCCAGTTCTTCCATGCCCCCTCCCGCGGTCTATGTGGTAGTTGTACCTTCACGAGGTCAAGTTCTGCCATGTTGAACCTGTAAGCGAATTCGGAAATGGGCGGCGGCCACTCGTTGTTGAATGCAGTAATGCCGACACCCTTCAAAGATGGCACTGCAAGTCTCACTGATCTGTAGCCATTTTTTAGAGTCCAAGTACTGCCATCTTGTGATAAAAGGACCAGCCACTCGCCGTTGCCACCCACCCAGTTCTGGTCATCTTCCATTTCCGTCTCTTTTTCTTCCTTGATATTCACCACTACTGATTCAGACCACTTATCCAACAGCATCAGTTTTGCATGAATATTCTGCAGAGTTTGTTGTCAGTTGGTACAATAAACTAGCATGGATTCCATTGCAGATACAATTTGACAACTGGGCCTTCAGATTAAAGTACACAAAATATCGCCTAAATACGAGTGTCTCCTCAGATATCGCCTAAATTGTGCATGTGTCAATACGAAGATACTCAATGTATGGAGTAGTAGCAGAGACCCTAGAACAAACTCCTAACAATGATCATAATTAAACAGCTCGGGGCATAACAGCCTTAAATCGTCTAATCTACTTGTTTTTATTTTAGGAAACAGAATATCACCGAGCATGCATTCCATTGCAAAATCGAAATTGACAACTAGTCTATCTCCTAAAGTAAGACTGTGTTACTACGAAAATACCAGAATATCAGGTACGAGCAAATCTTCCGCTGTACAGAATAGTCTTAAATGGTTCGATTTGTTCAAACCGCGCGTGCACATAACACGTTCGATGAAAGGAACATGGGATTCCGATGAGAGTTCAGCACATATGAATCAACGATATGACTGAACGAATAAGCTAGATACTGGAACTTACGTGGCCATCGCGGTCGTCTGGCCATTTGCTGTTATCGGGGTAAAGAAGGCCTGGTGTGCCGAACAGTTGTTCGTCCATGTTCTGCATCGTCACGCGGTAGCCAGGGATGCAGCGAGCGAGGAGGCCGGCTGAGATGATGTCCAACTCCGAGGTGATCCTATGCACGTTTGTGGCGCTGAGGTTCGGCCATCCCCAATCCTCGCTGTACCAGTCGCCCTGGCCATCCGCGTCGTTGTCGCATGCCTTTCGCTTCAGCTTGCTGCTACCCCAAGCTCTACCCATAGCGGCAAATGGAGTCTGGAATCCAGTAGATTAATGGAGGCGTTGTGATAAGGAGGCGGATGGATTCGAGAGGGGGTGGAATCAGGGATGGGGGCAGTTGTTCGAGTGGGGAGTCAATCTGCAAGGAACCGCTGCCGCGTGGAAGACAAGAGGGGGGCGTAAGTATTGAGGGTGGGCACCGGAACCGTCTAGAGGAAGTGAAAACATAAATCGTAAAAGGGAAATGTGCGGCCCGCCTGTCAGTGAGTGAAGGTCGGCACGCGCAAATGTGCCTATGTTTGAATTGATTCTACCGCATGCAAGTGGCGCAGAACAAATTTTAGGAAGTGCTAGCGTTGACGTGTAAAACCGCCATTTTTCGCCACCTTCACCCTACTACGAACGGTCGTGCACCATTCCAGATATTGGTAAGGGTGGTTCCAATCTTTCACTTCTCCGTCTCATTTCCTCCTCCACGGCCTCATCGTCTTTCTCCTCCATGGCCTCATCCATTTCCTCCACCACCGCATCACCCTCTTCCTCCGTATCCTTTCCCTCTTGCCTATAGTCATGGATGCTCCGGACGTCCGAAACGACGGCAGGCAAGAAACTGCGCACTTCGACATCAAAGTACATGGCGGGAAGAAGATCGATGTCGTCTACACCATCGACCCTGGGACGGTGAGGAACACTCTGAATAATTACACGAGTTGGCTGCAGTTCGAAGAAAACAGGTTCGTAGGTCTCGACCTCAAGTACAGCCGCGATCACCATAGGATCGCCGTGGTGCAACTCTCCATGAAGGGGCACGTCCTCGTATACCAGCCTTTTTGCGAGAAGGGGGCTGACGGGATCTGGTAGACTTTGTTGTCTTTTTGTTCCTGAACCGTCTGTTTGCAAAAGTTATTGCTATATTATTTGTCTGAATTCATTTTCATGCAGGTGGGGCGAAAGCATTAGGGATATGTTTCATGACTTTCTCATGAACCAGCACATAACATTTACTAGTGTTGACATCACGAATGACAGTAAACTGCTTGAAAGCCCGACTGTCAACATTAGAATCCCAAAGGAGTGCATAGTGGACATCCAGGAAATTTACTGGATCCCAGGGATGAAGGGCGGCAAGGCTGGGATGGCCGCTCTTGCCTCCGAACTCATCGACCTGTGGTACGCTGACATGAAGGAAAGATTGCCGAGATGTTCGTGGAGGCATTTAGGGCACGATTACTGGGAGGATAAGCCACTTTCTGAACCTAATCTGAAGTACGTTGCAATTGACGAGTATGTTAGCCACAAGCTGTACCGCCAGATTGTAAAATCTCGTTCCAGGCATTGCATCATTGAACCACCACCAAGGCAGGTTGTTTGTCCCAGATGTCGGAGTGTAGATGAATCTACAAACCGGGGCAAGCGACCGAAGGCATCCTGGGATCGGTTGCCTTCTCCAATAGGCTGAGATATAGACTATTAGTGCATGATTGTTGTGTTTATGAAAACATGTTATTTCATAAGTACACTATGTGAGCAATTACAAACTGCTGTGTATTACCTTTATCAAACTATAATCTGGTTTATGACTATATCCTTCTCTATAATCTGGGTTTGGTTATGACTTATGACTGTATCACACCTTATGCATGTCAGTCCTGGATTCTGCCGCATGCAAATGGCATAGACAGAATTTGTAAGAATGAATGTTGATCATACAAAAGGGGGAATGTAATTCATACAGGTTAAGTAGCTAATAGCACAGGGATCATACGAGCTTGGTTCTTACACACAGAATGCTTAGAAAATACATGCGAGGTAAAACTAGGAACGAAATGCAAAACTAGTAGTGGTAAACAGCACACTCAGCCACCCGCCAGATCCTATTGAGCATCTTGTAGTAGACATACGCGTCCCTGGCTGCGTACTTGATCGCATCGTAACCCAGGTTCCTCCACTCCCATCGCTCGTGCAAGTGCTTTGGGAACTCGATTTTCATGATGGCGTACTCGCGGTCGATGATGTCGGAAGCGAGTCTAGCCATGCCGGCTTTCCCCGTACCGCCATCCGAGTGCCTCCACAAACGTTGGAGATCGACGTGATTGACGACATGAACGAGGAGATCCCGTTCTAGCTTCGGAGTGTCGTTCTTGATGTCGACGCTGGCGAAGTAGATCTCCCTCCTATGTAGGAACTCGCGATGTTGGGGGCATAACCCCGGGTAGGGTCACTCCGGGGTATAAGGGCCGAGTTAGCCGAGGTTCGGCAAGGTCAAAGCGTATGCTGGCCGAGTCACCTCAAGGTAGGCCGGATCACGGAGTAACCCGGACCAGGGGGTCGCCTAACATTGTCTCGTTCGACTCAAGGAGTAAGTCGGAGATACTTGTCTAGCTTATATGCAGGAACAGGTGTGGCCGGATCAACTGTGATCCAGATCCTCGTTTGGCTTCTAGGAGAAGGAAGGAATCTCTCTGGTCAAAAATAAGGCCCGGTGCGTACTCAATGAGCGAATAAAGCAAGGGCAGGACCACCGGATCATGGCCTACAAGGGTGACGACGCTCACGTCGGCTGACATAGGCGCCGCAGAGGCAACGTCGCTAAAGCAAGAGTGACGCGGGGGAAAAGCACCTCTGTCGGGTTACTACTTTGGGAGGAGGCATATTCTTAGGAATATGCCTCCACGTATGCCCTAGGCCAGGACCGAACCACCTCTATATAAGGGGGGGTTGGGGTTCTGGTAGAGGGTTGGGTCTTTTCAGATACATAGCAAGGAAACCACTAGTGGATCTAGGGTTCTTGGGCTAGTTTGTAGGCAAGAGTAAGAGAGTTTCTTCTTCCTCTTCTTGTCAATACAGCTCGAGGAGCACTTGTAATCTTGGAGACTGAACATCAATACAAAGCCTCTGTGTAGAGAAGCACTCTACTATCCCTCCCTGGATTCCCCTAGCGCATATTAGTCCCCACCTTTAGCCTATCCATGGCATCTGTCGTGACACCACCACGACAGTTGGTGCCCACCGTGGGGCTAGCGGCGCTAGCAGGGGTGAAGATCCAGACGGGAAACCTCATCGGCACCGGCGAACGCATCGTCTCCGGGCTTGTTCAGCGCTTCGGAGCGTTGGACTACGTCAGCGACAACGCTGGCTGCTTCGGCACGCGCCCCCTTCTGTGCAACGGCATCTTCGTCAAGCTCGACGCGCACAAGGTCTACGTCGCTATGGATGTGTCCTGCGTTCATCCGCGTCACGTCGTCGATGCGGGGGAACCGCCCCTCACTGCGGCTCGCGGGGCACGTATCACTCGCTCCCCGGACCATGCAGAGGTGATGATGACTGCGCCAGGCACGAGCATGAGCAAGGATCCAGCACCAGATCTAGAGGTAACACCCAAGGCACCGAGGAAAGCTAGGGGTCCTCCACTAGAGAGGCCTGAAAACGTGCTGAGGGAAACTTTGGATAGCTTGGCTAACCCGGTGGCAGCAGTGATAGATCCGACTCAGGCACAGGCTGAACTAGAGGAGACCCAGTGAAAGATACTGGAGGGCACAAAGAAAATAGCAGCGGCTCAGCAGTCATTGAACATGACGCTGCGTGAGTACGCAAAGGCAAACAAGGTTGATGTAGTAAGGGTAAAAGGGAAAAATCTCATAAGTGAGATGAACAGAGAAGGTGATGATGGACCAGAAGGGTCGGAAAACTATCTGTCTGTGGGGTTGCTGAAGTATAGAACCCCGGCGAAGAACCTCAGAGCAGCAGATGCTGCGGCGTCCGAGCTAGAGGGTCTGACAGGTGAAGCCCGCCAAAGACAGCAAGACCGGGTTAACGAGCTGGTTCGGATCGTGAACAGGCAGAATGAGGAGCTGTTGAGAGGTAACCCGGAGAGAGTTGGAGCTTCTAAGATCGTCCATTCGGTGATGGGTAACCCGGAGAAATCTGCTGGAGCCGCATCATCTCCTCATGGTGGCCCTAGACGAGAAGAGGTAGTAACCTCGGCCAGACGGAACAAGCAGATCGTTCCGTACGACCCAACGCGTGCGGGAAAAGAAAGAGAGATGCGGAAAAACGACGATCGATGAAGTGTGAGCCGAGGTAACCACGACCAAGGCAATGTCGGTCAAGGGAATGCTGCCAACGGCAATGCCGGACAGCGAAACTCGGCAGGAGCGGGTCAACCGCAGCAGCGGAATGCACCAAGGCAAGAGCAAAGTGTCGGCCGAGGTATGCAACAGAGAGGAGCACAACAAGAGCAAGACCGATACAATGATGGAAACTCAGATATGATGAATGCGGGATACGCAAGACCGGACTATCACGTGATAGGGTCGGGATTGGGAAGCAGAGATTTGATGCTGGATGACGCCAGGCTAAAACTGGATCGCCTGTATAGGTCGGAACAGATCGAATGTCAAGGTCCTCCGGGTCCAGCGTGCTTTGGACCCTGGATCATGAAGGAACCGCCAGTACCCAATTTCCAATTACCCAGGGGCACGAAGACGTATGACGGTAGTACAAAGCCGGAGGATTGGCTGATAAACTACGCAACAGCTGTGAAAATTGCGACTGGCAACTTGAGATGGGCTGTATGATATGTACCCCAAATGTTGGAAGGTCCGGCTAGGGTGTGGCTGAACAATTTTCCACCCGGAAGCATCAATTGCTGGATAGATTTTGAAGAAATGTTTATCAGCAACTTCTCAAGTACATATCAGAGATCGAATAGACCGTAGACCCTGGCAATGTGCAAGCAGAGATCTAACAAAACGGACCGTGAATTCTTGACCCGGTGGTGTACCGTGAGAAACTCGTGTGAGGGAGTCATAGAGTCACAGGCTATAGCATGGTTCGCACAAGGATGCAGATATGGCAGCGAGTTATGGATGAAATTGCAAAGGAAAATGCCAGTGACGTTGGCAGAGATGATCCGGATCGCGGACTCTTATGCTTTGGGTGATCCGACTCAACCTAGGATCGCGTCGAACGAGTCAAATGAGGAGTACTATCCGAGGGACGGAGTCGGGTCATCCCAGAGGAACGATTACAGGGGAAAAAGGAGAGACGATAGACCGGACCATCGATATGGTTCGCAACAAGTTGCGGCCGTGAATCAAGATCAGCCCGGGGCAGGGAGCAACCAACGCCAGAAAATGGGAGGGCAATGGACTCCTCGAAACGATGGCAAGAAGACGTGGACTCCGGAGCAGAAGAAGCAATGGCAGGAAAAGAAAGATCGTCTGAGGTATACCTATGAGTCGATGTTGGACCAGCCGTGTAAGTTTCACACGCCAAATCCGAACAGCCCGGCGGGTCACACGACGAGACAATGTGAGTGGATGCGCAAGATAGAACAAGGTGGTTCGGGGAATGCTCAGGCACCCCGGAATGATCAACCTCGGTAGGAGTTACCCCGGCAGCAATTGCTCTCTGGAGCAAACACGCAGCAACTAATGTTGCCTCCCCCTCCGCCGAGGTATGACAACAGTGAGAGAAGGGATGAAGTGCATCAACTGGAAAACCAGCAACAACCGGATCAGAGGAACGCCGGAAACAAGGGAAGAAATGAGTACAGGGAACATCACCAGAGCTATTGTGTGTTCACAACAGAGGAAACGGATAGGAAAAGCTTGCAGCGCCGACATATGGAGGTTAACGCGGTTATGCCTGCAGTGACGAGGTACATGTATTGGTCGGACCAGGAAATTACCTGGAGCGTCAAAGATCATCCCAAGCTTATGCCAAGTCTGGGCTCGTATGCACTAGTGTTAGATCCGACGTTCATTGGACCAAACATTAATGTGAGGTTCTCCAAGGTGCTAATCGACAATGGCAGTAGCATTAACATCATGTATGCGGATACGATGCGCAAGTTGGGCATCTCGGAGAACATGCTCCAGGCTACAAGAACAACTTTTCACGGTATCGTGCCAGGCATATCCTGCGAACCCATAGGCAAAGTCTGGGTTGACGTGCTATTCGGTACAAGGGATAACTGCCGAACCGAAAATCTGGAGTTTGAGGTGGTAAACTTGGAGAGCGCGTATCATGCATTACTTGGGAGACCAGCACTGAGCAAATTCATGGCAAGTTGCCACATTAGTTATCTGAAGATGAAGTTTCCCGGGCCAAATGGAGAAATTACTATCGCTGTGGATTTCCGACGTTCTATTGAGTGCACCTCAGCCGGGTCTAACCTAGCCGAGTCACTCGTAATTGCCCAAGAGAAAACAAAAATCCAAGAGGTGGCGGCATTAGATCAATCCGCGCAGCAGTATATGCCGGCGTTAAGTAACCCGCATGGAAGCGTTTCATTTCAAGCCGCGAAGGACACCAAGAAGATCCCGGTGGATAACATGTTTCCGGAGCGTACCGTGACAATTGGGGCCGGGTTAACTGACAAATAGGAAAGCAAGCTCGTCAACTTCCTCCGTGAGAATCGGGATATTTTTGCTTGGTCCACACAGGACTTGCAAGGTGTTCCGAGGGAGTTGGCCAGGCACTCTATGAATGTAACACCCAGAGCAAGGCCGGTGAAGCAGCCTCTCCGACGCTTCGTCGAGGATAGGAGAAGGTCATTGGTGACGAGATAGCTCGGTTGCTAGCAGTAGGATTTATCATGGAAGTGTTGTATCCGGATTGGCTCTCTAATCCGGTCTGGTAGAAAAGAAGAAGGATGATCGAGCGTGGCGGTGGTTTGGCGTATGTGTATCGATTACGAACCTGAACAAGGTGTGTCCAAAGATCCCTTTCCACTGCCGAGGATAGATCAGGTCATCGACTCTACCGCGGGATGTGAACTGTCATTTATTGGCGCTTATTCCGTTTCCACGGATACCTCGAACCGGATGATCAAATAAAACTGCCTTTATTACCCGTGCAGGCTTATTGCTATCGCACTATGCCGTTTGGTTCTGAAAGCAGGAGCAACGTACCAAAGATGTATGCAAAAATGTTTGCACGATCAAATAGGTCAAAATGTACAGGTCTACGTGGATGATGTGGTTATCAAGACCAAGGAAAGCGCAACGCTCCTTGGCGACATAAGGCAAACATTCGCGAACTTGAGGAGATTCTGAATGAAGCTTAACCCGGAGAAATGTACCTTCGGTGTCCTGGCTGGCAAATTACTCGGATTTCTCGTCTCCAGCCAAGGTATCGAGGTTAATCCAACTAAGATCCGAGCCATCGAACGAATGGAGCTGCCGAAGTGTCTCAACGACCTCCAGAAGTTCACTGGATGCCTGGCGTCGTTGAGTCAGTTTGTATGTCGGTTAGGGGAAAAGGCACTGCCTCTCTACCAACTCATGAAAAAATCAGATAAATTCGTTTAGACGCCGCAGGCCGATGAAGCTTTTGCCCACTTGAAAAAGATGTTGGCCACTGCACCAGTGCTAGCTTCTCCACTATCGAAGGAGCCAATGTTGCTCTACATAGCCGCAACCAACCAAGTTGTAAGTGAAGTGATTGTAGTGGAACAAGATGAAGAGGGTAAGTCGGTGCAGAGGCCAGTGTATTACCTCAGCGAGGTATTGTTTGCCTCAAAACAGAACTACCCGCATTTTCAAAAGGTGGCATACGGAGTTTATATGGCGGCAAAGAAGTTAAAGCACTACTTTGAGGAGCATCCCATCAAAGTGATATGCGAAGCCCCCATATCCGAGATAATGGGTAACAAAGATGCGAATGGCAGAATTGCGAAATGGGCAATTCAGCTAGCACCATACGCGCCCCAGTACGATAGAAGAGAAGCGATCAAGTCCCAGGCTGTGGCGGATTTTTTCGTGGATTGGGCCGAGGTACAATACGAACCACCGCCACCGGATCCGAACTACTGGAGGATGCACTTTGACGGATCGAAGACCAAAACCGGATTAGGTGCCGGGGTTGTGCTTACCTCGCCAAAGAAGGATCAGCTCTGGTACGTATTGCAGATCCATTTCGCGGCATCGAACAATGTCGCTGAGTACGAGGCTCTTGTGCATGGTCTCAAAGTGGAAAAGGAGATTGGCATACGTCGGATAATCTGCTTTGGCGACTCAGATCTAGTAATACAGCAAGTGTCCGGAGTGTGGGACGCCCTGGATCCAAACATGGCACTATACAGATTTCATGTGCAGAAAATCTCGGGTTACTTTGAGGGATGCGAATTTCATCATGTACCTCGCGTGGAAAACGAAGCTGCCGACATGCTGTCGAAGCTCGGATCGACCCGACAGGCAATTCCACCAGGTGTTGCATTGGAGCACCTCAGAAAACCATCTATCAGGCCGTCCCCAGGAACCGATTCAATTTATGTCCCGGAAAACACGGAATCCGGAGCTGAACCCATGGACATTGACATGGAAGGTAGCGCGCCGAACTCGGGGACTACCTCGCCGAACCCGAGGACTACCTCGGCAAACCCGGGGACTACCTCGCTAGACCCGGGGACTGTTCAGCGTGATCCGGTTGAAGTTATGTCGGTCGATCGGATGGAAATTGATGAGTAGATGTTCCCTGCGCGAGCAATACCAACTTGGGCACTGCCTATATACCAGTTCTTGAAAGATGGAACGTTACCCACTAAGGAAATGCTAGCCAGGCAAACTCAGAGAAGAGCCAAAGCTTACACAATCATTAATTCCGAGGTGTACAAACGGAGTGTAACCAATGTCCTCCAGCGGTGTGTTGATCCGGAAGAAGGACTTGACATCCTCCGAGATATACACCAAGGAGAATGCGGGCATCACGCCTCATCCCGGGCTTTAGTGACAAAGGCGTTCCGGCATGGATTCTATTGGCCAAGTGCCTTGGAGCAAGCAGAAGATCTGGTGAGAAAATGCAATGGTTGTCAAAGGTACGCCACCAAGACACATATGCCTATGTCGGAGCAAACCATACCAATTACATGGCCATTTGCTGTGTGGTGCTTGGATATGGTTGGCCCGTTCAAGCCAGCAAGAGGAAACATGACGCACATTCTGGTCATGGTGGACACGTTTACCAAATGGATCGAAGTGAAGCCTAAAAGAAAATGTGATGGGGCTACGGCCGTAACATTTCTCAAAGACATCATCTTGAGATACGATTATCCTCATAGTATCATAACTGATAACGGCACCAATTTTGCTGAAGGAGCATTTGCACGATTCTGCCGAGATAAGAAAATCTGACTCGACATAGCCTCGGTATCCCACCCCGCATCGAACGGACAAGTGGAAAGATCCCACGGATTAGTGCTATCCGGGATAAAACCCCGGCTCATGGAGCCACTGCAAAGATCAGCGGGGTGCTGGATAGAAGAACTACCAGCGGTATTGTGGAGTTTAAGAACAACTCCGAATCGATCAACAGGCTACACGCCGTTCTTTCTGGTATATGGGGCAGAAGTTGTACTACCAGCCGACATAGAGCATGATTTTCCTAGGGTCACCCAATACACAGAAGCCGAAGTGCAAGAAGCCCGGCAAAATGATGTTGATCTGCTGGAAGAAGCGAGAAGCGCCTTTGTCTAGATCCGCCATATATCAGCAAAATCTCCGACGCTATCATAGCCGGAAAGTGTGCCCCCGAGTCTTCTGGGAAGGCGATCTGGTGCTCCGGTTGGTACAGCGTACCACTGGCATGCATAAATTATCCCCCCCATGGGAAGGACCATTTATCGTGAGCAAAGCATTGCACAATGACTCTTACTATCTCATAGATGCAAAGCCACAGGAAAAGAACAAGGCGGACAGGTCCGGAGAGGAATCCAAGCGACCGTGGAATGTAGCACTACTTCGTCCCTTCTACACTTAGCTAAAGAGTGTATGTACCCGAGTCATCCTCATATGTCGGTATGTATGTCGGCAATGAGCTTATCAATGAAATAGCGGAGCCTCGAGCAGTAACTCGGGGACTGCCTTAATAAATGATTGTTGTTACTTTTTATGCGTTAGCTGGAATGACTCGTTTCGCTTAACCCATATTAGTAATGTGTGAGCACCAAAAACCCAACCCTTCGACTTGCTGCTGTCCAACAAGAATTGGCTTCATGGCGAGCAAGGGAACAAGTTTGGAATTGTGTAGCACATGAAAAACTACTAAGGAAACGATCCTATTCCAGCTAACGTTTGTTTTTTGGACTAACCCCGTATTTACTTTCAAGCTATTATGTTGAATTATTTTGAGCCAAGCCTCAAAGTTTCTCAGTATTGTTAAAATGATTCTTGAGGCTCGAGTTCGTAAGTCGTAAAACCGAATCAAGGTAGACACGGATCGAGCCGGAGAATTGGACGAACAAGAAAATGAAACTCAGGGACTATGCCCAAGTTAATCCGACATACAAGCATAGTAGCACAATATTATGTATTCAGCATACAATTGCACCCGGCATACCGGGGATCTGATAAATTTTCAAGTTTTTTCAACTAAGGAGCGGCAGGAGGAGGAAGTTCGGCGCCATCATCACTGTCTTCAATATCTGAAGCAGCATCTTCTCCATCATCGCTTGACCCATCCTCCACGTTCTCCATATGCTCCTCCTCACCGGATTCCAGAAATCTCGGTCCCTCAACCCAGTCATGGACTGGAGAATACTCAACGAGGCTGTAGGCGCAAGCCTGGCGCCGAGCTACCCACTCCGGATCATCGGTCCATTTGGATCCGGTGCACCGGCAGGTGAGGAGGCTCAGATCGATTTTCTCGTACCATGAAAGGATATGATGGAGAAGGGTATCTGCTACGGCACGCCCGGCGGATTCCCTCCAGAGGTCAAGTTGAGTCTCAATCTCCATCAGTTTTTCTGCAAGGAGCGTGATCCTTTCCGGAGCGTCCTAGCTTGGCTAGAATGTGTTGAAGATCCGGACCGCAACATCGAGGAGATATTTTCCATAGTTCTTAATAGTTTCCACCCGAGCTGACACGCTAACCAACAGGTCCTCCATGTCTAAGGGGATGCTCTCACCATCAGGAGCGATGGGAGTACCCTCCGGAAAGTTATCTGAACACGAGAAAAGGGAGGATGCTGAAGCAAAGGCGTATGAGCTAACCCGGAAAACTATGTCGGATAAGGAGAAGAAACTTACGTGAGATATGGCGATGGATCTGGGTCAACTCCTTGATACAACTGTCGCGTCTCTGACGAAGTTGTTCAAGCTCGGCGAGCGCCAACCCAAGCCGGACTTCGGATTCCTTGAGCAGATCCTGGTCCTTGGAGATCTGGAGGGTAAAGCGCTCACGCTCTTCGGTGAAGTTCTGGCCAACTTTCTGGAGCTCGGTTTTGTGTTGGGCCTTCATCTTCTCCATCTCGGCCTTGAGTTTGGCTATCTCGCCGTCCTTGGTCCGGAGGAGGGCAAGCTCATCGTCCTTCTTCTTCAGCTCGGCTTGATGTTGTCCTGCTTGTTCGAGAAAATGCAGCATCATATCAGGCACGGGCACACTATCCTCAAGCGATGCTGAAATAGTGTGTTGACCCGGCAAAGCCGAGGAGTAAATGTTTGCCGAGCCAAGGAGAAGAAAGAATGGAATACACAACGATGCTGGCCGAAAGAAGACATACCTCGGATTTCCTCCAACTTCTTCCGCATAATCTTGTTTTCAGCCTCCACCCCAGCTGCAAAAAAACGAAGAAGGAGGTTAGTCCGGCAGAAACAAACGAAACGGTGAGGTGTTAAGAGAGGAAATTACCCCTCTTTTCATGCTCCGCGCCAAGCGCAACGTGTTTTGCGCGCAAGATCTTGTGGGTATCAAGCAGGCGCTGAAACTCGGCGCTCCGACGATTGGTGGTTACCTGACAAAGGCACAGGCGTGTAAAGTTAGCTCGGTGCATATTCGAAGTGTACAAGATCCGGGCCAAGCGGAACTTAACCCGGCTCTAGGTGTGTGCATATTCGAAGCATATGAGATCCGGGCCAAGCGGAACTTAACCCGGCTCTAGGTGTGTGCATATTCGAAGTGTACAAGATCCGGGCCAAGCGGAACTTAACCCGGCTCTAGGTGTGTGCATATTCGAAGTATATGAGATCCGGGCCAAGCGGAACTTAACCCGGCTCTAGGTGTGTGCATATTTGAAGTTTACATGCAGCTACGTTGATATTCTAAGGAGCATCTGGCCGAGTAACCAGTTACCCCGCCGGAGGATTGGGGACTAATGGTTATTAGCTACAGCATGTAAAAAAGAAACGACGTACCTCCATCATACGCCCAGCAAGGTTAATCGCCTTGGCGGCGGTATTCATCTGAGCGGAAAATTCAGCTGGGCCGAACTTTTTCGGAAGATCGTCATTGTAGAAGAACTCCGCCTTGTTCCAGTTCATGACGAACTCGATGAGGCTCGGAGGGTACCGTTCACCAGTGGGCATGTGGGGCGCCACCAAGCCCTTGGCATGAGCTTCTTTCCTTTCGATCAGGGCAAGAGCTAGGCTACTGTGAAGAACCATCTGCTGCGATTCGGCTGGCTCGGCAGGAGGATCTGTCGCTGCTGGTGATTTCTTTGGAAGCATTGACGACAAAGTTCGCTGCCCAGCCTCGACGGACGTAGACTTGCCTTTGGCTTCCTAGGAGGAAGTGACCATAGTGGATTTGCCCTTGGAAGCCGCTGGAGTGGGTCCTCGCCGAGCTTGAGATGACTCGAACGAGGCAGATGAACTTGGCACAGGAGCTTTGGTGGCTAGCGCTGGAGCTACTGTTGGTTTCTTTGGAGCCGGGACAGGCGCTGGTTCGGTGGCTGGTGCTGGAGCTGCTGCTGGTGCTGGAGTTGCGGTAGACTTGGTAGTTGCTGGTTGCGGCAATGCCGAAGTGCCGGACGCCGTTGCCTCGGCCGAACCGACCCCTCCCGATCCGAGGTCGCATCCCTCTGAAGGAGGTACTGCAGAACCCGGAGCGGCCGCAGAGCCCTCCGGAATAGGGCTCAGCGGGCGTGACTCGTCGTCACGGGGAGGGGAAGGACTGGACCGAAGAGGAGAGGAGATGCTCGATCCGCTCTGAGGGACCTCCACAGGAGCCCTGCAAGAGAAAACAATGTCAGGAGTGAAGTTACCCCGATGCAGGGAGAAGTGTGTTGCGCAGTGAAAAGGAACTTACGCATCCGAGGTCTCGGCCTCCTTAGGTTTCCGGGCCCTCCGTGTCGGGGCTTTGCCTGCCCGTTTGGAGGCAGTCTTGTCTCTGGCCTTCTTTTGCCTTTTGGAAGGCTGAGAAGGTCCGGAAGAAGAACTCGACGCGGATCCGCGCTTCTTCTTTGACGCCACCGGTACAGGCTCGCCCGTGGCAAGTGGAGAATCCTCGTGGATGTGCCCACCGGGGTTAGCTAATGTCGGGAAGGCAAAAGAAAGAGGGACAGCCTCAACGGGTTCAATCACATCGATATCCGAGTCATCCTCATCGTAGGGCCAATCTCTAAGAGAAGAGAATTTACCGTTGGGTCGTTTGGTGGCATCGGGTGTGGGGAGGAACATCTCCTAGTCCGGCTCCTCCTCATCCGGAATTTCTCGGTCCGGGGCCCACTTAAGGGTCGGGATCCGGGCCATCCTCGAGGGTTTGCTAGAGAAACAGCTGAGAAAAAAGCACAAGGAGCAAAGTCAAAAATATGATAAGAACCGACATGAAATTGATCCAAAATAAGTTTACCCCGTGAAGCTTACATGGAGGGAGCACACGGCAAGTAATGCTCGATTCCCCACGTCCATTCGGCGGAGAAGTCCTTATGGGTGGTGAAAAGAGCCTTGACCCGGCGGAAGATCTCCGTATTGCTCAACTCGAACGAGGAGGTTCAGTTGGGGTCGCGACTGAAGCTCATATGGCACAACTTGTGAGTGCGCCGCTGAAGGGGAGAGATTCGGTTGCGCACGAATGTGATCATGGAATCCTCGTTGCGCAATCCGAGCTTCTTCAGCTCCGCAAACCTTTTGTTCACTTGGTTGGCCAGAGCCGTAGGTTTCTTGGCAACCTCCTCCCAGAAATCCGTGTCAGGGGGACCCGGAGCGTAGGGCAGTAACCGGATCAAATCTTCCGTGCCTTCGTTCCGGACATAGAAGAAGGTTCGGGCCCATCCTTTGCAGGAGTCAAGCCCGGTGACCCAGGGAAAGATTGAATACCTCCGGGGCGAGATCGAGGCAGCTCCGAACTGAGTTAGCTGCTTGTCCTCCGACTCGACGTGGATGTTGGGGACGATGTTGCGGCGGAGCCCGAAGAACCGGATCCGCAGCTCCTTCGTAGGCCATAGCCCGGTGTAGCCCTCGATCGAAGAAACGAAAGCGGACAGAGAGGTGATGGCGTTCGCCGGGAGATGATGTGGTTGCAGGTGATAGGTCCGGATCCAGTCCCGGAAGAAATCACTCACGGGAAGCCCAAATCCCCGTTGGAAATGGGATAGGAAAACAACGAACTCACCTGGATTGGGTGAGGGGGCCAACTCCGAGGAGGGGAGACGAGCGGCGACACCGGCGGGAATGCGCCGGGTCTGGTAGAGCCAGTCGATGTCGTCCTCGCAGACCCGGGAGCCGGCCCACGCGCATGATCCGCCAAGGCCGGCGTCCTCCTCCATCTCCTGCTCAACGACGATGAGCTCCTCCTCCGTCATCTCGATTCCGCTGTCCTCGCTGGAGCTGGCGGCAGCGGGGCTCTGCGGTCTAGACTAACAAGGACCCGTGGCTAAACAGAGGTGCAGCGGTGACTGCGGTGTGGAGGCACAGAGCAGGTACGGTGGCGGAGCTGCTGCAACAGGCACTGGCGGCGGCGCGGTTGCGAGGAAGAAGAAGAGGAACAGGCGAGGGGGCGCGGAGATGGAAAAGTTCTAAGGAGCGTGTTCCTCCCCTATTTAACCGCCCCCAGTCATTAACGAGTGGGATCGTGCTGCGCTGGAAAACCACACGGTGTGGCCGTGTATCACCAGCATCGACCAATCAGAGAGAAGCCACACCGAGGGCCGCAGAGTAAAAGTGATCCCATGACACAACGTGCAGTTGTGGTAAACGAGGAGACAGACGTGACGTAACCCCCACACAGTAAACACTGACATTTACTGCGGCGGTTACTGTGCAGGCCCTTAAAATAAGGCAACGCAATGATTAACCATTACGTGGGTTGGCGTACGAGAGAAGGAAGCAAGGCCCGGATCCGAGCCACGATGGTAACCCGGCCGGCAAGTGAAAACTTGAACTGTGCAGAGGGAAAGAAAAACCATAGGATCCGAGCCAAAGTGGTGACCCGGCCGGCAAGTGAAAACTTGGAGCGTGCGAAGGGAACGTAAATTCATATAATCCGAGATAAAAAGTTAACCCAGAACTAAACGTCCGAAGCTTAGATACGAATGAACCTGATGTGGCCTTAGCGACCAAGGCCGCTAAGGCCGCACCAGCTTCGGGGACTAATGTTGGGGGGATAACCCCGGGTAGGGTCACTCCGGGGTATAAGGGCCAAGTTAGCCGAGGTTCGTCAAGGTCAAAGCGGATGCTGGCCGAGTCACCTCAAGGCAGGCCGGATCACGGAGTAACCCGGACCAGGGGGTCGCCTAACATTGTCTCGTCCGACTCAAGGAGTAAGTCGGAGATACTTGTCTAGCTTATATGCAGGAACAGGTGTGGCCAGATCAACTGTGATCCAGATCCTAGTTTGGCTTCTAGGAGAAGGAAGGAATCTCTCTGGTCAAAAAGAAGGCCCGGTGCGTACTCAATGAGCGAATAAAGCAAGGGCAGGACCACCGGATCATGGCCGACAAGGGTGACGACGCTCACATCGGCTGACGTAGGCGCCGCAGAGGCAACATCGCTAAAGCAAGAGTGACGCGGGGGAAAAGCACACCTGTCGGGTTACTACTTTGGGAGGAGGCATATTCTTAGGAATATGCCTCCACGTATTCCCTAGGCCAGGACCGAACCACCTCTATATAAGGGGGGGTTGGGGTTGGGGTTCTGGTAGGGGGTTGGGTCTTTTCAGATACATAGCAAGGAAAACACTAGTGGATCTAGGGTTCTTGGGCTAATTTGTAGGCAAGAGTAAGAGAGTTTCTTCTTCCTCCTCTTGTCAATACAGCTCGAGGAGCACTTGTAATCTTGGAGACTGAACATCAATACAAAGCCTCTGTGTAGAGAAGCACTCTACTATCCCTCCCTGGATTCCCCTAGCGCATATTAGTCCCCACCTTTAGCCTATCCATGGCATCTGCCGTGACACCACCACGACACGCGAAGCTCCGGGCATACAGATTTGGCCCTACATACATGATATAGGAGGCAGTGGTTGCGCATGGATAGCTGCAAAAGCGTCGTCCTCTTCCTATCTCTGGTATACTCGAGGTCAAGGCCGACGATCTTGTACCTGTCCATTGGCACCTGTAGCCACCGCTCGTACATTGCGATGACCTTGGCCACCTCCGCTGACGCATTTGTGTGGACGACCGTCAGCTTGGTGGTGCCATGGACGGTGACGATGTACTCGTCGGTGTAGTCGCTCCCGTCGCTGAACACGTCGTACTCTGCGTCCATGGCAGCAGCTAATGCGGCGGCGGTGGCCTAGGGTCGGTAGCGGTGGCTGGGACTGGCGTGGAGGTGGAGTGATCTGTTGCGGTGGTATGGCCAGGCGGAGGTGTCGGCGGAAGGAATGAGTTGGGGATTTTTGCACAGTGATGTGCTATGGCGGCACCGGCAGAAGGAATGAGTTGGGGACTTTTGCATAGTGATGTGCTGAGGAGACGGAAGGCGATTCTTAAATTCCGTTTACCAATATTCCAGTCATACCCATGCGGAAGCAAGTTTGACCGAGCGAGCACCAATGGTTTCCAATCCTAGCGATTAAATTCGGCGCCCGTCTCGGTAGGCGATGGGACGGGTGTGCGACGTGGCTTTGGCGTGGCAGAGACCGGTCACATAGACCACCGTCCCGTTGCCGATCCAGCTTGGTGCTGGTCGACACGACGTAATGTGACAGGACAGAAGGAAGTGTACAGTTATTATTAATTCCTTAAGAAGTGTAAGCATAGACATGGACCTAGCATCCCTGCACCCCGGGGCAGCCGCCCAGCCGACCAGGCCTACCGATTGCACAAAGCTTGTCCCGAATTTGCCAAAATGAAGCTCGTTTACCCATGCTTCTATAAGTTTCTCTGTAGGCCACTTGTGTAAGCATGCACGATCAAGCAACTTTGCAACACACATGTCGGTGGAAAAGCATTAGGTCTCAATGCACCACATAGTTTAGGGATTTAGAATAGCTAGCAAAATTGCATGGTAAATCCAAATTCATCTTTTTGTCAGATTTAGCTATAGCAACATTGTGTCTCGTTTGTCCTTACTTTTGCCCTCTCGATATTCCGAAGCCCTCCCATGCGCTCGGAGGGGGGTGCCGTCTGGTCAAAGGCTTGGCCGTTACGTGCGCCATGACGCCTAAAGTGGAAGTTTTTTTTGTTATTTGGCCTTTATAAGAGCGTCGTTTCCCCTCTCTCTCTAACAATTGTGATTTTTTTGCCCAAAAAGGTAGGGAATCTAGAGCAGCTTCTCTCTTCATTCATTGTTCCTTTTGCGATCATATTTCCCCAATCTGGTAGCAAATCTAGAGCAGCAAAACAAACCAGCACCATAAATAAATTCAGTAAACAGAGCAGATGTAGATAAAGCAGCTAATATAGGTTATATAGTACGGTACTTAACGAGGTTCGACAATTAGGCTGCTCAGCAGCAGCAACGGACTGCTTCAACACAGACAAGACAAAAGAAGTCGCTGACAAAGGCAAGAAGGTGATCAGTGGCCCCTCGTGGCCTCTGCCAGGAGGGCATCCGCCTCCTCCCTCTGGCACCTCCTCCACTTCTTGCTGCCCAGCCCCTTGACCTTGGGCACCTTGGGTCTGATCGGGGGCATGCGACCCTCCTCGATAGCCACCTTCTGGAGGTTGCGGAGGTGAAGACCGAGCACCTGGTGCTTGGCCCTGAAGCCGTGGACGTTCACGGACTCGCCGCAGGTCCTCACGTCCTCGGCATGCTTCACGAGGGAGTTGAAGTCCGTGCCACGGAGCCTCTTGGTGGGGCAGAAGGGGCACATGTACACGTCGCCGGCGAAGAAGTTGTTGTACTGACTGGACTTTAGCCTCCTCAGCACATGACGAGTCTTGGTGTCCTTGGCCTTGTCATCGCTGCGGAGGTCGCTGCTATCCTCCTGTTGGAAAAAAAGGTAGAGTGAAATAAGGACATGATTGAGATACTTTGATTATCGGGATTGATTTTTTGCATAAATTAACCGAATGAGATCTCCCGATTATTCCCCAAATCTCAAACCAAATCAAATACTGGTCCCAACTATGAACAGGGGGATTCATCGAAAATCGAGATATAACACAATAGGATTAGCTATTGTAAAAAATACGAACAGCCGAGCCCTAATAACATATGATCTAGCATCCAATGATGGGAACGGGGGAAGAACAAGGGAAGGGGAGAAAACCCTGGTTACCTCAGACCACAGGTCGGCGATGCTGGTGTTGTAGGGGTTCTCCGGCCTTATGTAGACAACCTCCTCGTAGGGGTCCCAGCCGAGCGGGATCTGTCCGAGACCGGTGGGGGCCTCCTCGCCGGCAGCTACGACGGATGCGGGGACAGGGACGGGGGCTCCTCGCTAGCGGCCTTGGAGGCGCCGATGGCCACCGCGTCGATCTTCTCCATCGCCGGCGTGGTTGGGGTTTTGGGCGTTTGCAGAAGGTGATGGGACAGTGGAGACGGTTGAGTGAGCGAGTGCGTGATGAGTAGGAGTGGGGAGGCCTCTATTAAAGGAGAAGGGAAGCGACGTTTCGTTGCACTACCATGCACCACATACGCTAATGCACCGTGCACGGCCACATGTGTCCGCTACCACCCCGTGCACCGCACACGCGTACCGTGAGTCACGTTTTTTCCCTCGTGTCTAACCATGGCGATTCAGTTGTACTCAGTTTTGCCCACCAACCGTTGATCCTCTATGATCTAGTGGACAGGATAACCCTTATATCTATCGGGGGCACCCCTCTATCCATGCAAAATAATGAGTATGCCACCAGAACTTTAACAACATAAACAGATGAACTTGAATATATTTTGAAGGGTACGAAAATAGAAATCCCCATAGTTTAAGGGTCTAGATACGGTAAGCGAACTAAATATTATTAGTGGCCGGGCCAGCACAGTGACGGGGTTGGTCAGCTAGAAGTTGCTGATTCCTAAGTAAGGGGACACTAGGCCGGTCTTGACATACTCCCTCAGGAACTTGCCATAAGCATCGTGCTTAGCCTTGGTCACCTACTTGTGTTTACTAGCCGGGCTTTTACCGATGCCAACCGCATGCGGAATCAAGCTGGCAATCCTCGGGTTGACTCCTTTCTTATAGAATGGGCACCTGAGCTCCCCAAGTCGAGTGCGGAAAGGGATTATCCCGCTCTTGAGCTTCTTCATGACATGGCGGCTCTTGTTGTCCCTAGTCTCCTTGTCAGAGTTCATCTCACTTGAATACACCTGTAATGTATGGAATACAAACCGAAATGAGCAAAATAATAAATATATATTCCTTCCACCATTCCAAGTTACTTTCGATGCAATAACATGTCTATACAGGTTTAGCAGTTCATTACGACCGTCTCCCCAGCTCGCTCCTAAATTAATGTGGTTTGTGTTCTTGGTAACTTATTAATAAATAAATAATGTGGATTCATTCAGAACAGACTAGATCTCTCCATGTACCGGTTTGTACGTTGCATCTAATCATTAGGACTAGATTTTTTTATGACGCCAGGATAGATTAAGCTCGAGCAGAAAATATGAAACATGTAGAAATAGATGTACCTCTGGGTACACGAGCGGAGCGTGTTTGTCGAACTCCACGCCCTCATCGGCGCCTCCGAAGTCGTCAGCACCGGCGTGCACATGGTCCCCCAAGGGGTTGAACTGCACGTCATCCTCAGCCTGTGCTGCGTGATGCTCCTCCAGATCTGTCGAGTGAAGCACCACCCCGGCGGCGATGCCCGGACACTCACCCCCACGCACTGGTTTCATGGAGAAGGTTCGTGCAAGTACGTTCAAGATTGTGGGGTTTTGCTGGATAGGGAAGAGAGAGTAGTGGATGAGTGCGAATGGAGGACCCGATAGGCTGGGTTTTTAATGCGGGGACGTTTAGGCCTCCTCGAGGGCCCCGGTTGGCAGCTCTTCCGGTTGTGGCTATCGCGTGGAAGGTTCATGTGGTGGGTGCCTGACGGATGTGAGAGTGCACGCGTGCTGCATAGTAAAAATGGTATAGCCGGTGGTCCGTGGATGACCAGTTGCCATGCAGTAGACTTGTAGCCTTTGCAGACTAGATTAAACATGACATGACCACTCGACGACTTTTTCCATGGACGGCATCGTGTTCCTTCTTGTAGAAGTCTCGTTGAGGAAGACATCCGTGTTGTCTCGCGCTGTCCTGTGAAGGGCACGACGTGTGGAACGAGCCTCGTTGGATCACATGGGATCAACGATTGGTGCACACGATCCGCATGACAACTGTGACAACCAATCAGGGCGTAGCAGACAGAGTGGGCACAGGTTTGGGTTTCTATGAAAGAGAGAGAGGGGGGGGGCAAAACTGGGTAGTATCAAAAACCCAAGGGCAAACCTTAGTAGTATAAAAATGGAAAGTGGGTGTCTTTTACAATGAAATGCATCGTGGCATACATCAAATTATGCCAAGATAGATCCACTAGAGTTCATTGCATGTGTGTTCTTTCCACAAACCACATATGTATCCACAAGAGTTATTGCATGTGTGTTCCTGTCATAAGCCACATTTGGATCAACCAGTGTGATTGCATGTGTGTTCTTAACACAAACCACATATGGATCAACCAATGGCATTGCATGTGTGTTCTTTTCACAAACCACACATGGATCAACCAGTGTTCACTTCATGTGTTCTTTCCACAAACCACTTATGGATCAATCAGTGGTTATTGTATGTGTGTCCTTTTCCACAAACCACATATGGATCCATATGTGTTCTTAAACTAAAACCAGCATTAGAGTCACTGCATGTGTGTTCTTTCCAGAAACCACTTATGGATCCACCAGTGTTCGTTGCATGTGTGTTCTTTTCCACAAACCACATATGGATCAACCAGTGGTCATTGCATGTGTGTTCTTTTCATAAACCACATGTGGACCCACTAGAGCCATTGCATGTGTGTTCTTATACTAAAACCAGCACTAGACTCATTGCATGTGTGTTGTTTTCCACAAACCACACATGGATCCACCAGTGTTCATTGCATGTGTGTTCTTTTCCACAAACAACTTATGGATCAACCAGTGGTCATTGCATGTGTGTTCTTTTCACAAACTACATGTGGATCCACTAGAGTCATTGTATGTGTGTTCTTATACTAAAACTAGCACTAGAGTCATTGCACGTGTGTTCTTTCCACAAACCACATATGGATCAACCAGTGTCATTGCATGTGTGTTCTTTCCACAAACCACTTATGGATCCACCAGTGTTCATTGCATGTGTGTTATTTTCCAAAAACCACATATGGATGAACAAGTGGTCATTGCACATGTGTTCTTTTCCACAAACCACTTGTGGATCCATTAGAGTCATTGCATGTGTGTTATTTCCCCAAACAAGACATGGATCAACCACTAGAGGCATTGCATGTGTGTTCTTTCCACAAACCACACATGGATCAACCAGTGTCATTGCATGTGTGTTCTTTCCACAAATCACATATGGACCCACTAGAGTCATTGCTTGTGTGTTCTTATACTAAAACCAACACTAGAGTCATTGCATGTGTGTTCTTTCCACAAACCACACATGGATCCACCAGTGTTCATTGCATGTGTGTTCTTTTCCGAAAACCACATATGGATCAACTAGTGGTCATTACATGTGTGTTCTTTTCACAAACCACATGTGGACCCACAAGATTCATTGCATGTGTGTTCCTATACTAAAACCAACACTAGACTCATTGCATGTGTGTTCTTTTCCATAATCCACACATGGATCCACCAGTGTTCATTGCATGTGTGTTCTTTTCCACAAACAACTTATGGATCAACCAGTGGTCATTGCATGTGTGTTCTTTTCACAAACTACATGTGGACCCACTAGAGTCATTGTATGTGTGTTCTTATACTAAAACTAGCACTAGAGTCATTGCACGTGTGTTCTTTCCACAAACCACATATGGATCAACCAGTGTCATTGCATGTGTGTTCTTTCCACAAACCACTTATGGATCCACCAGTGTTCATTGCATGTGTGTTCTTTTCACAAACCACATATGGATCAACCAGTGGTCATTGCATGTGTGTTCTTTCCACAAACCACATGTGAACTTACTAGAGTCGTTGCATGTGTGTTCTTATACTAAAACCAACACTAGAGTCATTGCATGTGTGTTATTTCAACAAACCACATATGGATCAACCACTAGAGTCATTGCATGTGTGTTCTTTCCACAAACCACACATGGATCAACCAGTGTCATTGCATGTGTGTTCTTTCCACAAACCACATATGGATCCATTTGAGTCATTGCATGTTTGTTCTTATACTAAAACTAGCACTAGAGTCATTGCATGTGTGTTCTTTCCACAAACCACTTATGGATCCACTAGTGTTCATTGCATGTGTGTTCTTTCCACAAACCACTTATGGATCAACCAGTAGCCATTGCATGTGTGTTCTTTCCACAAACCACATATGGATCAACCAGTGGTCATTGCATGTGTGTTCTTTTCACAAACCACATGTGGACCCACTAGAGTCTTTGAAATGTGTGTTCTCTTCAGAGACCACACATGGATCCACCAGTGTCATTGCATGTGTGTTCTTGTTACTAATTACAACCAGAGTCATTGCATGTGTGTTCTTTTTACATACCACATATGGACCCACCAGTGTCATTGCATGTGTGTTCTTTTCACAATCCACCTATGGATCCACCATTGTCATTGCATGTGTGTTCTTTTTACTAACAACAACTAGAGTCATTTCATGAGTGTTCTTTTCACATACCACATATGGATCCACCATTGTCATTGAAATGTGTGTTCTCTTCAGAGACCACACGTGGATCCACTAGTGTCATTGCATGTGTGTTCTTTTTACTAACAACAACTGGAGTCATTGCATGTGTGTTCTTTTCACATACCACATATGGAACAACCAGAGTCATTGCATGTGTGCTCTTTTCACAATCCACCTATGGATACACCAGTTTCATTGCATGTCTGTTCTTTTACTAACAACAACCAGAGTCATTGAATGTGTGTTATTTTCATATACCACATATGGATCCACCAGTGTCATGGCATGTGTGCTCTTTTCACTAACAACAACCAGAGTCATTGCATGTGTGTTCTTTTCCACAAACCACACATGGATCCACAAGTGTTCATTGCATGTGTGTTCTTTTCCACTAACAACTTATGGATCAACCAATAGTCATTGCATGTGTGTTCTTTTCACAAACTACATGTGGACCCACTAGAGTCATTGTATGTGTGTTCTTGTACTAAAACTAGCACTAGAGTCATTGCATGTGTGTTCCATCCACAAACCACACATGGATCAACCAGTGGCATTGCATGTGTGTTCTTTTCACAAACCATACATGGATTAACCAGTGTCATCGCATGTGTGTTATTTCCACAAACCACATATGGCTCAACCAGTGGTCATTGCATGTGTGTTATTTTCCACAAACCACTTATGGATCCATTAGTGTCATTGCATGTGTGTTCTTTTCACAATCCACCTATGGATCCACCAGTGTCATTGCATGTGTGTTCTTGTTACTAATTACAACCAGAGTCATTGCATGTGTGTTCTTTTTACATACCACATATGGACCCACCAGTGTCATTGCATGTGTGTTCTTTTCACAATCCACCTATGGATCCACCAGTGTCATTGCATGTGTGTTCTTTTTACTAACAACAACTAGAGTCATTTCATGACTGTTCTTTTCACATACCACATATGGATCCACCATTGTCATTGAAATGTGTGTTCTCTTTAGAGACCACACGTGGATCCACTAGTGTCATTGCATGTGTGTTCTTTTTACTAACAACAACTGGAGTCATTGCATGTGTGTCCTTTTCACATACCACATATGGAACAACCAGAGTCATTGCATGTGTGCTCTTTTCACAATCCACCTATGGATCCACCAGTTTCATTGCATGTGTGTTCTTTTACTAACAACAACCAGAGTCATTGCATGTGTGTTATTTTCATATACCACATATGGATCCACCAGTGTCATTGCATGTGTGCTCTTTTTACTAACAACAACCAGAGTCATTGCATGTGTGTTCTTTTCCACAAACCACACATGGATCCACCAGTGTTCATTGCATGTGTGTTCTTTTCCACTAACAACTTATGGATCAACCACTGGTCATTGCATGTGTGTTCTTTTCACAAACTACATGTGGACCCACTAGAGTCATTGTATGTGTGTTCTTATACTAAAACTAGCACTAGAGTCATTGCATGTGTGTTCCATCCACAAACCACACATGGATCAACCACTAGAGTCATTGCATGTGTGTTCTTTCCACAAACCACACATGGATCAACCAGTGTCATTGCATGTGTGTTCTTTCCACAAACCACATATGGATCCATTTGAGTCATTGCATGTTTGTTCTTATACTAAAACTAGCACTAGAGTCATTGCATGTGTGTTCTTTCCACAAACCACTTATGGATCCACTAGTGTTCATTGCATGTGTGTTCTTTCCACAAACCACTTATGGATCAACCAGTAGCCATTGCATGTGTGTTCTTTCCACAAACCACATATGGATCAACCAGTGGTCATTGCATGTGTGTTCTTTTCACAAACCACATGTGGACCCACTAGAGTCTTTGAAATGTGTGTTCTCTTCAGAGACCACACATGGATCCACCAGTGTCATTGCATGTGTGTTCTTGTTACTAATTACAACCAGAGTCATTGCATGTGTGTTCTTTTTACATACCACATATGGACCCACCAGTGTCATTGCATGTGTGTTCTTTTCACAATCCACCTATGGATCCACCATTGTCATTGCATGTGTGTTCTTTTTACTAACAACAACTAGAGTCATTTCATGAGTGTTCTTTTCACATACCACATATGGATCCACCATTGTCATTGAAATGTGTGTTCTCTTGAGACCACGTGGATCCACTAGTGTCACTGCATGTGTGTTCTTTTTACTAACAACAACTGGAGTCATTGCATGTGTGTTCTTTTCACATACCACATATGGAACAACCAGAGTCATTGCATGTGTGCTCTTTTCACAATCCACCTATGGATACACCAGTTTCATTGCATGTCTGTTCTTTTACTAACAACAACCAGAGTCATTGCATGTGTGTTATTTTCATATACCACATATGGATCCACCAGTGTCATGGCATGTGTGCTCTTTTTACTAACAACAACCAGAGTCATTGCATGTGTGTTCTTTTCCACAAACCACACATGGATCCACAAGTGTTCATTGCATGTGTGTTCTTTTCCACTAACAACTTATGGATCAACCAATGGTCATTGCATGTGTGTTCTTTTCACAAACTACATGTGGACCCACTAGAGTCATTGTATGTGTGTTCTTGTACTAAAACTAGCACTAGAGTCATTGCATGTGTGTTCCATCCACAAACCACACATGGATCAACCAGTGGCATTGCATGTGTTTTGTTTTCACAAACCATACATGGATTAACCAGTGTCATCGCATGTGTGTTATTTCCACAAACCACATATGGCTCAACCAGTGGTCATTGCATGTGTGTTATTTTCCACAAACCACTTATGGATCCATTAGTGTCATTGCATGTGTGTTCTTTTCACAATCCACCTATGGATCCACCAGTGTCATTGCATGTGTGTTCTTTTACTAATTACAACCAGAGTCATTGCATGTGTGTTCTTTTTACATACCACATATGGACCCACCAGTGTCATTGCATGTGTGTTCTTTTCACAATCCACCTATGGATCCACCAGTGTCATTGCATGTGTGTTCTTTTTACTAACAACAACTAGAGTCATTTCATGACTGTTCTTTTCACATACCACATATGGATCCACCATTGTCATTGAAATGTGTGTTCTCTTTAGAGACCACACGTGGATCCACTAGTGTCATTGCATGTGTGTTCTTTTTACTAACAACAACTGGAGTCATTGCATGTGTGTCCTTTTCACATACCACATATGGAACAACCAGAGTCATTGCATGTGTGCTCTTTTCACAATCCACCTATGGATCCACCAGTTTCATTGCATGTGTGTTCTTTTACTAACAACAACCAGAGTCATTGCATGTGTGTTATTTTCATATACCACATATGGATCCACCAGTGTCATTGCATGTGTGCTCTTTTTACTAACAACAACCAGAGTCATTGCATGTGTGTTCTTTTCCACAAACCACACATGGATCCACCAGTGTTCATTGCATGTGTGTTCTTTTCCACTAACAACTTATGGATCAACCACTGGTCATTGCATGTGTGTTCTTTTCACAAACTACATGTGGACCCACTAGAGTCATTGTATGTGTGTTCTTATACTAAAACTAGCACTAGAGTCATTGCATGTGCGTTCCATCCACAAACCACACATGGATCAACCAGTGGCCTTGCATGTGTGTTCTTTTCACAAACCATACATGGATTAACCAGTGTCATCGCATGTGTGTTATTTCCACAAACCACATATGGCTCAACCAGTGGTCATTGCATGTGTGTTATTTTCCACAAACCACTTATGGATCCATTAGAGTCATTGCATGTGTGTTCTCTTCAGAGACCACACATGGATCCACCAGTGTCATTGCATGTGTGTTTTTTTTACTAACAACAACCAGAGTCATTGCATGTGTGTTCTTTTCACATACCACATATGGATCCACCAGTGTCAGTGCATGTGTGTTATTTTCACAATCCACACATGGATCCAGCAGTGTCAGTGCATGTGTGTTCTTTTTACTAACAACAACCAGAGTCATTGCATCTGTGTTCTTTTCACATACCACATATGGATCTACCGGTGTCATTGCATGTGTGCTCTTTTCACAATCCACCTATGGATCCACCAGTGTCATTGCATGTGTGTTCTTTTTACTAACAACAACCAGAATCATTGAAATGTGTGTTCTTTACACATACCACATATGGATCCACCAGTGTCATTGCATGTGTGTTCTTTTCACAATCCACCTATGGATCCACCAGTGTTATTGCATGTGTGTTCTTTTCCACAAACCACACATGGATCCACCAGTGTTTATTGCATGTGTGTTCTTTTCCACAAACCACTTATAGATCAACCAGTGGTCATTGCATGTGTGTTCTTTTCACAAACGACATGTGGACCCACTATAGTCATTATATTTGTGTTCTTATACTAAAACCAGCACTAGAGTCATTGCACGTGTGTTCTTTCCACAAACCACATATGGATCAACCAGTGTGATTGCATGTGTGTTCTTTCTAGAAACCACTTATGGATCCACCAGTGTTCATTGCATGTGTGTTCTTTTCCAAAAACCACATATGGATCAACCAGTGGTCATTGCACGTGTGTTCTTTTGCACAAACCACTTTTGGATCCATTAGAGTCATTGCATGTGTGTTATTTCCACAAACCACACATGGAGCAACCACTAGAGTCATTGCATGTGTGTTCTTTCCACAAACCACACATGGATCAACCAGTGTCATTGCATGTGTGTTCTTTCCACAAATCACATATGGACCCACTAGAGTCATTGCTTGTGTGTTCTTGTACTAAAACCAGCACTAGAGTCATTGCACGTGTGTTCTTTCCACAAACCACACATGGATCCACCAGTGTTCATTGCATGTGTGTTCTTTTCCAAAAACCACATATGGATCAACTAGTGATCATTGCATGTGTGTTCTTTTCACAAACCACATGTGGACCCACTAGAGTCATTGCATGTGAGTTCATATACTAAAACCAGCACTAGACTCATTGCATGTGTGTTCTTTTCCACAAACCACACATGGATCCACTAGACTCATTGCCTGTGTGTTCTTTTCCACAAACCACATATGGATCAACCAGTGGTCATTGCATGTGTGTTCTTTTCACAAACTACATGTGGACCCACTAGAGTCATTGTATGTGTGTTCTTATACTATAACTAGCACTAGAGTCATTGCATGTGTGTTCTTTTCCACAAACCACACATGGATCAAGCAGTGTCATTGCATGTGTGTTCTTTCCACAAACCACATATGGATCAACCAGTGGTCATTGCATGTGTGTTCTTGTCACAAACCACATATGGATCAACCAGTGGTCATTGCATCTGTGTTCTTTTCACAAACCACATGTGAACCCACTAGAGTCATTGCATGTGTGTTCTTATACTAGAACCAACACTAGAGTCATTGCATGTGTGTTATTTCCACAAACCACACATGGATCAACCACTAGAGTCATTGCATGTGTGTTCTTTCCACAAACCACACATTGATCAACCAGTGTCATTGCATGTCTGTTCTTTCCACAAACCACATATGGATCCATTTGAGTCATTGCATGTTTGTTCTTATACTAAAACTAGCACTAGAGTCATTGCATGTGTGTTATTTCCACAAACCACTTATGGATCCACCAGTGTTCATTGCATGTGTGTTCTTTTCACAAACAACATATGGATCCACCAGTGGTCACTGCATGTGTGTTCTTTCCACAAACCAATTATGGATCAACCAGTAGCCATTGCATGTGTGTTCTTTCCACAAACTACATATGGATCAACCAGTGGTCATTGCATGTGTGTTTTTTCAAAAACCATATGTGGACCCACTAGAGTCATTGAAATGTGTGTTCTCTTCAGAGACCACACATGGATCCACCAGTGTCATTGCATGTGTGTTCTTGTTACTAACAACAACCAGAGTCATTGCATGTGTGTTCTTTTTACATACCACATATGGATCCACCCGTGTCATTGCATGTGTGTTCTTTTCACAATCCACCTATGGATCCACCAGTGTCATTACATGTGTGTTCTTTTTACTAATAACAACTAGAGTCATTTCATGACTGTTCTTTTCACATACCACATATGGATCCACCAGTGTTATTGAAACGTGTGTTCTCTTCAGAGACCACACACGGATCCACCAGTGTCATTGCATGTGTGTTCTTTTTACTAACAACAACTAGAGTCATTGCATGTGTGTTCTTTTCACATACCACATATGGAACAATCAGAGTCATTACATGTGTGCTCTTTTCACAATCCACCTATGGATCCACCAGTCTCATTGCATGTGTGTTCTATTACTAACAACAACCAGAGTCATTGCATGTGTGTTATTTTCACATACCACATATGGATCCACCATTGTCATTGCATGTGTGCTCTTTTTACTAATAACAACCAGAGTCATTGCATGTTTGTTCTCTTCAGAGACCACACATGGATCCACCAGTGTCATTGCATGTGTGTTCTTTTTACTAACAACAACCAGAGTCATTGAAATGTGTGTTCTCTTCAGAGACCACACATGGATCCACCAGTGTCATTGCATGTGTGTTCTTGTTACTAATTACAACCAGAGTCATTGCATGTGTGTTCTTTTTACATACCACATATGGACCCACCAGTGTCATTGCATGTGTGTTCTTTTCACAATCCACCTATGGATCCACCAGTGTCATTGCATGTGTGTTCTTTTTACTAACAACAACTAGAGTCATTTCATGACTGTTCTTTTTACATACCACATATGGATCCACCATTGTCATTGAAATGTGTGTTCTCTTCAGAGACCACACATGGATCCACTAGTGTCATTGCATATGTGTTCTTTTTACTAACAACAAGTGGAGTCATTGCATGTGTGTTCTTTTCACATACCACATATGGAACAACCAGAGTCATTGCATGTGTGCTCTTTTCACAATCCACCTATGGATCCACCAGTTTCATTGCATGTGTGTTCTTTTACTAACAACAACCAGAGTCATTGCATGTGTGTTATTTTCATATACCACATATGGATCCACCAGTGTTCATTGCATGTGTGCTCTTTTTCACAAACAACTTATGGATCAACCAGTGGTCATTGCATGTGTGTTCTTTTCACAAACTACATGTGGACCCACTAGAGTCATTGTATGTGTGTTCTTATACTAAAACTAGCACTAGAGTCATTGCACGTGTGTTCTTTCCACAAACCACATATGGATCAACCAGTGTCATTGCATGTTTGTTCTTTCCACAAACCACCTATGGATCCACATGTGGTCATTGCATATGTGTTCTTTTCCAAAAACCACATATGGATCAACCAGTGGTCATTGCATGTTTGTTCTTTTCCACAAACCACTTATGGATCCATTAGAGTCATTGCATGTGTGTTATTTCCACAAACCACACATGGATCAACCACTAGAGCCATCGCATGTGTGTTCTTTCCACAAACCACACATGGATCAACCAGTGTCATTGCATGTGTGTTCTTTCCACAAATCATATATGGACCCACCAGAGTCATTGCTTGTGTGTTCTTATACTAAAACCAGCACTACAGTCATTGCATGTATGTTCTTTCCACAAACCACACATGGATACACCAGTGTTCATTGCATGTGTGTTCTTTTCCAAAAACCACATATGGATCAACCAGTGGTCATTGCATGTGTGTTCTTTTCACAAACCACATGTAGACCCACTAGAGTCATTCCATGTGTGTTCTTATACTAAAACCAGCACTACACTCATTGCATGTGTGTTCTTTTCCACAAACAACACATGGATCCACTAGACTCATTGCATGTGTGTTCTTTTCCACAAACCACATATGGATCAACCAGTGGTCATTGCATGTGTGTTCTTTTCACAAACTACATGTGGACCCACTAGAGTCATTGTATGTGTGTTCTTATACTAAAACTAGCACTAGAGTCACTGCACGTGTGTTCTTTCCACAAACCACAAATGGATCAACCAGTGTCATTGCATGTGTGTTCTTTCCACAAACCACTTATGGATCCACCAGTGTTCATTGCATGTGTGTTCTTTTCACAAACCACATATGGATGAACCAATGGTCATTGCATGTGTGTTCTTTTCACAAACCACATTTGAACCCACTAGAGTCATTGCATGTGTGTTCTTATACTAAAACCAACACTAGAGTCATTGCATGTGTGTTATTTCCACAAACCACACATGGATCAACCACTAGAGTCATTGAATGTGTGTTCTTTCCACAAAACACACATGGATCAACCAGTGTCATTGCATGTGTGTTCTTTCCACAAACCACATGTGGACCCACTAGAGTCATTGCATGTTTGTTCTTATACTAAAACTAGCACTAGAGTCATTGCATGTGTGTTCTTTCCACAAACCACTTATGGATCCACCAGTGTTCATTGCATGTGTGGTCACTTCATGTGTGTTCTTTCCACAAACCACTTATGGATCAACCAGTAGCCATCGCATGTGTGTTCTTTCCACAAACCACATATGGATCAACTAGTGGTCATTGCATGTGTGTTCTTTTCACAAACCACGTGTGGACCCACTAGAGTCATTGATATGTGTGTTCTCTTCAAAGACCACACATGGATCCACCAGTGTCATTGCATGTGTGTTCTTGTTACTAACAACAACCAGAGTCATTGCATGTGTGTTCTTTTTACATACCACATATGGATCCACCAGTGTCACTGCATGTGTGTTCTTTTCACTATACACCTATGGATCCACCATTGTCATTGTATGTGTGTTCTTTTTACTAACAACAACTGGAGTCATTTCATGATTGTTCTTTTCACATACCACATATGGATCCACCAGTGTCATTGAAATGTGTGTTCTCTTCAGAGACCACACATGGATCCACCATTGTCATTGCATGTGTGTTCTTTTTACTAACAACAACAGGAGTCATTGCATGTGTGTTATTTTCACATACCACATATGGAATAACTAGAGTCATTGCATGTGTGCTCTTTTCACAATCCACCTATGGATCCACCAGTGTCATTGCATGTGTGTTCTTTTACTAACAACAACCAGAGTCATTGCATGTGTGTTATTTTCACACACCACATATGGATCCACCAGTTTCATTGCATGTGTGCTCTTTTTACTAACAACAACCAGAGTCATTGCATGTGTGTTCTCTTCAGAGACCACACATGGATCCACCAGTGTCATTTCATTTGTGTTCTTTTTACTAGCAACAACCAGAGTCATTGAAATGTGTGTTCTTTTCACATACCACATATGGATCCACCAGTGTCATTGCATGTGTGTTCTTTTCACAATCCACCTATGGATCCACCAGTGTCATTGCATGTGTGTTCTTTTCCACAAACCACACATGGATCCACCAGTGTTCATTGCATGTGTGTTCTTTTCCACAAACAACTTATGGATCAATCAGTGGTCATTGCATGTGTGTTCTTTTCACAAACTACATGTGGACCCACTAGAGTCATTGTCTGTGAGTTCTTATACTAAAACCAGCACTTGAGTCATTGCACGTGTGTTCTATCCACAAACCACATATGGATCAACCAGTGTCATTGCATGTGTGTTCTTTGCACAAACCACTTATGGATACACCAGTGCTCATTGCATGTGTGTTCTTTTCCAAAAACCACATATGGATCAACCAGTGGTCATTGCATGTGTATTCTTTTTCACAAACCACTTATGGATCCATTAGAGTCATTGCATGTGTGTTATTTCCAAAAACCACACATGGATCAACCACTAGAGTCATTGCATGTGTGTTCTTTCCACAAACCACACATGGATCTACCAATGTCATTGCATGTGTGTTCTTTCCATAAAACACATATGGACCCACTAGAGTCATTGCTTGTGTGTTCGTATACTAAAACCAGCAATAGAGTCATTGCACGTGTGTTCTTTCCACAAACCACACATGGATCCACCAGTGTTCATTGCATGAGTGTTCTTTTCAAAAACCACATATGGATCAACTAGTGGTCAATGCATGTGTGTTCTTTTCACAAACCACATGTGGACCCACTAGAGTCATTGCATGTGTGTTCTTATACTAAAACCAGCACTAGACTCATTGCATGTGTGTTCTTTTCCACAAACCACACATGATACACTAGACTCATTGCATGTGTGTTCTTTTCCACAAACAACTTATGGATCAACTAGTGGTCATTGCATGTGTGTTCTTTTCACAAACTACATGTGGACCCACTAGAGTCATTGTATGTCTGTTCTTATACTAAAACTAGCACAAGAGTCATTGCATGTGTGTTCTTTTCCACAAACCACACATGGATCAAGCAATGTCATTGCATGTGTGTTCTATCCACAAACCACATATGGATCAACCAGTGGTCATTGCATGTGTGTTCTTTTCACAAACCACATATGGATAAACCAGTGGTCATTGCATGTGTGTTCTTATACTAAAACTAGCACTAGAGTCATTGGATGTGTGTTCCATCCACAAACCACACATGGATCAACCAGTGGCATTGCATGTCTGTTCTTTTCACAAACCACACATGGATCAACCAGTGTCATTGCATGTGTGTTCTTTCCACAAACCACATATGGAGCAACCAGTGATCTTTGCATGTGTGTTCTTTTCCACAAACCACTTATGGATCCATTAGAGTCATTGCATGTGTGTTCTCTTCAGAGACCACACATGGATCCACCAGTGTCATTGCATGTGTGTTCTTTTTACTAACAACAACCAGAGTCATTACATGTCTGTTCTTTTCACATACCACATATGGATCCACCAGTGTTATTGCATGTGTGTTATTTTCACAATCCACACATGGATCCACCAGTGTCATTGCATGTGTGTTCTTTTTACTAACAACAACTGGAGTCATTGCATGTGTGTTGTTTTCACATACCACATATGGATCCACCGGTGTCATTGCATGTGTGCTCTTTGCACAATCCACCTATGGATCCACCAGTGTCATTGCATGTGTGTTCTTTTTACTAACAACAACCAGAGTCATTGAAATGTGTGTTCATTTCACATACCACATATGGATCCACCAGTGTCATTGCATGTGTGTTCTTTTCACAATCCACCTATGGATCCACCAGTGTCATTGCATGTGTGTTCTTTTCCACAAACCACACATGGATCCACCAGTGTTCATTGCATGTGTGTTCTTTTCCACAAACAACTTATGGATCAACCAGTGGTCATTGCATGTGTGTTCTTTTCACAAACTACATGTGGACCCACTAGAGTCATTGTATGTGTGTTCTTATACTAAAACTAGCACTAGAGTCATTGCACGTGTGTTCCTTCCACAAACCACATATGGATCAACCAGTGTCATTACATGTGTGTTCTTTCGACAAACCACTTATGGATCCACAAGTGTTCATTGCATGTGTGTTCTTTTCACAAACCACATATGGATCAACCAGTGGTCATTGCATGTGTCTTCTTTTCACAAACCACATGTGAACCCACTAGAGTCATTGCATGTGTGTTCTTATACTAAAACCAACACTAGAGTCATTGCATGTGTGTTATTTCCACAAACCACACATGGACCAACCACTAGAGTCATTGCATGTGTTGTTTTAACAAAAACCACACATGGATCAACCAGCGTCATTGCATCTGTGTTCTTTCCACAAACCACATATGGATCCATTTGAGTCATTGCATGTTTGTTCTTATACTAAAACTAGCACTAGAGTCATTGCATGTGTGTTCTTTCCACAAACCACTTATGGATCCACCAGTGTTCATTGCATGTGTGTTCTTTTCACAAACAACATATGGATCCACCAGTGGTCATTGCATGTGTGTTCTTTCCACAAACCACTTATGGATCAACTAGTAGCCATTGCATGTGTGTTCTTTCCACAAACCACATATGGATCAACCTGTGGTCATTGCATGTGTGTTCTTTTCACAAACCACATCTGGACCCACTAGAGTCATTGAAATGTGTGTTCTCTTTAGATACCACACATGGATCCACCAGTGTCATTGCATGGGTGTTCTTGTTACTAACAACAACCAGAGTCATTGCATGTGTGTTCTTTTTACATACCACATATGGATCCACCAGTGTCATTCCATGTGTGTTCTTTTCACAATTCACCTATGGATCAACCAGTGTCATTGCATGTGTGTTCTTTTTACTAACAACAACTAGAGTCATTTCATGACTGTTCTTTTCACATACCACATATGGATCCACCAGTGTCATTGAAATGTGTGTTCTCTTCAGAGACCACACATGGATCCACCATTGTCATTGCATGTGTGTTCTTTTTACTAACAACAACAGGAGTCATTGCATGTGTGTTCTTTTCACATACCACATATGGAATAACCAGAATCATTGCATGTGTGCTCTTTTCACAATCCACCTATGGATCCACCAGTGTCATTGCATGTGTGTTCTTTTACTAACAACAACCAGAGTCATTGCATGTGTGTTATTTTCACATACCACATATGGATCCACCAGTTTCATTGCATGTGTGCTCTTTTTACTAACAACAACCAGAGTCATTGCATGTGTGTTCTCTTCAGAGACCACACATGGATCCACCAGTGTCATTTCATTTGTGTTCTTTTTACTAGCAACAACCAGAGTCATTGAAATGTGTGTTCTTTTCACATACCACATATGGATCCACCAGTGTCATTGCATGTGTGTTCTTTTCACAATCCACCTATGGATCCACCAGTGTCATTGCATGTGTGTTCTTTTCCACAAACGACACATGGATCCACCAGTGTTCATTGCATGTGTGTTCTTTTCCACAAACAACTTATGGATCAATCAGTGGTCATTGCATGTGTGTTCTTTTCACAAACTACATGTGGACCCACTAGAGTCATTGTCTGTGAGTTCTTATACTAAAACCAGCACTTGAGTCATTGCACGTGTGTTCTTTCCACAAACCACATATGGATCAACCAGTGTCATTGCATGTGTGTTCTTTGCACAAACCACTTATGGATACACCAGTGTTCATTGCATGTGTGTGCTTTTCCAAAAACCACATATGGATCAACCAGTGGTCATTGCATGTGTGTTCTTTTCCACAAACCACTTATGGATCCATTAGAGTCATTGCATGTGTGTTATTTCCAAAAACCACACATGGATCAACCACTAGAGTCATTGCATGTGTATTCTTTCCACAAACCACACATGGATCAACCAATGTCATTGCATGTGTGTTCTTTCCATAAAACACATATGGACCCACTAGAGTCATTGCTTGTGTGTTCGTATACTAAAACCAGCAATAGAGTCATTGCACGTGTGTTCTTTCCACAAACCACACATGGATCCACCAGTGTTCATTGCATGAGTGTTCTTTTCCAAAAACCACATATGGATCAACTAGTGGTCAATGCATGTGTGTTCTTTTCACAAACCACATGTGGACCCACTAGAGTCATTGCATGTGTGTTCTTATACTAAAACCAGCACTAGACTCATTGCATGTGTGTTCTTTTACACAAACCACACATGATACACTAGACTCATTGCATGTGTGTTCTTTTCCACAAACAACTTATGGATCAACGAGTGGTCATTGCATGTGTGTTCTTTTCACAAACTACATGTGGACCCACTAGAGTCATTGTATGTCTGTTCTTATACTAAAACTAGCACAAGAGTCCTTGCATGTGTGTTCTTTTCCACAAACCACACATGGATCAAGCAATGTCATTGCATGTGTGTTCTATCCACAAACCACATATGGATCAACCAGTGGTCATTGCATGTGTGTTCTTTTCACAAACCACATATGGATAAACCAGTGGTCATTGCATGTGTGTTCTTATACTAAAACTAGCACTAGAGTCATTGGATGTGTGTTCCATCCACAAACCACACATGGATCAACCAGTGGCATTGCATGTCTGTTCTTTTCACAAACCACACATGGATCAACCAGTGTCATTGCATGTGTGTTCTTTCCACAAACCACATATGGAGCAACCAGTGATCTTTGCATGTGTGTTCTTTTCCACAAACCACTTATGGATCCATTAGAGTCATTGCATGTGTGTTCTCTTCAGAGACCACACATGGATCCACCAGTGTCATTGCATGTGTGTTCTTTTTACTAACAACAACCAGAGTCATTACATGTCTGTTCTTTTCACATACCACATATGGATCCACCAGTGTTATTGCATGTGTGTTATTTTCACAATCCACACATGGATCCACCAGTGTCATTGCATGTGTGTTCTTTTTACTAACAACAACTGGAGTCATTGCATGTGTGTTGTTTTCACATACCACATATGGATCCACCGGTGTCATTGCATGTGTGCTCTTTGCACAATCCACCTATGGATCCACCAGTGTCATTGCATGTGTGTTCTTTTTACTAACAACAACCAGAGTCATTGAAATGTGTGTTCATTTCACATACCACATATGGATCCACCAGTGTCATTGCATGTGTGTTCTTTTCACAATCCACCTATGGATCCACCAGTGTCATTGCATGTGTGTTCTTTTCCACAAACCACACATGGATCCACCAGTGTTCATTGCATGTGTGTTCTTTTCCACAAACAACTTATGGATCAACCAGTGGTCATTGCATGTGTGTTCTTTTCACAAACTACATGTGGACCCACTAGAGTCATTGTATGTGTGTTCTTATACTAAAACTAGCACTAGAGTCATTGCACGTGTGTTCCTTCCACAAACCACATATGGATCAACCAGTGTCATTACATGTGTGTTCTTTCGACAAACCACTTATGGATCCACCAGTGTTCATTGCATGTGTGTTCTTTTCACAAACCACATATGGATCAACCAGTGGTCATTGCATGTGTCTTCTTTTCACAAACCACATGTGAACCCACTAGAGTCATTGCATGTGTGTTCTTATACTAAAACCAACACTAGAGTCATTGCATGTGTGTTATTTCCACAAACCACACATGGACCAACCACTAGAGTCATTGCATCTGTGTTCTTTCCACAAACCACACATGGATCAACCAGCGTCATTGCATCTGTGTTCTTTCCACAAACCACATATGGATCCATTTGAGTCATTGCATGTTTGTTCTTATACTAAAACTAGCACTAGAGTCATTGCATGTGTGTTCTTTCCACAAACCACTTATGGATCCACCAGTGTTCATTGCATGTGTGTTCTTTTCACAAACAACATATGGATCCACCAGTGGTCATTGCATGTGTGTTCTTTCCACAAACCACTTATGGATCAACCAGTAGCCATTGCATGTGTGTTCTTTCCACAAACCACATATGGATCAACCTGTGGTCATTGCATGTGTGTTCTTTTCACAAACCACATCTGGACCCACTAGAGTCATTGAAATGTGTGTTCTCTTTACATACCACACATGGATCCACCAGTGTCTTTGCATGTGTGTTCTTGTTACTAACAACAACCAGAGTCATTGAAATGTGTGTTCTTTTCAGAGACCACACATGGATCCACCAGTGTCATTGCATGGGTGTTCTTGTTACTAACAACAACCAGAGTCATTGCATGTGTGTTCTTTTTACATACCACATATGGATCCACCAGTGTCATTCCATGTGTGTTCTTTTCACAATTCACCTATGGATCCACCAGTGTCATTGCATGTGTGTTCTTTTTACTAACAACAACTGGAGTCATTTCATGACTGTTCTTTTCACATACCACATATGGATCCACGAGTGTCATTGAAATGTGTGTTCTCTTCAGAGACCACACATGGCTCCACCAGTGTCATTGCATGTGTGTTCTTTTTAATAACATCAACTGGAGTCATTGCATGTGTGTTCTTTTCACATACCACATATGGAACAACCAGATTCATTGCATGTGTGCTCTTTTCACAATCCACCTATGGATCCACCAGTGTCATTGCATGTGTGTTATTTTACTAACAACAACCTGAGTCATTGCATGTGTGTTATTTTCACATACCACATATGGATCCACCAGTGTCATTGCATGTGTGTTCTTTTCACAATCCACCTATGGATCCACCAGTGTCATTGCATGTGTGTTCTTTTCCACAAACCACACATGGATCCACCAGTGTTCATTGCATGTGTGTTCTTTTCCACAAACAACTTATGGATCAACCAGTGGTCATTGCATGTGTGTTCTTTTCACAAACTACATGTGGACCCACTAGAGTCATTGTATGTGTGTTCTTATACTAAAACTAGCACTAGAGTCATTGCACGTGTGTTCCTTCCACAAACCACATATGGATCAACCAGTGTCATTACATGTGTGTTCTTTCGACAAACCACTTATGGATCCACCAGTGTTCATTGCATGTGTGTTCTTTTCACAAACCACATATGGATCAACCAGTGGTCATTGCATGTGTCTTCTTTTCACAAACCACATGTGAACCCACTAGAGTCATTGCATGTGTGTTCTTATACTAAAACCAACACTAGAGTCATTGCATGTGTGTTATTTCCACAAACCACACATGGACCAACCACTAGAGTCATTGCATCTGTGTTCTTTCCACAAACCACACATGGATCAACCAGCGTCATTGCATCTGTGTTCTTTCCACAAACCACATATGGATCCATTTGAGTCATTGCATGTTTGTTCTTATACTAAAACTAGCACTAGAGTCATTGCATGTGTGTTCTTTCCACAAACCACTTATGGATCCACCAGTGTTCATTGCATGTGTGTTCTTTTCACAAACAACATATGGATCCACCAGTGGTCATTGCATGTGTGTTCTTTCCACAAACCACTTATGGATCAACCAGTAGCCATTGCATGTGTGTTCTTTCCACAAACCACATATGGATCAACCTGTGGTCATTGCATGTGTGTTCTTTTCACAAACCACATCTGGACCCACTAGAGTCATTGAAATGTGTGTTCTCTTTACATACCACACATGGATCCACCAGTGTCTTTGCATGTGTGTTCTTGTTACTAACAACCAGAGTCATTGAAATGTGTGTTCTTTTCAGAGACCACACATGGATCCACCAAATGTCATTGCATGGGTGTTCTTGTTACTAACAACAACCAGAGTCATTGCATGTGTGTTCTTTTACATACCACATATGGATCCACCAGTGTCATTCCATGTGTGTTCTTTTCACAATTCACCTATGGATCCACCAGTGTCATTGCATGTGTGTTCTTTTTACTAACAACAACTGGAGTCATTTCATGACTGTTCTTTTCACATACCACATATGGATCCACGAGTGTCATTGAAATGTGTGTTCTCTTCAGAGACCACACATGGCTCCACCAGTGTCATTGCATGTGTGTTCTTTTTAATAACATCAACTGGAGTCATTGCATGTGTGTTCTTTTCACATACCACATATGGAACAACCAGATTCATTGCATGTGTGCTCTTTTCACAATCCACCTATGGATCCACCAGTGTCATTGCATGTGTGTTATTTTACTAACAACAACCTGAGTCATTGCATGTGTGTTATTTTCACATACCACATATGGATCCACCAGTGTCATTGCATGTGTGTTCTTTTCACAATCCACCTATGGATCCACCAGTGTCATTGCATGTGTGTTCTTTTCCACAAACCACACATGGATCCACCAGTGTTCATTGCATGTGTGTTCTTTTCCACAAACAACTTATGGATCAACCAGTGGTCATTGCATGTGTGTTCTTTTCACAAACTACATGTGGACCCACTAGAGTCATTGTATGTGTGTTCTTATACTAAAACTAGCACTAGAGTCATTGCACGTGTGTTCCTTCCACAAACCACATATGGATCAACCAGTGTCATTACATGTGTGTTCTTTCGACAAACCACTTATGGATCCACCAGTGTTCATTGCATGTGTGTTCTTTTCACAAACCACATATGGATCAACCAGTGGTCATTGCATGTGTCTTCTTTTCACAAACCACATGTGAACCCACTAGAGTCATTGCATGTGTGTTCTTATACTAAAACCAACACTAGAGTCATTGCATGTGTGTTATTTCCACAAACCACACATGGACCAACTACTAGAGTCATTGCATTTGTGTTCTTTCCACAAACCACACATGGATCAACCAGCGTCATTGCATCTGTGTTCTTTCCACAAACCACATATGGATCCATTTGAGTCATTGCATGTTTGTTCTTATACTAAAACTAGCACTAGAGTCATTGCATGTGTGTTCTTTCCACAAACCACTTATGGATCCACCAGTGTTCATTGCATGTGTGTTCTTTTCACAAACAACATATGGATCCACCAGTGGTCATTGCATGTGTGTTCTTTCCACAAACCACTTATGGATCAACCAGTATCCATTGCATGTGTGTTCTTTCCACAAACCACATATGGATCAACCTGTGGTCATTGCATGTGTGTTCTTTTCACAAACCACATCTGGACCCACTAGAGTCATTGAAATGTGTGTTCTCTTTCGATACCACACATGGATCCACCAGTGTCATTGCATGTGTGTTCTTGTTACTAACAACAACCAGAGTCATTGAAATGTGTGTTCTTTTCAGAGACCACACATGGATCCACCAGTGTCATTGCATGGGTGTTCTTGTTACTAACAACAACCAGAGTCATTGCATGTGTGTTCTTTTTACATACCACATATGGATCCACCAGTGTCATTCCATGTGTGTTCTTTTCACAATTCACCTATGGATCAACCAGTGTCATTGCATGTGTGTTCTTTTTACTAACAACAACTGGAGTCATTTCATGACTGTTCTTTTCACATACCACATATGGATCCACGAGTGTCATTGAAATGTGTGTTCTCTTCAGAGACCACACATGGATCCACCAGTGTCATTGCATGTGTGTTCTTTTTAATAACATCAACTGGAGTCATTGCATGTGTGTTCTTTTCACATACCACATATGGAACAACCAGATTCATTGCATGTGTGCTCTTTTCACAATCCACCTATGGATCCACCAGTGTCATTGCATGTGTGTTATTTTACTAACAACAACCTGAGTCATTGCATGTGTGTTATTTTCACATACCACATATGGATCCACCAGTGTCATTGCATGTGTGCTCTTTTTACTAACAACTACCAGAGTCATTGCATGTGTGTTCTCTTCAGAGACCAGACATGGTTCCACCAGTGTCATTGCAAGTGTGTTCTTTTTACTAACAACAACCAGAGTCATTGAAATTTGTGTTCTCTTCAGAGACCGCACATGGATCCACCAGTGTCATTGCATGTGTTTTCTTGTTACTAATTGCAACCAGAGTCATTGCATGTGTGTTCTTTCTACAAACCACATGTGGACCCACTAGAGTCATTGCATGTGTGTTCTTATACTAAAACCAGCACTAGACTCATTGCATGTGTGTTCTTTTCCACAAACAACACATGGATCCACTAGATGCATTGCATGTGTGTTCTTTCCACAAACCACTTATGGATCAACCAGTGGCCATTGCATGTGTGTTATTTCCACAAACCACTTATGGATCAACCACTAGAGTCATTGCATGTGTGTTCTTTTCCACAAACAACTTATGGATCAACCAGTGGTCATTGCATGTGTGTTCTTTTCACAAACGACATGTGGACCCACTAGAGTCATTGTATGTGTGTTCTTATACTAAAACTAGCAAGAGAGTCATTGCACGTGTCTTCTTTCCACAAACGACATATGGATCAACTAGTGTCATTGCATGTGTGTTTTTTCTACAAACCACTTATGGATCCACCAGTGTTCATTGCATGTGTGTTCTTTTCCAAAAACCACATATGGATCAACCAGTGGTCATTGCACGTGTGTTCTTTTCCACAAACCACTTATGGATCCATTAGAGTCATTGCATGTGTGTTATTTCCACAAACCACACATGGATCAACCACTAGAGTCATTGCATGTGTGTTCTTTCCACAAACCACACATGGATCAACCAGTGTCATTGCATGTGTGTTCTTTCCACAAACCACATATGGATCCATTTGAGTCATTGCATATTTGTTCTTATACTAAAACTAGCACTAGAGTCATTGCATGTGTGTTCTTTCCACAAACCACTTATGGATCCACCAGTGTTCATTGCATTTTGTTCTTTTCACAAACAACATATGGATCCACCAGTGGTCACTGCATGTGTGTTCTTTACACAAACCACTTATGGATCAACCAGTAGCCATTGCATGTGTGTTCTTTCCACAAACCACATATGGATCAACCAGTGGTCATTACATGTGTGTTCTTTTCACAAACCACATGTGGACCCACTAGAGTCATTGAAATGTGTGTTCTCTTCAGAGACCACACATGGATCCACCAGTGGCATTGCATGTGTGCTCTTTTTACTAACAACTACCAGAGTCATTGCATGTGTGTTCTCTTCAGAGACCAGACATGGTTCCACCAGTGTCATTGCATGTGTGTTCTTTTTACTAACAACAACCAGAGTCATTGAAATTTGTGTTCTCTTCAGAGACCGCACATGGATCCACAGTTGTCATTGCATGTGTTTTCTTGTTACTAATTGCAACCAGAGTCATTGCATGTGTGTTCTTTCTACAAACCACATGTGGACCCACTAGAGTCATTGCATGTGTGTTCTTATACTAAAACCAGCACTAGACTCATTGCATGTGTGTTCTTTTACACAAACCACACATGGATCCACTAGACTCATTGCACGTGTGTTCTTTCCACAAACCACTTATGGATCAACCAGTGGCCATTGTATGTGTGTTCTTTCCACAAACCACTTATGTGGCCATTGCATGTGTGCTATTTCCACAAACCACTTATGGATCAACCACTAGAGACATTGCATGTGTGTTCTTTTCCACAAACAACTTATGGATCAACTAGTGGTCATTGCATATGTGTTCTTTTCACAAACTACATGTGGACCCACTAGAGTCATTGTATGTGTGTTCTTATACTAAAACTAGCACTAGAGTCATTGCACGTGTGTTCTTTCCACAAACCACATATGGATCAACAAGTGTCATTGCATGTGTGTTCTTTTCCACAAACCACACATGGATCAAGCAGTGTCATTGCATGTGTGTTCTTTCCACAAACCACATATGGATCAACCAGTGGTCATTGCATGTGTGTTCTTTTCACAAACCACATATGGATCAACTAGTGGTCGTTGCATGTGTGTTCTTTTCACAAACCACATGTGAACCCACTAGAGTCATTGCATGTGTGTAATTATACTAAAACCAACACTAGAGTCATTGCATGTGTGTTATTTCTACAAACCACACATGGATCAGCCACTAGAGTCATTGCATGTGTGTTCTTTCCACAAACCACACATGGATCAACCAGTGTTATTGCATGTGTGTTCTTTCCACAAACCACATATGGATCCATTTGAGTCATTGCATGTTTGTTCTTATACTAAAACTAGCACTAGAGTCATTGCATGTGTGTTCTTTCCACAAACCACTTATGGATCCACCAGTGTCCATTGCATGTGTGTTCTTTTCACAAACAACATATGGATCCACCAGTGGTCAGTGCATGTGTGTTCTTTCCACAAACCACTTATGGATCAACCAGTAGCCATTGCATGTGTGTTCTTTCCACAAACCACATATGGATCAACCAGTGGTCATTCCATGTGTGTTCTTTTCACAAACCACATATGGACCCACTAGAGTTATTGAAATGTGTGTTCTCTTCAGAGACCACACATGGATCCACCAGTGTCATTGCATGTGTGTTTTTGTTACTAACAACAACTAGAGTCATTGCATGTGTGTTCTTTTTACATACCACATATGGATCCACCAGTGTCATTGCATGTGTGTTCTTTTCACAATCCACCTATGGATCCACCAGTGTCATTGCATGTGTGTTCTTTTTACTAACAACAACTAGAGTCATTTCATGACTATTCTTTTCACATACCACATATGGATCCACGAGTGTCATTGAAATGTGTGTTCTCTTCAGAGACCACACATGGATCCACAAGTGTCATTGCATGTCTGTTCTTTTTACTAACAACAACTGGAGTCATTGCATGTGTGTTCTTTTCACATACCACATATGGAACAACAAGAGTCATTGCATGTGTGCTCTTTTCACAATCCACCTATGGATCCACCAGTGTCATTGCATGTGTGTTCTTTTACTAACAACAACCAGAGTCATTGCATGTGTGTTATTTTCACATACCACATATGGATCCACCAGTGTCATTGCATGTGTGCTCTTTTTACTAACAACAACCAGAGTCATTGCATGTGTGTTCTCTTCAGAGACCACTTATGGATCCACCAGTGTCATTGCATGTGTGTTCTTTTTACTAACAACAACTAGAGTGATTGAAATGTGTGTTCTCTTCAGAGACCACATATGGATCCACCAGTGTCATTGCATGTGTGTTCTTGTTACTAATTACAACCAGAGTCATTACATGTGTGTTCTTTCCACAAACCACATGTGGACCCACTAGAGTCATTGCATGTGTGTTCTTATACTAAAACCAGCACTAGACTCATTGCATGTGTGTTCTTTTCCACAAACCACACATGGATCCACTAGACTCATTGCATGTGTGTTCTTTCTACAAACCACTTATGGATCAACCAGTGGCCATTGCATGTGTGTTATTTCCACAAACCACTTATGGATCAACCAGTGGCCATTGCATGTCTGTTATTTCCACAAACCACTTATGGATCAACCACTAGAGTCATTGCATGTATGTTCTTTTCCACAAACAACTTATGGATCCACCAGTGGTCATTGCATGTGTGTTCGTTTCACAAACTACATGTGGACCCACTAGAGTCATTGTATGTGTGTTCTTATACTAAAACTAGCACTAGAGTCATTGCACGTGTGTTTTTTCCACAAACCACATGTGGATCAACCAGTGTCATTGCATGTGTGTTCTTTCCACAAACCACTTATGGATCCACCAGTGTTCATTGCATGTGTGTTCTTTTCAGATACCACATATGGATCAACCAGTGGTCATTGCATGTGTGTTCTTGTCACAAACCACATGTGAACCCACTAGAGTCATTGCATGTGTATTCTTATACTAAAACCAACACTAGAGTCATTGCATGTGTGTTATTTCCACAAACCACACATGGATCAACCACTAGAGTCATTGCATGTGTGTTCTTTCCACAAACCACACATGGATCAACCAGTGTCATTGCATGTGTGTTCTTTCCACAAACCACATATGGATCCATTTGAGTCATTGCATGTTTGTTCTTATACTAAAACTAGCACTAGAGTCATTGCATGTGTGTTCTTTCCACAAACCACTTATGGATCCACCAGTGTTCATTGCATGTGTGTCCTTTTCACAAACAACATATGGATCCACCAGTGGTCACTGCATGTGTGTTCTTTCCACAAACCACTTATGGATCAACCAGTAGCCATTACACGTGTGTTCTTTCCACAAACCACATATGGATAAACCAGTGGTCATTGCATGTGTGTTCTTTTCACAAACCACATGTGGACCCACTAGAGTCATTGAAATGTGTGTTCTCTTCAGATACCACACATGGATCCACCAGTGTCATTGCATGGGTGTTCTTGTTACTAACAACAACCAGAGTCATTGAATGTGTGTTCTTTTTACATACCACATATGGATCCACCAGTGTCATTGCATGTGTGTTCTTTTCACAATCCACCTATCGATCCACCAGTGTCATTGAATGTGTGTTCTTTTTACTAACAACAACTAGAGTCATTTCATGACTATTCTTTTCACATACCACATATGGATCCACCAGTGTCATTGAAATGTGTGTTCTCTTCAGAGACCACACATGGATCCACCAATGTCATTGCATGTGTGTTCTTTTTACTAACAACCACTAGAGTCATTGCATGTGTGTTCTTTACACATACCATATATGGAACAACCAGATTCATTGCATGTGTGCTCTTTTCACAATCCACCTAGGGATCCACCAGTGTCATTGCATGTGTGTTCTTTTTACTAACAACAACCAGAGTCATTGCATGTGTGTTATTTTCACATACCACATATGGATCCACCAGTGTCATTGCATGTGTGCTCTTTTTACTAATAACAACCAGAGTCGTTGCATGTTTGTTCTCTTCAGAGACCACACATGGATCCATCAGTGTCATTGCATGTGTGTTCTTTTTACTAACAACAACCAGAGTCATTGAAATGTGTGTTCTCTTCAAAGACCACACATGGATCCACCAGTGTCATTGCATGTGTGTTCTTGTTACTAATTTCAACCAGAGTCATTGCATGTGTGTTCTTTCCACAAACCACATGTGGACCCACTAGAGTCATTGCATGTGTGTTCTTATACTAAAACCAGCACTAGACTCATTGCATGTGTGTTCTTTTCCACAAACCACACATGGATCCACTAGACTCATTCCATGTGTGTTCTTTCCACAAACCACTTATGGATCAACCAGTGGCCATTGCATGTGTGTTATTTCCACAAACCACTTATGGATCAACCAGTGGCTATTGCATGTCTGTTATTTCCACAAACCACTTATGGATCAACCACTAGAGTCATTGCATGTGTGTTATTTTCCACAAACAACTTATGCATCAACCAGTGGTCATTGCATGTGTGTTCTTTTCACAAACTACATGTGGACCCACTAGAGTCATTGTATGTGTGTTCTTATACTAAAACTAGCACTAGAGTCATTGCACGTGTGTTCTTTCCACAAAGCACATATGGATCAACTAGTGTCATTGCATGTGTGTTCTTTCCACAAACCACTTATGGATCCACCAGTGTTCATTGCATGTGTGTTCTTTCCAAAAACCACATACGGATCCACCATTGACCATTGCATGTGTGTTCCACCAGTGCTCATTGCATGTGTCTTCTTTTCACAAACCACATGTGAACCCACTAGAGTCATTGCATGTGTGTTCTTATACTCAAACCAACACTAGATTCATTGCATTTGTGTTATTTCCACAAACCACACATGGATCAACCACTAGAGTCATTGCATGTCTGTTCTTTCCACAAACCACATATGGATCAACCAGTGTCATTGCATGTGTGTTCTTTCCACAAACTACATATGGATCCATTTGAGTCATTGCATATTTGTCCTTATACTAAAACTAGCACTAGAGTCATTGCATGTGTGTTTTTTCCACAAACCACTTATGGATCCACCAGTGTTCATTGCATGTTTGTTCTTTTCACAAACAACATATGGATCCACCAGTGGTCACGGCATGTGTGTTCTTTACACAAACCACTTATGGATCAACCAGTAGCCATTGCATGTGTGTTCTTTCCACAAACCACATATGGATCAACCAGTGGTCATTGCATGTGTGTTCTTTTCACAAACCACATGTGGACCCACTAGAGTCATTGAAATGTGTGTTCTCTTCAGAGACCACACATGGATCCACCAGTGTCATTGCATGTGTGTTCTTGTTACTAACAACAACCAGAGTCATTGCATGTGTGTTCTTTTTACATACCACATATGGATCCACCAGTGTCATTGCATGTGTGTTCTTTTCAGAATCCACCTATGGATCCAGCAGTGTCATTGCATGTGTGTTCGTTGTACTAACAACAACTGGAGTCATTTCATGACTTTTCTTTTCACATACCACATATGGATCCACCAGTGCCATTGAAATGTGTGTTCTATTTAAAGACCACACATGGATCCACCAGTGTCATTGCATATGTGTTCTTTTTACTAACAACAACTAGAGTCATTGCATGTGTGTCCTTTTCACATACCACATATGGAACAACCAGAGTCATTGCATGTGTGCTCTTTTCACAATCCACCTATGGATCCACCAGTGTCATTGCATGTGTGTTCTTTTACTAACAACAACCAGAGTCATTGCATGTGTGTTATTTGCACATACCACATATGGATCCACCAGTGTCATTGCATGTGTGCTATTTTTACTAACAACAACCACAGTCATTGCATGTGTGTTCTCTTCAGAGACCACACATGGATCCACCAGTGTCATTGCATGTGTGTTCTTTTTACTAACAACAACCAGAGTCATTGAAATGTGTGTTCTCTTCAGAGACCACACATGGATCCACCAGTGTCATTGCATGTGTGTTCTTGTTACTAATTGCAACCAGAGTCATTGCATGTGTGTTCTTTCCACAAACCACATGTGGACCCACTAGAGTCATTGCATGTGTGTTCTTATACTAAAACCAGCACTAGACTCATTGCATGTGTGTTCTTTTCCACAAACCACACATGGATCCACTAGACTCATTGCATGTGTGTTCTTTCCATAAACCACTTATGGATCAACCAGTGGCCATTGCATGTGTGTTCTTTCCACAAACCACTTATGGATCAACCAATGCCCCTTGCATGTGTGTTATTTCCACAAACCACTTATGGATCAACCACTAGAGTCATTGCATGTGTGTTCTTTTCCACAGACAACATATGGATCAATCAGTGGTCATTGCATGTGTGTTCTTTTCACAAACTACATGTGGACCCACTAGAGTCATTGTATGTGTGTTCTTATACTAAAACTAGCAATAGAGTCATTGCACGTGTGTTCTTTCCACAAACTACATATGGATCAACCAGTGTCATTGCATGTGTGTTCTTTCCACAAACCACTTATGGATCCACTAGTGTTCATTGCAGGTGTGTTCTTTTCACAAACCACATATGGATCAACCAGTGGTCATTGCATGTCTGTTCTTTTCACAAACCACATGTGAACCCACTAGAGTCATTGCATGTGTATTCTTATACTAAACCAACACTAGAGTCATTGCATGTGTGTTATTTCCACAAACCACACATGGATCATCTACTAGAGTCATTGCATGTGTGTTCTTTCCACAAACCACACATGGATCAACCAGTGTCATAGCCTGTTTTTTTTTCCACAAACCACATATGGATCCATTTGAGTCATTTCATGTTTGTTCTTATACTAAAACTTGCACTAGAGTCATTGCATGTGTGTTCTATCCACAAACCACACATGGATCAACCAGTGGCATTACATGTGTGTTCTTTTCACAAACCACACATGGATCAACCAGTGGCATTGCATGTGTGTTCTTTTCACAAACTACACATGGATCAACCAGTGTCATTGCATGTGTGTTCTTTCCACAAACCACATATGGATCAACCAGTGGTCATTGCATGTGTGTTCTTTTCCACAGACCACTTATGGATCCATTAGAGTCATTGCATGTGTGTTCTCTTCAGAGACCAGACATGGATCCACCAGTGTCATTGCATGTGTGTTCTTTTTACCAACAACAACCAGAGTCATTGCATGTGTGTTCTTTTCACATACCACATATGGATCCACCAGTGTCATTGCATGTGTGTTCTTTTCACAATCCACACATGGATCCACCAGTGTCATTGCATGTGTGTTCTTTTTACTAACAACAACTGGAGTCATTTCATGTGTGTTCTTTTCACATACCACATATGGATCCACCGGTGTCATTGCATGTGTGCTCTTTTCACAATCCACCTATGGATCCACCAGTGTCATTGCATGTGTGTTATTTCCACAAACCACACATGGATCAACCACTAGAGTCATTGCATGTGGTTTCTTTCCACAAACAACACATCGATCAACCAGTGTCATTGCATGTGTGTTCTTTCCACTAACCACATATGGATCCATTTGAGTCATTTCATGCTTGTCCTTATACTAAAACTAGCACTGCCCCCCAATGGATCCACCGTTAGACCGAGTCTTCTAGAAGGCATGCCATAACACAGTTGTTCTGCTTGACGATTGTTACATACCGTTCGATTGGGGCGCTTGGACGATTGGGATGGTCATCGCGAGAGCGATCCTCGAGTAGGCTGTTCTGCGGCATGATTGGCCTCGCTTGCTCTAGACAAACTGGCATGTTGCAAGTGTTACGACTCACGAGTTCAGTGGGCCATATCCCAGTGTCACGTCCCCGTTACTTCTCTTCCTCCCCGTACTTCTCTTCCTTCCCCTCGAAGCCACTTTCCCCACTTCACTTCCATCCTGCCGTAGCCGCAAGCCGACGACATCCGCCAATTCTCCGGTCGCTACCTTCATGCGTCCGGTCGGTCTCGTGCGCCTGGCCCGTATACATGGTGCGCATGTGGGCGAACGCCCAGCCGCCGTCGTCGGATAGCATTCTTGTGCTAGCCGAGCTTCCCGACGCCACGGGAGGTGGAGTATGTGGACCTAAGGTCGATCCTATGTGTGCCATCTTAGTACCTTGTCGGTGCTGGACCGAACAGGCAGATGCATTTCTACATTTGTGTCGAGAAGATCGACAGGCAAATGTAGTACTTGTGTTGTTGTTACTGTTAGACTTAAGCGATGCTTTATTAGGTGCTTAGAGCATACGTGTTGTGTGAATGTACCCCAGATGTTTTCAGTACTCCTTAATACTTCTAAGAGTTATTATATTGGTCCAATCAGCTTGCTGTTGTCACGTTGCAAAGTCCGCTTTCTCTAGATAGACCGGCAATACCGTGTGCTCCCGCTCCCGCATGTCATTGTCACGTGTTCCGAGGGCCCACCTGCCAATGTCACGCCCCTCCTCTTCCTTCCCCTCGAAGCCACTGTCCCAACTTCTCTTCCATCCTGCCACTCCCGTTCGATGGTTGTAATCTGATGATTTTCGTTGGATTGTTTACAAGTAATCTACGTTGATAATGCAACATGCAAATGGCACAGACACAATTTATAAAGTGGAAGCACTCACACGCTGCTATTGCACATATTTGTCAATATAGCTCGACAAACCCATTACAATAATTGTACTCGCATTAAACACAACCAAAATTGCAACCATCCTAAACAACATCTAAACCCGCATCACACTGCTGTCGTCGGAGTCCACCTCGATTGGTGACACCACCGTGCCCTTCCCGGCAACATCCACTCCCGCCCGTGGTTTGCCCTTTGCCAAGGAGGCAACAATGGCGTTCTGCACAGCTCCGTCCCCGTCGTCCTCCACATTGGAATCGACAATGACGAAGGTGCCCAGGTCCTGGCGGCCGAGCTCGCATACGTAGCATCGTCGCTCCTCTCAAGAAACCATGGCCATTTGATACTGCGATGGTAGGATCTTGGGGTGGATCCGTCGCGGCGAGCCCTACCGGAAGCGGTGGAGCGGATGGATCTACCGGCGTGAGCCATGACAAGTTCCTAGGAGGGAGTAAGATTGTGGGCCAGGCGTGTCTGGTTCCTGAGCAAGGCCTCCCAGTGATATGTACGCGGGCAAGGTACCAAAAAATTTCGTCCAATGCGCGCGAGAGGGCTTTTGAACCACGAAGGCGCGAGTTTTTTTTTGACAAGTCCACACGCTAGGTCCCCCACTTGTCAGCCGAATGTGGACGGTAGGATTCTGCCCGAGTTATTAAGTAGGGGTAAATCACGCTTCACCACTACCCTGGCATCCAAAGGCTCCTCTTTCCTCTGCCCTCGCTCCCCTCGCTCATGGCTCGCAGCTCGTGCAGTTTGTCTCGGGCGGAATCAGGGTCGGCTCAACGCGCCAAGTCGGGTGCCCCATCAGGTACCGGCGCCCTACGATTACTACCCCAATATGCTGTGTTTGTGCGGTGAGAAGATGCGAGATGGATTTCGTGGACCACGAAAATCTCGCAGGAAAATTCAGCAACTGCAGCATCAGAGCGGTAAGTTCCTACTGTAGGTACAATGGTAACCCGGATCCGGAAAGCATAATGTAATTCTTTTTTTTTTGTTTCCTTCGATCTACTACGCAGGAAAGGAGGGGGACTGGCTGTGACAAGTTTGTGTGGATCGAAAAGCCACTGACAGGTTTTCACAGAGAGCTTGTTCAGGATCTGCGTGATGATGTGTGGGACAAGAAAGAGGAGATTCGTGCGATGGAGCGAGAGATCCGGGAGCTTCGCCAGGTGCAAGGGAGGCAGGGGCAGGGAGGTGGTGAGACAGACGGGTTCAAGATTAGGCCAGATAGTGGACACAATTTCCTCATTATCTGTTGCATTTGTAGTTTATGTTGCCATGTCGTTGTCCAGCAGCTGAAATAAGTTGTTGCTTCGTGGAGTGTAGCAGCCAGCTTAAGAAATTGTTTTCTAGCCCAGAAACTTATCATAAGTGTAATGCCAACAGCAGGGATTTATTAAGCGCCTATAAATAAATCATGTCTGTGCCACTAACACCCATCGATTTTGGAGAGGATTTAACCGCTCAGCTATCGCGATTGTTCAGATAGTAGTGGCACAGTCACAGTTTTGGATTCAACTAGTGGCCTCGGCCGTATCAAATCCTAAAGTCGTGATACATTTTACTCCGAGTACGGGAGGCAGAGTGTTTCGCCCGACAAGTTCCACGCACACAGCTCCAGAGTTTAACCGAACTACATATATAGGTTCAAGTTCAATAGATCATTAGGTTGCTACACTGCTAGCCCTCTTTATCTGCTTGGGTGCCAACTTTCTCCCTCTTTCCTTCACGTCCACTGGCTTCTTCATCTCCTGCCTTCTTCCTCTTCCTGGGTGCCAATTTTCTTACCTTCACGTACCCTGCATCTCCGGGCCGAGGGAAGTCAGGCCAATCAGCACCAGAATCTTGTCCGGCATCATCACTCCACTCGTTTTGGTTTTCTTCCCGCAGCAAAATCACTGAGTCGGCTGTCTTGTTTCTTACCTTGCGCTTCCTATAAAAAAACAGTACATGGATTACTACCTTATATCTACAGACTATAAACATTTTTTTTGTGTGAATGTACCATCTCATACCTAGGTTTGGGAGCATTAAAGGGACATCCAGCTGCTCTATGGCCTATAAGATGGCAGGTCTTGCATCTGTTTTTGCCCTTCTTTGTAGCACAGAAAGCCGAACCCTTCTTCTCGAGAAAATTCTTAAACCTATTCACCTGGGGTCTTCCTCTGCCCCTTTTTGTAACTGGATAGCAAAGCTCGAAAGACAGTTGGACTTGATTCCACTACGATGGGTCTGTACATGGCTCGACGGATCCAGCGTACGCAGCTCTGAACTTTTCCATAGAGTACTAGTCTGACAAATACTGATCCAAATGTGCTAGAGTTCTTTTCTTCACCAAGAAGGACAAGGCATGGTCGCAAGGTTTCCCGGTATGCTGCCACTCTAAGCAGGTGCATTCTCCCAGCTGGATGTTCACAACATCCCTTTTGCCACTCTTGGACATATTGACCACCTCACAGCTTCTGCTGGTCGACGGGTGAACCTTAAGATGAGCAAGTCCTCGGCTTCTCTTGTGTAGTTGTTGTACAACTGGCGGTAGCATATGTCCTCTAAGTCTCCTACCGATCTCTCTCCTTATATTTAACAGCTTCATGGTCATACCACGTATGATGTCCATCAAGATATGAACAGGACGCACTTTTATGTCCTTCACCTAGTTATTCAGGCATTCTGCAAGGTTGTTGTTTATGTAATCAACTTTGATGTCAGGGTTGAATTGACTCCTCTTCCATAGCTGCGAATGATGGATGGCTAAGTACTCTGGAAGTTCAAGGGCTTCGGAAAAAATCTTGCTCATGAAATAATCGTTGCTACTAGGTTTGTAAACTCTAGCAGCAGGAAACATGTAACGAAATATGCTGCCTGCGTAGTGTGAGTACAAGTTGAGCATCATATGGGCATGGCATTCTCTACCTTCAGCTCGCGGGAACACCTCCTTCACTGCATTCGTCAGCCCTTTGCATGCATCCGTGGATATAGCCAATAGATCCATGTGGCCTATTGATCTCCTGAGCTGCCTCATAAACCAGACCCAGTTTTCCTCCGTTTCTGTTTCAAACAGCCTGAATGCCCCTGGGAACATCTAGTTGTGACCATCAAGTGTTGTGGCAGATGGCAGGTAGCCTTTCCATTTGCCAGTTAGGACAGTGTTGTCTACACTCAGATACGGCCTATAGCCGTCCTTGAATCCCTGGATGCAAGGTTTAAGCGCCATGAAAAATCTTTTGAAATATATTTTACCACCTTCTGATTCGGTGTCAATCTCCACAACACTCCCCGGACACCTAGCTTGTACCTCCGCCTTGAAGTTGTATAGCATCCTGAAGCTATTGGTTCAATCCCCGTGCAAGACCCCCAGAGCTTTCTCTTTACCTTTCCAAACCGTGTAATACAGAAGGACAATGTTCTATTTAGAACCGAGGCTAGTCTGAATATTCTTCGTGGTCTCCTTAGGGTTATCCTTTAGTATGGACATAGATTGCATAGCCACCCACTCCGTATCAGCCATTGAGGATTTCAATTTGCTGCCTGTCGGACACATGTGTGGAGGGCCCATTTTGTTCACCTGCAACACATATTCATTTAAAAGATAAGCGGAGCCACCCACTCCGTTCGGTGTGGCATTTTGACTGGATCTCAGGGGTGTTCTCTGCGGCGTGGTGCCTTTTGTCGTGCGACTCTTGGGCGTCCTCTTCTCTGGCGTGGTCTCCTTGGTGACATTCTTCTTCGGGGTGCCCTTTCTGGGGATGCTCTTCCTGCTCCTCTTTATGACGCTCCTCTGTAATACTCTCCTCTGTTCGAAGCCACCCTCAGTCGCACCAGCCCCAGTGATGCCATGGATCAGGTCACGCATGCCTTTTAAAAGTCCATCATCTCTATTGTCGAGTTCCAATTCCTCTCCAACCGTGAGCACTACCAAGTGGAAGTAAACTTCACCTCTATAATGTTTCCTTGTAAACGGTACGACTAAATCCCTGGTATCTTTCAATTCGATAGCCTTTTTGCTCCTGTAACCATAATATAACAAATGTGCTTCCTAGGAGGACCCCCACAGCACCTTCACACATAACGATGCCATCAGGTCAGATAACTCTACCACTTCAGGGTCATATCTGCCAAGGATTACATCAAACTTGTCATAGAATTTTTCTGTGCCATCATCTAATTTTGCAGTATAATCCGCGACATCGATACGAACGATTACTTTGTCATCGGCAGGTTCTTTAGGATAGAAACCTCCGAGAGGTTCGAGAGATGGAGCGGCACCATCAGACCCAGCCCCAATGCCACCGACGCCATCACCAGCGTCATCGTTAGCTAGATCAACCTCGGTGGAAGTACCAGGACCAGGAGCAAGGCGAGGGCCCTTAGCAGCGGGAGCTACATTACATGGTGGACAGGCAGGGCCCCTTCTAACGGCAGCCACAATAGGATCAGCTGCTGCCATGCCACCTCGACGATCAGGAGCAGTTCCCAACAAAGAAGTGTTTGAGTGCTAGCAGAGTCCAGACCATGAGCTGGCTTCAGACCAGCAGCTCGCTGAACCCGAGCACGGGTTCAAGGAGGAGACAAGGCATCAGTCTTTGCAACAACAGTGGGGCAGCCTCCGGAAGCCTTAGTTTGCTCAATAGCGGTAGGGATTGGGTCAACAGCGTCCAGATCAACAACAACACGAGGACGGCCAGTACCAGCAGATTCTAGATCACGGGTTCGCACAACTTGAGGACGGTTTTGAGGAGGAGCAGCACACAAGGTGGCGGTCTTGGCAACAACAGCGGGGCAGCCTCCGGACGCCTTAGTTTGCTCAATAGCAGCATGGATTGGGTGAGCAGCAGCCGCAGAAACACGGGCACGGGGACGGGGACGACCAGTACCAGCAGATTCCAAAGCAGAGTTTTCCACAACGGCAATACGGGGACTCCTACGAGGAGGTTGCCTGACAGAAGCATGTCGCAAACGAGGAACCACATTTTGCTCAACAACAGCAGGGGTTCGAGTTAGACCTCCCTGTCCAATAATAGCTGGGCGACTCCCAGTAGCAGGAGCTTCCTCATCCACTATGTTACACACCAGCGTAACCACGCCAAGCCTAACATGTTGTTTCATCAACCCAATTAGCTGACTGTCACACGCTATAGGAACCCTGAAGCCTTGTTCATCAACGATGTTGAACCGTGCAGCCTGCTCTAGCCTCATTTCAGCAAGTTCACACACAGCAGCAACCAAACTAGGGACAGTGCATAACTGCACAGGCGCTACTTCCATCTTCAGACTCTAAGCATGTTTCCACGTGCTCTTCCCATGTGTTAATTTAACGAGGTAGCCACAGATGCTCACCAGAACCATGTATTTGGGTTCAGCAGAGATCCTAGTTGACAAAAAATTGGAGACAAAAGATAAGAATTGTTTGTCAGCGTCGTGCTAGCAAACAATTCTATGTTCGATATATCTCTGTAATGCCAATAGCAAGCTAGCAGTTATAGGTAGTGTGAATAGCAAAGAGAAGAGTAGCTCACCCGAAATTAGTCGGAAGTACTTCTTCCTTGGCAAATGGATCTGCCATCCTTCACGCTGCTCAGCTCGTCGGCGGTAGAGGCGGGCTAGATCGTCACAACGACTGGCACGGCATTCGGCATTAGAGCTTGGTAGCAGCGAGTAGGCGCAGCAACTTGGCGCCGGAAGTCAAATGCCCGAAGAGATCATTCTGGTTGGAGAGGGGATTTCGACGCTGCCGGTGCTAGGGTTCATGCGAAAGGAGGGAGGGAGTGGATTTGTGAATTTGGTCAACGCACGATGCTCCTTTAGTATCTCATTTCGCCTACGGGGTTTCCGCGTTGGCGCTCGCGTCACGGAAATATTACTGACATGAGGGTCCCGACCGTCTACTTCACGGGGCAGTTTCACAGCATGTTTGGATTTGGTAGGGGTGAGACGAGTTTGCATCGAAATGGCCCCTCTCGGTAGTTGGCGGCCCAACTTTTCGAATGCGGTAATTTCAGGCAACTTAGGTACCGCCATGCACTGGCCTGCCAACTTTGGTACCGCAGACAAACAAGCCCATATGCATAGATCCCACTTTTTCAAAAACCACTCAAATGAACTCCCCTTGCCAATCCCAGGCAACCAAAGACTACCAAACATAAGATCAAGTCACACCCCAAAAATCTTTTCAAAATTCAAATTTGAATTTCTTGCGGCCATTGTGTCGAACACCTGGTGACCATAAACTAAACTGCCTAACTTTTACTGCTGCTAATCGAAGCCTTGTCCCCCATTTGACCCTCTCATCTCTCCTATGTCCCCTCTTATCCTAACCCAGCCCCAGACAACACCCCCTTCACCGTTGCGCCAGTACCGCGCCGCCCAAAGATGGTCTTCGTTGGTCGACCATGCCCAACTCGCAAGAGACCATGCCGCCCTCTTTCGCTATGCCTAGGAGGTAGGCGTGATCACACCGCCCCCCCTGTCTCTGCCCCGAGCCCTGCTAAGCACTAGACCACCCACACAGCGTCGCGCTCTACGCCTCTGCGTCATGCACAGACCGAACCAGTGCGTCGTGCCCGACAGACGTGCACACGCCACGCCTCGACCGCAGCCCGTGCATGCCACATCGCCATGACCCCAGCATGCCCCCAGAAATGCCCGTTTGCCGCTGTTTGACCCGCAGCCACCGCACGCTGCGTCGAACACCGCCTCTTCCGCTCAGAGCACCAGCCGCGCTCGACCAATTGCCACCGCCCCTAGCCGCGCCTTTACGCCGTAGAGGACCGCCAGGAGACGGCGCACCGATCGCTGCTCGCAGCCACGCCTCTAGCAGCCCGTAGCCATGTCGCCACCGTCGCCTAACCATGCCGCACTGCCTCACCGTCGAGCCTATAAAAGGAGGCCAACCCCAGCCTCATTCTGCACACCACTCACCTCCCCTCTCACCACTGATCCTTCCCCACTTCTCCCCGGAGCCAATCGAGCCCTCAGTCACCGGAATTCCACCGGAGCTGGCCGCTACTGGAGGAGAAGGACCCCGCTAATTGCGACCGCCCCAGGAGCCGCCGCGACCACACGTAGAACCGTCGTCGTCCACCAGTTCGATCGCCCCCATCGCCACGCCTAGCTAGAGCCTTGGTAAGCCCCCACGTACCCCCATTGTGCTGCTAGGTTTAGCTCTCGCCGGCGACCTATTCGCCGGGGATGATGATCCTCAGCCGTTGATCCACCTTTTAATCGTAGCGCTGAGAGTGCCCCGTACCATTTCGCGTTCGATGTGTCGCTGACGTGTGGGACCAGCCTGTTAGTTGCCCTCTGTGCCGCGGAGCGTCACTGGGCCGGCCTGTTAGTGTTCCCGCGCTAGCCCACAAATTCAAATAGATGTTTTTCTATTTAGAGTTAAACCATATTCTATCCACTTGTTTAAAAATCAGTTCAGAGAGATCCACTTAACCAAAATGCATGATTCAAATTTTGCTAGAAATATAATTACTATCTATATCTAGGCCTGTTGGATTTAAATCAATTGGAGCTAGAGATCACATATAGCAGAAATAACAAAACAGAGACTTTTCTACATTTAAACATTTTGCTAAAATCAACCATAATAGCTTTTGAGTTGTTTCCAACTCTCAAAAATCACATTTGATAATATCTATCTGAATATGTAATAATATCTAGGTTTACATGCAGTGACTTTGGACTAGTACCAAAATAATGCTATATAGGCATTTCTAGTCACTTTAAATCTATTAAATAATGGTCTTAAACTTTATAAAATATGATCAAACATTTAAATCACATTCCCTTGTATTAGAATATGTGGTGATGACATGTGTCCACATGATCCCATATTTTAATTGGAGAATATTAAATCTTAATTAATTTCAATGAGTAGAAATTACTTTTCTCCAATAAAAATAAATGAAACTAGTTCTTTAAACCTTGTGATGATTGTGATGATACTAGATCATCAAGTGTGTTCCTTAGTGTGCTAAATAGACTAGTTAAGTATTGTTTGGTGATTGTGTATCCTGTATGTATTTATAGACGATAGTACCGACCAAGTCTATCAGGAGAAGGAGTTCTACCCCGAAGAAGACGGAGAGAACTTCAATCACTGCACCAATCAAGGCAAGCTATTATTAGCAAGCTAGAATTATACAAGATAACCTAAGCAAGATGCATTAGGCATGCTTTGGTTATACCTTTAGATTTATACCCATTCCAAGTTTACTTACAAGTTTTACCTTTTATTTTACCAAAGTTTCTTTACTTTTAGTAATGCTTTCTAAGATGTTAGAAAGTAGTATAGAAAGCATAAAGAGTATAAAACTTGGCCTATACTAGATGTCATTCTATGGCATGAGATTGAGATTAGCATCCCACCTTAGTGAACACTCTTAACTTAGTAACTATTGCCAAGCATAAAAATTGATCACTTTAGATGGGAATACTTGGTGAAATTGATTATGAAAACCTTGCAATGATGAGTCATTCTATTGAGATGTTTTGACATGTGTTGAGCAACACAAATGGTTTATGAAAGGTTAAAATGTTGAGGCATGAGCCTTAGCCCTTTATAAAACCTGATGGTTCGGTTCGGATGCGATACCATTCCAATTGTATCGTACAACCACAATACCTGAATTGGGTAAGGCTTAGCCGGAAGTTTATATGCCTTAGTATGGGTTCCCTCGCGGAGGAGGTTTGAGCTGAGGCTACCTCTTGATGTTGTCCACCTATGTAGTGCCCAGGATGGCAGATGGCCATAGCTGGGAGGCCAAGCTCATAGGAGAGGTGCTTATACTAGGGTGTGTAAAGGAAAGGTTATGATTGATTATCTGCATACTAAGTATGATGATTCAGGGTTATCCCTGATGGATGTATCGAATTTTGTGGTGAAAGTGTACCACCTCTGTAGAGTGTCAAACTATTCGAAAAGGCGTGTCCGCGATCATGGATAGTTGGAGTGGCCATACTGTTCCGTCGTCAGATGTTTTCAAAATGACTTATGAAATGATTTGTGACTTGACTTGACCACAACAGGGTTGTGACTATGAAAACTAAGTTCCCACTTAGGTGATTTAGAACATTATTTTATCTTTCTTTGTTTCTGAACTCAGCTTAGGTTTCAAACTTAACTTTGCAAATAAACTTAGAGTTTAGCATTCTTACTAGAACTACCTTACTTGTTAGTGATAGTTTGCGAGTACTTAAAGAGTACTCATGGCTTTGTCCCTGGCTATTCCCGTGGCCAAACTATGAGGAGGACTATCCGGAAGAAGGATAGCAAGACGGCTATGACAACTAGGATCATCTCCCATCGTCAGCATTGCCTGTGATATTGAAGATGGAGCTCACCACTATGCTTATTATTCCACTACTTGTTTGTATTAAGACTGGATCATGAGATCCTTTATTTGTGTAAGACCTTATTATGGTTTGTAATGGATGAGGTACTGTGATATCCAATCTGTTATGTCTCACAAAAATGGTAATCCTAGGATTGCGATGTATGGCATAACAGGCATCTGGGATTAAAAAATCGGGTGTTGACATTCCACAAGAAGGGAGTTGGCAAGTTTCGGTGAGCATCAAGCCCACATCTCAATGGTGGAACCCAAGAAAGTGTTTGAAGCTCTCGTATGCATGAAGAGTTGAATAACTTTGAACGCAACAAGGTTTGGAAATTAGTGAAGAAGCCCAAGGATTGCCGCAATGTTATCGGCACAAAATGGATATTTAAAAACAAGCAAGATGAGAATGGCATTGTTGTGAGGAACAAAGCGAGACTCGTGGCACAATGCTACTCCCAAGTTGAGGGCATTGACTTCGGCAAGACCTATGCTCCTGTGGCTCGACTTGAGTCCATCCGTATCCTTCTTGCTTATGTTGCTCATAATAATTTTAAATTACAACAAATGGACGTTAAGAGTGTGTTTCTTAATGGTCCTCTACATGAGTTGGTATATGTAAAGCAACCCCCGGGATTTCAGGATCCTAACTTCCCGAACCATGTCTACAAACTCGATAAGGCACTCTATGGCCTTAAACAAGCCCCACGTGCATGGTATGAGCACCTTAAAAAGCTTTTGTTAGATCATGGCTTCGAAGTTGGGCAAATTGATCCCACTCTTTTTACTAAGAAGGTTAAGGGGGAGCTCTTCGTATGCCAACTATATGTAGACGACATTATCTTTGGCTCTACTAATAAAGCTTTTAATGATGAATTTTCAAAGCTTATGACTGACAAGTTTGAGATGTCTATGATGGGGGAGTTACGGCTCTTTCTTGGATTTGTTATCAAGCAACTTAGAGAAGGAACCTTCATCAATAAAGCAAAGTACATCCAAGACATGCTCAAGAGGATGACGGATCTTAATGGCGTCGCCACTCCGATGCAAACAAAATGTCATCTTGAACTTAATCCCCACGGTAAAGATGTGGACCAAAAGGTATACCGATCCATGATCAGATCTCTTCTTTACCTCTGCGCATCTAGACCCGATATTGTGTTGAGTGTAGGGGTGTGTGCAAGGTATCAAGAAGCTCCAAAAGAAAGCCACTTAGTGGCGGTCAAGAGGATCTTCCGATATTTGATTCATTCCCCTAATTTTGGTCTATGGTATCCCAAGGGCTCCAATTTCTCTCCATGTGGTTATACTGATTCAAATTGGGCTGGTGATAAGGATGATAGGAAATCAACTTCTGGAGCTTGTCAGTTCTTGGGAAGGTCTCTAGTCTATTGGTTTTCTAAAAAGCAGAATTGTATATCTCTCTCCACCGCCGAAGCTGAATATGTTGCTGCTGCTAGTGTCTGCACTTAGTTATTATGCATGAGGCAAACTTTAAGGGAATACAGTGTCAATTGTGACAAAGTGCCTCTTTTATGCGATAATGAAAGTGCAAGGACGAAGCATATTGAGATTCGGAATCATTTTATTCGGGACCATGTAGCTCGAGGCGATATTGATCTATCTTTTGTGAGCACGAAGAACCAACTTGCTGATATTTTCACGAAGCCACTTGATGAAGCAAGGTTTTGTTACCTAAGGAATGAGCTAAATATCGTTGATTCAAGGATCTTGTCTTGATTACCCATGCACTCACTCTTACATCTCAAGCTTATTTGGTCTAGATGTGGGCATGGATATAGGGGGAGTGTGGTCCTAATTGATTGGGCTAACCGTCCCCCCATAATGCCGAAAGCAAGCCAAATCATTTCTCTTAATATCATTTTTTGATATGTGAGCTTATTGATGAGTATTGGTCATGAACCCAAGATATATCTTCTTGGTGTCATACCATACACTCCAACAAGGTGGCTTCGGCCACCGCCCTCTTCCACAAGAAGAGTTGAGTTTATGTGGATCTTTTTGGTTGTTCTTGCTCATCTCATGTTCTTATGGGAATCGCACTTAATATTGGCCTTTGGTATGAGGACGAGGACGGGGATGAGAACTACGAGTGATCCCTTGGGGAGTTAGCATCACTCTTCTTCCTTTTTGGTGTCTCGATGCGAAAGTGGAGAAGTAGTTCTATTAGGTCTCCGAGGATTTGCATGGGTCGGGCACAAGTATTTACACTTTAGTTTTTCGTTTTTTTTCTCGCTTGTGCCCATTTAGCATCAAACTTTTATGTGTGTTTTGTGCCGTATGAGACTATGTTTGTGTGGCTCTGGATTTATCTTGTGGACTATTCATATGGAGTCATCTATCATTCTAGCTATATTGGATATCGATATCGAGGGAGGCGCTCACTATGGCTATCATTGGATATTCTTATAATGTTTTGAGGACGCATCTATCTCCCTACCAGTGGTATGAGTTTTTCACATATGTTTCAATGAATTAGATTTATACCCTCTTGTGTATATTTATAATCAAATGCAAATTTTTGGACGCACACATTGAGGGGGAGTCTTTTTCATTCATTAAATATTGTTGTCTTGAGAACTATCTTGCAAATCCTAGTATTGTCATCTAACACCAAAAAGGGGGAGATTGAAAGAACATTTCATGGTTCCCTGTGTTTTGAGTGTTAGATAACAATACCGTGGAGTTTTATCATGTGTGCTAAGTGTGCAAGGAATGATATTGTGTTTGTGGGCCAGATTATCCGCCCCCATCAAGGGCCGGATAATCCGGCCTAACTCATTTGGCAAAGGCAGGCATGGTGCGTCGCTCTGACTGGGGGCGGATTTTCTCTCGGAAAATCTGAACAGGGGCGGATTTTCTTCCCCTAACCGGATAATCCGGCCCTCAGAAGGCGATCAAAGGTAGGCAAGGCGCGACGCTCTGACTGGGGGCGGATTTTCTCCCGAAAAATTCGAACAGAGGCGGATTTTCTTCCCCTGACCGGATAATCCGGCCCTCACCTTGGGCTGGATAATCCGGCCCCCAGGAGACGATCAAGGGCAGGCTCGGCGCGTCGCTCTGATTGGGGTGGATTTTGTGCCGGATAATCCGAGTCTAGGGCGGAGTTTTCCCTAGGCCGGATAATCCGGCCCCCCAAGGCTCCAATGGCTTGGTTGGGGCAGGGGGTATAAAAGCCCCTTCATCCCCTCCATTCAGACTTCTTGATTCATTCAAAAAAGTCCAGACCTGTTGCAAGTGCTCTCTCTCTCTAGATCTCCCACTTAAACCACTCGAAGGCTTCGATCTTTGGGGGAATCGAAGGAGGATACAATCTACATCTTCATCACGAATCAAGCGCATCAACTCCTCTCCATTCACTTGGAGAAATCTCTGATCTAGTATTCTCGTTAATATCTAGATCTTGTGTTTTTTATTGATAACTTGTTCTTGTGGCAGCTTGTTGTCATTACGGGAGCCTCCAATTTGATTGTGGAGTTGTGCCCCGCTAGTTGTGTAAAGGCGTCAGTTCCCGCCTCGAAGGGTTCCTATAGTGGAAAGGTGGATCAGGCCTTTGGTGGCGGGATCCATCAGAGAACAGGGTGAGGCCTATTGTGGCGTGGTGGTCTTAGTACCGCCCACCCCTCCAACACAGATGTACTTCCCTTAACAAGGAAGGAACTATGGTAAAACAAATCATGATTCTCCGCGTGCTCCACTATGGTTTACTCGTTCCTCTATATCACTCGCCTTTACTCGCTAGTAGTTAGGTTTGCATATAGAGAAATTCTTTATAATGGCATATCTAGAGAATTTACCTTTTGTGTCAAGCCTAAAATTGAAAAAGGATTAAAATTTGAAGTAGCGCCTGTTCACCCCCCCCCTCTAGGTGCCCATACGATCCATTTCATTATAGATTAACTGATCACCCTGGATCAGTAACCAATACTTCACATTATTATCAAAAATAGTGTTTTCTGACCTTTTTTGAAATGCAGGTGATGACAACAACAGTTTGCAAATACTTGATAGAAACTAACCAAAGGACATGAGCAAGTGTGAACTTGCCTTGGTATAGCAAAGTATTGTAGTCGAATGTCTCGACTTGACCCGTGACCTTGGATTCTACAAAATACCATCATTCCTCGGTAAAGACAATGTTTAAAGAAGCAATATGCAGATATGCATAAGTAATGAGATGCATGTGTTTAAAACCCCTAAAGTATTTCTAACATTAAAAGTGAGTTGCAATTAGGCGATTTGTTTAAGATTTGATTTATTTTTATATTTATTTCACAAAAGAGTACAGTTGCAAAATTCTAAGACTAACGTACAAGACATAATGGTGAAGTATAATCTCAATACAAGATTTAGGTTGAGTGGTATCTTGTAATTATTACAAGGTTCTTGTTTGAAGTTGTTATGACTTATAAGAAATAGCATAATGTTCCTTTTGAAGTGGCAAAACGAATAATAGTTCACGAAATTATTATTTATGTTAAGTGGATCAACTCTGAAGATTAATAGGGCTAAAGTTATGGTTTTTGATAAGGTTCAAATAATCTGAAGTTATTATCTTCTTAGTTTATGGTATATTAGACCAAAGTTAACTATGATATTGGTTTAAGACATATTGTTTAAGAGTATGGGATCATTCACTTCTAGTGTAAGTGAATGATGAGTTTAAATGTGATTGGTTAGTATGAACTTGATTTGCCTTATTAAAGAAAGCAAATTTAGATGATCTAATTAATGTGTTAAGGTTTTAAAATTATGTTAAGTATGGTTAAGTTAAAATTATGTTAAGTGTGGTTAAGAAATAAGGAACATTCACTTTTATTGTAAGTGAATGATGCTTAAAATTTACTTAAAATTGTTGGTTTATTATGGTTTTAAAAGAGTTTTATAAAGTTAATAGTTTACACTTAAGTTTTATTATGGATCTAAGTTATGGCTTTGGAATTAGTATTTAGACTTAAAGGATTGAATGTGATTATTTCTTACTTAAGAAATGTTTCTAAGGAATTTATAAAATGGGTATTTTATATAATATATAAGGATTTATTACCTTGAAATCTTAAAAAAACCTTTGGATTAATATAATTAGTAATTTTCTAGTAAAATATAATTATTCAAGTTTTTAAAAATGGTTTTTTTAAGAAGTGTTCTTATTTTTATAAAAATCTACAAAGGATTAAATGTTCTTAGATATTAGCTTCAAGTTTTTTGTAAAAAATCTAGCTAGTATTTTTATAAAATAGTGGATTTATTTTTGTATGCAAAAATGATTTTTATTCATTTTTAGGACATCTCCTTATTTTATTAACTTTTAATTAGAGTTTTAGTGTCCTTAATATTTATTTGTATTTTATTTAACTTAAACAAGTAAGGTTATATTTTTCTTAGGTAGATATTATTTTTGTGGTCTTTTTGATATATTATATATATTTTTAGGATTTTTATATTTTTCTAGGGACAAAAGTGTTCACAAGGCATTGTGGTAATTTAATTTTATTCTTAATAATCTCTTTTTAATTTCTCCTTTTTTTAACTGGGCTAGCCTGTGAGCCAGCCCAGTCCACAATACCTCTCCCCGGCCCGTTAAGGCTCAATTGGGCTAGGCTAACCTGAGCCCACCCCATACTCCAGCCCTCACTTGGCCGTATTCGCACCCTTATCTCTACCCTCGACCTCACTCGGGCGACGCCATGGCTCCTCCTTCCTCACCCTGATTCCGGTGAACTCCACCCACTCCGGTCGGCGCCATTGGTCCCAATCGATGTGCCTCATCAAGCTCTCCCTGTCTAACCAATTCGATTTAAGTACCTCGCCACTACGCGCTCATCTACCAACTCCAAACCCCAACCCTACCTTTTACGCTAGCGGGATGGAGAGGTCCAACCTAAACCCCGGTGGTTTGGCGTTTGGATGTTGGCGCCGTGCTGGTGGTGCGACTCGGTGTAGTGCAGCACGGTGGCGCTCCTTGTGCCACAACCGATGTGCTGGCTGCGATGGGAATGGGAAGTCGTCCTCATTTGCAGGCCGCCATGGTCACGCGGGCTCTGCCTCGCCATGCCGCGGTGGTTGCGCCATGAGTGTCAGGTGCGTAGTTACTTCTATTTCCCCTCTTCTCAATCTTTTCTCTATCTTCATCAAGTCCTCTCTCTGACTTGCTACATTAATTTGGTTTATGTAAATGTACTTGTGCTTCAAAGGCTTACTATTTATTCACTACACCACCTGACATGGGTATACCCTATAGGCACTCGAGTTTGGTATATACGGTCCAAATACATACAGGCCCACGGTGTCGCCAAGGCCCGGATGGAAGGACTCGAGTAACCTACGGACTCTTGATTACTTGAAGAACAAGAAGAAGCTAAAGATAGAAAGATTAAAGGGAAAACCCTAACTTGTAACCGACTCGACCTGCTACCCGATACCTAGCCTATCTATATAAAGGCTAGGAGGGGGCGGCGAGGAGGACACACGTAACCCTAATTTCCACAAACCCTTGCCAGATTGCACCTGCGCACCGTTGTAACTTTCGACTCCCTCGATAATTCCACGAGCAGACAAGCAGGAGTAGGGACCTCTACGAGGCCTGAACCTGGGTAAATCCTTTGTCCCCTGTGTGCTTGTTTGCTAGCCGATAGATGTCTCCAGCGCTCCCTCCTTCTCCAAAACCCAAGTCCATAACAATGGGCATTGATGAGTTAAACCCTCGTCAATTGGCTCCATCTGTGGGAATAGGGAGTGCTGATGTTGCGGCTTCTTTGGCCCCATCAACTGCGATCTACAACTCCGCAACAGCGGAGATCCGCCAGCTCTTCGGCGCCTTCGACTTCACCGTCCACACGCCGGCCACTCGCCCGACCTTCGAGTCCGTGGGCGATGGAATCATCCTAGCAATTGGGAGCTTTCGCTTCCAAGTTGGTCAGATAGGCACGCTTCGCATGCCTGATCAGCCGACAACACCGGCGATTGCCCCGGCATCATGGTTCCCTCCATCGATTGGCACCTCAAAGCTCAACGCCCGTGGCGCCGAGAACACGGTCACGATGAGCCGCGACTGATCTAAGCGATCCGCCATCGAAGATGGAACCTACGGTTCCAGATCTGAAAGTTGTGGAAGCAACAGCTTCCCTAATCACTTCATGTGCGCCGTCATCAACGCGGGCGACACCTCCACCAATCGCGGTAACGGTGGCAACACCGGCAACGGCACCGATCCACCCAATCGCGGCAACGGTGGTAACACCGGCAACAGCACCGACCCACCCAACGCCGGCAACGGTGGCAACAGCGGCAATAAAGGGTAACGGAGGAGCGCCGAACCTCCTAGCATGATCAACGAGCAAACCGGCGAACGTCGTGATCAGGCTCAACGAGCTAGAGGGATCGCTGCCGCGAAGCCCTACGAAGTTGCACCTCTACCCTTCAGTCCCCGCAGAACTGCTGATGGGCTACCACCGGCTCCTAAAATAGGAATTCAGCGCCAAAACAAGCAATCGCGCAACTTGAGGCGCCAGAAAAGGCAGACGAATCAAGCCTTCGTCATGCTGGGCTCTCCTCCTACGGAGGATCCTCCTCAAGAGGCAACGAGTACCTCGCCAAGAAGAGGCAGTCGCGGATGGCTCACCTCACCGAACAAGAGCGCATAGATGCCGCAAAAGTCCTCGACTTCGGTTCTATGACAGTCGACACGAGAGGCAACATGGTTCCCAGGACACCGCAGGCCGCGGTGACAGCAGCCACCATGTACCTCCTCAATAACCAGCCGCCAGCTGGAGATCCCCGAACGGCCATGCACCGATCTACAATCACGGGCCTAGGGCTAATCGAGGCCGCCCTCAATAAGGAACCGGTACCAGACCCAAAAAAGGGCAAAGCGATAGCAAAGCACTACTCCTCGCCCTCCTCCAGCGATGACAGTCACGACATGTCTCGACGCCGCCGCTCACGGCGACACGATCACGACTACGATACACGCGATGAACTCACGCAGCGCAAGATCAACAAGTCAAGGGCACGACGTGCTCGGTCGACTGATTCGGAAGAGGAAGATAGGGAGCTCTGCGGCGCCAGATGCTTCAGCAGATCCATCAGGCAAAAGCGAATGCCTAAAGGGTTTAAACTCCCATCGGAAAACCCGAAATTTGACGGTCTGCAGGACCCCAAGATCTAGCTGGAGGATCACATCTCCTCCGTCAGGATACATGGAGGCAGTCGAAGTACTGCCATGCAATGCTTGCAGCTACAGCTACAGGGCGTCGCCCGGGCATGGCTCAATAACCTCCCACGCGGATCCATTCGCAGTTGGGATGAGCTAGTCTACAGCTTTGTGTGCAACTTTAAGGGCACGTACAAACGCCCCGCCTCAATCGAAGAACTGAGATGCTGCCAGCAAAGATCTGGCGAATCGCTGCGCTCTTACATCCAAAGGTGGTCCATCATCAAGAACTCCATGGAGAACATCTCGGAAGACCGCGCGATTGATGCATTCAACGGTGGTGTCCGCCGCATGGAACTCAGGGAGGAGCTAGGCCGCTCAAAGCCCCAGACCATCGACCACCTGATGGAGATCACGAATCGGTGGGCCGATGGAGAAGATTCGGTGAAGAATCATGTTCGCTCTGACGAGGAGGCAGAACTCGAACGAAGACGCGACCGCCGAGGTAAGCGTCGCATGCGCGTCTACGACGATCGCGACGATGTCAACATGGTCGCAGTTGGCTACGCCGATAGACGCGACGATAACCGCAACAGTGGATACCGCAGCGGCGGATACCGCGACTCCGGGAAAACCACGCAAGTGTGGAAACGCCGCACTCGTGATGAAGCACCCGCGACCTCCATCAAGGACAAACTGTCCGGGCCATGCACGGTACACTTCTACATCGACAAGCATGATGGCAAGAGAAAGTCCAGCCACCTCCTCAAGGACTGCTGCGAGTTCCTCAAGCTACATGAGGGATTGGTTCGGATGAACCACAATGCAGTCGAAAGAGGCTACGGAGCCACTCCAGGCGCCGTGGCACATGGCGCACCACCACCACCACCTGGGCCACCCCCGAACGGAGCTGCACCGGACCAGCACCACGGAGGCGAACCGTACCCACGGGCCATGGGTACCATGATGATCCAAAAGGGGCGCCCCTCCAATAGGGTGCAGAAGGCCATCACTCGCCAATTCAACTTGGCCATGCACTCGCCACCATCCACCACTGAGTACCTCGGGCGTGAGTCGTGCATTACCTTCGACAAACACGACCACCCGCCCCAAATACCTCGCCAGGTCATTGCCCCTCGCATCGAGGCGCAAATTGGAGGCTTCGACATGAGTCGCGTCTTCATGGACGGAAGCGACATCAACCTCATATTCGCGAGTATCTTGCGAGCAATGAGGATCCTCTAACCTGCTTGGAGGCATCGGACACAACGCTCCACGGCATCGCCCTGTGGAAAGGCGATACCCCTAGGCAAAATCAACCGACGTCATCTTTGGCACGCCAAGAACTTCGCGGCGCATCGACTTTGAGGTCGTCGACTGGCCCTCACAATACCATTGCATCCTTGGGTGCGTCGCATTCGCCAAGTTCATGGCAGTACCCCACTACGCCTACCTGCAGATGAAAATGCCAGGTCCCAACAGCGTCATAACGATCAACGGGAACTTCGAGCGATCTGGCGCTTGCGACAGGGAATTCAACAGAATCTCCCGGTCCTTCGCATGAAGGAGGAACTGAAGACTGAAAGAGACGACAGACAATAGTCTGCCTCCCTTGAGTAGGCCAAGCTCACATGATCTCTCCTTCGACTCATCCGTGCACACAAAGAAGGTGCAGGTCCATCCATCGGATCCCGCCAAGACGGCCCTCATCGCCAACAACTTGAGTCCCGCATAGGAACTCGCGCTCATCGAATTCCTCTGTGAGCACTGGGAAATTTTTGCCTGGTGTCCTGTGGACATGCCAGGAGTTCCTAGGGAATTCGCCGAGCACGCACTCAACGTTAACCCCGACGCAAGGCCAGTCAAGCAAACAATCAGGCGACTGTCTGAACCACGAGCGCAGGCAGTCGGAATAGGGCTCGACATGGTGGGCAAGCTCCCAAGGTCCTCGCAAGGAGGCTACGTCTACCTCTTGGTCGCAGTCGACAAGTTCACCAAGTGGATTGAGGCCATACCAGTGACCAAACAATCAGGGCACGGCGCGGTCAAGTTCTTCGAGTCCATTGTGTACCGCTCATGCGCCGCACAAAGATCATCATCGACAACGGACGAACTTCACATCCAAAGAGTTCCAAGAATTCGGGAAACCTGGGATCAACATCGCCACGCCTCGGGGCGCATCCACAGACCAATGGTTAGGTGGAAAAAGCAAACGGGCTCGTCTGCAGCGGCATCAAGAAGCGACTCCTTCAACCACTCGAACAAGCCGCGGGTTGCTGGCCAGATGAGCTCCAATCCGTACTCTGAAGCCTACGTACAACTCCAAACAGCACCACGGGCTACACGCCATTCTTTATGGTGCATGGAGCAGAAGCAGTACTACCCGCCAAAGTAAGGTACAAGGCACCGCGCGTAGTCGCTTACGGCGAACAAGAGTCCTCTCTTGCACTCGAAGACTCTGTCGACCTCCTCGACGAGGCAAGAGAAATCGCCGCAGAAAGATCCACGATCTACCAGAACTCACAAGAACTACCACAGTAGAAGGCTTCGCCCTAGATCCTTTGTCGAAGGTGACCTGGTCCTGCGACTGAAGCAGCAGGGGCATCTCAAGCTCGAATCCCCCTGGGAAGGACCGTACGTGATTACAGAAGTAATCCCAGGTGGCGCCTATCGCCTTCAAGATTTAGAGACATGAGTCGCATACTCCAACCCTTGGAACGTCGCACAACTGCGACGCTTCTACCCCTAGTTGTTTTACTTTTTACATCACAAATAAGGCTACTTAGCCACACATTATACCTCGTACTTCTCTTCAGATAAATAAAAGCTAAGTGCCCCAAAACTCTGTGTTTTTCTTTCACTTTTGTCAATTTTATACTCGGGGGCTACGCCACCCTACCTACATCTGTTCTTCGAACCAATAAACGCGATATCCTGAGTAGCTGGCACATCAATCGAACCCCTTAACGCAAACTCAACCCAGCCACAACACGCCTGGCAGGTTGACAAAGGGATGGCCAGGCTAACGAAAAGGACTCGCATAGTGCAATGCACCTGACGCTGACAAAGCTGTTTATACACATTCAACAATAAATTATCTACAACATATATATGCACTTTACAACACAAATACACTTATGTGCAGGATACAAATCTAGCTACTGCTGCAACAGAGGAACATTGGTTTGTTCCTCGAAGAAGTCGACAATCTCCTCTGCTGGACGATCCACCGCCTGATAGTGCGGCACCATATTCCAAGCAGATCCGGCTGGCGGCGCTGGCGTCCCGGAAGCAATGGCAGTGACATCCACGTCAGGCATGTGCAATCGCACCATCGAGAGGGCAGCCTTGGCACCAGCCACCAACTACTGCCTCACGCACTCGCGAACCGCGGACGTATCTTGAAATTTGGCCAGGAGAGCTAGCAGGCTTGATGGAGTGTCATCCAACAGGAACATCGCCCAATAGATGTTCTTCAAACACGACTGTGACTTCTTCAGGAAGAGCAGCACTCGCGAAGCGTGATCCTGCAGGGTCGCCAATGCAGTCGCACGATCATGATCTACCCAGAAGTATCCACTCTCTTGAAGTTGCTCCTGGGTGAGATCATGAAGGCGGATGGCAATCATATCCCTCTCCTCCTGCGGATGGCGTGTGCTAACAACTACACGAAGCAGCATCAACAGCATGAGTACAACGTACCATTGCGACTAACTACAAAAAAAAGATGAGGACGAGCAAACTAACACTTAAACTGGTCGCCCAACCGTGTCACCTCGCCAAGCAGATATTGCTCGCAGGCGGCGGATTTTTCCGCCTTCGACTTCCACACGCCCGCATTACCACGGATCAGGGGCAACTCACGCTCCAGCTGCTTCACGTGATCACGAAGGCGCGACAGCAAGGATAGCTCCTCTACCCTGGAGCGCAGTGGTGCCACTGTCTCATCAAGAGATGGTGAATCCTGGTTTTCCCCCATAGGATCACTCGATGTGCCCTACCACAAGTCAAGACAAAAGCAAATAAGGCGACCAAATCAACACAAAGGCAAGGGGAACAGACGCATTCAAGATAAGCATAAGTGTTTACAAACACACTCGCCAGCAGGCACATCCTTAGACTAAAAGGGCAACTGATCAATTATTACAACAAGTTAATTACGGAGCAGCTGGCTTCTTCGACTTCGACGGCTTCGGGGGCTTCATCAAGTCTGTGGCAGTATCAGATGCCATAGACTTTACGCCGGCTCCTGAGGCCGAAGCTTTCGCTGCCTTCTTTGCATGTTGGAGCTCCTCTGAATACTTGGAAACAATATTTATCAAGGAATGGCCATATTTGGCGCAAGCAGTCGCAAAGGGAGCGAAGACTACCTGCTGACCATCCGCGCCAACAGGCATCGCCTTCGACACAGCAGAGGGATCTATCTCGACTCCGTGGGCTTGCACCATGGCGAGTGACATCGTCGCACCAGCCGCGCGGAGGGAGTTCTTGTAGGTAGCAGGCACACCCTCGGCGAGTGACTCCACCAGCTTGTCCATATTATCGACCAGCTACGCCTTTGGCATCAACTCCTCCCGGAGGCGACTAAGGGCAACCTTGGCCTTAGACAACGTATCCTGAATGGTGGCGCTTCGGTCCTCGACCGCAGATACCGCGCCGGCCAGAGCGTCATCATGACGAAGGGTCTGCGGATCAAAACTCAAGTCGCCAGCATCTACACCGAAAAATACACACATGGATCAAACTTCTAGTGCCACCGGCAAAAACTCTAGATGTAGAGAGGAACATCAATAAAATATCTACCAGTAAAGGTACCTAAGAGGGCCTTGGCGACTGAGAACAGTTGCTCTTCGAACAACTTTTCCCTGGCAGCAAAGGAGGCCAGAGATCCTCTTCGCGGCTTGGGCATCATCACGAGCCACGATTGCCTCGTCGCCCCTTCACACCAAGTGCTAGTGTCTTCTCCAACGTGGCGGCGCTATGCAAGAAAGCGTTATGCTCAGCTACATGGCAGTCAATAATTGGCTATTAGTCGATTATACCAAAACAGAGAGAAGACGAAAAGAATAAGTGTAGAGCACTCACTTTCGACCACGCGGTGACGCGTCTCCAGCATTGCATGCTAGCGACCCATCGCCATCACCTGCTCCGCCACCTGCGTGGCTTCCTTTACAAGGAGCTATCACACAAAACAAGGAGTCAGAAGAGGGCAGCAGAAGGCGTTGGCTGCCACATTAAAAAAGAAGGAAAGATATACTTACATGGTCCTCTAGCGACTCCGAAGAAGTTTGCTAAACCGTCATCCGAGCAACCATTCGATGCTCCCCTATGTGAGGAGAGCTCGAAGAATTGTGCCCGGAGTGGGCCGCCGCCGGAGGAGAAGGAGCGCGCTCGACCTCTACTTTGGCCCTTGAGGTCGCGACTCCAGATTCCTTCAAAAACTCGACATCGCCAGAAGATGACGACGCCTCTTGGCTACAAGACCAAATCCACATTGAGAAAAGGAAAACTCCAGGGCAAAGCCAACAAGAAGAAAACAGAAAAGAATTAGTGAACTCGCAAATTTACTAGTCAAAGTTGTCAAGATTAAATGTGGCCTCTGCCGACTCTGACGAAGACTCCTTCGGCAATCGCATCTTCTTGCGAGAAGATGGTGCCACAGCCCTCACAGGAACGGCGGGAATTGGCGATTCCACGCCAGCAGCTGTGCCTTCTAGAGTCGAAGGAGTCGACGCATCGGAATCCTCGCTACGCGAACGCTTGCGAGTATCCGGGCTCTCGGACTCGGGGGCTTCCTCTTCCACATCAGAAGGGATAGTCGACTCAGACTCGTCCTCTTCCAAAGCTTCACGAGGAATAATCCCCTCAGGGAGAGGAGGCATACAAGGCGACACCGCCCAATCCTGCATACAAACAGAACAAGTAAGCAAACAGAAAAGCAATCGTGAAAATAAGCTACTGCATAGCATAACTATACCTCGGGAGGAGGATTCGAAGCATCAAAAGGAGGAACAACTGGTTCGCTTGGAAGCACATCCTTAATAAAGGTGCGCCGTAACGGTGAATCCTCTTATCCACCTCACTCGCGGACATGCCATCGATAGACACGCGAGTGGCATCATCAGGGCCACTCCATTGAAACATGGGATGGACTCTAGCTTGGAGAGGCTGGACGCGACGGTGCAGCCAAGTCCTGATAAGAGCGCAGCCTCCCTCTTCTGTGCCTATGTGACTTTCAAGGTCGCAGACGCGCTGATACAGCACGTCCGTCTCCGCGAGTTCGCCAGGCATAACTATGTTCTTCCAAGAACGCATCTTCTTGTAGGGAGTCGCTGGATCGAAGGGCGCAAGTCCAAAGTGCTCATCTTTGGCCTTCTGGTCGCGAACATAGAACCATTTGTCCCTCCATCTCTGGACGGACTTGGCAAGCTTGATGTCGAAGTAGGTGGCGGACGGGTCAACATGGATTCCACAACCACCTACGTCGTAAACTAGAGAGCCAGAGGCGGACTGACGCTTTAGTTTAAATAAGCGTTTGAAAATGCCAAAGTGCGGCTCAATTCCGAGCCAACACTCGCAAAGAGTGATGAAACAGGTGATGTGGAGAATCGAGTTTGGGGACATCTGATGGAGCTGGAGCCCGTAGAAACAAAGGAGACCCCTAAGAAAGGGATGGAGAGGCAAAGAAAGTCCACGAATGACGAATGCAAAAAACATCACTCGAAACCCAGCGAGAGGCACAGGAATGGTCTCACCGTTGGGGACGCGCGAATCGGCGACTGCTGCAGAAATAACTCTGTCTTGGCGAAGAAGACAGAGATCCGACGCCTTGATGATAGAAGGGCGCCATGCGCCATTGGTCACGCGGGTGCCCGCGACTTTCTTTTTCCCGCCGGCGGCGGCACTGTTGCCCGCAGCAGCAGGGCCACCCTTCTTCTTCATCACGGCAACGGTGGTCGTGGATTCAGCGGCAGTGCCTCCTTTCTTCTTTCCCATTGCGCAAAGGCGATGAGAGCGCAGAAAATAACTTGGAAACGAGCGGAGGTGGTCCAGAGTTGAGGAGGAGATGAGCGCGGGGAAAAGCAGATGAGCAGCAACAATGGCGATGGCAGCGAGGAAGAAAAGAGTGCAGATGGAAAATTACCGCCGTAGCGTCGCTACTTAACCCCTAGGATATGCAATCCAACGGCTCACAAAAACCCTACTGGATGCGTGGCGCGCATCGCGCTCGACACGTGGAGAAGAGGAAGCGCGAACCGTCCCTCCACTGCTCCCATTATGCGCGGAAATCGAGGAGGCACAGTTAATAATAAGATTACACACGTCAAATCAAAGTCGAAAGTGGGACCCACCGCCATCACGTCCCACAAAATCGCTCACGCGGACAACTGAGGTCATGCAAGCGCCAAGACTGACGCGTCATCAAAGGTTACTTTAGTCCTTGCTGAGTCTTCGACTCCACCAAGCACTCGAGGGCTACTCCCATAGGGGCTGGCCAAGACCCTACGATTTTTCTTTTCTTATTGCAGGATATAGGCAATCACAATCAAACCCAACCACTCGAATCACGGTTCGACTATGGACATGGGTTACTCCCATAGGAGCGCCGAAACAATTTCGATGAAACAAGCAAGCAAAAGACGACGATGCAAAACGTGTTTTAGTCCCTGCCTGAGTCTTCGACTGAAACAAACAAGCAAAGACGACAGCAGTCGCAAAAATTCTTTAGTCCCTGCCTGAGTCTTCGACTCAACCAGGCACTCGGGGGCTACTCCTATAGGGAGCGCTGGTCGCGCACCCTATGATTATTTGTACAAAAACTGTGTGTTGATAACATGCACACTCGCAGATCATGGCGACACCGCCTCATAATTTTCCCTGCAAAGAGACTATGTCTCCTGGGTCGCTCGAATCATCTCCGCGATGATAAAATTCGGATGCCGCGCTTACAGCATGAAGGTAAGACCTGAATAAGGCCTAGCAACGCATTTAACTGCGCACTACCAGAAATATATCCGTGCCTGCAGGCACGATGAACATTCCTTGACGGACGCGTCGAGTGCTCACACCCATATAACTGGAATTCAACTCCTGTAAGACCTCCGCGGCCTGAGTCGAATTACGCCAGCACTTTTCCGGATTCAAGTCCGGGGACTCGAGTTTGAGTAGATTGCATTGTTTCACCCTAAGGTGGTTAACTGATACCGACACTTTGGCTATATCAGGCACGTATATCAACAATCTCTATAACATAAATAAGGGCAGTCGAAAATATACTCATTCAGGCACTCGAAGACTTCAAAAAGTCCCCAGTCGAATCTGCGATTCCACTGGACACTCGGGGGCTACTGACATGGGTATACCCTACAGGCACTCGAGTTTGGTATATATGGTCCAAATACATACAGGCCCACGGTGTCGCCAAGGCCCGGATGGAAGGACTCGAGTAACCTACGGACTCTCGATTGCTTGAAGAACAAGAAGAAGCTAAAGATAGAAAGATTAAAGGGAAAACCCTAACTTGTAACCGACTCGACCTGCTACCCGAGACCTAGCCTATCTATATAAAGGCTAGGAGGGGGCGGCGAGGAGGACACACGTAACCCTAGTTTCTACAAACCCTTGCTAGATTGCATCTGCGCACCGTTGTAACTTTCGACTCCCTCGATAATTCCACGAGTAGACAAGCAGGAGTAGGAACCTCTACGAGGCCTGAACTTGGGTAAATCCTTTGTCTCCTGTGTGCTTGTTTGCTAGCCGATAGATGTCTCCAGCGCTCCCTCCTTCTCCAAAACCCAAGTCCATAACAATGGGCATTGATGAGTTAAACCCTCGTCACCACCAAATCTATCTTGTTGCTTGTCCCTACTTTGGATGCTAGGGAAACCTGATGTGAACTGGCCTGAACATTGATGCTCTATATTAATCTATGTGACACACCATTAAGACTTATATATGATTTTGCTAGCTATTATAATGAATACCAATAGATTCAAATAGTGGGTTTGAAATCAAACACAGCTTGACTGGTTTGGACTACTGTGGATGATTTTTAACTTGTGCTTCATGGAATTCTGTATGTAGTGATGCCTGTATGACAATGTGCCTAAGGGTACTTCACTTAGCAAGATATACCGTGCTAAGTGGTTTGGATAAATTATCCGATTTTTCTTTTAGATGATCAAGTGCAAAGCCTTTAGGGAAATTATCCCTGGTCAGTGGTACCAAGACTGAGGCTTTGTTTTAGACAAGTGATTTTCTCTTCTTTAGTCATGCTAAAGTGATAATTCTATGATCAGTCATGATGCACACCTCCCCTGGGTAGCTTACTCAAAATAAATAGATGATTCCTATTCTACTATTTTAGGAAAATGATTTACACTCCTCTTGGGCCTGTTGGTGGCTATGGTTTTGAGCTATTGACTTTTGTGGTCTTTAGTACCCACTATTATGGGGTTTTTCCTGGAAGTGTGCTTTCCATTACAGCAATATTTGTTGTTGTTATTAGCTAACCATGCTAAATTCATGTATTCATGCTCTTTGATGAACTGACCTATAGTTCTATGATGATATTTATCCCTGCTTGGAAGTGTCTATACTACATAAAATGATTCTTAGCAATTGATAGCTAGGAAGATGATTTATCTTCTACTTATAAGATGTTGCCTTGAGTTTGTTACTGGTTAATTAAACAAGTAACATCTGGAGATGGAACTCTCTTAATAAAAACTACTCCTTGTGAGCTTAGATCAATGTGAAGCCTCCATAAGGATGGTACACAAGATCTATGACTTGCAGGATGTGTGTTCTTAAGTATGGATATAGATGAATTCAAATATCATATTTGAATTCAAGTACTGTAGGCTGATATCTTGGATATCTGGATGTGGTGATTTAAGAATTTGTGAAAGGTTGGTGCTCCTGTCTTTATGGACAAATAACAATGATGTGTTTTTGATTCCTAGAATTCCTTCTAGGAAAATGATAGAAACTATCTGGTTTGAATAATCTGGATGATTGGCTAGTATGGAAAAAATACTCTAGTGGCTTCTGTAGATGATCTTGCTGCTATGGTACTTTTTTAGAGGATGCACAGTTGCCAAGATCATCTGCATGATCTGATACTTTATTGCTTGTCAAAATTTTGGATGGTCCCTAGCCAACGATGCAAAAGGCTGAGGCCAACTTCTTAGAGAAATAAGAACAGATACTCACATGTGTTTCCATATCCTGGGATGATCTTGTACTCCATTTGAGTATAGATCTAAGGATACAACCACTATTCCAACTATCATGCCTATAACTGTTAAGAATGGATACTATGCATGATTTCTGGATACCAACCTGCTATTGTAGAGTGGACAATGAAGTTGGTGATGTTGGATTGATTAAACTGGCTTGATCTATTATTCTTGCTCTAGCTGTCTTGTTCTAGACTTGGTCTTGCTGCTTGCTAGCCGGCTCCCCTTTAGATGATCATGATTGATACTACTTCTACTATTCTTGTATACTGTAATTGTGGAGATAGTTGGATGGTTGTATGATGCGTTGAAATGGTGAGAACCATGGTGTTTCTTGAGAGAGAACTGCTACTGGTTCTGTGAAGGGGAAAACAGCGAGATGTACTGTGCTTGTGTGGTTTTATATTGTATGTGCCTTCTTCCCTGGTCGACAACACAACAGCTGCATGTTGTGAGTATGCTGCTTGCAAGTGTGACCCTTCCCTTGTGGATCAGATTAATAGAAGGAAAGATATTTTTCTAATTTTGACTGTCCTTATTTACTTGCCAAGGTGAAACTTGCCCCACTTACTGCTTTGGTAAAATTTGCCCCATTTCTGTCAATGATGTTGTGCTGAGACAATTGATACACTAATAAGAATAGATACTGTTTTTGGTGAAAATTGCCCCTGCTTAATAAAGCTCAGTGATGAAATAATTACAGTGCATTACACTGTTCATTCTGAGAGCAAAACCACTACACTAACCCCCTTTATCCTTTTATTATTGTTTGTCTTTCTATTTTGTTTTGCAGGAACCCACTAAGATGAAGAGCTCCAAATTAGATATTGGGTTTAGTTTAGGATATAAATTCTTTAAACTTTCTTTCAGTTGTACAATCACTACAATATTATTTATATAAAAATATTCTTTTATTCTTACTTATGTAATATTTATTTATTCATTTGTTTACTGTAAAGACAATGTAATAGGTGTATTCTTGTAATACGGAATTCTCTTGTTTATTTCCTTTTCTGTTATTTTAATTACTTAATTGTAATTTACTTTTATTCTTTTGTTATAGAAGAACAATGTACTACGTCATATCTTCTTATTAATAAAGAATTATTTTATATTATTATTATAATCATTTCTTTTTTACTGAGTTATAGTATGATTATTCCTAAATTTATAAATTCAAATATGAATTGAATTTGGAAATTCAAAGTAAGTTTCAAATTCTACCCCTCCGAAAACATAGATAATACCTAAAGGTCATGTCAAAATCTCCCGCACTCACTGAGATGGCTAATCTCTAATCCATCGAAGCAAGAGAGACTATGATCGTTCTAGAGTTTTAGGTTGCGAAAAATTTACCCAGATTTTCAGATGCACAAAATCCTAAATCTATTCTTCGTTTAGTCCTAAATGTTGGGATGTTACACTAGTGCAGAAGGACGCGCGCCTAAGATGCTAGCTCTAGTGCCGAAGCCGCTGCCGACCGGGTTGTGCGGATGGGTGAGCCATGCTTGGAACATGGCAGCGAGCTATGTGTAGTTGGGTAGGCTAGGTGGAGAAGGGAGACGCGAGGCGCCGACTGGTCCTCCATTGGGAACGATGACTTTAGTCCTTTTCTTCTTCCACTTGCCACGATAACCATGGCCAGATGGGTTGACAGTGGGCTACTATAGTGTGAAGAAGGGCTGACCGCCGACAAGGAGATCGACCTGTTGTCGTCCAAGCGTAGTCGATCTCCATGATGTTGGCGTCGAGGGATCCATCAACGTGATCTAGGAGGCCAAGCTTGCTAAAGGTGACCTGAAAGTAGGTGCGCCAGGTGGCGTAGGTGTTACCCTCAAGATCGAGGACGACAGGAACATGGTGGCGGATGGAATTGTCTAGATGGTGGCGACGAAGAAAGATAGTGGGGCAAATGCATTCTCCCAGAGCCAGAACCGCCAGAGAAGGAGGAGGCAATAGGGCTGGACGCCATGGGAGATGTGGGTGCAGAGGGTGTTTATAGATTGGATCGGGAGGAGGCTGATACCACGAAGAAGGATAGAAACGGAAGAATTGGGTAACGCAACTTGTATTCATGTACAGGGCAGAGTATATATACACGAGTACAAGGGAGAGGGGAACTGAACCAAAACCCTAACCCTAGGCCATGATTACATGAAAGAATGTACCGGTGGTTAAGGTTAGGTAGGATAGCGCTACAATTATGCACGCTTACAGGGACTAGACCGGAAAATTGTGGTTCAACTCCAGCGCAAGTGCTTACTCCGACGCAAACTGTTGAACGAAATTAAGTAGATAGGGATTATGCCAGGCAATGTGACCCGGCAGCCATGCTGTCTTGTCAATGCAAGTTGTTTGTCATCTTGATCTTGTGCTGTACCAGTACTGCACTACTAAGGTGAAAGTTACGTCGCACTCTCGCTAGTCGCAGATTCTGCCATAACAGGCGTCGACGCCGTTGCTGGTACGGGATGGGTCAGCATGGTCGTTAAAAACCAACGGAGAAACCGAGGCTGGCCGCCGTTTTGTAGCCGAACTGAAGTGCTCGCTCGCAGTTCAAAACCGAACACAGCAACTGCTTGCTGTCTCGCCAAGTAGTAGCTAGCTACCCGCCTTTCTCTCCATCCCTCTTCGGCGCAGGCTGGCCGGCTACACATATGCTGAGGTCGGTGTCCGGGTCGACCTCCTCGAGGGGCATCGCCGCCGTGGTCGGCGTGGGCCCCAGGCTCGGCTCGGCGGTGGCTCGCAAGTTCGCCTCCGAGGGCTACACTGTGGCCATCCTCTCTCGCGACCTCGGTACAAGCTACCTACCATCTCCGCTCTGCTGTCGTCGCCGACGTTCTCAGTCGTCCATTCTTTATCCCGCCGCTCTTTGCATGACGACGACCGATAAATATGATCTTGTCCTGACGCGCCGTGTGCAGATAAGCTGTCGCAGCTGGCGGAGGAGATAGCGCAGGAGGCCAAGGCGCAGGTGTTCGCGCTCCGCGTGGACTGCGCCGACGCGCGCTCCGTGCGCGAGGCCTTCGAGGGCGTGCTCTCCCTCGGCCCCGTCGAGGTGCTCGTCTACAACGCCTGCGAGCCACCGGGCGAGGACGACGGGGATGCCGCGTCCCGCCCCGTGCCCTTCCTCTCCATCTCCCCGGACGCCTTCCACCGCACTATCGCTGTCTCCGCCGCCGGGGCCTTCCATTGCGCGCAGCAAGTGCGCACCTACTCTACCTACCTCCTCCATTCTTCCACCTCAGGCGCGTGACATCGGTCTCTGCATTCCACTGGTCACAGGTCATCCCGGGGATGGTGGACAGGGGCAGGGGCACCATCATCTTCACAGGCTCGTCGGCGTCGGTCACCGGATTCGCCGGTTACTCTGACCTAAGTAAGTCAACAAAGCTAGCCAGACTTGAACACATCCGCATCTCTGTCGCGATAAGAACAGCTTGAAAGCCGATGCCTCATGTTCGCACGCCTAAAACGCATGCAGGCTGTGGCAAGTTTGCTCTGAGGGGGCTGTCTCAGTCTCTCGCCAAGGAATTCCAGCCGGCCGGCGTCCACGTTGCGCACATGATCATTGACGGCGTCATTGGAGAGCGGAGGTTAGTGAAAACCCATCACATCACATCACATCACATCACATCATCCATGAATTCCTCTTTTCGGCTGCACGTACGTGGTTCATTCTTGGTCTTCTCTCCAAGATTGGAACTTTATTTGCTTACCCTAATGCGTCTAGGTAGGTTCTGCGTCAAGTATGTCATTCTGCCGTATTAACGAAAGAGTAGTGCTAATTAAGTAAACCTAGGTGACATATAGTATATGCCTTATTCATTGTGCAAAGTCAAGAATTCCATCCTACTAGCATTTTGCCAAGTGGGTTTGGAATATTGTCCCTAGTAGTGAGCAATGACAAGAAGAAAGATGTGCTTCTGCCACCAAAGTTTTGGGAGCTGATCTGATCCCAATTCTCATCACTTCCTCCCTAAAGTCCCTACCTAGCTACTAGGGAAGTGGTCCTATGCATGCTGTCCCCACCTCTAGTCTGTAGATCTGATACATCCATGTGACATAGACCATTTTTGGGAAGACAACAAAAAAGTAGTACTCCGCCCCCCTAATAACGGCGTGGATATGTACATATCTCCGCCACGGCAAACATTGCATATCTCTTTTGGGCATCCTCTGTATGAGATATTTGTCGGGCTGTTGCTACAACATAGCTAGCTAATTATTCTAAAAGGATAGAAGAAATGTTATGTTACAAATACTTGAAAAACTAATCCCTCTATTCTAAATTGAAGTTCTAGTTTTATCCTTATTAAGTAACTTTTATCAAGTAAAAAATATGCTAATACCTACTGCCTCTCCCTAAATATTTTTTCTTTTGCGAAATTCCACCAATCTATTAATAATCATCAGCAGCAAGAGTCCAAAGAGTAATAAAAGTTATAAAAAGGCAATTTGACCATCTAACGACGACTACTGACGCTAGCACGAGCCGAAGACGCGCTGCCGTCCTCGCCCTTCCATCACTGGAGCCGGACAAAACTTGTCGTAGTAGAGTTTGTTATAGTAGACAAGCAGAAAATATTGTGCTAAGGCCCCAAAGAACCAGTGCACCAGAGCAGCAGCCATTGTTGAAGATGAAAATCGTAGTTCTGAAAAGACTGAGTTCAAACCACACCAACAAAAGGCGACAGGATTACAAGAGATTCGTCGGATACACGACTCCACGCGCCCTTCGTTAACACTATACGCACCACCGGAGCGAGGATAAGACGGGAAGGGCATTATTCTGACTTCAAGATGTAGCCATCATCCGCACCATCCCAAAAAAACACTGGAAAAAACCTTAAAAAAATAACAAGAAACCTCCTGCTGGCGAGGGGTCGTGGTCTGCCATGCCTCCATGGCCCTAACGCCAACGGAGACAAAGCGGACCGCCGACATTGTCGGTGAGGGGGTGAAACCCTAGATGGGTTTAGAACCACCGCCTGCAATCGCTTGTCCGTCTCCTATTCCGTAGTAGTTCACCGTAAATAGGTGGCGTGTAAACTTAATAAAAAAATTAATGTTTTCTAACTTTGAAAAAAATATTAAATGTATATTGTGAAAATATATCTTATGATACATTCTAGTCTAGTGAAATTGATTTGGTATTACAGAACTTTATACTTTTGTATATATTCTCGGTCAAACTTTAAAAACATTGGTTTTTTATCTGAGTTTATACGCCACCTTCTTGGGGACTGACTGAGCACTTCTATACGTCTCAAAAAAAATTTGCCTTAGATTTGTGTAAATAGGAAAAGTATCTAATTACAAAACATGTCTGATAGACAACTAATTTGAGACGGAGGGAATATAAAATCTATGCAGTACCAACAAACATATTTAATCTAATGAAAATAATTTGGTGTTATAGAGATATTGATGTACTCTCTGTCCCAAAATGTGAGGCGTCTAGAAAACAAAAGTCAATATTTTCTAAACTTGAAAGTTTATACAAAAAAAATATAAATATTTACAATACCTAAACAATATCAATAAATTCATCACAAAGTATATTTTCTCGATGTGTCCATTCAATATTGTAGATGTTGATTTTTTTTTTCTTCTAAATATTTGATCAAAGTTGGTAGAATTTGATTTTTGACTAATCTTAGACACGCCTTATATTTTGGGAGGAGAGTATTTCACTGCGAACTTTGTCAAACTGTAAAGTAAAATTTGGAACAAACCTACAACGTCAGCCAAATCGTAACTTGAGATCCTGTCTGTCGCCACGTATGCAGCCCGCAACAAGATTCCGTGTAGGGAGGCTCGCTGGCTCGTGAGGTATATGTATGGACCTAACAAGTCATGCACTTTTTATATTCTGTTGGCACCACGTGTAATATGTATGGGTGATTCTTTCTAGGAGAAAGCACGACATCTTTTGGGCTTTTGGCATCCTCCAACTTGACCGGAGGGACTTTGGCACCTGGCTCACCCTCTGCCCGGCACGTTACATAGAACCCTCCGAATCGCCGATCTGTGTGATCAGCTAGGCATTTTCCGTACTCTCGTTTCCTCTCGACGCGACACGCGCGAACCGGAGTAGCACGGCGAAACCGACCCGCTTCTCGGCTGCATGCCGCGTGCCCCGCCGCTTTTGGGCAAAGGGCGGCGACATGTCACCGCCGGGCTGGTGTCGTACGTCGGCGCTCGTACAAACAGGATTCGCGGCGCCGTAACCTTTACACGCAAACCGTCCTTGCGATCCACCCATGTGGCGTGGATGCGCCTAGTTCCACATAACGCAAAAAAGGTGGACGATCCTGGCTGACGATCAGCGTCGGGACGACCCTGTCGGCCGGGTCGCCAACCCACCGTCGCATCGCACATAAGTACGGGTTTATCTATAAGATTATCTGCAGAAGGACAGTGCGGCGAAACTGATGAGACGTTGCTCTATCTTGTTGTCAATATATGGTCAGGTCACAGCAGAGGGGCAAGGCCGGCGCGGCCGACACGGCTGGGGCGGACCCTGACGCGGTGGCGCAGACCTACTGGCACGTCCACGCCCAGGACAAGAGCGCGTGGACGCTGGAGATGGACATCAGGTCGCCGTCGTTTATGTAGCAGGGAGGAGCTGATCGATCTGATCAGCGGTGGACTGATCGGCGCAGTGGAATCTCCAGCAATCAGGGCAGATCCCTGTGGCTGTGTGCGCGGCTGTGGATCGGGAATCGTGTCCCCGTTCCGCGTCGCATGCTGCCTACTAGCTTTTGATGCGACGCGCGCAGCTGGCTTATCCGTTTGGCGCTGTTGCTGCCGAAAGCGATCTCGTCGCTGTCCTGTAAAGTTCATGTGATCTTTACGACTTTTAAAGATTGTTTTATGCATGTGCCCGCGGTTGATGCTTTGTTACTGGCACCAGTAAATGGACCGTATTAACGGATTATTACATCTCCTTTTTCTCAACAAAAAAAAATATAAAAAAAACATGCATTGAGGGCTAAGATATGTGGGTCTGGATGAACTGACCAGTGATACTGACGCCAAAGCGGTCTGCTTGTCTGAGCAGATCATCGCACAAGTTAGGTGTTGAGGAGCAATCGAAGCGCCCTTTTATGTGAAAGGGATGGCGCCCCCGAATTATGTGAACGGTGATAGCCTGCATTTCAATTCTCAACCGGTTAGCTAGTACGGTGCAATCATGGTATTTCTTTTTCGATCCAATTAAGCATTTCCAAGAGTTTATACAGATTGATATCACTGATCTAAAGATTAAAACGCTCAGATACATTCGAATCTAGACAAATCTAAGTCAATTAATTTGGATCGGAGGAAGTAGTGCATTTCCCATCTTATATATGAAAGAGAAAGGTGGATCTACCTGTTACCTGCATTTAGTTAATTGCTCTCATCATCTAAAAAGAATCAGTGGCTCTGGATGATTTTCTGTGTCCCAGGCAAGGTGCCCCTCCGTAGGCTAGTTTTAGTCTCTGTCATTGGCTCTGTGATCTGTAGCAACTAGCAGGTGACCTGTACGCATGCCTGCCACTCGTTGCAAGCTCTGCCATCCGGTGCAACTGAATCAGTGAGTTACATGTTACAAGATGCAACTGTGCAGAGTTGCAGACACTAGTAGGTTCAAACAGCAATTGCATATTTCTGAGGAAACGGAACTATATATTACAAGCACAACACATTTGAACAAAGAACTTTCATCTGGTTCATACACCGCAGGGGGGGTGGAAGGTAAAAGGTGTTTAGGTGTTGGAACTTGGAAAAGACACAATGTAGAGTGGAGAATTTTGCTTCACTTCCACCTTTATTAGCCATTTCTTCCCTTCTATTACAGCTAAAACATGGCAACAAGAATGTACTACTAGTAGCATAATCTTTACATGCAGAACTGCTGCAAACACGATGCTCTTAGGCAGAAGACTTGTCGCCACCGAATGCATTTTCCAGAACACCGCTGGCCTCAAGGTGACTAATATCTCCACACATCTTGACAATGCAACGGCCAGTGTCACCAGAAACAAGGATAACACTTACTGACGTGTTGTGTATTTTACAATGAAGCGGCCTAGTTGGACTGGCATGCCTGTAGAGTTCTCTAATGGTTCCACCATGAGAGACTAAGATAACTCGCTCCCCTGTCAACACAGGACCACAAGTTCAGAAATATTCAAGAAGGTCACAGCCGAGTAAGCAAGTCCCATGCAGCTATGAGTGAATAACAACCTTATACTTTTGTCTTTAAATTTGTTCAATAACAGTTATCAAAACATTAACAAAGTATCTCCACCATAGCCCACAAGAAACAAAAGATGGAAATAAGCCAACCTCTTATTTCCATGGCATTACAGACAGGTGCTCATCAAAAACTCAAGTTTACAAGATAACAGTCCGCTTTTACCAGTTATAAGTCCAAAAAATGAACCTCACAGTTTTGTTTGTTTTCTGTGGAAGTTTAAAACTAGGAGTTTACCTTTATGTTTTTCGACAATGTCATACAAGCACGAGACACATCGCTCTGATAGTTGATCAAGACTCTCTCCACCACCCTGAAACAAGCCCCCAACTTCAGAAAACAGATCTTTACAAACAATCTAATGCAGGTATGCCTTGAAAAAAAGAACTGCAATTGTTGGCACCAAAGAACTGATACTGGCATATAACTGCTTAGAGAAAAGCTGTATGGGCACCAAGTACGATAATCGGCCTAGAATAAAATTCTTCTTTCATGTACACAAATATGAACAAACTGCTTGTGTAAGTTCATAAGGATAGTTTGATATGGCAGAGCTGTTTGTCTGTTAAGTTACCCTTGGAAGCAGCTGCAAGTCTATGATAGGTACCAAAATAGAGAGTTGTATGAATACCTCATTTTATTAGTAGCTCGTTAAATTACGTGAACATATTTTGCCAGTGGAAAATCGATCCATGTTTGACATGTTCAAACCTATAAAACGGCTGGCTTGTAGTATCTATGTATATCTACTTGTGAAATCTTAAGATTGCGATTATAACCCACCATGTATTTGCAGAATTGCTGAGTACAGGATTTGAACAGTGAACTAATATCAACTGATAAATATTTTCTCAAAAGTAGGAAGATATGGATGCTTACAGGAATTTGTTTGTTTCTCTTGTGGGACATAAAAGCTTTGTAAGCCTCGGGCCTTTCTTTGACAGCATCTTGAAGCGTCAAGCCCTGCAGATCTCCTATGTGCCTTTCTCTAAGTGCAGGATCGAACACAACCTACAATGCAGATTGCTTGCTCATTTGCATATTATATCAGACAATTCATCTTGTACAATTAGATGGAAGCAACGTGGTGTATGCCTGAGGTATTCAAATAACATAAAGAATCAAGGTGAATGAACATACATTTGGTAAATTGCAAATGTTTGCTATTGTCTTTGCAGTCTCTGCCGCCCTCTTCAGATCAGATGAGTATATGGCAGCTGGCTTGGCTTCTTTAGACAGCCGATGAGCAACCTTGGCATTAAAATCAAAGAATTTCCATATAAAAAGACTACTCCAGATATCATGTAGTAATCTAAGTAGACTATACCATACCGCAACAGCTTGCTGCCTCCCAATCTCATTCAGCTCGGCATCCAAGTGACCCTAACATAGAAGTAGGATACTATATCAGAATCGAAGGAATTTTAGCTGAGTTCTATACAAATTATTGTTCAAGATACTTAGGTAATGTGCAAACACACATTAAAGATGAAAACCATATCATGCCATGAAATGTATTTTTCCTTGCTGCTACCTTTTTATTGAGATTATAAATAAAAGCAGATAAGGCAAATTGGCCCTAGAACATTATTATTGTTGGCATTTTCTCAGACACACTATTCAGCTGTCGATTGGCTCAGTAGCATCAGAAAGCATGATCATTTACCAGAACAAACCGTAAGTATTAAAATACTGTAGCTTTTCGCATTTGGAATGTCACATCAGATAATGTCAGGTAAATGTGTGTTTGTGGCCATGGCATATGGCAACCCAAATCCATCTCACGAGGAATAATAGATCAATTTTCACATTCACCTCATTCAGGAAACAAGTATGATGTAGAGGTGAAAGGTAGCATTGGTATAATGTTACTATTTATCATCTCTTAAGCCTTTTGGTTTTGCGTTGGATGAATCCTGATGTTATACCCCTGGCCCCTGGGCAGTGGGTACTCGCACACCAAAAGCAGAAGGAAGATAAAAAAAATTGAAGGAAGCACAAAGCGAAAAGTTCAGATCATGTAATAAAGACATGAGGTGAAGACGTTAAAGTATTTTAGTTTTCTATAAATAGCACAAGAATCCGCTTATTATAGTTAGCTTAGAAGATGCTTGAATACTAACAGTCTCTAAAGTTACCACATCTGGACTGAATGTAAAGAATTTAACAAGGTTGGGAGGTGGTGATGCAAGTGCATTACCAGCAACAGAAGCGGTATACTAGTTCTTGCGCTACTCCCTCCATCCCGAATTAGATGTCAAAGATTTGTCTAGATTTCGCATGTATCTAGACGTGCTTAAGTGTATAGATATATGTAAATTTAGACAAATCTCCAACATCTGATTTGAGATGTAGGGAGTACATTACTCCCTCCATCCAGAAATAAATGACTTGGATTTATCCAGATTCGCATGTATCTATATACGAAAACACTCTAGATACATTCGAATCTATACAAATACACGTCACTTATTTCTGAACAGAGGAAGTATATAATATATCGAAGCCCTATTTCTGAACAGAGGAAGTATATAATATATCGAAGCCCACACACCGACATAAGTATTAAGTAAATAGTCCTCTCCAAGATACAGTTCCCCACATATTTATCCTCTAGTAATTTTTTCTACAACCAGACGTAACATTGTAACAAGCACCAAATCCAACGATCAGAAAAAGACGGCAGTGTTAAGCCATCGTGCTGACCTGTATGATGCGCGAGGCGTTCCAGGAAGTCTCGCCGTGCCGCACCACCACGACCTCGGTGAACTCGCTGGGCTCGCCCTCGGCCGTGGAAGAGGACGACATCCCTACAGCTGCTCCCTGTACTTCGTTGCAGGAGATCTCAGGTACGAGGGAGGGTCCGGTAGGAAGGGAGACCGAGGCGACGGCTGACTGTGGCGAAGTGACGAACGCGGCGCTGGCGGTGGAAGGCGAGGAAAACGAGACGCGCGATGACCGCGCCGGCGGCGGCGATTGAGGCGTGACGGTGGTGGGATGGGGAGACATACGCCGATCCGCGGCTCCACGAGTTACAAGTTCTTGCCGGCCTGTCACAGAAAAGGAGAGAAACCGGGAGGACCACGGTACTACGGTCTACGGGCCGCTATCCAATCCATCTGAGCCAAAGTTAATACGGGCTCCCCGGCTCAATGAGAACCCAATCCGATTGGCCCACCATTAGCCGACTTCTTGGGTGCGAAAGGAATTCGGAATTCGAGATTGCCGGTAGCACCCGAGCGATTTGTACCGTCATTTAGCTAACAGCTCGTTTCATTTATATCATGATTCCAAAAACACCCATATGTTTAACTTTTACTGGAACTCAAAAATGATTACAGAATTGAAAATAGAATTTCAAAATAGCTTCCATGGACTAGAATAAAAACGCATACATGAAGTGATTGCAACAAGTACTTCTCATAACTTTTGGACCTCAAAACACACATCAAAATACTAAAACATTGATTATCATCCGCATATCATCCAAGTTCCGAAGTTCTGGTTCATGTTCAGTCCATAAAATATAGATGCATCGACATAATAAATACAAGTTCTAGAGTTTGAATAAGTTAAACAAGATGAAATGGCAGACTGCTACAACACAAAGGAAGATCTGAATCATGTGTTTATCTGCTTGAGCACCCACTTCTTCTTCATCCATTCAGGCAGTGCCACCAAAGACGTAAACTTGCGATCATCGGCTACAAGAATATCATATATTGCCAACTGTTGATCATCTTCTAGATCTGGTATGCCACCAAGAACAACCCAGATTTCCTCAAAAGATGCTGGCTTTGGTGGAGGCTCGGGAGCATCAGTTTTGAACGCAACAGCGAAGTTATCTAACTTATCACCAAGCATGGTTGCAATTGAGTCATCTGATCGATACCTCTTCTTCGGACGATCTTCGTCAGCTTGAGTTGATGAATTGGCATCTTTATTGTTGGTAGTGGTGTTAGCATTCTCCTCCGCCATTTTAGTTGCGCTTTCATTAGCTATCCTCGCACCCGCGCCGGTAGCACGGTCTCTGGAGTATAGTGTGCTAATCATGTCCTAGAATTTGATTGACTTGTACCTATATGAAGTGGCATCCTTGTTAGCCTGCTATAAATCACATGAAAGCAATCAGTACACCTAAACATCCTTGTTGGCCTGCAAATAAATCACATCAGTTAGGATTGAGAAGTTGTACGAGTTGAAATATGACTGTGCAGTTCTGTGACTAATCTGTCCGAGCATCAAGCATTGTTCAAAACCAAATTATAATCAGGTAGCATAGTGAGGTTCAGAACTTCAAGACAAACCATATATATATATGTGAAATCATGTACTTCAATTTACTAGTATCAAAATAGAGATACATAGTTTGTCATCCTGAATTGTATTAAAACAGAGATCAAACCTGAACTAGTATCAGCACTAGTATCACTAGTAGCACTAGTATCAGTCGTGTACTTCAATTTACTAGTAGCACTAGTATCAAAACTGAACTAGTATCAGCACAGTTTCTAATAGCACTAGTATCAAAATAGCACTAGTAAATATTTAAAATAAACCGGTTGCTTTCTAGTTTCTAAAAACACTAGTATCAAAACTGAACTGTATTGTTTTAACAGCACTAGTATTAAAATAACACTAGTAAATATTTAAAATAAACTAGTTGCTTTCCAGTTTCTAACAGCACTAGTATCAAAACTGAACTATATTGTTTTAACAACACTAGTAAATATTTAAAATAAAGCAGTTGCTTTCCATTTTCTAACAGCACTAGTATCAAAACTGAACTGTTATTATGGACACAAAAATGCACATGAGATTAACATGCTTAGTGAGAAATGCACAGTTTGTTAAAGGATATGCAACTTATTTATTATGGACTGATGGCACAAGTAGGTTATCTTGACATAAGTGTTCCAAACATCATCTTCAACAATGATCATATTCTTCTCATCATCCCACCCAAATCGACTCTGAGAAAGCATCTTGTTGACGATAGCATAATGTTTGTCAAAAGTCTTGCTCCTAGAGATGATATTATCCTTTGTGACCTCAAGCTGACACTTCTCTCACTTTCTTGACTGCAGCTGTGTATACATGGGGTTTCCACCCATTTTGAGCATGGTCTCCTTTGGTGTAGTACTCCACAAATACATCCAGCATAGCTTTATCCATCTCATTTGTCCACCTGAGGTAACTTCTATCTTTCTTCGTCGAATCCATGCCCGAATCCATCCCTATATGTATATAAAGATTACCATGAGTTAGTGGCAAAAGAAAAGTTTATGTATATGCGAGAGAGTACAAATTGGACATATATGAAGCATATCAAAAAAAAATATGTACATAAAGAAGACTGTACAACATTCAAGAAAAATTAAGCAGCTTGATAATCAACCCACATCTCATTAGCTAGGGTCAATCTCCTGTTATTCCACTCATTTTTCACCTAAATGTACGTAATCATATCAGGTTCATCCACATCAATGGCAGCATTGTTTAGCTGATTATCCACTTCTTGCAACATCAGATCATCCATCTCTCTTTGCCTATCAGCTAGGAAGTTATGCAGTATGCAACACGCATTGATTACTCAAATTTGTCGTTAAGTTAGTATGGCATGTTAATAAACAAAACTCAAAAAGATTCCAGCAAATAGTTTGAATTAAAAAAATGGATGGTACCTGATTTTTTATTCCAAAAAATGAACTAACCCTGAGAATAGCGCATCTCATCTTTAAAAGAGCCCAAATCCTCTCAACTACGTTCCTAGCAATTGCATGCCGCGGGTTTTAGAGATTTTTTGAGTTTTTGGATTATTCCCATTGGCTGCCCACTCTTTCAAGTATACCGTGTGTTCCTGAATGGAGCAAAGAAGCCTAGAGCATTTGTGTATCCAGCATCTACTAGGTAGTATTTTCCTAAGGTTTATAAAAATAGCCCACATTATATTTTAGTTGAAAAATTTAGTGGAAAGTTGTATCATACTTGTCGTCGGATTAATGACAAGTACGCCATGAGAGGGTCCTCGAGGCATGCGGAAGAGAGGGGTGTGAGACGTACGATGCTCCGGGACGGTGAGCACACAAGTTTACCCAGGTTCGAATCCGTCAGCTTTGGACGGATCCTACTCCTGCTAGCAATCCAGTAATACGTCAGAGCTAGAATATGGGTTACAAGGGTTCACTTGTGCGAGTTGAGATTGTGATTGTAAGGGGTGTCCTAAAGGCTCTCCCTAGAACGGCTTATATAGATATCCGGCCTAGGGTTTACAGGAGAGATCTATCTGGCTACGACTAAGAGTCGGTTACAGAGTACACCTTGAACTACAAGTAACCCTGTGGGCCTATGTCGGTAAGTCTTATGGGCCTTCCCGTAGCCGGATTGGTCCCCGTCTCTTCTCCCTGACTGGGTCGCCCGTGAAGCAAAGCTCTAACCCGAAGTGGGCCACCCTGGTCAGTGAGGACTGTGAGGATACCTGGAAAGTATATCCCCAACAGCAGCCCCCGGAAGTCTCCAAGATCCAAAGTCGGATTCATCATCGTCTAGCTTGATCTTCGGCTTGCAGAATCTTGAAGAGTTCCTGAAACTTCAAAACAAAATATACGATCCGGGTCTCAAAAGTAAGTCGGACCTATCAGTACGTTGTTCGGATTTCCAGCTTGATATTCAAACTAAGCCAGATCTTGGTATCTGACGTCATCTGACACCGGTCACGGTTAAGTCTCGTCACTGACAAACATCCTATCAGCACGACCGTTGGTGGGTTCGCCGTTCGCGGAACCGAGGCGCCGTTTTAATGCGTGCGCGGAGATCGAGGCGACGTAATCATCGCGTGGGAACTTCCCAGTTCGTTCCACGACGCGTGGTGTATTTACTGTGCCGTTTGCATGAATCTTGGCGCGGTTTGGTGGTTATAAGGGGTGAGGATTCCCTTTTCCTCTTCTTCTTCACCTATTCCTCGTGTCGTTTCCTTCTCCTCCACTTCTCCCACGCGCTCAGAGCTCCTTTGCCTCCAGATTCCCAGCGCCGCCCACCCAAGGTCACCAGCGCACCGGAAGAATGGCTTCATCCTCATCATCTGGCTTGGCTGCGGCAGCAGCGGCGACGACGGCTGTGGCAGAGAAAGAAAGCAATCACGGGGTTTGGATCCCGTGCGTCCTCGACGACGCCAAGATCACCGCCGTGGAGAACGAAGGACTCCTCCGCGCCGGCGACTGGCGGAGCGGTTTCGGTGAAACCATCCCCAACCCACGCGCCGACGAGCGGGTGCACTTTGGCACCCACCTCGACAGAGGTTTGTCTTTCCCTCCCTCAAAATTCTTTTCCGAGGTGATAGATCACTATGGTGTTAAGCTTCACCATCTCCCCCCAAACTCCCTTTTAGATATGAGCGCCTATGTGTCCTTGTGTGAGGGGTATCTCGGCATTAGGCCGAGTCTCATTCTCTTCCGGTTTTATTTCCATGTGCGGAGAAACTCTATCACCGCCGGTAATCCTTACATTATCGGCACAATTAGTCTTTCGGTTAGACGTGAGCGCGTCTATCCTAAGATTTTAGCTAGTGAGTCGGTCAAACAGTGGCCAGCTACCTTCTTTTATCATAAGGATATTCCTGCTCCTGGCAAAGCTTCTGCTTTGCCGGCTTTCGTCGACAGAGCCGCCACGCCCCGAGCATCCTAGGACGAGGCTCATCCGGCTCTCAGCGACGATATGATTCTTGCCAAGAGGCAGGTCGAGTATCTGATGAAGCACAAGGGCCTGAGAGGGTCCGACTTGGTCCAATCTTGGGTGGCACGCCGGATCCAGCCTCTCCAGCACCACGGCGACCAACTGATGCATTCCATCACAGAATCTAAAAATGACTCCCTCTGCATCAGCCCTAAGGCTTTAAAGCCACAGGACTACATAAGCCAGATCAAATGGCTGGTAAAGGAGTGGATCGAGAGGAAGATCCGGAATTGTCCCTAGACATGCATACAGGGGAAGACCCTGTAATTCCGGTAAGCTTTAGCAGTAAACCCTTTTTATATGTTTCACCTTTAAGTTATTTCGCAACACTGAGATATTATCTTCTTTTTAGCTTGCCGACCTCCCCGAGTCGGAATTTGCTCCTATCGAGGGATATCCTCCCGAGTTTTCTTAGGAGGAGGAATTGGTCCCACTGTCGGACGTTGTGCCCAGGAAGCACAAAGCTCTGACAGTGGCCATCGGCACAAAGGAAGTGCCAGTTGTGAAGAGGTAACTTTCCACACAACTTCCGCCTTTGTACTTTACTTAATGATTTCTTCCGAGATATAATGTTCTTCATTCTATTACTTTCTCAAAGCTAAGCAGCTCATCAAGGGCAAGGGGAAGGGGAAAATCTCGAAGCCCTGCATCAGACGAAGCTAACCATGGATTCTCCTGCCACAGCTCCTCCGACTCCTACCCCTCAACCTTCTGCAGTGCTGGTGATTACTCCATCCCCGGTCGTCGCAGAAGATCCGGATCCTCAACAGGGCCAGCGACCCTTGAGTCGCAGACTGAGGTCACCATAGGTGGCTCAGGTTTTGATAAGGGTGAACCCTCTTTGGGTAATGATCCCTCGGCAGAGATCTTCGCCAAAAATCTCCTGAACAATCCGGGACTTGCCAAATTTGGCCTATCTCGGAAATCTGCGGAGGAAATCTAGCGGCTAGCCCGACAATGCCTAGAAAGCCGTAATCTCTCTGCCGAAGAAGAAGCACAAGAAGCGGAGGACATTAAGTACTCCGACCTTCTCAAACAAGTCCGCCTTCGCAACGAGGGACTAAGAGCTGGTGTGCTTCCACCACCTCCGGTTATTCCACTCACCCTCGCCGAGAAGGTTACCACTGAGGTGAACATGTGCTTGAGCAAGCTCACACATGAACATCATGTAAGTCGGAATTCCAACTCATGCTTTTATTTATTGTATTTTATATCATATCCTCTAGCCCCCAAGCATGAAGTTGGATAAACAATCCGGGTTTATGCTTCATTAGTATGCCAAAGAATGAACTAGTATAGCCCCCAAGGCTCGTGCTAATATTAGCTACAATATTAGCCCGAGTCTTTAGTAGACCTCTAACTCTGGGTATTCTGACTTACAGAAAGTTAATTCATATAACCAGGAATTGTTGAAGGATGTCTGCAATAAGCGGAGAGAGATCAAAGCTCTCCGACTTAAAAATGCTGAGCTTAAAGTTTCCAAGGATGAGGCCAAAGGTAAACATTCTGAGACTCAAACCTTGTCTTGCGTTTTCATAGTCAAATATTTTTGCTGAACTGTTGTTCTTTTTGACTTACAGCACTGATAAAGCAATCATGTGCTATGATCGAAGAGGCCGAGAATCTGAAGACCCTGGTGGTGGAAAACAAGGATCTCTGCCGAGAGCTAGACCAGCTTAAGGCGGACCATGAGAAGAGAATTGCTCAAGTTCTCGAATCCTCCTCCATGGCCACCATGGAGCGTGATCGCAAAATTACACTCCACGAGCAGAAAATCTCGGATCTCAATGGCAAGATTTTCAGAGAGAAGGACCTTTCCGAGGTGCTCCGGGCTGAACTCCGGAGTCTTCGTGAAGAGAAGACCAAAATTGACGACGTCATATTTGGTATGTTTCCATCTTTCTAACTTGTTTACATTCTTCGACTCTTTCGATGTCGGATTTATTTAACCGTTTTGCATTATATGCATAGGTCCTCTGAACTTGACGGACTCCACCTGTGCCGAGCCTCGCACCCACCGGCTTACCCAAGTCGGTGATTTGCTTCATGACTTCCACCAATCCATCGAGGATATTGGCGAAGTTCTCAGGGTTCCGGACATGCATAGCATGTCTGACTTTCAGGTGCGGGACAAGGCAAAGGAAATGTCGCAGCTTGTCCAGGACTAGAACATGTCCTATGCATGATCCGCGGCGCAGAACGCTCTCACCATGGTCATGAGCCACCATGGAAGCATGGAAATCTGGCAAGTGACCAAAGGGTACTCTACTATGGACGAAGACGGCCAGAAGCAAGATATCAAAGACATCATGGACTCCCGTGCCGGATATGGGTGCCACGTAGCTGGCTTGACCAGCTATGACACTCCCTTCTTCAACTGCGTGGACACGCCGCCTCCGCCTCCGGAAGAAGCAGCCGAAGTTTCCGATGATGAACAAACCATATCGGATTTGGACATCTCGGATCGTTATCAAGCCGAGGCCAATGCATCCAGCGAGCCGGCTGCTCCTACCTCTTCTCCTGTATCATAGATTATCAGAAACAAATGTGTTATTCTGAAAACATTATGGGTCTGTAAATATGTAGTATGATACTTTTTGCTAGTGCTAAGTTTTAATCTATTCAGCACTTTTGGCTTAAATTTTTGTGTGCCTGAAATGTTTACATAAGCACTTATACTTTTTTGTCTATACTTATCGCTTATCTGGCTTTCCACCTCGTCCCTTTCGTGAGCCGGCTAAACTTTCAGCTCGGAAACTTTGTGGAGCAACGGAGCTCAATTGCTAAACCAGTTTAAACTCGGAAACAAAGCCGACTTCTAGTACCAACAATTCACTACTCAGAAAATACCCGCATCTGGCAATCAGACAAATAACCAAAGTATAGACTAGAAACTTTAGAGTTATACCCGAGGGTAGCATATTTAGAATCGGAAATCTAAACCAGAACAATCATGAGCATAAAGTACTTTCAAGTATTCTGGGATTTTCGACTGTGATATGATAATTCAGAAATAAGATGTTAAAAACTTCTCAGAAAAACTTTGAGGCAACCAAAACTTTTATTTCGCTCAGAACATGTACATATATATGATTACAAAGAAGGATAAACTAAGAATAAAAGGGACGTAGCTGAGCAATATTCCATGGTCTGTCTAACTCATCCGGATTTGTACTGCCTCTAGCTCTCTTTCTCTTCTTAGTAGCAGGTCTTTCTTTGACTGGCCTCATATCAGTTAGGTAGTATGAACCATTGTGCAATACTCGACTAACTAAAAATGGCTCTTCCCATACTGAGGAAAGTTTTTGATTTCTTTGTTGCACAAGCCGGAGAACCAAATCACCCTTATTGAAAGATCTGTTTCTGACTCTCTAGCTATGATACTTGCGTAACTTCTGCTGATAGGCTGTTGATCTCATTTCAGCAACGACGCGAACTTCTTCGACTAAGTCGAGATCATTTTGTCAAAAAATCTCGGCATCCTCTTGGATATACACGGCCACCCTAGGAGAATTGTGAATCAAATCACTAGGAAGAACTGCTTCGGCGCCATAGACCAAGAAGAAAGGTGTGTATCCGGTTGACCTGTTCGGAGTTGTTCGTAAACTCCATATTACAAAAGGTAATTCCTCTGCCCAAGCCCCTGAAGCACGTCGTAGTGGTGCTTCGAGTCTTGGTTTTAGGCCTTGTAGGATTAAACCATTCGCTCTTTTGACTTTTCCATTAGCCCGCGGATGTGCGACTGACACAATGTCAAGCCAGATATTTTGTTCGTTGCAGAATTCGGCAAGTTCTCCCATAGAGAAATTACTCCTGTTGTCCGTTATAATACTATGCGGATAACCATACCGGATTATAACATCCTCGACAAATCTTTTGGCTGTTTCTCCATCACAACTAGTGACGGGTTTAGCCTTAATCCATTTGGTGATTTTATCCACCATCACTAAGAGGTGAGTAAATCCACTTGGAGCTTGTCTAAACGGTCCTACCATGTCAAGCCCCCAGACCACAAAAGGCCATGTTATAGGTATTGTTCGCAGCTGATTAATCGGAATGTGAGCTTGTTTGGCGTACTCTTGGCAGCCTTTGCACGTCTTGACCAGCCGTTCAGCATCTACCTGAGCTGTAAGCCAGAAAAAACCGTTTCGGAAAGCCTTTTCCACTAAAGATTTGGCTGCAGCATGGTGACCACACTCGCCTTCGTGGATTTCTCTTAAGATTTCCACTCCTTCTTCCGGAGATACGCAGCGCTGAAAGACCCCAGATACACTCCGCTTATAGAGCTCACCACTAACTATAGTATAGGCTTTTGCTCGTCGGATGATCTGCCGGCTCAGAACTTCGTCCTTGGGTAATTTGCGATCTACCAAATAATCAAGGTAGGGTTGAGTCCAGCTGGGAATTACAGCCAGAACTGCTATCAAAGGTGAGTCGGATTTGGTCGGATATTCCTCATCCACTCCCTTTATTGACGGAACTTTGAGGTGCTCTAAAAAAGCGCCATTCGGGACCTCTTTTCGTGCAGAGCCTATCCTAGATAATGCATCTGCTTCCTCATTTTCTGCTCGAGGGATGTGTTGAACCTCAAACCCTTCGAACGATTTAGATAGCTCATCCACGACAGCTCTATATGATGCCATGTGTTTATTTGTGTTACAGATATCCGACACTTGTTAAGCAACAAGATCCGAATCTCCGTAACACATCAACCGTCGGATGTCGATATCCTTAGCAATCCAGATTCCATGCAGCAGTGCTTCATACTCGGCAATATTATCTGTCGATATGAAGTGAATCTGCAACACGTATAAAAGTTTGTCTCCTTGGGGTGATTTGAGTACCACGCCAGCCCCCGAGCCCTCGCGAGCCTTAGATCCATCAAAATATAGGGTCCAATATTCCGATTCTGGTAGGGTCATATTTTCTGTTCTCTCTATCCAATCAGCGACAAAGTAAGCGAGGATTTGGGATTTGATTGTTGTACGAGGTTTATACTCAATGTTGAAAGCTGAAAGCTCTATGCCCCATTTTGCGACGCGTCCTGTAGCATTGCTGTTGTTGATTATATCTCTCATGGGAGCTGTGCTCACCATGGTAATTGGATGTTCCTGAAAATAATGTCGTAACTTACGAGGTGCAAAAAACACACCATAAGCCAGCTTTTGATAGTGCGGATACCGCTGCTTTGGTTCTGTTAGGACCTCACTGAGATAATAAGTCGGACGCTAATATGCTGCAAACGTATCTATAAATTTTGATATTTCATGCTTGTTTTATATCTACTTTCTTATGTTTTGTCCACACTTTGGAGTATTTTTACACATTTTCTGGAACTAACCTATTAACAAGATGCCACGGTGCCAGTTGCCTATTTTCTGTTGTTTTTGGTTTCAGAAAAGCTAGTAAGGAAATATTCTCGGAATTGGACCGGACTAAATCCCAAGTCAATATTTCACCAGAAGGAATACGGAGTCCGGAGGGGAGACGAAGAGGAGAGCCAGGCCGGCCACACCTAGTGGTGGTGCGGCCATCCCTAGCCGCGCCACCAGGGGGTGTGGGCCCCCTGGCACTCCACCGACCTTGCCCCTTTGCCTATATATTGCCTCTGGGACGAAAACCCTAGAGACCCGATCAAAATTCCACGAAAGAGTCTGTAGCTGCCGCCATCTCCATCCCTAGATCGGGAGGGATCTGAAGCTCTTCCCGGCACCCTGCCGGAGGGGAGAGATCACCCTAGAGGCCTTCTTCATCACCATGCCTACCTCCGGTGTGATGCGTGAGTAGTTCATCCCTAGACTACGGGTCCATGTAGTAGCTAGATGGTTGGTTCTTCTCCTTTGTGCTACCATGTCTAGATCTTGTGAGCTCCGTTCATGATCAAGATCATCTATTTGTAATCTACATGTTGTGTTTGTGGGGATTCGATGGATATTGAGATGCTATTTCAGATTAATTATTGATTCTATCATGTCTATGTTATTTGTGATCTTGCATGCTTTCCGTTGTTAGTAGCTATCTTGGCCGAGTAGATGCTAGCAACTCCAAGAGGGAGTATTTATGCCTCTAGGAATCTGGGGAAGTGACAGAAATCTCTAAGGTACTAGATGTGTTGTTGCTACTAGGGAGAAAATAGCAATCCTTTGTTCATAGAACAATCGTGTTTACTTTACACACTTTGCTTAATGCAATTATCTGTTGCTTGCAACTTAATACTAGAGGGGGTTCGGATGATAACCTGAAGGTGGATTATTAGTCATAGTTGCAGTTGGATTATGGTCTATGTATAATGTTGTAATGCCCAAACAAAACTCGTAGGAGTCAAGATGATTAGTATATGCATGTATGCTTTCTCGGTGTCTGTCAATTGCCCCGCTATAATTTGTTCACCCAACATGTCATCTATCTTAAGGAGAATCACCTCTAGTGAACTATGGACCCCGGTCCATTCTTTACCATCAATCTACAATCTATTTACTATTTTTTTGTTTACTTTCTACAAGAAATTACTATCTTCCACACAATACGTTTAATCCTTTGTTTTTAGAAAAACCGGTGAGATTGAAAACCTCACTGTAAGTTGGGGGCAAAGTTCTCTGGTTGTGTTGTGCAGGATTCCAAGTTGGAAACAACACCTTGGAGGTGTTTCCTTGCTCCTACTAGTTCGATAACCTTGGTTTCATAACTGAGGGAAAACTTGCTGCTGTGCTCATCATACCTTCCCCTTGGGGTTCCCCAACGAGCTCGAATATATTTTGAGCCATCAAGCTCTTTTTCTGGCGCCGTTTCCGGGGAGTAAAGGACATCTTCACAAGGGGAGTCCCTCACAACCAATCTCTTTACTTTGTTTTATTTGTTTTGCTTAGTTTATTTCTGCTTTGTTTGCTTGTTTTTTGTATCAAAAACACAAAAAAAATTAGTTGTACTGGTTTGCTTTCTTTATATCAAAAAACACAAAAAATGACTACTTTTGAAAACACTAAGTTGTGCGACTTCACTAGCACCAACAACAATGATTTCATGTGCACACCTATTGCTCCACCAGTTCCTGAAGCTACTTTCTTTAAAGTTAAACCTGCTTTACTCAATCTTGTTATGAGAGAACAATTTTCTGGTATTGGTACTGAAGATGTTGCTGCTCATCTTAATAACTTTGTTGAACTTTGTGAGATGCAAAAACATAGGGATATAGATGGAGATATTATTAAGCTTAAATTGTTTCCTTTCTCTTTGAGAGGAAAAGCTAAAGAATGGTTGCAATCCCTAACTAGAAATAGTATTGATTCTTGGACTAAATACAAAGATGCTTTCGTTGGAAAAAACTATCCTCCTGCTAATATTATATCTATGAGAAGTGAAATAATGAATTTTAAATAATCTGATAATGAACATGTTGCTCAAGCTTGGGAAAGAATGAAATCTTTGGTAAAGAATTGTCCTACTCATGGACTAACTGCTTGGATAATTATCCAAACCTTTTATGCAGGATTGAATTATTCTTTAAGAAATCTACTGGATTCTGCTGTTGGAGGTACCTTTATGACCATTACTTTGGGTGCTGCAACAAAGCTTCTAGATAATATGATGGTTAACTATTCTGAATGGCACACTGAGAGAGATCCACAAGGTAAGAAGGTAAATTCTGTTGAAGAAACCTTCTCCTTGAGTGATAAAATTGATGTTATTATGTCTATGCTTGTTAATGGGAAAGCTCATATTGATCCAAATCATGTTCCCTTAGCCTCTTTGGTTGCTCAAGAAGAGCAAGTTGATGTGAACATTATTAAAAACAATAATTTTAGCAACAATGCTTACAGGAATAATTTTGGTAATAATAATTATAGGCCTTATCCTCCTAATAATAGTTATGGTTATCATGGTAAACCTGGAATACCTAGTGAAGAAAGAATATCAGAAGTTGAAAGAGCCACTAAAAACTTCATGCAAATGCAATATTAGCAAAATAAATTATTTACTAAAACTATGGAGGAACAATCTACTATTTTGAAAAATATTAGTCACCAACTTGAGAGTTTAAATAGGGAAATTCCAGTTTGCAATTAAAACTTTCTAATGCTGAAAGAAATATATCATCTTTATCTGAAGCACAATCCTCTTTGATTAATAAAATGGCTGCTAAACTTGAAACCATTGAAAATCCCTTTGCTGCTACTAATGCCATACAAGTTAGAATTGATGAAAATGTTAGACTGCTAGCTAAATTGCATGCTAAGTGGGAAAGATAAGATGAAATTGCTAGAAATATTAGTATTTCTACTATCACTACCACTAATGTTGAAGCTAGTAAACCCAATGGAACCTTTTCTAATAAAAATGCTTAAATTCTTCGAAATATGGGCAAAAATAGCTCTACTACTTTAGATGATAATTATGATTTTGATCTTGATGGTTGCAATATCTCTGAAGTAATTATGTTCCTACAAAAGCTTGCTAAAAGTCCTAATGCTAGTGCTATGAATATGACCTTTACAAAACACATTACTGATGCTCTCATAAAAATTAAAGAAGAAAAGATGAAACATAAAGCTTCTATTCCTATGAAATTAGAAGATGGTTGGGAACCCATCATTAATATGAAAGTGAATGATTTTGATCTCAAAGCTTTATGTGATCTTGATAGTAGTGTTTCTATTATGCCTAGAAAGATTTATGAAATGCTTGATTTGCCACCATTGGAAGATTGTTATTTAAATGTCCCACTTGATGATAATGCTAAAAAGAAACTCATGGGGAATATTAGTGATATTCTTATTATGGTTAACAATGCATATGTCTCCGTTGATTTCTATGTTTTGGATGTTGAATGCAATGCTTCTTGTCCTATTACTTTGGGAAGACCTTTTCTTAGAACTGTTGGTGCCATTAGTGATATGAAAGAAGGCACCATTAAATATCAATTTCCACTCAAGAAAGGTATAGAACACTTCCCCAAGAAGAGAGAGAAGATTCCTTTTGCCTCTCCTATTAAAACAAAATTTGCTCTTAATGCTTCTTCATTTGAGAATACTTGATTCTTTTTTTGCTTCTTATGCCTAGCTCAAAGGCGTTAAAGAAAAACACTTATTGGGAGATAACCCAAATTTTGTTAGGAATCTTTTGTTGATCCTTGGAAGTTATTTCTTCAGTAATAACCTCTCCTTATCATTTTTGTCTTGTTTTTGTGCCAATAGTAACCTCTAATGAGAGAGAATTAAGATTTGGGAAAGTTGCTGTCCCAAAACAGATTTTTGTTCTTCACTGTAAAAATTCGTCAAAAATCTCTGTACATTGGTTTGAGCTGTAATTTGTTGTGCTTATGCCCCAGATTGTTATCCAACTTTAGTTAGTTCAACACTTTTCGATTTGAGCAACAGAAGGTCTTCGAAAAAATTGGTTTTTACCTGCTGGTCTGTTTTGATAGATTTCTGCCATTATTTGCATTTGCCTCTTAATCTCCTTCTCTTTGAGTTCTCTTTGAGTTCTCTTTGATCATTTGAACTTTTTAAAGGAAGTGATACAGTAGCTTTTGTTTTAATGGAAGTTTTACTCATGTTGAAACTGAACCAAAAGACTTATTATCTTGAGTACACTAATGTTGCTAATGAAGATTGTGTGAAGTTTTGTATGAAGGAAAATTTAAAGTGTAGGGAAGAGTAATGTGATAAGATGAAGTATGGACAAAATCTCAAGCTTGGGGATGCCACCCGAATATTCAAGAAGTACAAGCGTCAAAGATTGGGGATGCCCAAGGCATCCCCTTCTTCATCAATAGAAATCCCAGGTTTCTTCCAAACACTTCATTTTTATTGTTTCATGCACAATTGTGTTGTTCTTGGAGCATATTTGTTTTTGTTTTTAGTTTTCGTTTGCTTAGTTTGCTTGAGTAAAGTTGGTTGGACCCCCTCATTCATACATTAGTTTTCAAATAAAGTTGATTTGGATTGGAAAAGAGTAGGAAAGTTCACGCTTAAGTGGTAAAAAGGAGCTTGTTTTTGATTGTGGCTTAGACTTTATCATGTCATGCTTGATATTGTTTTGGCTTTATGCTTAGTGATTTTTGCTGTAGCATGACATGTTATAAACAATTGAGATTGCTTAATGTGCCTTGATGGCCCAAAATATATCAAGCTCGTTGGGGAACCCCAAGAGGAAGGTATGATGAGCACAACAGTAAGTTTTCCCTCAGTTATGAAACCAAGGTTATCAATCCAGAAGGAGCAAGGAAACACGTCCAAGGTGTTGCTAGCTGGACTTTGGCAGGGCGCACTACCAGCGCTAGCAGCAACGTGGAAACCTGCACAACACAACCATAGAACTTTGCCCCCAACTTAAAGTGAGGTTGTCAATCTCACCGGTTTTGCTGAAAACAAAGGATTAAACGTATTGTGTGGAAGAAAGTAATAGTTTGCAGAAAGTAAACAGAAAGCAGTAAACAATTGTAGATTGATGATAAAAGAAAGGACCGGGGTCCATAGTTCACTAGTGGTGGCTCTCCTTAAGATAGATGACATGCTGGGTGAACAAATTACAGCGGGGCAATTGACAAACATCGAGAAAGCAATCATGCATATAATACTCATCTTGACTCCTTTGAGATTTGATTGGGCATTACAACATTATACATAGACCGTAATCCAACTGCATCTATGACTAATAATCCACCTTCAGGTTATCATATGAACCCCCTCCAGTATTAAGTTGCAAGCAACAGATAATTGCATTACGCATTGCGTGTAAAGTAAACAATACGATTGTTATATGAACAAAGGATTGTTGTTTTCTCCCTAGTAGCAACAACACATCTAGTACCTTAGATATTTCTATCACTTCCCCAGATTACTAGAGGCATGAACCCACTATCGAGCATAAATACTAACTCTTGGAGTTGCTAGCATCTACTTGGCCAAGGTAGCTACTAACAACAGAAAGCATGCAAGATCACAAATAACAAAGACATGATAGAATCAATAATCAATCTGAAATAGCATCTCAATATCCATCGGATCCCCGCAAACACAACATGTAGAATTATGAATAGATGATCTTGATCATGAACGAAGCTCACAAGATCTAAACATGATAGCACAAAGGAGGAGAACCAGCCATCTAGCTACTACATGGACCCGTAATCTAGGGATGAACTACTCACGCATCACACCGGAGGCTTGCATGGTGATGAAGAAGGCCTCCAAGGTGAATTCTCCCCTCTGGCAGGGTGCCGGGAAGAGCTTCAGATCCCTCCCGATCTAGGGATGGAGATGACGGCGGCTATAGACTCTTTCGTGGAATTTTGATGGAGTACTTAGGGTTTCTGTATCGGAGGCATCTTATAGGCGAAAGGGGAGGCCGAGGGGGTCCCCGAGGTGGCCAGACCACCCTTGGCGCGGGCCAAGCTTGGTCGCGCAGCCAGGTGGTGTGGCGGCCCCCTGGCCCCTCTCCGCCTCGTATTATGGCTCCGTGTCCCTCTCGGTGAAAAACTGACTTTGGCTTTTGTCCCGTCCAATTCTGAGAATATTCATTTTCCGACTTTCCTAGAACCAAAAACAGCAGAAAACAGGCAGCTGGCACTGTGGCTCTTGTTAATAGGTTAGTCCAAGAAAGTGTATAGAAAGTACTCCAAAATGTGGACAAAACATAAGAAAGTAGATAAAACCAAGCATGGAACATCAAAAATTATGGATACGTTTGCAACGTATCAACATCCCCAAGCTTAACTCCTGCCCGTCCTCGAGTAGGTAAGTGATAAAAAAAAAGAATAATTTTTGAGGTGACATGCACCATCATAAAATTGATCAAAGTATTTGTAAAACAATGATAGCTGGGATCAAAGTACTTCAATCATAACATGAAAGACAAAGTTCTAACAATAAGACATAGCAACTATGTTGCAACATGAAAAGGCACAAACAAAAGATTCATGAATAACAATACTTTGCAAGAAGTTTGTTTGTTTCACATAAAGAAAGCATAGCATAGTGGCATTCAGCTTGTCCCTCATTGAGTAGGAAACATAAATGCATAGTACACCTTCAAAGTTCATAAGAGTGACTATATGCAAATAGTTTAAGAACAAGTAATATCAAAGTTATGCATCAATCAACAAGTCTTGGGACAATGCACATAGAACTAAGAATGGCCACTATGCTCTCAAAGTAGGTGCATAAAGATAGAAGGTGGAGACTCAACATAAAAGTAAAAGAAGGGCCTTCATAGAAGGAAGTAGGGATTCAAGTTTCATAAAAAGCTTCCAAAAATTATGGTACTTTTTAGCTTTCAACTCTCATTGCCCCTATCATAAGCATCTTGAAGTGATTAAGGTTAAAGTGAACAAACTATGGAGTATATGCTTGACAAAGTATAAGTTGGAAATATCATGTCCCTTGAATACGAGGGCCGCTCCTCATGCTACTCAAGTTTAGTTATCGGTAAGTTCTTGTCATAGTAAGTACATGTGTATCATAGAGAACCGCCAACGGGGTACCCCTTGCCCGATGATACGGAAGAATCCCCATATCAAAATTACAAGGCAAGTAGACAACGAGCATCTCAGCAATCTTCTTATTTACCATGGGAATATGGTGCTTTTTTCTCTCTTTCCTCTTTTCTCATATCTCTTTTTTTCTTTTTCTATTTTTTCTCAATATCTGACTCTTTTTTTATAAGAAGAATGCTTCATAGACAGCTCATTATGGTTACGCTGCAGGTTTCCACCATGATGGCATGGATTAGACCGGCGGCCCAGGCATTTCTCTAACACACATACATAACTCCATGGACTTACAAGCTCCCCTTTCATTTCACAATGACGACATCCATAGACAAAAGAGCATGATATCAACTAGGAACAAAGTACAAGTGCAATGTTGAAAGCGTTCCCCATGACAGCATAGTTCTGCTAATCCCCAACATATAAGTGCAAGCATATACAACATAGATGACACAATGGTTCAAGTTTTTTATGGACAATAAAAGTAAAGTGTGCCATCAAGTTCATGAGAGCTTTAATCACTAGTTTTCTCATAAAAAGTTTAATTCGGAAGGTAGATAAAAACATGAATATACTTGGAATAGCGAATGCTAATAGGTAGGTATGGTGGACTCTTTGGAATAACTTGGTTTTAGGAGATGGATGCATGAGTGGGACTCATACTTGTTTATGGAGGCTAGCAAAAGACTGGGAGCGACCAACTAAGAGAGCAATAATGGCCATAATCATGCAGTGCGACAAAACATCATTAATCAAAGCATAAAGTGATACTACAAGTTGAAAACTAAAGGATCATAAAGGATATGGTGACTTGGGATAGTCATAACATGGTGTGAGCATGCGCCAAGTCAACCCAAATAAAGTATCAAAGGAGAATACCACAATACTATGCTTTAATATGCTAAAATGAGGCATGATTCTTCCAAGGCACATTAAGCAATCTCAATTGTTTATAACATGTCATGCTACAACAAAGATCACTAAGCATAAAGCCAAAACAATATCAAGCATGGCATGACAAAGCATAGGCCACAGTCAAAAAAACAAGCTCCTTTTACCACTTAAGTATGAACTTTCCTACTCTTTTTCCAATCCAAACCAAACTATTTGAAAACCAATGCATGAAAGAGGGGGTCCAACAACTGTTTCGGGACAACAACTTTCCCAATCATTACTTCTCTCTCATTAGAGGTTACTCTTGGCATAAAAGGCAAATAAAAAGGATAAGGAGCTGTTATTACTGAAGCAATAACTTCCAAGTCTCATCTAAAACTTTTGGGTTATCTCCCAATAAGTACTTTTCTTTAACGCCTTTAAGTTAGGCACAAGAAGCAAGAAAAAGAATCAAGTCTTGTCAAATGAAGAAGCATTAAAACCAAATTTCTTGCCCTTACCTCTCTTACTTTTATTCTTAACCTTGGGGAACATATGATTGTTTGGTGGAGAAGCAAAGTGCATGGTGCCCTTTTCCACATCTATTATTTCCTCAAGGAGTTTCAATAGGGATCTTCCAAGTGTAATTTGTCCTTTTCCTACACATTCAATAACAAGATAATCAGTAGAAACCATTTTCCCTAGGATCTTTGTAAACACTCCTTCAGCTATTCCAATTGGTGATATTGTGGCATTATTAGCAAGAAATATTTCTTCTCCCCCTTCAGAAAGTCCCCAAAGATTCAAAGATACATAGATATCTTTAGACATAAGACATAATTCAGACATGATATCACAACGAGCATCAAAAGTTTCATTATTTATAGCAATCTTTACTGTGGGAAGCCATTTTGAGGGTTCAGAATTTATTGGAACATAGTCATGATGCTCTCTAAGTGTATTATAGCAATCTTTCAAACTAGGAGTGCTGGTCTCAAGAGTATTCAATCTAGCAAATATGTTTATGAAGGAAGAATCAGATTTGCTAGGCAAGTTGTAAGTAAAGACCAAATTCTTTATGGCATTAAAAGCATCATCCTCATTGCATTGGAGGAAATCTCCTCCCACTACAACATCCAAAGCATATCTATAGCAAAGAGCAATTCCAAGGTAAAAGCTGTGTCGGGGGATGACCTCCGGATACCCCAACTAGACAAGAACTACGGCAGTCGGATCGCGCCCGGCTGGCTGAGCGAAGCCGGACAAGACAAGTTAGGCCGACTACCCCACGGTAGCCAGAGCGGGAAGAAGCAACCAGCTACAGCAGCGTAGCCGGAAACAATCAGGAGGACAGGGTGACGTGCGGCCACGGTCGTGAAATGCGCCCTGACAGTAAGGCCAACAAACTACTCGGCCATACCAAAGACTTCGCGGGGATGACGCCGAAATAGTGGCTGGATGCTGACGACAGGCTCGCACGATGTTCACTGTACCCACGACAACCATACCGCTCGTACACTGATGGGACATAGTTATACCGGATACTGTAGATGACCAGCCGGCTGGGACCCACCTGTGGGGCCCGCCAGCCGGACTGGCCAGTGAGACCGTTGCCTCTCTGCCTATATAAGGAGAGGCAAGGCCTCAGTAGAAAGGGTTGGTCTGTGTGCATTTAAGATAGTAGCTAGAGAATACAGCTCGATGAGCGCTTGTACCCCGTATCACACTCATAGTCAAATCGGCAGGAGTAGGAGTTTTACCTCACCACGAGGGCTCCGAACTTGGGTACTTCCTGCGTCCAGCTACGCTTGCTTGTATCCAATCCCGCCAGCGGACGCCGTCGATAGCTTCCCTGCTAGTCCCCACACCTCTATCTAACCTTCTTAGGTACTGCCGTTCCCAACACAACGACGGTTGGTGCCCACCGTGTAGCATCCCATCTGTCTAACATCTGTAATGCTACATGGTCTAATAATAAAATGCTACTTCCTACATATAATTGTTGCACCATAATTATAACATGCTCATGTCATCATGCCACCTTGCATTTGAGCATCATATAAAACCCTTCTTCCTTTGGATCTTATCTCATATGCATTATTAATCGTATTTGCCTCTTGATATATTGTATTTGGTTCTTGGTAAGTGCTTGATGCCCAAGTTGAGTTGGGGGCATATCTTTTATTAAACTCCACCACCTTTCTTTTGACCACCCTATAATCCCACCTTCCAACTATATGTGAGCATTTCATTTGGTTTTACCTCTAGCTCATGTGGGTTGGGATGGATCCACTTCTAATTCCACATGCATATATGCATCATGTTGTTTTCACATTATTGATATGTGGAGCCACATGGCCACCTTTGCATGCTATGTGAGTGGTACCCCTTTTCAAGCTTCCATATGGATTGATTTTGCATGAATGCTCATGTTGGAATATTTTTTAGGCTATTATTCATCTAGTGGAACATACACACTAGCATGTCTACATTATATTCAAATATGAGCATATGGCATCTACTCCACATGGAACATCCACCTCCTTATTTCTTTTGGCTTGGCCTTAATTCCATATTGTGGGATGCATGTGAATAAATGCCATGGGGCTTTATCTTTGTTTTCACAAGATTAAACATGGCATTTATTGATTATGCATGGGCCATGCAAGGTCACCTTATTTTCTATTTTCTTTGGTTCTATTTTTGGCTTGAGTGGGGCATGGGTATTTTACCCATGGTCCAATTTATTCTCTCTCCCTCTCTTCTTTTAACTTTGGAACCACCCTCTATCCCTCATTCTATCTCATCTCCAAAAACCTCCACATCCCTTGCAACCTATCCTTTTCCAACATAGTGTTCTTCTTCTAGTGCTTATGAGAGAGTTTTGGCTTTTGGAACTCTTTGAGAGCTTGTGTCAAAACTTGAATAAACCTCCTAAACTAAAAACTCTCCCTAATTCTACTTACACCATATCTACTCATGCCCACACCTACACATGCATGTGTGTCCACATGTGAGTCTCTCTCTCTCTCGCTCTAACCTACCTAGCTATAACCCCTAAACCGAAGTAAACCTAGCCTAAACCCCACCTATCTAGTTGCAACACATGGGGTGCCCATGGCATGTCCATGCCATGTGCACCACACCCTCTCACCTCACCATCCCTTCTTCTCTTGCTCTCCATGAAGCTCACCACTGTGCCCAGCTGTCCCTGTGCCACAACCCTGGCTCGGCCCCTACACCCCTAGCCCAGCAACCCAACCGAGCCACATGCCGACCCTGCCGGTCTAACCCTAGCCGAGTCCCTCCCCTCTCGGTCTCTCTCTCTCTGCCAAACCTGGACCCAACCGAGCCACTCCTTCTTCTCTCTCTGGCCCCATCTGCAGCCACTCCCCTCGCCCCTGTCGAGCCTGGCCGAGCACGTGAGGAGGAGGAGGAGGGAAAAAGGTGGCGGTAGCCACATTTCCACCGAGCCTCCCCATGACATCTCCCCTCCCCCTCTGCTTTATCTACCTCCTCCCTACCGTGCAGCTACCCAGATCCCCCAGGGCCTGCCCCTACGCCGCAGCTCCTTCCCCATCTCCCCCTGCCACCTCCCCTTCCACCTCTGGCCACCACCATCGGCATCCACCTCGTACACCAGATCACGGAGGCGGGCGTGGCGTCAAGGGTGTCAAGGAAGGCCACGTGGATCCCGGCACCGCCCCTGTGCTCTGCGTCGAGGAGGAGACCGTCCTGTACCTGCTGCACGCCGACGACACCGACGAAACCCTAGTCGCGGAACGCCAGCAACCCTGGCGATCCGTTGCGCCTCCGACCGTACCACCACCTCCAACCTCCTCGCGGTGAGCCACCCTTTTACCCAGGCAACCTCCCGCTCGTTTTTGCTTCCTATACGCGCCAAACCGCTGGACGAGCGCCTTCTGTGCAACGCGCTCACCATCGTCGAGGGCCGTCCTCTCGCCGTTTTCGCTTTATCTGGCTGCGCCCGCGTTTCCTCTCACCAACCCAGCCCCACCGTAGCGGTAGTCGCCGCCGTGCGCAAGCGCCAGGTCGCAAGTTCGAGCCTCGCCTCGCCGCGCCGCGCCGTCCGTCAGTTTCATCAGACAAATCCCTGGAAGAAAAACAATGTCGCGGACACTCTTGCATGTAACCCCTGCGCCTTTTTGTTTTCTTAACCCGCGCTTCACCCTGGCCCACCTGTCTGCCTCGGTGCAAATCTTATAGAGAGGCCCCTGGATATAACGCGCCAGCACGAGCAAGCCCCTGTCCCTGCCAAGTGCACGCCACGGTTGGTACAAGGCAGGCGTGGGCTCAGCTTGTCGTGTGTGGCTAACCAGGCCAGCTGTAAGAAAATTCTCTATCGCGTGCAGTGTCGCCAGCTCAGCGTGGCCCCACCTGTCCGTGTCTGTGGCTAGATCCCTCTGAGTAGAAAAAGTTCTGCTGCTTTCTATTTTAATAAAACAATTTCAGAAAATGTTTAAATATGATTTAAATTCTGTTTTTAATAACTTTTAATTTGTAAATCCAAATAATACAAACAATATATGTTTTTGAATCAGAAAAATGTGAGGATTTCAAATCTGCCATCCAAATTAATGTTTGACTATTTTAAATTTTCGAAATTGTTTAAATGCAATAAAAATGCCTTTTCTTAATTAATTAATAACTTTAAATCTACAACTCCAAATTTGACAAATAATATGTATAAATCGATCAGCGCAACGAGCCCGTTCTGTTTATGCATTCCATGTTCTGAATTGCAGCATACATCATATAAATATTAAGTGTACAGCAAGTGTTATGGGAGCAAAACATGACTAAAACTTAATAAAATGCTTTATTCTTGTACCCCACACCTCACCATGCCTTGCTACATTATTGCCATGTAAATTGTGCATCATTCATCATGGCATGCTTGTTTGCTTGTCGCATTTTATTCATATGCTTGTGCACTTTATTTATGTTGGCCCTTGTTTGTTTGGTTCTTCTTCGAATAGACGCCGAGCAGGGGAAATATCAGGAATCCTAGGAGTACTACCCAGATCCGTCTCTCGCTTCAACTGAGCTGCCAGGCAAGAACTACCACATGCTTGCATACATATAGTACCTATTGCCTCTATCTTATTCTTGCATCCTTGAGTCGCGATTGCATTAAATTGAATCCCAAGTACTGCATAGCCTTTACTTTTAAACCCCACCATAGCTTGTTCCCCCATCCCATGAGCGATTACTACAGGAGTTGTTTGAGCCATGCGAGTCATAGAACAACATGTGTAGGGTATGTGAGTGTTTGATGGATAACGATGTACCTAAACAACTTAACCTGAGTAGTAATGGGATAACTAATGAAAGCGGCACCAGTGGGCAATATCTGCTATTTGGTTTTTCATGCTCACTTGTGTCCCGTAGGACCCCGAGTACTTGATTCCTGTTCCTTGACTATTCGCACTACCCACATCCAGGAGGCCTTATGGACCCCCCTGAGCTAGAGCTTGATTCCTCTCTATTTCTTGGGGCCACAAAGTAGTTTGGGGCTTTATTACTATCCTGTACTTATGCCATGCTTTACTATTTTATTTAAGATTGTGCGTGGAGAACCTGTACTGTTTTGGATTGTGGAGTGTTTTCGCGGTATCGACAAGCCCAATCACACTTTCGGGTTCCTAGTCATTTACAACCATTGGCGCAAACCTTGGGTCCGTCTCGGAGCCGGCCAACTTCGTTGTGGGTAGCTTAATGGGGTGGCCCCCTGAAATATTTATGAATCATGTGATCGCTTTGTCGTGAATGCCTCGTTGGGTTTTGAGTTGGTTTTTCCGAGGTTGATCGAGTGTGTGTTGCTATTTGTGCACCCCTGCAGGGTAGATCTTTCTGAAAGCCGTGTCCGCGGTTATGGATGACTTGGAACACAGTTTCTCGATCATAGACAAGTATAACTAAAGTACCGCTTTTAATCGGACTAAATACCTGACTAGTAAATAGTGCAATACTCATGGAATGGTTAATAAAACTGCCAACGGATGGGATGTTCGTCCGCTTTCTCGTTGGTAAGCGAGAAGGAGGATGGATCTGTTACTTTATACTGTTATAACTGTTGTTTCTAATTAACGGACATCCGTCTATCATTGGTTAGGCGGGTGGTTAGCGAGTATCTATAGACTTGTTAGTTATTATCTTTTGCTGCGATTGCGTCACCCCAGGTTATGTCCCCTTTAGAGGCATAAAGACTTGCTGAGTACCCCTAGGGTCTCACACGATAAATTGTTTGATTTAGATGAACAGGTGTATTCATAAGATGGATACTGGGTGGAGGAGACAGATGATGTTGGCAACGATCACTCGATGTAGAGATTCTAGGGATGGGGATCCGTGAGATCTGTGGGCGGGATGTGCTTACTTATGTGGCATCTTATGCCGATTTGCTTCTTGTCCGTACTCGGATCTTGTTTCCCGCTTTCGCTTGATACTCTGATGGTTGATGTATGAGGAGCTATCCTAAACTATTATCTCTATCTAGGATATTTGGATCTTGCCGTATGGCATTGCAATATTTCCATTTCTTTTAGATGGAATGGCTCTGAGAACTGTTGTATGGTAGCTTGCATACATACTCACTTGTGTATGTATTTGATCTCTTCGCTTTGTCGCCCTCGACGCTCTTGTCCGATGTCTTGGAAGTGGTTAGGACAGCCGGCGAGTCTACGTGGGTGGCCCGGCCCCACTGTACTATTTTAACCACTTCCGGTTCATCCAGGCTTGAACTTAGAGCGTAGGGTCCGAGGTAGTTACAATTGGTATCAGAGCCATCCCGCCCTTCAGGATCTCAGCCAAATGGTCGTTGTCAGTCTAGCAAATATTTTGGTAGCTATGTGTACTAGGGAAAAACAAAACGTGTGAGTAGGACTGCTTCCATTTTTCTTCTTACCCACCCACCCACCCTTTTCTGGTAAGGAAGTGTAACGTTTTCAATCCTCTTCTAAAATTCAAACTAGGATTCACGTGTTCTGGGTTCCGTAATACCATAGGTTGTGTGTGTGTGTGTAATTCCTTGTCTATCTGTTGCATCCAACTTGTTGTCGCTATCTGTCTTTTGGTTATCAACTGCCGGTACATTCCATATCGACAGGCTTTTGTAAATCGTCGCGATCTATCTGATTTGTTGTATACCGACGCGATCTGCCTTACTCTTTGTTACCCGACGCTATCTTGTTAGGGGTGTTTGTTTTCCGTAGTTGCTAATCTTTAGGTTCATCTTAAGAAGAATGGGAGTTGGGATATGTGTTTTACTTGTTCATGTGCGGAGTAATGATTTAAGTGAGGGATGGAGTCGCGACCATACCACTACTTTTATCATTCGCTCTTGTATATTGAATTGGTAGAGTTACTAATCTTGATTCGTTAAGTGGTTTTGCGCATATAGAGGTATTTTAATGCCGAAATTTGCGGAATTTTTTTCTTTGATAGCTTTGCGTACCACACTCCTTGTTCAGTCGTGTGCGATATGCTTAATATCTTCTAGGTGCTTTGAACTTTGTTGATATTTTAATATCACCTTAGTAATTTGTATCCTTTAATCTTGGTTAATTCCATTTTGGTACTATTTTGGGATTATTATTATTTTCCATTATGGTACTGACTTGTGTTTTATATCAATCACAGGATGGAACCACCACACCGTTCTGAGGAGGACATACCACCTGAACTGGGGGCTGCGTTGGCAAGTATTGCTAATGCCTTGGGAGCAATGCAGCAGAACCAACGGTGATTTGAAGAAAGTGTCAGGAGGAATGGGTTTGTTCCGCTACCTCCACCTCCCAAGAGAGGAGACATCAAGAGCTTTCTGAAGTTTAACCCGCGCCACTTTGAGGTGTCTGATCAGCCTCTGGACGCAGATGATTGGCTGAGTGAGATGTCAAGGTTGCTGATGACTGCTGATGTTCCTGAGCAAGAATGGGTAAAATGTGCCACTCACCATATGAAGGGAGATGCAGCTCTGTGGTGGGAGAATTACCTGAAGGCAAACCACTCTGGTTTTCAGCCTACTTGGGAGCAGTTCACTAGGGCTTTCAAAGAGCAATATCTGTCAGAAATTGTCATGGAAAGGATGAAGGAAGTGTTTCTCAACCTCAAGCAGGGCAATGACAATGTCAATACCTATATCAGAAACTTCATGAATCTTTCTCGGTATGGTGGCAATGAGATCTCTGATGACAAGAAGAAGCAAAAGAGGTTCAGGCAAGGGCTCAATGCATCTATCAAATATGCAATCACTCATGCAAGGCCATGGTCTTTTCTAGAACTCCAACATACAGCTCTGCAGGAAGAAGCAAGTAGGCAAGTGTTTGAGGAGTCCAAGAAACACAGCCGTGACGCAACAAGTTCTTCAGCTATGACAGCTCCTTCTAAGCGCCGTGTGTGGGTTCTAACACCCCACCGTCGCTCCCGGCTCCACCAAGACCTTCAAGCTACGCGACAAGGCCACCAAACTCCTTCACTGCTGCTCCTAGGGGCTACAACCACAACCACCCTGGAGCGCCTGCCGGAGTCCCTGGCTACGTTGCTCCATGTCCACCTGGTGCTTGCTACACTTGTGGGAACACTGGGCATCAACACTGGAGTTGTCCCATGAACAACAAAGCTCTTCCACCACCACCTCCAAGACCTGCGGCAAGTTCTTCTATGGTTCGTGCACCTCCACCGTGGGCTCTCAACATCAACACCAAGCCCGGGTCAACTGTTGCTCATGCCAACTGTGTCAACATCGCTCAAGCTGAGCATGCACCTAGAGTTGTGATGGGTACGCTTCCCGTTAACTCAGTCCCTGCACGAGTTTTGTTTGATTCTGGTGCATCGCATTCTTTTGTCTCTACAAGTTTTGCTGATGAGAATGGGTTATCTATGGATCCTCTCCCTAAACGTTTAATGGTCCTTTCTCCTGGAGCAACAATGGCATCTTCCAAAATCAGCCATGGCAATCAAATTGAGATTGGTGGTTCTTCGTTTCCGGCTTCTTTAATTATTCTAGGCAATTCTGACATTGATGTTATCTTGGGCATGGATTGGTTGACAGCAAATGGAGCTATGATTGATTGTGCTGAACGCTCGGTTTCTCTGAAAATTCCTGAAGGCCATATAGTCTATTCTCCAAGTCTGACTCCTGCAATTCAGCTTTTCTCTTTGGCGGCTCTGAATAATGATGCTATGGAGGCTATTCAGAGTGTTCCGGTGGTCTGTGAGTTCCCAGATGTTTTTCCTGAAGAGTTGCCAGGTATGCCTCCTAACCGAGAGGTCGAGTTTGTGATTGAGCTTGAACCTGGAACCGCTCCTATCTCCAAGCGGCCTTATAAAATGGGTCCTGCTGAATTGGCAGAACTCAAACGTCAGCTTGATGAACAAGAGAAGTTGGGTTTCATTTAGCACAATACTTCTTCTTGGGGTAGCCCAACCATCTTTGTGAAGAAGCGAGACAAGACTGATAGACTTTGTGTTGACTATCGGGCTCTCAATGCTAAAACCATCAAGAATAAATATCCCCTTCCGCAGATTAATGATCTCTTCGATCAGCTAGCTGGAGCTATGGTATTCTCTAAGCTTGACTTGAGAAGTGGTTATGATCAAATCAAGGTTCGCAAGGAAGATGTTCCCAAAACAGCTTTCACCACCCGCTATGGCCTGTATGAGTACACGGTCATGTCTTTCGGTCTCACCAATGCACCTGCCACCTTCTCGAGGCTTATGAACTCGGTTTTCATGGAGTATCTTGATAAGTTCGTTGTGGTCTATCTGGATGACATCCTAGTCTATTCTAAGTCAAAGGAAGAACATGAAGAAAACCTTCAGTGTGTCCTAAACAAGCTTCGTGAGAACCTCCTGTATGCAAAGTTCTCCAAGTGTGAGTTCTGGCTGCCTGAAGTCACCTATCTGGGTCACGTCATCTCTGCCAAGGGCATTGCCATCAACCCAGAAACTGTTCGAACAATTGTTGACTGGCTTCCACCCATAAATGTCAAAGAAGTCTGGAGTTTCCTTGGTTTGGCTAGTTACTGCCGTCGCTTCGTTCAGAATTTCTCGAAGATTGCAAAGCCTCTTACCGATCTCCTCAAGAAAGGCAAGAAATACCTTTGGTCTCCTGCATGTCAAGCTAGCTTTGAAACACTCAAACAGAAGCTCACTTCCACACCAGTCTTGATTCCTCCAGATACATCAAAGCCTTTCCAGATATTCTGTGACGCCTCCTTGCAAGGATTGGGTGCGGTCCTTATGCAAGAAAAACAAGTTGTTGCTTATGCCTCTCGATAGTTGAAGACGGACGAGCTCAACTATCCAACACATGACCTTGAACTCGCAGTAGTTGTCTTTGCTTTGAAAATATGGAGGCACTACTTGCTTGGAAACCGTTGTGAAATCTTTTCTGATCACAAGAGTCTGAAGTATATCTTCACACAACTTGATCTCAACCTTCGTCAGAGGAGGTGGATTGAAGCAATTAATGATTTCGATCTGACCATCAAATACACTCCGAGTAAAGCTAATGTCATGGCCGATGCTCTCAGCCGAAAAGCTTATGTCAACAACCTCATGGTGGAAGAACAACAACCTCTCTTGTGCGAGGAATTCCGACAGCTCAACCTTGAAATTGTGGATCAAGGGTATCTTCTGAACCTCCTAGCAACACCTCTCTTGGAAGAAAAAGTTCGCTCCATTCAACTTGGTGATCCTTACACTAAAAAGATCATCTCCAACATTCAGCTTCCGAAGTATGAGTCCTTCCACCTTGACGACCAAGGCACTCTATTCTTTGAGCACCGGATGTTTGTTCTGAAGTATCCGGGTTTGAGAGAGCAAGTTCTTAAAGAAGCTCATGATTCTGTTCTTTCTATCCACCCTGGCAGCACTAAGATGTACATGGACTTGAAAACACAATATTGGTGGCCTAGGCTGAAACGAGATTGTGCCAAGTATGTATCGGAGTGTGATGTCTGCCGTAGAGTTAAAGCTGTCCATCAGACACCTTTCGGTCTTCTACAGCCATTGAAGCCTCCGGAATGGAAATGGGAGAAAGTTGAGATGGACTTCATAACTGGTTTTCCAAGGTCGCATAAGGGCAACAATGCAATCTTTGTTGTCATCGACAGGCTTTCTAAAGTGGCTCACTTCTTTCCCATCAAGGAAACAATTTCTGCAATTCAGTTGGCTGAGCTCTATATCAACAGAATTGTCTCTCTGTATGGGGTTCCTCTTGAGATCAGTTCAGACCGTGGAAGCATCTTCACTTCCAAGTTCTGGGGTAGTTTCCAGAATGCTTTGGGAACAAAGTTGAACTTCAGCACAGCTTACCACCCTCAGTCGCAAGGACAAGTTGAAAGGATCAATCAGATTCTAGAAGATATGCTCCGTTCTTGCGTCATCTCTTTCAGCATGAAGTGGGAAGAATGCCTTCCTTATGCTGAATTCTCTTACAACAACAGCTTCCAGAAAAGTCTAAAGATGGCACCATTTGAGGTTCTCTATGGACGCAAATGTAGAACTCCAATTGGGTGGTCGGGCGCAGGTGAAAGAACATTGTTTGGCCCCGACATTGTAACTCAAGCGGAGGAGAAGGTTCACATCATTCTTGAAAATCTGAAGGTTGCTCAAAGTCGCCAGAAGAGCAACTATGACAGAAAGCACACGGACATGGAGTATGTCCCTGGTGATCTCGTTTACCTTCGTGTCACTCCCATGAAGGGCACACACCGGTTTGGTATCAAAGGAAAGCTGGCTCCTAGATACATCAGTCCTTTCAAAGTTCGTGGAAGAAGAGGAGAAGTTGCTTATGCTCTTGAGCTCCCTGAAAAACTCAAGGTCCATGATGTTTTCCATATCTCTCAACTCAAGAAGTGCTTCAAGGATCCCGGCAGGACCGTGGACCATGAACTCATCAATCTCCAAGAAGATCTGTCTTATCAAGAACACCCCATAAAAATCCTAGAAGTCGCAGAAAGAAGGACTCACAAGTCCATCAAGTTCTGCAAGGTGCAGTGGTCGCACCATTCCGTTGATGAAGCCACTTGGGAACGCGGGGATGAGCTCCGTGCCAAGTATCCTACCCTCTTCGTGTCTTCTTCTTCTTCCTAGAATCTCGGGGCGAGATTCCTGTTTAGTGGGGGAGAGTTGTGGCATCCCATCTGTCAAACATCTGTAATGCTACATGGTCTAATAATAAAATGCTACTTCCTAAATATAATTGTTGCACCATAATTATATCATGCTCATGTCATCATGCCACCTTGCATTTGAGCATCATATAAAACCCTTCTTCCTTTGGCTCTTATCTCATATGCATTATTAATCGTATTTGCCTCTTGATATATTGTATTTGGTTCTTGGTAAGTGCTTGATGCCCAAGTTGAGTTGGGGGCATATCTTTTTATTAAACTCCACCACCTTTCTTTTGACCACCCTATAATCCCACCTTCCAACTATATGTGAGCATTTCATTTGGTTTTACCTCTAGCTCATGTGGGTTGGGATGGATCCACTTCTAATTCCACATGCATATATGCATCATGTTGTTTTCACATTATTGATATGTGGAGCCACATGGCCACCTTTGCATGCTATGTGAGTGGTACCCCTTTTCAAGCTTCCATATGGATTGATTTTGCATGAATGCTCATGTTGGAATATTTTTTAGGCTATTATTCATCTAGTGGAACATACACACTAGCATGTCTACATTATATTCAAATATGAGCATATGGCATCTACTCCACATGGAACATCCACCTCCTTATTTCTTTTGGCTTGGCCTTAATTCCATATTGTGGGATGCATGTGAATAAATGCCATGGGGCTTTATCTTTGTTTTCACAAGATTAAACATGGCATTTATTGATTATGCATGGGCCATGCAAGGTCACCTTCTTTTCTATTTTCTTTGGTTCTATTTTTGGCTTGAGTGGGGCATGGGTATTTTACCCATGGTCCAATTTATTCTCTCTCCCTCTCTTCTTTTAACTTTGGAACCACCCTCTATCCCTCATTCTATCTCATCTCCAAAAACCTCCACATCCCTTGCAACCTATCCTTTTCCAACATAGTGTTCTTCTTCTAGTGCTTATGAGAGAGTTTTGGCTTTTGGAACTCTTTGAGAGCTTGTGTCAAAACTTGAATAAACCTCCTAAACTAAAAACTCTCCCTAATTCTACTTACACCATATCTACTCATGCCCACACCTACACATGCATGTGTGTCCACATGTGAGTCTCTCTCTCTAACCTACCTAGCTATAACCCCTAAACCAAAGTAAACCTAGCCTAAACCCCACCTATCTAGCTGCAACACATGGGGTGCCCATGGCATGTCCATGCCATGTGCACCACACCCTCTCACCTCACCATCCCCTCTTCTCTTTCTCTCCATGAAGCTCACCACCGTGCCCAGCTGTCCCTGTGCCACCACCCTGGCTTGGCCCCTACACCCCTAGCCCAGCAACCCAACCAAGCCACATGCCGGCCCTGCCGGTCTAACCCTAGCCGAGTCCCTCCCCTCTTGGTCTCTCTCTCTCTGCCAAACCCAGACCCAACCGAGCCACTCCTTCTCCTCTCTCTGGCCCCATCTGCAGCCACTCCCCTCACCCCTGCCGAGCCTGGCCGAGCACGTGAGGAGGAGGAGGGAAAAAGGTGGCGGTAGCCACTTTTCCACCAAGCCTCCCCACGGCATCTCCCCTTCCCCTCTGCTTTATCTACCTCCTCCCTACCGTGCAGCTACCCAGATCTCCCAGGGCCTGCCCCTGCGCCGCAACTCCTTCCCCATCTCCCCCTGCCACCTCCCCTTCCACCTCCGGCCACCACCGTCGGCATCCACCTCGTAAACCAGATCGCGGAGGCGGGCGTGGCGTCGAGGGTGTCGAGGAAGGCCACGTGGATCCCGGTGCCACGCCTGTGCTCTGCATCGAGGAGGAGACCGTCCTGTACCTGCTGCACGTCGACGACACCGACGAAACCCTAGTCGCGGATCGCCAGCAACCCCGGCGATCCGTTGCGCCTCCGGCCGTACCACCACCTCCAACCTCCTCGCGGTGAGCCACCCTTTTCCCCAGGCAACCTCCCGCTTGTTTTTGCTTCTCCAGCGCCAAACCACGGACGAGAGCCTTTCAGGTAACGCTCACCGTCGTCGAGGGCCGTCCTCTCGCCGTTTTCGCTTTATCTGGCCGCGCCCGCGTTTCCTCTCACCAACCTAGCCCCACCGCAGCGGTAGTCGCCGCCGTGCGCAAGCGCCAGGTCGTGAGTTCGAGCTCACCTCGCCTCCAGCGCCCGTCGCCATAGACAAATCCCTGGAAGAAAAACAGTGTCGCGGACACTCTTGCATGTAACCCCTGCGCCTTTTTGTTTTCTTAACCCGCGCTTCACCCTGGCCCACCTGTCTGCCTCGGTGCAAATCTTACAGAGAGGCCCCTGGATATAACGCGCCAGCACGAGCAAGCCCCTGTCCCTGCCGCGTGGCACGCCCTGGCTGGGCCGCGCGTGCAGTGGCCCCGTGGCAGCCGTGGCCCGCTTGTCAGCGGCTGTGGCTAGATCCCTCTGAGTAGAAAAAGTTCTGCTGCTTTCTGTTTTAATAAAACAATTTCAGAAAATGTTTAAATATGATTTAAATTCTGTTTTTAATAAATTTTAATTTGTAAATCCAAATAATACAAACAATATATGTTTTTGAATCAGAAAAATATGAGGATTTCAAATCTACCATCCAAATTAATGTTTGACTATTTTAAATTTTCGAAATTGTTTAAATGCAATAAAAATGCCTTTTCTTAATTAATTAATAACTTTAAATCTACAACTCCAAATTTGACAAATAATATGTCTAAATCGATCAGTGCAACGAGCCCGTTCTGTTTATGCATTCCATGTTCTGAATTGCAGCATGCATCATATAAATATTAAGTGTACAGCAAGTGTTATGGGAGCAAAACATGACTAAAACTTAATAAAATGCTTTATTCTTGTACCCCACACCTCACCATGCCTTGCTACATTATTTCCATGTAAATTGTGCATCATTCATCATGACATGCTTGTTTGCTTGTCGCATTTTATTCATATGCTTGTGCACTTTATTTATGTTGGCCCTTGCTTGTTTGGTTCTTCTTCGAATAGACGCCGAGCAGGGGAAATATCAGGAATCCTAGGAGTACTACCCAGATCCGTCTCTCGCTTCAACTAAGCTGCCAGGAAAGCACTACCACATGCTTGCATACATATAGTACCTATTGCCTCTATCTTATTCTTGCATCATTGAGTCGCGATTGCATTAAATTGAATCCCAAGTACTGCATAGCCTTTACTTTTAAACCCCACCGCAGCTTGTTCCCCCATCCCATGAGCCATTACTATAGGAGTTGTTTGAGCCATGCGAGTCATAGAACAGCATGTGTAGGGTATGTGAGTGTTTGATGGATAACGATGTACCTAAACAACTTAACTTGAGTAGTAATGGGATAACTAATGAAAGCGGCACGGGTGGGCAATATCTGCTATTTTGTTTTTCATGCTCACTTGTGTCCCGTAGGACCCCGAGTACTTGATTCCTGTTCCTTGACTATTCGCACTACCCACATCCGGGAGGCCTTATGGACCCTCCTGAGCCAGAGCTTGATTCCTTTCTATTTCTTGGGGCCACAAAGTAGTTTGGGGCTTTATTACTATCCTGTACTTATGCCATGCTTTACTGTTTTATTTAAGATTGTGCGTGGAGCACTGTGACTTTTGGATTATGAGTGTTTTCGCGGTATCGACAAGCCCAGTCACACTTTCGGGTTCCCAGTCGTTTACAACCATTGGCACAAACCTTGGGTCCGTCTCAGAGCCGGCCAACTTCGTTGCGGGTATCTTAATAGGGTGGCCCCCTGAAATATTTATGAATCCTTTGATCGCTTTGTCGTGAATGCCTCGTTGGGTTTTGAGTTGGTTTTTCCGAGGTTGATCGAGTGTGTGTTGCTATTTGTGCACCCCTGTAGGGTAAATCTTTCTGAAAGCCGTGTCCGCGGTTATGGACGACTTGGAGCACAGTTTCTCGATCATAGACAAGTATAACTAAAGTACCGCTTTTAATCGGACTAAATACCTGACTAGTAAATAGTGCAATACTCATGGAATGGTTAATAAAACTGCCAACGGATGGGATGTTCGTCCGCTTTCTCGTTGGTAAGCGAGAAGGAGGATGGATCTGTTACTTTATACTGTTATAACTGTTGTTTCTAATTAACGGACATCCGTCTATCATTGGTTAGGCGGATGGTTAGCGAGTATCTATAGACTTGTTAGTTATTATCTTTTGCTGCAATTGCGTCACCCCAGGTTATGTCCCCTTTAGAGGCATAAAGACTTGCTGAGTACCCCTAGGGTCTCACACGATAAATTGTTTGATTCAGATGAACAGGTGTATTCGCAAGATGGATATTGGGTGGAGGAGGCGATGATGTTGTAGCGATCACTCGGTGTAGAGATTCCGGGGATGGGGATCCATGAGATCTGTGGGCGGGATGTGCTTACTTATGTGGCATCTTATGCCGATTTGCTTCTTGTCCGTACTCGGATCTTGTTTCCCGCTTCCGCTTGATACTCTGATGGTTGATGTATGAGGAGCTATCCTAAACTATTATCTCTATCTAGGATATTTGGATCTTGCCGTATGGCGTTGCAATATTTCTATTTCTTTTAGATGGAATGGCTCTGAGAACTGTTGTATGGTAGCTTGCATACATACTCACTTGTGTATGTATTTGATCTCTTCGCCTATTGCCTACGCCGCTCGCTCTTGTCCCGATGTCTTGGAAGTGGTTAGGACGGCCGACGGGTCTACACGTGGGTGGCCCCTGGGCCCCCGCTGTACTATTTTAACCACTTCCGGTTCATCCAGGCTTGAACTTAGAGCGTAGGGTCCGAGGTAGTTACACACCATGGGACGAGATGGCTTCGACCGGAGTCACGTTCTGCACGGAACCCCGCACTTTAGCCGGTGAGCGCGTGGCCTCCGGCCTGGTGCTCACGCTCGGCAAATTCGACTGCGTCATCGACAACGCCTCCTGCTTCGCCAGAACAACCTTCCCAGCGAACGGCTCCATCCTGATTTTTGGCGACCTCCCCGTCTATGTCGCCACCGTTCTGGAGCGTTTCCCTAGGGAGATTGTCTCCGTCGCGGAGCTGCCACACTTGCGCAGCAGCACCTCCATCGCTTCCTGCGGCGTCGAGGTCATGATGGCCGATTCCAGTTCTCACCCCCACCAGCCGCAGGAGCGGGGCGCGGACGAGGGCGGAACCTCCGCGCCGCCACAGCCTCAGAACCTGGTGGAGGAGGCCATTGATCGGCTCCTGACGCCGGTTAACCTCGGCGATAACCCGAAGAAGGCGGAGGCCAACTTCGCCATGGAGAGACAGCTTCTTCTCCAGGAGGCCATGGAGCTGGCGGTGACCCGCAAGCAGCTCGAGATCACCCGACGCGAGTACGGCCGCACGCACGGCTTCATTCCGGCTACCGCGGAGCCGAGCCGACGTGGCCAGGTATGACGCCGAGGTGGCGAGCTAGGCGGAAGGATGGAAAAGGATGGGGAACCGGATCCCGCGCCCGCCCTAATCCGGCCCACCTATAGCATGCCCATCAAGAATCTACGCGCGGCGCGAGCCGCAGCAGATGAACTGCCCAACCTGGAGGGCGAGGAGCGAGCCCACCAGCACGCTCGGGTGCAGGAGCTCCTCCGGATCGCGGACGAGCAAGCTGACGCCAACCGGCAGATGCAGGAGGACCCCAGCTACTCCAAGGGGAGCAAGCCACCCGCTAATAGCAAGGGCGCACCTCACGACACCCAATAGGCGTCCTCCCCTCAGCCGGCTAAGGCCCGCAACAAGCATCGCGGTTCGGGCAGCAAGGCCCAGCCGCGCCCAGAGCAAACGGTGAACAGCAACCCACCGCCTCCCCCTCCACCAACTGGAGCACCAAGACCCGCTGGTTCCCGTCTCTCGGGCCGGGTGGGAGCGCCCAACCCGGATCGTCCGGATGCCCGTGACGACATCGAGCTCCTCGCTCAAGCGCGCGTCATGGAGGAATAAGACTCCACCAGACCGGTTTGTTTCGGACCCCGCATCCAGAACGAGCCATTTCCGGATAAGTTCACCCTGCCTAGGGACACAACCAAGTACGACAGAAGTATGAAGCCGGAAGATTGGCTGACCGACTATGCTACGGCAGTCGGCATCACGCATGGGAATAAGTGTACAACGGTGCGCTACATCCCCCTCATGCTAACTGGGTCGGCGAGGACATGGCTCAACAGCCTCGCACCCAACAACATCAACGCCTGGCCAGACTTCGAGAAGGTGTTCGTCCGCAACTTCAATGGCACGTACAAGCGTCCAGGATGCGCACACAATCTGGCGTTGTGCGTCCAGGGCGACCGCGAGACCGACCGCGAGTACCTCGCCAAGTGGACGGAGCTGCGCAACACTTGCAAGGGTATCCTGGAGAGCCAGGCCATCGGCTTCTTCATCAAGGCATGCCGAGAGGGCATCATGCTTCGCCACCGGCTACTGTGTGACGAGCCGAAAACCATGGGGGAACTCATGATGGTAGCGAACCAGTACACCATGGTGGATGCCGCCATGAAGAAGCCCCTCCGAGTAAGTGCTGACAGGCGTCCGACTCCTATGGAGCCGGCTCGCGATTGTCCGAGCAATCCGGCTAGAGAAGCCGGATCCTCCAGGCGCCATGGCAATGACAACCGGTTCCATGGGGACCGCCAGGCCGGACAGCAGAAGCCCTGCTACCACGCGCGATAGGTCAATGCTGTGGAGGGCGCGCCCAACGCACCGGCTAACGATGCATGAAGGCAGAAGTTGCGGCTCACCTTTGACCAGATGTTTGACGTCCCGTGCAAGTGGCATAGCGGTCCCTTCAAACTGGCTACGCACACCACCCGGAACTGCAGCTGGACCCGCCAGCTAAAAGACCAGGGCAACCAGCAACGTCTCCCCCCGCCCCCTCCTGGTGGACCACCACCACCGGCTAGGGGAGCCGACAATGATGGTAACAGTGGCAATGGTGGCAACAACAACAACGGCTACCCCCAACCGCACGCCGCCTACCACATCTTCGATACGGAGCTGGACGACAAGCACAACCGTAGGCGACGCTCCAAGGAGGTCAATGCCATCATCTCTCCGGTCCCCCAGTACCTAAACTGGTCAGAAACCCCCATCACCTGGAGCCGAGAAGACCAGCCAGAGCAGCTACCGACTCCCGGGGGATATGCCATGGTGCTCGACCCCCTCATCGTCTTCAACGAGCGCACCTGTCGTTTCTCACGCGTCCTCATCGACGGAGGCAGCAGCCTCAACCTCCTCTACCGGTCTTCACTGGAGAAGCTGGGCATTCGCGAATGCAACCTGCGCCTGACTACCACAACGTTCCACGACGTACTGTCGGGACTGGCCTACGCCCTGCTGGGTAAAATCCAGCTGGACGTCATCTTCAGGACCGAGGAAAACTTCCACCGTGAGCCGATCTGGTTCGAGGTGGTAAACCTGACGAGCTCCTACCACGCTCTCCTGGGGCGCCCCATCCTCGCCAAATTCATGGCCATCCCCCACTACGCATACCTCAAGACGAAGATGCCGGGACCAAACGGCGTGATCACCGTCGCCGGCTCCTTTAGGCGGTCGATGGAGTGCGCCTCAGCCAGTTCCAAACTGGCAGAGGCCCTCATCATAGCCGAAGAGAAGCGCGTGATCATGCGCAACGTGGCCATGAGCCAACAAGATATGCCGGCTAGCAGCAAGCCGGCTAGAGAAGGAGCTTTCCAGTCGGCAAAAGAAACAAAGAGGATCCTGCTCAACCCCTCTGACCCGACCAAGTTCGTCAACATTGGTGCCAACTTGGACAGCAAATAGGAAGGCACGCTCGTCGACTTCCTCCATGAGAATCGGGACATCTTTGCATGGTCACCCAAGGACATGCCAGGTGTACCGAGGGAGTTCGCCGAGCACTCACTTCATGTGTGGCCGGATGCCAAGCCGGTCAAGCAACCTCTGCGCCGGTTCACAGAGGAGAAGAGGAAGATTATCGGTGACGAGATCACCCGGCTCCTTGCAGCCGGGTTCATCATGGAAGTGTACCACCCGGCCTGGCTGGCGAACCCAGTCCTGGTGTTGAAGAAGAACAAGACTTGGCGCATGTGTCTCGACTACACTAGCCTGAACAAGGCGTGCCCGAAAGATCCATTCACATTGCCCCGTATCGATCAAGTCATCGATTCCATGGCCGGCTACGATTTGTTGTCTTTTTTAGATTGCTATTCCGGTTATAATCAGATTCGGCTAAACCCGGCTGACCAGATAAAAACATCGTTCATTACCCCGTACGAGGATTTCTGCTATGTAACCATGCCTTTTGGCCTGAAGAATGCAGGCGCTACCTATCAGCGCTGCATGCAGAAGTGCTTACACTCGCAGATCGGCTGAAACGTGCACGCTTATGTGGACGATGTGGTCATCAAGACCAAGGAGAAATGCACCCTCCTCGAAGACCTGGGAGAGACATTTGGCAACCTCCGGCAGTACCAGATGAAGCTGAACCCGGAGAAATGCGTCTTCGGAGTCCCATCCGGCCAACTACTCGGTTTCCTCGTATCGCAACGAGGGATCGAGGCGAATCCGGAAAAGATCGCGGCCATCGAGAGGATGCAATGCCAGAGCCCGCTGAGTCCAGAAGTTCACCGGATGCCTGGCCTCCCTCAGCCGTTTCGTCAGCCGGTTGGGGGAGAAGGCACTCCCGTTGTACCAGCTGATGAAGAAGACGGACAATTTCTCCTGGACCTCGCAAGCCGCCGCCGCCTTTCATGACCTCAAGCGCATGCTATCCACAATGCCGGTTCTAGCCACGCTGGCTAGCAAGGAGCCGATGTTGCTCTATATAGCAGCCATCACCGGTCGTCGGCTGCCCCGGTGGTGGAGCGCCCGAGGAAGGCAAGGCTTAGCCGTTCAGCGACCGTCTACTACCTCACGAGGTTCTCTCCTCTCCAAGAACTACCCCCACTACTGTAAGATGTGTTATGGCGTACCGCATGCAAGAAGCTCAAGCACTACTTCCAGGAGCATCCGATTAAGGTCGTGTGCATGGCACCCCTTTCGGAAATCATCGGCAACAAGGACGCCACTGGCCGAGTCGCCAAGTGGGCCATCGAGCTCGCCGCCTACTCCATCCAGTATGAGCCCCAGCTCACGATCAAGTCGCAGGCGCTGGCGGACTTCCTCGTCGACTGGGCCGAGACCCAATACCTCCCACTGGTTCCGAATTCGGACCACTAGAGGATGCACTTCGACGGGTCGAAGATGCTAGGGGGCTTGGGAGCCAGCATCGTGCTCACCTCGCCCAAGGGAGACCGACATGAGTACGTCCTGCAGATCCACTTCAAGGCCTCCAACAACGTATCCGAATACGAGGCACTAGCGCATGGCCTCCGGCTATCCAGAGAGATTGGTGTCAACCGGATCCTTTGCTTCGGCGATTCGGACCTAGTGGTGCAGCAGGTATCCGGAGAGTGGGACGCCCGCGATGCAAACATGGCTCTCTACCAGTTCCACATACAGAAGCTCAGTGCCTCCTTCGACGGATGTGAATTTCATCACGTCCCTCGCACCAACAACGAGGTAGCCGATTTGCTCGCACGAATCGGATCCACCAGGCAGGCGATCCCACCCGGGGTCTCCTTGGACGCAGCGAAAACAATAGAGCACACGAGAAAATGACTAAGTATCCAGAGAAGCGCAAGCTAGTTTTCAAAAAACAAATCCGCCTTCCGGCTAAAAGTTTAGCAGACTAAGCTATTAATGGGTGAGAATGCATGTGTGCGTGTATATCTTTGTACGACTACTTCGAGTCGAAATACAGGAAGAAAAGGAGAAGATTCGAAGTCCTTGCCTTCATCAAGCGCTCCGAATCTCGGGGGCTACACCCACTGGGTGCGCTCGCGTGCCCCCAGCGGAATCTTGTAGTCTCCTGACCGGCTAAGGGCATTTAGCCGGATATTTGGAGCCCAGGTGAGGGAAAAGGGGAGGATCAAAAGAAAGAAGAAGATTCGATGTACCTGGCTGCGCCAGCTACTCCAAATCTCAGGGGCTACACCTAGTGGGTGCGCTGGTGTGCCCCACTGGAATGGAAGTTCCTCCGGCTGCTGGCGCTCGGCCAGCAGAAGTAACCAGCTAAAGAGGTGCCTAATCGGATGAAGCTAGAAGGCTTAAGGAAAGAAAGAAGATTCGAAGTACCTGGCTATGCCAGCTACTCCGAATCTCGGGGGCTACACCCAGTGGGTGCGCTGACGCGCCCCCACTGGAATTGCAGTTCCCCCGGCTAAAGGCGTTCAGCCGAGCGAAGTCAGCCGGATAAATTCAATCGGCAAAATAGAAAGGACATGCAAAAACACAAGTTGATGGAAAGCCAAATTAGTTCGGATTGACATTAAATGGAAAGGGGAGGCGAAGCTCCCACGAGTTTACCCGGCGCCAGAAGCAGCCGGTACAAACAAAAAAAGTTTCGAACCAAACAAATATGAACAAATACGCCCGACATCCCGGGGTTATGGCTAAGCAGCGGGGCCCTTGCCGTGCAGAGCGCCCTGGCTGGCGGCAGTCTTGGGAGGCAGAGGAGGCGCGGCGTTCGATCCGGTTCCGGCGTCACCTCCAGCTGGTTGCGTCGAGGCTTTCGCATCCGGAGTGCCGACAGACTCCAAGTCGGTGAGCACCTCGTCGGGGTCCACGTAGTCAGCAATCTTGATGGTGGAGGCTCGGAGCTCCGGGTGGGCCTGGCGGATGGCGGCAAGGTCGGCGCCGGCACGGAAACCCCCGTCGATCTTCTCAACGCGGGCATCCTTATACCAGGAGAGCATGAGGGCCAAAGCCATCTCCGCTCCGGCTCGCACCGCCAAGTCTCGCAGCCGGTCGACAGCAGCCGGCACCTCCCCCACTTTGGCAGCTAGCTGCGCCATCGTCTCCGGAATCGGAGCGTCCGGCCACAGGAAGGAGAAGATGGCCTGCGCCGCCTGGCAAAGCTTGGCAGCTTCCTCGCTAAGAAGGACGACGAGCTCCTGGGCTGTCGACTGTTCTCCCGGCTAGTTCTCCTGCAGCCAGTTGTAGGCCAGCATGTCTACACCAGGATAAAAGGCTGTCAGAAAAAAGAAAGTCAGATCTGGCTACCAGATCCGGAAAGACAAGGGAAGTCAGAAAAGAGAACTTACCCTTGGCCGTGTTTCCGACCTGCATCAGCTCTTCCACCAGGGCCTTTTCCTTCGTCGTCAGCCGCTTAACTTCCTTCTCTTGGTCCTTGTTCTGGGCCTCGAGAAGGTTGAAGGCGTCAGTCCTGCTAGCGAGCAAGGCATCGTGCTCCTTGACGGTGGCCTCCAGAGCATCCACCTTGGCGTGCCAGTCCTTGTTCTGCAACCACAACATGGAGTTGGACTTGCTCAGCCGGTCATTCGCCTTCTTCAGGCGATCAATCTCCCGCTGAGCGCACACCAGGATGGCTGCAACAAAACCGACTATTAGCAAAAAAAGACGATTCCGAATAAAGCGAACTCACTCTGCGAGGTGCCGTTGGCAGCAGCAAGTTTCTGCTCCAAGGACCGGTTGCCACCGGCTGCGGCCTCGAGCAGCCGGATCTCTTTCACCGCTAGCTCGAGGGTGGCAGCGAGATCCATCAGCAAGGCAGCGGAGGAGGCGTCGTCGTCCATGGTATTGACGGCTAGTGACTCCTTCGCCGTGACCACCGTCGTCCTCCACTCTTCCCCCGGCTCGTCCTCGGAGTTGTCGTCGCCGACAACCACAAGTTCCTTGCCAGTGGCCGCCCTTCGCGTCCCCGCAGAAGAGCCGTCCCTGCTCTGCAAGGTGGCCACAACCGTTTCCGGCTGGACCACCGGGGCCGGGACCACCAGCGCAGCCGGTTCAGCTCGAGGCAGTGGCGAGGGTGGTGCCTCGGAAGAAGGAGGGGTGGAGGCAGACACGGGTGGCACGCGGGGCGGCGACCCAGTCGGCGCCTGCGTCGGGCTCGCGGCCCCAAAAGAGACCAACGTGGTGAAGCGGCGAAAGGAAAGGAAAAGGGAAAAGGGCAAATGAGCTAAAGACAAACAAGAAAAAGCAAAAGCAGCAGAAGATAGTAAAGGCGCTCGGAGGAGGACTTACCCCTGTACCACCGGGGGTGGCCCATTCTTCTGGCCAAGGCGGCTCGGGGGAAGGGCACTGGTCCGGCTCCTCTTAGGGGCCGGCTCCTCCACGGCGGGCCGGCTGGCGCTGGAACGGCTAGAGCCACTCCCACCAGCGCCGGACCAGCTGGAGTCGCCGTCCATCGCGCGACGCCGTGACGGCTCAGGGGCCGGCACAACCTCGCCCTCCTCGTTGACCTTCGCATGGGGATCGACGGCCAGCTGGTCGTTCCGGCTTGGGAAGACGTCCCCATCCCTGTCAGACTCCTCGCCAGACCGACGAGCGCGCGGCTCGGGAAAGTCAGGCGTGAAGGTCTGAAGAGGGGTCTCGCCCTCCTCGCAAAGGATGCAGGGGAAGATCTGCCAAGGGCAAAGGATTAGTCGAATAAAAAAAGGGCAAGGAATACAAGGAGAATTCCGGCTAGAAGGACCTACCCGAGGCGCGCAGTTGTCACGCCTGTAAGGGGCCAGCCCGTAGGTCCAGCCTTCTGGTAGCCGCTCCTTGGTGATGGTCCACACCCACTCCTTCAGATTATGGTAGCGAGGGTCGCGGCGAGATAGCTGGGTCGGGTCCAGCCGGCCGGAGTAGAAGCACATCTTGTGCGCTTGCTGCTGCAGCGGCATCATCAGCCTAGACATCCAGCTAAGGGTGATGTCCATGCCGGTTAGACCGGCGGTGACGAGGGCGCGCATGCGTTGCAACATCGCATACGACTCCGTCTTCTTGCCGTAGACCTTCAAGTCCCACTGCTGTCGGCTGGACTCCACGTCCTGGAATGCCGGAAGGTTGATCCGGTCCACGGCGGTGAGGTTGCGGAAGTAGAAGTACGACTGCTGCCACAGCCGTACCGTGTCCTGTAGCCGGAACTTGGGGTAGCTGGTCTACGTGCGGGAATAGATGGAGGCGCCGCCACAGACGACCATCGGCCCCTTCGTGAACTGGACCTGTGGCCGGACTCGGAAGAGCCGGCAAAAGAGCCCGAGATCCGGCTGGATCCCGAGGTAGCCTTCATAGAAGGCTACGAAGTGCGCCAGCATTCCGATGGCGTTGGTGCCCAGAGGGTGGAGGCGGAGGTCGAAGAAGGCGAGGAAGGTGAGGAAGAACGGGTGCACCGGCAGCGCGAACCTGCGGGCCAGGTGCGAGAGAAAGACCACCCGCTCCCCCTCTGCCGGCTGCGGCGACATCTCCCCTGCCGGTGCAAGCCGCACCTCCACTTCCTCCTCCGACGGCAAGACGTGGGTCGCGCTGTACTTCTGGATATGCTCCTCCATGACAGAGGAGCCGCACCATGCTCCGCGCTCGGCGGCCATTTCTGGTTCGCTGGGGGGCGCGGCGGCGGAAGAAATACGGTGGCCCATACTGCCGACGACATCAAACAGGCGGCGCGGCGAGCTACAACAGCGATGGTGGCGAAGCGCGAAAGGCAGGAACGCAAGAGAGAAGAGGAAGGCAACTGGGAGCAGGAGGAAGCGAAGGGAGGAACCGCCCTCCCCCGGGCGCCCCTTTAAAGGCCTAGAAGGGCAACCGTTCGCAGTGCCACGCGGCACCCATCGAGGCGCGCCCCACCCCAACCACCGCTCCAGATCCCGTGTGCAGACGCGGGGCACGCAGAAGATCCCGGAGCGAGAACCGAAGATCCAGGCAGCAGTTTCCCGAGGCGACGTGTGACGGGACGTTTCGCTGCCCGCCGCAGAGTAATGATGGCGCATGCACGCGTGGCCGGCGTCAGCACTGACATCACTGGTAGCACAACCGCCAGGCGTAGCCGACCAAAAATTTAAAACAAAGAGGGAGCGTGCGCACATTTCACCTAAGGAAGAAATCTACACACGCTCGGGGGCTAGTGTCGGGGGGATGACCTCCGGATAGCCCAACCAGACAAGAACTACGGCAGTGGATCACGCCCGGCAGGCTGAGCGCAGCCCGACAAGACAAGTCAAGCCGGCTACCCCGCGGTAGCCAGAGCAGGAAGAAGCAACCGGCTACAACAGCGTAGCCGGAACCAATCAGGAGGACAGGGTGACGTGCAGCACAGTGCACGGTACGCCCTGGTACGGCGACAAGACTGGCAACTACTCGGCCATACCGAAGACTTCGCGGGGATGACGCCAGAACAATGGCCCGATGCTGACGACAGGCTCGCACGACGTTCACTGTACCCACGACAACCATACCGCTCGTACTCTGATGGGACATAGTTGTACCAGATACTGTAGATGACCAGCCGGCTAGGACCCACCTGTGGGGCCCGCCAGCCGGACTGGCCAGTGAGACCGTTGCCTCTCTGCCTATATAAGGAGAGGCAAGGCCTCAGTAGAAAGGGTTGGTCTGTGTGCATTTAAGACAGTAGCTCAAGGAGTTCTTGTACCCTGTATCACACTAATAGTCAAATCGGCAGGAGTAGGAGTTTTACCTCAGCACGAGGGCTCCGAACCTGGGTACTTCCTGCGTCCAGCTACACTCGGTTGTATCCAATCCCGCGTGCGGACGCTGTCGATAGCTTCCCTGCTAGTCCCCACACCTCTATCTAACCTGCTTAGGTACTACCGTTCCCAACACAATGACAAACTGCTAAGGAACAACCTTTGAGTCATTTTAGGTTCAGTTTTTTCATGTAGATCAGAGATTCTAGACCAAGCTTCTTTGAAACTCTCTTTAATTCCTTGTTTAAAAGTGAAAATCATTTCCTCAGGTGACATAGTAATTGGAGCAATGCTAGACATAATGGCAACTTAAGATAGGAACTAATTTTTTTTGTGTTTTTAATAAAGAAAGCAAACTAGTAAAACTATTTTTTGTGTGTTTTTAAATAAGAAACAAGCAAACAAAGAAAAAATAAACTAAGCAAAAAAAATAAAAGAAAGTAAAGAGATTGGTTATGAGAGACTCCCCTTGTGATGATGTCCTTGACTCCCCGGCAACGGCGCCAGAAAAAGTCCTTGATGGCCCAAAATATATCAAGCTCGTTGGGGAACCCCAAGAGGAAGGTATGATGAGCACAATAGTAAGTTTACCCTCAGTTATGAAACCAAGGTTATCAATCCAGTAGGAGCAAGGAAACACCTCCAAGGTGTTGCTAGCTGGACTTTGGCAGGGCACACTACCAGCGCTAGCAGCAACGTGGAAACCTGCACAACACAACCATAGAACTTTGCCCCCAACTTATAGTGAGGTTGTTAGTCTCACTAGTTTTGCTAAAAACAAAGGATTAAACGTAATGTGTGGAAGAAAGTAATAGTTTGCAGAAAGTAAACAGAAAGCAGTAAACAGTTGTAAATTGATGATAAAAGAAAGGACCAGGGTCCACAGTTCACTAGTGGTGTCTCTCCTTAAGATAGATGACATGATGGGTGAACAAATTACAGCGGGACAATTGACAAACATCAAGAAAGCAATCATGCATATACTACTCATCTTGACTCCTTTGAGATTTGATTGGGCATTACGCCATTATACATAGACTGTAATCCAACTGCATCTACGACTAATAATCCACCTTCAGGTTATCATCCGAACCCCCTCCAGTATTGAGTTGCAAGCAACAGATAATTGCATTACGCATTGCGTGTAAAGTGAACAATATGATTGTTCTATGAACAAAGGATTTTTGTTTTCTCCCTAGTAGCAACAACACATCTAGTACCTTAGATATTTCTGTCACTTCCCTAGATTACTAGAGGCATGAACCCACTATCGAGCATAAATACTAACTCTTGGAGTTGCTAGCATCTACTTGGCCAAGGTAGCTACTAACAGCGGAAAGCATACAAGATCACAAATAACAAAGACATGATAGAATCAATAATCAATCTGAAATAGCATCTCAATATCCATCGGATCCTCGCAAACACAACATGTAGAATTACAAATAGATGATCTTGATCATGAACAGAGCTCACAAGATCTAAAGATGATAGCACAAAGGAGGATAACCAGCCATCTAGCTACTACATGGACCCGTAGTCCAGGGATGAACTACTCACGCATCACACCAGAGGCTTGCATGGTGATGAAGAAGGCCTCCAGGATGAATTCTCCCCTCCGGTAGGGTGCCGGGAAGAGATTCAGATCCCTCCCGATCTAGGGATGGAGATGATGGTGGCTACAGACTCTTTCGTGGAATTTTGATCGGGTACTTAGGGTTTTTGTATCGGAGGCATCTTATAGGCAAAATGGGAGGCCGAGGGTGTGCCCGAGGCGGCCAGACCACCCCCTGGCGCGGGCCAGGCTTGGCCGAGCGGCCAGGTGGTGTGGCGTCCCCCTGGTCCCTCTCCGTCTCATATTCTGGCTCCGTGTCCCTCTCGGTGAAAAACTTACTTTGGCTTTTGTCCCGTCCAATTCCGAGAATATTCATTTTCTGACTTTCCTAGAACCAAAAACAACAGAAAACAGGCAACTGGCACTGTGGCTCTTGTTTATAGGTTAGTCCAAGAAAGTGTATAGAAAGTACTCCAAAATGTGGACAAAACATAAGAAAGTAGATAAAACCAAGCATCGAACATCAAAAATTATGGATACGTTTGCAACGTATCATGCCTTGAAATAACCATGCGTTGTTTTAGCATATTAAAAGCATAATATTGTGGTATTCTCCTTTAAATGCTTTATTTGGGTTGACTTGGCGCATGCTCACACCATGTTAAGACTATACCAAGTCACCATAGCCTCTATGATCATTTAGTTTTCTACTTGTAATATCACTTTATGCTTTAATTAATGATGTTTTGTCGCTTTGCATGATTATGGCCATTATTGCTCTCTTAGTTGGTTGCTCCCAGTATTTTGCTAGCCTCCATACCAAGTATGAGTTCCACTCATGCATCCAACTCCAAATAAAACCAAGTTATTCCAAAGAGTCCACCATACCTACCTATTAGCATTTGCTATTCCAAGTATATTCATGTTTTTATCTACCTTCTGAATTAAACTTGTTATGGGAAAATTAGTGATTAAAGCTCTCACGAACTTGATGGCACACTTTACTTTTCTTGCCCCTAATAAACTTGAACCATTGTGTCATCTATGTTGTATATGCTTGCACTTATACGTTGGGATTAGCAAAACCATGCTGTCATGGGGAACGCTTTCAACATTGCACTTGTACATTGTACCCAATTGATATCATGCTCTTTTGTTTATGGATGTCGTCGGTGTGAAATGAAAGGGGAGCTTGTAAGTCCATGGAGTTATGTATGTGCGTTAGAGAAATTCCTAGGCCGCTAGCCTAAGCCATGCCTAATCATGGTGGAAACTTGCAGCATCACCATAGTGATTAATCTATGAAGCATTCTTCTTATAAAAAAAGAGATAGAGATTGAGAAAAAGAAAAAAAAAGATGAGAAAAGAGGAAAGAGAGAAAAAGCACCATTTTCCCATGGTAAATAAGAAGATTGCTGAGATGCTCATTGTCTGCTTGCCTTGTCATTTTGATTATGGGATAGCTCCTGTATTATGTGCAAGGGGTACCCCGTTGGTGGTTCTCTATGATACACATGTACTTACTATGACAAGAACTTACCGGTAACTAAACTTGAGTAGCATGAGGAGCGACCCTCATATTCAAGGGACATGAGATTACCAACTTATACTTTGTCAAGCATATACTCCATAGTTTGTTCACTTTAACCTTAATCACTTCAAGATGCTTATGATAGGGGCAATGAGAGCTGAAAGCTAAAAAGTACCATAATTTTTGGAAGCCCTTTATGAGACTTGAATCCATGCTTCCTTCTATGAAGGCCTTTCTTTTACTTTTATGTTGAGTCTCCATCTTCTATCTTTATGCACCTATTAAGAGAGCATAGGGGCCATACTTAGTTTAATGTGCATTGTCCCAAACTTGTTGATTCATTCATAACTTTGATATTTCTTGTTCTTAAACTATTTGTATATAGTCACCCTTATGAACTTTGAAGGTGTCCTATGCATTTTTGTTTTGCTACACTATGAGGGACAAGCTGAATACCATTCTCATTATGTTTTTGTATATATGAAACAAACAAACGTCTTGCAAAGCATTGTTATTCATGAATCTTTTGTTTGTACCTTTTCATGTTACAACATTGTTTCTATGTCTTATTGTTAGAACTATATCTTTCATGCTATGTTAAAGTACTATGATCCCAGCTATCAATGTTCTACAAATACTTTGATCAAGATTATGATGGTGCATGTCACCTAAAAAATTATTCTTTTTTATCACTTACCTACTTGAGGACAAGCAGGAGTTAAGCTTGGGGATGTTGATACGTTGCAAATGTATCTATAATTTTTGATGTTCCATTCTTGTTTTATATCTACTTTGTTATGTTTTGTCCACACTTTGGAGTATTTTTACACATTTTCTAGAACTAACCTGTTAACAAGATGCCACACTCCCAGTTGCCTATTTTCTGCTATTTTTGGTTTCAGAAAATCTAGTAAGGAAATATTCTCAAAATTGGACTGGACAAAAGCCCAAGTCAATATTTCACCAGAAGGAATACAAAGTCCGGAGGGGAGATGAAGAGGGGAGCCAGGCCGGCCACACCTGGTGGTGGCGCCGCTAGCCCTAGCCGCACCACCAGGGGGTGTGGGCCCCTTGGCACTCACTGACCTTGCCCCTTCGCCTATATATTTCCTCCAAGACGAAAACCCTAGGGACCCGATCAAAATTCCACGAAAGGGTCTGTAGCCGCTGCCATCTCCATCCCTAGATCGAGAGGGATCTGAAGCTCTTCCAGGCACCCTGCCGGAGGGGAGAGATCACCCAAGAGGCCTTCTTCATCACCATGCCTGCCTCCGGTGTGATGTGTGAGTAGTTCATCCCTAGACTACGGGCACATGTAGTAGCTAGATGGTTGGTTCTTCTCCTTTGTGCTACCATGTCTAGATCTTGTGAGCTCTGTTCATGATCAAGATCATCTATTTGTAATCTACATGTTGTGTTTGCGGGGATCCGATGGATATTGAGATTCTATTTCATATTGATTATTGATTCTATCGTGTCTATGTTATTTGTGATCTTGCATGCTTTCCGTTGTTAGTAGCTATCTTGGACGAGTAGATGCTAGCAACTCCAAGAGGGAGTATTTATGCTCGATAGTGGGTTCATGCCTCTAGGAATCTAGGGAAGTGACAGAAATCTCTAAGGTACTAGATGTGTTGTTGCTACTAGGGAGAAAACATCAATCATTTGATTCATAGAATAATCGCATTGTTTACTTTACACACTTTGCTTAATGCAATTATCTGTTGCTTGCAACTTAATACTAGAGGGGCTTCGGATGATAACCTGAAGGTGGATTATTAGTCATAGATGCACTTGGATTACGGTCTATGTATAATGTTGTAATGCCCAATGAAATCTCGTAGGAGTCAAGATGATTAGTATATGCATGTATGATTTCTTGGTGTTTGTCAATTGCCCCGCTGTAATTTGTTCACCCAACATGTCATCTATCTTAAGGAGAATCACCTCTAGTGAACTATGGACCCCGGTCCATTCTTTACCATCAATCTACAATCTATTTACTGTTTTCTATTTACTTTCTGTAAGCAATTGCTGTCTTCCACACAATATGTTTAATCCTTTGTTTTCAGCAAAACCGGTGAGATTGACAAGCTCACTGTAAGTTGGGGGCAAAGTTCTGTGGTTGTGTTGTGCAGGATTCCAAGTTGGAAACAACAACTTGGAGGTGTTTCCTTGCTCCTACTGGTTCGATAACCTTGGTTTCATAACTGAGGGAAAACTTGCTACTGTGCTCATCATACCTTCCTCTTGGGGTTCCCCAACGAGCTCGAATATATTTTGAGCCATCAGACGCTACACCAGGTGCTCCTGATTTTCCTCCGGTCTCTCCACCACCATGACGACACTGACGACTCTGTTTGTCGTAGCAAGATAGAGCAACATCGGTTCTCGTGGTTCCGGTGCTGCAAGGATAGGAGCAGATGAGAGTACTTCTTTCAGGTATTGTAGTGAAGCTTCAGCTTCATGAGTCCAAACAAATTTTTTGGTCTTTTTCAGGAGCTTGTAGAGTGGTGCGGCTCTTTCTCCGATCCGGCTTACAAACCGACTGACTGCAGCAATGCATCCAGTTAGTCTTTGAACGTCCTTGAGGCGATTCGGCCTGGAAATATTGAGTATAGCCTTAATCTTGTCTCAGTTCACCTCTATGCCTCTTTGAGACATGATGAAACCTAACAATTTTCCGGCTGGTGTTCCAAAGAAACACTTCAAGCATTATGTTGTATTTTCTTAGATTGGTGAACATTTCCTCCAAGTCAGAAATTAATGTTTCATTCTTTTTGGACATCACCACAATGTCGTCCACGTATGCATGTACATTGCATCCGATTTGGTCATGGAGGCAATACTGCACAGTGCGCTGGTACGTAGCTCCTGCGTTCTTGAGCCCAAAGGGCATCGTAATAAACAGAAGGTTCTGAAGGGGGTTATGAATGAAGTTTTGATTTAGTGTGACTCCTTCATCCGAATCTGGTGATAACCGGAATATGCATCGACATAACATAGGAGTTCCGAGCCTGCCGTAGAATCGATAACTTGATCAATTCTAGGCAGAGCGAACGGATCTTTGGGACAAGCCTTGTTCAAGGCAGTATAATCAACACACATCCTTAAATCAGTGGTGTCCTTTTTAGGGACCATTACAGGGTTGGTCGACCAATCAGTATGGATGACCTCTTCTATGAATCCGACTAACTCAAGACGGGCTAGTTCCTTAGCTATTGCCTTACGCTTTTCATCGCCAAAACATCGTAGGGACTGTTTGACGAGTTTAGCGTTCGGGTGTATATTTAAAGAGTGCTCGGCAAGTTCCCTAGGTACTCCGGTCATGTCAGATGGATGCCATGTGAAGATATCTTGATTTGCTTGGAGGAACTTGATGAGCATGCTTTACTATGCACTATCTAGGCCTACACCTATGTGGGTCACCTTGGAGGGGTCATCATCCTTCAACGGCGTCTTCTTCGTCTCTTCCGATACCTTGAACTCCGGATTCGGCTTTGTCACCTCCTTCTTCATTGCGGGCATCTCAGACGGATCAATGGTTTTCTTGATCTCCTGGTACTCCTGGGCGTGCAACATGACTTCAGCAAAGGCGGCATTTCCATCCTTGCACTCTCGCGCCTTCTTTGGGTCTCCCCTGATTGTAATCACGCCTTTGGGACCTGGAATTTTCATCATATTGTAAATGTAACACGGACGAGCCATAAAAGCCCAATAAGCCGGACGTCCAAATATAGCGTGATACGTGCTCTTGAACGGGACCACTTCGAAGGAAAGTGCCTTCGTCCGATAGTTCTTTGGAGTTCCAAAGGTAACATCCAAAGTGATCTCTCCCAGGGAATTTGCTTGTCTTCCTGGGATAACTCCGTGAAAGATCACAGAGCTGTGATTTAGCTGGGTCTCCGAGATCCGCATCCGACGTAGAGTTTCGACATACAGGATATTAATGTTGCTGCCGCCGTCCATGAGAGTCTTGGAGAAACCATAGACATTAATAAGTGGGTTGACGACTAAGGCGTATTTTCCTCGCCTATGCAACTTAGGCGGATGATCAACACGGTCAAAGGTGATTACCACTTCCGACCAGTCCAGGAATTGTGGGACAGCCGGAACAGTTGCGTTGAGCTCATGCAGAACTGCTTTCTTGACCTTATCTGGTTGAGATTCGAGGAAGGTGACGTAAGTGTCTTTCTTTGTTGGGAAGTTTTTCTTTCCCTCCGGCTTGGGATTTGAAGGGTCAGCTTCCTCCATGTTGGAATCTTCCTTGGTCTCTTTATCTTTTTCGGGATTCTTCTTTCCCTTGTTCCGCTTAGTCCTGTAGCCAGTGGTATCATCTTTCTTGATGTCATCATTAAAATGACACTCGGTGTTTGTGTGAGACGAGCTCCTACTGGCATCTAAGTGATGCACACATGGGTTATTGGCAATGTCGGTCCAAGAGTAGGTTTTGCCAGGTTGCTGGTCTCCTCTACCCCGGACTCTTGATGTCCCATGACCACGTCTGCGGCCACCGCCACGTCTCCTCGTTCTCCAGACCCGAAAGTAGCAGTGACCACTGCCGTTTCCGCGTTGGGTTTTTCTTCCGAGGTGTTCTTGCACTTTTGAGCTTGCTACTTTGGTTGTTTTGACGACTATGGCACATCTAGGGCGTTCAGTAATCCCTCTGCGTCGTTGTCAGCATATGCATACTTGCTCACTGTTTCTATCATTTCTCCCAGATTAGTGACTTTGTCACACTTCAAGCCATGATGTAGTAAACCAATTGGGAGTCCTGCAATGAAAGCTTCAATCGCAGTTTGGTCATTTACTCCTTCATAGGAGTTCTTCGTGTCGATTCATCATCCGAGGTAATCTCGGCAAGTTTCTCCGGCTTTCTAGGTGCAACGCTGTTGGTCTCCTACCGTACAGGGCCTCCGATATGTGCCTTCGAAATTCCGAAAGAACGCGCTTTGCATGTCATACCAGTTGTGGATGGTGTTCTCCGGAAGTTCATTGAGCCATGATCGCGCCATTTTCCTCAATATAAGTGGGAGATATCGGGTTGCGACCAAGCTGTTTCCGCCTTTGGCAATGCAGCAAGCCTAGAAAAAATCCTGGAGCCAAGTATCTTGCTGGGCTACACCATCGTAGGCTTGGATGTGTCTTGAGATAGCAAATCCTTCTAGGAAGTGTGTTTGTCAAACCCGTGGTCTGAAGCATTTTGGGCCCATGTATATATCATCGTTTTCATAGCACCACGCCTCTATATTGGAGTTAATCCGGTGTCTCACGTCACTTGGTGACAAGGACCACCGTCTTGGTTGTTCTCTATAGCTTTGGTGCCTTGGAGCCGGACTTCGGCTTCTGCCACCACCTCCTCCACCATGACGCCCTCCTTAGCCTCCTTGAGAGCCGTTGTGATGGCTACTTGGTGGAGAGGGTGGAGTAGCTGGATTGTTTCCGGCTGATCGCCGGCCTCCGTCCGGAGCGTCATTATTCTGGTTCCGGGGAGGGTCTTCATTGCGACGAGCCCCCTGCCGGCTTGACTCGGCACAGTGTCTGTCGTTCCTTCGTCCGTCACTCCCACCGCAATGGGGTTCGGCCGGACGGCTTGTATGTCTAGGAGGTGGTATTTTTTGACGGTCCTCCTCCCGTCGTTTCTCTTTGTCTTCTTCCCTGCGATCATTCGACTCTCGTCGGGGAGGATTTCTCGGATATAGTGCAACAATTGCCTCTTGCTCGGCGGCTAGAGCAACATTGTGCCAGTCACGTGCAGTTCTGTGGTGCTGCCCTGAAGATCCGGTTCTTGAGTAGTTGTCTTCCCGACGGTCGGAATGGTGATGCTGTTCCGGAACCCATTGGGGTCTTACGTCATTCTAGGCCGGATCCGTGCGACATTGGTCTTATTGAGAGACCAGTTTTCCGCTCCCGGACTTCGTGACCTTCTCCTGTTCTAGACCCTTGGTGAGTAGCTTAATGTCCAATCAAACCTGTTCTGGGCCTGGATTATTTGCCAGGATATCTTGAGCTGTGGCAGTGTTTTGTACTAGTGTTGGGTACACCAGATCTCCATTACTTTCGAGCCGAGGCATCCCCGGATCTCCCTCAAAGATAACCTTGCGTACTTCCAGAAATTTGTCGGCCCATACGTGGCCTTTCCGGGTCTTCTGATGTTGCAGAGAGATGAGCTTCTCCGCAGTAGCCATGCGCTTCTTCTCTTCCTCGATGTTTTTGGCCTCATCCAGGAGTACTTGGCGACGTGCTTCTAGGGCCTGGGCCCTTTCTTCCAATTCCGCGGCAGTCAGTTCTGCCACAATAGGGATAGGTGTGGTTAACGCAGCATCAATGAGTTTACGGGAACCGACAGTGACCATGTGTCCATCCACCGATTCTTCTTTGGGCTTGTCTGGGATAAGTTCTCCATCCGAGTCTTCCTCATATTCCTCGGCAATCACATCCTCTGCCGGAATTTCTTTTGTCGAGGTCTTGTTCTTCTTCTTTGCCTTCTTGGCAGCGCCGGTAGCAAGGACGGCTTTGGGTATGTTTCCCGGAGTCAAGCTCTGAGTGGTACTTTCGGACATTTGGATATCGGGATTATCTCCGAGATCCATGGCATCCTGCGCTTTGGGAGAGTTTTCTCTAGATCCTTCATCCATGGCTTCTCCTTCTTTTGCAGCTTTGGAGTTGAACTCCTCTTCATATTCCGCGAAGAACTTCCGGAAATCTGCCGACGTCATCGAGTCATCCAAAGATGCAGGTAAGTCGATGTTTGTTCTGATCGCCTCCAGCACCGAGTCTTTGTTGTCTCCAGCATCGACAGAGCCGGATCTGGATCCAACATATCCGACAAAGTGCGACGTGTGGGTCCTGAGGTGGTTGCGGCTTTCTTCGTGGGCTTCCTCGAAAATTCTGATAGTTTTGAGAACCTCGTCCACATTTGCGCCTTGTAGCATCAGGCACCTCAACGTATGCCTCAGGAAAGGTTGGTCTATTCCGGCATTAGCAGAGCTGTAATCAAGGTTATTGTCCTGCTCCTCTTGGATTTCGACCTCGACGGGTAGGTCGATCTAGGATTCGGCCTCTCTAGGGAGATCCACTCCAGATTCGACTTGAGCCATAAGATCTTCTTCAAGTTCGGCTTTCTCCACTATCTCTGCAATGGGTGCGGGCTGGGTGGGATTAGGGTTTTCTGAGATCCGGAACTCTGCCGCCTCTGCGGACAAAGTGGACCCAGAGTTTTCTTCTGCCTCTATCATCACCGCTGGGATGGGTGGGACAGGTTCAGCGGAACCAATGTACACATCGATCTTGCCAAAGGACATGATGATGTAAGCAGTCACGACCTCCCTAGCAATAATCCAGGTCTCATTGAGAACGACTAGAGGGACGTCGCTGGCGTAGAGTGGGTCCTCGAGGCATGTGGAAGAGAGGGGTGTGAGACGTATGGTGTTCCGGGACGATGAGCACACAAGTTTACCCAGGTTCAAATCCGCCGGCTTTGGAGGGATCCTACTCCTGCTAGCAATCCAGTAATACGGCAGAGCCAGAATATAGGTTACAAGGGTTTCGCCTGTGCGGGTTGAGATTGTAGACTATTGTGAGGGTGCCCTAAAGGCTCTCCCTAGGACGGCTTATATAGATATTCGGCCTAGGGTTTATAGGAGAGACCTATCCGGCCACGACTAAGAGTCGGTTACTGAGTACATCTTGAACTACAAGTAACACTATGGGCCTATTTCGGTAAGTCATCTGGGCCTTACCGTAGCCAGACTGGACTCCGTATCTTCTCCCTGACTGGGCTGCCGATGTAGCAATGCTCTAACCTAAAGTGGGTCACCCTGGTCAGCGAGGCACAGTGAGGATACCCAGAAAGTATATCCCCAACAACTCAACAATCCGGAGATAAGGTCAAATACCTTGCTTGAGCTTTCATTTTCTTCCACTAACAACTTCTATGAGAAAATAGTTCTCAAGGAAGTACCACGATTGCCAACACAAGTTTTTCCTTTTTTGTTTTAATTTGGAAAATGTATTCATAGTTTCCTAAGAGTACTTTACAAAGATTTCTTTATTCGTCATAACTTCGAATTATCAAAATCTCTAGAAACTCGAACATGTCATAAGTTTTATGGTGTTGTTTCCATGAATCTTTAGATGTTCATTATATATCAAATGAGTGTTTTCTATTTTGATCTCCAACTCTAAACAATAACGGTAACCCGATAAGAGATAATTTTAGACCATATGTATCCAATACAATATGATTATGATGTTTAGACATATCAATACATTTTGAGTTGTCCAATCATCGTAATTTGTAGAACATCTTTCACAAGTCATTATGCCAAAACTTAACTTAAATACTTAGTCATTTTGGTCAAATCATATAGACTTTGTATTCTTGTTAATTTAAGATCCTTCTTCACTCTGAAATCATCTGAATAACTCAAATAGTTTCAGACTTGTGTTTCATTGAGTAAATACATATATTCACTCAAATCGATAATGAAGTTTACGAAACAATGATTTCCACTTTTTTGTTGAAATGCAATACAACATTATGTATGATATCAAACAATTATTCGCATAGAACTGTTTTACTAGAATGTGGAGTTTTAGTCATTTTTTCCATCGGGGCATGGTTTTGCATGTGTCAAAAGATCGAATATGTTAAGACTTCACTTTTTATTAGAATGAAAATACTAATGTGACTCAAACGATAGTGTCATTCAAAATGACTCCATTGTTAAACTTTGGATATCTTTCAGTGTTCTAATTCTTTATAAATGCTTAAACTATTATCATTGATAAAATGATGAGAATAACTCATTCATAATCGTAATGTGACCATAAAAGATATCATTCATAAGAATAGTACAACTGGCTTGTCACTTACTTGTATGAACGGTCGTCTCGCTAAAGGCAAGATACACTAATAAAGTCACACACTCAATGATCACAAAATCTTATTCAAATCCACTAATCCAAATGAGAAACGTTAAGGGAAGGAGTGATGTCGGCCATCAACTATCTTGCTTGCCATCATCATGTCATGTTGCCTCATTTCTTCCGGCACCTCTCAAGCAGACGTACCTATTTTCATAAAATAGAACAAGTGTCCAATACTTTGTAAACCGCAATGAGTTTTTCAAGAATAACATTTATAATTTGTATATTAGGTATATACCTAACATAGGTATGCCCAACGGGCACCCAACTACAACTTACCTGGTGACGACCTGCCAAGGTCCCTGATGCCTGTGATGGTTTGGCTGATATGAAGCCCATATAGACATGGAATCCAAGCGCGCAAGACACAAAAAGCTCAAGACAAGAGTTTAAATCTGTAACACCCTCGAATCGGCCCTATGTAGATTTTAGCGATTCCCACCAAACCTTCATAGAAACGATTCAAGGATGCCTATGAAGCACTTGCATACAGGTAGAAAACAATGTAATACCATTACACAATAGTCCAAAGAAACATATATATACAACAACGACTCAACGAGTCAAAAATACATATATACATTACAAAGATCCAAAATAGGTTGAAAATGATACACATGCGAGTATGGATAAGATGCAAATTGGACTAAGCGTCCCGAAGAATAACCAATGGCATCCATAACCCTGCCCAGGCTAAGCCGAAAGGGTAACCTTGCTAACATCATCGAACTTATACCTGTTAAAACAAAAGGGGTGCCAACAAAGGGAAAAGGAATAAGGGAGCTATCAGTACTGAGGATAGTACACAACGAGTCTTAGAATTAGGCGGCTCTCGCCTACATAGGTATGGTGGACTGAAGAAGTAGTGATGCATGCACTAAACAACGTATAGAGACTCGATACAACTATCAGATATCAGAGAGGGATAAGAAAAACCTATTCAGAACCAACCTGATACTAACACCAAACATACCCATCCTGTTTTTTCCGCCTCGAGACCAAACGAGGAAGTCTCTCCGAGGAAACTCATATAGTTGGAAGTTTTATTTATTCATTCCATGGTGGTTATCGATCTTACTAGTCATGATAGATCCAAGTCAAATTATAACAGTAATTCTTCAGTGTAAGTTGTCTATGATCAAGAAACTGTGCTCCAAGTCGTCCATAACCGTGGACATGGCTTTTCGTAAATATTTAACCCTGTAGGGATTCATCAAAGTATCCACATACACTTCAACCAATGTTTGTCAGATCAAATAACATACACCCATCGTTATGTCAGCGGGGCTTCGGACACGACGTGTTCCCAGACCCAAAGAAAGTACATGGGGGGCACACCACTAAGCTACCCGTAACAAAGTCGGCCAGCTCCGAAGACGGACCTAGAGGTTGTGAGATTAGCCAAGAGATCAGAGGCCATAGTTATAATCCTCAACATAATGACCCACATCCTAAATAGCATAGTAATAAACTCTCATCGAGCAATAGATAATAAATATGACATGCATGGTATACATGGCATGAAAACCCCAAACTAGTTTGTGTCCCCTAGCACAGTACTTTGAAATCAGGTAATAAGCCGATAGGGGTGCTAATACGTCCATTTTGCATCACTATTATATGTCTTAATTCACTATTATTCATTGATATATTTCATATTGAGAGGTGATACTTATGTTATTTCATATATTTTTGCACGGTTGATGACTTCTGGAGCATGGACCGCTGCAGTCAGGATTCTGATGGAAAATGTGTTGTTTGGAGGCAAAATTCGCGAAGATCAGAAAATCTAGGAAAATATACGGAAAATCCTATTTTTCCAGAAGACTAAGGATGCCAGAAGACGGAGTGGAGATGGTCCACAGGGGGCCCACACCACCCCATGGCACGGGCATCCCTAGGTCGCGCGCCAGGAGGTGGTGTGGCCACCCTGGCCCACTCCAGCCTCTCTCCTCTAGCGTATATCATCCTCCCGAAACCCTAAGACTCGGGGGAGCAACCACAGAAAGATTCCGCCACCTCTGCGGGGCGGAAAACACCAAGAGAGAAAGATCTCTCCGGCAGACAGGTTTCTACCGGGGGAATTCCTTCCCGGAGAGGGGAGATCGTCTCCATCAACACCACCATCAAGATGGACTTCATCGGGATCATCATCATCATCATCACCACCATCATCACCATCATCACCTTCATCACCATCTCCATATTGATGTAACAATTGCGTTGAATCTTGCATAGTTCATAGGGGAAACTTTCCCGGTGTTGATTACTCTTTGTAGTTGATGCTATTGAGTGAACCATTGAATTATTGTTTATGTTCAGATTGTTATACATCATTATTCCATCTTTGATCATGATCCATATGATGTCTTGTGAGTAGTTCGTTTTGTTCTTGAGGACATGGGAGAAGTCTTGTTGTTAGTAGTGGAGTTGTGTTGAGAAAGATTCAATAGATTGTTATTTAAGTTGTGGTGTACTTCTTCTAGTGGTGTCATGTGAACATCGACTACATGACACTTCACCTATATGGGCCTAGGGGAATGCATTGTGTATTTGGCTACTAATCGTAGGGGTTGCCGGAGTGACAGAAACCTGAACCCCCGTTAGGAAACCATTGCACAAGGGACGTAAGGGTCTTAGAGTTTAAAGCTGTGGTTAGGTTTCTTCCTTAATTACTTTCTTGTACTTACGGATGTTTGCAAGGGGTTTAATCACAAGTATGTATTAGTCTTGGATGGGGCGGTACATTAGCACAGGTTCACCCACACAACACTTAGCAAGCTAAAGAAGATTAATCAACTATATGAAGCAAAAGCACTTGACAGTCTTCCCATGTGTCCTCGAGAACGTTTGGTCATCTTAAGTAATACAACCGGCTTCTCCTTTGCTGCATAAAGGATTGGGCCACTTGCTGCATTTATTCCTACTGTCTTTTATTTACTCGTACTTTGTTTGCTTGCTTTATCAAAAACCCCTAAAAATACATTTGCTAAGTATTTGCAGAGAATTCCTGATCCATACCACTAGCCAACACCTTCTGCTCCTCGTTGGGTTCGACACTCTTACTTATCGAAAATACTACGATACACCCCCTATACTTGTGGGTCATCAAGACTATTTTCTAGCACCGTTGCCGGGGAGTGAAGCGCTATTGGAGAGTGGAACTGGTAAAGGAAACTTCTACTATGAGTATTGTTTACTTCTGTTAGTTTCTTTATTTTCGTTATGGATAATTCGCTGAGTTTCTTATTTGGTAATGCTACTACCACTGCTAAGGTAGTAGAAAAACCACCACCTGCTGAGAATGATGTTTTCAAAATACCTACAAGAATTATTGATCGTGTTATGGATAACTACTACGTTGGGGATGGAATTGTCCATCCCGATGATCATTTGCTCTTTATACACGAATTATGCGGGTTGTTCAAGTGTGCAGGTATTACTACAGATCAAGTTAAGAAGAAGTTATTCTCATTATCACTGAAAGGAAGAGCCGAGGAATGGTATAAGCTGCTAAAGAATGGTCAAGCTCTGGAATGGGAGGAAATAGTACCTCTCTTTTATTCAAAGTTTTATCCTCCTAGTGAGATTCATAAAGATCGGAATCAAATATACAACGTTTGGCCTCTTGATGGAGAGAGTACAACTCAAGCTTGGGGGAGATTGAAGTTACTACTACTCAAATGTCCCATTCATGAGCTACCCAACAATATTATTATCAATAACTTTTATGCAAGGCTCCCTCTACATGATAAAGATTTATTGGATGCTTCTTGTACTGGATCATTCACTCGCATGGAAGAAGAATCTAAATGGGATCTTCTGGACCGTATTCAAGACAATGCTGAAGCTTGGGAGAATGACAAAGGTAGAAAGTCAGGTATAAATTATGATTATGAATGCATTGAATCTTTTATGGGAACTGATGACTTTCAAAATATTAGTAATGCTTATGGTCTAGACTCTCAAGATATTGCTTCTTATTTTAAGGCTTTTGCTTCCTATATTGAAGTGCCTAAAAAGAAGTGGGATAAGTATCATGAACCTTACAAAGATATTGTTGACTATGCTCCTATTGGAAGTGCTGAGTATAGCATTATTGACCCCATCTTACCCGAACCTTATATCGAGAAGATTCCCTTCCCCGAAAAGGTAAAGGACCATCCTATGGTAACTAATGTAATCACCAAAAGTGAAAAGAGAACTGTAAAACCTGATGAACAAATAAACATTGAACCTGTGGTAGCAATTGTGAAAGACCTTGTCACTAAAAGCGTAGAAGATGGGCACATAGTCTTTTGTGAGGATGCTTCTAATATTGTTTCACATCCCAATAGAACTAAAAAGGCTAGTGTTCCTGTGCTTTCTGTTAGAATTGGTGATCATTGCTATTATGGTTTATGTGATATTGGTGCAAGTTCTAGTGCTATTCCTTATGAGCTTTACAGAGAAATTATGCATGAAATCAGTCCTTGCGAGTTGGAAGAGATTGATGTGGTTATTTACCTTGCTAATAGAGAGACCATCTCTCCAATTGGTATTGTACGAGACGTGGAAGTTCTTTGTGGTAAGATTAAGTACCCTGCTGATTTTCTAGTACTTGGTTCGGCTGCTAGTAAAACCTACCCTATCATTTTTGGTATACCTTTCTTGAGTACTTGTGGAGCTATTATTGATTGCAAGAGGGAGAAAATCTTGACTAAGTTTGATGGGGAATCTTATGAGTTTAATTTTTTGAAATTTGCTAAAGAACCTTGCGAAGAGGAAACCCATAATGAGGATTTTAGGGTTGAACAACTTGCTTCTATTTCTCTTGCTCCTAACAATGCTTTGTAGCAATTTATGGAAGATCATGAAAGTGAAATCTTCACGGAAGAAAGGAATGAGATTGACAGGATTCTCCGTGATCAACCTATGATGCTTAAGCACGACTTGCCTGTAGAAGACTTGGGTACCACGATGCCACCTAAAAAGGATCTGGTTTTCGATCTAAAACCTCTCCCTGATGATCTTAAATATGCTTATATTGATGATAAAAAGATATATCATGTTATTGTTAGCGTTAAACTTTCAGGGAAGGAAGAAGAAAGGTTATTGGAAGTTTTGAGGAAACATCGAGGAGCTATGGGCTATACTCTAGATGATTTAAAAGGGATTTCACCTACTATATGTCAGCATTCTATCAACATAGAACCAGATGCGAAGCCAGTAGTGGAGCACCAACGACGTTTAAATCCTAGGATGAAGGAAGTGGTAAGGAATGAGGTATTGAAACTCCTTGATGCTGGTATTATTTACCCTATTGCTGATAGTGAATGGGTTACTCCTGTTCATTGTGTTCCTAAAAAGGGAGGTATTACCGTTGTCCCTAATGATAATGATGAGCTTATTCCTCAAAGAATAGTGGTAGGCTATAGGATGTGCATCGATTTTAGGAAAGTCAATAAAGTTACTAAGAAAGATCACTACCCGCTTCCTTTTATTGATCAAATGTTGGAAAGGTTATCTAAAAAGACCCATTTTTGTTTTCTTGATGGTTATTCTGGTTTCTCTCAAATTGCTGTTAAACAACAAGATCAAGAAAAAAACTACTTTTACTTGCCCTTATGGAACTTATGCTTATAGACGTATGCCTTTTGGTTTATGTAATGCTCCTGCTACTTTCCAAAGGTGCATGTCTGCTATCTTTCATGGTTTTTGTGAGGAAATTGTAGAAGTGTTCATGGATGACTTTTCTGTCTATGGAACTTCTTTTGATAATTGTCTGCACAACCTTGATAAAGTTTTGCAGAGATGTGAAGAAACTAATCTTGTTCTTAATTGGGAGAAATGCCACTTCATGGTTAATGAAGGGATTGTTCTTGGGCATAAAGTTTCTGAAAGAGGCATAGAAGTTTATAGAGCTAAGGTTGAGGCAATTGAGAAGATTCCATGTCCAAGGGACATCAAAGGTATTCGTAGTATCCTTGGTCATGCTGGTTTCTATAGGAGGTTTATTAAAGACTTCTCTAGGATATCAAAACCTCTCACTAATCTTCTTCAAAAAGATGTACCCTTCGTTTTTTATGATGATTGTAGGGAAGCTTTTGAAACTCTTAAGAAGGCTTTAACTACGCCTATTGTTCAACCACCCGATTGTAGTTTACCCTTTGAAATAATGTGTGATGCTAGTGATTTTGCTGTAGGGGCTGTCCTTGGGCAACGTATTGATAAAAAGTTAAACGTTATCCATTATGCTAGTAAAACTCTAGACGCTGCTCAAAGGAATTATGCCACTACTGAAAAGGAATTTCTAGCTGTTGTTTTTGCCTGTGATAAGTTTAGGCCCTATATTTTGGACTCAAAAGTAACCATTCATACTGATTATGCTGCTATTAAATATCTTATGACAAAGAAGGACGCTAAGCCTAGGCTTATTAGATGGGTACTGCTTTTACAAGAGTTTGATCTACATATAGTAGATAGGAAGGGTGCTGAAAACCACATGGTGATAATTTATCTCGTTTGGAAAACATCTCTTTTGACCCTATGCCTGTTAATGATAGTTTCCCAAATGAACAGTTAGCTGCAGTAGGGGTGAGCTCGCGAGGAAGCCCTTGGTATGCTGATTATGCTAACTTTATTGTCTCGAAGTATTTGCCTCCAACTTTTACAGCTCACCAAAGAAGAAAGTTCTTCTATGATTTGAGGCATTATTTTTGGGATGACCCACACTTATACAAAGAAGGAGTGGATGGTATTATGCGAAGATGTGTTCCAGAATATGAACAAAAGGAGATATTGCGTAAATGTCATGGTAGTGCCTATGGAGGATATCATGCAGGAGATAGAACTGCACAAAAGGTACTACAATCAGGTTTCTACTGGCCTACCCTTTTTAAAGATGCAAGAAAATTTGTTTTATCTTGTGATGAATGTCAGCGTGTTGGTAATACTTCTAGACGCAATGAAATGCCTATGAACTACTCTCTAGTTATTGAACCTTTTTATTATTGGGGATTTGACTTTATGGGTCCTTTCCCTCCTTCGAAAGGCTACACTCATATTCTTGTTGCCGTTGATTATGTTACTAAGTGGGTAGAAGCCATTCCTACAAAGAGTCTTGTGAGACTTCTCTAAAAATGCTTAAGGATATTATCTTTCCTAGGTTTGGGGTGCCTAGGTATCTCATGACTGATGGGGGTTCTCATTTCATTCATGGTGGTTTTAGGAAGACCCTTGCTAAATATGATGTTAATCATAGAATTGCTTCAGCTTAGCACCCCCAAACTAGCGGGCAAGTAGAGTTATCAAATAGAGAAATTAAATATATCTTGTAAAAGACTGTTAATAGGTCTAGAAAAAACTGGGCTAAGAAGTTGAATGATGCTTTATGGGCTTATAGAACTGCTTACAAAAATCCTATGGGAATGTCTCCTTATAAAATGGTTTATGGGAAAGCTTACCACCTACCCTTAGAATTAGAACACAAAGCTTCTTCAAGCGTTGAAAGAACTAAATAGAGATTGTAAGCTCGCTGGTGAGAAAAGATTATTTGACTTAAGTTCTTTAGATGAATGGAGGAGTGAAGCCTATGAGAATGCTAGGCTCTTTAAGGAAAAAGTGAAAAGATGGCATGACAAGCAAATACTTAAGAGAGAATTTCATGTTGGTTAGAAAGTTCTATTGTATAGGTCTCGTCTCAGATTTTTTGCAGGTAAGCTACTATCAAAATGGGAAGGACCTTTCATCATTGAAGAAGTATACCGTTCATGAGCAATAAAAATTTCTTCTCTAAAATATAATACTACACAAGTAGTGAATGGACAGCGACTCAAACACTATATTGCTGGAGATTCTTACAATGAAGATGTTGATGCCTTTCAAGTTATAACTCCGGAAAAATTCATCGAGGACCAAATTCAGAGACCTGCAGAGTCTGTTTTCAAATAGGTAACAGTTCTGGTAAGAAAAGTTCCACGAAAATACAATACAACTATATTTTTGCAGTTTTCAGTCGATAAGGAAAGTTACGAAGCGAAAAAAGGGACGGAACCGGAGCCGGGGTAGCCCACACCACCCTGTGGCACGTGCCCACCCCTGGCGCGCCACTAGGTGGTGAGGCCACCCCAGACTCCGCCTCCGACCCGTTTTCAGCCAGTACCTTCCTTTTGATACGAAACTTCATAATATATAACCCCCCGAATCCCCCGAGGTCCGTATATCATGTTTTTGACGTGTTTTTGTTTCGATCTGTTTCTGCCGGGTAAAATCTCAGATTTGTAGCCTCAATGTCTTCCACTGGATCAGTTAAGGGAGATTCCTTGGAAGATATCATCAACCCATACATGAGAGAATTGAAGATTCATCCCAAGGAGTTATTGCTCGAAGGTGGGGAGGTTCGGATTAAAGAGGTTCAAGGCCCAAAAGGTGAAGGAAGTCTGGAGGACAGGATGGAAGGATTGGAACAAGAAGTCTTTAGGTACAAGAAGATGGCGGAGCGCGAAGTGGGTATCATCCATAAGATTTGTTCCGAACTCATCACCGAGCACCAAAAGGAGACTGCCGAACTCAAAGACGAAGTCCTCTCACTCTGCCAAACAACCAACGAACTACAAGCACAGTTCTATGACGTTCAAAATCAAAACTATGAGTATGAGGCTAGATTTAAACTTGTGGCATCCCGCAAAACCACTACTAGAAAATCGCGTTGTTTTTGGTGCATTGCATCATCATGACCGCATGCTCATGTCATCATGCCACATTGCATTTGAGCATCGTCATCATCTTGCATTTGCTTGCATAAAACTAATTTCGGAAAAACCTATTTTGTGTTTTCTAAAACGCCCCGTCTTCGTTCAAACGCAAAACCCGGGTCTCCGGATTATTTTATTTTGTTTGTTATCGGTTTGCAAAAGCCCAGTTTGAAATAAATAAAATATTTAATTATTTTTAGTGGGCGTCGCAGGCCAATTCCCGGTCGACCACCCCGTATAAAATCGGTCCACCTAAACCAGCCCTCTAAATCCTATCCCACCCAGACCTAACCTACCCACCAACCGCAGTGCCACCTCACCCTCTCCTCAATTCCTACCCACCGCCACCTCAGCACTCCACCCCCTTTTTCGCCTCTCCTTTTCTCACCCCAGCCCTTTCCTACCCTTTTCTCTCTCTCTCGCCACCTGGTCCCACCTCACCCAGCCCACGCCCACACACAGCCCCACACCACACACACGAACCACCCCACCCCACGCCTCCTCCTGGCCCCACCCCTGCCCTCTCTCTCCCAAGGTCCCCTTCCTTCTCTCCTCCTCTCTCTCTCTCCCCGTGAGCCCGCCTCTGGTCCGCTCGCCTTGGGGACCCCTGGCTGGGCTCGCCCCGCTCGGCTGCTGGAGGCCCGACCTGTCTATCAGGCTGAAGCCGCCAGCGTGCTCCGGCCACCTCCGCTCAGCCCGTCCTCCCCAGGCCCGCCGGGTCAACCCGCCTCGCCTCGCCTCCTCGCCTCCTCGGCCCGCCTCGCCCGCCATGAGCCCTCCGGCCTCAGCTGGCCGCCTCCTCCCGAAGCTCCCCTCCTCGCTGCCGGCCACGAGCCAAGCGCCGTCCCCGTCGGCTCCGCCCAACCACCGCGCCGCTGGTCCTCGCCTCGGGGCCACCTCGACCTGGCAGTACTGCCCCACCCTCCGGCCGTCGCAAGATCCGCCGTCCATGGGCCAGTCCGATCGCCGGCGAGCCTCGCCCCCTGGCGCCCTCGTGCCCTCTGATGGCCAGTTTTTGTGAAGCACGGCTTCAGTCGGTGCTACCTAGGTGTGCACGCGTGGTTCCATTTGTTCCTTGCGGCGTGCAAGTCCATGTGCTACTATTTTTGGTGCCATGTTGGGCTTGTATGTGTCGGTCAGATCCTCTTCATCCAGGGGGCTCTGCGTCTTCCAAGATCTACCGAGGCCGAGACCCCAAACCCGAAGGTCGATCCTCGTCTTGGACCAGCAAGTTCTCCTTCACGGACGACAAGTACTCTGCAAGGGAACGCCAAAAACGTCCACGTGGAATCCGAAGGCCACTTCAAGACCGCCACATGGAAAACCCAAAGAACCCAAAGACGGTGATGTCCACCCCCAAGATCTTCTTCTCGGACCCTGGACCCCGAGACCCGACCCCGAACCCCCCGGAACCAAGATCGTCGAGAACCCTAATGTGTGACCCTTTTTCTCGAACCCTATTTTATAAATGATATTACCTGTCGCATATTAATCATTCATCTCGCATGCATATTCATGTTGTTTGGGGGCCTTATGCCGATTCACCTCATAATTGAATATGGGGCCCATATGCGGGCAAATCGAGTCTCATATTGGCTCCATTTAAAATTGTGTAGCAAACCGGTGCTATCTTTTGCCTTAATAATGCAACATTTAAATTGCGGGGTTCTAAATAACATGAACCATATAATTAATTGTCGGGACCCCGGTTCCGCTTAATCTGACCTAATTGCATCGCACTTTTGCCATGTCATGCATCATACATGCATCATGCCCGATCTTCTGCCGTAATCTTAAATATTGCATCCGGTGTTTATTCTAGTGTTTTGCTTCTTCGCGGATAAGGCCGTTGAGTTGATGTGAGCTTCGCCCCGATCTTCGGATGAACCTTCGACCCTGTTTTCAGGCGAGCATCTCCCCCTTTCTACCTATCTTACTTTTCTAGTATTTATTCCCGTCTGTTGATCTTTTGCTATCTGTGTTGCGATGCTCTAGTTTCGTACCCGTGATATCCCTAGAAGCCACATATTGCCTTGGACACATCCTATTACCTGTTGTTTGGTAGATAGTTGGACTTATGGCGTCAGAGTCGCTTGCTCAAGTGTTGTTGAGTGTCGTAAGTACCACAATTTGTTGGAGAAGTGCCATGTTCAATGTTGGAGATGATCATGGCTTTACTTTTCGTTCACGTAATTACTGTTTAACAACTAAAATTGAAGTAAAGGCGAGGCATCGGTGGGTGATAGATAACATTTGGTTTCCGATCACCACTTGTGTCCGTGGGACCCGAGTTCTTGACACCTGTTCCGAGATCGAGCGCGCTAACCACAGGTGGGGAGATATGGGCCCCCCATTGATTATTACCTGATTTCAAAGTATTGTACTGGGGGCCACAAACTAGTTTGAGGTTTTATTTACTATCCTGTACTTATGCCATGCTTTACTGCTTTATTTAAATTGTGCGATGGATAGCACACTGTACTGTTTAGGAAGCGGAGTGTTTTCGCGGTATCGACAGTCCCAGTTTTGGGATTTGCTGTCGTTTACAGCCACTGGCGCAAACCCTGAGTCCGTCTCGGAGACCGGCCGACTGCTATGGTAGACTTAGTGGGTGGCCTCTGCTTGCTTTGGGTCTGGGAACGTCATGACTTAGGCCCGCCGACATACCGATGGGTGTATGTTAACCGATCCGCAAAAGGGTCAAGTGCTTGTGGATACTTTGGTGCACCCTGCAGGTTAAATCTTTCGAAGCCGTGTCCGCGGTTATGGACGACTTGGAGCACAGTGCTTGATCATAGACAACTATAACTAAAGTTTATTGTTATAAATTGACTTGTATCCGATATGACTAGTAATCAGCTTCACTGCAACGGAATGGCTAAATAAAAGTACCAACAACTGCTGGGTTTGGGATATCTCATGCTTATTATATCTGACTAGTAAGTGTCGCAACTACAACGGAATGGTTAACTAAAATTGCTTCGCTTATTATATCAGGATGACTATCTATACCTGACTAGTAATTGCTGCAACGATAACTGAATAAATAAAACTGCCAACTGTGTGAGTTCCTCGGTTGACTTTCTCGGTTGGTATCGAGGGGGAATACCAGGAGGGGTTTGTTTGGTGTTAGGATCAGGTTGGGTCCGAATAGGTCTTTCTTATCCCTCTCTGATAGCCGACAGTTTTATCGAGTCTCTATAGGTTGTTTAGTGCATCTTGCTACGCTTGATCCACCATACCTATGTAGGCGAGGACCGCAATTCTAGCCTCGCCGTGTCGCCTCGATCTTGACCGCTCCTCTTTTTCCTTTGCCCTTTGTCGGCACCCCTTTGTTTAAGCAGGTTTTGAGATCGACGTCATTAGCAGGGTTACCCTTCCGGCTTGGCCTGGGCAGGGTTATGGACGCCATTGGTTATTCTTCAGGGCTCTTAGCCCCATTTGCATCTTGTCCGTAGTCGGACGCTCTATCATTTTCAAGGTGATTTGGATCTTTGTATATTTTATCTGTATTCTTGACTCATTGAGTCGCTGTTGTATATATATCTGTTCTGTGGGTCCCATCGAGGACTGTTGTGTAATGTTATTACTTCGTATTCCACCCGCACGCAAGTGCCTGGTGGGCACCTTTGAATAGTTTCTATGCGGGTTTGGCGGGTTTCGCTAAAACTTGCATAGGGCCGATTCTGAGGGTGTTACAAAACTCATAAGTGCTGCTGCAAGTTTCAGGATGTTGGAAACCACGATGTCCTTTGTTGATGGGAAGCCTTTACCTTGGAAGACAGACGAAGATGAGAGGATACCACCACCACCAAAGGAGTAATTCATCATCAGGTTTGGCATCCCCTTGGTTTGTTCCAAGCTTGGGGGAGTGCCGCGGTATCATATCACTATCTTCTATCTTTTTACCTTATTAGTAGAGTCATATCATGAATAGAGGAATTATTATGTAGTATGGTTTGCATTATGGAAGTGTCCCCTCTCTGTTAGATATGTATCCCTTGGTGTGAGTTGCCGTTATGGAATATTAATGAGAAGTTCTATCATCTACTCTTTTGCATAGCTTATATTAGTTTTCAATTCGTGGTTATATGATTGATCTTGTTGTCAGTATTGGTATCACTCTGGGATCATTGAGTTAATTTAGTTGGTTTTGGAAAACCTGGCTCGGTCAGTAGCAACACTATTTTTGAGAGTTGAATGAAAAAGATAAAAGTACTCTAAAGAAAAATTATTCCATCGTCTTTCTTTCTTGATTTGCTCATAAGTCTAGTATTCTCTAGTTAAGATCGTTTGTGCTTCCAAGGAAAATTGCATGTTTGTCTTTATCACTTGTATGTTTGTTTGTTTCCTTCAACTCTTATACTTGCTACCCAGCCTTGCTAGCCAAAAACCTGTACTGAGAGGGTATTCTTCTCGTGCATCCACCTCCTTTAAACCAAAACCTTTGCCATTTGTGTCCACCATACCTACCTAGTAGCATTATTTCTATTCCAAGTAAATTCTTGTTTTATCTACCTCCCAAATTAAACTTGTTATGTGAAAATTAGTGATTAAAGCTCTCACGAACTTGATGGCACACTTTACCTTCTTGCATTTAATAAACTTGAACCATTGGGTCCTTCTTTGTTGCGTATATGCTTGCGCTTTATGAGTTGAAGTTAGCAGAACCATGTGTCATGGGGACCGCTTTCAACACTTCATTTGATACTTTGTACCTAGTTGATATCATGTTCTTTTGCTTATGGATCCCGGCGGTGTGAAATAAAAGTGGAACTTGTAAGATCATGGAGTTTATATGTGTGTTAGAAACTCTGGCGCTAACCTAAGCCATGCCTAATCATGGTGGAAACTTGCAGCATAACTATAGTGAGCATTCTATGAAGCATCCTCAATAAAACCTATGCAAATAGAAAATAAAAGATCATTGAGATGCTCACATCGCTTGCCTTGTCATTTTGATTATGGGATAGCTCCTGTGTCATGTGCAAGGGGTACCCCGTTGGCGGTTCTTAATGATACACATGTATTTACAATGACAAGAGCTTGCTCGTGACTGAAGTTGAGTAGCATGAGGTTCGGTACTCATAAGTAAGGGGTATGGGACTTCAATTTATAACTTGTCAAGCATATCCTCTTAGTTGTGTCACTTTAACCTTAATCACCAAAAGATGCCTATGATCGGGGCAATGAGAGATGAAAGCTAGTAAGTATCATAATTTTTGGGAGCTCTTTATGAGACTTGAAATCCCTGCTTCCCTCTACGAAGGGCCTTTCTTTTACTTTGTAGTTGAGTCAGTAAACCTACTCCCTTCTATCCCAGCAAGTATTTTGAGTTGTTGTTTTTCATTCATTCATATGATGATTTATTCACTCATGTTTCTTATGTTCCTTGTTTTACACATTGCTCTTATCTTGATGTTTACTACTTTGAAAGCTATCATTGAAAAACCAGTTATTTGTGAACTCCAGCAAATTATCAACTATTCTTCGACTAAGAGCTAAGTTTGCCATTACCAATTATGATTCACTTTATGTATCTTTATTGTGTTTCCTTTACTTATTACAAGTTGAGTTATATAATAGTGAGTTGTCTTCTATTATGATCTATGTATTTGATGAATGTGATGCTTCTTGTCCGTATTCTTTTATCGACTCTTCACTCCATAAACCTGAGGCCATGTTTATTGAGCTCAGTTTCACTTGGGGACAAGCGAAGTCTAAGCTTGGGGGGAGTTGATACGTCCATTTTGCATCACTATTCTATGTCTTAATTCACTATAATTCATTGATATATTTCATATTGAGAGGTGATACTTATGTTATTTCATCTATTTTTGCATGGTTGATGACTTCTGGAGCATGGACTGCTGCAGTCAGGATTCTGATGGAAAATGTGCTGTTTGGAGGCAAAATTCATGAAGATTAGAAAATCCCGGAAGATATACGGAAAATCCTATTTTTCCAGAAGACTAAGGATGCTAGAAGACGGAGTGGAGATGGGCCACAAGGGCCCCACACCACCCCATGGCGCGGGCAGCCCTAGGCCACGCCAGGTGGTGGTGTGGCCACCCTGGCCCACTCCAGCCTCTCTCCTCTGGCGTATATCATCCTCCCGAAACCCTAAGACTCAGGGGAGCGACCACAGAAAGATTCCGCCGCCTCTGTGGGGCGGAAAACACCGAGAGAGAAAGATCTCTCTGGCAGATAGATTTCTACCGGGGGAATTCCTTCCCAGAGAGGGGAGATCGTCTCCATCAACACCACCATCAAGCTGGACTTCATCGGGATCATCATCATCATCATCATCACCACCATCATCACCATCATCACCTTCATCACCATCTCCATATTGCTGTAACAATTGCGTTGAATCTTGCATAGTTCATAGGGGAAACTTTCCCGGTGTTGATTACTCTTTGTAGTTGATGCTATTGAGTGAACCATTGAATTATTGTTTATGTTCAGATTGTTATACATCATTATTCCATCTCTGATCATGATCCATATGATGTCTTGTGAGTAGTTCGTTTTGTTCTTGAGGACATGGGAGAAGTCTTGTTGTTAGTAGTGGAGTTGTGTTGAGAAAGATTCAATAGATTGTTATTTAAGTTGTGGTGTACTTCTTCTAGTGGTGTCATGTGAACATCGACTACATGACACTTCACCTATATGGGCCTAGGGGAATGCATTATGTATTTGGCTACTAATCGTAGGGGTTGCCGGAGTGACAGAAACCTGAACCCCGGTTAGGAAACCATTGTACAAGGGACGTAAGGGTCTTAGAGTTTAAAGCTGTGGTTAGGTTTCTACCTTAATTACTTTCTTGTACTTATGGATGTTTGCAAGGGGTTTAATCACAAGTATGTATTAGTCTTGGATGGGGCGGTAAATTAGCACAGGTTCACCCACAGAACACTTAGCAAGCTAAAGAAGTTTAATCAACTATATGAAGCGAAAGCACTTGACAGTCTTCCCATGTGTCCTCGAGAACGTTTGGTCATCTTAAGTAATACAACCGGCTTGTCCTTTGCTGCATAAAGGATTGGGCCACTTGCTGCATTTATTTCTACTGTCTTTTATTTACTCGTACTTTGTTTGCTTGCTTATCAAAAACCCCTAAAAATCCATTTGCTAAGTATTTGCAGAGAATTCCTGATCCATACCACTAGCCAGCACCTTCTGCTCCTTGTTGGGTTCGACACTCTTACTTATCGAAAATACTGCGATACACCCCCTATACATGTGGGTCATCAGGTGCCCATACACCCCACATGTGGTTAGCACGCTCGGTCTCAGAACATGTGTGAAGAACTCGAGTCCTAAGTGGACATAAGTGGGTGGGATAAGATCCAGATCTCAACTACTACCCACAGGTGCCTCTTTATTAATTATGTCTACTTTCAACATTTAATTATTAAGCTATAAGTAGAACCATGAATATCTCCAACATTAAGCATGTGCCACCTCCCAACAACGGTGGAACTCAACAACGCAAAGTAACACCCGAGCAAGCAACTATCACATGCAAGGCCAACTGTCTACCAAACAACAGGCTATAGGAGGTGTCCAAGGAAATATAGAGGGTACAAGGAATATAAATGGTGCAGAAACTAAAGCACCGCAACATAGATAGCAATAGGTCAACAGGAGAAAGTAAAGACTGTAAATGCAAAATAGGTAGAAAGGGGGAGAATGCTCGCCTAGAAATCACTTCCGAAGATACATTATCCGAAGGACTTGTCGAGACTCGTATCAAGTCAACGGCCTAATCTGTAAAGAAGAAATACACTAAAAGAAACACTAGATTCAGTATTTAATACCACGGCAAAAGATATGGCATGATTATGATATGATGCATGACATGTCAAAGATGTAATGCAACTAGGCAATATTAATCGGAATCGGGGTCCTGACAATTTATTAAGAGGTTCATGTTGTTTAGGTACCCTGCAATTTAAATGTTGGTTTAATAAGGCAAAATATGGTATTGGTTTTCTACACAAATTTAAATGGAGTCTATATAAGACAAGAATAGCCCGCATATAGTCTCCATATTTAATTTAGGTGAATCGGCTAAATGCCCCCAAAAAACAATATATCATGTATGCAAGCATAAACAAATTAATATGCAACAAGTTGTATATGGAAATTTAGAAAATAGGGGCTAGAATAAGGGTCACACATTAGGGTCCAAGATATTGGTTTGGAGGGGTTCGGGTTTGGGGACGACACCGAGGTGTCGGATCTGTGAAGATCTTGAGGTTCCGGTGTCATCGGATCCGTGAAGTAGATCTTGGTGTTCCGTGGGGTTCGGGTTCTGTGTAGGCGATCTTGGATTGTAGAAATCCTCGGTTCCATATCGGTGAGGTTCCAGCTTCGATGGTCGGTGGCACTTGGCTCTATGCCATTGGTCTTTGGATGATCTTGTCGATGACATTGGCGCCCTTGTCCAACATCTAATTCTCGTCCACCGGATGGTCATGATTCGCGGCAACACATCAACACCATCTCATCATACCAATGTATCACCACAACATTGCATCATCCTTGTGACCACAAAACCAACAATACCACACTTTCCCTTCATTTCCGGTGGCACAATACCAGGAAAACAAAACCATAGAGCACATGTTGGCGATGGGCACGTGAGGCTTGGCCAATGGCGCAGAACACGGTGCCTCAGAGGCGGCGAGGCTGGCGTATGTTGTGTCATGCGCAGGGATGCAGGGCTCGGGAAGCATAGCCTACCTACTGGACGACAAGAGTGGAGCCGCGGGGCCGCACATAACAACAAAGGGCGAGGGATAGGGCGGCCAGATACGGCGCTGTGCAGGGTGCGGGCGACAAGGAGGCCGTCCGCGGGGAGGCGGACACTTGTGGCGGCACAGAGGCGAGCAGACAGTGGCGGCGTGCTCATAGAGAGACGAACCCGAGGAGGGAGGCGATCGCCTCGCTGCAGAGGCGGAAGAGATCAACGCTAGGGGCCGTGATGTCTACACACTTCTATTCTTGTAGATAGTTGTTGGGCCTCCAAGTGCAAAGGTTTGTAGAACAACAGCAATTTTTCCCTTAAGTGGATTACCCAAGGTTTATCGAACTTAGGGAGGAAGTGGCCAAAGGTATCCCTCTCAGGCAACCCTGCAATCAAGGTACAAGAAGTCTCTTGTGTCCCGAACACACCCAATACACTTGTCAAGTGTATAGGTGCACTAGTTCGGCGAAGAGATAGTGAAATACAAGTGGTATGGATATAAGACAACGGTGCTAGAAAATAGCTTTGATGGCGTGTGGTTGACATGGGATGAGACTAAAGGCAATCTAAAATAAAGATGGAAGCAAGCAAACATGTAACAGATTTAATTACAAATGGTGTTTCAATGCTTAGAAACAAGTCCTAGGGATCATACTTTCGCTAGTGAACACTCTCATATAAATATCTTCTCTTTATGATACTACTCTGAACTACTCTCCGGTTGGACACTCTAATCCATGGTAGGGCTATAATAGCACACCTCAAAGTTCGCTTTCCCCATCTAGGTAACCCCACACTGTCAACTTGAGCGCTAGATGGTTTCAACAAACACCACAATTTCATAGAGACATCCAACTCCAAATATAACTTATAACAAGTATTTGTAATCTCTAGCCTAAGTGCCACCATGGTGTTCACGCTGTCACTTTCACACACATGGGGAGAGCAGAGATCTATTAAAGCACTTGAGTAGCAAAGTAGATCTACTTTATTATAAAGTTCATGATCACAATATGATCATGCATAGAGAGAGAGAGATGAACACATAGCCTCGAGAGAGAACTACTCCCTCCTCATCATGGGAATCAGCAATGGTGATGGATATGGTGGTGGAGATCGATGAAGATGACTCTGAAGATGGTGAAGAGGCGGCGGCAACAGCGGCGGTGGCGGCGCGGAGGACTCCTTCCCCGCCGCCGGTATCACAGGGGAGCACCGCCCCTTAGCACCCTTCCTTCATGGCTTCTTGGGAGCCCTTCCCCATGGAGATGGGATCCATGGGGAGGAAAAACATGGCTTTGGTGGCTGCAAATTCGTGGGTGGAGGTGTCTCCCATGAATTATGTTTCCTCCCTTTATATAACTTCTCGTATTACCACTTTGTAGTTGAAGAGTTTTCCGTTTGACGCCGTCTTCGACCCGAAAAGTGACCATCTTGAAAAAGAGTTCTGAGACAGATTTCTGGAAAATCCCAATTTGACTCCAACAAGGTTTCCACTTGTATTCCTGGTAATTCCTACACATCAAAGTGTAAAACAAGAACATTGTGCATTTTTGCAACTATTAGTAGGCTAGTCCAAATAAATGATAAACTTTATATAAAAAGGAGTATCAAAAGCATATTATTAGCATAAAACCATCAAAAATTATAGATATGTTATGGACGTATCAGGCCGGCAGGAGGAGGTCAGGCGCCTAAGAGGTGAAGGGAATATGCCCAAGAGGCAATAATAAAGTGGTTATTATCTTATTCCTTGTTTATGATAAATGTTTATTTTGCATGCTATAATTATATTAATTTGGAAACGTTAATACATGTGTGTTTAATAAACAAAAAGGAAAGTTCCTAGTTATGCCTCTCTTATAAACTAGCTTGTTAATTAACAAGATGATCAAGGTTTCCTCATCATGGACATTGGATGTTGTTAATAATGAGGTCACAACATTAGTGGAACGATGTGATGAACATTCATCTGAAGTATAGCATTACAATCAAAGTCATTGTGTTTATATTGCTATAACATCATATGAAGTAATCCTAGTCCTTAGACCATGAGATCATGTCAATCACTAACACTGGAAGAGTATCTTGATAACATCAAACGTCACACCGTGAAAGGGTGATTATAAAGGTGGGTTCAGTGTTACGAAAGTGTTATGTAGAGGCTCATGGATCAAGAGTGGGATTTGTCCATCCTGATGACGGATAGATATACTCTAGGCCCTCTCGGTGATATCACATTAAGAATAGCTTACAAGAAAGTGATGTGATCACTAGAATGTTATATCACGGGAACGAGAAAAGAGTGCATGTCGGTAACAAGATTAAACTAGGTATTTGGATGCCGATGATCGATTCTCGTACATGTAATATATCGCGATACAAAGGGATTTAGTTACGACGTTAAAGGTTCACACGATCACAAGACTCACGGTTGAATATGTGGGAGCCAGTACGGATCTCTAGGTCCCATTGTTGATTATTGATCAGAGAGGGGTCTCGATCATGTCTGCATTATTCACGAACCGTAGGGTGACACACTTAAGGGATACCGACACCATTTCGAGCAAATATGTTTTAGATAAAGATTTAATAAAGCGATAGAATTATTTCGATGGAAATCAGAATTGTTTCGGGTGAAATTGCAGAAACTGGTTCTGCATGTGATATTGAAATATTGCAGGGGGTTTTATGTGAATGTTTGCTAATTAAAGTAATTAACAAAATTCTGAATAAAATTAATAAAAGAGTTTTATTAAACGAGAGAGCATTAAATTTGGAGAAATTTAATGCATTTAAAGTGGAGACTTTAATAGAGAATGTGAAGGGGCATATTTATGTGGATGGGGTACCCTCCCCTCCTCGTATAAAAGGCCCCCCTCTCACACCTTCACACTCACACCTCCTCGTGAAGGATCTCTCCCCCCACTAGTATTTTCCCCCATGGTCTCGGATTAGCGAGATACATGTTCCCGGTGGCTTTATCTGGAAAGGAGTTGCTGCTTCCGCTGATTAGCTGGAGCGGGGGACGGAGGCTGTCGGGGTACCGGACATGTGTGCGATCACGGATGCACCGCTGCTTTGAGGTGATATACTTGGTGGTGCTGGACTTGCTGGACCTGGATCTGATGGACGTGCTAGAGATGGACCTACTAGGCCTGCTGGACTTCATCACGATCTTGAGATCGGCAAGTGTACGACTACATCATCCATGAGTTCCATCTCGTTAACAAAGCTTTATTTTGTTCGAGGGATGTTCTCTATGGATGTATATCCACCCGTTGCTTGTATCTAATAAATAGATCTTGGCGTATAATAGTTCCCATCGTAGGAATTTTTTGTTTTCTATGCTATGAAGCCTTCAGTGGTATCAGAGCCGGATCTATGCGTAGGTTCTTTGCACGGGTAGTACACATATGTTTATATGTGGGCGATGATGATCATGTTATTGCTTATTTCATCTATTTTGGATATTGGTGGCATAGTGGGATGAAGCGGCCCGGACCAACTTTACATGTCATCGCACATGATACTGGTTCCACGACTGACATGCAACTAGTTTTGCATAAGTGGCTGGTGGGTGTCTGTCTCTCCTACTATAGTCAATATCTGATTTACAACGAGTTGCTAATAACTTAGTTATCATCGTTGTGGTTCCATGTTCGTAGGTAACACCGGTTCTATCTTCGAAAGCCCTAAGCCACGTAAAAACTTGCAATTGATAAATTAGAGGCATCTAGTTTAGATCGTTGTTGGGCCTGTGTCATGATATGGAAATGTTGTAAGTTGATGTATAGTTGATACACATACAACACACCTAACATGTAAGTTCCATAGACCTTGGCCTTACACACAAAGGAATGATAGAGATCATACCACGATGCATATGATAGTGATCAAATGCATGGACCATATCATCCTGCTTTACACATATGATGTTCGCATCTTATATTGTTAGTTTGGCGCTTTTAGTAGCATTATAAGATGATCCCTCATTTAGATATCAAGATAAAAATGTGTTCTTCCTTAAGTATGCACCGTTTATGTTTCACCGCTTCAAGACATCACGTGATGATCGGGTGTACTTGAATCCACGTTCATATAACGTGTGTAAGACAGTTTTACACACGTGAGTACTAAGGTTCTTACTTGGCGAGCCTAGCATGTACAGACATGGCCTCAGAACACGGACCGAAAGGTTAAGCATGAGTCATATAGTTGATGTGATGCCCATATCGATGTTCGCCTTTGAAGCTACACCGACTCACGTGATGATCGGACTTGGTGTAGTGGATTTGGTTCATGTAATCACCAAAAAGGCACGAGGGATGTCGTTTTTGAGTGGGAGTTCATTTCTAATTTGGATTAGTCGAACCAAATTTGTCATAAAGTAAATCAAAGTGAATTTGCATAATTTGTTGTAGTCATAGGCATATCTTTACTACCTTATGCTTAGTTTTAATTGAGATAATAGAACTAAGAATTCTAGATATTTACTTTACGAACTGGTATCGTATTGTTTTGAATGTCAATTTAAAGTTTAGAAGTCCTATTGCAAACTTTCAGCAAACTCTATTTACTCCATGAAGTTTAATAAGTAGTATTAAATCAAGAGTAAGAATTCCAATGTTAGTATCTAAAGTATCATGTTTTCCTCCATGGTTATTGATATTCAAAAGTTGTTTTTAATATCGAGGTTATCTAGGAGCTAAAAGAATTGTTTCAGAAACCATCATGTGTGGAATATATTGTGATATATGAAACAATATTTTTGGTTGCAATATGATAAAGTATAATTTAGCAAAATACATGTTCTCATATTGTATGAGAATCTGTGAAGGTTGGAGATGCTAGGCGTCCTAATCTACCAAAAAGGTTTTGGGAACTGATATTATACTTACGATTCATCCTTATAGGCTATAGTAGCTTGATCATGAAGTTATCATGATAAGGATGAATAGAAGATGTAAGTAAAATGTTTACTACACTAAAAGATTACTAAAGAATGGATTTTTGAAAGAATGCCAAACATTTGATGATGGTGATCCACTTCAAAGTGCAAGTCCAAAGGTATTAGTATTTGACTATACACGCTTTGTACTATGTGTCATGTGAATGACACCACTATTGATGTTGATAGATTATTTTAAAAGGAAAAGGAATTGCTGAAAGAGAATCTATAAAATATTTGGCAGAAAAGAAAAAGTTGGAGATGTCCAGCTTAGGTATATAGAAGATATACATGTTATGGCTGTATTCCTTGCTTGTTAAACATTGATTCTTAGGTATTGGATACCGGTATTGGATACCGAATTGGTTGGTGTGAAGTGTCATAGAGAACAACACAATTCATGAACTGCAACGGCCTAAGTAACTAGCAAGAGAATAAGTGATGATGTTCATCGAAAACAAATAAAGTGTTATTGTGTTTTTCATTGTCGTCAAGCCTAGCCTTCAAGATTTGTTTTAATAATTGTTATTTTGTTCCGGTATTACGAGAACAATGGTTGTTCAAATAATTACCATATTCCATAAAGGATGGATGAACTTTTACAAGTCTAGTTGGAGAAATCACATCCATAAACATTATTGTTAAAATGTTGTAAGACAAATGATTGGAAGATCACTTATGAAGTGACATTGCTGTTTGAATTATATTGGAAAGTAAACATGAAGAAACTCCATGTTGATGGATTTTTGGATTCTTTTGATTTTGATCAATTGACGCTCGTGAAACTTTCCTCGAGATAATTGAAACTCCGTTCATAGGCCAAAGAGGAACGGATGACTAGCTTATTGGAAATTGTGCATGCTGATGTGCATAGTCCATTATGTGTAGCCATATGCGATGGATCTTTTTTGCTTCATATGCTTTCTCCAGAAATTTGAGTGAATATATCTATATACTTACTTAATAAGGAAGAAGTATGAAACATTTGAAATTTGTTCAAATACTTTCAAGATGAAGTGAAAAATCATTGTAACAAGAAAATAAAAGAGTTTATGATTTGATCATAAAGGAAGATATTTCAGTTATAGGTTTAGCAAAACACCTAAGATTTGAGGAATTGTTCCATGATTTGTGCTTCCGAATAAACCATACGAGTATGGCATATTCGAGAGATGAAACCAAACCATGTTTGACATGGTAAGATCAAAGGTGTCATTTATAAAACTACCACTATGTTTTAAGGATTAAAGCTTTAGAGACTACGGCTTTTACACTGAAAAGAGCACCATCGTGATCCGTTGAAATGACACCATATGAGTTATGGTTTGGGATAAAACCCAAATTATCTTTTCTTAAATTTTGGTATGCTATGCATAAGTAAAATGTTTACAACCAAAGTCGGATAAGCACGTCTTTGTAGGTTATCCCAAAGAATTTTTTGGGCATTCCTCCATAACACCGAGGACAAAGAGTTTTTCGCTTGTAACGTCAAGTTTCTTGAGAAGGAATTTTTCGTGAAAAGTTAAGTGGGAGGACAATAGAACTTTGATAAGGTTGTTGAACCTTAGCTATATGTGCTAAGTAGCGCCGGTGGCGGCTAAAATGCTCATGGCTCCCATGATTACAAAGGTTGTGATCTCGGATATTAGAGTTCCTATTGAACCGTGTGGGTCGGTAAGAATCAAATAGTAAGATTTGAAATAGAAGTCGTTATTGTTTTGATATGATGAATCGACAACATGCAAAGAAGCGATGATGGGCCCTGACTCCCTAAAATGATTAGAAGTCATAAAATCCGTGATAGTTTCCATACATGAGAAATCAAGTTTTGAACTTGAAAGACCCTCCGGAAAGACATGAAGCCTATCGGTCGTATTTGGATCTATAAATAGACATGGATGTTTGACATCTATGAAATAGTCGACATGTCGGAAAGGAGTTTACGACAATATTCAAGGAGTTGACTATGACAAGATTTGATCTTTCATAGCGATATTTAGTCTTGCCGGATTAATGTAGCGATCACTACATATAATTTGGTATATGGTAGTTGAATAAACAAAACAAGGTTCTTCTAATAGAATGGTTACCTAGGACGTGTACATGACACGGTCCAATGGGTTTTGTTAAATCAAAGGATGCTAAAAGGGCATGCAAACTTCAATAGTTGAAGTGAGCATAGCGGATTTGGAATCTTCACCATTATGAAAATGTTAAAGGAGTTTAATTTCATCGGAGACGATGAAGATGCTTGCATTTGCAAGAAATTAAGTGGGAGCGCTGAGACATATTTATAATACATTATGTAGAGGACATGGTATTGATTAGAAATGATGTATCTTTTACTGACACATGATAAGAATTTCATTAAAAATATACTTTGATGAAAGGCTTGGGAAAAACCGGAATATTAGGCATCAATTTCTATATGGATAGATTGAGGCACTAATATGGTTATGCCAAACATACATATATGAGATATTGAATGAGTTCAATATGGAAACGACAAGAAAGGTTCTTGCTGCATGGAAAAGGTTGAATCAAAATTCAAGTGTATTGAGATACTTGGTGAATGAAACAAGATTCAAGTGTTTTGACACTTGATGAGTGAAATCACATGAATATTTTGATCAATAAAATACACCATGATATGTACATATCCATATATGTCCTATGCACTAAATGTTATGAGCATATACCAGAATGAATCATAATATGATCATTAGACAATAGAAAATGATATTCTTATGATATTTGGAAGAACTAAGAATATGTTATGTATAGGTGACAAATAGTTGCAGATAGTTCATTGTAAAGAGTTACATTGATACTAATTTGTCACAAGATGCAAATTAAAATTTATCTCAATTTAGACTATGGGTGGCACAATGTAATGGAAAGGATGTTTCATGATGGATTTGGATGAGTTCCAAAGTTGAGACATTGCGACGGATACTACAACAAAAAGGGCTAAGTATATGACTGTTATAGTAGCAGCAAAGGAGGGCATTTGTATTAAGTAGTTTGTTATCAAACTAGGTGTGGTTCAAAGTGGGCTAATACTATGAAGATATATTGTATGACAATAATATCAACATATTTTAACCCGAACAAACTAAAGGTCTTACCAAAGGGACAAAATTATACAATGCCATCTCATTTGAGAATTAGTGATGCGTAGAGAAGTAAAGACATGCAAATACACACGGACTTGAAACTGTCAGATCCGGAGATTATTTTACCCACTAGCAATTGTGTATATGAAACACCAGAAAGCCATAGGCGTTCAATACGCAAAGTTTTTCAAACTAGATTATTGACTCTAGTGCAAGTGGGGGACTGGAGGGAATATGCCCGAGCGGCAATAATAAAGTGGTTATTATCTTATTCCTTGTTTATGATAAATTTTTATTTTGCATGCTATAATTGTATTAATTTGGAAAAGTTAATACATGTGTGTTTAATAAACAAAAAGGAAAGTTCCTAGTTATGCCTCTCTTATAAACTAGCTCGTTAATTAACATGATGAGCAAGGTTTCCTGATCATGGACATTGGATGTTGTTAATAACAAAGTCACAACATTAGTGGAATGATGTGATCAACATTCATCTGAAGTATAGTATTACAATCAAAGTCATTGTGTTTATATTGCTAGAACATCATACGAAGTAATCCTAGTCCTTAGACCATGAGATCATGTCAACCACTGACACTGGAAGAGTATCTTGATAACATCAAATGTCACACCGGTGATTATAAAGGCGGGTTCAGTGCTACGAGAGTGTTATGTAGAGGCTCATGGATCAAGAGTGGGATTTGTCTATCCCGATGACAGATAGATATACTCTGGGCCCTCTCGGTGATATCACATTGAGAATAGCTTGCAAGCAAGTGATGTGATCACTAGAATGTTATATCACGAGAATGAGAAAAGAGTGCATGTCGGTAACGAGATCAAACTAGGTATTTGGATGCCGATGATCGAATCTCGGACATGTAATATATCGCGAGACAAAGGGATTTAGTTACAACGTTAAAGGTTCACACGATCGCAAGAGTCAATGTTGAATATGTGGGAGTCAGTATGGATCTTCAGGTCCCGCTGCTGATTATTGATCGGAGAGGGGTCTCGATCATGTCTGCATTATTCGCGAACCATGGAGTGACACACTTAAGGGATACCAACACCATTTGGAGCAAATATGTTTTAGATAAAGATTTAAGAAAGCGCTGGAATTATTTCGATGGAAACCGGAATTGTTTCGGGTGAAATTGCAGAAACTGGTTCTGCATGTGATATTGAAATATTGGAGAGATTTTATGTGAATGTTTGTTAATTAAAGTAACTAACAAAATTCTGAATAAAATTAATAAAATAGTTTTATTGAGTGAGAGAGCATTAAATTTGTAGTTATTTAATGCATTTAAAGTGGAGACTTTACTAAAGAATGTGAAGGGGCATATTTATGTAGAGGGGGTTACCACCACATGAATGAGGGAGGTGAAGAGACACCCTCCATGGGCGTCAGCCATGGGAGGGGTACCCTCCCTTCCTCCTATAAAAGGCCCCCCTCTCACACCTTCACACTCACACCTCCTAGTGAAGGATCTCTCTCCCCCTCTAGTATTTTTCCCCCATGGTCTCGGATTAGCGAGATACATGTTCCCAGTGGCTTTATTTGGAAAGGAGTTGCTGCTTCCGCTGCTTTGGTGGAGCGAGGGATGGAGGTTGTCGGGGTACCGAACGTGTGTGCGATCACGGATGCACTGCTGCTTTGCGGTGCTGGACTTGGTGGTGCTGGACTTGCTGGAGCTGGATCTGATGGACGTGCTGCATCTGGACCTGCTGGACCTGCTGGACTTCATCACGATCTTGAGATCGGCAAGTGTATGACTACATCATCCACGAGTTCCATCTCGTTAACAAAGCTTTGTTGTCTTCGAGGGTTTGTTCTCTATGGATGTATATCTACCCGTTGCTTGTATCTAATAGATAGATCTTGGCGTATAATAGTTCCCATCATAGGAAATTTTTTGTTTTCTATGCTGCGAACCCTTCAAGAGGGAGCCCGGTGGAGGAGGCAGAGATAGGGCGGCGTGCACGAGTTTGGAGGGACTTGATGCAGTGGCAGCACAAGCTTGCTGGCAGTGCGGAGTTCGCGGGGCCGAGAGGGCAGGGGGAGGCCGCAGAGAAGGAGATGGGGTCTGGGACTTGGCGGGGTGGGGACGATCTCGGTCGGGAGAGAGCAAGGCGGCGACAAGTGGTGTCGCAGTGGTGTGCGAAGGAAGTGGGTGATGCGGGGCCGAGCGGGGTAGGTGGGCGGGATGACGGGTTCACGAGGTTGCATGCGGGGTGACGGACGTGGTCGGCGGGTTGGGGCCGGGTCCGTGGGACGTGGCGTCGCGTGGTGGTGGGGCCACGGTGCAATAGGTAGCGTGTCGCGTGCATTAGCGGGGCAACGTTTGTCGAGTTGTTGGGTGTGTGCGGTGTGCCGCAGGGTGGGTTGCGGGTGCGATGAGTGTGTGTGCGGGGTTGGTTCGGTCAGAGAGTAGCTAGGGTCGGTCGAGTGGGTGGTGGCTGTGTACGATTGGGTGTAGGGGTGGGGTTAGGTTAAAAGGGGATTTGGGTTTGGGGCCGATAGGGTTTAGTTGGGCTTGGGGTTGTAGGCTGGCTGGCTGGGCCTTTTGGCCTGGCCCAGCTGCCTCCCCATATTTTACAAAATATTTTTATTTATTAATTTTATTTCTTTTAAAATAAAACATTTTGCAACTAGGTTTTGGACAAACAAAATATTCCGAAGGGCCCGGGTTTTATAGTTTTAACTGGAGAAGTGGATAATGTAGAAAATAAAATAAAGTTTTAGCGAAAGTAGTTTTAGGCAAACATATGCATGATGATGTCATGATGATGCTCATCAAATGCAATGTGGCATGATGACATGAGCATGCTATCATAATGATGCATAAAATAAAAACAATAAGCAATTTTCTAGTACTGGTTTTTTCCCACGGTGCTACAAAATCCAACTTCTAACCAACTCGTATTGGTACCTCAGACCTAATCTCTTCATATATAAAGGCTAGGAGGGTCCAACGAGGAGACACGCCACAATAGACACCATAGAACACAACACCCGTAGCATACGTTATATCCAATATGCGCAACCACCGTCATCTCGGTGAAATTGTAACCTTTGGTTCCTCCATCAATCAAGAACAGAAAAGCAGGACTAGGGTTTTCCCTCCGAAGACCTGAACCCGGGTAAACCTCGTGTCCCCATGTTGTGTTTCTGTTAACCGATGAAGTCTCCATTGTACCACTTTTTCACGTCGGTGACGTTGACCCCGTGGGCACGTAGCATATATTTCTTCTCATCTTACACGAGATTGAAGTAGACGTTGATATTGATCCCACAGAGCCAAAGCAGATCCAACTTTTAGAAGCTGATGAATCGTAGATTACTAGTGATGGAACCGCCGAAACCATGACATCAGCGCACGGGTTTGCCACAGACGGTGCCAATTGACGCGGGGTTAACATGGCAATGTCCATTGTTATGGACTTGGGTTTTCGGAAAAAGTGGTACAATGGAGACTTCCGGATTGAGAGTTTCAGGATTGTGGCAGTAGTCATTTCGTCCGTTCTCATGATTCTATTGAGATTCATTTTTTCGCCCATGTTTTCATCGAGGGATAGTTCTCATACAAACAGTTTCCCGATGTTTAATCGGTTGTCCAAACTCAGTCTGAGTAGTATTCGTACGCTGGGATCATGTCGGATTAAAGAGCAGCTCAGACATTGCAAGTTCTATCAGGACCGGTCTCCGAAGATGTCACGTCACACACAGGAGGAAGAAAAGCTAGTTGGAACACACGGTCATGAAAAACAAACAAAACTCGTGGAGTGTGCCACCATCTCCTTCATGTGAAGTAAAGATCAAGCATAAGAAATGAATTAGGTAAACAAACTAAGTCCTACCTAGTCTATGTGTACGCGCATGAATTTTTCGGCATGGTGCAATAAGACACATGGATTATTCGGCCACGTGCATATGCAACATTATTGAATAATAAAAAAATGAGATGAAACAGCTAGCTATGTGCATAAATCTTCCGACAAGAATCTACATCATGGCTGATTTTGCGACCGTCACAGACTACTTTGACTCTGTCTCAACTACTTCTATCACGCGACTCACCATTGCGAAAACTCGGATGACCCGGGGGCTCCCTTGGCTCCGGCGATCCACAGCGTTCTCCGATTGCAACCACCCATTGCGACCACCCGCGATAGTCTTCAATTGTGGCTACCCACTGCAATCTTCGATTGCACGTGACTCATTGCCACGTTGACTTTGCCCACCGCATGACTCGTCGCCACGCTGACTCCGTCCGCCGCGCGACTCCGTCAACCTCTACCACGACGTCCACATCGACAACACCCGTCGCGTCAACTCCGTCCGAATGAACGGTCGTATCGACATCCGCAACCACGACCCGCTGGTTGTATCGGCTCTCGCGACCCATCGACTACACTCAAGGGCTGCGCCGACTCGTCCGCATGACCCACTGAGTCTTCGAATGCGTCGGCCCGCTGCTACCATTGGTTCCGGCAACCAGCCATGTTCTTTGACTCCGGTGACCCGTTGCGGTTTTCGGCTCTGGCGACTCGGGGTCTCCCTCCGCTTCGGCGACCCGCCATGTTCTTCGACTCCGGTGACCTGTCGTTGTCTTCGGTTGTGGTGACATGCTGCGGTTTTCGATTGCGGCAACTCACTACTACCGTCGGCTCCGACAACTCACTATATTCTTCGACTGAAGTGCCAACTCTGTATGTCGCACGACCCGCTACCGCGTAAAATTCGTTTGTGGCCGCATCAAATTCGTCTACGGCACCTTCCAATAAAGCTAAGTTTACTCTAACAAGAGTCAATTATCGTTTATTTTAATCGCACTCGAAACACTCGGGGTTTGCGCCCTCTTCGAGTAACCTAATGTGCCATCGACTCCGCGCACTCGAGCACCTCATATGCGACAACCCGAGTAGATGATTCTGCCTGATCGTTGAATCCTTAAACTCCTAGTACCTCGGCAAGGTACTGAGACTAAGGGTAGTCAGGCTAACAAAAAGGCCTAGCATACAGTGCAAAAGTTTTGACTCGATTGGCACCAGAATTTTACTTTACAAGCCAACAGGAGAATATTCTTTACAAGTATAAGTATTTCACAATTCTTATTGTTTTCTATAGCTTACAAGGACGTCGAATGCATTGAGCTATTCTATCGGGTCCTTCAACAGAGTCGACCAACGCCAATTGTATCAATAGACGCTAAGACCCGAGTCGACACTTTTCTCAGATGACCATGTCAGTTGTCAGTAGAGGCAGTGCTGGCCACGCACCTGACAGAAGCGATACTAGCTGTGCACCCAACAGAAGTGGTCGCGTCGACTCAATCCTCAGCTTCGAGTCTTTTGGCGAAACGCCACATGATTCCACTATGTTTACTCTATCTATAATGTCAACTCTTGGCTCTTTATGCGTGAGACGTTGACTCTATGCACTTCCGGGTCAGTGGCTTCTTCTCACATGATTTTCGACTGCGTCTACAAGATACTAGACTTGAGTCTCTGTCCGAGTCTACGACTTACCTAGACACTCGGGGTATACTCCAAACTAGAGCATTGGTCACGCATATACAAGATCTTCGAGTGGCACGCTCCGATTCCTCATTCGATTCAACGACTCAAACAAAGACTCGTGGGCTACTCCCATAGGGAGCGCTGGTTGCGCATTCTAAAAAGCATCGGCATTGATGGCATTCGCAAGATCATCCGAAGCTCTTCCAAATTGTTGTGTCTATGCAACCGACGACTATAAGTCTCTGCTTGAGTCTACGACTTGAACAGACACTCGGGGGCTACTCCTGTAGGGAGCGCTAGTCGTGCACCCTATAAAAAACAAAAGATCATAATACAGTCCATTGTGTCGACTGCGTCTACAATCTCGACTCGCTTACAACAATCGAACTCATTGGCGACTCCACCAACTTACATTGCAATGTAAAGTTTAGAGACAACGTCTCCTTGGCTACCCGAATCACCTCCGCGGTGGCAAGCATTCAGAGGTTGTGTCTAAGAGGCAAAGATAATACCTATAGATATATTCTGATGGCCTAACAACCGCATACGCTGTGCTCTACCAGATAAATACCATGCATGCAGGCATGATGAAAATCCTGACAGACGCGTTGGGTACATATGCATTAAAAATGGAGTTTCTCTCAGTAAGGCCTCCGCGACATGAGTCGAACTATGCCACCAATTTTCGAATTCGAGTTCGGGGACTCGAGTTTGAGTAGGTGACGTTGTTTTTTCCCTAGTGCAATTAACTGGTCCCAGCCCATCGAGCGAACCAGGCATGGTTACCAACATCCCTATGAATGGCTACAAATTTGGCTGACCTGATGAACTTTCGGGTGAAATGCTTCGCACTCGGCACAACTTTCGACTCCGACCTCCAAATGAAAGCCTCAAGACAACTAAGTCTCCACCCGAATCTACGATTCGGATGGACACTCGGGGGCTACTGACATAGGCATTCCCAATGGGCACCCAACTATAGCCTACCCGGTGTGCCTCAAAAGAAGGCCCACTGGACGACCTACCAAGGTCCATGATACCCATGACGGTTTGGCTGATATGAATCCCATATGGACACGGACTCGAAGCGCGCAAGACACGGAAAGGTCATGACTAGAGTTTGAATCCAACTTCTAACCAACTTGTATTGGTACCTAAGACCTATCATTCCCATATATAAAGGCTAGGAGGGTCCAACGAGGATACACGCCACAATATACACCATAGAACAGAACACCCATAGCATATGACAGATCCAATATGCAAAACCACCGCCATGTCAACGATATTGTAACCTTCAGTTCCTCCATCAATCAAGAATAGACAAGCAGGAGTAGGGTTTTCCCTCCGGGGGCCAGAACCTGGGTAAACCTGGTGTTCCCGTGTTGTTTGTATGTTAGCCGACGAAGTCTCCAGCACACCACTCTTCCCAAAAACCCAAGTCCATAAAAATGGGCATTGCTCTGTTAACCCCATGTCAATACCTTTTCATCCTTGACATCCACTGTGATCGAGCCTACTTTCAGAGTTCTAAACTCTATCACGAACTCATGAACTCTCACGCTATAACCCATGACAAAATCTTTGTAGATGGGAGAAATCGAGCGCAATTCCCCACCTATCGCAAAGTTGTCTATCATTAAGCAATCCACATTGTATGTGAGGAGTTCATGAAGCTCATGCATGATCGCTAAGTGATTATCCAAGAAGGTGTTTACTTCCTTATTGATTGAAACAAACTCATCCACTATCTCATATTTCATTAGCTTGCAATGCAAAGACCAACGCAGCCAGAGCTCAGTCTCCAATGAATGGAGTATGGTACATTGGACGTCAATGGATATGTCACGATGAGCATGATAATCATCATTCTCGTGCTCATCTGTGCAGTTATATGAACTATGTCCTATTGGTTCTTGTATCACATAGAGAAGTTTATACCGAGGGTATCCCTCAGGCGTTGGTACTAATCTATGAAGTTTTGACCCGTCTACTTTAAGTTTCACATCATGCAAGAAGATACCATGGTCGAAAAAACCATTAGGATAGGCCATGATCTACAAGGATATTTGCAAAGACATATTAGACTAAGTTCATAACATGAGTTCAATTTAATTGAGCTCCCACTAAAAATTTCATCCCTTGGACAGTTTTAGTGATTACACGATCCTAATTCTCTATATCATCCCTGATCATCATAGCCTTTAATATAGCTACAAAGGTGGAAAACACAATGTCAATCACATCATTCATGTGACTCATGCTTGATCTTTAGATCTCCTATGTTCCGAGGCCATGTGTGTACATGGTAGGCTAGCCAATTCAACCTAAGTGTATTCATAGTGCATACATGGATTGTACCCACCATATGCAAACGTCGATGTGTCTAGCTGAAGGAGATATGCCCTAGAGGCAAATAATAAAACGGTTTATTATCATATCTCATTAGTCCATAATAGTTTTATATCATGCTATAACTGTATCAAGCAGAAACATTGATACATGTGTGGTATATATAAACAAACAAGGTCCCTAGTAGCCTCTATTCAACTAGTTCATTGGATAGCTGATGATCAAGGTTTCCTGATCATGGTGCTTCTAAGCCAACTAACAATGAAGTCATATCATCTAAGATGATGTGATGGACATTTTCCCACCGATGATTGTTGCAACACGATCATGTCACTTAGCTCACAGTTTCAATTGTCAGAAACAGAGTGTCCTAATACTAAGACCATGAGATCATATTAATCACTGTCACCCGAGGATTGCTTTGACTGCATCAACCGTCATGTCTGTAACCGGGTGACCATAAAGGTGCATGTTGGGTATTCCAAAGAGGGCATGTTGAGGAAGAAAGAAAGGAAAAGATCGAATGGTATTTCAGATAAATGGCAATTTATAATATGAATTTATTATATGTTAATTGAGAATTAATATATACTAAATAAATATTTAAAGGAAACTTCCTCAATAGGGCCAAAACCCCGGAGGGAATTAGCCTAGGACGAAATCACCTAGAAAAAGGCAGAAAACAACAAATAGCATCACAACCCGTTGCTGGGTGACCACTGGCTGGCCCACATTGGCGAGTGGGCGATCTGGCACTACTGCTATGCTTGCTCGGTTGGCCTGGCCGACCCACCCGGCTGCCAGCTGGCCCACTCGGCTAGCACCCCCTTTTCCCCTATTTCCTTGTATTTTAATAGTCCCACATGGGAAACCTTTGGTGGGGAGTACCCCTCCTCCACCTATATAAAAGGATGCCCATGGGTGGGATTAAACACACCAATCCCGATAAGGCACTTTTCCTTAGATAAACCCCTCTCTCTCTCGTTGCCTTTGCGGCAGCACGGCCCCGGAGAAGGACTATACACGCAAAGATAACACCGCTACGACACGCTATTGTGCTGCAGGGATTTTGGCCAAGAGATCTACTTCCACATCCTCGACAGGGATCAGAGTCCATGAGTTGTTGTCTTGCACCGTATGTGTGTGATAACTCGGGGAGCTACCATTTGTAGCGACCAGACTGTCGTGCAAGGACCTGGACAAGGGGTGACATGCAAGGAGTTGCATGACCTTGAGATCACACGGGTACGACTACATTATACACGCTCCCGCATGAGCATAATGCGCTTATAGTATACAAGGGTATGTTACCGTTGTCTTCCAACATAGTATTTATTAATTTTCTACCATGGAACCCCTTTGGTGGTATCATAGCTAATATATGTGTAGTATGCTAGTATGGATAGACACATGTAAAGTGTGGACATTGATACTCTAGTTGTTACCTTCCCATGCGTATTTGTTTATATCTTGGCACTGTGAGATGAAGCAGCCCGGACCAACCTATTCTCGTAATCTTACACGATACTGGTTCCACGCTCGATGTACATCTTGTACCGTATAAGTGGCTAGCGGGTGTCTATCTCTCTCAAAGTAGTTGATATAACATCTACAACGGAAGGTCCTGAAAGGGGTGTAGTATAGACAACTATTGGATTCATGTTGTGGTTAAAAGTTCGTAGGTAGAAATTTTCTATTGCGAAAGCCTATATAGCCACATAAAAACTGCAATATATAAAGTAGAGGCGTCTAACTTTATGTTCCAGGGAAGGCTCTGTGATGTGATATGGTTATAGTCGTGAATAAGATAAGGTAGTTTTCTTTCCTATTAATAAGTCGTATAGTAGTAGTTATCGCGATGAGGAATGACAAGACCGGTGTCGTCGTGGACTTGGCATCAAATTGGTGGCCTGTTGGAGATCATGCTGGAGCCCATCATGGAGATCAAGGAGCGTGAAGACAATCATATCATATAACATTTATATTACATATGATGTTTCTCTTTGTGTGCATCTTGTATGATTGCTAGTATTAGATACACATCCACACAAAAAAAAGTATTAGATACACATGGGTACAATTTAAATAAGATGATCCCTAATTAATACCAATGAAAGTGTTCTCCCATTAGTGCGCAACCACCAAGAAAGTTCTCCGTTATGAAGCATGTCGTCATGATCGGGTTCTAGACATCTCTACATCCGCATACTGTGGGTGCAAGCCATGTATGCATAGCGAATACACTGTGGTTGAGTTGGCGAGCCTAGGATGTATAGACATGGCCTCAAAACACAATATATCAAAATATCAAGCACGAGTCACATGGATGATGTGATCGACGGATATAGTCCACCCTGGTAGCCGCATCAAAGGCCGTGATGATCGGGGATGATGTGGTGTAAAGGGGTCATGTAATCACTAAACTGTCTTTAGGGATGATAGTTTAAGTGGGAGCTCGTTTGTTAATATGATTGCAAATTTGAACTCCTATTATGAACTTAGTCTAAGTCCTTTTTGCAAATATCTTGTAGATTATGGCCATTCCCTCGGTTCAGAACATCTTTGGTCCATTAATGAACGGGGAGAACCTTAAGTTAGATGGGTCGAATTTCATCGACTGGTACCAACGCCTCAAGAATATCCTCATAGAAAACCATATCCTCTATGTCCTTTGGGAACCCCTGGAAGATACCCCTGTTGAATTCGACGATGGATAATATGCAATTCTTCATGGCCACCGTGATACCTTCATGACCGTCAAGTACACCATAATCCATGCCATGGAATCTGGCTTGAGGGTGCACTTCCTAAAATCGACGCATTTGATATGCTCGATGGATTGAAGAGCTTGTTCCCCAAACAGATCAGGCGCATGCGATATGAGTACATGGGTGAGTTCACTTCTGCCAAAATGGAAGAAAACTCCAGCTTGGAAATCCACCATGATAACATGGTAGAGATCCATGAACGCCTTATGGATGCTATGAACAACTGGTTGGCCGATGACTTTGCGATAGATGGGGTGTTGCGTATGCTTCCTCCCAGCTACAAAGATGTCATCACCGACTATGTCATGAAACGGATATCGTATACCTTTCATGAGTTCAAAGCGAAGCTGAGGACTACCAAGGTCGAACCCAAAGCTAGGATCATCGTCAACAGAGAAGGTATATGTTGATATACATGTAGTAGATGTTTCCATGAAATACTTACACTAGTACAAACGCGTGACTTAGAGACGTCAATTCCCCATAGGCCTCATCCTGTTTCTCGTTCCGGCTCAAGCACGTAGCTTCTCAAATCACACCACCTGAGCCAGTTTTTCTTTGTGGCTCTAAGATACGAGACCTCAAATGGTGCAAAAAGGAAAATGGCTCTAACATCTACGAGATGGAGACGACCCATATTTCGGACCACTTAGAAGAACTCCTCAACCTCAGACGGCCTATACTAGGGACCGTCTCCAATAGTCAGGCAACCTCAGATGGCTGATATGATGAGCCGCCTCCATAAGTTTCAAACCTGAGACGGCTCCATGTTTCGTCCATATCTAATAAATTTCCTCTTTGAGACTGGTTATTATAGCAGCCGCCTCTACAATCTGAGACAGAGTTAACCTACAACCGTCTCTTAGAGTTTCCCAGGGGGATTTGTCCTTTTTTCCTGATAGTCTCTAGGTTCACTTTGCACCGAGACGACGTTTTAAGCAACCGCCTCTAGTGATTAATACATGTATTAGGCAACTTTCGGATACTGTTTACCAGCGACCATAATATTCAGATGGTCTGGAATAATCCGGAATGCAACTGGGATACAAATATTATATTTATTGTTAATAGAAGTCTCAATAACCTTGACATAGCTAATATGCCACACAAATCAAAGTACACCACAGTACATACCACAAATCAATGTAAACGCTAGTATTGACATAGCTAGCAAGGCATGGCAAGTAATTATAGTTTCAAGAACCCTGGCATTAATCGACTATAGTATAACAATGTTTGGCATACTTGCTCTCACAAGGATTCCGCGTGGAACTCTCCATCACCTTTCAGCACTTGTTGAGCAAGAAATCCAGCAAGCTCTGTGCGGATCATTTTTAGCTTGGCCATCGATAGTACCGTCTCTTCAATTTGCAGACACTATGTAAATTAAATCATGATCAAAACCGGTACCAATAATAAGAATATTTTAATAAAACAAAATATATAATGTTTGCTTAATACTAGTTTTTCTGGTCTAGGATCAACCAGGTTGGCCATCATGATGCTCATGTGTTGGAAAACATAGTAGCCACAAAGATGCGTCGATGGAGGCTGCTGGTGGCAATGAAACATAGCATATGTGGAAACGACCATATTACCTAGGCAATATATTTAACATGCATGCATATATATATGTGCACAAGTGCTGGTAGAAACTAACTGGTTAACCCATGTGATGGGTTAGATCTTTGTAGTTCATCCCTGCATTTGCTTCTTTCAAACGAACTACTTTAAACGATCTAAAAGCAGGAAGACAAAAAGAGTATATCATTACAAAACTAGGATGTATATCACTTTTATTATGCAGATGAAAGTATTAAATCACCTGTTAAAAAGCCTCCATACATCATCATAATTTGCATTCTTTTTATTACGATAAGAATCGAGATAATGAACATGGCCATCTAGAAGTGAGATAGCGATAAGAATCCAGTGAAAACTAAAAGTTGAACCAATTATTAGTTGGGTGAAACCACTCAAATTTGTAAACAAGGATGCGGTAGTAATTAAGCTAGCTTACTCTTTATGAAAAGGCCATAGAATTAGTTCCTGATCTTTGCACTTCTCCAACACGTTGATTACATAATCCTCGACATTCCCTTTGTTATAGTCCATGCACGCTTGGGAAGAAATTGTGGCGTCTACGAACAATATTTTATGCTTATAGGTCCTGGCTCTCACAAATAATAAACTACATATGAACACACATATATGCAAAAATTTAAAATTGTATAGATATCTAGTAGCTAGAACTGAAGGGAATATGCCATGAGAGGCAATAATAAAGTTGTTATTATATATATTCCAAGTATACGATAGATGTTTATTTTGCATGCTATAATTGTATTAATTTGGAAACGTTAATATATGTGTGTTTAATAAACAAAAGGAAAGTTCCTAGTTATGTCTCTCTTATAAACTAGCTCATTGATTAACAAGATGATCAAGGTTTCCTGATCATGGACATTCGATGTTGTTAATAACGAGGTCACAACATTAGTGGAATGATGCGATGAACATTCATCCAAAGTATAGCATTACGATCAAAGTCATTGTGTTTATATTTCTATAACATCATACGAATTAATTCTAGTCCTTAGACCATGAGATCATGTCAATCACTAACACTAGAAGAGTATCTTGATAACATCAAACGTCACACCGTGAAAGGTTGACTATAAAGGTGGGTTCGATACTACGAAAGTGTTATGTAGAGGATCATGGATCAAGAGTGGGATTTGTCCATCCCAATGACAGATAGATATACTCTGGACCCTCTCGGTGATAGCACATTGGTTAGCTTGCAAGCAAGTGATGAGATCACTAGAATGTTATATCACGGGAACAAGAAAAGGGTACATGTCGGTAACGAGATCAAACTAGGTATGGAGATACCGATGAGCGAATCTCGGACATGTAATATATCGCGAGACAAAGGGATTTAGTTACTAGCGTTAAAGGTTCTCACAATCATAGAAGTCATCATAGAATGTGTAGGGGTCTGTATGGATCTCCAGGTCCCGCTTCTGATTATTGATCTGAGAGGGGTCTCGATCATGTCTGCATTATTCACGAACCGTAGGGTGACACACTTAAGCGACACCAACACCATTTGGAGCAAATATGTTTTAGACGAATGAATTGCAAAGCGCTGGAATTATTTCAATAGACACCGAAACTATTTCGGGTGAAATTACTGAAATTGGTTCTGCATGTAATAATGAAATATTGCAGGGGGTTTTATGTGAATGTTTGTTAATTAAAGTAATTAACAAAATTCTGAATAAAATAATAAAAGAGTTTTATTAAATGAGAGAGCATTAAATTTGGAGAAATTTAATGAATTTAAAGTGGAGACTTTAAAGGGGAATGTTAAGGGGCAAATTTATGTGGAGGGGGTTATCACCACATGAATGGGAGAGGTGAGGGGTCACTCCCATGGGACGCCGGCCATGGGGAGGGGTACCCCCTCCTCCTATAAAATGCCCCCTCTCACTCCTTCTTCCTCACACCTCCTCGTGAAGGAACTCTCTCCCCCTCTAGTATTATTCCCCCAAGGTCTCGAATTAGCGAGATACATGTTCCCGGTGGCATTTCGTCTGGAGGGAGTTGCTGCTTCTGCTACATTGCTGGAGCGAGGAGGCGGAGGTTGTTCGGTGGCCTGAACATGTGTGCGAGTGCGGATGCGCTGCTGGTTTGCGATGCTAGGACTTCCACACGATCTTGAGATCGGAAAGTGAATGACTATATCATCCACGAGTTCCATCTCGTTAACAAAACTTTGTTATCTTTGAGGGTATGTTCTTTATAGATCTATATCTTGGCGTATAATAGTTCCTATCATAGGAATTTTTTTGTTTTCTAGGCTGCAAACCCAACAGTGGTATTAAAGCCTGATCTATGCGTAGATGCTTTGCACGGGTAGTATACATATGTTTATATGTGGGAGATGATGATCATGTTATTTCTTCTTTCATGTATTTTGGATATTGGTGGCATAGTGGGATGAAGCGGCCTGGACCAGCTTTACATGTCATCGCACATGAGACCGGTTCCACGACTAACATGCAACTAGTTTTGTATAAGTGGTTGGCAGGTGTCTGTCTCTCCTACTATAGTCAATATCTGATTTACAACGAGTTGCTAATAACTTAGTTATCATCGTTGTGGTTCCATGTTCGTAGATAAGACCAGTTCTATCTTCGAAAGCCCTAAGCCACGTAATAACTTGCAATTGATAAATTAGAGGCGTCTAGTTTAGATCGTTGCTGGGCTAGTGTCATGATATGGTAATGTTGTAAGTTGATATATGGTAGATACTCTTACAACGCACTTAACATGTAAGTTCCATAGACCTTGGCCATATTGCTAGTTTGGCGCTTTTAGTAGCATTATAAGATGATCCCTCATTTAGATATCAAGATTCTTCCTTAAGTATGCACCGTTTATGTTTCGCCGCTTCAAAACATCACGTGATGATCGGGTGTACTTGAATCCACGATCATATTTCGGGTGTAAGACAGTTTTACACACGCGAGTACTAAGGTTCTTACTTGGCGAGCCTAGCATGTACAGACATGGCCTCGGAACATGAACCGAAAGGTGAATCATGAGTCATATAGTTGATATGATGCCCATATAGATGCTCGACTTTGAATCTACACCGACTCACGTGATGATCGGACTTGGTGTAGTGAATTTGGTTCATGTAATCACCAAAAAGACACGAGGGATGTTGTTTTTGAGTGGGAGTTTAGTTGAATTCAATCTATCATAAACTTCGTCTAAATAAACTTTACAAATTCTGTTGTAGATGGCACCACCTGCTTTCAATTTCAATGTGTTCATGGAGAAAGAGAAACTTGTTGCGAATGGTTGCAACTTTACCAACTGGGCCATGAATTTGAGGATTCTCCTCTCTGCTGCACAAAAACAATATGTGCTAGAAGCACCGCTAGGCCCCCCACCAGCTCCTGATGCCCCTGACGAAGAAAAGAATGTCTATTTGACTCGTCAGGAGGACCACAACTTAGTTCCTTGCGGCATACTGTATAGGCTAGAGCCAGAAATTCGAAAGCATTTCAAAAATGGCAATGCCTTTGATACCATGGGTGAATTGAAAATGATTTTTGATACCCATGCTGCCATAGAGAGTTATAATGCTTCAGAAAAGTTCTTTAGCTACATGATCAAAGAGAACAACTCCGTAAGTGAGCACGTACTCAAAATGTCTAGGTACGCTGATAAGCTTGTGTCCTTGGGAATAACGATTCCCATTCACTTAGGCATACATCATGTTCTCCAATCTCTTCCACCTAGCTACAAGAGCTTCATGATGAACTATAACATGTAGGGCATGAAGAAAACTCTCCCCGAGCTTTTGTCAATGCTTAAGACTACAAAAGTGGAGATTAGAAAAGAACATCAAGTGTTGATGGTTAATAGGACCACGGTTTTTAAGAAATACAAGAAGGGTAAATAGAAGGCAAAGAAGGGCGACAAATCTGTTGCTGCGCCTGAAAAGAAATCCCAGGATAGCACTATGCCTGATACCGAGTGCTACTATTGTAAGGGGACTAGCCATTGGAAGCGCAACTACCCCAAGTACTTGGTAGACAAGAAGGCCGGCAAGGCAAACAAAGTTATATATGATATACATGTTACTGATGTGTACTTGACTAGTACTCATAGTAGCACCTAGGTATTTGATACTGGATCAGTTGCTAATATATGTAACTCGAATCAGGGGCTGCAGAACAAGCGACCACTAGCAAGGGGTGAGGTTAAGATGCGTGTCAGCAATGGATCAAGAGTTGATGTGATCGCTGTCGGAATGCTGCCTCTCCACCTACCATCGGAATTAGTTATAAACTTAAATAATTGTTATTTGGTGCCTGCATTGAGCATTAACATTATATCCAAATCTTGTTTAATGCGATGTGGTTATTCGTTTAAATCCAAAAACAATGGTTGTTCGATTTATATGAATGATATCTTTTATGGTCATGCACCTGTGGTGAATGGTTTATTTCTATTAGATCTCGATAATAGTGTTACACATATTCATAATGTTGATGCTAAAATAATTAAACTTGATGGCGATATATCTGCATATATGTGGCACTGCCGTTTAGGTCATATTGGTGTTAGACGCATGAAGAAACTCCATTCTAATGGACTTTTGGAATCACTTGACTTTGAACATTTGATACATGTGAGTCATGACTTATGGGCAAGATGACTAGAATGCCGTTTTTCGGTTCAATGGAACGGGCGACAAATTTATTGAAAATCATACATATTGATGTATACAGTCCAATGAGTGTGTCGGTGTGTGGTGGTTATCGTTATTTTGTTACTTTCACGGATGATTTGAGTAGATACGGGTATATCTATTTGATGAAACATAAGTCTGAAACCTTTGAAAAGTTAAAGGAATTTCAGAATGAAGTGGAAAATCATCATAATAGAAAGATCAAATTTCTACGGTCTGACCGTGGAGGTGAGTATCTAAGTTACGAGTTTAGCACACATATTAAAGAGTGTGGAATAGTTTCACAACTCACACCTGCTGGAACACCACAACATAATGGTGTGTCGGAACGTCATAATCATACTCTATTGGATATGGTTCGATCTATGATGTCTCTGACTGACTTGCCACTGTCATTTTGGGGTTATGCACTGGAAACCGCTGCATTCACTTTAAATCGGGCACCATCTAAATCCGTTGAAATGACACTGTACGAATTATGGTTTGGAAACAAACCTAAGCTGTCATTTCTTAAAGTTTGGGAATGCGATGTTTATGTGAAGAAACTTCAGCCTGATAAAATCGAACCCAAAGCGGAGAAATGCGTCTTCATAGGATATCCTAAAGAAACAATTGGGTATTCCTTCTATCATAGATCCGAGGGCAAGGTTTTCGTTGCCAAGAATGGATCCTTTGTAGAGAAAGAGTTTCTCGCGAAAGGCATGTGTAGTCGAAAGGTAGAACTCGGAGAGGTTATTGAACCTTCTCTTCATGAAATGGCGAGTGGCGTAGCACCAGAAGTTGTTCTGGAGTTGACTTCACCAAATGAAGAAGGAAGTAATGATAATGATCATGAAACTCCGAAAGAGGACACTACCGAACCTCGCAGGTCAAGTAGGACACGTGTAGCTCCTGAACTATACGGGAATCCTGTTGTGAATTTCATGGTTAATGAAATAGATGACCCTGCGCTGTATGAAGAAGCGATGATGATCTCGGATTCCAACAAATGGCTAGAATCCATGCAATGCGAGATGGAATCCATGTACAAAAACCAGGTTTGGACCTTGGTGGACTTACCTCACGACCGAAAGGCCATGGAGAATAAATGGATTTTCAAAAGAAAAACTGATGCTGATGGTAATATAACCATTTATAAAGCTCGACTTGTCGCAAAAGTTTTTTGATAAATTCAAGGAGTTGACTACGATGAGACATTCTCTCCCGTTGTGAAGCTAAAGTCAGTTAGGATTATGTTAGCAATTGTTGCATATTTCGATTATGAAATATGGCAGATGGATGTCAAAACTGCATTCCTTGATGGTAATATTGAAGAAGAGTTGTATATGATACAACCAAAGGGTTTTGTCGATCCTAAGGATGCTAACAAGGTTTGCAAGCTTCAGCGATCCATCTATGGACTAAAGCAAGCATCCCGGAGTTGGAATCTCCGCTTTGATGAGGTGATCAAAGAGTTTGGATTTGTCCAAACTTATGGAGAGGCTTGTATTTACAAGAAAGTGAGTGGGAGCAATGTGTCATTTCTGATATTATATGTGGATGACATATTATTGATTGGAAATGATATAGATCTTTTAAACAATGTTAAAAGTTATCTAAACATCAAATTTTCTATGAAGGACCTTAGTGAAGCGTCATATATATTAGGCATAAAGATCTATAGAGATAGATCGAGACGCCTAATAGGGCTATCGCAGACTACATACCTTGATAAGATTTTAAAGAAGTTTAAAATGGACGAAATTAAGAAGGGGTTCTTAACTATGTTGCAAGGCAAGACATTGAGTAAGACTCAAAGTCCGGCTACGGTGGAAGAAAGAAAGATAATGGATAAGATCCCCTATGCTTCAGCCATAGGCTCTATAATGTACGCCATGCTATGTACAAGACCGGATGTGGCACATGCTATTAGTTTGACTAGTAGGTACCAATCTGATCTAGGTTTGGAACACTGGATAGCGGTCAAGAATATCCTTAAGTACTTGAGAAGAACTAAAGAAATGTTTCTTGTATACGGAAGTGAAGAAGAGCTGGTCGCTAATTGTTATGTTGACGCTAGCTTTGACACTGATCCGGATGACTCTAAGTCTCAATATGGATACGTATTTCTCATGAACGGAGTAGCAGTTAGTTGGAGGAGCTCCAAACAACCCATGGTGACAAGGTCAACAACGGAGGCGGAATATATTGCTGCTTCAGAAGCAACACAAGAAGCAGTTTGGATGAAGGAGTTCATTACCGAACTGGGTGTGGTTCCTAGTGTGTTGGATCCAATGGTGATCTATTGTGACAACAATGGAGCCATAGCCAACACAAAGGAACCAAGGTCTCACAAGAATTCCAAGCATATTAAGCATCGGTTTCACTCCATCCATGAGCATGTCAAGGATGGAGATATAAAGATTTGTAAAGTACATACGGATCTCAATGTAGTAGATCCGTTGACTAAAACTCTCCCTAGAGCAAAACATGATCAACACCAGAACTCCATGGGTGTTAGATTTATCAATATGTAACTAGATTATTGTCTCTAGTGCAAGTGGGAGACTGAAGGGAATATGCCCTAAGAGGCAATAATAAAGTTGTTATTATATATATTCCAAGTATATGATAAATGTTTATTTTGCATGCTATAATTGTACTAATTTGGAAACGTTAATACATGTGTGTTTAATAAGCAAAAGGAAAGTTCCTAGTTATGTCTCTCTTATAAACTTGCTCATTGATTAACAAGATGATCAAGGTTTCCTGGTCATGGACATTGGATGTTGTTAATAACGAGGTCACAACATTAGTGGAATGATGTGATGAACATTCATCCGAAGTATAGCATTACGATCAAAGTCATTGTGTTTATATTTCTATAACAGCATACAAAGTAATTCTAGTCCTTAGACCATGAGATCATGTCAATCACTAACACTGCAAGAGTATCTTGATAACATCAAACATCACACCGTGAAAGGGTGATTATAAAGGTGGGTTTAGTACTACGAAAGTGTTATGTAGAGGCTCATGGATCAAGAGTGGGATTTGTCCATCCCAATGATGGATAGATATACTATGGGTCCTCTCGGTGATAGCACATTGGTTAGCTTGCAAGCAAGTGATGAGATCACTAGAATGTTATATCACGGGAACAAGAAAAGAGTACATGTCAGTAACGTGATCAAACTAGGTATGGAGATACCGATGATCGAATCTCGGACATGTAATATATCACGAGACAAAGGGATCTAGTTACTAACGTTAAAGGTTCTCACGATCATAGAAGTCATCGTAGAATGTGTAGGAGTCAGTATGGATCTCCAGGTCCCGCTTATGATTATTGATCTGAGAGGGGTCTCGATCATGTCTGCATTATTCACGAACCGTAGGGTGACACACTTAAGGGACAGCAACACCATTTGGAGCAAATATGTTTCAGACGAATGAATTGCAAAGCGCTGGAATTATTTCAATAGACAGCGAAACTATTTCGGGTGAAATTGCTGAAATTGGTTCTGCATGTAATATTGAAATGTTGCAGGGGGTTTTATGTGAATGTTTGTTAGTTAAAGTAATTAACAAAATTTTGAATAAAATAATAAAAGAGTTTTATTAAATGAGAGAGCATTAAATTTGGTGAAATTTAATGAATTTAAAGTGGATACTTTAAAGGGGAATGTTAAGGGGCAAATTTATGTGGAGGGGGTTACCACCACATGAATGGGGGAGGTGAGGGCTCACCCCCCATGGGGCGCCGGCCATGGGGAGGGGTACCCCCTCCTCCTATAAAAGGCCCCCCTCTCACTCCTTCTTCCTCACACCTCCTCGTGAAGGATCTCTCTCCCCCTCTAGTATTATTCCCCCATGGTCTCGGATTAGCGAGATACATGTTTTCGGTGGCATTTCGTCTGAAAGGAGTTGTTGCTTCCACTGCATCGCTGGAGCGAGGAGGCAGAGGTTGTTCGGTGGCCTGAACGTGTGTGTGAGTGCGGATGCGCTGCTGGTTTGCGGCGCTAGGACTTCCACACGATATTGAGATCGGCAAGCGAACGACTACATCATCCACGCGTTCCATCTCGTTAACAAAACTTTGTTGTCTTTGAGGGTATGTTATCTATGGATGTATATCCACCCGTTGCTTGTATCTAGTAGATAGATCTTGGTGTATAATAGTTCCCATCGTAGGAATTTTTTTGTTTTCTATGCTGTGAACCCAATAAGAACCATGCATGCATAGATATATACTGACGCATTGATTGTTAAATACTCACAATTGCATGCATCTCATTGTGTATATGTCGAAGCTGTCCATATCCATATCCAAGTACAAGTCCTTCCAACTCACGGGGAAATTAGAAGAATCACTACTACTGTCATGATGGTGAAAGGTTTCAGCAGGTAAGAGGCCAAATATTCCAATGTCTTGCAAGCTCTCTGGCTTCTTTAAATTATCCACATAGTGCTTGTGCAACAATTCAATGTCTTTGCCAAGCTTAGCCTCAATATTACTAACATCACCTTTTATTAGTTTCCGCCCAGGATTATAAAACGTCTCGTGTATTTGGGCCTCCCCCACCTTACCTCCCCCCTCAAAGAATGATTGCATATGCTCGGTGTCCATTTGACTGAGGTCCGCATTAGCAAGATTAGCTGGCGACTGCTGTTTGGTCTTCGCATTTTTTTAGCAGTCCTGGCATTATTTTTGGCCTTGCCCGTGGTAGCTTTGGTTTTCACAAGAGCTCATGGATTCCCTGGGGCTTGGAAAGCACATTTGAGCGTGTGATCCTAGCTAGAGCTGGTGGCACCCCCTTGGCAGCCAAAATAGGCGTAGTGTCTTAAACATTGGGCATAGTACCGGGGACTTTTACGGCAGCTGCAGGCACTAGTTTATCTGCTATCTTTAGTGTTGCAGGGGGCACTTGTGACAACAACGCCTTATTCGTTGGTGTAATTGGCATGTCAACTCTGGTCTTAGTGGCCACACTGGTGGGGGCTGCCTGTTCAGTTTGTTTAGCCTTGGGCACACTAGCAGGGGTATCGAAAGTGGCTATTACTGTCTGTGATATAATATCCTGGGGAGCGGAATATACCGTTGGGGCGGCATATTTGGAGGGGGCATATTCTGGGGGCTGGGAAGTGGCGTATTGGGGTGATGACTACAAGTGCACGGATCAATTATAGCTAGTTTCTAAGTAAAGATATCAAACCCATAGAGAGCTATTGGTAAAGGTCTTTATGCCCCTTGTTATTATCTACCAAAGAATACTTGTAAGTTGTCTTTGATCTCAAGTAAAGCATGTTTGAATGGTTTATAGTTGTTTGTAGAAAAGTAATTAAAACAAGTAAAAGAAAACAAGTAACAAGATTGAATGAAAGCGTGGTTGAAGTCAATAGGGCTAAAACGTTCTCGGGGATGTAGGATACACCACTAGCATAGTACTATTATTATATGTAATCAAGATAACATAATTCTTTTGCCATGATATGTGTGGAGAGAGCCCCATAATAAGATGTTCACGACAAGGCTCGTAGGAAGCCACTTTGTTGAGCCAAGTGTGAGGTCACCTCTAAATAACCACTACAATGCCTGAGAGAAATCACCCATATATGCCACTGCAATTAAGGGTTTCCCCATGGATATCGTAATTAGGTTAGGGAGTCCCTCTTAATACCCCTTTGACCGTGTGGGTTATGAGCCGGCGCCAATCTGTGACGGGGCACTCCAGGTACGCTTCCACAACACATCCAAAGGGTTTCTTCCTCCATTTAGTCTCAAAGGCAAATTATACATGGTCGACTTCACATATCAACGAAAGAGAGAAATCAAACACAAGTCATAATTATATCATAGACAAGCAAATCATATGGACACAAGAATAGATCATCTTCATTACAAGTTCATAGTGGTGCTAGGGTTTCTCCATCTCCCCAATAACAAAGGAACTACTCACTCATGGAAGCAATCAACAACATCATCATAATCAAATGGATGGATTAAAGTACAGGGATAGATCTAATGCAAACCACAATTGGATCTGTAATTACAAAGAGATCTAATAGATGTAAGATGGAGTAATGGTGGTGATGAAGATGCAGCGGTTGATGGTGAAGAGGATGATGTGTTGTCCTCCAATGATCCGCGAAGCAGCTAGGTTTTTGCCCCAGCCAAGTTCCTCCTTCAGATCCCTCTTGGATGTGGTGTTTCGTGGTTTCTGGTGGCTGTGAATGTCGGATCTGCCTCTCATCTTTGCCAGGAGAAACTATTTGACGAGGCGGTCCCGATGGCGCCTGGTACGGGTGGACGGTACGGGCGGTCTCCGCCCATACCAGTGGTCATTATCGGTGTTGATGCCTCCTCCTTGTTTGTTATTTTTCGAAGTGCAAAGGTAAATTCATAAAATGGATTTTATCACTTATAAATATCATATAATTACATAATATGATAGCTCTAATTGATAAGTTCATCTATGACTCCATGATTTGGGATCCTGTTGAAACAAGAACGAAATAGCGCTCGTAGGCATAGTGAAATACAAAAATCCCTACTCTATTTATGCAAAAAACAAGAGGTAAAAATGCTTCAATTTTGGACTCGTCGATTCCCCCAAGCTAGGTTCTTGCTCGTCCCCGAGCAAGATGGTGGCTTGTGGACAAGATCATCATGTTCATGAGACATGAGACGTTAGAATAAAATGAGGCAAAAAATTGAAACAAGAGTATAACATCAGATGTAAAGATACATCAAGGGTATTACCATACCCTTACACATTACATAACTTAGAGGCTTCCACACCCTTTTTCTAGTATTAATGAAATTATAAGAAGCTACTAGTGATTCAACATATCATATAATCACGGAGTTTAGAGATTTGTAGCACTAAGTTTAATAGTGAAGATTCATGATCATTTTCTTTTCTTCTTCCTCTGTTTTATATGCTTGATTCTTTTGATAGTGGCTTTCTTTTTATTTTTCTATACTTGTATATCTATACTTTTCCTTGCTCTCCTTTTCTCTTTTCCTTTTCAGAAAGCTATTTGATAATGCTCACTATTTCAATAGCTTTTGAAAACTCTTAATCATAATATGCTACCGGAATTCTTCTTCTCATAACTTAATCAATACTTCTAAAGGTTTGGAAGTCCATAAAATTATGACAGCTATACAAGTATCATAACGCTCAACCTAGTTCAATCATCTAATATAATAATCATGAATCAAACACAACTTCAATTATCATAAAGTCTCATAACTCAACGGATATAATTCTCTTCTCTTGAACAAAGGTAACTCGAAGTTGATGAAACTAATGCAGAATTTGGAATTTAAACCTAACCATGCATGTAGAAAAAGTAAACATGCTAAAAACTGTAAGATAGATTACAAGGTTTTCATAGATCCCCCCAAGCTTGGTGTCAAGCCGGGTGGATCAAATAATCCCTTATGATTATTTGATACCGTGGCGTGCTTCATGGTGGGGAGACTCCAGAGTCGCGAAGAATTGCACGGAGCATCTTGTTTGATGTCTCCAAGATCAAGATACGGATCCGGCACTGCTCATTGACTTTCTCCAACTGTTCAACAAGAGCTTTATACATCTCTATTGTCTGCTTCTGAGCGTTGATGGATCTAAGGCTAATGATGAGATTTTCCTCTAGTCCCTTCATTATCTTCAAGTCCATCTAGTCCAGGTAGTGGCACAATAATTCAATATGTTTATAAGATCCTGGAGCTTTTACCTCAATCTTCTTGATGCGACGATCGAGCTTGTACAGGGAGGCTTGAATCTCTTCCCCTTGTCTCTTCACCTTTCCCAAGAAAAACTCCCCATCTCCTTCTAAATCAAGTTGAACTTCGTCAAAATTGTCTTATTTTCTTATGCCCAAGATGAACACTTTGCATCCATCTTTTACTGTTCCATCAGCTTGAATCCATCCTCATCTTCAAACGGCTTCCCTTATGGTTCAACACCCTTATCTTTCCCCATAACTCTTGAGGACGACCCATAGATATCTTCTTTCTCTTGAAGTGTGCTCGATGTAGAGTTCATGGTTCCGAAGAGTTTTCGTGGAAGAAGTAGATTGCAGAGAAGATCTGTATACAAGCATAAAGGAAAAACCCCTTCTGGGAGACTTATAAAGGGTTAGAGGAAAGATGAAATTCGTGCTGGGAGGAAAAGGGGCAGCCACGAAAAGAATCCCAACAAATAAGTGCAAAAGAAGGAAAATATGGTCGTAACGACCACATCGGTACGGGCAGCGCCCACACGGTGCACCCTTACCGGGTCATTTCCAAAAACTGTATGGCACAAAGTCGGTAAAAGGGCAACCGACTAAGTGGTATGGGCGGGATCTGCCCGTACAACCCATCCATACCGTCTTCGCAACGTCAGAAAGTTTTTTAATTAGAGGAATAAACGATGAAGAATAGAAGAAAAAAGTCACCAAACCGATAACGACCAGCGGTACGGGTAGGTGCGCCCGTACCGCGCGGTCGTACCGCTTCTGCAAGAATATCAACGAGGCATCAGTAGGCTTAACGACCATCGGTACGGGCGGATCCGACTGTACCGTCTTCCCGTACCGATCTCGTAAGACCGGCAATCAACTCAAAAAATGAAAGGAGTTCAAATATGAAAAAAGAAATATCAGAAAGTCATTCAAAATGAAAGTGTGTTGAGAATTTCACAAGTCATGTTCATCGAGGGGATATTTCTCCCTTGAATTTCTTTTCTTCCTCTCTTCAAATAAAACAGGTCGTAGAAAGTTGCCAAAACTATTATAAGGGGAAATAGGAGACTTCCTTTTTGGTTGTGTGGTTCCCAAAGGTATGCACATGGATGATACCTCCTTAGGACGTAGAACTCCTTGAATATCCGCGAATGATTCCTCCACCTCTTCCTTTCTTTGTAGGATCTGTAAATCAAATTCTTGCAAAAGTAGAGTCCAACAGATCATTCTTGGCTTAACGTTAATCCTTTCCAGGATTTCTTTCAAGCCAACACGATCCGTGTGTACTCTTACTTTGGATTCCATGATGTAAGATCTAAATTTATCACAAGAAAATACTACAGCGAAGAATTCTTTTTCAGCCATAGGATAGTTCTTTTGAGCCCTGTTTAAGGTGTGACTAGCATAATAAATGATATTTAGATCATCACCATCATACTGGCAAAGAATTGCCCCTATAGCTTCATGGCTAGCTTCACAAAATAGTTCAAAGGGTTTCTTACAATTAGGTTGTTTAATAACTAGCGCTTTTAGGAGAGCTTGTTTTAATATGTTGAAATAGACAAGAAATTTTTCATCAAAATTAAAACAAACATCCTTTTGGAGAAGGTTAGTTAATGGTCTAGCAGTTTTTGAAAAGTTCTTAACAAATCTTATATAAAACCCTACATTACCCAAAAAGCTTCTTATACCTTTTATATCTCAAGGAGGGGGTAACCTTTCTATTGCTTCAATCTTTGCCCTATTGACTTGTATGCCCTTCCCTGAGACTTTGTGACCGAGTACTATACCTTCTTGGACCATGAAATGACATTTATCCCAGTTCAAGGCTATGTTAGTGTGTTCACATCTCTACAAAACTTCGTGAAGATTATGGAGACAATGATTAAAGGAAGTTCCATAAACAGAGAAAGCATCCATGAACACTTCCATAATACTTTCAACATAATCAACAAAAATAGTAGTCATGCATCTTTGAAAAGTGGCAGGAGCATTGCAAAGACCAAAAGGCACATGATGATAAGCATAGAGACCATAAGGACAAATGGAAGTTGTTTTAAGTTGATCATAGGGGTGTACATCAATTTGGGAAAACCGGAATAACCGTCTAGGTAGCAAACATGAGAATGCATGGAAAGTCTTTCTAAAGTTTGATCTATAAAGGGTAAAGGATAATGGTCCTTCCTAGTTTCCTTATTAAGCTTTCTATAGTCAATGCACATACTGTGGCCAACAACAGTTCTAGTTGGTACCATTTTGTTATGTTCATTTTCTATAACCATAAACCCACCTTTCTTTGGAACACAATGGACGGGACTTACCCTTTCACTCTCCTCCACATGAAAGATAACGCCTGCATCCAACAAACGTATTATTTCTTTCCTCACCTCCTCTTTCATGTGAGGTTTGAGACGTCGCTGAAAGTCCGCCACCGACTGGGCTCCCTCTTCCATGAATATTCTATGGGTGGCTATCGAAGGACTAATCCCCTTTAAGTCACTCATCGAATACCCAAGAGCATTTCGATGCATGCGAAGAACCTTCATCAGATTTTCCTCCTCTTTCTCTATGAGGTTAGCACTTACAATGACAGGGAAATTATTTGTATCATCAAAGAATCTATATTTTAATTCCTTTGGTAGAGTTTTAAGGGTTGGAGGAGGAATAGCCTCATCTCCCTTTCTTATAAGTTCTTCATACTTTTGATTAATATCGATGTCCACCTCTGGTGTGGAGTCGAGATAGTTATCAATTTCAGCTTTTTGTATGTCCTCAAGAATGTTATTATGTTGACTAGACTTCTTGCTAGATCATCATCTATTGTCTCAATAATTATTGAGGCTATGTTTATGATATTACCTGCTTCCTCACGTTCGTACTCATCATCATCTAGTTCTTCGATAGCCGGTTTATGGTCAAATTTGGAGAAATGAAAATCCATGTTATCTTCACCAAACTTGAGAGACACAATTTGCTTCCTGCAGTCTATGTTTGCACCTGTGGTGTTTAGAAAGGTCCTTCCAAAGATGATGGGGCAATAAACGTCACTGGGCATATCAATAAGCACAAAATCAATAGGATAGTTTTAGGGTCCAATACATATATATTGGTACATCCCTAATTATCCCCATAGGGACTCTCAGAGTTTTATCTGCAAGCATTATAGTCATATCCATATCTTCCATTTCAACTGGGGCTAATTCATTTTGAATTTTTAAATAAAAGTTAAAAGGAATAACATTAACAGCTGTACCTATATCGCAAAGACCATAATAGGAAGTTCCACCGAAATTGCAGGGAAGGATAGGCTTACCCACTTCTTTGGCTTTTACCTTTCCTTCAACAAATTGCGAGGCTTCAAAATCTAGTTCAATTACATTGCAATGTGCAAACTGATGATTGCACGTGCACAGATCGTTTGTAGCTATTTCGAAATAAAGATATCGATCCCACAGGGAGCGGTAGTCGAAAGACTAAAATGCTTTTAACTACAACTAAACGAAGTACTTAAGAAATAATTTTAAGATGCAAGAAAAGTAGAGTTGTTTTTGGGTTTTTGGTTGAACAAGGTAATTTAAAGTAAAGAAAAACTTAATGTAGAAAGTAAGAATCGTGTGCGTAATAGAACTTTGGAACTGCAATAGGGAAAAGGCGTTCTCGGGGAGTGGTGGATACACCACTAACAATTTAGACTAAGCAATCAAGATTATTATAACGAATATTCTCATAATGTGTATGTATGTGGGAGGAGCTCCATATATGGACAAATAGGCAGCAACCGCTACTCACATCATCCTTCATAACCACAGTTGACGAATAAACGACATCAATCGTATTATCCCGCTATTAAGGGATTTCTCCCGTGGCATGGACATGGCTTAATGAGTTCTCCTTGATTCTCCAAGTTAGCACGTAAGGAATAACAACAGCTTTATAGTCACAGTAAGCGCTATCATCCCTCCGTCTACCAACAAGTAATCCCCTTCATCGAGTCCCCATAGGAGGCAAATATTAAGGAGGTGCATAACTCCCAACATCAAGATGAAGACAATTAACACATACACATAATTATGTATAACATAATAATCTCTATCTCATCTCAATCATATGCTAGGGTTTCTCCATCTCCCCAAGAACTAGAGATCTACTCAGACATGGAGGCAATCAACATCAGGGTAATGGAAACAATCATAGATGAATATTAATTGTATAAATCCACAATGAGTATGGGGATTACAACAAGATCTAGACAAAGTGTAGATGGGATGGATGGAGATGATGGTGATGCAGTGGTGGATGATGAAGATCGATGCCTTAACCTCCCAGATCTATGCAGGTTGAAGATGGATCCCTGGTGGATGAGTTCCCCCTCTAGATGCCTTCCGGAGGTGAGGTTTCGGTGATTTTTGGGTGTTCTGTATGTCGTCTCCCTCATCCAGTTGCACGGGGTGAAACTACTTGAGGAGGCGGTGGCGGTGCCAACTATACGACCGGAACTATACAGCCGGGAAATTTATTCCGGTCGTATAGTTGGTCGTTGAACCCTCTGTCTCCTTCGATCGCTTTAGGTTTTCTTCTGGTATTATTAATATTTCCCAAATAAGCGATTTATGTTGTTTTTAACTCCTTTTCTCCTTAGTACAACTGATCCAAGAATTGTATCCATTGGATCCATCATCTGTATGATCCTGGTGAAAACAAACATAAAATGTGCATGTGAGCACCATAAAATACCAAGATCCTACATATACAATGCAAAATAATAGTGTAAAACATGATGTAAATATGCACTCATCAACTTCCCCAAGCTTAGACTCTTGCTCGTCCCGAGCAGGTTTAGCTTAATGGATGTGATCCTCATATTCATGAAGCCGAGTCGATAAAATAAATGAGGTAGTTGCAGCATGTGTTTATCATATACGATACATAGGAATAAGTGCATGAATAGTACCTTACTCAAACCTTCTGAGTAGTATTAGCAGGCTTCCACACCTTAGTGATCAATAGTTCACAAAAGATGAATATCAACATAATGTAAAAGTATCCGGTTTAACCGAATAAGTGAACCAAGTAGTCCCAAGTGTTTTAGGATCAATGTATTCACTTGGGATTCAAAATCTCAAAAGTGTTTCTTTGTCATACTACAATGTAGTGGTATATGCCTATTTGCTCTTTGCACACTCGCTCTTTTCCTTATTTCTTTTCTTCTCTTTTGTGTATATGCTCACACTTTTTTTAAGTGATGTGCAAAGGATCTAGCCATACATTCCACTTCATGTAGGAATTCAAAGTTTAATGATCTCAATTATCAAATTCCAATTGATTTTGAAGCATTCTTATGACTTGAATATTCTACCTCGACTTGTTCTCACTCTATTTTGATAGTACTTTCATTTTCCTTTGTTCAAGGTTTCTTTTCAACTTAACTGTATAGATAGTTTTTCCTTTGTAAATCAAACCGTAGATGACTTACAATATATTGACCAAATTATCATTATACGTTCCATTAATACCAATGGTGTGGAAGACTCCTAGTTCTATCATCAAGTGCAAGTAAAATTATACTCAAGCCATTTATATATCCAATAAGATAAGCACAAAATCAATATTGCTCCATAATAATAATAAACTCGGAATTTCATAAAAGGGATCGACTATTCCTAAAGGGAATTCTAATGATGCAAACTTTATTTCTAGTTCGAACTAATGAAAAACTTCAATATAAAACTTATAAGATAGATTACAAGGTCTTTAAAGATCTCCCCAAGCTTGGAATCAAGCCATGCGGGATCAATTAACTCCTTGTTGGTACCTATTCCTCCTCCTGGGTAGAAAGAGCGTCACCCTCTTATTTTATGTTGCCATCTTTAACTATGCTTGCAAAGCGGATGCTGAGCTCGTCCATGTCGTATTGGAGCTTCAACGTTTTATTCTTGAGGAATTTCTTCACACCTGTCAACTCAAAGACAATTTTAATCAAGAAACCAACTCTACCATCAATGTCATTGACCTTTTTCTCAAGGTCTTTGCTCATCATCTAGTAGGAGTCAATCCCTTCTCCAATTGTTTCAACACATGCCTTCGAAGGTTTTTCTAACTCATAGATCTTGTCATGAATCTCATCTTGCCGCACCTTCTTAGGTTTAAGAGATGATGGACCAAGAGGAGGTTTATAATAGGATCCTATGTTGTAACGATAAGGATTAGGGAGATACTCATCCTTGTTCCTTCCCTGCTCAGCTTGCCTCATCATCTCCATCCTTTGCAGGAACATATCCTCCCAATTTGGGAGAGGCTTGATCTCTGGGATGGATGATGACGATGATCCTTTAGGTTCTACTTCATTGATCCTCTTCACGGGCTTCTCTTCTTTCTTCTTCTAGATCTTATTGGCATGGAAGGGCTGCATGGCTTCGCTGCACGAATGTTGTTAGAGGGGCTTGTATAGGGATGGCGAGGATTTTTTCGAAGCTGGAGGCTGTAGCTCTGCGAAAACTTAATAAAAAAGGTTAGATGCGATCAGCTTTAAAAGGAGAGGTCAAAACCCTAGCCGCCTTTTGGAATGAGCAACTATATGGGCGTGACCCGTATAGCTCCCGCCGTATAGTTATGAACCGACTATAGATTACATCTATGGTGGAACAAACTATATGGCCAGAACTATACGGGCGGGAATTTTTATTCCCGCCGTATAGTTGGTCGTTAAACTCTCTAGACTCCGAATAAATTTTTTGGAGATGGGTCGATAACTATATGACCACAACTATACGGGTAGAATTTTTAATTTTGGCCATATAGTTGGTCGTTAAACTCTCAGTACCCAGGAAATTGTTTTATCAAAGGCGTTGATATCTATACGACCACAACTATATGGATAATTTTTTTAATTTCGGCCGTATAGTTGGTTGTTAAACTCTCAGTACCTTTCGTGGATGGAAGGGGTGATGTCGCAACAACTATATGACCGTAGCTATACAGCCAGAATTTTTATTCCTGCTGTATAGTTGGTTGTTAAACCTTCTGTGTCCACCAAAAAATTTCTGCTTCTCCAAGGATTCTTTATTAATCTAAAACTTAACGAAATATCGAGTTTTGACAGAAAAATGTCAGATTATATTTTTGACCAGTTTTGGCATTGTCAATCTTCCTTTTTCTTTGCTAGAGCATCAAATGTTTCTTATTTAACACAATGCTCAAATAAAACTTTAATTGAAAATTTAAAAACCTACTCAAACCTTTATTTCAGATGGGTTGCCTCACAAGAAGTGCTCTTTTATGGTCAATAACTTGACTGTAGTATTGCTCATTCCATCTCGAGTCCATTCTTCTTACAATTGACATTCCTTGTATACCTTTGCTTAATCACTTCTTCTAGGGTTATTACTTCTATGGTGACTGCACTTATATCTTCTTTTACTCGATAATGCTTCAAGCATTGTCCATTTAGCACCCATGCAAGAGATGGTGTTTTCCTTGGAGCCTCACTGCTCCTGATGAATAAGCTTCTTCAACTATATATGGGCCTTCCCACTTTGATCTGAGCTTTCCTAGAAACAACTTAAGATGAGAATTATAGAGAAACACTTTGTATCCACTTTTAAAAGTCTTATTATCTATTTTTCTATCATGCCATATTTTCACTTTTTCCTTAAACAACCTAGCATTCTCATAGGCTTCACTTCTAAACTCATCTAAAGCATGAATATCTAATAAACGCTTTTCTCCTGCTACTTTAAGATCATAATTTAGGTTCTTGATTGCCCAAAAAGCTTTGTGTTCCATTTCTAAAATTAAATGGCAAGCCTTACCGTACACCATCTTATAAGGTGTCATACCCATTGGGTTTTTAAACGCAGTACGGTATGCCCATAGAGTGTCATTTAAATTGTATGACCAATCTTTTCTTGATTTGTCCATCGTCTTCTGGAGTATGGTCTTTAGTTCTCTATTAGAGAGTTCCACTTGACCACTTATTTGAGGATGATATGGTGAAGCAATGCGGTGAGTTACTCCATATTTGCTGAGGATCTTCCTGAAAGTTCCTTTCATAAAATGAGAACCACCGCCAGTAATTAAAAATTTAGGAACTCCAAACCTGGGGAATCTGAAATCCTTGATCATCTTCACTAAGGTGGCTACATCTACATGACTCGTTGGAATAGCTTCAACCCATTTAGTAACATAGTCAACATCAACAAGAATATGAGTATAACCATTCGATTCTATAAATGGTCCCATGTAATCCATTCCCATACATCAAACGGTTCAATTATGAGAATACAATTCATTGCCATCTCTTGTCTCCTACCTATATTACCTCTTCTTTGGCAAGCATCGCAGTATTCCACATACATGTGTGCGTCCTTGAGCAAGGCGGGCCAATATAATACGGATTGAAGTACCTTTGCAGCAGTTCTCTTACTTGCATGATGTCCTCCATATGGACTGTCATGACAAGCTTTCAATATTTCATTCATTTCATGGTTAGGAACACACTTCTGAATCATTCCGTTAGGTCCATGACAATATAGATATGGATCATCCCAAAAGTAATATTTAAGATCATTAAAGAATTTCATCCTTTGATTTCTTGACATACCGGGAGGTATAAATTTTGTTGCTAGATAATTAGAATAATCCGTATACCATGGATTAACAATTTCAACGTTTGCTAAATATTCTCCCGGAAATGATTCATTAATAGGTATGGGTTATTAATTATTCCCTCCATCCTAGAGAGATGATCTGCTACCGGATTATCTTTACCCCTCCTATCTACTATTTGAAAATCGTATTCTTGTAATAATGAAACCCACCTAATCAACCTAGGCTTAGCATGCTTTTTCACAAGGAGGTGACGCAAAGCTTGGTGATCCCTATGAATTAGTACCTTAGAATTAATGATGTAGGATCTAAATTTGTCACAAGAAAAAATTATAGCTAGGAACTCTTTTTCTGTAGTAGCATAATGTTTCTGAATCTTATTAAGAGGTCTAATAGCATAATAAGTAACATTCAAATTCCTTCCGTCTCACTGTCCCAACACAGCCCCTAAAGCATAGTCGCTAGTATCACACATGATTTCGAAACGTTCATCCCATTTTGGAGATTGCATGATAGGTGCTGAAACTAATTTATCCTTAAGGTTCTCAAAAGACGCAATGCAGTCATGATCTAAGTAGAATGAATTTTCTTTATCAAGAAGGTTGGTGAGAGACATAGCTATTTTAGCAAAATCTTTTATAAAACGCTTATAAAAACCTGCATGTCCTAGAAACATTTTTAAGTTTTTAATGTCCTAAGGTATTGGAAGATTTTCTATAGCATTTATATTTGTTTTATCTATCTCTATTCCCTTCTCCAAAACCTTATGCCCGAAAACTTTGCCTTCTCTTTCCATGAATCGATATTGTTCCCAATTCAAAACTAAATTGGATTACCTGCATCTCTGCAAGACTTTGGTTAGATTGTAGAGGCAATTATCAAAGGTTGTTCCACAAACAACAAAATCATTTGTTAGAACCTCCATAGTTTTCTCAACAAAATCATCAAAGATCTTTAGAACACATTCTTGAAAAGTTGTTGTTGCGTTACATAAGCCAAACGGAATTAATCTATAAGCATATGTGCCATAAGGGCAAGTGAAAGTTGTTTTCTCTTGATCTTCTGGTTGTATGGCAATTTGAGAATATCCAGAATAACCATCAAGAAAACAAAAATAAGAATTATTACTAAGTCTTTCTAAAATTTTATCCATGAATGGTATAGGTTTATGATTTTTCTGTGTCTCGTGGTTTAGCTTCCTAAAATCAATGCACATACGATATATAACAACAGGCCTTACAGGAACTAGCTCACCATCCTCATTCATAGCAGTATCAAGACCACCTTGTCTTGGTATGCAATGAGCTGGGCTAACCCATTTACTGTCAGAAATAGGATATTTAATGCCAACATCTAGTAAGCGTATAACCTCTTTTCTTACTACTTCCTTCATTTTAGGTTTAAGCCTTCTTTGTGTATCTACTACAGGTTTAGCATCATCAAGCATGGCAATCTTATGTGTTATGATAGATGGATCTATTCCTTTGATATCACTAAGTGTATATCCAAAGGGTTCATGGTGCTTAACCAAAACTGAAATGAGTTTATTTGTTTCATTCTCTGATAGATTCTTGCTAATAATAACAGGACATTTATTTTCATTATCTAAAAACTCATACCTCAAATCGTTTGGAAGTTGTTTCAATTCAATTGGTGGAGGCTTTTCATCTCCTTTTCTTACCAGTTCTTCATAGACATGTGGATTTTGTGCTTCCGGAATTGAATCAAGGTAATCATCCATGTCTTCTTTCTCCGCATCATCTGGTGCTTCCTCCCAATTAATCAGGCTCCTCTCTAATTCATCTTGTGGAGTACTGAAGAATTGCTGCTAGCTCAGCAATCGTTTACTCTTCCTTGATATCTTCCACTTCAAAAGGCCTCTTATTTAGTTTGGCAAAGTGGAATGTCATTTCCTCTTCTCCAAACATCAGTGAAATAGTCTCCTTATTATCGACTCGAGCTTTGGTGATGGAATTAAAAGGCCTGCCTAAAAGAATAGGACAAAAAGAATATCGAGGCATATCAACAATATGAAAATCAAGGGGGTACATGAGTGATCCAATAAAGACCTAGATACATATGATTACACCTTATGGTTTTATATTGGTCCTATTAGACAATTCAATAGTACTTTCTACTGGTTCCACATCTGGATTATTTAAATTATAGCGGAGTTCCTCATAAAGTGATGATGGCATTATATTTATAGTGGAAATCGGCTCACAAATTCCGTATAAAAAGTTTCTCCACAATATATAGGGGTCATTGGTTTAGAAGTTTCGTTACCTCATACCTTACCTTTGATGAATTCTGAGGTTTCAAGGTCTAACATAACCACTTCATTATCCACTATTCGTGCTTCCATAAGATCCTTTAATATAACATTATTTATATTGGTAGCTTTGGGGTTCCTTCTGGTACCTTCAGTCTCTTCTTCATTTGTTCTTCCTCTTTTTGCCTTTTCTTGACGATCCCTTGAATGGGTGTCGAGGAGAACTCTTCCATCAGTGCTCTTGCACGCTTATTTTCTTCGAGGGGTTTACGGGATTCCCATTTTGTAGGTACCTGCAAATGCCCTGCATAATTCTCAATAATTTTCTTTACTGAGTATGAATCAATATGGAGGGTTTTAATCATTGTATATGTCCTTTCATCTGCAAGAAAATCGTTAACACAAGCATATTTAGAAAAACTATTTGTAAAGTTTTCTTTTTCTTTAAGATATTCCGTTGCTTCCCTCATTTTTATTATTAGATTCCAAGCTTCATCATAGATATAAGATATAAAACTGCCATTAGAAGCAGTATCTAGATTCACTCTATTTTCAATATTTAGCCCTCCATAAAAAGTATGAATGATTAACCAATCAGGTAAACGATGATGGGGGCAATTATCTAGGTAACTTTTGTACCTTAGATATCCTTCATATAAGCCCTCACCAGGATTATTTTTGAAACTGATAATAATACCTCTCATCCTATGAGCTTTGCTTTTTGAGTAATATTTTGATAGGAAATTGGTTGTCAATTCCTTCCAAGTCCTCGGTGCTTCTGCACAAAAATATCTGTACCAGTCGTAGACATTATTAGAGAGAGTTTGTCTAAACAACTAGGTTTTAACCATATCAAGATTACAGTCATCGAAAATAAAGGAACTGAGAACGTCTTCAAAGAATTGTAAGTGTCCATATGGACTCTCTTCATTGGTTCCTGCAAATTTCTTAGAGTCCAATAGTTCAAATAATAAAGGATGGATCTCAATTCCATCCGGATTTATGCTTTTATTGACCGCTATAAAAGCGTCCATAGGCGAACCTATTTTCCTTACTGCCTCAAGCTAGTTTAGATGATGAGTGGTGTACATGATTGTGGTCCTGCAACTTAAGTAAAGATTAGTACAACAAAAGTAAATAACTAAAAGTAAAGTGACTTATAGCGCTAAGCTCCTCGGTAACAGCACCAAAAAATAGCTTGATGACTGCAACTGCACAGATCGTTTGTAGCTAGTTTCAAAATAAAGATATTGATCCCACAGGGAGTGGTAGACGAAAGACTAAAATGCTTTTAACTACAACTAAACAAAGTACTTAAGAAATAACTTTAAGATGCAAGAAAGGTAGAGTGGTGGATACACCGCTAACAATTTAGACTAAGCAATCAAGATTATTATAACGAATATTCTCATAATGTGTATGTATGTGGGAGGAGCTCCATATATGGACAAATAGGCAGCAACTGTTGCTCACATCATCCTTCGTAACCACAGTTGACGAATAAACGACATCAGTCGTATTATCCCGCTATTAAGGGATTTCTCCCGTGGCATGGACATGGCTTAATGAGTTCTCCTTGATTCTCCAAGTTAGCACATAAGGAATAACAACAACTTTATAGTCACAGTAAGCGCTATCATCCCTCCGTCTACCAACAAGTAATCCCCTTCATCGAGTCCCCATAGGAGTCAAATATTAAGGAGGTGCACAGCTCCCAACATCAAGATGAAGACAATTAACACATACACATAATGATGTATAACATAATAATCTCTATCTCATCTCAATCATATGCTACGGTTTCTCCATCTCCCCAAGAACTAGATATCTACTCATACATGGAGGCAATCAATATCAGGGTAATGGAAACAATCATAGATGAATAGTACTTGTATAAATCCACAATGAGTATGGGGATTACAACAAGATCTAGACAAGGTGTAGATGGGATGGATGGGGATGGTGGTGATGCAGCGGTGGATGATAAAGATCGATGCCTTAGCCTCCTAGATCTACACAGGTTGAAGATGGATCCCTGGTGGATGATTTCCCACTCTAGATGCCTTTCGGAGGTGAGGTTTCAGCGATTTTTGGGTGTTCTATATGTCGTCTCCCTCATCCAGTTGCACAGGGTGAAACTATTTGAGGAGGCAGTGGCGGTGCCAACTATACGGCTGGAACTATACGGCCGGGAAATTTATTCTCGTCGTATAGTTGGTCGTTGAACCCTCTATCTCCATCGATTGCTTTGGGTTTTCTTCTGGTATTATTAATATTTACCAATAAGTGATTTACATTGTTTTTGACTCCTTTTCTCCTTAGTACAACTGCTCTAAGAATTGTATCAATTGGATTCATCATCTGTCCTGATCCTGGTGAAAACAGACTTAAAATGTGCGCGCGAGCGCCATAAAATACCAAGATCCTACATCTACAATGCAAAATAATAGTGTAAAACATGATGCAAATATGCACTCATCACAAATATGGTCAAAATATCTTCTTTTATTAATGCCTCTGCCTCTTGTTAACTTCCCTCCTTGGTTTTCCTTATTAGTGTTCCTTCTTCTAGCTCCTTGAGAAACAATTCTTCCTCTTTGCGTTTATCCTCAAGTTGCTGAGCCATCATGTGTTTTCTCATCATCCTTGGAAAAGGAATGGGTTAAACATACGAAGGCCCCTCCCTCATTGGCTCGACATGGGCCATAATTATTGGTTCTTCTTCATCGATTGGCTTAGGTAGCAGAGTGTAATGTAGCCAGTCCTTCTTTGGAGCTTCAATATGTTCTATAAAATACTAAAGGATTTGCAAGACAATATCATCATCAAGTTGTAATTCATTAGTAGTTTCTTTTACCTTACCAAAGTCTTTATAAGAATTGAGACAATCATATTCAATTTCTATACCTCCTTCGCCTCCTAAATCAAATCCCCATGTTTCTCTATTACGGCGAATTCGTTCTAAAAGTTCCCAAGCTTTTATTATAGATAACTCCATAAAAGAACCTCCTGAATTCATGTCAAGCTCGTGTTTAATTTCTTGATTAAGTCCTCCATAGAAAATTTGCAGTACATACCATTCTGGTAAATTATGATGGGGGCATTTGTGAAGTAGAGACTTATACCTTTTGTAGGATCTTACCAAACCTTCGCCTGGGTGGTTTTTAAAGTTTGTAATTGCCCGTCATACCTCAGCGGTCTTTACCTTGGGAGAGAATCAAGACACAAATTCATTTTTTAGCTTTTCCTAGGTATCAATTTTCTCTACAGGGAAAATTCTATACCAAGCCAAAGTAGTGTTGGTTAGAGATTGGCTAAACAGTTTAAGTTTTAATTCATCATCAGAATAGCCTCTCAATTTTAGAGTACAACATAGCTCGGTAAAGTGCATTAAATGATTATAAGGATCCTCATCGGGATCATCTCCTGCAAAATTTTTATCTTTAATAATAGCGATAAAACAAGGGTTAACCTCTTACTCTTGTTCGCTCCCACTCGGGAATTCTTTCACTAATCCTCTATTGAATCTCCCGAGGTATTCAGTAACATCGATCTGATTAATTAGTCCGAGTGCAGCCATGGTGCTTACCTGAAACTAGTAAACAACTACAGTAGAACAATAAGTAAAATGAGTAACTAATAAGAAAGACCAAAAGCGCTTAGCTCCTCGACAATGGTGCCATAAAATAGCTTGATGACAGTAAGCACATAGATCAATTGTAGCTAGTTTCGAAGTAAAGATATCGAACCCATAGAGAGCTATTGGTAAAGGTCTTTATGCACCTAGTTACTATCTACCAAAGCATATGTAAGTTGTCTTTGGTTTCAAGTAAAGGGTGTTTGAATGGTTTATAGTTGTTTGCAGAAAAGTAATTAAAACAAGTAACAAGATTGTATGAAAGCGTGGTTGAACTCAATACGGCTAAAACGTTCTCGGGGATGTAGGATACACCACTAGCATAGTACTATTATTATATTTCATCAAGATAACATAATTCTTATGTCATGATATGTGTGGAGAGAGCCCCATAATAAGATGTTCACGACAAGGCTCGTAGGAAGCCACTTTGTTGAGCCAAGTGTGAGGTCACCTCTAAATAACCACTACAATGCCTGAGAGCAATCACCCATACATGCCACTTCAATTAAGGGTTTCCCCATGGATATCATAAATTAGCTTAGGGAGTCCCTCTTAATCCCCCTTTGACTGTGTGGGTTACGAGCCAGCGCCAATCTGTCACGAGGCACTCCATGTACGCTTGCACAACACGTCCAATGGGTTTCTTCCTCCCTTTAGTCCCGAAGGCAAATGATACATGGTTGACTTTAAATATCATCTAAAGAGAGAAATCAAACACAAGTCATAATTATATCATAGACAAGCAAATCATATGGACACAAGAATAGATCATCTCCATTACAAGTTCATAGTGGTGCTAGGGTTTCTCCATCTCCCCAAGAACAAAGGAACTACTCACTTATGGAAGCAATCAACAACATCATCATAATCAAATGGATGGATTAAAGTATGGGGGTAGATCTAATGCACCCCACAATTGGATCTGGAATTACAAAGAGATCTAATATATGAAATATGGAGTAATGGTGGTGATGAAGATGCACCGGTTGATGGTGAAGGGGATGATGTGTTGTCCTCCAATGATCCGCGAAGCAGCTGGGATTTTGCCCAAGCCAAGTTCCTCCTTTAGATTCCTCTCGGATGTGGTGTTTCGTGGTTTCTAGTGGCTGTGAATGTCGGATCTGCCTCTCGTCTTCGCTAGGAGAAACTATTTGACGAGGCGGTCCTGATGGCGCCTAGTACAGGCAGGCTCCGCCTGTACCAGTGGTCGTTAGGGTGCTAATGCCTCCTCCTTGTTTGTTATTTTTCTAGGTGCGAAGGTAAATTCATAAAATGGCTTTTATCAGTTAGAAATATCATATAGTTACACAATATGACAGCTCTAATTGATAATTTCATCTATGACTCCATGATTTGGGATCCTGTTGAAACAAGAATGAAATAGCACTTGTAAGCGCAGTGAAATACAAAAATCCCTACTCTATTTATGCAAAAACAAGAGGTAAAAATGCTTCAATTTTGGACCCATCATGGGGGGAAACTTGTTTTTTGGGGGTGGCGCTTCTTGTGAGGAGTGCGCCATATTTGTTGGAGATGGTACAACAACCTGATGGTACCAATCACTTCGGTTTCTAAATGATCATCATCATCTTGAAAAACCGGTGCTTCCTTGATGTTGGGAGTCATTGTTGTCAGTGAGATGTGTGTCGAGGCCAGGATAGCTGGCTTCTCAAGAAGGATATCTTTCTTTGGCCACTGGAAGAAGGTGCCCTTCGCCTTAATCAGAGTCATGATTTCTTAATTGGGAGGGACCAACAAAGCTATCTCATTGCACCCCTGTTGGACATCATCAATGTTGACCCTAGAAAAACTATCGTGAAGAGTATAGTCGTGTACCATCTTCCCTTTGGTTGGTGGATGCACTAGCGCCCATGCAGCCGTCTCGGGTCGATCTGAGCCGACTTTCCTGGCTAGTAGCTGGCAGCCGGTGGCTACCTACAAAAAAGGACTAGGTTAACTAGCATGCCATATGACAATGCAGAATTCATTTGATGTAATACATGCTTTGCATTATCAATGGGTTTAATTACCTCTATGTGATCACAAGGATAGCTGATCATGTCAGTGTCCATACTAGCGTTTGTACTAGAACCGATGACGAGTTGGGAAGAAGCACAATTGGTTGGAACTGGAGGAGGCCGTGGGACAAGCGACGGTGGAACATGATGACCCATAAACTCCAATTCCATTCTTACCTCTGCAAGTATTTCAACTTTCATTTTTTCTCGCATCTCTTTTTCATAAAGCTCCTTTTTAACTTTTTTTTGCAAACACGCTTGTCCTCCAACTTCCAATCGCATCCTGTTTTCCACGGTGCAATGGAACTTACCCCCTTCGTGCGACCATGGTGCTCTGGGCCCAACACCTCTACAAGGACATCTCCCTTGAAGACGCATGCTTCCTTCCTAGCATCCTTCTTCGCCTATAAAACAAATTAATGAAGCCTTTAGAACAAAGAGTGAATTTGTTGATGAAATAATCATCAATTCTAGCTAACATGTGAAGCCTCACCAATTTTCCATATGCTTGGATGTCCCCAGTCCGAACTAAAGTTGGCACACCGCCTGTTTTTTGTCACATTTACCCCTTACTCTAGTCTAGTCTCTTGCCCTCTTGTCTCTAATATCTCCAAATGGTTTCGGCAGTCCATATGCCTCTGCCTCTAAACCCTGTAGTTCCCATTTATGGGCCATGCCGGCATACCCAGCAGTCCCCACTTTGTGGTGGTTCTTGAATAACAGTGCACGCTCTCTTGGTTTTTGACTCTTTATTTTAAACTCTACAGATTTTCTCTGCACCACAAACTCATCCCAAGCCTCTTGGGTGATCTGTGGGTATAGATAAAGGGGGCTATTGTTTGTATCCACGAACTCCATCACGAGCCTGGACTTCCATTGCTTCCAGGCCTTGCATGCGAGCATTATAGCCGCTCTCTCAACGTGCGGCAAGTCCTTTGGTCGGGTGTTGAAATACTTGAGAATCTCCGCCTTGACGTCATCACAGGCGGTCTTCGATAATTTCCTCCATCCTGTAATGGTGATGGGAACTCATTCTCGTTCCACAATCCCACAAATCCTCGAGAACTTTTTCTTGCACTATCCAGCTACAACGGAACACCATTTTCTGATTGATTTGTGTCACGGTGAACTTACACTCTGTTCTACTTGATTTTCCACAGCTATCACCTTTTCGGTTTTTTCCCTTCTGGTTCGTGTAGATATCAATGACAGTAGGTCAGGGTCACTCCTACTTATGTAGACAATCAATATAGATATAAGATAACACACAAAATAATAGTATACTAACTAAAATATGCACTTCATTGTGTAAGAATTATATTAGTCGCTCTTAGTACTTGGGACTAAACCATTTTCTGCTACTAAGCTGTAACAGGACAATGTACTTACAATTAAGAATATGCACATACTTACAATATATCCTATTTTGAAAGGAAATGGTCCTGAATATAACTAAAAACAAAATTTGCAAAGACTCTCACCATGTTAGGCATGATGACGACTATGGACCTCCTTGGATGTCCTCAGTATCATCAGCGGCGGCTTCCGCTAAGCGGTGAGAATGCCAGAGCAGCGAGTGCACCGGGGATCCCGACATCGCGGAGGAGCTAGGCAGCAAGATGGAGTAGCAAGCGCGCGGCCACGTTGAGAAGCCTCACCGGTGGCGATGGAGAAGGGGGTGGAATGGCCGGTGTGGGAGCCGCTAGATCAGCGCACGAGAGAGATTGGCATACAGTGGGGAGGACGGTGGCAGGTAGGAGCAACAGCGGAGTGAAGGCGGCGGGGAGGAGCACAAGCGGAACGAAGGCGGCAAGGAGGAGCTGCAGGGGAATGGCAGCGGCGGCGAGGGTTTGAACACTGCAGGTCGGGCCGGCCGGGCGGGGAACGAGGAAAAGATGCCCTGTCCCCCCATTTTGCCTAAAATTTTGATATTTCCGCTGCCGCTTCAAAATATTTGGATCTAGGTCCTTGCAGGATGTCAAAATATCTAACCGTCTCTAAGAGGCAACCCGCCTACTGTGAAAGAGCAAAGTTCAGACAATCCGGATTTATTTGGACTCTCTAGGTTAGGAAAAAGTCTAAAACTTGCAAATTGTTCGAAATTAAATGGTAATAAGGGTTGAATATGTGATTAGTAGCATGAAATGAATTCCTATGGCAAGAAATAAGTTGATAAGTCAAAGAAAGTACGTGACGTAGTACAAACTTGGGAGTTCACGCTAGTAGGTATGATACTTGTGTTGTTGATGTACTTGTTACAAAGCAACATCGGTGCAAGTGTTTTCGAATTGACTAATATTTTCACCACACTATCTAGGTACCATAAAATGAACTAATGGCAAGTTTCATAATTATCTGAGTATTTTTAGACTTTATTAAAAATAAAAATGGACAAATGGCAAGTTTCCTGAACAAATAGGAATATTTTTTTCATATTATGAAGAATCACATTCCAAACATTACGTGGTATGTTAAGTTATATGACTACAATTCCCATGTATAGACAAATATTTAATGAAAAATACTAGTAAAACTAAATCCGAGCCTCCGGATTTATCCAGACACTTCGGATTGGAACCAACTCTAGATTTATCTCGTGTGTTGGATCTCCCTTGGGTGGTCATCACTCACTGCCTACCTGTTCTTCAGGGAATAGATCTGTTAATATTTCCTATCCCGTCGTATGCCACTAGTCAAAACCTATCCTGCCGGCCTCCGCCAGTCAAACCCTATCTCGCCAGCCGCCACCACTTAAACCCTATCCCGCTACGTGCCACCACTCAAACCCTATCCAAATCTCTTCGCCACCTCTCGTGTGACCGCGGCGCAACTGCATCCCCTCTCCTTGCTAGCCCACACCTCCACCGCCATCCTTGCTATCCCACGCCTCCCCGCTGCTACCTTGTCGGAAGCATGGTCGCAATCTCATTGAACAGAGATGTCATCCAATGAATCAGGTACAAACTCTGATAATCAATTTCATGAAATCCCTCTCGTAGTACCAGTATATTTCATGATGAAATCTCTCTTAGTGCTAGTAGATCCCATACTGATTCAATGCAGGATTCAGTTTTAGCAGATAGCTATTTATTACGATTTAGTTTTGTTAGAGTTAGGATAGTCAATTATTGCATCTTAATACATTTATCCAACTAACACTTGAATAAAGTATACATAACAGATCTATTCATATTTCCTAGAGTTCATATTTCCTATAATTTTTATCTTATATGATAGGTTCAAGTGAGTATGAGGTTGTAAAGAAGAAAGGGAAAAGGCAGGAGGTTGCAAAGAAGAAAGGGAATAGGCACATGGTTGCGACGACTGAGGTGAATAGGAGGAGAAATCCTAAAAGAACTGTTGCAAAGAGACATGCAACCGATATGGCATGCGGCTCATCAAACCCTGCCGCAAAGAAGGTCATAATCACAGCTCCCAAAGTAGCATTGCCTGAAGAAAGTAGAAGCTTGATGAAATTGCCGAAGCGCTAGTATGAAGCTCTTCGTTGGGATGAAAATCAATATGAGGCTAAGAGAGATAAAGCTACCAACAGATGGTTCCGCACATGAAATCAGCAGAAGGTCTTTGAGATGATTCTCCAACTTAAAACTAAGGTTGCTCCTCAAAGGGCAATTAACTTTGAGCACATCAAGAAAAACAAGGAAATATTTGTCAATATATTTGAAAGATGTGATCGCCTAGGCTTAGTGAAGATCATGGAGTTCAAGTGTCACTACAATGAACAAGTGCTCATACAATTCTATTGTACCCTCTTTCTTGAGAAGGATGATTCTAAGCATTTTCGGTGGATGACCAATAACAAAGAATACTGTGCCCCACTTAGTGAATTTGCTTCAGATCATGGAATCAATATGGTTGATCTAGATGATACTAATTTCATCTGTCTCCATGATGGTTGCACAAAGAAGCCCAATGAAATGAATGGCTGATATCATCTAGCTTCCCATCCTGAGGGTAATGTTGTTGTGGATGGGCAAATTGGTGGCCTCTTACCCTTCTTTGACACATTGCACAAGCTTTTTGGTGGACCTTGTTCCCAAAGTTGGGAGACTCCTCTAGAATACATGGATATGCAAAAAACCTCATTTGGTTTATCCTACAAAGGAAGGAAAGATTGATGTTATGGATCTCTTGTATCAAGAGACAAGGAGTAACATGGTTAATCGTCGGAGGTCACTAGTTTATGCTCCATACATTCATGCATTAATTCAGCATGTCACCAAATGACAGTACAACTCTGGCATGTTCTACAAGAAGCATTGTATTCACAGACCCTCCCTTGACAATCCTATCAAAGGTGTGACCAAGAAATCATAGCGGAACAAGGCTCCAAGAGATGTGGAGTATCTGGATATTCCTAGATCATATACCTACGAGAACAACATGATGCAAGAGCGTCTCATTAAAGGGCAACAGCCGTTATAACGGCTAGCCTCAAGATATTCTTAGAGGCGGTCATTATTTATGGACGACTATGGTTAAAATTTATAAGGAGACAGCCAATAATTGTCGTCATCTCAGGTTCCATTTAGAGGCATTTTGTTTTAAAGGACGGCTGAAGGTGAAGCCATATTATATACGGTGCAGATTCCCAACCATCTGAGGTTAGAGTTAGAGGCAGTCAAACAATACAAGCGCTTGAGGGTGATGAACACAGCCAGTGGTTTTTTGTTTTACAGGTAAACCGGCTCTAGGAACAATCTCTAAGTAATGAGTTTGTACTAGTGTTATGCAGTTTTCAAGTGTTGGATACTTAATCTTGTTTTATTGAAAATAGGACCCTCTTCGTGAGAGTTATAGAATGGAACAAGACGTTGATGGCATGATGACGGCAAGCAATTTGGTTGATGCTCGACGACACGCCTTCCCTCGAAGTTTATCATTAGGATTAGAAGATTTGACTAAAGCTTTGTAATCGAGTTTGTGAAACTTATTAGTGTGTCTTTCTTATTGCGAGATGGCTATTCTTATTAATAATATATAATTAGTTTTTCTTTTTCTATGAATAATTTCTTTTCTAATTCACATTGGGATTATGAACAAGTTATTCTAGTCCCAATTGTATGATAATAAAGCATTTATGAAAATTGCCAAGAGATATCAAGGACCTTTAAAAGTCAAGATATATATAAAATTAACAAGAATTCAAAGTCTCTGCAATTTGATTAAAGTGATTATGAATTCAATTTAATGACAATTTGGCATAAAAAGACTTGTCAAAAAATTGTTTCACAAATTATGATGATTTGGAGAATCAAATTGTATTGATAAGTATAAAGCATCATAGTGATGATGTATGAAATACACATGGTCCAAAATAATCTTGTAATGGATCAATGTTAGGAATTAGAGTTAGAAATAGTAAACACTCAATTAAATGTATAAGGAACATCTAAAGATTCGTGGAAACATCGCCATATGAGATATGGCAAGCTCGAGTTTCTAGAGATTTCGATAGTTCGACATCGTTAGGAATATTAAATCTCTGTGGTGTATTCTAAGGAAATTATGAATACAAATGCCAAACAAATACTAATGAAGACAAAATTTGTATTGTATTAAAGTGGTACTTCTTTGAGAAATTGTTTCCTTATAGAAGTGTTAGTGGAATGGGTATATGTGTAAGCAAAGGTTTGACCTAGCCTCCAAATTGTTAAGTAGAACATAATTTGTTCCGAGAAACAAACTTTACAAATAGAGGGAAACTATAATGATAAGATCATAAATGTTTCGGCTAATACATTATAAAAGTAGGATTCAAGAATTTCTTCTGCCACATGCAGAATTTCATTCTTGATTCAATTGTCATATTATTGAAATAAGACATACCTATGAACTACAAAGGAAGATTGATGGACCTAAGTGCAAGAAATGACTTAGAGTCATGAAATCCCAAATTAAGTTACATTTGAGACTACAAGTAAAAGTTACTTGATCTCATTAAGTAATGACATTTAGTTAATCATTCCCAGTAACTTTAAAGTTGAAAGGAAAGAAATGAAACTTAATAGGAAGACGTAAAAGCTCGATTTGTCATAAAAGATGTTTTTGACAAATGCTTAAAGTCTATTGGATTTTAGACAACAATTAAGTCCAATTTGGAAATTGGTGAAGGATTGTTCAAAACTGCAAAGTCTTCAAAAGTTTTTGAAGAAAAGGTTGTAATTAGTACAATAGGCAGATTTTGATCAATCATGAGATTGCTGATATCTTGTGCAAAAAAATCTCGATTTGATGAAAGATCAAAGAATTTTGGATTTAGCAAGATTATCGAGAAAGTCTGTAAATTGAGTGGGAGTTAAGAAGTTTTCCAAGTCGAATATATGAATGACATATTTGAGTGGGAGATTATTGATATCCTAGAATGTCAAATATTGATGAAATATTTGAGTGGGAGTGTGACAACATTTTTACATATGTAGTTGACATATGAAGAATGATGTGTTTGGTATTAGAAATGATTAGATCATTAGATGTATGAAATTTAACATACATTAGACATGGAGGATCTATGTGAATATATCAGGGTGTTTAAATAAACATTAAATGTCAAAATACTTGGAGTATTCTGAAAGAAGTTCAGAAGAACCTAGTTGAGATTTTGGAAATAGTTTGGAATGGATTCAAGTGTAGAATTCATTCTTACTAGAGAAATTAGGAAAAGTATTGAGTAGTGACTTAGTATTCATGAAAATGGTTAAAAACAAAGAGAGATGCATCGCATCACCTGTGCCTTGGCCATTGGGTTTCCAAAAAAACATGTTATTTATACTTGAAATAATGTGACCTAAGTTTTTCAAATTGTAAGGAGGGGTTTTTGAGTGATTAAAGTTAATAACTGAACCAGAGTTAAGTTTAGCGCAAAGGAAGCATGGTCAGGGATCAAAGTTGAAAATATTGCAATTTGATCAAAGTCTATGTAAATATAGAAGTATTAGAATACTTCAGAATAAGCAGAAGTAGTTTTGGTTTAAAAAAAGTTCAACTTTCAACTAAGTGTGTTTTATGTATACACATGGCATCTTGAAAGTTCAATTTGCTGATAGATCGTCATTGTATACTAACAGCAGAAGTCTCAATTTGTCACCAAAATGAAATGCGTAAATGTCAAATAGGTGACATTAATGATTTGCAAATAGGACCTTATGAATTTGGTAAAATAGATTTAGGACAGGAAGTCCTCCATGAGCAAGCATGATCAATAAACACACATGAGATATGGTTTATGATTAGTAGCATTGTAGCAAGATTATTTGTTCTCTAGTGCAAGTGGGATACTAATGGAGATATACCCTAGAGGCAAATAATTAAAGGGTTTATTATCATATCTCATTAGTGAAGGGTTCCATAGCAGAAAACAAAAAAATTCCTACGTTGGAACTCCCTAACGCCTAAGATCTATCTATGTAGTAATGTGATAATGGCCGGAGCGTATAGAATACATACCCTTGTAGACTCTACGCAGTTAACGTTCCGAAGGGAACGTGGTTGAAGTAGTCGAACTCATAGCCGACCTCAAGGTCACGAAGCTCCTCGCAGGTCACCCCTTGCTCCTTCTTTGTCGTGCAGCAGCTCTGGCTCACGACATCGAAGGTGTCCCAACTGAGGCCCCTCGTGGTTTCGTACACATACGATATACGATGACGACCTCCGGCTCCTTGATCCCTGCCGGGAGTGTGGAAGTAGATCTCTGGCTTGGAATCCCTGCAGCGCAATAGCGTGTTGCAGGTGCGGTGTCTCTTACACGGACAATCCTTACTTGGGACCGTGCCAACACATAGAGACTAGAGAGAGAGGGAAGGAGAAAGTCAACCAAAAGACTTCTCAAAAAATTGGTGTGTTTCATCCCACCCATGGGCAACCCTTTATATAGGCTAAGGGGGTGTGCCTTTCTCAAAGGCTAAGCCATGTGGGACTAAAACTAAGGGAAAAGGGGCTAAACAAAAAGGGCCAGCTAGCTGGGCCAATAGGTGGCAGAGTGGGCCCCCTCGCCGAACCCAGCCAGCAACCCACAGTGGCTAGCAGCCCACAATGGCCAGCAGCTGTGGCTGCCCTCAGCCAGCGCGAGTGGGCCGGCGCACCCACTCCACGGTCCAGCAGCGTGCGCTGGAGGAAGCCAACCCGGGTGGGCCGCATTGCCTCCCGCGCCCCAGCTTGCCATGCGGCGGCTACCGCCTGGCTTGGGTCAGGGCTTGCCCCAAGTGGCTTGCTCCCCACGCCTTCTAGGCGGATGGCACTATGTGCCACACACCCACATGGGCCTATCAGCGGCCTAGCAGCACAGATCTGCTGTTTTCCCTTTCTTTTTGCTGTAGATTTTCTTCTAGGTTATTTCCCTCCGAGAATTCATCCTAATATGAAAGTTGCTTTTATAAATCTTAATTTAGAATATATTAATTCATAATTAACATATAATAAATGTATATTTAAAGTCCCATTTATATCCAAAAACACTTTTCCGGTCTTTTCCTTTATTCCTTCTCCGAACAACTTCGAATATCTCCGCTGAACAATTCCAGCTTCCTCTTTCTCTATTGTGATTCCAACTTACAGAGGATCTCTAGCTCATCATACCCTTAAGTGTATTTCCCCACGGCTTGGGAATGGCATAGACATGATCTCCATCAATGATCAATAGCGGGACCGGGATGCCCATAATGACCCATGTGCATTCCATGATGATAGTGTCGTTTGAACCGTAAACAGTTGTTTCCCATTCCCTTTGCCACTTGATACACAGTTCACCCGATATTTGATCTACGGTATCTCCATACCTTCATTAGATCTCGTTACCGATGAACTTGTTTTCTCGTTTCCATGTCGTTGCATTCCGTGACCCTGTCACACACTTGCAAGCTTCTTTAATGCAATGTCATCGAGATGGCCACTAATGTATCTGCCCGTTACATGGATGGGCAAATCTTGGTCTTGATATGTACTCCTCTACACGCCCCTTTGGGAAACTTGAGTAACACCTTTTTGATCACCCAGTCACGGTATGATACTTGATAACCATCTAAGCTCCCTCCAGAATGGTGATTTGCATTATCTCACAGTCTAAGGACGGGTTGCGAGGTTTCCTTAGTTTTATCATTAATGGTGAACTTTGTAACTAGATCTCATTTAGATACATCTGGTTCGGTTGTTTTGTCTATCACATCATTCAACTAATGACGTGACCTCATTGTCAATTGGCAGAAATGCACATGATCTCGAAACCCTAGATCATCCTCATGACCAATGAACTAGTTTGCTAGAGGCAACTAGAGACTTTGTTTGTTTACATACCACACATGTATTAACGTTTCATTTTAATATAGTTATAGCACAGTATGAAACTATTATGAACTAATTGAGATATGACAATAAAAACCTATTTATTATTTGCCTCTAGGGCACATCTCCTTCAGTCTCCCACTTGCACTAGAGTACAACTAATCTAGCTCGCATTTTACTCATCATAAACCATATAACATATGAGTTTATAGATCATGCATGCTCATGAGAAACGTCCTGTCCATGTTATGTTTTATGAGATCATTATGTCTTTGGAAATCGTTAATGTCTTCCTAACTTTGACATTCATACCATTATCTCATAATGGGTTGAAGTATTCATTTGGCGACAAAGTGAGACTTTGTTTATAGTGTTTATAATGACGGTCGTTTTCACTGTTGTCATCTAAACTTCAAAACACACTTTGCAATCCTTTGTGTATATACGGCAGTTATGGCAGTAGAACGAGGACGTTTTCCTGGAGCCTACAGTGACTTTAGATAAACCTCGAGGGATTTTTCATGGGCACTATGCCCTGGGACACATCATTCTTCATTAAAGACGAACTAGTCCTGCCATAACAATATACATCACATTATATGGAGCCTTTATACTTCTATATCTATGTAGATCCCAGTGCATGAAATGCAACTATGCCACTTACTTTGCTTCTTGCCATTTAAGTACAAACTTAATTCTGGATTAGTGATGAACTCAGGAATCACTTCAAGACATGTTCTTACAGTTAAGAGCTTGTCCTTCCAACCATATCCTCGGGTAACATTACGTCGAGCGTACAACATGGTTGTATGGAAGAACCTATGGTTGAGGCATAGGAGATGCAACGCATCTCTTTCTTTCTTTTAACCATAGTTGTAATACTAACTCAATGCTTCATATAGTAAGAACTTCTTTCTTACCTTGTTCCATTCTGAAGTTCTTCAGAATCTTGCTTAGGACATTCTGAACGTCTTTCAGAATCAAGGCCAGGAAGCATTCGACATTTGATTTTTATTAAACTTATCCAATCTATATCGATATATCTCATTTTCTAATAACTTCAACTTCATCCTAATTTATCTACTTAAATGTTATTAACACCAATCACATCATTCATATACGTCGTCCACATATCCCAGAATGATTTCACGCTCCCACTCAAATGTGGCATCCATATTTGAGATCCAGGGATTTCACTTAGCTCCCACTCAAAATATGTCAGCTACATATTATGATTTAGTCAAGCTGATTTGCTCCCATTCAAATCCAAGTGCTCTATACAATCTTGGACATTCCAAAATTCCTTGATCAGCATCAAATCGAGAATTCCACTAACGAGATTTCAATGACCATTCATTTCTCGCACTTAGGTCCATCACGCTTCTTTGTATTTCGTAGGTATGTCTCGTTCTAAACATGACAATTGGGTCAACAATATAATTCCATAAACTTCTAGAATATATAGTTGAATCCTACTTTCTTTAGTAAAAGTATTCGCTGAAACTTTTATGATCATTATCATTAGTTTCTCCTCTATTTGTAGAGTTCGGTTTCACGAAACAAATTCCGCTACGCCACTCAACAATTCGGAGGCAAGGTCAAATACCTTGTTTTGATCTTTCACTTTCTTCCACCTGTATCTTCATCAAGACACGTCAACTTTGGACAGTAGTAGGTTTGCCCCTTTTTGGAAGATCCATTCGTATCTTCCTAAGAATGCTCTACAAAGACTTGTTTATTCGCCATGATTTTGACTTATCAAAATCTCCAGAAACTCGAACATGCCATAACTCTTATGGTGTTGTTTCCACGAATCTTTAGATGTTCCTTTGTATTTCAAATGAGAGTTTGCTTATTTTGATCTCTAACTCTAAACGACAACTATAACCCCGATAAGAGATAATATTGTACCATATGTATCTAATACATAATTGAAGGGAATATGCCCGAGAGGCAATAATAAAGTGGTTATTATCTTATTCCATGTTTATGATAAATTTTTATTTTACATGCTAGAATTGTATTGATCGGAAACATCAATACATGTGTGTTTAATAAACAAAAAGGGCTCCTAGTTATGCCTCTCTTATAGACTAGCTTGTTGATTAACAAGATGATCAAGGTTTCCTGATCATGGACATTGGATGTTGTTAATAACAAGGTCACACCATTGGTGGAATGATGTGATGAACATTCATCCAAAGTATAGCATTACGATCAAAGTCATTATGTTTATATTGCTATAACATCATACAAAGTAATCTTAGTCCTTAGACCATGAGATCATGTTAATTGCTAACACCGGAAGAGTATCTTGATAACATCAAACGTCACACCGTAACAGGGTGACTATAAAGATGGGTTCAGTGCTACGAAGGTGTTATGTTGAGGCTCATGGATCAAGAGTGGGATTTGTCCATCCTGATGACGGATAGATATACTCTGGGCCCTCTCGGTGATATCACATTGAAATAGCTTGCAAGCAAGTGATGTGATCACTAGAATGTTATATCACGGGAACGAGAAAAGAGTGCATGTCGGTAACGAGATAAAACTAGGTATGGAGATACCGATGATCAAATCTCGGACATGTAATATATCACGATACAAAAGGATTTAGTTACTAGCGTTAAAGGTTCTCATGATCACAGAAGTCATCGTTGAATGTGTAGGAGTCAGTATGGATCTCCAGGTCCCGCTGCTGATTATTGATCGGAGAGGGGTCTCGATCATGTCTGCATTATTCACGAACCGTAGGGTGACACACTTAAGGGATACCGACACCATTTGGAGCAAATATGTTTCAGATAAAGATTTAAGAAAGCGCTGGAATTATTTCAATAGACACCGAAACTGTTTCGGGTGAAATTGCTGAAATTGGTTCTGCATGTAATATTGAAATGTTGCAGGGGGTTTTATGTGAATGTTTGTTAATTAAAGTAATTAACAAAATTCTGAATAAAAATAATAAAAGAGTTTTATTAAATGAGAGAGCATTAAATTTGGAGAAATTTAATGCATTTAAAGTGGAGACTTTAAAAGAGAATGTGAAGGGGCAAATTTATGTGGAGGGAGTTACCACCACATGAATGGAGGAGGTGAAAGGTCACCTCCTCCATGCACCGGCCATGAAGGAGGGGCACCCCCCTCTCCTCCTATAAAAGGCCACCCCCTCCTCACTTCTCATACACACCTCCTTGTGAAGGATCTCTCTCCCCCTCTAGTATTATTCCCCCATGGTCTCGGATTAGCGAGATACATGTTCCCGGTGGCTTTATCTGGAAAGGAGTTGCTGCTTCCGCTGCTTTGCTGGAGCGAGGGATGGAGGTTGTCGGGGTACCGGACATGTGTGCGATCACGGATGCACCGCTTTCTGTGCTGGACTTGGTGGTGCTGGAGCTGGATCTGATGGACGTGCTGGAGCCAGACCTGCTGGACTTCATCACGATCTTGAGATCGGCAAGTGTACGACTACATCAACCATGAGTTCCTACTCAATAACAAAGCTCGTTGTCTACGAGGGTAAGTTCTAGTTTCCACCCGTTGCTTTGTACCTAGTAGATAGATCTTGGCGTGTAGTTCACACCATAGGAAATTTTTTGTTTTCTATGCTGCGGACCCAACAATAATGATTATGATATTTAGACATTTCAATACACTTTGAATTTGTCTTATTATCATAATTTGTGAAACATCTTTCACAAGTCCTTTCATGCCAAAATTAACTTAAATATTTTAGTCATTTCGATCAAATCGAAGAGACTTTATAATTACTGTTAATTCAATATCCCTCTTTTGTTTTGAGCTCATTTGAACAATTCAAATCGTTTTAAACTCATGTTTCATTAGGTAAATACGCTTATTCACTTAAGTCCATAATTAACTAATGATTTCCACTATTTGTTGAAAATACGATACATCACTATGTATAATATTCAACATTTCTTTGCATATCACCATTTTACTAGAATGCGGAGTTTTAGTCATTCTACCCAAGAGACATGGTTTTGAAAAGTCGCTATATTAAGTATCTAGGACCCCGGTCTTCATTTAGAATGAAGAACATGAAGTAACAAAAATGACTTAAACTATAGTGTCATGTCATTACTAAACCTTGGATATCTTTTAGCATTCTAATCCTTATAAATGTTTAAACTATTACCATTAACATAGTGATGAGAATAACTCATTTATAATCGTTATGTGACCATAATGATATTGTTCATAAGAATAGTACAAACTGGTTTGTAACTTGTTCATATGAATAATTGTCTCGCCAATAGCAAGATACACATACACGGATTACAAAATTATATTCAAGTACACTAATCCAAATGATAAACTTTGAGGAAAGGGATGATGTCGGCCATCAACTGTTTTTCTTGCTGTCATCAAGTCACATTGCCTCAAATCTACCAATTCTCATGCAGATTGTCCTATTTTCACAAAGCAAGACAAGTATCAAATACTTTGCAAACTACAACGGGTTTTGCAAGAACCACATTTATAATTTGTATATATTACATATACCCTTTTAATCCATGACCTCCATTGCAATCAAGTCCTTCTAAGAGTTCATAAATCTAATGCAAGAATGCTAAGTGTTTCTCCAAATATTCTCTTTTTCATCCATCATGGAGGAAAACTCATCCAATGGCTCATACTTTATGTGCCTGATCTTGTAGAATACAAGATTGTAACCCAACTCTACATTGAATGGAGAATGGTTTATTGGATGATTACGGAGAACACACAAACATTGCAAAGTCATCGGATTATCTCCTACTGGTCATTATATCAAGAAGAGAAGATCACCTTTTATGAGGATATCCCTCAAGAGTGGGTATTAATCTATGAAGTTGAACCCTTTTGCTAAGTTCCATATCAAGCAATAAATTTCCCATGGTCACAAAAGACCTCAGTGGGATAGGCCATGATCTACTAAGATATTTTCAAATATACATATCAACTAAGTTCATAATATGAGTTCAATTTATAATTGATCTCCCACTAAAATTGTCATCCCCTGGACGATTTTAGTGATCACATGATCCCAATCCTCTGCACCTCCACTGATCATCATGGCCATTAGTGCAACATCAAAGGTAGACATTCCCTAATGTAAATCACATCATCCATGTGACTCATGCTCGATCTTTCGATCTCTTGTGTTCTGAGGCCATGTTTGCACATGCTAGGCTCGCCAAATCTAACTTGTGTGTATTTGCTGTGCAACATGGCTTATACCCACTATATGTGAACGTAGATATGTCTAGCCCCCGATCATCACGGCCGGCTTCATAACGAATAACTTTCTTGGTGGTGCACAAACAAGGGGAACACGATCATTGGAATTAAATAGGGATTATCTTATTTGCTACTGTTGAGTATCTACTACTAGCACACAATAAGATGCAAAACAGGTATCATCATCATATGTATATTGTGATTATATATGGTCCTTCTTCTTGCGCCTTGATCTCTATCGAGCGCTCTGGCATGATCTTCATATTGCCCTTGGGTTGACGTCAAGTCCACGACGCCTCCACCCGGTCATCCATCGGAAGGATGGCTATTACTACTTAACTTAGTAACAGAAAAGTAAACTACTTTACCTTCATAACGACCATGACCATATCAAATCACATACCCTCCTGCAAATAAAGTTAGACGCCTCTACTTCATCTATTGCAAGTTTTACGTGGTTGTTAGGGCTTTCGCAATAGAACCGTTTCTAATCTACGAACTTTCCAACCACAACATGGATCCAAAATTTGTCTCTACTACACCCCTTTTGGGACCCTCCATTGTAAATGCTATATCAATTATTGAATGAGAGACAGACACCCGCTAGCCACTTATACGGAGCAAGCCGTATGTCCAGCATGGAACCAGTCTCACCTACGAATACGCGTAAGGTCGGCCTGGGTCGTTTCATCAAACAACACCGTGTTATAAAAAAGTACATGTTAGAGGGTAACAACTAAGGGATCAATGCCCACACAAAACTTGCGCGTACTAGTCGTACAACACTCCTATGCATAGATCGGCTCTGATACCACTGAAGGGTTCCGTAGAAGAAAACAAAAAATATCCTACGTTGGAACTCCCTAACGCCCAAGATCTATCTATTTAGTAATGTGGTAACGCCCGGAGCGTATAGAATACATACCCTTGTTGATCGTACGCGGTTAATGTTACAAAGGGAACGTGGTTGAAATAGTCGAACTCGTAGCCGATCTCAAGGTCGCGAAGCTCCTCGAAGGTCACCCCTTGCTCCTTGTTTGTCGTGCAGTAGCTCTGGCTCACGACATCCAAGGTGTCTCAAGTGAGGCCCCTCGTGGTTTTGTACACATACGGTGTATGATGACGACCTCTGGCTCCTTGATCCCTGCCGGTAGTGCGGAAGTAGATCTCCGGCTTGGAACCCCTACAGCGCAACGGCATGCTACAGGTGCAGTGTCTCTTGCACGGATAGTACTTACTTGGGACCGTGCCAACGTATGGAGACTAGAGAGAGAGGGAAGGAGAAAGTCAACCAAAGGACTTCTCCAAAAATTGTTGTGTTTCATCCCACCCATGGGAACCCCTTTATATAGGCTAAGGGGGTGTGCCTTTCTCAAAGGCTAAGCCATGTGGTACTAAAACTAAGGGAAAAAGGGCAAAAAGAAAAGGGCCAGCCGGCTAGGCCAATAGGTGGCCGAGTGGGCCACCTCGCCGGACCCAGCCAGCAGCTCACAGTGGCCAGCAATTGTGGCTGCCCTTAGCCAACACGAGTGGGCCGGCGCACCCACTCTGTGGCCCAGAAGCACGCGCCGGAGGACGTGACCCGGGTGGGACGCATTTCCTCCCGCGGCCCAGCTCACCATGCGGCGGCTACCTCCTGGCCGGGGTGGGCCGGTGCCCCCGTTGCCCGCTACGCCAGCCCCGCTCACCCGCTCCCCACGAGCCCCGCATGGGCCGGGGTTGAGCAGGCCCAACGCGGCGGTTGGCTGCTGCTGCTGCCCCTGGGCGGCTGGCACTATGTGCCGCACACCCAGGTGGGCCTGTCAGCAGCCCAGCAACGCAGATCTGTTGTTTTCCCTTTCTTTTTGCTGTAGCTTTTCTTCTAGGCTATTTCCCTCTAGGAATTTAGCCTAATATGAAAGTTGCTTTTATAGATCTTAATTTAGAATATATTAATTCATAATTAACATATAATAAATGTATATTTAAATTCCCATTTATCTGAAATCACTTTTTCGTTCTTTTCCTTTATTCCTTCTCCGAACAACTTCGGATCTCTCTGCGGAACAATTCCGGCTTTCTCTTTCTCTACTGTGATTCCAACTTATAGAGGATCTCTAGCTCATCGTACCCTTAAGTGTATTTCCCCACGGCTCGGGAATGGCACAGACATGATCTCCATCAATGATCAATAGCGGGACCGGGATGCCCATAATGACCCCTGTCCATTCCATGATGATAATGTCATTTGAACCGTAAACAGTCGTTTCCCATTCTCTTTGCCACTTAATACCTAGTTCACCCGAGATTTGATCTATGGTATGTCCATACCTTCATTTGATCTTGTTACCGACGAACTTGTTTTCTCATTTCTGTGTTGTTGCATTCCGTGACCCTGTCACACGCTTGCAAGCTTCGTTAATGCAACGTCACCGAGATGGCCACTAATGTATCTGTCCGTTACATGGTTGGGAAAATCATGGTCTTGATATGTACTCCTCTACACGCCCTTTTGGGAAACCTAAGTAGCACCTTTTTGATCACCGAGTCATGGTATGATACTTGATAACCATCTAAGCTCCCTCCAGAATGGTGATTTGCACTATCTCACAGTCTAAGGATAGGTTGCGAGGTTTCCTTAGTTTTATCATTTATGATGAACTTTGTAACTAGATCTCATTAAGATACAACTAGTTGGGTTGTTTTGTCTATCACATCATTCAACTAATTACGTGACCTCATTGTCAATACTGCATAAATGCCCATCATCTCGAAACCCTAGACCATCCTAATGAGCAATGAACTAGTTTGCTAGAGGCAACTAGAGACTTGGTTTGTTTACATACCACACATGTATTAACATTTTGTTTTAATATAGTTATAGCATAGTATGAAACTATTATGAATTAATTGAGATATGACAATAAAACCTATTTATTATTTGCCTCTAGGGCATATGTCCTTCAATTAGTTCATAATAATTTTATATCATGCTATAACTTTATCAAGCAGAAACATTGATACATGTGTGGTATATAAAAAACCCAGGTCCTTAGTAGCCTCTATTCAACTAGTTCATTGGGCAACTGATGATCAAGGTTTCCTGATCATGGTGCTTCTAAGCTAACTGACAATGAATTCATATCATCTAAGATGATGTGATGGACATTTTCCCACTGATGATTGTTGCAACACGATCATATCACTTAGTTCATAGTTGCAATTGTCAGAAACATAGTGTCCTGAGCCTTAGACCGTGAGATCATATTAATCATTGTCACCCAAGGATTTCTTTGACTGCATCAGCCATCATGTCCGTAACTGGGTGACCATAAAGGTGCATGTTGGGTATTCCAAAGGGGGCATGTTGATGCTTATGTATCATGATCGGGATTTGTTCTCCTGTGTGACTGGAAGATACACTAGGCCCACTCGGTGAATTACATTCATAAGCTATGCAACGTATGACTTGCTCCTGGGGATGGAATTTCACGTGAATGAGTAAAACAGTACTTGTTGGAAACAAGATTGAACAAGGTATCATGATACCGATGATCAGATCTCAAACAAGTCTATTATCGAATAACAAAGGGAATTGGATATATCGTTTAAGGTTCGGCAAGAAGGTGATTCATGGAGTGCATGGGGTCATTATGGGCATCCCAGTCCCGCTATTGATCATTCATGACATTTCTGAACTGTAGGTAAAAACACTTAAGGGCAGTACACCGCTTAGAGATCTTCCTGTAAGATGAAACCACAGAAGAGAGAGAAACCGAAATTGTTCTAAAGGAGATCCGAAGTTGTTCGGAAAAAGAATGAAAGGAAAAGACTGAAAGTTATTTCAGATAAATGGCAATTTATAATATGCATTTATTATCTATTAATTGAGAATTAATATATCCTAAATAAATATTAAATTAATATTTAAAGGAAACTTCCTCAACTAGGCCAAAAACCTGGAGGGAATCGGCCCAGGAGGAAATCACCTAGAAATAGGAATAAAACATCAAATAACATCACAACCCACTGCTAGGCCACCACTGGTCGACCCACGCTGGCGAGTGGGCGAGCTGGCGCTAGGCGCCACTCGGGTGGGTAGTTGTTGGCCGCTGCTAGTGCCCTGCTCGGTCCAACGAGGGCTTGCGGGTGCGCGAGTTGCTGCTTTGGCAGGCCGCGCGGGTGGCCGGCCTTCCCGGCTGGCACTGAGGACACCGCTGCACCGCTGTTGACCGCCGTGAGCTGGGAAGCCGCACGCGCGCCATCCCCCTCGGGCTAGGTTGTTCCCGCGCTGTGTTGGGCCGCGGGCGGGCGCGCCAGCCCACCCGGGTTAGCAGACTGTAGCTCTGCTTGTTGTTGCTTCTTGCTGGGTTGGCCTGGCCGGTCCACCTGGCTGCCAGCTGGCCCAGCCAGCCAGCACCCCCTTTTCCCTATTTTCATCTATTTTAATAGTTTCACGTGGGAAACCTTTGGTGGGGAGTACCCCTCCACCTATATAAAGGGATGCCCATGGGTGGGATTAAACACACCAATATCTATATTCTCTAAGGAACTTTTCCTTCGAGAAACCCCTCTCTCTCTCATTGCCTTTGCAGTGCCACGGTCCTATAGAAGGACTGTACACGCAAAGACAACTCCGCTGTGGCATGTTCTTATGCTGCAGGGATTTCGGCCAGGAGATCTACTTCCGCAACCTCAGTAGGGATTAGAGCCCGGGAGTCGTTGTCTTGCATCGTATGTGTGTGATAACTCAGGGGAGCTACCATTAGTAGGAACCAGACTGCCATGCAAGGACCTGGACAAGGGGTGGCGTGCGAGGAGCTACACAACCTTAAGGTCGGACATGTACGACTACATCATCCACGCTCCCGCATGATCATAACACGCTTAAGATCTACAAGGGTATGTTACCACTGTCTTCCTCTATTACTGCATTATTTCCTAGATAGATCGTGGGTAGTAGGGCGTTCCAACGTAATAATTTTTTTTTTGTTTTCTACCATGGAACCCCTTCACTAGCACCCGATCATTATGGCCTACTTCATAATGATGGACTTTCTTGGTGGTGCACACATTAGGGAGAACACTTTATTGGTATTAATAGGGATTATCTTATATAATGCAACGATCGAGTATCTAATACTAGCACACAATAGTATGTATAAGAGTACCAACATCACATGCATATTTAGTGATATGATGTGGTCCTTCTTCTCACGCCAGGATCTCCATCCAGCGCTCCAGCATGATCTCCATCTTGCCACCGATATGGCGCCAAGTCAACTATACCACCAGTAGGTCATCCATCTATACAATGACTATTACTAGACTACTTAGTAACAAAGAAGGAAACTACTTCACATTAGCCACAACCATTACCATATCAAATCACATGCCCCTGCAAAATAAAGTTAGACACCTCTACTTTATCTTTTGCAAGTTTTACGTGGCTTCTAGTGCTATCATGATAGAACCGTTTCTTACCTGCGAACTTCCAACCACAACATGAATCAAACATTTGTCTCTATTCCACCCCTCTAGGGGTCCTCCATTGCAAATGCCATATCAAATACTGAAAGAGAGATAGACACCTGCTAGCCACTTATACATTACAAGCCGTATATTGAGAATGGAACCCGTCTCGCGTAAGATTACCCGTAAGGCGGGGCGCTTCATCAAACAGTGTCGCGATATGAACAAGTACGCGTGAGAGGGTATCAACTATAGGATCAATGCCCACATTCAACATGTGTTCTAACCGTACAAGCATTACTACACATAGATCGACTCTAATATCACTAAAGTGGTTCATAGCAGAAAACACAGTTTTTTCATGACTAGCATAACACCCAATGCCACGATCTATCTAGGAGTAATGTTCTAATGTAGAAGTTTTCATAACATACCCTCGTAGACTGAAAATGTTTAACGTTATGCGGGGAACATGGATGATGTAGTCATACTCGTAGCTGACCTCGAAGCTCCTTGCAAGTGACCCCAAGTCCTTCCACGACAAACCAGGTGCCACAAGTGGAAGCACCTCCATGGTTTCACACACATCCGATGTACGATGACAACCTCTGGTTCTCTGATCCCTGTCGAGAGTGCGGAAGTAGATCTTCTTGCCGGAATCCTCGCAGCACAATGACATACTGTAGTTGTGTCGTCTCTTGCGTGTACAGTCCTCCTAGGGACCACGCCAACGCAAAAGGAAATGAGAGAGAGACAGAATGCTCCAAGGAAAATTCCTTAGAGAAATATTGGTGTTTTTTCCACCCATAGGCACCTACTTATATAGGGGAAGGGGGTGTGCTCTTCCCAAGGGCTTTCCCATGTGGGACTAAAATAAGGAGTAGGGGAGAGAGGGGTGGCCAGCCGACCATGGTGGCCATAAAACCCACACGCGCCAAGGCCCACCCGCCCCTCCTACAATAGGGCGGTGGCCTTCCATGGGCCCTTCCCTCCTAGAGGGCCCAATGAGGTCGGCTGCCCCTAAAATCCCATATTTAATATTTATTATATATATAAATAATATTAATTCCATTATTTAATATATTTAAATATTATTTAATTCTTGTTTGGCCCGAAACACTTTTCCGGTTCAGTCCGGACCACTTCAGATCCTCCCAGAATGATTCCAATTCTCTCTACTTTCCTTCGATGATTCCGAAACAACCAGAACGATCTCCGTGCGTCATCACACACTTAAGTGTGTTACCCTATGGTTCGGGAACATCTCAGACATGATCGAGACACCTCGCATATCAGTGATCAATAGCAGGACCGGGATGCCCATAATGATCCATGTGCATTCCACGATGTTTTAATGTCGTTTGAACCATCAACGTCAAGTCCAATTCCCTTTGTTGATACTTGACTTGTATGAGATCTGACCATTAGTATCACTAAATCTTGTTCAGTCTCATTACCAACAAGTGCGCTTTACTTGTTCCCGTGGTATTCCATCCCCGTGACCTAGTCACATGTTGCCACATTATGGATGCAATCTCACTGAGTGGGCCATGTGTCAATCACACAGGCGAACAAATTCCAATATTGATGCATGCTCCTCAATGTGCCCTTCTGGAATACCCAACGTTGATGCAGTCAAAGTAGCCGGGAGTGACAGTGATTAAACAAGATCGCACGGTCTAAGGATTGGGATATTTCGTTTCTAACTATTGCAACGTGAACTATGTGATTTGATCATGTTGCAATACTTATATGGGTAATGTACATCACATCATTTCTTAATGATATGACTTCATTGTCAACTTGCATAAATGCTCCATGATTAGAAAACCTTGATCATTAGTTGCCCAATGAACTAGTATAAATAAAGGCTACTAGGGACCATGGTTTGTTTATATACCATACCTGTATCAATTTTTCCGCTTGATATAGTTATAGCATAGTATGAAACTATTATAAAATTATTGATATATGATAATAAAATCCATTTATTATTGCCTCTAGGGTATATCTCCTTCATTTGTATCTATGTATGAATAAAATACTCATATATGAAATTATATTAAATGGTTGTTTAAATTTCTTTTAGTGCCTATGTATGATTGTTGAGATGAATATATATGAAATGATGCTCCCATTAAAATAATGCATAGGAAGCAAGGTAGGTGGATCATATTTTCTTAGAAGTCGAGATAATGATCACATTTCAAATAATGCTTACATATGTCTTATTGTTTGTAATTTGTCGATGGTGTGTCTTCTCCATGACTATTATGATGTTCAAACTGAGCACCATTAATTTTTGACTTCTTCAAATTGTACCGCTATTTTGTATGGATTTAACTATGTAGGTTTTCGCAGCTTAGCGCCTGAAATGTAGGAGTTAAAGTACATAGCTAAACATCTAAGGTCCAGTCGCTATGTTGTGACTTAGAGAAACTAGGCACCAAAACTACACAAAACGGTACTAAAAGACATGAATGTTGTGATTTAATTATCTTAGCGTCTAAGTGTTAGGCGCTATGCATGCTTAGTGCATGAGCCTTAGGCGCTAACCTACCAGGGATGGGGCCCGGGCTGGCCCCGCCACACCATGTTGGCAACAAACTTAGCGCCTCAGACGGGCCCTAGGCCAGGTAGCTTAGTGCCTAAGTGTTGGGCGCTAAGCAAAAGGGTTAGTTTATGGAAATTGTTTAGGAGAGAGTTATTTTTGAATTTCTTTTGCCATTTATTTTTTACCCATTTTGCCATGTTTGGGTGTGAAATTGTAAACCATGGTGCACTCTCAATGGGTTTACATGGTGCAGATAGCAAATTTCAGACCCAATTGCTAGTAGATTATTTTTTGGGGTCTACTAGGCATCCCCTAGGGGATCCGAGTGCTCCCAACCTCATGCTTTCCAGCTAACCACGTGTCCTTTTGTTTATTCTAAATTTTTGCTTTTACTACAAAATGTCCCACTTTTGCTACATTTAGTGCATTGTAGCAATGGTCCATGCCAGACATAAAACAAAAAGGATGCTCTTGCTAGAGACTTCACCGGAATTCTCGATGGAGACTTTATAGCAAAAAACTCATGATAATGTAGAAAAACCGATTTTTCCAGAGACATCACTAGCAACATCGTCGGGACTCTCGTCCGAGAACTTGTAAAAAAAATATTCTAAGGTAGCAAGACTGGAAAACCATTGTAGCGAAACATTTGTACTACGGTAGCAAAAAACCAACTTTGCCGGAGACATCACTAACTCTAGAGAACATGTAGAAAAAATATTATATTATTTTATCAAACAAACTAAGCTTTTGTAGCATAAAATTCCTGCTATTGTAGCATGTAGCAAAATTCTCTAGCAAGAGGGTTGACATAGGTATACCCTATGGGTCCCTAAGATTGGCCTACCTGGTTCAGCCTAGCAGGAGCCCATGCGATAATCTGCCACCAATAGTGAAGCCCATGAAGATTCAAGTGGCCCTGGGCCCATGAAGCATGCGACTCCTTGATGGATATGACAAACTTTAGATAGAAAGTTTAAAGAAAACCCTAACTTGTAACCGACTTAGTTGTATCCTGAGACACGGCCTCCCCATATAAAGGCTCAGAGGGAACAACGGGGAGGATATCGCATCCCTAGCTTATACACCCGCTAGACTACATTTGCGCACCATCACCATCAAGGCACCCCCTGTAACCTTTGATTCATCATCAATCAAGAGCAGAGAAGTAGGAGTAGTGGTTTACCTCTAGGGGCATGAACCTGGGTAAAGATCATGTCCCCGAGTTGCTTTCCTGTTAGCCAAATGAAGTCTCCAACGCTCTCCTCTTCCTCAAAACCCAAGTCCATAAACTATGGGCATTGACGTGTTAACCCCATGTCAATTGGCACCGTCTATGGGAATTGGCGTGCTGATGTTACAACTTCGATAGCCCCATCACCCTCTAGCTTTGACTCATCGTGTTGGAGGGACGCCTTAGCCTTAGCGCCTTCGACTTCACCATTCACTCACTGGCCACGCACCCAGCCTTCGACTCCCTCAACACCGAGGCTGACATGATGATCGGCGTCTTCAGCTTCCAGGTCGGCAAGACCTGCATTTTGTGCATACTGGACCAAATCCGATCGGTCCCGGAGCAGTCGATCCCACTATCGATTGCGCCAACTTCATGGATCCCGCCTCCACTCGTGACTCTCAATGAGTTGACCGCATCCTCCTCATCCTACGACCTGGATAGCAACAACAGTTGCGACTCCGATATGAGCAACCAGCTCGAAGGTGATCACAACATAGGATCCGATCTGGAAAGCTCTGGAAGCAACATACTCCCCAACAACTATTACTGCACCGGCATCAATGCCAATATTGGTGGCATTGTCGGAAATGGCACCGACAATGGTGCTGGCACCAGTGCCAATCCTGAAGCCGAGAATGGAGCCACCCGCGACAATGACAACAACGATGGCGATAGGACACAAATCCACCTCACTGATGTTGAGTGGGAAAGGGTCAAGCAGGTCATGTCGGGTGGCACTCCTCTGCCCCCCCGGCTCATCGCAAGAAGTACTGATGGCATACCATTGGTACCTTAATAAGGAGTTCTGCCACCAGCGGGTGCTCCAGGCCCAACTCGAAGAACGACAATGACTCGCCGACGTGTTGAGTGCCCGGCGGGCTAAACTCTCCTCGATTGGCGGGTCTTCCTTGAAGGGGAACCATGATGCTGGGCGTCCAAAAGACGCCCTCGAGCAGACCTGATGGACGAGCAAGCTAGACGAGAAGCCACTCGATGATTTTACTATTCGTTCATACCTATATATAAACGGGGCAATGTAACACTTAAGACCCCATAGGCCGCTATCATGGCGGCCACCACCTATCTACTATCCAACCCCTCACGGGCGGGGGATCCGCGCACTACCATCCATAGATCCGCTCTCACCAGACTTGTAATAGTAGAGGCCACACTCATAGGAGAACCAGCCCTAGAACCAAAGAAGACATCCATGACACGTGCAAGAAACCACTCGACATCATACGGCAAGGATGACCTGCCATGGCGATGTCGCAGTCCATGGCGGAGAGACCACGACTACGACACCCACGACGGGATCACGCAGCGCAATGTCAACAAGCTACACGCCAAACATGCAAAACACAATTACTCCTCCGAGTCCGAAGATGAGGACATGGAACTCTGCGGCGCCAGATGCTTCAGCCGTGCCATACGACAAACTAGGATGCCCAAGGGCTTCAAGCTGCCCTCGGACAACCCAAAATTTGACGGTCTCTAGGAGCCGAAGATCTAGCTGGATGATCACATACAATCTATAAAATGCCACAGAGGATCCAAGAGCATGGCCATGCAGTGCCTACAGCTGCAACTACAAGGTGCCGCATGAGCCTAGCTAAATAGCCTCCCCTTCGGCTCGATCCGCACTTGGGAGGATCTAGTGTACAGTTTTGTCTGAAACTTCAAAGGCACCTATAAGCTCTCGTCCTCAATCTAAGACCTCCGAGCCTGCTGCCAGAGGTCTGGTAAATCCCTCCACTTGTACATCCAACGGTGGTCCATCATCAAGAACTCCACGGAAGATATTTCCAAGGAGCGAGCAGTCGACGCATTCAATGGCGGCATACGCTGTTGAAAGATCAAGGCGGAGCTAACCCGCACCAAGCCCAAGACCATCGACCACCTGATGCACATAGAGAATCCTTGGGCGGACAGTGAAGATGTTGTCCACAACAGCCGAAGATGCTCAGATGACGAGGACGACCTAGGTCACAAGCGTGACCGCCGAGGAAAGCACGGGATGCACGGCTATGAGGTCTGCAATGAAGTCGATATGGTCGCAGCTAGCTACGCCGACAAGCGTGATAACAGCAACCGCAACAACGGATATCGCGGTGGCAGCTACTACGATAGCAGCAAGATGACCCAAGTGTGGCAACGCCGCACCCGTGACGGTGCTTCAACTACAATAGTGCGATTGCTAGGCCTTTGCAACATCCACTACTACATCGACAACAAGGAAGGCAAGAGGAAGTCAAGCCACCCCCTCAAGGAGTTCCACGAGTTCCAGAAGCTCCAAGATGCCTATGCGCAAGTACAACGCGAAGAAACAAGCCAGGGGTACGGGGCAGCTACAGGTCCCATAGAATATGGAGCACCACCACCACCCCTTCCGGCCAACGTGTCGCCACCACTAGCATCTCCTTGGTACACAAAAATTGGGTGAGCCATATCCCCCACCACATGGGATCATGATGATCCAAAAGGGGTTCCCTTCCAATAGGGCCTAGAAGACGATTAGTCGAAAAGTTAGCATGGAGGTATCATCACCACCCGTAATCCCTGAGTACCTCAGCGGATCAGAATCTTGCATCACCTTCGACAAATCTGACCACCCACTTCAAGTTCCACGGCCAGGCCATGAAGCCCTGGTGCGTGAAGCTCAAATCGGCGGGTATGATATAAGTAGAGTCTTCATGGATGGAGGCAGCAGCATCAACCTCATGTTCGCTAGCACTCTGCGTGCCATGCGAATTCCACTCTCCAGCCTGGAGCCATCCGAAACCACCTTCCATGGCATTGTACCAGGCAAGGGAATCTACCACCTAGGCAAGATCCACCTAGATGTTATCTTGGGCACACCCAAGAACTTCAGGCGCGACTGTCTCGAGTTTGAGGTGGTCGACTGGTCATCCCAGTACCATGCCATACTTGGTCAAGTGGCATTCGCAATATTCCTAGAAGAACCATAGTATACCTACCTCATGCTGAAGATGCCAGGCCCAAACGGCGTCATCACCATCCAAGGGAGCTTCACCAGATCCAATAACTACGACTGAGAATTCAATAGAATATCCTAGTCCTTCGACATGCAAGAGGAGCTAGAAATACACAAGGAGTCTATGGAAAATAGTCTTCCTTCTATGAGCAAGCAGAACACACCAGAGCATTCCTTTGACTCCACGGTAAACACCAAGGAGATCCAGGTCCACCCGACGGACCCCACCAAGACAACCCTCATCGCCAACAACTTGAGTTTTGCATAGGAACTCGGGCTCATCGAATTCCTCCATGAGCGCCAGGAAATCTTTTCTTGGTATCCTGCTGACATGCCAAGAGTTCCTAGGGAATTCGCCGAGAACGCACACAACATGTTCCCCGATGCACGACCAATCAAGAAGTCATTACATCAGCTATCAGAAGAGAAGGTTGAAGCTGTAGGTGTGGAAGTCAATAGACTCCTCGGTGCCGATTTCATCCGTGAGATCAAGGAAAACACCTAGGTAGCTAACCCCATGCTGGTGCCAAATAAGTACATAGATATACGGTGGATGTGTGTAGACTTCATGTCCCTCAACAAGGACTACCCGAAGGACCACTTCCCATTACCACAGATCAACAAAATTATCGATTACACTGTGGGGTGTGAATGTCTCTCCTTCCTCGATGCCTACTTAGTCTATAATCAGATTCAAATGAAGGTGGAGGACCAGGAAAATATGGCCTACATCACACCATTCGGCATCTAATGTTACAACACAATGCCCTTCAGGCTAAAGAATGCAAGAGCCACCTATCAAAGCTGCATGAAGGCCTTCTTAAAGAACTAAATGGGCCACAATGTTCAAGTCTACATCAATGACATAGTGGTCAAGACAAAAGAGACAACAACACTCATCAATGATCTCTACGAGAACATCGACAACCTCGACCGCTACAGAATCAAGCTGAATCCAGAAAAGTGTGCCTTTGGTGTCCCATCCGGACAACTACTCAAGTACCCCATCTCCGCAAGGGGAATCGAGGCGAACCTGAAGAAAATTAAAGCCATACTGGCCATGGAGAAGCCGAAGAACAATAAGGGCGTCCAGCAGCTGACCAGGAGAATCACGGAACTCAACAAGTTCATCAGTCGGATGGGAGAAAAGGCCCTACCTTTCTACCAACTCCTTCGCAAGACGTACAAGTTCGAATGGACCAGCGAAGCACAAGAAGCCTTCTCAAGTACATGCTATCAACCTCACTGGTCCTGGACACTCCCCAGGAGAAGGAGCCTATGTTGCTGTATATATCCGCCACACATCAGGTGGTCAGCACCGTGCTCATCATCGAAAGGGCAGAGGAAGGAAAAATACACGGGGTATAGCAGCCCGTGTACTAGCTCAGTGAGGTACTCACGCCCACCAAGCAGCAGTACCCACACTATTAGAAACTGGCGTACGACATGTTCATGGCAGCACGTCGACTACGCCACTACTTCACGGAGCACCGATAGTGGTGGTCAACGATGCTCTGTTGTCTCATGTCCTCAACGACCCTGAATCAACGGGGCGAGTCGCCCTCTGGGGCATTGAGATGTCCCCACGGGACATCACCTATGAGCGTCGCATGATAATAAAGTCGCAGGTGCTTTCGGATTTCCTGGTCCACTAGATGGAGCTCCAGCTACCCGACACCCTAGACATGTCGAGTGTTTGGTCGATGCACTTCGACGGATCCAAGAACCAAGAAGGAGAGGGTGCCGGTGTCATCTTGACATCCCCGCAAGGTGAAAAGATGCGGTACATACTACGGATGAAGTTTCGTGCCTCAAATAATGAAGCAGAATATGAAGCCCTCACCCACAGGATGCGGATAGCAAAGGGTTGCGGTTCCACTAGCCTGATGATATATGGCAACTCCAACCTTGTCGTACAACAAACAATGAACAAGTGTGACACCATCAGCAACAACATGATCACCTAACATGACCTCTACAACTCACTCAAAGGAGACTTCGATGGTCGTGAACTCCGGCACATCGGCTGCAAAAGTAACGAAGAGGCCAAAAAATTGGCCAGCATCGGCTCCACCTACACCCCAGTACCACCCGGATTATTCTTGGAGCAGATATGCGAGCGCTCCATCAAGATCAAATCATCCACTAGACCACCAGAACCTACAACGCACTCAGGGGCTATGCCACCTAACAAGCTAGAGGCATCAGCTGAAGCAGAGCTAGATCCTTCACCCGAAGGACCCATGGAGGCCATGCTCATAGAACCCCCCTGGACTCATCCTATATCACATACCTGCTCAGCAAGATGCTACTAGATGACCCAACTGACGCGCGACACATTGCCTGTTGCTCAAAGTCCTTCACTATCATCAATGGCGAGCTTTACAAGCGAAGTATCACCAGAATCCTCTAGTGGTGCATCACCAATGGCGACGGAAGAAGCACCCTCCTTGACATTCACGAAGGCACCTATGGGCATCATGCCGGCATCCACGCCCTCGTCACACGGGCCCTGCGAGCTGGCTTCTACTGTCCAACCGCAATGCACAATGCCAAGGACATCGTCACCAAGTGCAATGACTGCCAAAGGTTTGCGGACAAGCCACACGCGCTAGGCTCCGAGTTGCGGCCAATACCATTGACCCGTCCTTTCACGTAATGGGGACTGGACATGGTGGGCAAGATCCAGAAGTCATCACCCATAGGCTATTTCTACCTCCTCATTGTAGTCGACATTTCACCAAGTGGATTGAGGTCATGCCTATCACCAACCAAACCGGCACCATTGCCGTCAAGTTCTTCGAGTCCATCATCTATAGGTTTGGGGTGCCGCATAACATCATCACCGACAATAGAACAAACTTCACCTCGAAGGAGTTCCAAGGCTTTTGCGAAAAGCTGGGCATCAACATCAGCTATGCCTCTATGGCGCACCCCTAGACCAACAACCAAGTCGAAAAGGCCAATAGCCTCGGTGACATCAAGAAGCGACTCCTTCGGCCTCTCGAACGAGCGGCCAGAGCCTGGGCGGAGGAACTACCCTCCATACTCTAGAGTCTACGCACAACTCCAAACAACGCCACCGGCTACACACCTTTCTTCATGGTGCACAATGTTGAAGCAGTACTACCAGCCAAAGTGAGCTACAAGGCCCGATGGGTTGTCACCTACAATGAAGCTAAATCTACAGCTGCACTTGGAGAAGACATCGACCTACTCTACAAGACGCACCACATCATCAATGCACGATCGATGGTGTACCAGCAGAGCCTCCACAACTACCACAGCCGATGGTTGCGCCCAAGGTCCTTCATCGAAGGCGACCTCATCCCACGACTCAAGAACAAAGGACACCTGAAGCTCAAGTGCCCCTTGGAGGAACCCTACGTCATCACTGAAGTGATCCCAGGTGGTGCCTATCGCCTCAAGATGTGGAAACTGGAGTCACATACTCCAACCCTTGGAACGTCGCGCAGATGCGACGTTTCTACCCCCAGATGTTTTTTCCTTTAAATAAGGCTACTTAGCCAACACATGTACCTACTAACCATCAATAAAGAAAGCTAAGCTCCTCAACTATAAGTTCAATTTATTTTATGCACTACACTCGGGGGGCTTTGCCTTCCCGACGACCTCGTCACATAAATCAAGTCTACACCTACTGCGACTGCCTGAGTAGCTGACTCTGTCTACAATTGAATCCTTGAAAACTCACACCGAGTTGCATCCCAACTGACAGGTTGACATGGTACAGGGATTGGTAGGCATCAGGCTAACGAAAAGGCATCAGCAACAACGCGCCTAAATCAATGCATATGCAAACATACATCATCATTATATGGTCCACAAGGATCTCTCGAAATTATACATATTTTACATCTCTTACACGTCCTGCGCAGGCCAAAGTCTACTGATTTAGTAGGAGTATGACATTTGTGTGCTCGTCGAACAACTGAATGGCATCTTCCGCAGGTTGGGCTACTGCCAAATAGTGCGGCCGCATATTCCACACCATGCTATCCAGAGGCGCTGGTGGTACTTCAGCGACGGCCTCTAGGTCTACATATGTACGCTGCATATGAACAAGAGCAAGCGCAACCTTGGCATGCACAACAACCTGTAGGCGCATGCACTCGCGTATAGCACCCACATCTTGGAACTTTCGTAGGAATGCTAGTATGCTAGAAGGAGCTTCGTCTAGCAGAAACATCACGCCATAAATGGATGCGAGGGAGGACCGTGCTCTCTTCAAGTAATGCAACACCTAAGCAACGCGATCCTGCAATGTTGCCAGCACAGTCGCTCAGCTCCAATTGTTCTAGAAGAATCCACCAGCTCCACTTGAGTAAGGCAATTCAACTGGATGCTAACGTGCTCTTTATCTTCTTGCGGAATGAGATTGACAACTACACAAGCAAGTCAAAGGAATCTAGTAGATAGTAGGAAAAATTCCAAGAGCAAAATTAACCAGAGACACTCACATCGGAGCTGCTCACCAATCTGGTCCACCTCACCAATAAGATACTTCTCCCGCTCGAATGCTTTCTTCGCCTTCGATTTCCACACATCAGCATTCCCTGTGATGATCACGAGTGTTCTCTCCAACTACTTAACTCGATCTCACAAAGGGGAAGCTGGGACAACTTGTCAGCTCTCGAAGGTCGTAAGGGAACCAAAGGAGCAGCGAAAGCGGCAGCACCCAGTGCATCGGTGGTGGTGCCCTATACACAAAAACATCCAAAGAATAAGAGCCTATCAGACCAGTAGACAAGCAAAACGATTGAGCAAATGGGCATGGATGAAGATATCAGCAGAAGATATTTATACAAATTCATCCAAAATCAACACAGTTATTGGCAGTCGCCACCCACCAGCTATGAGCACTATGACTACAACCAAGTACCAGGATTACAAAAGAAAGGCAATCACAAGCGGGGCCGAGCTACCTAAGCATCATTATCTAAAGGCTTCGTGGCTGCCGCGGCCAACCATTTCTGCTCCTCGAACTACTTTGCAAGCAAATCAATTAACCGAGTGTCATATTTGTTGCAGCACTTGGCGAAAGGGTCAAAAGCTACCTCCTTGCTGTCCCCTGTCACCGACACTACGGAGATGACCTTGCTGACATCCAGGTTGGCGTATACGCCTGCACCATAGCAAGTCCCAAGGAGGCACCTGCGGCCTTCTGCATATGCTTGTATTCCTTGGGGCATCATCGGCAAAAGCATTCGCAAGGTCACCAACATATTTAAGGGCAATAGCCTTGGGTAACATATCCTAGTGGAAGCGACTAAGCACAACCTTGGACTTGAGGAGAGCTTCCCTAGCATAGGCGCTACGATCTTCGGTTGCACTCAGGGCGCCAACCAGCGAGTCCTCACATTCAAGTGCTTGGCGGTTGAAGTTAACGCCAGCCGCATCTGCAAATGCAAGGGGAAATGACCTAAGAAACCACACCAAGTAAGAGGAAGATGCAATTAACAAGCAAAAGGACACTTACCAAACAGTGCCTGTGCGACACTCATGAGCTGCTCAACCAATGCCTTCTCCCGCTTTGCCGAAGCTGCTGCAAGGCTCTCTTCGTGATGCTTCGACTCCAACTTCAGGCACTCAACGGCTTCCACCACGCTCTTCTCCTTCGCCTCAGCATTGCTGAGACTCTTTTAGAGAGCCTCTAGGTGACACAAGGCCTGGTTGTTCTCCTCTAACACACAACACTGTACCGTCCATGAAACAACGGACATAGCAATTAACCAATATATAAAGGAGAAAACTCACCTTGGAGCTGCCTGAAGTCAAATTCCAGCCGCACGTATTGCTGGCCCATCTGCACCAAGTTTTGCAGATATGGCTGCGCAAGTGTTCGAGTCAATGAAAAGAGCTCGAGGGCTTCCAAGAGAAAACAAAAAGAAAACTTACATGTTCACCCGAATACTCCGGCAGATCCTGCTCCACATTCCGAGCGATGACAACCCTGTGCCCACCTATATTGGATGAGATTGAGGAATTTTCATCATTGGTGGCCACCGTCTTCGGAGAAGGAGCAACCACCCCAACACTCGCAGCCTTAGAGTCTACGACTCCGTCCTCCACATCGTCCTTGACATGCTCTTCTAGGGAGGACTCCCTAATGATTTAGCAAATAAAACCATCCTTCAAGATCCGGCCAACATACTTAAAATGGTATGGTAGAAGTCGAAAATACTCACATGCTAAAGTCATCAAGGTTGAACTTCTCTATCTTCTGTTTCTTAGCTGGAGGCGGTGCATTTCGGAGGGGTACTGCTAGAATCGACCCAGTAGCACTTGCATCAGGGTCAGGACCCTTCGGAATCTTCAGAGTCGAGGCATACAAATCTTCACTCTGCCCCCTCTTGCGAGTGCCATCGTTGCTAGACTCGAGGGATTCTTGCGACTGAGCAGTAGGGATAATGGAGTCTGATTCGTCTAGCTCTGCACCCTCAGGAGTGTCCCACTTCTTGGGTAATGGGGCATCATGCCTTTAACTTTCCAATCCTACAAGAGCAGCAACGGAACCATCAAGTGTCCACCAAGTAATCAAAGATAAAGGGAATACTAGTAAGGACATTACCTATGGCACGGTCTTGGTTGCACAAAATGGATCAGTCGACGTATCATCGGGGAGAGCCTCTTTAGCAGTCAGTTTGGTCAAAGACATAACTTTCCTCTCCAGCTCCATGGATGAAAAATCTTTTGGAGATGTACGGGTCGGATAAGAGTGTTGGAAATATTCCCTAGAGACAAATAATAATAAGGATTATTATCATATTTCATAAAGTTTATGATTAAGTTTTATATCATGCTATAACTGTATTGAAAGGAAATGTCAATACACGTGTGATATATAAACAACTAGGAGTTCCTGGTGAAGCTCTAGTCACTGGTTCATTGGTCTACAGATGATCAAGGTTTCCTGATCATGTGGAATTTATGCCAGTTGAAAATGGATCACCTCATTGCGGGAATGAGATGATGAGCTATACCCAACCTAAGCATCATGACCCGATCATGTCACGAAGTTCAAGTTGTGATGATTAGAATAGACTTAGTGTACTATTTGTTAGACCGTGAGGGCATATCAATCACTATTACCCGAGGGTACTTTGATAGCATCAAACATCATCTAGTGACTCGGTGATCATAAAGGTGCGTTCAGGTATTAGGAGGAATAGTTGAGGCAATATGCGTCAAGAGCGGGATTTGTCCATCCGCATGACGGAAACGATACTTGAGGGACCACTCGAAGAAGTTATATCCAATAGCTGCGCAACGTGTGATTTGATCACGGGGATATCACTTGTCGGAACGAGTCAAGAAGCATTTGTTGATAATGATATTGAACACTACATGGTGATGTCATTGATCTGATCTCGGACAATGCAAGTATCGAGAGACAAAAAGGAATATGAAATGACGTTCATGGTTCAAACGACGAAAGATTTTGTGGAATGCACAGGGGTCACATGGCCATCCAGGTCCCTCTGTTGATCATTGGTGCGGGAGAGTCCTGACCATGTCTGGAGTGTTCCCGAACTGTGGGGTATCACGCTTAAGGGCTTGATGATGCTTAGAGAGTGTTTTTGGATCAGCAGAATCACCGAAGAAAAGAGAAGAGAGAAATTTCGGTAAGTCTGGAGGATGTGAGAGGGAATGAGTTCCACATCAACGGGGATTGAATAATATGTAAGTGAATGTTAAATATTGATTTAGTCATTCAATCATATTTATTCAATAAAATAAAAAGAATTAAAAAGGGTGAAATACCTAATTGGGCCAAAACCGGAGGGAAAAGGGCCCATGACGGAAAGACCAAAGGGAGGAAGGAGGAGGGGGTGGCCGGCTGGGCCAAGGCACCCCGCGCGGGGCCCACTTGGTCCCTAGCCAGCAGCGTCCAGGCCCCCTCTCCCCTCTCCCTTGTTTAGTCCCACATGGCTAAAATAGTTAGCTATGGGGGGTTTTCCCCTATATAAAGAGAGGTATTTTGGCAAAATATATACACAATAATCAATAAAAGGTTCTCTCTATTTTGGGGAGACCTCCAATTGATTCTCTCTCTCCTGTGACCATGGTCCCAAGTCTGGATCGCGCGAGCAGGAGTCTTCTTACCGTCGCGCTACGGGATTCGGATCCAGGAGCTCTACTTCCACAACTGCTGCTGGATCAGAGGAGCGGGAGTCATTGCTAGGCACTGGACGTGTGTAACACCCTGCAAGGTGCAACACTTGGGTCACTAGGAGTCGTTGGAGCCATAGGATCTTCCGGGACATCAACACGACCTTGAGGTCATCTTCGGTTCGTCCACATCAACCACGCTCTCCCGAGCATTGACAATGCTTTTTGTTCTTCAAGGGTAAGTTTGTGAAAAGCCCCTCCCGTTACTGCATTACTAATAGATAGGTCCTGGCAACTAGGGTTCGGGGCATAGGGAAAAAATTATTGTTTTCATGCGCGAACCCCATACAGTGGTATCAGAGCTAAATCTATGAGTAGTATTGCTAGTACGGTAGAACACACGAGTTGTACCGTGTGGGCGTTGATCTTTTAGTTGCTACCCTCCCACGTGTACTTGTGTATACCGCAGTAATGCTTGATGAAGAGGCCCCCAACCAACTTTACGCGTTCATTCGCGAGACTGGTCCACGCTTGACATACGGCTTGTACCGTATACAGTGGCTTTGGGGGGTGTTTGTCTCTCTCGCATTAGTTGGTATACCATTTGCAACGGAGGGCCCCGAAAGGTGGTGGAAGTTCATAGGTAAGAACAGTTCTTGTACGATAGCCCTATCAGCCACGTAAAACATGCAAAGATAAAGTAGAGGCATCTAACTTTGTTTTGCAAGGGGGCATTGTGATGTTATATGGTGTGGCAAAGGTAAAGTAGTTTACTTTGATGTTGCTAAGTAGTAGTAGATGGTCATGGAGATGATGGACTACCACGCCGGAAGGCACCGGCACCCTGGTGCCTACGGCGCCGGAACCCTAGCACCGAAATTCGGAGGCGCGGGATGGAGATCACAGCGTGAAGGACCGTATCGCATCACACATACATTCAATGTGTTTTGTTTGTGAATCTTATTATGTGCTAGTATTAGATACTTGACGGTAGCCTAATAAGATGATCCCTAACCAAAATACCAATATAAGTGTTCTCCCTTAGTGTGCACCACCAAGAAAGTTCTCCGATATGAGGCAGGCCGTGACGATCGGGTGTCAGACATATCTGCGTTTGCATATAGTGGGTGTAAGCCATGTTACACAGTGAATACACTAAGGTTGAGTTGGTGAGCCTAGCATGTGTAGACATGGCCTTGGAACACGGATGGTCGAAATATCGAGCACGAGTCACATGAACGATGTGATCGATGTTTCGACGTCCACCTTTGCAACTATATCGCTAGTCATGACGATCGGGGCCAGTGTAGTGAATAGGGATCGTGTAATCGCTAAAATCCCTCTAGGGGTAGGAGGTTTAGTGGAGTTATTGTTTTAACTCATATAATTATAAACTTAGTCTAAATTCCTTTTGCAATAATAAAGGTAGAGATGGCTCACCATGAAGCTTACTTTGATGTTGATGAGTGGGTAGTTGGTGAAAACTTAGACTTGATGGATCCAACTTCCCTGATTGGCTTGTGAGCCTAAATGACCTCCTTACTAAGAATAATCTGGTAGATTACATATGCCGCACGATGGATTTGACTGATCCAGATGACTATGAGACCCCACATGAGCTGGCAGAACGCTATTATCATCAAGAGATGTCTACTTTCATTCAGATAATAATGCGTTACGGAATAGTTGATGAACTACTGATACATTGCAAATGTATCTATAATTTTTGATGCTCCATGCTTGGTTTTATCAACTTTCTTGTGTTTTGTCCACACTTTGGAGTACCTTTCATGTGATTTCTTGGACTAACCTATTAACAAGAGCCACAGTGCCAGCTGCCTGTTTTCTGCTGTTTTTGGCTCCAGGAAAGTCAGAAAATGAATATTCTCGGAATTGGACGGGACAAAAGCCAAAGTGCCTATTTTTCCAGAAGACTCCAGGAGCCAGAATACGAGACGGAGGAGGGCCAGGGGCTGGCCACACCCCCCCCCAGGCGCGGGCAGGGCCTGGCCATGCCAGGGCATGGTGTGGTGGCCCCAGGCACCCCCTCGGTCTCCCTCTTCGCCTATAAGAAGCCTTCTGACCTAAAAACTCTGGGGTTTTCGACGTTTTTCCAGAAAAAGTTCCACAGCGCCGCCACCACCGAAGGGGAGATTCAGAGGACAGAAAGTCTCTGTTCTGGCACCCTGCCAGGACGGGGAAGTGCCCCCGGAGCCATCTCCATCGATCTCCACCATCATCTCCATCGACCATCCATGTTTCCCCCATCTATGAGTGAGTAATCCCCCGCTGTAGGCTATGGGGATGGTAGGGATTGGATGAGATCGTTCATGTAATGGCATCAGATTGTTAGGGCATGGTGCCTAGTATCTTTTATTAGTGCTTTATGACTTTGTTGCGACTGCTTAATGCTTGTCACTAGGGCCCGAGTGCCATGATTTCAGATCTGAACATGTTATTGATTCATTATGATAGTATTGTTTTTGGTATTATCTACAAGTTGTATACACACGTTGTTGTCCGGAACCTATGGCCCCGAAGTGACAAAAATCGGGATAACCGGAAGGGAATGGCTTTGATGTGAGGATCACATGTGTTCACGGAGTGGTAATGCTTTGCTTCGGTGCTCTATTAAAAGGAGCACCTTAATTACAAGTAGTTCCCTAGAGGCCCCACTGCAAACAGGCTGGCAGGACAAAAGATGTTGTGCAAGTTCTCATTGCAAGCGCGTATGACTATATATGGAACACATGCCTAGGATTGTCTAGTACTTGGATGCTTTATCTTATTTATCTGCAATTGCCCTATGCTCTGATTGCTATGTGAATTGTCTTGTCCATGCAACACCCGTCCATCCATCCTGTGCCTACCGCACTCGAATCCCACTGTTTACTGCTTTTGTTACTGCTGTCCTTGCTTTACTATTGCTGCTACTTTGCTATTCCTACTATAAAACTGTTGCTACGGATAAACTGCTGTGAGCAAGATTGTTTCCAGATGCAGCTGAATTGACAACTCAGTTGTTAAGGCTTATAAATATTCTTTGGCTCCCCTTGTGTCGAATCAATAAATTGGGTTTCACTTCCCTCGAAAATACTGCGATACACCCCCTATACTTGTGGGTCATCAAGACTATTTTCTGGCGCCATTGCCGGGGAGCATAGCTTTATTTATCATGTTCACTTGGATTCTCTATTGTTCGCTGCTATCCATCCATCATGGGTAAGTCTCGTGATGGCAAGGTTCCTATTTTACCATCCACTATAAGAAGAGGTACGGTTCTGAACACCTCTGCTACTCTTGATTCACCGTCTGTTTTGAGTAAGTTCCATACACCACCACATACACATGCTACACATACTGCTACTACTGTTGAATCTGAAACTTCTGATACTTATGATGTTGCTTCTACTGTGCTTGATAAGAGTGGTTCATTAGGTCCTTTCCTAGATGCTACGATTGCTAGAACTATAGCTGGAAATACCTAAACTCCTAATGAAGACACTACCACACCTGTTAGCTCACCTGAGTCTAGTGAGAGTTCTGATATTGAAGATGGTTATGTTGAGATGACTGATGAGTTTATTAAGGAATGTAAGAACACGCATGATAGGAGCGCTGCTAAGAGTCTCCTTGAGAGGCGTACTATTAGACCGAAATTATATCCTGCTGCTAAGTTTGCTGCTTCTCCCATAAACATTATAGATGAAGATTATGATTTCTCTCTCGATCTATCTTACATAGCTATTGTCGAGAAAGAACCTTTTTGTGGGACTAAGAATGAAAGTGCGGTAGCACATATGAATGAACTTGCTACCATGAGTGGTTTGTTTTCTGATGATATTAAGATGCATACTTACTTTGTTGCTAAGATTTTTCCCTTTTCACTGAAAGGAGAAGCTAAAACTTGGTTTAGTAATTTACCTCCTGGATCTATTGACAGCCCTGAGTGCTTGATTAGTACTTTCCTACAGAAATATTTTCCTCCCAGTGCTAGACATGCTATTTTGCAGGAACTTTTTGATTTTAAACAGGGAGAAAAATAGGTATTGCCTGAATCTTGGGCAAGGTTTTGTGCTTTGGTTCATGCACAAGCTAGAAGTCCATTACCTAAGAATGAGCTTCTTGATATATTTTATAATGGACTAACTAAAGAATCTAGGACATACCTAGATAGTTGTGCTGATCGTGTTTTCAGGAATAGGACTCCTAAGGAAGCTGAGGAATTAATGGCCAAAATAAGCAAGAATTATGAAGAGTGGACTCCTCCTAAACAAGCTATACCTGAAGTAATTGTACCTGAACCATCTATTCCGGTGCCTATTCCAACATCAAAGAAGAGGGGAGTTATTGAATTAAATGATGAAGTGATGAAGGAAGCTAAGAAATGTCTTAAGGAGAAGGGAATTAGAGCTGTAGATGTCAAGAATTTACCTCCTATAGAAGAATTATGTAAGCCTATTCCCTATTCATCCACTATTAAGGTACACTCTCTCCAACACTTTGATGAAGGTGATATCCCTTACTCTAAACCTCTTGATCAATGCTTAGAAGAATTCGATATCTTTATTGTTAAGCAAGATAACTTTAATAAAAGGGTGCAAAATCATCTAATGGAAAACACTAGAGCTATTGTTGAGTTGAAAGATATTGTGGAAAGAACCTCTAATGATGTTAAAATGATTGTTAAACACTTTCAAATGGTTCAAACTCAAATAGATCAACTCGTTAATGTGCAAAACGACTTGCTAGTTAATGCTGCTAAAGAAAAACATGCTTATGAAATTAGAACTAGAAGTGGTGCTGCTACCTAGAATCCTCTATATCCTGGGGGGCATCCCAAAAGAATTGAGCAGGATTCTCAACAAGCTGAAAATAGTGGTTCTACTCGTAAGAAAAGGAAAAAGAAACATAAAACTGTTGTAGAACCCTCTGAACCTGCTATAGATCCTAATAGTATATCTATCTCTGATGCTGAAACTGAAAGTAGTAATGAAGAAAATGAAGTTCCTAATGAAGAAAAAGTTGAAGAAGAACCTGAAAACCACACTAAGAATACTAAATACACCAAAGAATATTTGATTGCTAAGAAACATGGTAGTGAAAGAGAACCTTGGGTCCAAAAACCTATGCCTTTCCCTGATAAGAGACACAAGTCATAGGAAGATGAACACTATAATAAGTTTTGTGAGTGGATGAAGCCTTTATTCTTGCAAATTCCTTTGACTGATGCTATTAAATTGCCTCCTTACTCAAAGTATATGAAGGACATTGTCTCGAATAAAAGGAAGATCCCTAATGAAGAAACTTCTACTTTGCTTGCTAATAATTCCTTCAATGGTAAGGTTCCAAAGAAACTTGGAGACCTAGGGATTCCAAATATCCCTTGCTCTATTAAGAACAGTTATGTTACAACTGCTTTGTGTGATTTGGGAGCTGGAGTTAGTGTTATGCCTTTCTCTCTCTATAAGAAGCTTCAACTTGAAAAATTAATACCAACTGATATATCTTTGCAAATGGCTGATAAATCTGCACTATTCCTGTGGGTATATGTGAGGATGTACCTATTTAGGTGGCTCACAATTGCTTGATATTAACTGATTTTGTTGTGCTTGAAATGCCCGAAGATGATAATATGTCTATTATTCTTGGGAGACCTTTTCTTAATACTGCAGGAGCTGTTATTAATTGTAATCAAGGAAATGTGACCTTCAATGTTAATGACAAGGAACATACTGTCTATTTCCCCAAGAAGATTGAAAGTACTTATGGTTTGAATTCAATTGAACATGTTTAAGGCATTCAAGTTGGAGAAATATATTGTCCCATACCAAGAGAAAAAATTGAAATTATTATGATTGGGACCATTGCTATCAAGGTTGAGGTAACATAATCATTAGTGGAATACAAAGTTTTGTCTCATATGAAATTGTTTTGGTAACAAGACCTGATCAACCTTGTTAACAAAAGGATTTCATTGAACAAAACAATGTTTTCACCATGATTATCTCCGCTTACTTCTATTCTATCCATTTCAGTTTTTCCTTATGCCTAACTTAAAGGCGTTAAAGAAAAGTACTTATTGGGAGATAACCCAAAAGTTTTAGATGAGTCTTGGAAGTTATTACTTCAGTAATAACCACTCCTTATCCTTTTTATTTGCTTTTTGTGCTAAGAGTAACCTCTAATGAGAGAGAAGTAATGATTGGGAAAGTTGCTGTCCTGAAACAGATTTTTGTGCTTCACCGTAAAAATTCGTGTAAAATCTCTGAATGTCTTTTTGAGGCGTGAATTTTTGTGCTCCTGCCCCAGGTTGTTATCTAACTTTAGTTAGTTAAACACCTTTTTATTTGATCAACATAAGGTCTTCGAAAAAATTCATATTTACCTGCTGGTCTATTTTGACAGATTTCTGCTATTTTCTGCATTTGCTTCTTGTTGGTTCCTTTTTGAGTTCTTTTGGGGAATTGAGATTTTTGAGGGAAGTGCTACAGTAGCTAGTGTTCTAATGGAAATTTATTTGGTGTTAGAACTGAACCTTAAGACTTATTTATCTTGAGTGCACTAATGTTTCTAATAAAGACTGTGTGAAGTTTTGTATGAAGGAAAAATTTCAGGTGTATGGAACGAATGAGTAATAAGATAAAGGATGGACTAAAGCTCAAGCTTGGGGATGCCACGCGTGTCACCCCAAGAAATATCCAAGTACAAGCATCAAAGCTTGGGGATGCCCAAGGCATCCCCCTCTTCATCAATAAAAATTCCAGGTTTCTTCCAAACACTTCATTTATATTGTTTCATGCATAGTTGTGTTGTTCTTGGAGCGTCTTCTTTTTCGTTTTGGTTTTGGTTTTCAGTTTGCGTGGTTTTCTTAGTTTGCTGAATAAATTGGTTGGACCTCCTCTTTCATACATGGGTGTTCAAATAGTTTGGTTTGGATTGGAAGAGAGTAGGAAGCTTGAGTGGTGAAGAGAGCTTGTTTTTGACTGTGGCCTATGCTTTGTCATGCCATGCTTGATATTGTTTTGGCTTTATGCTTAGTATTCTTTGCTGTAGCATGACTTGTTATAAACAATTGAGATTGCTTAATGTGCCTTGGATGAATCATGCGTTGTTTTAGCATATTAAAGCATAGTATTGTGGTATTCTCCTTTGATGCTTTATTTGGGTTGACTTGGCACATGCTCACACCATGTTTTGACTATGCCAAGTCACCATAAGCCTTTATGATCCTTTAGTTTTCAACTTGTAGTATCACTTTATGCTTTGATCAATGATGTTTTGTCGCTCTGCATGATTATGGCCATTATTGCTCTCTCGTTTGTCGCTCCCTTACTATTGCTACCCTTCACTTTCACTGAGTATGTTTTACTCATGTTTCCAACTCCCTAAAGCCAAATATTGCCAAAGTATCTGCCATACCTACCTATTAGCATCATTTGCTACTTCTGTGCATATTCAATATGCCTTGTTTTCTTCCGAATAAAATGTTTGCTTGTTATGAGAAAGTAAGTTAGTAAAGCACTCACGAACTTGATGGCACACTTTATTTTCTCGCATTTAATAAACCTAAACCATTGCGTCCTTCTTTGTTGCGTATATGCTTGCGCTTTATAAGTTGAAGTTAGCAGAACCATGTATCATGGGGAACGTTTTCAACATTTCATTGGTACTTAGTACCTCGTTGATATCATGTTCTTTTGCTTATGGATCCCGACGGTGTGAAATAAAAGTGGAACTTGTAAGATCATGGAGTTTGTATGTATGTTAGAGAAAGCGCTGGGCTAGCCTAAGCCATGCCTAATCATGGTGGAAACTTGCAGCATAACCATAATGAGCATTCTATGAAGCATCCTCAATAAAATCTATGCACATAGTAAATAAAAGATCATTTGAGATGCTCATTGTCTGCTTGCCTTGTCATTTTGATTATGGGATAGCTCCTGTATCATGTGCAAGGGGTACCCCGTTGGCGGTTCTCTATGATACGTATATACTTACAATGACAAGATCTTACTTGTGACTGAAGTTGAGTAGCATGAGGATCGGTCTTCGTAAGTAAGGGGCATGAGACTTCGATTTATAACTTGTTAAGCATATCCTCTTAGTTGTGTCAATTTAACCTTAACCATTTAAAGATGCTTATGATAGGGGCAATGAGAGCTCAGAGCTAACAAGTACCATACTTTCAGCATTTGGAAGACTTTCAAACTATTCAAAACCTTTTCATTTCCTTGTTGAGTCTCCACACATTGTATGAGCACTTTCTTGAGAGCATAGTGGCCATTCTTAGTTCTATGTGCATTGTCCCAAGACTTGTTGATTAATGCATACCTTGATATTGCTTGTTTTAAACTATTTGTATCTAGTCACTCTTGTAAACTTTGAAGGTGTCCAATGCATTTATGTTTGCTGCTCTATGAGGGACAAGCTGAGTGCCACTATGCTATGTTTTCTTTATGTGAAACAAACAAACGTCTTGCAAAGAATTGTTATTCATGAATCTTTTGTTTGTGCCTTTTCATGTTGCATCATAGTTTCTTTATCTTATTGCTAGAAATTTGTCTTTCATGTTATGATTGAAGTACTATGATCCCAGCTTTGAATGCTTACAAATACTTTGGTCAAGCCTTTGATGGTGCATGTCACCTCAAAAATTATTCTTTCTTTTTATCACTTACCTACTCGAGGACGAGCAGGAGTTAAGCTTGGGGATGTTGATACATGGCAAATGTATCTATAATTTTTGATGCTCCATGCTTGGTTTTATCCACTTTCTTGTGTTTTGTCCACAATTTGGAGTACTTTTCATATGATTTCTTGGACTAACCTATTAACAAGAGCCACAATGCCAGCTACCTATTTTCTGCTGTTTTTGGTTCCAGGAAAGTCAGAAAATGAATATTCTCGGAATTGGACGGGACAAAAGCCAAAGTTCCTATTTTTCCAGAAGACTCCACGAGCCAGAATACGAGACGGAGGAGGGCCAGGGGCTGGCCACACACCCCAGGCGCGGGCTAGGCCTGGTCGCGCCAGGGCATGGTGTGGTGGCCCCAGGCACCCCCTCGGTTTCCCTCTTCGCCTATAAGAAGCCTTCTGACCTAAAAACTCCGGGGTTTTCGATGTTTTTCTAAAAAAAGTTCTGCAGCGCCTCCACCACCAAAGGGAAGATTCGGGGGACAGAAAGTCTCTGTTCCGGCACCCTGTTGGGACGGGGAAGTGCCCCTGGAGCCATCTCCATCGATCTCCACCATCATCTCCATCGACCATCCATGTTTCCCCCATCTATGAGTGAGTAATCCCCCGCTGTAGGCTATGGGGATGGTAGGGATTGGATGAGATCGTTCATGTAATGGAATCAGATTGTTAGGGCATGGTGCCTAGTATCTTTTATTAGTGCTTTATGACTTTGTTGCAACTGCTTAATGCTTGTCACTAGGTCCCGAGTGCCATAATTTCAGATCTGAACATGTTATTGATTCATTATGATAGTATTGTTTTTGGTCTTATCTACAAGTTGTATACACACGTTGTTGTCCGGAACCTATGGCCCCGAAGTGACAGAAATCGGGATAACCGGAAGGGAATGGCTTTGATGTGAGGATCACATGTGTTCATGGAGTGGTAATGCTTTTCTAGGCAGGACAAAGGATGTTGTGCAAGTTCTCATTGCAAGCACGTATGACTATATATGGAACACATGCCTAGAATTGTCTAGTACTTGGATGCTTTATCTTATTTATCTGCAATTGCCCTATTCTCTGATTGCTATGTGAATTGTCTTGTCCATGCAACGCCCGTCCATCCATCCCTATGCCTACCGCACTCGAATCCCACTATTTACTGCTTTTGTTACTACTGTCCTTGCTTTACTACTTCTGCTACTTTGCTATTCCTACTACAAAACTGTTGCTACTGATAAACTGCTGTGAGCAAGATTGTTTCCAGGTGCAGCTGAATTGACAACTCAGTTGTTAAGGCTTATAAATATTCTTTGGCTCCCCTTGTGTCAAATCAATAAATTGGGTTTCACTTCCCTCGAAAATACTGCGATACACCCCCTATACTTGTGGGTCATCAACTACATCCGCTCACGGGTGATCTTGACTGATATTCAATGGTGGATCAATTGAGACCAGAGTTCATAAGCCATGTGTGCATGTGGTATCACGAGCTGCTTGGAGAGTTCCTTTCCATAAATATGGAGGAACATACTTGTTTGAAGAGTCACTTGGGGCGCATGCTCGATGCACACATGAGACTGGGTTACTTCGTGGACCACTGGATGATTGAGTCATTTGCGATAGGCGTGCTTCTTCGATCGCTGTCTCCCAACTACGAAGGACATGTCCGGAGTAGCAATATGAGTGGTGATATGGAAATAATGGATTTGTAGGAGTTCATATTACGTTTCAGGAATGTAAAGGTTGAACCAATCGCTAGAGAGGTCGACGATGACAAAGGTATATATTTGATATACAGTTTTATAAATATTATAATCTTGCAAACAAATATTGAAGTGTTAAAGTATTTGATACGTATTCTATTTTGGTGAAAATAGGTTCTTCTATATGAGATCTGCTTGCTGAAGAGGAGGTGACGTTGCGTGTTGATGGCGAGCATGATGATGATGACCAACGACACTCTCCCTCAATATTTATCATTTAGTTTATCATTTTGGATGATTATTGTAATCGATGAATTGTGAACTTCTTTAGTGTGTCTCACACTTCGTGAGACGGTTATTCATATGAGTTTGCAACAAACAGTTGTTCTGCTTCTATGAATGATTTCTATTTGCGTTCATATGTTGTTCGATTATGTGTGAATTATCCTGGTTATTGAAACTAATTGATAATGCATGAACATTTGTAAAATATTGAAAATGCCTTGAAAATACCCAACTTAATGATATGTCCATTTTGAATGAAACCATTGTTTAAATTCAAGGTTATGTTGATAATATGTGAAATACATTTGATTTCTTATCACATATGAATCATGCCAAGTTCATCAAGATAACTAAACATCATGTATTGCATGAATACAATTTTTTATGAATTGTTGAAAGAGAATGCATATTCTATGTATTATTGTCTTTCGCTAAAATGGTGATTATCATTATATGATTGTTTGAATTTGATAAAGAGGTTTACCAAAGGAAACATGAGCATGAAACTATTTGATATGATCAAAGTATTTCATCATCCAAGGGTATTAAAGATAAAAGAGAATCTATTACTATGATTTGATCAATAGTAACAAGATTTGACGTTATAAGATTGTCATAAGGAATTGTGAAATGCAATGCGTTTGAAATGTCAAAGTGCAAAGCATCACAATGTGATATTAGTGATCAAGTAGGTGAATAGATGGCTCCGAATAAATCATTATAGTGCAGATGTAAAGACCATTAGTTAGAAATAGTAAACACTCAATTAGTATATATAGTGAACCATCTGAATTCGTGAGATAGACGCCATATCTTGTATGGCTCATCGTGAAAGTATTGGAGTTATTAGATATCACCAAAACAATAGTGAATAAGTCCTTGTACTATATTCATTGGAAACTTTGAATACAAAATCCATGGCTAGATCCAAAATAAAGGCAAAACTAGTATTGCTTGATTTTTGGTGCATTCTCAAGAAAGTTTATGTTCTCGACTGTAAATTATGGAAGATAGTCAAAAACATGATGAGGATTCAAAACCCTGCATCAGAATGTTGAGAAGCGTGGCAGAAAGAGTTCCTAAATGATTCTCTACATAAAGGAAAGAATCAATGATAATGATCATTGTGTTTTCTCCACTAGTGTTTTCACTAGATGAAGTAGGATTCAAAAATGTACCCCAAAACTTGTGTGGAGACATTTGTGAATAAATTGTCATGTTACCGGAATATGGAATGCCTACGAACTACAAAGGAAAGTAATGGTAAACTAAAGTTATGAGAAATCCTAGATGCAAAATTCACTTAAGATTAGAAAGAAATTCATTGCTAAATCTTAACAGATAATGGGTTACTTGATTTTCCAAACAACTACAAAGTCATGATGTAAAAAGGTGAATGACAAAGGCATGATTTGTCATGAATAATGTATTGTAAAAATTCAAAAGAATTTGATTTAGAAGTGCTAAAAGTCTAGTGGATTTAATACGAGTAAGGTACTAGCATCTCATAGTAAATCTCTTGGTTTGATAATTGATCAAAGGATTTTGAAGTTATTCAAAATAGTGAGAGGATATGCAATTTGCATGAAATTGAGTGGGAGCTATAAAATTCTTCCTAAAACAACATGTGAATGACATATTTTTGAGTGGGAGCAATATAAGTCTCGGACTCAAATATGTTGGGAACATATTTTGAGTGGGAGCTTAAAGATTGATTCTTAAGTGTGTACGACACATTAAGAATAAAAGTGCAAGTACCGATAAATACTGATTTTTAGGGATTAGATATTGAAAGTAAGTATATTACGATATTATGTTGTATTCCTAAAAGAGATTCTGAAAAGAGTTTCGGAATATGAATTGATTAAGGAATGGTCCTTGGTCACTCAAATTAGGAATAGTTTTAAGTTAAACATCAGTTGTTGAAAGAAAGAAAAGGATGATTGTCATCCACTATGTTGAGATGTAGGTTCTATCTTGAAAAACCATGATGACAACTTAACATAATACATGATCCGAGAAAGAACGTTTGAAAAGCGATTAATTTTGAATCACAGAGCATTAAGCTAAGTTTGTCCGCAGTGTCTAATTGAGAACTATAGACGTATTTTCAAATCTATGAAGGATGACCTATGTTAAAAAACATAAAGGGTTATGTTATAAGGGAATGTGTTAACCTTAGAATATTGGAAACTCCTATATCGATAATACCGACTAAAGTCAAGTAGGAAGCGAGGTGATAAAACATCAAAAGTTGCACATGATGCACTAGTATTTCGATGATTACATTTATAATAATAGATAAGGGTACCATCTAAAGTGATGTATTTATTGTGGCGGGACTAGTTCATCTTTACGCAGAAGGAATGTCCCAGGGCACAGTGCCCATGAGAACGCTCGTAGTGGCTGATCTAAAGTCACTGTTGGCTCTTGGAAACCGACCTCATTCTGCTGCCATAACTATGATGCATACACAAAGATGTTATCATGAGATGATAAAGTATTAATGTCAATCAAGGTGACATTAGTAAGTTGCAAAGGATTTGGGACTGTAAAGTACAGACCCAAGACTCAACCTCTTCCATGAGCAAGCATGATCAAAGGAGCCAGGATATATGGTGACAATGATTAAGAACAAATGCAGCTAGTTTATTTGTACTCTAGTGCAAGTGGGAGACTGTTGGAAATATGCCCTAGAGACAAATAATAATGTCGTGGTATTGCCGACAAGTATGCCATGGAGGGGTCCTCACAGAGCGTGTTTAGAGAGGTGGGGGAAGGCGGCGAGTTGGTAGGTACGAGGTAACACAGCGTACCCAGGTTCAAGTCCCACGACGGTGGTGGAACTCTACTCCTGCTATAAATCACTATAATGGCAATACGCCGAGTTATAGAGATTGGTTCGCTATGTGAGGGTGTTGTGAATCGTTGTATATTATTACCTAAAGGATCCCTCGGGTCTGGCTTATAAAGGAACCATACCCTAGGGTTACAGGGAAAGGACCTTGCTGGACAAGGTAAAGAGTCCTACACTAATACTAACTAGTCTTCGTGTCTTGCACTCCAATGCTCTGAGTATGTCGGTGACTCCCACGTATCCCTCCTATACCCAGCATGGGAATCCCTTCTGGATCCGTCTAACTCGGTCGCCTAGAAGGCCATGGGCCGTGCTACCAACTATGGGCCACCCGGATTAGCCGGATTAGAGACATGCAATGGTGATACCCATTTGGCATATCCCCAACAGTAGCCAAATTGGTATCACCATTGCATCTCATCCGCTTAACGAGTAGCCTTTAGGGCATAACATACAAAGATTCACAACACCCTCGGATAGCTAACCAATACAGAACCAAACATATTGTCATTATAGTGATTTATAAGATGGGCATTCCGCCACCTCACCTCGTGCTATGAACCTCTCTGGGCAATGCCACCCAATGGGGCAGAGGCGCCAGAGCTCTACACCAGGCAAGGTCAAATCTCTTCGCGGGAATCGGTGACACCGTAGCCATTGGGCATGTTCTCTTATCCGACAATGTTCCGATCGTCCCTCTAGACGAGTTCTGGATCCCGACAAAGATGAACCCCACCCGCTGCTTTGTTCTCCCAATAGGGGACATCCACATCTTCATCGATGAAATTGACTCAGGTCCTAGCTCCTAGGAAGTCGGAAACTCGTTAAGACCCGCACGGACCGCCTTCGGGCAGGACACGTTCATGGAAGGATCTGGTCTGGACCTCTCTTCAGAGTTCGGCTGTTCAGATCGGAAAAATTCAAGGCCGACCCAAACCGCCCCTGTGCAGGATATAACTATGGAAGTACCCCTGAGACCCGCTTGGCTTCCCCAAGTGATCGATTAGAAGAGGTCACACTTTGTCAGTGTCATCACCATCTTCGATCTGGCTAGATATGTTCACAGGGACGGAGAATCCCCTCGTGAATACCTTGCTAGATGGATGACGGTGAGGGAAACCCTAGATGGTGACCACACTAACGAACTTGTCTACCACTTCGTGGAATGGCTCATGCCCGGAACACTCCTCCGGCATACGCTTAGAAGGCAACAAGATGCCAGCTTGCTTACCCTTAATGAGATGATTACAACTGTTAATAGTTTCGCTGACGCTAACGAGGAAGCTGAGTTCGACATCGCTGCCTCAACCGGAGGAAGCAACAACAACAATGTCCTAGCACCGCCCCCCTCTAGCTCCGCCATTGAAAACACCGAGGCCAACTTCGACTCAGTGCTTGACGCACTTTATGCTGATATCAACATGGATGGCGGCCGCTCTGATGCTAAGTCATAGGAATACAATGCTGCTATGAGGGAGATCGAGAAGGAGATCAATAGGGAGGAGCACGCTGAGAAGTCTGTCACTTCCCTCTAGGTACCGGTCGCCATTGGGAACATGATTGAAGAAGACTAGTAGAACTAGAAGGCCGGCAAAGCTCCACGAGCAGCGGCGGAGGCAGGAGCTGTGGTAGGAAAGGCCAAGAAGGTCGTCGATCCTCCGGGTCCGGCTAAGGCTATGACCCTCGAGTTATTCCACCGTAGAAGCCGCAGGAACTTACTACTGGGCCAAGTGCTACAAACCAAACAAACCTACTGCCACCGCCGTCCACGTCAGCAGCTGCCAACCCCTTGGTTACTACCATCAACAAGGTGATATACGACCCACTCCATGTTGAGCCAGTAACCGTCTCTCATATCTGGACTGTCAGGGAGCTTGATGATAAGTGCACAAAGATCCTCGCGAAAGACAAGTGCATCATGGAGCAGGGCGCCTAGCTGGACAGGGATTTGGCCAAGGCACAATAGCCGATCAAGGTGGAAAGAGGACTGGAGGCTGAGTACAAGCAGTTGTTGTTGAAGCACAAGGCGAAAAAAGCTCCGGCTCACGTCGTCGGTGATCCAGGCGTCCGACACAAATTGGGGTGGGCTCCGTACAATCCAGAAAAAGCTACCCCTTACATTGATTCGGCTAGGAAGAAAGTCATGCAAACCCCCGCCCTCAACATGGTCGTCACCAAGACATTACTCGAACATGATAGGTCACGCGCGGCAGTTGATCAGGTCAATGACCATGTCGCCAAGGCTTGCTCGCAGTAGGAGAAGGCAACCTCACAGAGGCTGGAATCCAATCTAGAGCTTTGCCAGTCAAGCATGAAAAACTGCCGAACATCAAGATCTCCTCGTGATGAAGGATCCCACATGGGCTCCACAAAACGAAGGCAGAGGGATGCGCGCAACAGGACCGATGCCATTCCAGTATCCTCCGGCAATGGAGATAAGGCTTACCCTTATCACTCGCCGCCACCCCCACATTCCCGGCATCATGAGGAAGCACATCCATGCCACCGTACAAGCATGCCACCTCCTAGGAGCCACCAGGTTGGTATCATTATACGCGACCAGGGGAGCAACCTAGGCATGACGGAGAGTGCAGCGACAATGAAGGACACAGGAGCAGATCTCACACGGAAGCAACACATCAGACAAGCAACCACGATAGGAGTGAGGACTCACATGGAGGGAGCATCAAGAAGGCTAACCCACTGCCTCCACCGCCACCATCGCCACCCAACAGCCATCATGGCGGAGGACATCACGGGTCCCAGGTCTCGCACCACAATTCTCCTCCCCATGGCAGAAAAGGGAAACAATCGGAGCCGTATGATGCATGATCGCGGCTTGACAAGATCCAAGAAACCAAGGAAGAGCCATCCTTGGGGCCATGTTGCTTTGGACCAGTCATCCGGGCCACAACTTACCCTAAGGGCCTCCGGGTTGACAAGACTATTAAGCCCTATGACGATACTGCCAGGACAGTCACATGGTTGCAGGACTACCGTGAAGTGACCGAAATCGCAAGGGAAACCCCAATGTCGCATCAAGTACCTCCCACTTATGCTCACTGGCATCACCCAACAAAGGATCGATGACTTGCCAAAGAAATCAATCTGCAAATGGTTGGATATGCATGAAGCGTTCACCAAGAACTTCGAGGATACATAAAAGAATCCCTCTACCATCGATGACCTACAATTGTGTGTGCAAGAAAAGGACGAGTCTTATCATGCCTACCTATCCCATTGGCTTGACATGAAAAACTAATGCACGGGAGTACACGATCAAACTACTATGGCCGGCTTCATCAATGGCCTGGAAAAGGGAACATTGCTCCGACATACGCTGAAGCACCATCAGGACAACAGCAAGCTCGACCTCAACTCGATGATTGCCATGGCTAGAAATTAGCCGCCACTGATGATGATGCTTGCGGGTCATTGCTGACGCTGGCCATCCCTACCTAGGCTAAGAAGAACAATAACAACAAGCGGAAGATTCTGCCAGAAGAAAAGCAGATAGCTGACGTGGTCGCACGACATTCGCTGGCAGAGGCGATGGCAGACAACATGGTTGTGGTTGGGGGCTAGCCGTGGACAGCAGCAGAGTGACTCTACACCCACAACACCCCGCATTCCCTAGACATACAAGGAGTACCATGATATGCCATGTTTTGTCCACCTCGACGCAAATGGCAAGGCCACCCACACCAACCGCCAATGCAAGTTTGTCAATGACCTCAAGGAGGACCCTGAGTCCGGCTACAAGCAAAGTCAGAAGAATAGACCCCACGGAAAAGGCAAAGGGAAGAAGAAGGAGGAGGAAGAGTCCAAGGATTCAGATGATATGGATGAAGACGTAGACCCTAAATCCGTCGACAATGGCGATGGAAAGGGAAAGAATCCCTTTGAAAAGAAGGCTCCAGTCTACCACACCTTCCTTGGCACTCCCACCGTCCGGGCCTAGAAAACCTCTCTGAGGATACTGATGGCTACCCTCCCCCTAGTTCCCTAGTACGTCAGGTGGTCGAAGATTCTAATCACTTGGGACAGAGAAGATCACCCAGATCTCATCCCAACTGAGAACCTGTATGCGATGGTCATCAACCCTTTCATTGACAACAATGAGTTCACCAAGTGCCTCGCAGACAGTGGAAGAAACATCAACATCATGTACCTGGGTACACTGCAGAAGATGAACTTGATGGAAACTCAGCTAAGGAAGAGCAACACCGTGTTACATGGTGTCGTTCCTGGCCGGCAAGCTAATTCCCTTGGCTGCATCACCCTTCTGGTCGCCTTTGGTGATGTTAATAATTACCACCAAGAGCACATGACCTTTGAAGTCGTGCCCTTCAAGAGCATGTACCACGTCATATTCGGACGCGACATCTTCCACTCCTTCCTTGCCAGGCCATATTTTTTCTACAACAAGCTCAAGATATCCGGACCAAAAGGCATCATCACTTTTTCCAGAAGCTTCACAAAGGAAAGGGAGTGCAAGCTGAGTGAAGCCGCCTTCATCGAAGCGGTCCTCAACGGTGAAGAGTTCTAGGAGATCTAGCGCCAGGTAGGTTCCTCAGAGATGCCGGCTTTGAAGAAGTAGATTTCTGAATCCAAACCCGTATTCAAGGCCACCATCAAGACCAAGCAGGTGGAACTTGTTGAAGAAGATTCCTCCAAGACCATCTCCATTGGCACGGATCTGGATCCCAAATAGAAAAGTGCGCTCATTGAGTTCCTCCATGAGAATAGGGACATATTCGCTCGGCAACCTGCCGACATGAAGGGTGTACCTAGGGAACTTGCTGAGAACAACTTAAACATTAATCCTAAAGCAAAATCAGTGAAACAACCTCTAAGATGCTTCGGTGATGAAAGACGATAGGATATAGGCAAAGAGCTAGCTAGGTTACTCAAGGCTGGTTTTATCTGAGAAGTTATTCACACCTAGTGGGTGGCCAATCCTGTACGTGTCCCCAAAAAGGGAACTAAAGAATTAAGAATGTGCGTTGATTATACCGGCTTGAACAAAGAGTGTCTGAAGGATCCTTTTGCTTTGCCTCGGATTGACCAAGTCATTGACTCGACAGCTGACTCGGAACTTCTGTGTTTTCTCGATGCATACTCAGGATACCACCAAATCAAGATGCGAAAGTCGGACCAATTAGCCACTTCATTCATCACACCTTATGGCACATACTGCTATGTCACGATGCTCTTTGGGTTGAGAAAACACTGGTGCTACCTACCAACGGACGATGCAGCATTGCCTACATGACCAAGTAGGTCGTAGCATACACGCTTACATGGACGACATTGTGGTGATGTCAAAGAAATCAAACAACCTCATCACCGACATGCAGGAAACCTTTGACAATCTTTAGAAGTACAACATGGTGCTTAACCCCAAGAAGTGCGTCTTCGGGGTTCATCCGGCAAATTGTTGGGATTCATCATTTTGCACCAGGGAATTAAGGTAAACCCAAAGAAGATCAAGGTCATCCTCGACATAAAACGCCCAACGTGCTTGAAGGACATACAAAGGCTCACAGGCTACATCGTAGCAGTAAGCCGGTTCAATAGCCGACCTGGAGAAAAAGGCCATGCCCCTCCACAAGTTGCTCAAGAAGGCAAAAAAATTGTATGGACTAACGAAGCAGATGTAGCACTTCAGGAGTTGAAGAGAATACTCTCCTCCGCACCAATACTTGCAGCACCAGAGTCAATGGATCCTATGTTAGTATACATGGCGGCAACCAACCGGGTTATCAGCATCATTGTCGTGGTGGAGCGCAAGGAGTCAATGCACGAGCACGGAGTTCAGCGACTAGTTTACTATGTAAGCGAGGTCTCGATGGAATCCAAGAAGTGTTACTCACACTACTAGAAGCTAGCTTATGGAGTATTCCTTGCTTCGCAAAAGCTAAGGCATTATTTCTAGGAGCACCCTATTATAGTGGTGAGCAAAGCTCTGTTGTCCGACATTATCAATAATAAGGATGCTACAGGAAGGGTAGCAAAGTGGGGCGTTGAACTTGCCGCCTTTGAAATCACCTACAAGAGGCGCGACGCTATCAAATCTCAAGAATTGGTGGATTTCATCGCAAATTGGATAGAATTGCCGGAGAACACTCCTGTGCCAGAGCTAGAGTTTTGGGTCATGCACTTTGACGGATCCAAGCTACTCAATGGCTCGGGGGCTGGTGTATTAATACAATCACCAACAGGAGAAAAGCTATAGTATGTCCTGCAGATCCACTTCAACGCTACCAACAATATGGAGGAGCATGAGGCCCTAATTCATGGACTTCATGTGGCCAAGGATATTGGCATGAGGAGCGTAGTTTGGTGTGGAGATTCCGACTTGGTTGCCCAGCAGGTGGGTGGCACTTGGAACGTGTGAAACCCTATGATGGAGGCATATCAGGACGAAGTAGACGAGATAGCCAAGTGCTTCGATGACTAAAAAGTCAAGTATGTCAAAAGAGAGGACAATGAGGCGGCAGATCTGCTGTCTAAACTTGGATCAGCTCGCCGACCAATTCCGCTAGGCATTTTCCAAGAGCATTTGCGGACCCCATCCGTGAAAGAAGCGGACCCCGACAACCCAGATAGAGTGGATTCATTTGTTAATGTAGTAACAGTGACCTCTCCGGCTTGGACGAAACCGTTCATGGACTACCATCAAGATGGAACACCACCCGCTGATGAAGTCTAAAGCCGGTAAATAGTACACAGATCAAAGGTCTACGTCATAATTGACGGACAACTATACAAAAGAAGTACCACAAGAGTTTTCCTATGGTGTGTGTCCCAGCAACAAGGTATGGATATCCTTAGAGAAATACATCTCAGAGATTGCGGGCATCATGCCGCTCCCCGATCGCTGGTGGAAAAAGGCTTCTGGCAAGGATTCTACTAGTTGACCACTAAGGAGGACGCCGACAAGCTGGTGTAGACATGTATTGGGTGTCAGTTTTATGCACAGCAACCACATATTCCAGGCGAAGAATTGCGAACAATACCAATTACTTGGCCGTTTGCAATCTAGGGGCTTGACATGGTTGGGCCTTTGCAAACGACACTTGTGGATTTACGCATCTGCTAGTAGCAGTTGATATGTTCATTAAATGGATTGAAGCTAAACCCATTAGAAAGCTCGATGGGGCAACAACCTTGAAATTTGTCTGGGATCTAGTGGTGATATTTGGTCTCCCACATAGTATCATCACTAACAATGGCAGCAATTTGTGTCTCGAAGAAGTTGAGGAATATTTTCACCAAAAAGGTATATGCCTTGACCTAGTATTTGTGGCACACCCACAGTCAAATGGGAAAGTTGAGCGAGCCAATGGACTAATTTTGCAAGGAATCAATCCACGCTTAGAGGCACCGCTATATAGAGCAGCTGGAGCCTAGGTGGAGGAGTTACCCATCTATTTTGTGGAGTTTACAAATAATGGTCAACATATCTACCGGCTCGACCCCTTTCTTCATGGTTTATGGAGCAGAAGTTGTCCTACCATCCGACATCCTTCATGATGCACCAAGAATTGCCACCTATAATGAAGATGACGCTGAAGAATCCGGATGCCTAACTGTGGACCTGCTCGAAGAGGAATACGGGCTGACATGCTAGAGATCCACCATTTACCCGCAGAAGCTATGCAACTACCATAGTCGCCGCATTAGACATCGCTCGTTTAAAGAGGTGGATCTCCTGCTTCGACTCAAGCAACAAAAGTCACACAAACTATCCCCGCCTTAGGAAGGACCGTCCGTCATAAGAAAAGCATTGCTCAATGGTTCCGATTACCTCATCGTTATTCGCGAGTTAAAAGATAGGCCAACAAAGTGCAAGCGCAAGCAACGTGACTCCGATGATGATTTCCGGAGACAGATTGGCCATGGAACATAGCAGAACTACGTCCTTTTTAGACCTAGCATATTTTATATTATGTAATAAGTACCTTATATGATCTATGAAATAAAGCATTTGGTTCACTCATACTTTCTGAGTATTTTACCTCCTTTAGTGTTCATTTTTTGTATCATGTAAACCCTTTATGCACAAGTTTGCATTCGCACTTGTGAAAATTCTGCCTACGGGTGTTAGCTTAAGTTTTTTGGTCTATAAGTTTTCTGATGTTTTTATGTGGATTCCGGAGTAGTGATTTTTGAGCACTCAACTCCGGTGATTTTGCTCTTAGGTTTTTTGGTCTATATTAAGCATCATCACTTGAGAGCATGGTTCTATGCTACGAGTCTTCCGTCTCACGAAAGGTCAAGCATACGAACCAGAATAATCAACAAGCCAACACATTCTTAAAAAATATATGCTGGATCTAGATAAGTAGAAGGAGGCTTACAACCAAGTTTTCCGCCTTACTTCTACAAAAATTTCTGCATACATACTGTAGAGACAAATGTAATACAATAATGTTTTCATGGCTCTGCTTCAAGGGACTTCGAAGCTGCATCAATAGTAGTAGGAGAGCCAGACTTGGCAAGATCATCAAACTTGGAGGATCACGGGCTAGACTCCAAAGATGCTGGCTCGTCGTCCATCTCTTCGTCATGCACGAAGACGCCCACCTTGACCATCTTGGCAACCTTGGTGTCATAGCCAGCGAGGGAGTTCCATATAGCATCTCTATCGATTTCATTTCCTTCCTCGTCAAACTTCGGCATACCAGAAGTCACCAGGATCATGTCAGTGTCATCATAGTGTGCCTTGACCAAGGACAAGTCCATCCTTCAACCATCCCGGATGCAAGATGCTTTCCAGATCTTCACTTTCTCGGGGCTCGGCGCAGGATTTCCAAATACTTGGCCGTAGAATCTGCCACCTTGATGGTGATGCCCAACAACTATGCTATCTCCTTGGCTTGGGCAATGGCAGTGTTGATGAAGCTGCCAGCAATAATCATGCACTCCATTGAATCTGGAGAACCTTCACCCATATTGGTTAAACCATTGGGAGCTATGTTTTCCTTAGAGGCAAGGGTCATGAGTACAACAATACATTTATGCGACTTACATAATTGACAAAATACGGAGGAAAGTTACCAAAGATGCTCGTCTCAGCTTGATGTCAGGTCTCTGCCAAGATGTCATGCTCGTTTTGAAGCTTCTTGTACATCTCAAGGCCCCAAGTATTCTACTCTTTGGCAGTTTGGTTTTGCTCCTTGAGTTGTTCAATATCCTTCTTCAGGCGCTGAGTCTCGATGTCTATAGATTCTTGCATCACCTTCATCGCCTCCTCATGGCCTTTGACGGCATTAGCCAGGTCTTTCTTCAGAATTTTGTTCTCATCATTGAGCTCCTAGATATGCTTGGATTGCTCGACGATGCTCTTTGCCTTGGTAATGGTCTTTTTAAAACGGAACAAAGAATACATTGTGAGACTTTAGATGAAATGGTTCCAAGCAAAAAATTGGGAGATGTTGGAGGAAAACAGACACTTGATATTTGTGATCTGGTCCTTTAGAAAGGTTGTTTTATCCTTTTCAATGTTGATACGTTGCTAACGTATCTATAATTTTTGATTCCATGCTTGTTTTATATCTACTTTCTTATGTTTTGTCCACACTTTGGAGTATTTTTGTACACTTTCTTGGACTAACCTATTAACAAGATGCCATAGTGCCAGCTGCCTATTTTCTATAGTTTTTGGTTCCAGGAAAGTCAAAAAATGAATATTCTCGGAATTGGACGGGACAAAAGCCAAAGTCAATATTTCACCGAGGGGGATACGAAGCCAGAATAAGAGACGGAGAGGGGCCAGAGGCCGGCTACACCACCTGGCCGCGCGGCCAGGCCTGACCTGCGCCAGGGGGTGGTGTGGCCGCCTAGGGCACCCCCTCGGCCTCCCCTTTTGCCTATAAGATGCCTCCAATACAGAAACCCTAAGTACCCGATCAAAATTCCACAAAAGAGTTTGTAGCCACTGTCATATCCATCCCTAGATCAGGAGGGATCTGAATCTCTTCCTGGCACCCTGATGGAGGGGAGAATTCACCTTGGAGGCCTTCTTCATCACCATGACTGCCTCCGGTGTGATACGTGATTAGTTCATCTCTGGACTACGGGTCCATGTAGTAGCTATATGGTTGGTTCTCCTTTGTGCTACCATGTCTAGATCTTGTGAGCTTCGTTCATGATCAAGATCATCTATTTGTAATCATACATGTTGTGTTTGCGGGGATCCGATGGATATTGAGATGCTACTTTAGATTGATTATTGATTCTATCATGTCTTTGTTATTTGTGATCTTGCATGCTCTCTGTTGTTAGTAGATATCTTGGCTGAGTAGATGCTAGCAACTCCAAGAGGGAGTATTTATGCTCGATAGTGGGTTCATGCCTCTAGTAATCTAGGGAAGTGACAGAAATCTCTAAGGTACTAGATGTGCTGTTGCTACTAGGGAGAAAACAGCAATCCTTTGTTCATAGAACAATCGTATTGTTTACTTTACACGCAATGCTTAATGCAATTATCTGTTGCTTGCAACTTAATACTGGAGGGGGTTCGGATGATAACCTAAAGGTGGATTATTAGTCATAGATGCAGTTGGATTACGGTCTATGTATAATGTTGTAATGCCCAATCAAATCTCATAGGAGTCGAGATGATTAGTATATGCATGTATGATTTCTCTGTGTCTGTCAATTATCCCACTGTAATTTGTTCACCCAACATGTCATCTATCTTAAGGAGAATCACCACTAGTGAACTATGGACCCCGGTCCTTTCTTTTACTATCAATCTACTATTTACTGTTTTCTGTTTACTTTCTGCAAGCAATTACTATCTTCCACACAATACGTTTAATCCTTTGTTTTCAGCAAAACCGGTGAGATTGACAACCTCACTGTAAGTTGGGGGCAAAGTTTTGTGGTTGTGTTGTGAAGGATTCCAAGTTGGAAACAACACCTTGGAGGTGTTTCCTTGCTCCTACTGGTTCGATAACCTTGGTTTCATAACTGAGGGAAAACTTTCTGCTGTGCTCATCATACCTTCCTCTTGGGGTTCCCCAACGAGCTCGATATATTTTGGGCCATCAAACTATTTTTCTGGCGCCGTTGCCGGGGAGTCAAGGACATCTTCACAAGAGGAGTCCCACATAACCAATATGTTTACTTTGTTTTATTTGTTTGGCTTAGTTTATTTCTGCTTTGTTTGCTTGTTTCTTTATCAGAAACACATAAAAAAATTAGTTCCTACTTCAAGTTGTTCTTATGTCTAGTTATGCTCCAATAACTATTTCATTATGGATAGCCCACTCGGTTTCCTATTTGGGGAAACTGCTATCACGGCTAAGGTAGTAGATGAACCACCGCCTGCTAGAACCTCCATGGAAGATTTTATAAGGTATAGAGAATCTTATAAGGGTAAAGTCATGAGAGCCGTGTTAAAAAGATTGGATCTAATTGCTCAAATTTTGCTTAAACTCCATGATATAAATTGTTTCTCTGCATAGGATACTAAACATCTTAAATTCCAATGTGGCTTTAGTAAAGAATTTATAATTATGAACTATCATTGGAATAACTATATTCATCTTGGATTTGAAGAAATAGAACAATTCGTTTTGTTTATGGGAGCTTCTAAAATAAAATCCTTTATGTCTAAAAACTATGAAATATGTGTTGCTTGTAAAGACCTTAAAGATATGGTCTCTTCTATCCTTGATCATTACATAGAAAATTTCAGCAATAATTGGTATATCATTGATTATAAAGAGAGACTCAGTCATGCAGAAGAATGTGTCCACAATTTGCAGGAGCCTATGGAAGAAGAAATTGTTGAATCTGAAAGCTCATTAGATGAAAAAGAGGAGGAGACTGATGGACAAAAGGAGGAAGAATGGATTAGCTACCCATGCCTACCTTATAATGAGAGTAACTCTTTATCCCTTACATTATTTGATTGTCCCCCATGCTTACCAAAAGAGGATTAATGTTGGGTTCTTTTGAAAAATCTACTATGGGTAAAACTTGTGATAATAATCATGCTCATGTTATCTGTGATAATCCTTTATTAGTGCCTAACTTCGAAATGCATGGTACTAAAGAGCGTTGCTTAGAAAATGTTTATGATAATGCTCTAGATAATGGTCCTATATTGGTTCATAATATTAATTGTAGTACTATTAAAAATGAGATTGTAGGGGTCCTGACCTTATCTTGGAACCCCATACCTCTTGAGAATGATCAGTCACCTTGTTATAAAATTGTTAAAAGTGGGTTTGGAGGTTTTAATTCCATTGTTTCTGAGCTTGATAAAAACTATGTGTTTGTAAATCATGAAAAGCATGCTTTATGTGATAGTTATATTGTTTAGTTTATTCATGAGGCTACTGAAAATTATTATGAGAGAGGAAAATATGGTGGTAGAAGTTTTCATGGTACTGAAACGCCTCTCTATGTGCTGAAAGTTTTGAAGTTACTCTTGTTTCCTCTTCCTATGCCTGTCACTTTGTTCTATGTGAATTTATTTGCATACAAGATTCCTATGCATAGGAAGTGGGTTAGACTTAAATGTGTTTTGAATTTTCTTCTTTATGCTCTCTTTTACTTCAATTCATATTTCTTATGTGAGCATATTATCAAACTATCATGCCTAACTTAAAGGCGTTAAAGAAAAGTACTTATTGGAAGATAACCCAAAAGTTTTAGATGAGTCTTGGAAGTTATTACCTCTGTAATAACCGCTCCTTATCCTTTTTATTTGGTTTTTGTGCCAAGATTAACCTCTAATGAGAGAGAAGTAATGCTTGGGAAAGTTGTTGTCCCGAAACAGATTTTTGTGCTTCGCTGTAAAAAATCGTGAAAAATCTCTGTACGTCGATTTGAGCTGTAATTTTTTATTCTTCTGCCCCAGGTTGTTATCCAACTTTAGTTAGTTCAGAACTTTTCGATTTGAGCAACATAAGGTCTTCGAAAAAATCAGTTTCTACCTGCTGGTCTGTTTTGATAGATTTCTGCCATTATTTGCATTTGCTTCTTGTTGATTCCTTTTGGGTTCTTTTTGGGGAAATTGAGGTTTTTGAGGGAAGTGCTACAGTAGATTGTGTTTTAATGGAAGTTTTACTTGAGTTGAAACTGAACCCAAAGACTTATTATCTTGAGTGCACTAATGTTGCTAATGAAGATTGTGTGAAATTTTGTATGAAGGAAAAAATTTCAGGTGTAAGGAAAGAATAATGTAATGAGATGAAGAATGGACTAAATCTCAAGCTTGGGGATGCCACCCATGTCACCCCAAGAAATATCCAAGAAGTACAAGCATCAAAGCTTGGGCATGCCCAAGGCATCCCCTTCTTCATCAATAAAAATCTCAGGTTCTTCCAAACACTTCATTTTTATTGTTTCATGCACAGTTGTATTGTTCTTGGAGCGTCTTTGTTTTTGTTTTTGGTTTTTGTTTGCTTGGTTTTCTAAGTTTTCTTGAATAAATTGGTTGGACCCCCTCTTTCATACATTAGTTTTCAAATAAGCTTGGTTTGGATTGGAAAAGAGTAGGAAAAGTTCATGCTTAAGTGGTAAAAAGGAGTTTGTTTTTGACGATGGCCTATGCTTTGTCATGTCATGCTTGATATTGTTTTGGATTTATGCTTAGTGATTTTTGATATAGCATGACATGTTATAAACAATTGATATTGCTTAATGTGCCTTGAAAGAATCATGCGTTGTTTTAGCATATTAAAGCATAGTATTGTGGTATTCTCCTTTGATCCTTTATTTGGGTTGACTTGGCGCATGCTGACACCATGTTATGACTATCCCAAGTCACCATAGCCTCTATGATCCTTTAGTTTTCGACTTGTAATATCACTTTATGCTTTAATTAATGATGTTTTGTCGCTTTGCATGATTATGGCCATTATTGCTCTCTTAGTTGGTCGCTCCCAGTCTTTTGCTAGCCTCCATAACCAAGTATGAGTTCCACTCATGCATCCAACACCAAATAAAACCAAGTTATTCCAAAGAGTCCACCATACCTACCTATTAGCATTTGTTTTTCCAAGTATATTCATGTTTTTATCTACCTTCCGAATTAAACTTGTTATGAGAAAACTAGTGATTAAATCTCTCACGAATTTGATGGCACACTTTACTTTTCTTGCCCCTAATAAACTTGAACCATTGTGTCATCTATGTTGTATATGCTTGCACTTATATGTTGGGGATTAGCAGAACCATGCTGTCATGGGGAACGCTTTCAACATTGCACTTGTACATTGTACCTAGTTGATATCATGCTCTTTTGTCTATGGATGTCGTCGGTGTGAAATGAAAGGGGAGCTTGTAAGTCCATGGAGTTATGTATGTGTGTTAGAGAAACACCTGGGCTGCCGGTCTAATCCATGCCTAATCATGGTGGAAACCTGCAGTGTAACCATAACGAGCAATCTATGAAGCATTTTCTTATAAAAAGAGATAGAGATTGAGAAAAAAAGAAAAAAAAGAGATGAGAAAAGAGGAAAGAGAGAAAAAAGCACCATTTTCCCATGGTAAATAAGAAGATTGCTGAGATGCTTGTTGTCTGCTTGCCTTGTCATTTTGATATGGGGATTCTTCCGTATCATCGGGCAAGGGGTACCCCGTTTGCGGTTCTCTATGATACACATGTACTTACTATGACAAGAATTTACCGGTAACTAAACTTGAGTAGCATGAGGAGCGACCCTCGTATTCAAGGGACATGAGATTTCCAACTTATACTTTGTCAAGCATATACTCCATGGTTTGTTCACTTTAACCTTAATCACTTCAAGGTGCTTATGATAGGGTAAATGAGAGCTGAAAGCTAATAAGTACCATAATTTTTGGAAGCTCTTTATGAGACTTGAATCCCTGCTTCCTTCTATGAAGGCCTTTATTTTACTTTTATGTTGAGTCTCCATCTTCTATCTTTGTGCACCTATTGAGAGAGCATAGTGGCCATTCTTAGTTTAATGTGCATTGTCCCAAGACTTGTTGATTGATGCATAACTTTGATATTGCTTGTTCTTAAACTATTTGTATCTAGTCACCCTTATGAACTTTGAAGGTGTCCTATGCATTTATGTTTGCTACTCTATGAGGGACAAGCTAAATACCATTCTCATTATGCTTTCTTTATGTGAAACAAACAAACGTCTTGCAAAGCATTGTTATTCATGAATCTTTTGTTTGTGCCTTTTCATGTTAGAACATAGTTGATACGTCTTATTGTTAGAACTATATCTTTCATGCTATGTTGAAGTACTATGATCCCAGCTATCAATGTTTTGATCAAGCTTACGATGGTGCATGTCACCCCAAAAATTATTCTTTCTTTTTATCACTTACCTACTCAAGGACGAGCATGAGTTAAGCTTGGGGATGTTGATACGTTGCTAACGTATCTATAATTTTTGATGTTCCATGCTTGTTTTATATCTAATTTCTTATGTTTTGTCCACACTTTGGAGTATTTTTATACACTTTCTTGGACTAACCTATTAACAAAATGCCATAGTGCCAGCTGCATGTTTTCTGCTGTTTTTGGTTCCAGGAAAGGTAGAAAATGAATATTCTCGGAATTGGACAGGACAAAAGCCAAAGTCAATATTTCATCGAGGGGGACAGGGAGCCAGAATACGAGAAGGAGAGGGGCTAGAGGCCATCCACACCACCTGGTCGCGCGGCCAGGCCTGTCCCTCGCCAGGGGGTGGTGTGGCCACCTAGGGCACCCCCTCAGCCTCCTCTTTCGCCTATAAGATGCCTCCGATATAGAAACCCTAAGTACCTGATCAAAATTCCATGAAAGAGTCTGTAGCCATCATCATCTCCATCCCTAGATCGGGAGGGGTCTGAAGTTCTTCCCGGCACCCTGCCGGAGGGGAGAATTCACCCTGGAGGCCTTCTTCATCACCATGACTGCCTCCGGTGTGATGCGTGAGTAGTTCATCTCTGGACTACGGGTCCATGTAGTAGCTAGATGGTTGGTTCTCCTTTGTGCTACCATGTCTAGATCTTGTGAGCTTCGTTCATGATCAAGATCATCTATTTGTAATCATACATGTTGTGTTTATGGGGATCCGATGGATATTGAGATGCTATTTCAGATTGATTATTGATTCTATCATGTCTTTGTTATTTGTGATCTTGCATGCTCTCCGTTGTTAGTAGATATCTTGGCCGAGTAGATGCTAGCAACTCCAAGAGGGAGTATTTATGCTCGATAGTGGGTTCATGCCTCTAGTAATCTGGGGAAGCGATAGAAATCTCTAAGGTACTAGATGTGATGATGCTACTAGGGAGAAAACAATAATCCTTTGTTCATAGAACAATCGTATTGGTTACTTTACATGCAATGCTTAATGCAATTATCTGTTGCTTGCAACTTAATACTGGTGAACTATGGACCCGGTCCTTTCTTTTACTATCAATCTACTATCTACTATTTACTGTTTTCTGTTTACTTTCTGCAAGGAATTACTATCTTCCACACAGTACGTTTAATCCTTTGTTTTCAGCAAAACCGGTTAGATTGACAACCTCACTATAAGTTGGGGGTAAAGTTCTGTGGTTGTGTTGTGCAGGATTCCAAGTTGGAAACAACACCTTGGAGGTGTTTACTTTCTCCTACTGGTTCGATAACCTTGGTTTCATAACTGAGGGAAAACTTGTTGTTGTGCTCATCATACCTTCCTTTTGGGGTTCCCCAACGAGCTCGATATATTTTGGACCATCAAATATCCAGCGCTTCTTGCAGCTTGGCATATTTCTCATTGGTAGCTTTCCTCTAGGCATTCTCATTCTACAAAAGAGATGAAGTGCTTAGTTTCTCTAGAGAATCTGGTCGGAAGTTCTCAGTTTCAACTAAAATCTCGGGGCCTATAGTATTAGATTTTAATTCAGGCGTGTTCTCTCTTAGAGTATCTAGCCGGAATTATTCATTCTAGCTAGAGACTCAGGGGCTACACTATCAAGTTCTACACTTAGTTCTTTGGAGCACTCAGACCAATAACTACTGGTTTTTCGCCTAAGAGCTCGGGGGCTACAGTGGGATATATTATAAATTAAAAAGTAAAGGTCAAAGACTTACAATGGCAATAACCTTCAAATTGTTGGCCAAGTGAGCATATGCATTGTGGAAAGTCCGGGCATTGTTATAAACGACATATGCATGTTAAATAAGATCATCCAGGTTCAATGTCCGAGGATTCAGATGCAGAGGAGTTGTAGAAGCTAGAGGCATGGACGAAGCCCTAGCTGCTTCCTACACAATAATAGCAGTTGAAGACGCAGTGGCTCCTGGCTTGACCATTGTTGTTGTTGCTGCTGCTTCTGCTCCCTCTACCAACTGCTTCCCTTTCTCGGTGGCATCCTTAGCTAGGGCTTCAGCCACTTTGGCGGAGGTGCTCTCCTGCATTGCCTGGCCGCTAGGAGCAAAGTCCATACCGACAGGGCTTGAGATATCTGGTGTTGTATTGATGTCTATCTCCATGATGGAGGTCTTATAGATGATGTGGGACGAAGTTCCGGTGGAGCCTGTAGCAGGCTTGGCGGCAGGAGTTGGGGGAGCAACGGCGAGGGATGACTTGGAGAGCATGTCACGAATATTCTTGGAACCTCCAACATCTTTGGAGGTCCACCTCAAACCAACACCGGATTTCTTCCTGAAACATACAAAGTATAAGTACAGGAATTGAATAGGTGAAGTGCAAAACAATGTTGGAGAATGAATATACTTACACTATGGTAGGTTCCTTAGCCAAAGGGATGCTGGTGGATTTCTTCTTCTCCGCCTCTAAGGCGGCAGTGGATTTCTTGGATACTCCACTCTCCGTTTTCTTCTTCTTCTTGCCCTTGATAGTAGTGTTAGAGGTGGAGCTCTTCTGCTTTCGCGCTGCTGGAGCTAGATGATCCTTGGAGGCATCATCGCCAGACATAACCTGCATGTCCTTCAGTCTTGAATCGTAAACTTGGGAGGCCATGTCTTCCTCTGCCAAGTTCGCCAACTAAGGATACGAAGGAATGTTAGGTGATTAATAAATTCAAGTCGAAAGCCTTAGAGTATATATAAAAAGCAACAAAGGAAACATGGTTACCTTTGGGCATTCGCCACACTCGAACATGTTGAAGGTGATATTGAATCAACGCTTCCTGTCCTTCACCTTGACAATGTCCTTTAGCCGGAGCTTGATGGAGTCCTTGGAGAAGTTGTCCTCGGAAATCTGCATGGGATCTTTCCGCTCCTTGGAGTATTTGTGCATCAGCTCGGCGTGGTGCTGTAGAGGTTTTATCCGCCTTGTAAACAAGCACATGGATAGATCTAGGTCGGTTACACCTCCATCTACCAACCACTCAATCCACCTTATGGCATGAGAGGCTTCATTGTCAGATGGGAGAGGGCCTTGGGATCTCCAGGTGGGGGCCTCGGCGGCACCTCCATCGACAAAGTCGGGGTATGATTCTTGATAGCCAGCCAGAGGAATATCTGGTCCATAGAAGTACATATGTTGCCAATTCTTGCAAGATTCATGGCCAACGATGTTGGGGAACTGCCGGTTAGGACAGATCTTGAAGCTAATGGTTCCACAGTTCGTCCTTGGACTCTACGGGCTCTCTCTTGATGGTAAAGAAGTAGATAAACATATCTAACCTAGTTTTAATTCCTAGGTATCCTTCACACAAAGCTACATAGTTCCTAAGTACAGGGATGCTATTGGGAGAAAGATTGTGGGGAAGAACCTAGAAGTGCCGAATGATTTCGAGGAAGAAGGCGGAGACTGGGAGGATTACTCCATGTACCAGTTGGGCTTTGAGGTAGACCTTCTCTCCGGCTTGGGGAGAGGGACCACTTCACCGGACGGTGTTGGTGTCCAGATTAATCCCTCTATCACTGGAAGATACCCTTTGGCGATGAGTTCTTGCAGCTTCTCGGCGGAGAGGTTAGAACCCCTCCACAATCCCTTCTGGGAGACATCATCTTCCTCCATAGCGTCGGGTGCCGCCCTTTTTCTGGTCACCGCCGGTAGATTCCACCACGGTGGAGACGGGAATCACCAATCCCTCTGGTGGGCTGGATACTCCCTGCGATGGCTCAATAGTAGCCTCGGGATCTGCCGCTGGCCATTGCATGGATGGGTGAAGGATGGGAAGTAGAAAGGAGTCTGGCTAGGTTTTCCCTAAGGAGCTCGAACGGTCGCGCAATAGGAGGAAGAAGAAGATGCAGGGGAGAATGCGGGTAAAAAGTAATATTCTGGACGCAGTTAACATTTATAGACCTAGGCATCAAGATTCGTGCATGGAAGATCTAATGGCTATAGCGTTGACAATGTGTGGGCGAATGTGCGCGGTAATTTCTCCATGTCCCCCGATTTCCCGCTTAAACGTTTCGGATTTTGCACGCGCAAAAATAGCTAATGATTAATTCAATTCTATATGTGAGCTGCGAGGTAGCGTAGGTTGTACCCTATATCATCCTACTGATCGTTACAGTGAAGGAGTCACGTCTAAAGATTCCTTGGAAGACGGAAACTATCCGACTCTGGAAGAAGGGACTTGAAGAATCTCCATCTTACACAATGAAGACGGAGAAGATTGCAGGGTTCTTTGGGAGACCTTCAATATATTGCTTGACGAATTGCCGACGTCACCTAGACGGAGCATTCAAGACTAAAAGGCAAGATGGCGCAAGATCTCAAAGTCCTACGGGGGCTACTGTTGGGGATATGCTAAATGGGTATCACCATTGCATGTATCTAATCTAGCTAACTTGGGTGGCCCACAGTTGGTAGAACGGCCCATAGCCTATAGGGAGGCCTAGTTAGACGGATCCAGAAGGGAGGCCCATACAGGATAAAGGAAGGCTACGTTCCAGTCACCGACTGATGCATGTAAAATGCATACATGAACTTTGTACTTTATTACTTGATATTCTACCATATTTGCATCATATACGGGGTATATTCATGTTTTATATTGATATTTGGGAATAATTCACACTTCCCATATTGTTTTGTAATTAACCTTGCCGAGGCAGAAAACCCTTATTTCAATGTTTTTGACTCTCAGATACCCAAACAATGTCCAATTGACCTGAAACTTCATGAGACCCAGTATTTATCTGAACCAAGAACATTGGGCCAAATATCAGCGAAAGAAGAAGGCCGAGGGAGGAATGGGCCCACGACATGTGTCCACCCCCTGACACGTGTGGTGTGCTCGTTTGCTCCTCAAGTATCCGATGTCGTCGATTTTTTCTCCCAGGCGAAGGTTCTAACCTAAAACCACATATAAAAAAGGTCTCCCAGCGATTCTCGGAAGGGACCGCTACAGAAGTTAGAAACACGAAATAGAGAGGCCGGAGGCCGAAGATTGGAGGGGGAAAACTCCGGCAGGGCACTGCCGGTGTGATCTCCACCTCCTCCAATGACTCCAGCAGCTTCACCATGATGAAGGGGGAGTAGTCCACCCCTGGACTATGGGTTTGTGGCAGTAGCTATTGTATCTCTCTCTCATGATCTCGATTGTATTAGAACCATATGAGCTGCATAATATGATTACGTTCATATTTGTATTACCTATGTGGTGGATCTTTATATAGTTGATATTTGAGATTGCAATTGTTTAGTATTGGAAGTATATGAATAGATGCATATTATGTACCCCATTCTTGTTTACTTGTTTTCATCAAACTTGTATAGGGAGCATGTGTGGGGGAACGTGTGCATTAGTTGGAGCAGCGGGGGTGATCTTGTGGGTAGAGCAGTAAAACTTGCGAATCACTTGGGTGTTTACCTTACTTAGTTTCCTCACTAGGGATAAAGAAAATACCATGCTTATACTAGATCAAGTAAGTCCTTATTTTTAGCTTCATGTCAAAGAACTTAATGCTATCCTTTGAAATTGATGTTAATACTAGATTGCTTGGAGACCCTCCTTTCTAGTGGAGTATAAGTGAATTGTTAGAAATAACATATCTATGTTAGGATGTGATGCCTATATGAATTGCTATCCATACTTTAACATATTGGACCAATATTATGTCAACTAGAGTGTCCCATGTCCACCACAACTCAAAGAGAGAGTTCATAAGCGAAACCATGAACCCCGGTCCATTTTAAACCATAATAAAACACTATTCAACACATCTACATCACTTTTTATTTTCAGCACTAATTAAATCTGAAAATATAAAAACATTTCGCATACTTGTAAACAACAACCAAAACCTAAAAACATCATATTCCATTGCATTTGCCACCATTGCATATTTACTTTACTATTGCATTGCATTTTACTTTTATTGTGTTTTATTTCAGTTTTGCTTACATACACCTTGTGCTTGACAACCACTTGATGAGGTTGAGGGCACAAAACAATCTACAACTATTTTGTAGGTTGCTTGACAAAGAACAAAGTGGATCATTCTCTTACACACAACTCTCCGAGAGTTCGATATTTAAACCCTCGAGTTTCCCTCATAGGGAAGACTTCCATTTACTACATCACTCTCCACTTAGAGTATCAACCGTTAAGGTGCAGAGAGAAGCTCCTACGACAACTATCAGGGAGTTTTCTAGCGCTCGCGTCAAGGCTGACGCCGTTGCCAGGGAGCTAGTAAAAGGATAGCTCACAATAAATTTCAACTTCATCACCAACTTGTGAAAACACCTAAGCTTGGGGAGGTTGCACCTACGTGATTATCATCTTGTTCTTTTAGATCTTCAAAGTAGTTTTATTTTGTTTTGTTATTATCTTTACTTTCATCTTTACATTTTATTTTTTACATTTTTAGTTACTTATTACATTCGATTTTGCATTTACTTTTTATTTTTCAGTCTTTGTCTTTACTTTTGTATTTAAGTTTGTCTTTTTATTTTTAGTTTTTTGTTTCATTTGTTAGTTATTAGTTCAGTAGTATTAGTTGTAGTATCATTTTACTTTAAGTTTTCATTTAAAAACATAAAATACATACAAATTAGTAAGGGATTTCTATTTTCGTGCCCTCGGTTTGTTAGTTGTACTCAGTTTTTCCCAGTCGCTTCGTTTTTCCTCACTTTTTCCCATCTCCTTTTACGAAACTCTCACATGGTCTGAAACTCGCCGTCTGGCCTTGCGTTACTCACGACAAGTGGGACGCTCACGGGTCCCGTAGTGGACCCTCACCGTTACGTGCTGACGAGTAGGGCCGCGTTCTGTCGGGTCCCCTAGTGTACCCTTGTCGTTACATACTGATAAGTGGGGCCGCGTTTAGTCGATTCTCATAGTGGACTCCTCTCTCAACTTATCCAGATCAGCATCGGACCCACGGCTTATCCACGTGAGCACCGGACTCACGGCTTACCCAGGTTGGTGTTGCAAGATGGGGCCCCGATCCAGCCCCACGCCCGCGCCCGTGCCATTGCTTCATTTCCATATAGTGAAATGTAATGCATACACGGAAGTTATACAAAAGTTATACACCTTTGAACTCTTTTAAATCACACTTAGGACATGATAATGTTGTGTTAATAAAATCCTGATCATTTATCATTTCCATGGAGTGAAAATTTAATGCATAAAATTACATATACAAAAATTATACACCTTTGAACTCTTTAAAATCGCACTTAATACGTGATAATGTCGTGCTAAGAAAATCTTGAGAGATTATTATTTTCTCTCCCATTTTTGTAGAGTGGAATGTAATGCATAAACTTGCATATACGAACTTTATACACCTTTGAACTCTTTGAAATCGCACTTAATACGTGATAACTTTGTGCTAAGAAAATCTTGAGAGATTACCATTTCCATGGAGTGAAATATAATGCATAAACTTGCGTATATAAAAGTTATACACCTTTAATCTCTTTGAAATCGCACTTAATACGTGATAATGTTGTGCTAAGAAAATCTTGAGAGATTACTATTTCCATGGAGTGAAATATAATGCATAAACTTGCGTATACAAAAATTATACACCTTTGAACTCTTTGAAGTCGCACTTAGGTCGTGATAATGTTGTGCTAAGAAAATATTGAGAGATTACCATTTCCATGGAGTGAAATATAATGCATAAAATTGCATATACAAAAATTATACACCTTTGAACTTTTTGAAATCGAACTTAATACGTGATAATGTGGTGCTAAGAAAATCTTGAGAGATTACCATTTTCATGGAGTGAAATATAATGCATAAACTTGCGTATACAAAAATTATACACCTTTGAACTCTTTGAAAATCGCACTTAATACGTGATAATATTGTGCTAAGAAAATCTTGAGAGATTACCATTTCCATGGAGTTAAATATGATGCATAAACTTGCGTATACAAAAATTATACACCTTTGAACTCTTTGAAATCGCACTTAATACGTGATAATGTTGTGCTAAGAAAATCTTGAGAGATTACCATTTCCATGGAGTGAAATAAAATGCATAAACTTGCATATACAGAAATTATACACCTTTGAACTCTTTGAAATCGCACTTAGGTCGTGATAATGTTGTGCTAATAAAATCCTAATCATTTTATCATTTCTATGGAGTGAAATATAATGCTTAAACTTGTGTATACGAAAATTATACACATTTGAACTATTTGAAATCGCACTTAATACATGATAATATTGTTCTAAGAAAATCTTGAGAGATTATCATTTCCATGGAGTGGAATGTAATGCACAAATTATACACCTTCGAACACATTCCCTTCAAATTATATTCAAGTTTATTTGTTTATAGAGTTAAAGTACCGTGGCATACTCGTTATTTTGCACAGATAGAGGGGTGCCCCCCAACAGATACAGGGGTTATCGTATCCGCTAGATCACAGAGGATCAATGGTTGGTGGGCACGATCCGTGTGACAACTATCTCGACCAATCAGAGCATAGCAGCGAAGATGAGCACATGTGCGAGAGATGGATACAAAGAGAGAGGAAAACTAAGTAGCACTTAAGAACCAAGGGCAAAACTGAGGAGAACTTAAAAACCAAGGGCAAGGCTGACAAAGGGATCCAAATAGAAAATAGAGAAAGGTTTAAAAAATATAAAATGCGTCTTTTATACAAGAAAATACATCTTGGCATACATCAAACTATTTGCAATTCAAATATACACCAGTTTGACAATTATTGCCTCATTTAGACAAGCTATGTTTTGGGGAGGGATGTTTTGGGAAGAGGCTTGAGTAGAAAGCCATAAACCTTCATAGATAGTAGGTGATTTGAGAAGTGGTGATTTAGGTTAAAACTTGGTTTATATACATTTCTTATGGTGGCAGGTCACATAATAAGACTCCCTGGGTAGATGCCACTATGTTTTGCTCTTTTTGAATTTGTTGTGCATAAAATGACTCAATTAGCTAGCTAAAACCTATTCATTGACTCTCTGTTGACCAACCACTAGAGGGTAAAACTGAATATATTGCACATCGCAGTGTTAGTACTGGAGGGCAAAACTGAGGACAACCAAATAAGCAGTGTTACACTCGACGGCAAAACTGAGTACAACTGAGTCGCCAGGGTTAGACATGAGGAGAAAAAAGTGACTCACGGTATGCGTGTGCAGTGCACGGGGCGGTAGCGGACACGTGTGGCCGTGCACGGTGCTGTAGTGTACGCAGTTACGTGGTGCACGGTAGTGTAACGAAACGTCGCTTCCCTTCTCCTTTAATAGAGGCCTCCCCACTCTCACTCAGCACTCACTCGCTCACTCAACCGTCTCCACTATCCCATCACCTTCTGCAAACCCCCAAGGAAATCCCAACCACGACGGTGATGGAGAAGAATAGCGTGGTGGCCATCGGCGCCTCCAAGGCTGCTGGCAAGGAGGGCCCCGTCTCTGTACAGGCCCCCGTCCCCATCCCCGTCCCCGCATCCATCGTAGCCGCCGGTGAGGAGGGCCCCACCAGTCTCGAGAAGATCCCGCTCGGCTAGGACCCCTACGAGGAGGTTGTTTACATAAGGCCGGAGAACCCCTACGACACCAGCATCACCGACCCATGGTTGGAGGTAACCAGGGTTTTCTCCCCTTCCCTTGTTCTTCCCCCGTTCCCATCGTTAGATGCTAGATCATATGTAGGGCTCGGTTGTTCGTATTTTTAAAGTAGCTAATTATCTTGTGTTAGATCTCGTATTTCGATGAATCCCCCTTTTCGTATTTGAACCCCCCTGTTCGTAGTTGGGATCAGTATTTGATTTGGTTTGATATTTGGGGAATAATCAGGAGATCTCAATCAGTTAATTTGTGCAAATAATCAATCCCGATAATCAAAGTATCTCAATCATGTCCTTATTGCACTCTACTGTTTTTTCCAATAGGAGGATAGCAGCGACGTCCACAACGACGACGAGTCCAAGGACACCAAGACTCGCCATATGTTGAGGAGGCTGAAGTCCAGCCAGTACAACAACTTCGTTGGCGACGTGTATAGGTGCCCCTTCTACCCCACCAGGAGGCTCCACGCCATGGACTTCAACTCCCTCGTGAAGCATGCCGAGGACGTGAGGACCTGCGGCGAGTCCATGAACATCCACGGCTTCATAGGCAAGCACCAGGCGCTCGGTCTTCACCTCTGCAACCTTCAGAAGGTGGCTATAGAGGAGGGTCGCATGTCCCCGATCAAGCCCAAAGCTCCCAAGGTCAAGGGACTGGGCAGCAAGAAGTGGAGGAGGCGTTAGAGGGAGGAGGCGGAGGCCCTCCTAGCAGAGGCCATGAGGGGCCACTAAACTGCTGCTGCTGCTGTAAAGCAACTTCTTTTGTCTTATTTGTGTTGAACTTGTCCGCTGCTACTGCTGAGCAGCCTAATTATCGAACCTCGTTAAGTACCGTACTATATAACCTATATTAGCTGCTTTATCTACATCTGCTCTGTTTACTGAATTTATTTATGGTGCTGGTTAGTTTTGCTGCTCTAGATTTACTACTAGATTGGGGAAAACGAGTGCAAAAGGAACAATACATGAAGAGAGAAGCTGCTATAAATTTGCTACCTTTTTGGGCAAAAAATACTGTTAGCGAGAGAGAGGGGGAAAAGGTGCTCTTAAAAAGGCCAATCATAAAAATAACAAAAAATAAAACTTCCAATTTAGGCGGCAAGGCGCACGTAACCACTAAACGCGCCCCACATGGTCCCACACCACGTCTCCCATAATCAGCGAGAGATGGATGACTGGTCCACTATGTATTCTGGCCCAACCTGTCAGTATGTAACGGTCGAGGCGATGTAACGTAATGCTCAACGCATGACCCGCCCCAACGCGGTCTCACCGGTTAGCATCTAACGGTCAAGCCTTTGACCTGACAGCATCCCCCCGTCCGAGCGCATGTGAGGGTTTTGGAATGGAGGGAGGGAAAAAGTGAGAAAAAACTAAGCGGCTAGGGAAAACTGAGTACAACTAATGAACCAGGGGCACTAAAATAGAAATCCCAATTAGTAATGGAGAAAAGAACCTTTTGGCCATTTAGTGTTAGGAATTTTCCTCAAGATATGAATATCCCGATAGAGCAATTTGAAGTAGATCCCAACATCACTAAAATAATTTATGAAAACCGCTTATATGGGAAACCAAAGGAAGACCCTATACAACATCTTAGGAAATTTGATGAAAGGTGTAAAGTTTTGAATTTGAGCCATGCAAACAACAACATAATTAAAGTTAAGCTTTTTCCCCCACTCACTTGCTGGAAAGGCATTACCTTGGATTTTGAAATGGCCTACTGGAAACTTTAGCTCTTAGTTTAATTTGAAAGCATCATTTATTGAAAGGTTTAGTTCCACTAAAACAATATGCAACCTTAGACAAATAGTTAATACCTTTAAACAAGAGGAAGAAGAACCATTAGTAAAAGCTTGGGAAAGTTCTAGAGGAATAGATTTTGGAGTGGAACATGGCCTTAGAGATTGGATGCTCATGCATGTGTTTTATAGAGGATTATTTGACACTTCTAGGACATTTTTGGATGATGAATGTGAAGGTGCTTTCATGAATATTACTATTGCAAACACTCATTTTTACTTGATGGTTTACTTTTGGAAGTGAAAATTAAATAAAGTTTAGAAAAGGCTAAAGTACCCGATGTTTTTATGACCACCATGAGATTTACAATTTATATAATAGAACTAAAAAAGGTGGAAGAAGTAAAGATGCTTAGTGAGTTTAAGGATCCACTACTTGATCTAGATAAATGTAGCTTACATGAACTCATTAATGTGCTACAAAAATTTGCAAGTGATACTTCCATAAATTCTCACCAAGCGGGTTTTGGTTCTTGTATAGATAACCATGTGCTTAAAGAAAAGATTGCTAGGTACAATCAAGATGCTATGATACCAGCTAATCTTGGGATGTATGGATCCCCAAGTATTAATTACTATTGGAAAAGAAACACGCCATGCTATACTTGATCTAAGTTCTAGTGTTTCCATTTTATCTAAAGATCTATATGAATTGCTAGAATTGCAAAATATAGAAAAATGCTCCATGGACTTACTACTTGCTGATGATACCATTAAGCATGTTGTAGGAAAAGTTAGTAATATAATGGTAGATCTTCACATGACTTTTGTTCCGTTGATTTTATTATCATGGACATGGGGAGTAAAACTTCTAGTCCTATTATTGATTCAAAGGAAGGTAATGTAAAGTTTCAGTTTCAACATAAGAAGTTTATGGAACACTTTCAAAGGAAGAGGTACACTCCAAAATTCAAGCTCCCTCATGACCTTCACCCCTCTTGAAATTCAAGTAAGTAAGCCTAGCTATATGGCCTTAAAGAAAGCGCTTTGCGGGAGGCAACCCGAATGTTTTTGTTTTGATTTTATCTATGTCCTATTGCTATAGAAAGAGACTTTAATTTTTGTTTTAGTTCTGTAGTTTTTAATAAAGTACCAATTTTTACCCATTTTGGATTGAAAAAGTTGAACACATATATGAAATTGCAAATTCCTGCACGATTCTTTGTACCGTATGATTTTTCATATTTTTTCTGTAACTCCGATTGAGCTCATATTGGAACTATAGTTACAACTTTTGATCCTCTTTATGCTCATGTAATTTCTTGATTTTAGGACATGTCTAAGTAGGGTAATTAATTATGTTTCGCTGCTACTAAAATTCTTTGAGCTTTTAAGTTGAATATTTTTGATTGATTTGAGTTCATGAGAAAGCATAAAACATTATATACCTACTGGACATTTCATATATACATTTGTTTAAGGATTTCTTGCAGCAAGCAATGTGCCTTTTGTACCCACTAATATCACCCCACAGAAAAGAGATGGGAGAAAATTTTGTGTTGATGTTTTTTCATAGGGATTAGAGGAGCTGCACCAAGAGCAATCCAAGGATGGTGAAAACCACAATATTGGGGATTCCCAAGTCACCCCACTGGACCAACCACACTCTCGTTTTCACACGTCTACTTTCTGTTTTTCGAGCAACACATTACTATCGCATAAACTTGGAGTGTATTTTATTTGTTTTAGTTTGTTTTGTTTTATTTCTATTTGAGTAAGACCACCACTTTGATATATATTATGAGAGAGCTACTGGAAGTTTGGTTTAAGTAAGGTTGGATGCTATTAAAAAGTTGGGATTGGGATGTTGAAGTTGATATTAAAAAGATTACACATAGTTGCATGGTTCATATGCTTTGAATGAGTATCAAGTTGCAAATGCATTGTGTAGAGTTGTCTTTTATTCATGTTTTGATGCTTGCTATTAGTTTACACTGTTTGACATGGACTGATTAGAACTATGGACTCTTATGTTTGCATGTATATGGTTAACTTTCTCCCACTTGCTAGCCCAACATTAAAACCAACAAGTTAAAACTTGTTATCCAACTCCTTTGAACCAAGTTTTCTAGAGTGTCCACCATACCTACCTATTGGCATGATTGCTATTCCAAGTATGTTTCTCATGTTTTATTGATTTATCTATCTTCCAAATTAAGATGATTATGGTCATGTTTTCTATGAGAAAATTGGTTAGTAAAGCTCACACAAACTTGATGGCACACTTTTATTTCTTGCACAAAATAAACTTGAACCATTATGACTATCTTATGAAGTTGTGTCCTTCAAAAATTATGTGTTGGGAGTTATCATAACCATGCTTTCATGGGGCACGTTTTCAACATTGCACTTATTCATATTTAGTTGATATCATGTTCTTTTGATATGGAATCCTATCATTGTGAAATAAGTTGGAAACTTTGTGAGATAATGGAGTTTGCATATGTGTGAGAGAAATTCCTAGGCCGGTAACCCAAGCCATGCATCATTCATGGTAGAAATTTATAGCATCCCATAGTGGGTTCTAGCACCCTGGGAAATCCCTAACTAGAAGATTGCATTTTCTTTTCTTGTTGCACCATCATGACATCATCATGCATCATCATGTTCATCATGCCACATTGCATGGAACAGATAATAAATTGTTCATTCATATTGTTTCACTTGTATTTGGTTCTTGCTAAATTGTATTTGACATTTGTATTTTGCCTCTCTCTATTTTACTCTCCCTCTATTCTATCTCTAGTTGGTTCCATTTGTTATGGAACCATAATGTCTAAATTACATCCTTGAGTCTTGTTGTTCTCTATTTGCTAAAATTCCCAAATTGAATTGGGGGCATATCTCTTAAATTCCACTATATCCCTAGCATAACCTCTAACTTGGCTCTTTATGATCTTGCTCTTTTTCCTACTACATAGCACATATGGGTTCCTTTTACATTTGTTGGTTTACAAATCATGTCCATATGTTATTTATGTGGATCCAACTTATTCCATGGCTATGATCAAATCTTAGTGTCGTGTACTTACCTCTCTCAATCTAGGCATGCATTTTCTCCCCTCCTATTTTGAACTCTTACACACATGCCACATAGACCTCCTGAACACATCCCATACATATGTGTTATCCATGTGTATGCTTCCCTCTCTTATTTTGTTTTGGATCTTGCGCTTGTTTGTTGCCAAACATGTTTTGAAATCCTTAAACCAAAACCCTTTATATACCTAGCCAAATTCCAACCATCCTAGTCTAAACCCATGTACCAGCTACCGCCTGTACCCCTAGTGCAACCACACCCCTTCACTTGCTCCTGATCGAACTAAACTTTCTCCTAATCGAACCAAACCAACAATTATGAGTTCTCCTTGTTTCTCCAAGTTAGTACATAAAGCATGACAACAACTTTATAGTCACAGTAAGTGCTATCATCACTCCGTCTGCCAACAAGTAATCCCCTTCATCGTGCCCCATAAGAGGCAAATAATAAGGAGGTGCACAACTCCCAACATCATGATGAAGACAATTAACACATACACATAATGATGTATAACATAATAATATATATCTTATCTCAATCATATGCTAGGGTTTCTCCATCTCCCCAAGAACTAATGATCTACTTAGACATGGAGGCAATCAACATCATGTCAATGGTAATGGAAACAATTGTAAATTAATAGTTCTTGTATAAGTCCACAACGAGTATGGAAATTACAACAAGATCTAGATGGGGTGAAGATGGGACGGATGGAGATGATGGTAGTGTGGCGGTTGATGAAGATGAAGATCGATGCCTTGGCCTCCCAGATCTGCGTAGGGCGAAGATGGATCCCTTGGGAAAATTCCCCCTCCAGATGCCTTCTAGAGGTGAGGTTTCGGCGATTTTTGGTTGTTCTGTATGTCGTCTCTCTGATCCAGTTGCATGAGGTGAAACTATCTGAGGAGGCGGTGGCGGCGCCAACTATACTACCGGAACTATACGGCCGGAAAATTATTCCCACCGTATAGTTGGTCGTTAAACCCTCTGGATGCCTCGATCGCTTCGGGTTTTCTTCTATGTTATTGATATTTCCAAAATAAGCGATTTACGTTGTTTTTGACTCCTTTTCTCCCCAATATAATTTATCCAAGAATTTTCTCCATTGTATCCATCATCTGTCCTAATCCTGGTGAAAATAGACATAAAATATGCGCGCGAATGCCGTAAAATACCAAGATCCTACAACTATAGTGCAAAATAATAATATAAAACATGATGCAAATATGCACTCATCACTACGTGCCCCTTTGGGAAACCTAAGTAGCACCTTTTTGATCACCCAGTCACAGTATGATACTTGATAACCATCTAAGCTCCCTCCATAACGGTGATTTGCATTATCTCACAGTCTAAGGATAGGTTGCGAGGTTTCCTTAGTTTTATCATTAATGGTGAACTTTGTAACTAGATCTCATTAAGATACAATTAGTTGGGTTGTTTGTCTATCACACCATTCAACTAATAACGTGACCTCAATGTCAATTGGCATAAATGCCCATGATCTCGAAACCCTAGATCATCCTCATGACCAATGAACTAGTTCGCTAGAGGTAACTAGAGACTTAGTTTGTTTACATACCGCACATGTATTAACATTTCGTATTAATACAATTATAGTACAGTATCAAACTATGATGAACTAATTGAGATATGACAATAAAAACCTATTTATTATTTGCCTCTAGGGCATATCTCCTTCAACATGATCATAAGAGGAAGAGTTTGGAAGCTATATGAAACTTATTCATGATTAATCTCTTCTTATTATCCATCTTTCCAAAGTGTCCACCTTAATATTCAGAATTGAGAAGAAAACTCTATGACCACTAAAGGATGTTTTTACTTTACTTTTGCTTTTACATTTTGCATTTTGCATTCATTTGGTCCATAACTTTTTATTCTATTTTACACTTTGTGAATTTCTATTGATCATCCTTCCATGGTATATGAGATATCACTTCATTATCTATCTTGCATATTGCTATTCCTTTAAAGAATGAATCATTTGACTTTGTGTAGCAATAGTATATCCAAAATAGTATTAAAGTACAAAGTCCATGTTAGTTTTATCACCTTGATACTCGAGGACGAGTATAGGTTAAGCTTGGGGATGCTGATGCATGCAAAATGCATCCATGAACTTTGCACTTTATTACTTGATATTCCAACATATTTGCAATATATATGGCGTATATTCATGTTTTACAATTATATTTGGGAATAATTCACACTTCCCATATTGTTTTGGAATTAACCCTACCGAGGAAAAAAACCCTATTTCAATGTTTTTTACTTTCAGGTACCCAAACGATGTCCAATTGACCTGAAACTTCACGGGACCTAGTATTTATCAAAACCAAGAACAATGGGACAAAGATCCGTGAGAAAAGGAGACCAAGGAGGGAACGAGCTAACCAGCCGCATCCCACCCCTGGCCACGGCTGATGTGCTTGTTTACCCCTCGAGTCTTTGATGTCGTCGATTCTTTCTCCTAGGCGAAGGTTCTTACCTAAAACCACGTATAAAAAAGGTCTCCCGACAATGCTCAAAAAGGAGTGCCACAAAAAATAGAAACACGAAACAGAGAGGCATGAGGCATAAGATTGGAGGGGGGAACCTACGGCGGGGCGCTGCTGGTGTGATCTCCACCTCCTTCAACGACTCCAGCACCTTCACCATGATGAAGGGGGAGTAGTCCACCCCTGGACTACGGGTTTGTGGCAGTAGCTATTGTATCTCTCTCATGATCTCGATTGTATTAGAACCGTATGAATTGCATAACATGATTACAGACATATTTGTATTACCTATGTGGTGGATCTTTATATACTTGATATTTGAGATTGCAATTGTTCAGTATTGGAAGTATATGAATAGATGCATATCATGTATCCCGTTCTTGTTTACTTGTTTTGATCAAACTTGTATATGGGAGCATGTGTGGATGAATGTGTGCATTAGTTGGAGCAAACGGGGTGATCTTGCGGGTAGGACAGTAAAACTTGTGAATCACTTGGGTGTTTACCTTACTTAGTTGCCTCACTATGGATAAAGAAAATACCATGCTTACACTAGAATAAGTATGTTCTTGTTTTAACTTCATGTCATAGAACTTAATGCTATACTTTGAAATTGATCTTAATACAAGATTGCTTGGAGATCCCCCTTTCTAGTGGAGTATAAGTGAATTTTTAGAAATACCATATTGTTGGGTTCGCAGCATAGAAAACAAAAAATTTCCTATGATGGGAACTATCGCCAAGATCTATCTATTAGATACAAGCAACGGGTGGATATACATCCGTAGAGAACTTACCCTCGAAGACAACAAAGCTTTGTTAACAAGATGGAACTCGTGGATGATGTAGTCGTACACTTGCCGATCTCAAGATCATGATGAAGTCCAGTAGGTCCAGCTCCAGCACGTCCATCATATCTAGCTCTAGCAAGTCTAGCACCACCAAGTCCAGCACCGCAAAGCAGCGGTGCATCCGTGATCGCACACATGTCCGGTACCCTGAAAACCTCCATCCCTCGCTCCATCAAAGCAGCGGAAGCAGCAACTCCTTTCCAGATAAAGCCACCGGGAACATGTATCTCGCTAATCCGAGACCATGGGGAATAACTAGAGGGGGAGAGAGATCCTTCACGAGGAGGTGTAGTTTGTGAGGAGGAGAGGGGGGCCTTTTATAGGGGAGAGGGGGCACCCAAGGGCCATGGCATGGCAGCCATGGTGGTGCCCCCACCTCTTTCACATTCATGTGGGTGGAGCTCCCACTCCCATAAAAAGCCTCCACTCACAATTCCACTCACACATGCATTAAATTTCCACCAAATTTAATGCAAGCTCTCATTAAATAAAACTATTTTATTTATTTTATTCAGAATTTTTTCAATTACATTAATTAACAAACATTCACATAAAACCCCCTGCAACATTTGAATATCACATGCAGAACCAGTTTCTGTAATTTCACCCGAAACAATTCCGGTTTCCATCAAAATGATTCTAGCACTTTCTTAAATCTTTATCTGAAACATATTTGCTCCAAATGGTGTCGGTATCCCTTAAGTGTGTCACCCTACGGTTCGTGAATAATGCAGACATGATCGAGACCCCTCTCCGATCAATAATCAGCAGCGAGACCTGGAGATCCGTACTAACTCCCACATATTCAACGATGACTCTTGTGATCATGTGAACCTTTAACTTCGTAACTCAATTCCTTTGTCTCGCGATATATTACATGTCCGAGGTTCGTTTATCGGTATCCAAATACCTAGTTTGATCTTGTTACCGACATGCACTCTTTTCTCGTTCCCACGATATAACATTCTAGTGATCACGTCACGTGCTTGCAAGCTATTTCAATGTGATATCACCGAGAGGGCCCAGAGTATATCTATCTGTCATCTAGATGGAAAAATCCCACTCTTGATCCATGAGCCTCAACATAACACCTTCGTAGCACTGAACCCACCTTTATAGTCACCCTATTACGGTGTGACATTTGATGTTATCAAGATACTCTTCCGGTGTTAGCAATTAACAGGATCTCATGGTCTAAGGACTAAGGTTACTCCGTATGATGTTATAGGACTATAAACATAATGACTTTGATCGTAATGCTATACTTTGGATGAATGTTCATCACATCATTCCACCAATGTTGTGACCTCGTTATTAACAACATCAAATGTCCATGATGAGGAAACCTTGATCATCTTGTTAATCAACGAGCTAGTTTATATGAGAGGCATTACTAGGAACTTTGTATTTTGTTTATTAAACACACATGTATTAATGTTTCCAATTACAATTATAGCATGCAAAATAAACATTTATCATAAACATGGAATAAGATAATAAGCACTTTATTATTGCCTCTCGGGCATATTCGCTTCAGTCTCCCACTTGCACTAGAGTCAATAATCTAGTTTGAATAACTTTGCGTATTGAACACCTATGGCTTTCTGGTGTTGCATATACGTGATTGCTAGTGGTTAACATAATCTCCGGATCTGACAGTTTCAAGTCCGTGTGTATTTGCACGTCTTTGTGTCTCTACGCATCACTCATTCTCAAATGAGATGGCATTGTATAAATTTGTTCCTTTGGGAGACCTTTAGTTCGTCTGGGTTAAAATATGTTGATATTATTGTCATACAATATATCTTCATAGTATTAGCCCACTTTGAACCGCACCTAGTTTGATAACAAACTACTTAACACAAATGCCCTCCTTTGCTGCTACTAGAGCAGTCATATACTTAGCCTTTTGTTGTAGTATCCGTCACAATGTTTCAACTTTGGAACTCATCCAAATCCATCATGGAATATACTTTCCATTACATTGTGCCACCCATAGTCTAAATTGAGATAAATTTAATTTGTATCTTGTGACAAAACTAGTATCAGTGTAACACTTTACAATGAACTACCTTCAACTATTTGTCACTTATATATGATTATTCTTAGTTCTTCCAAAGCTCATAAGAATATCTTTATTATCGTCCAATGATCATCTTATGAATCATTCTGGTATGTGCTCATAACATTTAGAGCATAGGACATATCTGGATATATACATATCACGGTATAATCGATCAAAATATTCATGTGATTTTACTCACCAAGTGTTGAAACACTTGAATCTTGATACAATCCTTTCCATGCAGCAAGAACATTTCTTGTTGTTTCCATATTGAACCCTTTCAATATCTCATATATGTACGTCTGGCATAACCATATTAGCGCCTCAATCTATCCATATAGACATTGATGCCAAATATTCCGGTTTTGCCCAAGTCTTTCATCGAAATCCTATTTTAATGAAATTCTTAACTTATGTCAATACAAGATACATCATTTCCAATCAACACCATGTCCTCTACATAATGTATTAGAAATATGTCTTAGGGCTCCCACTTAATTTCTTGCAAATGCAAGCATCTTCATCATCTCCGATGAAATTAAACTCTTTTAACATTTTCATCATGGTGAAGACTCCAACTCTGCTATGCTCACTTCAACTATTGAAGTTTGCATGCCCTTTTTGCACCCTTTGAATTAACAAAACCCTTCGGACCGTGTCATGTACACGTCCTAGGTAACCATTCTATTAGAAGAACCTTGTTTTGTTTATTCAACTACCATATACCAAATTATATGTAGTGGTTGCTACATTAATCCGTCAAGACTAAATATCGCTATGAAAGATCAAATCTTGTCATAGTCAACTCCTTGAACATTGCTGTAAACTTCTTTTCGACATGTCGACTATTTCATAGATGTTAAACATCCATGTCTATTTCTTTATAGATCCAAACACAACCGATAGGATTCATGCCTTTCCGGAGGATCTTCCAAGTTCGGAAACTTGATTTCTCGTGTATGGATACTATCACGGATTCTATGACTTCTAGTCATTTTATGGAGTCAGGGCCCATCATCGCTTCTTTGCATGCAGTCGGTTCATCATTATCAAAACAATAACGACTTCTGTTTCAAATCTTACTATTTGATTCTTACCGACCCACATGGTTCAATAGGAACTCTAATCTCCAAGATCACACCCTTTGTATGTTGGGTTCGCAGCATAGAAAACAAAAATTCCTACGGTGTGAACTACACGCCAAGATCTATCTACTAGGTACAAAGCAACGGGTGGACATACATCCAACGAGAACTTACCCTCGTAGACAACGAGCTTTGTTAATGAGTAGGAACTCGTGGTTGATGTAGTCGTACACTTGCCGATCTCAAGATCGTGAGGAAGTCCGAGCGCCACAACTCAGTCGCGCATCCGCACTCGCACACACGTTCAAGCCACCGGACAACCTCCACCTCCTCGCTCTAGCAATCCAGCGGAAGCAGCAACTCCTTCCAGACGAAATGTCACCGGGAACATGTATCTCGCTAATCCGAGACCATGGGGAAATAATTCTAGAGGGGGAGAGAGATCCTTTACAAGGAGGTGTGTGGATGAAGGAGGAATGGATGGCCTTTTATAGGAGGAGGGGGCTGCCCCCTCTCTCCATGGCCGACGCATGGGGGGGTGACCCCTCACCTCCCCCATTCATGTGGTGGTAACTCCTCCACATTAAAATGCCTCTTCACATTCCCTTTTAAAGTCTCCACTTTAAATGCATTAAGTTTCTCCAAATTTAATGCTCTCTCATTTAATAAAACCCTTTTATTAAATTTATTCAGAATTTTGTTAATTACTTTAATTAACAAACATTCACATATATCCCCTTGCAATATTTCAATATCACATGCAGAACCACCTTCTGCAATTTCACCCGAAATAATTTCCGGTTTCTATTGAAACAATTCCTGCGCTTTGCAATTCTTTCGTCTGAAACATATGTGCTCCAAAATGGTGTCCGGTAACTCTTAAGTGTGCCACCCTACGGTTCGCGAATAATGCAGACATGATCGAGACCCTTCTCCGATCAATAATCAGCAGGACCTAGAGATCCGTCTCGACTCCTACACATTCAACGATGACTCGTGATCGTGAGAACCTTTAACGCTTGTAACTAAATCCCTTTGTCTCTCGATATATTACATGTTCGAGATTCGATCATCGTATCTCCATACCTAGTTTGATCTAATCGACATGCACTCTTTTCTCGCTCCTGATATAACATTCTAGTGATCACATCACTTGCTTGCAAGCTATCCTAATGTGATATCACCGAGAGGGCCCAATATATCTATCCGTCATCCGGATTGATAAATTCCACTCTTGATCCATGAGCCTCAACATAACACCTTCGTAGTAATGAACCCACCTTTATAGTCACCCCGTTACTTGTGACGCTTTGATGTTATCAAGATACTCTTCCTGTTAGCAATTAACATGATCTCATGGTCTAAGGATAAAGATTACTTCGCATGATGTTATAGCAATATAAACACAATGACTTGATCGTAATGCTATACTTCGGATGAATGTTCGTCACGTCATTCCACCAATGGTGTGACCTTGTTATTAACAACATCCAATGTCCATGATCAGGAAACCTTGATCATCCTGTTAATCAACAAGCTAGTCTATAAGAGAGGCATGACTAGGAACCCTTTTTGTTTATTAAACACACATGTATTGATGTTTCCTATCAATACAATTATAGCATGCAAAATAAACATCTATCATATACAAGGAATACATAATAACAACTTTATTATTGCCTCTCAGGGCATATTTCCTTCAGTGTCCCACTTGCACTAGAGACAATAATCTAGTTCACATAGTGATAAATCTAACACCCATGGAGTTCTGGTGTTGATCATGTTTTGCCCTAGGGAGTACTTTAGTCAACGGATCTGCTACATTCAGGTCCGTGTGCACTTTACAAATCTTTATATCTCCATCCTTGACATGCTCGTGGATGGAGTGAAACCGCGCTAATATGCTTGGAATTCTTGTGAGACCTTGGTTCCTTTATGCTGGCTATGGCTCCATTTTTGTCACAATAGATCACCGTCGGGTCCAACGACCGGGAACCACACCCAGTTCCGTTATGAACTCCTTCATCCAAACCGCTTCTGCCGCTCAAGCAAAGAACATATTCCGCCTCCGTTGTTGATCTAGCCACCACGGGTTGTTTGGAGCTCCTCCAACTAACTGCTTCCGCTCAAGAGAAATACGATCCGGATTGAGACTTAGAGTCATCCGGATCGTGTCAAAGCTAGCATCAACATAACACTTAGCGACTAGCTCTTCTTCACCTCAGATATAAGAAACATATCCTTAGTTCTTCTCAAGTACTTAAGGATATTCTTGACCGCTATCCAAAGGTTCGAACCTCGGATCAGATTGGTACCTACTAGTCAAACTAATAGCATGTGCCACATCCGGTCTTGTACATAGCATGGCATACATTATAGAGCCTATGGCTGAGGCATAGGGGATCTTATCCATTATCTCTCTTTCTTCCGCCGTAGCCGGACTTTGAGTCTTACTCAATGTATTGCCTTGCAACATAGGTAAGAACCCCTTCTTACGTCCGTCCATATTAAACTTCTTTAATATCTTATCAAGGTATGTACTCTGCGATAGCCCAATTAGGCGTCTTGATCTATCTCTATAGATTTTAATGCCTAATATATATGAAGCTTCACCAAGGTCCTTCATCGAAAATTTGCTGTTTAGATAACTTTTAACACTGTTTAAAATATCTAAATCATTTCCAATCAATAATATGTCATCCACATATAATATTAGAAATGCCACATTGCTCCCACTCACTTTCTTGTAAATACAAGCCTCTCCATAAGTTTGGACAAATCCAAACTCTTTGATCACCTCATCAAAGCGGAGATTCCAACTTCGTGATGCTTGCTTCAGTCCATAAATGGATCGCTGAAGTTTGCACACCTTATTAGCATCCTTAGGATCGACAAAACCCTTAGGTTGTATCATATACAACTCTTCTTCAATCTTACCATTGAGGAACGCAGTTTTGACATCCATCTGAGATATTTCATAATCAAAATATGCAGCAATTGCTAACATAATCCTAACCGACTTAAGCATCGCTACGGGAGAGAATGTCTCATCGTAGTCAACTCCTTGAATTTGTCGAAACCCCTTTGCGACAAGTCGAGCCTTATAGATGGTCACATTACCATCAACATCAGTTTTCCTTTTGAAAATCCATTTATTCGCAATGGCCTTTCGGTCGTGAGGTAAGTCCACCAAGGTCCAAACCTGGTTTTCGTACATGGATTCCATCTCGGATTTCATGGCTTCTAGCCATTTGTTGGAATCTGAGCTCATCATCGCTTCTTCATACGTCGCAGGGTCATCCATTTCATCAACCATGAAATTCACAACAGGATTGCCGTATAGTTCAGGAGTTGCACGTGTCCTGCTTGACCTGCGAGGTTCGGTAGTGTCCTCTTTCGGAGTTTCATGATCAATATCATTAGCTCTCTCTTCATTAGGTGAAGTCAACTCCGAAACAACTTCCGGTGCTGCGCTACTCGCCATTTCATGAAGACAAGATTCAATAACCTCTTTGAGTTCTACCTTCTGACTACTCACACCTTTCATGAGAAACTCCTTCTCAAGAAAGGATCCATTCTTGGCAACAAAGACCTTTCCCTCAGATCTGTGATAGAAGGTATACCCAATCGTTTCCTTAGGGTACCCTATGAAGACGCATTTTTCCGCTTTGGGTTCGAGTTTATCCGGTTGAAGTTTCTTCACATAAACATCGCATCCCCAAACTTTAAGAAATGACAGCTTAGGTTTGTTTCCAAACCATTATTCATACGGTGTCTTTTCAACGGATTTAGATGGTGCCCGATTTAAAGTGAATGCAGCTGTTTCCAGTGCATAACCCCAAAATGACAGAGGGAAGTCAGTGAGAGACATCATAGATCGTACCATATCCAATAAGGTACGATTACGACGCTCCGACACACCATTACGTTGTGGTGTTCTGGCAGGCGTGAGTTATGAAACTATTCCACAGTCTTTCATATGTGTGCTAAACTCGTAACTTAGATACTCTCCTCCAAGGTCAGACCGTAGAAATTTGATCTTTCTATTACGATGATTTTCCACATCATTCTGAAATTCCTTGAACTTTTCAAAAGTTTCAGACTTGTGTTTCATCAAATAGATATACCCATATCTACTCAAATCATCCGTGAAAGTAACAAAATAACGATATCCACCTCACACGACACACTCATTGGTCCACACACATCAGTATGTATGATTTCCAATAGATCTATCGCCCGTTCCATTGAACCGGAAAACGGTGTTCTAGTCATCTTGCCCATAAGGCATGGCTCACATGTATCAAATGATTCAAAATCAAGTGATTCCAAAAGTCCATCGGAATGGAGTTTCTTCATGCGTTTAACGCCAATATGACCTAGACAGCAGTGCCACATATATGTAGATATATCATTATCAAGTTTAATCCTTTTAGCATCAACATTATGAATATGCGTAATACTGCTATCGAGATCCAACAGAAATAAACCATTCAACATAGGTGCATGACCATAAAAGATATTATTCATATAAATCGAACAACCATTGTTTTTAGACTTAAATGAATAACCACTTTGCATCAAACACGATCCGGATACAATGTTCATGCTCGGCGGCACCAAATAACAATTATTTAGGTTTATAACTAGTCCCGATGGCATATGGAGAGGCAGCGTTTCGACGGCGATCACATCAACTCTTGATCCATTGCCGACCCGCATCGTGACCTCATCCCTTGCTAGTTGTCGCTTGTTCCGCAGCCCCTGAACCGAGTTACATATATTAGCAACCGATCCTGTATCAAATACCCAAAAGCTCTGCGAGTACTAGTAAAGTACACATCAATAACATGTATATCACATATACCTTTGTTTGCCTTGCCGGACTTCTTGTCCGCCAAATACTTGGGGCGCTTAAGCCCAATGGCGGTCCCCTTGCAATAGTAGCACTCGGTGTCGACTTAGGGCCAGCTCGATTTCTTTTCAGCGTGGCAAATGACTTGCCACCCTTCTTTCCCTTGTGTTTGCCTTTCTTGTCCTTCTTGAAACCGGTGGTCCTATTGATCATCAACACTTGATGTTCTTTCCTAATCTCCACTTCGCAGTCTTAAGCATTGATGAAGCTCGAAGAGACTTCTTCATGCCCTGCATATTATAGTTCATCACGAAGCTCTTGTAGCTAGGTGGCGTAGATTGGAGAACATGATGTATGCCTAAGTCAATGGGAATCGTTATTCCCAAGGACACAAGCTTATCGTATCTGCAGACATTTTGAGTACGTGCTCACTAACGGAGCTGTTTTCCATCATGCAGCTAAAGAACTTTTCGTAGCATTATAACTCTCACGGCAGCATGGGTATCGAAAATCATTTTCAATTCTCCCATGGTATCAAAGGCATTGCCATTTTCAAACGCTTTCAAGTTCGCTCTAGCCCATACAAGATGCCGCAATGAACTAAGTTGTGGTCCTCCCGACGAAGTTATATAGACGTTCTTTTCCTCTTCAGGGGCATCAGGAGCTGGTGGGGGGCCTAGCGGCGCATCTAGCACATATTGCTTTTGTGCAGCAGTGAGGAGAATCCTCAAATTCATAGCCCAGTTTGTGAAGTTTCTACCATTCGCAGCAAGTTTCTCTTTCTCCATGAACACATTGAAATTAAAAGCAGGTGGTGCCATCTACAATAGAATTTGTAAAGTATATTTAGACTAATTTTATGATATATTGAGTTCAACTAATCCAAATTACTAATGAACTCCCACTCAAAAACGACATCCCTCGTGTCCTTTTGGTGATTACATGAACCAAATCCACTACACCAAGTCCGATCATCACGTGAGTCGGTGTAGCTTCAAAGGCGAGCATCTATATGGGCATCATATCAACTATATGGCTCATTCTTAACCTTTCGGTCCGTGTTCCGAGGCCATGTCTGTACATGCTAGGCTCGTCAAGTAAGAACCTTAGTATTTGCGTGTGTAAAACTGTCTTACACCCGTTGTATGAAAGCGTAGAGTTGAAAACACCCGATCATCACGTGATGCCTCAAAACACGATCTACAAAACAGTGCATACTTAAGGAAGAACACATTTTATCTTGATATCTAAATGAGGGATCATCTTATAATGCTACCAAACGCGCCAAACTAGCAGTATAAGATGCTAACATCTAATGTGTGAAGTGAGATGACATGGTCCATGCATTTGATCTCTATCATTTGCATCGTGGTATGATCTCTATCATTCCTTTGTGTGTAAGGCCAAGGTCTATGGAACTTACACGTTAAGTGAGTTGTAAGAGTATCTATCATACATCTACTTACAACAATACCATATCAAAATACTAGCCCAGCAACGATCTAAACTAGACGCCTCTAATTTATCAATTGCAAGTTTTACGTGGCTTAGGGCTTTCGGAGATAGAACCTGTCTAACCTACGAACATGAACCACAACGAGGATAACCAAGTTATTAGCAACTCGTTGTAAATCAGATATTGACTATAGTAGGAGAGACAGACACCCGCCAGCCACTTATGCAAAACAAGTTGCATGTCAGTCGTGGAACCGGTCTCATGTACGATGACATGTAAGGTTGTTTCGGGCCGCTTCATCCCACTATGCCACCAATATCCAAAGTACATAAAAGATGCAATAACATGATCATCATCGCCCACATATAAACATATGTGTACTATCCGTGCAAAGCACCTACGCATAGATCAGGCTCTGATACCACTGTTGGGTCCGCAGCATAGAAAACAAAAAATTCCTACGGTGTGAACTACACGCCAAGATCTATCTACTAGGTACAAAGCAACGGGTGGACATACATCCAACGAGAACTTACCCTCGTAGACAACGAGCTTTGTTAACGAGTAAGAACTCGTGGTTGATGTAGTCGTACACTTGCCGATCTCAAGATCGTGAGGAAGTCCGAGCGCCGCAACTCAGTAGTGCATCTGCACTCGCACACACGTTCAAGCCACCGGACAACCTCCACCTCCTCGCTCCAGTGATCCAGCGGAAGCAAAAACTCCTTCCAGACAAAATGCCACCGGGAACATGTATCTCGCTAATCCGAGACCATGGGGAAATAATTCTAGAGGGGGAGAGAGATCCTTCACAATGAGGTGTGTGGATGAAGGAGGAATGGATGGCCTTTTATAGGAGGAGGGGGGTGCCCCCTCTCTCCATGGCCGGTGCATGGGGGGTGACCCCTCACCTCCCCCATTCATGTGGTGGTAACTCCTCCACATTAAAATGCCTCTTCACATTCCCTTTTAAAGTCTCCACTTTAAATGCATTAAGTTTCTCCAAATTTAATGCTCTCTCATTTAATAAAACCCTTTTATTAAATTTAATCAGAATTTTGTTAATTACTTTAATTAACAAACATTCACATATAGCCCCTTGCAATATTTCAATATCACATGCAGAACCACCTTCTGCAATTTCACCCGAAATAATTTCCGGTTTATATTGAAACAATTCCTGCGCTTTGCAATTCTTTCGTCTGAAACATATGTGCTCCAAAATGGTGTCCAGTAACTCTTAAGTGTGCCACCCTATGGTTCGTGAATAATGCAGACATGATCGAGACCCTTCTCTGATCAATAATCAGCAGCGGGACCTGGAGATCCGTACTGACTCCTACACATTCAACGATGACTCCTGTGATCGTGAGAACCTTTAACGCTTGTAACTAAATCCCTTTGTCTCTCGATATATTACATGTCCGAGATTCGATCATCGGTATCTCCATACCTAGTTTGATCTCGTTACCGACATGCACTCTTTTCTCGTTCCCGTGATATAACATTCTAGTGATCACATCGCTTGCTTGCAAGCTATCCTAATGTGATATCACCGAGAGGGCCCATAGTATATCTATCCGTCATCTGGATTGACAAATTCCACTCTTGATCCATGAGCCTCAACATAACACCTTCGTAGCACTGAACCCATCTTTATAGTCACCCTGTTACGGTGTGACGTTTGATGTTATCAAGATACTCTTCCGATGTTAGCAATTAACATGATCTCATGGTCTAAGGATAAAGATTACTTCGTATGATGTTATAGCAATATAAACACAATGACTTGATCGTAATGCTATACTTCGGATGAATGTTCATCACATCATTCCACCAATGATGTAACCTTGTTATTAACAACATCCAATGTCCATGATCAGGAAACCTTGATCATCCTGTTAATCAACAAGCTAGTCTATAAGAGAGGCATGACTAGGAACCCTTTTTGTTTATTAAACACACATGTATTGATGTTTCCTATCAATACAATTATAGCATGCAAAATAAACATCTATCATATACAAGGAATACATAATAACAACTTTATTATTGCCTCTCAGGGCATATTTCCTTCATTGTAATCATGGGAGCCATGAGCATTGTGGCCGCCACCGGGACACTTTCCGGCGCTGCGCTATTTAGCACATATAGCTAAGGTTCAACAACCTTATCAAAGTTCTATTGTCCTCCCACTCAACTTTTCACGAAAAATTCCTTCTCAAGAAACTTGATGTTCTAAGAGACAAACTCTTTTATCCTTGGTGTTATGGAGGAATTCCCAACAAATTCTTTGGGATAACCTACAAAGACGTGCTTATCCGACTTTGGTTATAAACATTTTACTTATGCATAGCATAGCAAAATTTAAGAAAAGACAATTCGGGTTTTATCCCAAAGCCATAACTCATATGGTGTCATTTCAACGGATTAGGATGGTGCTCTTTTCAGTGTAAAAGTGGTAGTCTCTAAAGCTTTAATCCTTAAAACATAATGGCAGTTTTATAACTGACACCTTTTGATCTTACCATCTCAAACAAGGTTTGATTTGATCTCTTGAACATACCATACTCATGTGGTTTATCGGGAAATGCAAATTCATGGAACAATTCCTGAAATCATAGGTGTTTTGCTAAACCTGTAACACAAATATCTTCCTTTATGATCAAATCATAAACTATTTTATTTTCTTGTTACAATGATTTTTCACTTCATCTTGAAAGTCTTTGAACATTTTTCAAATGTTTCATACTTCTTCCTTATTAAGTAAATATATAGATATATTCACTTAAATTTCTGGAGAAAGCATATGAAGCAAAAAGATCCATCGCATATGGCTACACATAATGGACTATATACATCAGCATGCATAATATCCAATAAGTTAGTCATCCGTTCCTCTTTGGCCTATGGATGGAGTTTCAATTATCTCGAGGAAAGTTTCACAAGCGTCAATTGATCAAAATCAAAAGACTCCAAAAATCCATCAACATGGAGTTTCTTCATGTTTACTTTCCAATATAATTCAAACAGCGATGTCACTTCATAAGTGATCTTCCAATTTTGTCTTACGACATTTTAGCAATAATGTTTATGGATGTGATTTCTCCAACTAGATTTGTAAAAGTTCATCCATCCTTTATGGAATATGCTAATTATTTGAACAACCATCGTTCTCGTAATACCAGAACAAAATAACAATTATTAAAACAAATCTTGAAGGCTAGGTTTGACGACAATGAAAAACACAATAACACTTTATTTGCTTTCGATGAACATCATCACTTATTCTCTTGCTAGTTACTTAGGCCATTGCAGTTCATGAATTGTGTTGTTCTATATGACACTTCACACCAACCAATTCGGTATCCAATACCCATATCCAATACCTCAGAACCACATTGTTTAACAAGCAAGGAATATATCCATAACATGTATATCTTCTATATACCTAAGTTGGACATCTCCAACCTTTTCTTTTCTGCCAAATATTTTATAGATTCTCTTTACACAATTCCTTTTCTTTTAAAAGAATCTATCAACATCAATAGTGGTGTCATTTACATGACACATAGTACAAAGCTTATATAGTCAAATACTAATACCTTTGGACTTGCACTTTGAAGTGGATCACCATCATCAAATTTTTGGTGTTATTTCAAAAATCCGCTCTTTAGTAATCTATTAGTGTAGTAAACATTTGACTTACATCTTCTATTCATCCTTATCATGACAACTTTCATGATCAAGCTACTATAGCCTATAAGGAAGAATCGCGAGTATAATGTTAGTTCCCAACACCTTTTTGGGAGATCCAGATGCCTAGCATCTCCATCCTTCACAAATTTTCATACAATATGAGAACATGTATTTTGCTAAATTATACTCTATCATAATGCAACCAAAAACATTGTTTCAGATATCACAATATCTTCCACACATGATGGTTCCTGAAACAATTCTTTGAGATCCTAGATAACCTTGATATTAAAACAACTTTTGAATATCAATAATCATGGAGGCAAACATGATACTTCAGATACTAACATTGGAATTCTTACTCTTGATCTAATACTACTTATTAAACTTCATGGAGTAAATAGAGTATGCTGAAAGTTTGCAATAGGACTTCTAAACTTTCAATTGACATTCAAAACAATACGATACCAGTTCGTAAAGTAAATATCCAGAATTCTATAGTTCTATTATCTCAATTAAAACTAAGCATAAGGTAGTGAACAGATGCCAATGACTACAACATATTATGCAAATTCACTTCGATTTAGTTTGTGACAAATTGAGCTTCGACTAATCCAAATTAGAAATGAACTCCCACTCAAAAACGACATCCCTCGTGCCTTTTGGTGATTACATGAACCAAATCCACTACACCAAGTCTGATCATCACATGAGTCGGTGTAGCTTCAAAGGCGAGCATCAATATGGTCATCACATCAACTATATGACTCATGCTTAACCTTTCGGTCCGTGTTCCGAGGCCATGTTTGTACATTCTAGGCTCGCCAAGTAAGAACCTTAGTATTCGCGTGTGTAAAACTGTCTTACACCCGTTGTATGAAAGCGTAGAGTCGAGTACACCCGATCATCACGTGATGTCTCGAAACACGATCCATAGAACGGTGCATACTTAAGGAAGAACACATTTTATCTTGATATTTAAATGAGGGATCATCTTACAATGCTACTAAAAATGCCAAACTAGCAATATAAGATGCAAACATCTAATGTGTAAAGTGGGATGATATGGTCCATGCATTTGATCTCTATCATATGCATCATGGTATGATCTCTATCATTCCTTTGTGTGTAAGGCCAAGGTCTATGGAACTTACACGTTAGGTGTGTTGTAAGAGTATCTATCATACATCTACTTACAACATTACCATATCATGACACTAGCCCAGCAACGATCTAAACTAGGCGCCTCTAATTTATCCATTGCAAGTTTTACATGGCTTAGGGCTTTCGGAGATAGAACCGGTCTTACCTACGAACATGGAACCACAACGAGGATAACCAAGTTATTAGCAACTCATTGTAAATCAGATATTGACTATAGTAGGAGAGACAGACACCCGCCAGCCACTTATGCAAAACTAGTTGCATGTCAGTCGTGGAACCGGTCTCATATGCGATGACATGTAAGGTTGGTCTGGGCCGCTTCATCCCACTATACCACCAATATCCAAAATACATGAAAGATGCAATAACATGATCATCATCACCCACCTATAAACGTATGTGTACTACCCGTGCAAAGCACCTACGCATAGATCAGGCTCTGATACAATTTTTGGGTTCGCAGCATAGAAAACAAAAAAAATCCTACGATGGGAACTATCACCAAGATCTATCTATTAGATACAAGCAACGGGTGGATATACATCCGCAGAGAACTTGCCCTCGAAGACAACAAAACTTTGTTAACGAGATGGAACTCGTGGATGATGTAGTCATACACTTGCCGATCTCAAGATCATGATGAAGTCCAGCAGGTCCGGCTCCAGCACGTCCATCAGATCCAGATCCAGCAAGTCCAACACCGAAAAGCAGCGGTGAATCCGTGATCGCACACACGTCCGGTACCCCGACAACCTCCGTCCCTCGCTCCGTCAAAGCAGCGGAAGCAGCAAATCCTTTCCAAATAAAGCCATCGGGAACATGTATATCGCTAATCCGAGACCATGGGGAATAACTAGAGGGGGAGAGAGATCCTTCACGAGGAGGTGTAGTTTGTGAGGAGGAGAGGGGGGCCTTTTATAGGGGAGAGGGGGGCACCCAAGGGCCATGGCATGGCAGCCATGGTGGTGCCCCCACCTCTTCCACATTCATGTGGGTGGAGCTCCCACTCCCATAAAAAGCCTCCACTCAAAGTTCCACTCACACATGCATTAAATTTCCACCAAATTTATTGCAAGCTCTCATTAAATAAAACTATTTTATTTATTTTATTCAGAATTTTTTCAATTACATTAATTAACAAATATTCACATAAAACCCCCTGCAACATTTCAATATCACATGCAGAACCAGTTTTTGTAATTTCACCCGAAACAATTCTGGTTTCCATCGAAATGATTCTAGCGCTTTCTTAAATCTTTATCTGAAACATATTTGCTCCAAATGGTGTCGGTATCCCTTAAGTGTGTCACCCTACGGTTCGTGAATAATGCAGACATGATCGAGACCCCTCTCCGATCAATAATCAGCAGCGGGACCTGGAGATCCGTACTGACTCCCACATATTCAATGATGACTCTTGTGATCGTGTGAACCTTTAACGTCATAACTCAATCCCTTTGTCTCGCGATATATTACATGTCCGAGATTCGATCATCGGTATCCAAATACCTAGTTTGATCTCGTTACCGACATGCACTCTTTTCTCGTTCCCATGATATAACATTCTAGTGATCACATCACTTGCTTGCAAGATATTTCAATGTGATATCACCGAGAGGGCCCAGAGTATATCTATCCGTCATATAGATGGAAAAATCCCACTCTTGATCCATGAGCCTCAACATAACACCTTCGTAGCACTGAACCCACATTTATAGTCACCCTGTTATGGTGTGACTTTTGATGTTATCAAGATACTCTTCCGGTGTTAGCAATTAACATGATCTCATGGTCTAAGGACTAAGATTACTCTGTATGATGTTATAGCAATATAAACATAATGACTTTGATCGTAATGCTATACTTCGGATGAATGTTCATCACATCATTCCACCAATCTTGTGACCTTGTTATTAACAACATCCAATGTCCATGATCAGGAAACCTTGATCATCTTGTTAATCAACGAGCTAGTTTATATGAGAGGCATTACTAGGAACTTTGTATTTTGTTTATTAAACACACATGTATTAATGTTTCCAATTAATACAATTATAGCATGCAAAATAAACATTTATCATAAACAGGGAATAAGATAATAAGCACTTTATTATTGCATCTCGGGCATATTCCTTTCACATATCTATGTTAGGACGTGATTGCCATATGAATTGCTATCCATACTTTAACATGTTGCACCAATATTATGTCAACTAGAGTGTCTCGTGTCCACCACAACTCAAAGAGAGAGTGCATATCGAAACCATGAACCTAGTCCATTTTAAACCATAAGAAAACACTATCCAACACATCTACATCACTTTTTATTTTCAGTACTAATTAAATCCGAAAATACAAAAAACATTTCTCATACTTGCAAACACCAACCAAAACCCAAAAACATCATATTCCATTGCATTTGCCACCATTGTATATTTACTTTACTATTGCATTGCATTTTACTTTTATTGTATTTTATTTCAGTTTTGCTTACATACACCTTGTGCTTGACAACCACTTGGTGAGGTTGAGGGCACAAAACAATCTACAACTATTTTGTAGGTTGCTTGACGAACAAAAAGGATCATACTCTTACACACAACTCCCCATTTAAACCCTCGAGTTTCCCTCGTGGGAAGACTTCCATTTACTTATCACTCTCCACTTAGAGTCTCAACCGTTAAGGTGCAATGAGAAGCTCCTTCGACAAATGTTAGGAAGTTTTCTAGCACTCGCATCACCGACCTACACGGAGCCTTAGAGTGCAAGACAAGTATTAGTGTAGGACTCTATAACCTGTCCGGCAAGGTTTTTTCTATGTAACCCTAGGTTCTAGCGCCTTTATAAGCCGAACCAGTGAGAGCCTTTAGGGAACAACGTACAATAGTACACAACACCTCGCACAGTGAACCAATCCCTGTAAGTCGGCGTATTGCCCTTATAGTAATTTATAGCAGGAGTAGAGTTCTACCACCATCGCGGGACTTGAACCTGGGTAAGCTGTGTTACCTCGTACCCATAAACTCACCGCCTTCCCCCACCTCTCTAAACACGCTCTGTGAGGAACCCTCCATGTCGTACTCGTCCACGACACCAGAGACCAACTGCCTTTTCAATCCTTATAGCTTCTCGAAGAGCCTGAATTGCAGCTCAATTCTGAGCCAACACTCACAAAGGGTGATGAAACAGGCAATATGAAGAATCGAATTGGGAGACAACTGGTGCAGTTGAATCCCATATATAAAGAGAAAACCACACACAAATGTCCTCGAAGGATGAAGGCAATAAACATCACCTGAAATCTAGCAGGAGGATCGGGGATTACCTCGGCGTCGGGAATCTTGAAATCGACCTCGTCCATGGGAATCAAGGCGGCTTGGAAAACGAGCGCCGCCACGCGCCATCGGTGACGCGGCTCCCTGCAGCTTTCTTCTTGGGGGCGGTGGCACTTCTCGATCCAGTGCCAGTGGTCTTCTTACCCTTCCCGATCATCTGGGCACACCTCCTCGGCCGAGACCGCAAGAATGAACTTGGAAAAACACAAAGCATGTCCACCACAATAAGTAGATAAAGAGGAAGGGCGTGGTGTGCAGAGGAGCAGATGCGAGGTAGTAAGGAAGAGAAGATGAAGATGGGGAATTTTTTTACCAAAGCAACTTGTTACTTAACAGGGAAGATGCACAATCTCAGCGGTCGTTATTCCCATCTTGTGACACATGGCGGCATCGGCGCAAATACATGGCGGCATGAAAAACGAACCATCGTCGCACGATCTCCATTACGCACGGAAATTGAGGAGACGCGGTTAATACCCCAATTTACGCAATGACTAGTCAAATCCTGGTCAGCTTTTAGGGACCCACAGAGTCAGGACCCATCACACTGCTCACACTGACAGTTGAGCTCACCGCTTGTCATTAATGATGTCATCATTGTTCACACTCTCAGTAGAGGGATGGAGTCGACAACGGCTCTTTCTTTGACTGCCTTCAAATACTCAGTTTTTGTTCGATTGTATGACTCAATCAGGCACCCGAGGAACTTTCAGGTCTAGTGTACAACCCAACATTTACATGCCTTGATATGGTACGCTTCGACTCCTTTTTCGAATCAAGGATTCGACTACGGACTCGGGGGCTACACCCATAGGGATTGTTGGTCGTGCATTCGACAAAGTATGGCCGCTGACGGCATTAGCAAGGCTAGACGACTATAAGCCTCTACCCAAGTATATGACTCAAACAAGCACTCAGAATTACTCCCAAAGGGAGCGCTGGTCGTGCATCCTACGAAAACGAACAAAAAAAAAAGGACATTCACTCACTCGAACCTCTGCATCGACTGCGTCCGCAACATGGATTTGCACATCTGTAACCGACACTCTCGACGACTCCGCTCCATTACAATGTCAAGTTCAGAGACACCGTCTCCTTGACCACCCGAATCACCTTCACGGTAAAAAAACATTCGGATGCCATATCTAGGATGTAAAGATAAGACCTACAGATATCATCTGCTGGCCTGTCAATCGCATCCGCTGCGCTCTACCAGATACATACCATACTAACAGGTGTGATGAAAAATCCCGACAGACGTGTTGGGTACATAACCGTTACCACTGGAATTCGACTCAGTAAGGCCTCTGCGGCATGAGTCGAATTACACCAGCAATTTATGAATTCGAGTCCGGAGACTCAAATTTGAGTAGATGGCATTGTTTTTATCCAAGAGCAATTAACTGGTCCCGATCTATTGGATGAGCCAGACACGTGCATCAATCATCCCTATTACTCGAACAATACAACCCGATAAACTTTTGGATGATAAATAGTTGCTTCTAACGAACGAATACTTCGAAGTCTCCATCCGAATCTACGATTCGAATGAACACTCAGGGGCTACTAATATTGGCTGCCTAATATTGGCCTACCCGGTTCAGCCCAGCATGAGCCCATGCGTCGATCTGCCGCTAATAGTGAAGCCCATGAAGATTCGGCGGCCACATGTCCATGAAGGATGCGACTCCTTGATGGATACGACAAGCTTTAGTTAGAAAGTTTAAAAAACTAACGCTAACTTGTAACCGACTCGGTTGTATCCTGAGACCCAGCTTACTCATATAAAGGCCTAGAGGGAACAACGAGGAGGATCATCGCAAACCCTAGCACATACACCTGCCAGATTACATCTGTGCACCATCGTCATCAAGGCACCCCTGTAACCTTCAGTTCATTATCAATCAAGAGCAGACAAACAGGAGTAGGATTTTCCCTCCGAGAGCTTGAACCTGGGTAAACTTCATGTCCCTGAGTTACTTGCATGTTAGCCGAACGAAGTCTCCAGCGCTCCCCTCTTTTTCAGAACCCAAGTCCATAAACTATGGGCATTGACATGTTAACCCCATGTCAATTATAGCACCTGTCGTCGCCGGTAGTAGTGCCCTCTAGTATCTTTGTTGCCCTCTAGTAGCCGCCGAGGACATGGCTCGTAGCATCAACGTCATAGACCTCGTCGGTGGGGGAGCGCAACGGCGCGAGCAGCAGGGGCACGTGCTGCAGCCTGCAGGGGGCCTGGCGGCGCAGGCTGCAGGCCGCACGGCGAGGCGAGCGACGGTGACGCGCGGCCGGGTTGGGTGGCGGCACAGGCAGAGGCACACCACCAGGCGGTTGCAGGAGTTGGAAATTTTTGCAGGCATAGAAGATATTTCACATGGACCCCACCCATGATGTAAAGCCACGTTCCACGAGGGGGACCCGGACAATGGAAGTTACGGGATCCCCCAGGGACTAGCATCATTTCCCTTATTTTTGCCCCCGGTAGATGTGCACCATGCAAAAGCCATATAAATCCGTCACTGTACCCGATTTTTGCATCCATTTTCTGCCTTTGGCTTTATATCGCCGAGATCATCAAAACTAGACCCGTCGGCATCGGGTATGCTCGATGAACACTTTTGAACTCTTATGCACCGGGTAAGTGGTATACTAGTTGTCAGCCTAGTTTGTAAAAAGTTACCACATGGTAATTGTTTTGTACAAGCACAATAACAAACTCTCAAAACACTTGATCATAACTTGAAAGGCAAAATAAAAACTAGACAAGAGATCTTCCGGTTGTGACAGTTCGATACGATCGGCTAAAAGGTAAGGAACGTTACCCGAACTGACACGATGACACGATCACCCACTTTCCCCAGCTACGGGCGCCTCAACCTAACTAACCACGACAGTGTGCGTCCGTGCGCATGCATGCACCACCGAGCACAGCATGTGCACGCCGATGGCTCCCGACAATTACTTGGAGTTAAGGCCTCCGACAACTCGACGCGCAAAGCAGAGGCATCTGCAACGCAAACTGTTGGAGAAATTTTTGGGCATGCACGTTCCTGGGCATTGATCGAGCACTCCTCCTTTTTGTTTTTTGACCGCATTGATCGAGCACTCTGTGCGTTCACTGAACATACATGGAGGGCAGCTGATCGACTAAGCTGTAAAGGGGAACCGAAACTAGTCGCACTAGCAAATAGCTTGGCGGCACAACCGAAACATTGAACAAATATTCAAGTACAAATTATGGAGGGGGGAAAAGATGGCATCACGGCGATTTACTTTACGTACTCGTGATTTGGCGTACCGTGCAACAGCGATGGTACGTCCCAGAGCTAAAAGCCTAAAACCCTGTGGCGTGAACTCCACAAAATGCAGTGAAGGTGAAAGACCCATATGTTCCCTTCTTTCTCTCGGTTCATTTTGCGATTTGCTGCTGTAATGGACACCTGATGACATGATCCACCCAAATGTGGTTACCAGGTTCCAAAACACACGATTAAACGACCTCCCAACCTCTACGTCCACCTCCTTAAATAACGACGTAACCCCCTCCTCCGCTTCCTCTTCTTAATTGGGCTCCATCCAAGCAGAATTGCAGCTGCCAGCTGCACCAATTCACCCCGGCTCAATCGATCAATCACTCACCAATGCCATCACTTATCAACGGCCCGGCCGCGACCTCGCTGCGGTCACTGCTCCGGCCAGCCACCGATGACCGCCGGACGAATAAGAACGGCGGTGGCGGTGGCGGTGTCGTGGGGCTGTTCAAGATGTTCAAGCTCGTGCCGATGCTCACCACTGGCTGCAAGATGGCCGCGCTGCTCGGCCGCTACAACAACAGGCCCCTCCTCGCCGACCACGCGCCGGCGGTCACGCTGTTCGGCCACCGGAGGGGCCGGCTTAGCCTCGCCATCCACGAGGACACGCGCGCGCCGCCGGCGTTCCTCATCGAGCTCCCCATGCTGGCGGCCGCGCTGCACAAGGAGATGGCCACGGGGACCGTGAAGCTGGCGCTGGAGAGCGACACACGCAGCGCGCGGCGCCGGCTGCTGGAGGAGTACGTGTGGGCCGTCTACTGCAACGGCCGGAAGGCCGGGTACGCCATCCGCCGGAAGGACGCTTCCGACGACGAGAGACACGTCCTGCGCCTGCTTCGAGGCGTCTCCATGGGCGCCGGCGTGCTGCCGCCGCCACCCGCCGAAAGGGAGGGCACCACCCCGTCCAACGGCCCTGACGGCGAGCTCACCTACATGCGGGCCCGCGTCGAGCGCGTCGTCGGTTCAAAGGACTCCGAGGCCTTCTACATGATCAATCCGGACGACGGCAGCGACAACGCAAGCCGGGGAGGCGATAGTGCCGCGGAGCTCAGCATTTTCCTAGTCAGGAAAAAGTAAGTGGTACAGTATCGCGTACTACAACTACTTACTAGAAATAAATATAAATAAATAGTCGTCCTTTGTGAATACATATTTTTGTGTGAACAGAGCCTAAATTATGTGCTACTGATTCAATTCAAACTGTGTCAACTTGTGATACAAAAGTAAAATTAAAAAGAAATCAATGGTGTGTGTGTCACCCGGGTGATCGATCAACTTGTACTGTATTATAAATCTTGACGGGACGGGAAAGTACGTGTTAGAGTATACGATGTATAGCTTAAATCCTTTATTGCAGCGTATCACCTGAATATTTTTTTTAGACGGAAGGCTCGAAATGAGCCCGACTTTGAATTGAAAAAGCCAACAACGGGTTAGGAGTTACAACATGAGTTACAACACACACGCGCCCTGAGCGCCCACCACAAAACACAACAAAAGACAACATAGAAAACGTCGAGCCAGAGTGCCAGCTTGATCTAAGATTAGGAAACCTTGTCTTCTGATGCACCGGAGAAATCTGGACCAAGATCACACCAACATGCCTCCACCACACCAATATTGTAGCCCATGGGGAACTCAATGACGGATCAGCAACCTAGCAGCACTTGAGGAGCCAAAGGAGTGGGTCTTGCGGCGACGCCTCCAAGAAGGTGAATGGCGCAAAAACGCGTCATCGTCGTCGGCAGGAACCGAGGTCCTGCAAAGATTTCACCCAGACCCGAAACCACCACCCTGGAGCTCGGGCTAGGGCCAGACCTAAAACATAGCATCTTCCCCTGGCATTGGGAATAGCCCACCGGTAACGCCTACGACCAGACGACCGCCCTAGCAGAGCCCCCCAAGGCACTATAGGAGACGTCAGCTACCGCAACCATACCGGGTCATTCCGCCAGGCCGACGGTATGCGAGGACTAGGACACCAGTGGGAGGTCACAGGGTGATCCACATGACACTGCTAGAGAGGCTAGTCCGAAGCGAGGTCACCCAAAGGAACAACTTGGAGCGGAGGGTAGGAATCCAGCAAGCTCGTCCACGGGATCATCATCGGGACGCCTTCAACAAGGGAACGACACCCGAAGGTGACACCGTCACTGGCATTAGCCAAAGCCAAGCGTAGATTTCGCAGAGATCGAGCCCAAACCCAATACCGGATGCCGACACGAGGCCGCAAAGTGGACCTAGCAGAGATCACTACCGCACCACCGACCCACACGCGTGTCAGAGGGGAAACATGCTGCCTACCCCGACAAGCATGCTCCGGCCCCGGGAACCACTCCCGGTGAACCGGCAGGCACGACGCCCGACCGTTGCCAAACAGCAGCAGCTGACCCAAAACAGGGCGACGAGAATAGGGTGGAGGCGCAGGGACAACGCTCAGGCCCAACCAGGCCCAGACCTAGGGCCACGGGCCCAGATCTGGCCACCGCCGGCCACCAACCCTACAGTGGCGGCGCACAAAGAACCACCCGACGACCTCCGCGAGGCCACCAGGCCCTGCCGAAGCCCAAGGGGGCCCGCACGCCCGCTCCGAAGCAGATCTCGGCCGGAGACCCCCATCTCCACCGCATCGCACCAGGGCAGCGGGGCCAGGTCGCCCTTAGCCGTCAGATCCGCCGGCGCCCTGCCTCGCAACCACCGTGCTACCGCGAAGCTCCGCCAAGGACCGTGTCGGCATGCCTCCCCGCGGACAGGACAGGATCCACCCCGTCAGGCCCTCCACGCGTGGGGGAAGGGGAGAAACCGCCGCCGCTAGCGTCGCCCCGGGTTTGCCCGGCAGCTCCCGCCGTCGGCGGCGGTGGGGGGAGGAGTAGAGGCGGGGCCTGAGGCGCCCCGGCCGCCTGCGGGGAGGCGACGGGGCAGGGGTCTCACCTGAATATCTTTAGATTTACTGGATGGTTGATTTTGTTAGGATCTTCCGAGTGCGAGTGTTTGGGTCTTGGGGAGTCCTTTTGCTATCCTTTAAAAATTGGTTTTATGAAGTTTAAAAATTTCAAGGAAAAATTCTGGATGTAAGAAATAATGTGCGCTATCAATGTGAAACGAAATACAAAGTATTCCGGGCTTCACAAAAATGCAAAAAACTGAAATCTAAAGTAATGAACGGTGCCAATTTTCAAAACAAATTCTGTCAGATTTTGTCAGTTTTGTTGAGACCAAAATATAAGGTATTTCGGGTTGAGACTTTGTGTGTTTGGTAGAGTCGATCATTATCTCTGTGCAATTTTTTTTTCATAATGTTTGATACTTTGAAATCAAGTTCTCAATTTTGAAAAATATAGCATTCCATGTAGCTCGGGATCCAAAGCGGTTTTTCGAGGATCTTCCTAGCTACTCAAGGCTTGTACTCTATATATTGTCAATGTGAGATCTCACGAGATGTTTGGCGCTTCCTAAAATAGTCTTGTTTACTTGGTATCACACACCCTCGACCCCCATTTGATCTGGCCATCGACACGGCCACCTCTCTAGCTCTCACTGATAGCACCTCCAGTGCCCTCTCCACCGCCATGATGCCGAAAATCGATGACTCCACCCGACGCTCTTGTCAACCCACTCTCCCACCTCCTCTCAGGTATTCAATGTGAGCATCTACTCATAGGTGGCGGATGCTCATCCGCATTCTCCTTGGAAAGTGTGACCTTGGCACCATATCCGCACCATCAACGTCACCGCACAACACAAGCTTGCACCCTACTCCGTCGTGTACGTCTTCTTAGGATATCCTAGTAATCACAAGGTGTATAGCTATATCGCGCTCGACAATCGTCGTGTCATTGTATCACGCCACTTCGTTTTTTATTAGATGGGTTTTCCCTTCGTACACACACGTGATCGGTCACACTATAATGTTGTGTCCCTCGACTTTCCCCTCGATCTTGCCTCCACACAACACCGTGATTCCCCGTAACCCACTATGCATGGGAATGCAACCCGTCATGCTACCATCATCTCCTAGGAACGCCTTTCCACGCGGGCCATCTCTCGAGAATGCCTCTCTATGTGTGTCACCTCTCGGGAAAGCCTCTCCACATGGGCCATCTTTCGGGAACACATCTTCATGTGGGTCGTCTACCCCAGGCTCTCCCGCCTCCCATGGGCCATCTTTTGGCCCATGTTCTGGGTCACCATCACCCGCATGCATGGCATATAGAGATAGATCAAGACGCCTAATTGGGCTATCACAAAGTACATACCTTGATAAGATTTTAAAGAAGTTTAAAATAGATGGAAGTAAGAAGGGGTTCTTACTTATGTTGCAAGGCAAGACATTGAGTAAGACTCAAAGTCCGTCTACGGCGGAAGAAAGAGGGATAATGGATCAGATCCCTTATGCCTCAGCCATAGGCTCAATAATGTATGTCATGCTATGTACAAGACCAAATGTGGCACATGCTATTAGTTTGACTAGTAGGTACCAATCTGATCTAGGTTCGGAATATTGGATAGCGGTCAATAATATCCTTCAGTACTTAAGAAGAACTAAGGAAATGTTTCTTATATACAGAGGTGAAGAAGAGTTGGTCGCTAAGTATTATGTCGACGCTAGCTTTGGCACAGATCCAGATGACTCTAAGTCTCAATCCGCATAGATATTTCTCATGAACGGAGCAGTAGTTAGCTGGAGGAGCTCCAAACAACCTGTGGTGGCAGGATCAACAATGAAGATGGAATATGTTCTTGCTTCAGAAGCAGCAAAAGAAGCAGTTTGGATGAAGGAGTTCATAACTGAACTATGTATGGTTCCTAGTGCATTGGACCCAATGGTGAACTATTGTGACAACAATGGATCCATAGAAAATGCCAAGGAACCAAGGTCCCACAAGAATTCCAAGCATATTAAGCGCCGGTTTCACTCCATCCGCGAGCATGTCAAGGATGGAGATATAAATATTTTTAAAGTACACATGGATCTGAATGTAGCATATCTGCTGACTAAAGTTCTCCCTAGGGAAAAACATGATCAACATCAGAACTCCATGGGTGTTAGATTTATCACTATGTAAACTAGATTATTGTCTCTAGTGCAAGTGGGAGACTGAAGGGAATATGTCCTGAGAGGCAATAATAAAGTTGTTATTATCGTATTCCAAGTATATGATAGATGTTTATTTTGCATGCTATAATTGTATTGATTGGAAACATTAATATATGTGTGTTTAATAAACAAATAAGGGGTTCCTAGTTATGCCTCTCTTATAAACTAGCTCGATGATTAGCAAGATGATCAAGATTTCCGGATCATGGACATTGGATGTTGTTAATAACGAGGCCACATCATTGGTGGAATGATGTGATGAATATTCATCCGAAGTATAGCAATACGATCAAAGTCATTGTGTTTAAATTGCTATAAAATCATACGGAGTAATCCTAATCCTTAGACCATGAGATCATGTCAATCACTAACACTACAAGAGTAACTTGATAACATCAAACGTCACATCCATAACAGGGTGAATATGAAGGTTGGTTTAGATACTCTGAAGGTGTTATGTAGAGTCTCATGGATCAAGAGTGGGATTTGTCCATCTCAATGACGGATAGATATACTCTAGGCCCTCTTGGTGATATCACATTGAGATAGCTTGCAAGCAAGTGATGTGATCACTAGAATGTTATATCACGGGAACAAGAAAAGAGTCCATGTCGGTAACGAGATCAAACTAGGTATGGAGATACCGATGATCGAATCTTGGACATGTAATATATTGCGAGACAAAGGGATTTAGTTACTGACATTAAAGGTTCTCACGATCATATATGTCATTATTGAATGTGTAGGAGTCAGTATGAATCTCTAGGTCCCGCTACTGATTATTATTCGGAGAAGGGTCTCAATCATGTCTGCATTATTCGTGAATCATAGGGTGACGAGGGGTAACATCGGCAATGCCCATGGTGATGGACTTAGGGTTTCGCGGAAAAGAGAATGATGGGGATTTCGTCGGATGTCAGGAAAACAATGGAATTAAAGTCGCCTGAATATTGAGAAAACACACTATTACAAGTTGTCCTCTAGATTTCGGTACCCTCGCTTGGGCTTCTCCCATCCTATATATAATAGGTCGGGTCTCAAAGCACAATGCAGATAGGTTTCATACACGGGTGATTACAATACCAACACAATGTCGGTTCATGATTTCTTTCCTAATACAATCAAAGTCTTTGTCAGATGCTTCCTTGGGCTGTTATCTGGAATCTTCATGGGCAGTAGGACTTTTTTACCCAATGTAGGGTAGCGAATTATAAGCACCCGAATAGTCATAACCATGTCAGTAGCCCCCGAGACTCTGCCTGAACTCGCAGTTTCAGGTTGAGTCTCAAAGTTTCCTTTTTCTTTATTTTTATCACTTTTTTACATTTTGTAGGGATTTCGTACAACGAGTCTGATGCTTCCGATGGATCGGAAATAATTTAATTGCTCCTAGGAAAAAACAAGGTTGACCTACATCAAATTCAAGTCCCCAGGCTCGAATCCGGAATTTGTAACTGGCGTAATTCAGTTCGAGCCACTGAGTTCTTACCGAATACTGAATTCCAGTTTTCTATTTTTATCGGGTACCCAACGCATCCTTCAGGATTTTTAATCGTACCATTGATACGGACTTTTTACTGGCAGAGCGCATTCTTGTGCAATTACCAGGCCACACAAGACAAATCCTGGGGTATTACCTTCATGTTTCTGAACAAGGCATTCAGATTTTTATCACATCGGGTGCGATCCGAGAGTTTGTTTTTACTTTCTGCAATCTGCTCCCAATAGGAGTATCTATCTTCGAATGTTTCCTTTGTTTTTCTTTATCGGGTGGGCGTCAATGCTCCTGATAGGAGTAGTCCTCGAGGCTATGTTTAGATATATGTATCAAAACATAGGCTCGTTATTGCGTCATTGCTTCTGTAATTTTTGTCGGGTGTACGACCAGTGCTCCCGATAAGAGTAGCCCCCGAGGCTACAGTCATAATATTGTATATTCGAGTGTAGTCTCAAATCTTCTCCTGCAGGAATTTACTTTGACTCCAATTGAATTTCTTCGGGTCATATCCTTTTAAAAGCCACAATTTATTGGAGTGCGTCCATTGTGATGTTAGTGATGACGTATCTGATGCTGTTAATTTCTAGAGAACACGCCCTGATGGGACGTGTCGAACGTGGGCCTATGCAGTAGTAATGATGACGTGTGATAGCGTATTTAGTGGAGATTCTTGACTGCACGTCCCCTCTCTACGCGAGAATCGAGGCGTCACACGCTGTTCTCCGTTTTTATCGTAGCTATAACTTTTCTTTAACTTTTTCTTTACGGAATCTTTGCAACACGTATCATCATCGTGCGACCTTAGGTCGGTTCGATTTTGCATCGAACGGTTCAGTCCTTGCGTCGTTGCTCTTTATAAGGGAGGAGGGGTGTGTTTTACTGTTTTACCTCACCTCCCCTTGCCTCATCTTCTTCCTTGCGCTCTTGCCCCCTTGCAGACTCCTGTTCTTGCTCCCCTATAAAAAAACCTGGTTCTTGTGCTCTTGCTCACCTTTTGCTACCATGGGCAAAAGCAAAGCTGTTGGAACTTCTGTTGCTGCCGCGAAGGCCACCAGGAAGAGGGCCGTCAGATGGGCCCCACCAAGTGCATGGCGCGGGAACTCCGTGAGGCGTGGAAATATGGTAATCTGACGGAGGGTTCCTTCAAGCTCCCTGGGGACGAGGCTGCTCCCATCCTCGAGCCTGGCTGGAGGGTAGTGTTCCTCTCTTTACTCTTCCGCGGTCTTTCTCTTCATGTCCATGAATTTCTTCGGGGCCTTTTGTTTGTTTATGGTGTGCAGCTGTATCAGCTCACGCCCAACTCTATTCTCCACGTCACTTGTTTTGTCACTATTTGCGAGTGTTTTCTTGGGATTCATCCCCATTGGGGCCTTCGGAAACACTTCTTCTATGTTCGTCGCAATGCCACTGACACCATTGTCCATGACGTTGGTGGCGCCATTTTCTCTGTCCGATCCGACGTTGATTACTTTGATTTAAAAATCACGGATTTTGTCCAAGGCTAGAAGTCCAAGTGGTTTTATGTGAAGGATCAACCACTTGAAGGCTAATCCTTCAGGTTAGCCCCCTTTGACCCAAAGAAAACTTGCCACAAACTTGATTCCTGGGACCAGCGTCCTTCTGTCGAAGAAATGGCGGAAATCCAGCCCTTTGTTGATCGCATTTCCGAGCTGCGGCATGAGGTTGGCAAAGAATTGTCAGGTCTCCAGATCCTGGCATATTTTTGGCAGATCTGCGTCCAGCCGCTTCAAGCTCGGTTGTCTGGTTTGTGGGTGTATACCGAGAAGAAGGACCCGATGAGGATTTCCTCGGAGGACCTCGCCCTCAAGGTGTATGAGAAGAGAGTCTGAAGCTTCATAACTTTGACGGCAAAAATCCCGGTTTCTTCAACTTGCCTTGTGGAGACCTATGGCAAGAAGAAACGGCTTCCCGAGGTACATTTCCTTCGCCTTCGTATTTTCTTGTCTTCTATTTGTAGATACACTTTTCAAGTCTTCCGCTTTCTGTAGGATTTTGATCACCTGAGCTCACTTCCTCCCCTTCCTGGAAGTGGTGAGCCCCCTGTCCACCCCTCTGCAACCGACGATCTCCCTATGACTGGGACTACCGCGGATGAGGAGGGGGAATTCTCTGCATCCAATTCTTTGTCGAAGACACAATCACTTCCTTTGGCTGGCTCCGGAGATTTCCGCGTGGAGCGTGCTGGAGAAAAGAGGAAACACCCTTATGCTGTGGAAAGGGTCGAGGATTCGGATGACTCGACTGCTTCCAATCCTTTCGGTACTTCTCCGATCGCAGCTGCTCCTACCAAGATGAACTTGTTCCGTCTTGCGCAGGATGTGTCTTCGTAAGTATTTGGTTTCTTCTTTTCTGTTCCACCGGGTGATTTTACTGCTGATGATTGCTCCTGCTTGTGCTGTATTTTTGTAGTGATGATGAAGATCTTCCCGCTTTTCCTCTTCCCACATCCGTGGGCTGCTCCACAAGGAAAACTCCTCCGCCATCGGCGAAGCCGAAAGAAAAACCTTTGTCTCTTGTGGAGAAAAACATCCAGAAGGATGTTGCCACTTCATCCAAGCCACTACTGCAAAAGGAAGAAAATGGCGGGTAAAGGGGTGGTGATATCTGAAGAGCCTGTTGATGTTCATATGAAGGATGTAAGTCACTTTTGATGACGGAATTTTCCTTCCCCGTACACTTTTTATTTTTCCCTCATATCCTTTTGCTGTGATTTTTCTTTGCTCAACCTTTGATGCGCGAGATGGTCGGTATGGCCTCTCATTTCATAAGGATCCATGATGATGCCGAAGAACTAAAATGTATGTGCTGATCATCTTTGTAATCTCCTTGTAAAAATGTTCATCCTCATTTTTGTGATTCGCTCCTACAGCCGCTGCCAAGAAATCGAGAGTTATTCGGGATGAGGCGATGAAGCGCGCCGATGATCTGGAGGGCAAACTCCAAGTTGTAGAAGAGGCTTTGAAGGAGGTCAATCAGAAGGCAAAAGCTGATGCTGAGGAAGTGGCCAGGCAAGTCGCTGCTCGGGATGCGAATCTGCGGCAGCGCCTGGAGGCCCTTAAAAACCCACTGACCCGTAAGTTTTTATCTGTGCGTGTTTTTGTTTGTTTCTTTCTTTTGGTTGTCAATCTTTTCTTCTCTCCTTTTGTTTTTAGAATTGACTGGCCAGAACTTGACGCTGGATGACGATAAGAAGGTCAATCCTTTGTCGGATGTTGTTAGCACTTTGGAGGCTAATAGTGTTCATGGGCGCAATCTTATTGTCTGCTCGCGCCGCGCCTTTAAGAAGCTCCATGCCAAAATATTTCCAACCAAGGATGTGTCGCAGAACCTGAATGATCTTGCCACCGTTTTTGGTGCTGATCCCGGCCCCCTTGTTGGTTATAGTTTGACGCAGTCAAGGAGCAGTGCCGAAACTTTGATGGCCCTAGCGATGGTGCACGACGAGAAGATCGACTGGGAGAGGTTAGCTCCTCTGTCCCAGTCACCCCTAGTGGCCAAGCAATTGACCTGAAGCTGCATATTAAAAAGGCCAGAAAATATTCTCGGCTGCTCCTAGGTCTGGTCTCGGGTTTGGGGAACCTGGCAGCCCCTTCTTCAGCTGCTCTTACTACGACGGGCGATCCTTCTTCGGCTACTCCTGCGCCGCTGTAGCTAGTGCTCGTTCCGCTAGATCCACCTTGTCTTTGAAGGACGCAGCCTCATAGGTCCTGTTTTTTAATCGTCTATCATGTCTCCCTTGATGTTTGTAATGAACCTTGACTTTATCCAGCTTTCCCTTGGTTATTTTTACAAGGAGGCAACTTTTGAATATATGTGTGCGAGCTTGATTTTGTATGCTGAATGTTTCACCTCTTTTTGTCTTGTCAGATCTTGACTGATTCTTCGGCTCCTTCTAGACCCGTGCAATTGTCGGATATTGTTCTGTCCTTCGCTGTAATAGGCGCAACCAGTTCTACCATCATGCGTACGGTGGATCCGCCATCGATGATGAAAAGATAGAGCAGGTGAAAAAACTTGAAGGAAAAATTTGGGTTGTTCAATCGATGGTCGATGTTTCCCAATCAAAAACACGCCAAGCCCTCAACCGTGAGGCTTTTTTCTTGGAAGAAATCTCCAGGGCGAACGAGAGGCTATTGTGTAAGTATCCGTCCTCTTTTTTTCTTCGGTTGCCCTTTCCGTCTTGCAGGAAATTGATATTTTGTCTCCCCGATTTCTAGGAATTCAATTGTGCGAGAGGGATGAGACCCAATGTCTGCACAACCGAATGCAAGCTCTTGTGGCTGCCTCCTGAAGTTCTGAGACAGACTTTTGGACTGATCATCGTCGTGCCTATACTGTAGCATTGCTTTAATATTGCCTATCGGAGTTGGAGCAATTCATCGAGTGCTACCGCAGATCTCTGGCCATTACTTATAATGCCATGTTTCCTCGAGATTCTCAGCCTCAAACCTTGGAGGACTTGATTGCAAAGTTTCAACAGGGTGAAAAGATCCATCACTTTGTGAAGCTTCAACTTGTGGCGGGTGCTAAGCTCGCGTTTTCTTGGGTGCATGTGCATAATCCGATGCTGGACTTGGATGATATATCTTCGTGGCTACCTTCTCCTTTCGATGGTTGCCTTATTGATATGGTGCCACATTACGCCGCTGCTCGTAGACCTGCCATTAGAATTATCCGAAAGTGTTTAGAGGCAGACGAAGAGTTTTTTGTAAACTTTCCTATCTGATTATTTACTTGCTTCGCCTTTGTACTTTGTGTAGAACTACTGTATACTTGTCAAAAAGGTCGTATGTTTTATATGAGATTCCGATTGTATGTTGTATTCTCTTGTGGGGGATCTGACGGACTGATGTTTATGTGCCATAGAAGTTTTATGTCAGGGAATACTTTCTTTAGTTATTGATAATAATGACTAGAAGTACATTGCGATGGCGTGATCGCCTGGCCGTTGGCCTTTATTGAATATAGGGTGCATCTAAATAGAGGTTTTCTAAAGGAATCTTTGGCTTATGTTCTTGGGGATCTTCATCATCTTCCGCATTATGGTGCTCGTGACTTGTCAATCAGTGGGTCTTCTTATGCGGGACCGTTATTGGAGGCCGCATATGTTGCTTTTTGCGAGACTGTTGTGTTCTTGCTCTTCTGATACTTTCTTTTTGCGGATGTTCCCTTCGTGTGTCGACTCTTCATCTGCCAGCTTCGGCTCTCTAAGTTCCACCTCCATCCCAAAAGATTCCAAGATTTTGTTGAATTCTCGATCGCAGCTGTCCACACGGCTAAAGCTTCCTTTGACTGTGATGACCCTGTTGGGGGCTGGCATTTTTAGCACTAGGTATGCGTAGTGAGGTACTGCCATGAACCTAGAGAAAGATGGTCGTCTCAGGATTGCGTGGTATTGAGATGGCCAGTCCATGACTTCGAATTCTAGCTTTTCTCGTCTGAAGTTATTTTTTGACCCGAAAACTATGTCGAGGTGGCCTTTGCACAATGGAATTTTGGCTTTTCCTGGAACTATCCCGTGGAAGGTTGTGTCTGTTGGTGTTAGGTTTGTTACGGACCAGTTCATTGCCCGTAGAGTTTTGGCATAAATCAGATTGATGCTGCTTCCTGCATCCAAGAAAACCTTGCTCATGTCGAACCTGCCGATTTGCGCTTCCACTATTAGTGCTGACTGGCCTGGCCGAGGGACCCGTAATGGATGGTCAGCTCTGCTGAAAGTAATTTCTTGTTCTGACCAATGGAGATACTCCAGTGTAGGAGGTGGCTTTGTTACCGCCAGATTTACTTGCCTGGTGATCAATTTCTGTGTTCTATTAGAGGGTGGCCCCTTATGGATCATTCACATTGCTCCTTTTGACCTGGGATATTCGTTGTCTTGGTATATTGTATTTTGCCGCTGTCCCACTGGTGGAGGTCCTTGTGGTGGAGGTGGAGCGCCAATGCCCAAAGTGCTAGGTGTAGGGCAGTAGTTTCTGTTTGTTGCTTCAGCTGCCTTTGCGTTGCATAGTTCTTGCATCTTTAGGAATGTTCGGCAGTCCTTTAGGAGGTGATTTGATCGCCTTTTCCCTGTTGAGTCAATGTAGTAGTGCATATTGCAGGGTCCTTCCAACATTTGTCCTGCTGACATTGGTGGGTCTCGGTTCGTCGGCTAGTATCATTGTCGCAGCTGGCTTTCACCGATGTTGTCCCTACTGCTACGTTATCCGCTGTTGTAGTCATCACTTCGTCGGTTGTCCGTTCCAAAAATGCTCGCCGCAACGTAACTGGGTGTATGGTATCCATCATTGGTTCGTCGTCTTCGGTCGTTGTTACGCCAGTCTCTGTCGTCAGGTGAACGGGCCCTTTTGTTGTGTACTGCATCCTCTCCGTCGGCCAACGATTGGCTATTTCCATCAGCTGTGAAATCTTCCTTGGCTTGGTTCGTCCTAGTTATTCAATGAACTCCAGTCGACAAAGACCATCATTGAAGGCATCGATCGCTCTTTCGTCAGATATTGCTTCAGCCAAATTTTTGGTAATGTTCCATCATTGGATGAAGGCTCGTATTGATTCTCCTGGCTTTTGCTTGCAGGCATGCAATTGCTCCAAAGACGCAGGTCGCTTGAATGTAGATTAGAAGTTTCTGATAAATTTGTCTTCAAGATCATTCCAACTGCTGATAGAATCTTCTAGTAGTTGCTTCCGCCAGTAGCGGTTCGCACCGGTTAGGTGGAGTTGCAGGCTTTGCATCGCTGTGGCTTTGGATCCGCCTTGTAATCTAACAGTCGCCAGATAATCTGTCAGCCAAGCTTTGGGTTCTTGAAGGCCATCGTATTTTTGTCGATCTTGGGGTAGCTTAAAATCTTTCGGCACCAGAGTTTTGTGAACCCGTCAGGTAAAGCAGCTGGCTCCGCATAATTCTTGTTCGTCTTCGCTTTCGCCTTCACGGTACCCTCGGGTGCTACGCTCTTCTCATGATCAACCGATCCTTCGCTGGGTGATGTCGTTTCTAGCATCGTTGCACGGTTCTTGTTCGGAAAAGTGGACCCGATGTGACGACCGCGATCGTCGGGTGTGACCTCCTTGCCGAGGGCTGCTGCGACGGCGTAGGGACCTATCAAGTTGCCTCGCGGTTCCTTTATTTACTTGCGCAAGAGTTTCTCCCACCAAGCCGAGGTTCATCAAGGCGGATCGGTGGAGGGCTGCACGAGGATCGTCGGGTGTAGGTTGTGTTGTGATTAGGTATGTTTGTGCGGCCACAATAGCTGCCTGAGCTGTTTTTGCCTTGATATTTCCATCTTGGTCTATCGACATAAACGAGAGATCAAGGTTTCAGATTAATCCGCTTCTCTTTTCTTCGGGTATACCTCGTAATCTAGACGTTCCTCTTCTTGGTGATGCTCCTCCTGTTATGCTTCTTGATCCTCGGGTGGGGCTTAGATGTGCCCGCCTTAAGCTAGATTCGTCAGCTACCCTTTTCCTTTCATCGAGCTGCCTCTGCATCCCGAGGAGGTCTCTCTTTTTGTGGTGTAGCAGATACTGGTATGCCAATAGATCTTCGTGGGTGGCATCCGTTGTCATTGGGACCACACCCGAGATTGCTGCTCTCGCCTTTTCCCATGCACTGGCTGGTAGGCTAAGGGTTCACCTCTCATCTTCACATGGTTGCTCTTCTTCCCGATTTTCCTGGTTGACTATTGGGTCCGCCCTGTTTCCTTGACCTCCTTCGTTGTCATTACTTCCTGCATTATGGCTTGAAAGAATATCATCAGGGTTAAGAATTGGGTTCTCGTTGGAGTCTTGCTGGGTCGTGGTGTCTCCGATGATCACGCATACTTGGTTCTAAGTGGCGTATGGACTAGTAATGTCATTATTTTCACCGATGGAGAGACTATCGGATGAGCCAGTGAAGTCCATCAATTTTTGCTCTGGATAGATTTCCGCCATCTGAATTCCAAAGTCGATGCTTTCGTTAGTTTCTTCAGGTTCTGAATTGGATGGGCTTGCTTTACGTGGTGGTGTGAACGGTGGGTTTGATCCGAAGGAGAGATTGTCATAGAGACCATCAAGGTCTGATGTCTATGCATGCTTCTATTATTGTAGACAGTGTTGGGCCTCCAAGTGCAGAGGTTTGTAGAACAGCAGCAAGTTTCCCTTAAGTGGATCGCCCAAGGTTTATCCAACTCAGGGAGGAAGTGGTCAAAGGTATCCCTCTCAAGCAACCCTGCAATCAAGATATAAGAAGTCTCTTGTGTCCCCAACACACCCAATACACTTGTCAGGTGTATTAGGTGCACTAGTTCGGCGAAGAGATAGTGAAATACAAGTAATGTGGATGATTATAAGTGGTAATTGCAATCTGAAATAAGTGTGGCAGCAAGCAAACATGTAACATGACTGATTGTAAACGGTGTTTCAATGCTTAGAAACAAGGCCTAGGGATCATACTTTCACTAGTGGACACTCTCATATAAATATCTTCTCTTCATTATGCTACCCTGAACTACTCTCCGGTTGGACGATGTAGGGCTATAACAGCACACCTTAAAGTTCGCATTCCCCATCTAGATAACCCCTCACTATCATCTTGAGCGCTAGATGGTTCCAACAAACGCCACAATCTCATAGAGACATCCAACTCAAATTATACTCATAATAAGTACTTCTGTAATTAGCCTAAGTGCCACACGGTGTGCACACTGTCAACTTCACACACGTGGGGATAAGCAGAGATTAATTAAAGCACTTGAGTAGCAGAATAGATCTACTTATTCAACTAGATTAGAAAGCTCATGATCTCAATAAGATCAAGCATAGAGAGAGAGAGATGAACACATAGCTACCGGTAGAGCCCTTAGCCTCGAGAGAGAACTACTCCATCCTCATCATGGGAGTCAGCAACATCGACGGAGATGGCGGTGGAGTCGATGGAGATGGCTCCAGGGGCACTTCCCTGTCCTGGTAGGGTGCCGGAACAGAGACTTTTGTCCCCTGAATCTCCTCTTTGGTGGCGGTGGCACTACGGAACTTTTCGTGGAATTCTGATCCGGTACTTAGGGTTTTCGTCCTGGGAGGATTTTATAGGAGAAGGGGCAAGGTCGGTGGAGCACCAGGGGTCCCACACCCCCTGGTGGTGTGCCCCCTAGGCCACGCGGCCACCAGGTGTGGCCGCCTGATGACCCACAAGTATAGGGGGTGTATCGCAGTATTTTTGATAAGTAAGAGTGTCGAACCCAACGAGGAGCAGAAGGTGCTGGCTAGTGGTATGGATCAGGAATTCTCTGCAAATACTTAGCAAACGGATTTTTAGGGGTTTTCAATAAAGCAAGTAAACAAAGTACGAGTAAATAAAACACAGTAGGAATAAATGCAGCAAGTGGCCCAATCCTTTATGCAGCAAAGGAGAAGCCGGTTGTATTTCTATAGATGACCAAACGTTCTCGAGGACACATGGGAAGACTGTCAAGTGCTTTCGCTTCATATAGTCGATTAATCTTCTTTAGCTTGCTAAGTGTTGTGTGGGTGAACCTATGCTAATGTACCGCCCCATCCAAGACTAATACATACTTGTGATTAAACCCCCTTGCAAACATCCGTAAGTACAAGAAAGTAATTAAGGTAGAAACCTAACCACAACTTTAAACTCTAAGACCCTTACGTCCCTTGTGCAATGGTTTCCTAACGGGGGTTCAGGTTTCTGTCACTCCGGCAACCCCTACGATTAGTAGCCAAATACACAATGCATTCCCCTAGGCCCATATAGGTGAAGTGTCATGTAGTAGACGTTCACATGACACCACTAGAAGAAGTACACCACAACTTAAATAATAATCTATTGAATCTTTCTCAACACAACTCCACTACTAACAACAAGACTTCTCCCATGTCCTCAAGAACAAAACAAACTACTCACAAGACATCATATGGATCATGATCAGAGATGGAATAATGATGTATAACAATATGAACATAAACAATAATTCAATTGTTCACTCAATAGCATCAACTACAAGGAGTAATCAACATCGGGAAAGTTTCCCCTATGAACTATGCAAGATTCAACTCAATTATTACAGCAATATGGAGATGATGATGAGGGTGTTGATGGTGGTGATGATGATGATGATGATGATCCCGATGAAGTCCAGCTTGAGGCGGAGGAATCTTTCTGTGGTTGCTCCCCGAGTCTTAGGGTTTCGTGGGGATGATATATGCCAGAGGGGAGAGGCTGGAGTGGGCCAGGGCGGCCACACCACTCCCTGGCGCGGCCTAGGCATGCCCGCGCCATGGGGTAGTGTGGTCCCCTTGTGGCCCACCTCCACTCCATCTTCTGGCATCCTGAGTCTTCTGGAAAAATAGAATTTTCCGTATATTTTCCCGGATTTTCTGATCTTCGTGAATTTTGCCTCCAAACAGCACCTTTTCCATCAGAATCCTGACTGCAGCGGTCCATGCTCCAAAAGTCATCAACCATGCAAAAACAGGTGAAATAACATAAGTATCACCTCTCAATATGAAATATATCAATGAATAATAGTGAATTAAGACAAAGAATAGTGATGCAAAATGGACGTATCAACTCCCCCCAAGCTTAGACTTCGCTTGTCCCCAAGCGAAACTGAGCTCAATAAACATGACCTCAAGTTTATGGAGTGAAGAGTCGATAAAAGAATATGGACAAGAAGCATCACATTCATCAAATACATAGATCATAATAGAAGACAACTCACTATTATATAACTCAACTTGTAATGAGTAAAGGAAACACAATAAAGATACATAAAGTGAATCATAATTGGTAATGGCAAACTTAGCTCTTGGTCGAAGAATAGTTGATAATTTGCTGGAGTTCACAAATAGCTGGTTTTTTCAATGAAAGCTTTCAAAGTAGTAAACTTCAAGATAAGAGCAATGTGCAAAGCAAGGAACATAAGAAACATGAATGCATAAATCATCATATGAAATGAATGAAACACAACAACTCACAATACTTGCTGAGATAGAGGGGAGTAGGTTTACTGACTCAACTACAAAGTAAAAGAAAGGCCCTTCAAAGAGGGAAGCAGGGATTGCAAGTCTCATAAAGAGCTCCCAAAAATTATGATACTTACTAGCTTTCAGCTCTCATTGCCCCTATCATAGGCATCTTTAGGTGATTAAGGTTAAAGTGACACAACTAAGAGGATATGTTTGACAAGTTATAACTTGAAATCTCATGCCCCTTACTTATGAGTACCGATCCTCATGCTACTCAACTTCAGTCACGAGCAAGCTCTTGTCATTGTAAATACATGCGTATCATTGAGAACCGCCAATGGGGTACCCCTTGCACATGACACAGGAGCTATCCCATAATCAAAATGACAAGGCAAGCAGACAGTGAGCATCTCAGCGATCCTTTTATTTGCTATTTGCATAGGTTTTTATTGAGGATGCTTCATAGAATGCTCACTATAGTTATGCTGCAAGTTTCCACCATGATTAGGCATGGCTTAGGCTAGCGGCCCAGGCATTTCTCTAACACACATATAAACTCCATGATCTTACAAGTTCCACTTTTATTTCACACCGCTGGGATCCATAAGCAAAAGCACATGATATCAACTAGGTACAAGTACCAATGAAGTGCTGAAAGCAGTCCCCATGATACATGGTTCTGCTAACTTCAACTCATAAAGCGCAAGCATATATGCAACAAAGAAGGACCCAATGGTTCAAGTTTATTAAATGCAAGAAAGTAAAGTGTGCCATCAAGTTCGTGAGAGCTTTAATCACTAATTTTCACATAACAAGTTTAATTTGGGAGGTTGATAAAACAAGAATTTACTTGGAATAGCAATAATGCTACTAGGTAGGTATGGTGGACACAAATGGCAAAGGTTTTGGTTTAAAGGAGGTGGATGCACGAGAAGAATTCCCTCTCAGTACAGGTTTTTGGCTAGCAAGGCTGGGTAACAAGTACAAGAGTTGAAGGAAACAACCAAACATACAAGTGATAAAGACAAACATGCAATCTTCCTTGGAAGCACAAAATATCTTAACTAGAGAATACTAAACTTATGAGCAAATCAAGAAAGAAAGATGATGAAATTATTTTTCTTTAGAGTACTTCTATCTTTTTCAATCAACTCTCAAAAAGGTGTTGCTACTGACCGAGCCAGGTTTGCCAAAACTAACTAAATTAACTCAATGATCCCAAAGTGATACCAATACTAACAACAAGATCAATCATATAACTACGAATTGAAAACTAATATAAGCTATGCAAAAGAGTGAATGAAAGAACTTCTTATTAATATTCCATAACGGAAACTCACACCAAGGGATACAAATCTAACGAGAGAGGGGACACTTCCATAATGCAAACCATACTACATAATAACTCCTCTATTCATGATATGACTCTATTAATAAGGTAAGAAGATAGAAGATAGTGATATGATACCGCGACACTCCCCCAAGCTTGGAACAAACAAAGGGGATGCCAAACCTGATGACGAATTAATCCTTTGGTAGTGGTGGTATCTTCTCGTCTTCGTCCGTCTTCCAGGGTAAAGGCTTCCCATCAACAAAGGACATTGTGGTTTCCAACATCCTGAAACTTGCAGCAGCACTTATGCGTTTAAATCTAGCCTCATACTCACAGTTTTGATTTTGAACGTCATAGAACTGTGCTTGCAGTTTGTTGATTGTTTGGCGGAGTGAGAGGACTTCGTCTTTGAGTTCAGCAGACTCCTTTTGGTGCTCGGTGATGAGTTCGGAGGAAATCTTATGGATGATATCCACTTCGCGCTCCGCCATCTTCCTGTACCTAAAGACTTCTTGCTCCAGTGCTTCCATCCTGTCCTCTAGACTTCCTTTACCTTTAGGGCCTTGAACCTCTTTAATCCGGACCTCCCCACCTTCAAGCAACAAGTCCTTGGGATGAATCTTCAATTCTCTCATGTATGGGTTGATAATATCTTCTAAGGAATCTCCCTTGGATGATCCAGAGGAAGACATTGTGGCTCCAAATCTGGGATTCTACCTGGTAGAAACAGATCGAAACAAAAACACGACGAAAACACGATATCCGGACCTCGAGGGATCCAGGGGGGTTATATATTACGAAGTTTCATATCAAAAGGAAGGTACTGGGAGAAAACAGGTCGGAGATGGAGTCCTGGGTGGCCTCACCACCTGGTGGCGCGGCCAGGGGTGGGCCCGCGCCATGGGGTGGTGTGGGCCACCCCGGTTCCGGTTCCATCCCTTTTTCGCTTCGAAACTTTCCTTATTGACTGAAAACTGCAAAAATATAGTTGGATTGTACTTTCGCAGATCTTTTCTTACCAGAACTGTTACCTATTTGGAAACGGACTCTGCAGGTCTCTGAATTTGGTCCTTAATGAATTTCTCTGGAGTAATAACTTGAAAGGCATCAACATCTTCATTGTAATAATCTCCAGCAATATAGTGTTTGAGTCGCTGTCCATTCACTACTTGTGTAGTATTATCTTTTAGAGAGGAAATTTTTATTGCTCCTGAACGGTATACTTCTTCAATGATAAAGGGTCCTTCCCATTTTGATAGTAGCTTACCTGCAAAAAATCTGAGACGAGACCTATACAATAGAACTTTCTCACCAACATGAAACTCTCTCTTAAGTATTCGCTTATCATGCCATCTTTTAACTTTTTCCTTAAAGAGCCTAGCATTCTCATAGGCTTCACTCCTCCATTCATCTAAAGAACTTAAGTCAAATAATCTTTTCTCACCAGCGAGCTTACAATCTCTATTTAGTTCTTTAACTGCCCAGTAAGCTTTGTGTTCTAATTCTAAGGGTAGGTGGCAAGCTTACCCATAAACCATTTTATAAGGAGACATTCCCATAGGATTTTTGTAAGCCGTTCTAGAAGCCCATAAAGCATCATTCAACTTCTTCGCCCAGTTTTTTCTAGACCTATTAACAGTCTTTTGCAAGATAGATTTAATTTCTCTATTTGATAACTCTACTTGCCCGCTAGTTTGGGGGTGATAAGCTGAAGCAATTCTATGATTAACATCATACTTAGCGAGGGTCTTTCTAAAACCGCCATGAATGAAATGAGAACCCCCATCAGTCATGAGATACCTAGGCACTCCAAACCTAGGAAAGATAACGTCCTTAAGCATTTTTAGAGAGGTTTCCCCGTCAGCACTTTTCATAGGAATGGCTTCTACCCACTTAGTAACATAATCAACGGCAACAAGAATATGAGTGTAACCCTTCGAAGGAGGGAAAGGACCCATAAACTCGAATCCCCAACAATCAAAAGGTTCAATAACTAGAGAGTAGTTCATAGGCATTTCATTGCATCTAGAAATATTACCAACACGCTGACATTCATCACAAGATAAAACAAATTTTCTTGCATCTTTAAAAAGGGTAGGCCAGTAGAAACCTGATTGTAGTACCTTTTGTGCAGTTCTATCTCCTGCATGATGTCCTCCATAGGCGCTACCATGACATTTACGCAATATCTCTTTTTGTTCATATTCTGGAACACATCTTCACATAATACCATCAACTCCTTCTTTGTATAAGTGCGGGTCATCCCAAAAATAATGCCTCAAATCATAGAAGAACTTTCTTCTTTGTTGAGATGTAAAAGTTGGAGGCAAATACTTGGAGACAATAAAGTTAGCATAATCAGCATACCAAGGGCTTCCTCGCGAGCTCACCCCCCACTGCAGCTAACTGTTCATTCGGGAAACTATCGTTAACAGGCATAGGATCAAAAGAGATGTTTTCCAAACGAGATAAATTATCAGCTATAGGATTTTCGGCACCCTTTCTATCTACTATATGAAGATCAAACTCTTGTAAAAGCAGTACCCATCTAATAAGCCTAGGCTTAACATCCTTCTTTGTCATAAGATATTTAATAGCAGCATGATCAGTATGAATGGTTACTTTTGAGTCCACAATATAGGGCCTAAACTTATCACAAGCAAAAACAACAGCTAGAAATTCCTTTTCAGTAGTAGCATAATTCCTTTGAGCAGCGTCTAAAGTCTTACTAGCATAATGGATAACGTTTAACTTTTTATCAATACGTTGCCCAAGGACAGCCCCTACAGCAAAATCACTAGCATCACACATTATTTCAAAGGGTAAACTCCAATCAGGTGGTTGAACAATAGGGGCTGTAGTTAAAGCCTTCTTAAGAGTTTCAAAAGCTTCCTTACAATCATTATCAAAAACGAAGGGTACATCTTTTTGAAGAAGATTAGTAAGGGGTTTTGATATCCTAGAAAAGTCTTTAATAAACCTTCTATAGAAACTAGCATGACCAAGGATACTACAAATACCTTTGATGTCTCTTGGGCATGGCATCTTCTCAATTGCCTCAACCTTAGCTCTATCAACTTCTATGCCTCTTTCAGAAACTTTATGACCAAGAACTATCCCTTCATTAACCATGAAGTGGCATTTCTCCCAATTAAGAACAAGATTAGTTTCTTCACATCTCTGCAGAACTTTATCAAGGTTGTGCAGACAATTATCAAAAGAAGTTCCATAGACAGAAAAGTCATCCATGAACACTTCTACAATTTCCTCACAAAAGCCATGAAAGATAGCAGACATGCACCTTTGGAAAGTAGCAGGAGCATTACATAAACCGAAGGCATCGCCTATAAGCATAAGTTCCATAAGGGCAAGTAAAAGTAGTTTTTTCTTGATCTTGTTGTTTAACAGCAATTTGAGAGAAACCAGAATAACCATCAAGAAAACAAAAATGGGTCTTTTTAGACAACCTTTCCAACATTTGATCAATAAAAGGAAGCGGGTAGTGATCTTTCTTAGTAACTTTATTGACTTTCCTAAAATCGATGCACATCCTATAGCCTACCACTATTCTTTGAGGAATAAGCTCATCATTATCATTAGGGACAACGGTAATACCTCCCTTTTTAGGAACACAATGAACAGGACTGACCCATTCACTATCAGCAATAGGGTAAATAATACCAGCATCAAGGAGCTTCAATACCTCATTCCTTACCACTTCCTTCATCTTAGGATTTAAACGTCGTTGGTGCTCCACTACTGGCTTCGCATCTGGTTCTATGTTGATAGAATGCTGACATATAGTAGGTGAAATCCCTTTCAAATCATCTAGAGTATAGCCCATAGCTCCTCGGTGTTTCCTCAAAACCTCCAATAATCTTTCTTCTTCCTCCCCTAAAAGTTTAGCGCTAATAATAACAGGATATATCTTTTTATCATCAATAAAAGCATATTTAAGATCATCAGGGAGAGGTTTTAGATCGAAAATCAGATCCTTTTTAGCTGGCATCGTGGTACCCAAGTCTTCTACAGGCAAGTCGTGCTTAAGCATCATAGGTTGATCTCGGAGAATCATGTCAATCTCGTTCCTTTCTTCCGTGAAGATTTCACTTTCATGTTCTTCCATAAATTGCTGCAAAGCATTGTTAGTAGCAAGAGAAATAGAAGCAAGTTGTTCAACCCTAAAATCCTCATTATGGGTCTCCTCTTCGCAAGGTTCTTTAGCAAATTTCGAAAAATTAAACTCATAAGATTCCCCATCAAACTTAGTCAAGATTTTCTCCCTCTTGCAATCAATAATAGCTCCACAAGTACTCAAGAAAGGTCTACCAAAAATGATAGGATAAGTTTTACTAGCAGCTGAACCAAGTACTAGAAAATCAGTAGGGTACTTAATCTTACCGCAAAGAACTTCCACGTGTGGCACAATACCAATTGGAGAGATGGTCTCTCTATTAGCAAGGTGAATAACCACATCAATCTCTTCCAACTCACAAGGACTGATCTCATGCATAATTTCTCTGTAAATCTCATAAGGAATAGCACTGGAACTTGCACCAATATCACATAAACCATAATAGCAATGATCACCAATTCTAACAGAAAGCACAGGAACACTAGCCTTTTTAGTTCTATTAGGATGTGAAACAATATTAGAAGCATCCTCACAAAAGACTATGTGCCCATCTACTACCTTAGCAGTGGTAGTAGCATTACCAAATAAGAAACTCAGCGAATTATCCATAACGAAAATAAAGCAACTAGCAGAAGTAAACAATACTCACAGTAGAAGTTTTCCTTTACCAGTTCCACTCTCCAATAGCGCTTCACTCCCCGGAAACGGCGCCAGAAAATAGTCTTGATGACCCACAAGTATAGGGGGTGTATCGCAGTATTTTCGATAAGTAAGAGTGTCGAACCCAACGAGGAGCAGAAGGTGTTGGCTAGTGGTATGGATCAGGAATTCTCTGCAAATACTTAGCAAACGGATTTTTAGGGTTTTTGATAAAGCAAGTAAACAAAGTACGAGTAAATAAAAGACAGTAGGAATAAATGCAGGCCCAATCCTTTATGCAGCAAAGGATAAGCCGGTTGTATTTCTATAGATGACCAAACGTTCTCGAGGACACATGGGAAGACTGTCAAGTGCTTTCGCTTCATATAGTCGATTAATCTTCTTTAGCTTGCTAAGTGTTGTGTGGGTGAACCTGCGCTAATGTACCGCCCCATCCAAGACTAATACATACTTGTGATTAAACCCCCTTGCAAACATCCGTAAGTACAAGAAAGTAATTAAGGTAGAAACCTAACCACAGCTTTAAACTCTAAGACCCTTACGTCCCTTGTGCAATGGTTTCCTAACAGGGGTTCAGGTTTCTGTCACTCCGGCAACCCCTACGATTAGTAGCCAAATACACAATGCATTCCCCTAGGCCCATATAGGTGAAGTGTCATGTAGTCGACGTTCACATGACACCACTAGAAAAAGTATACCACAACTTAAATACCAAACCATTGAATCTTTCTCAACACAACTCCACTACTAACAACAAGACTTCTCCCATGTCCTCAAGAACAAAACAAACTACTCACAAGACATCATATGGATCATGATCAGAGATGGAATAATGATGTATAACAATCTGAACATAAACAATAATTCAATGGTTCACTCAATAGCATCAACTACAAGGAGTAATCAACACCGAGAAAGTTTCCCCTATGAACTATGCAAGATTCAACTCAATTGTTACAGCAATATGGAGATGATGATGAGGGTGCTGATGGTGGTGATGATGATGATGATGATCCCGATGAAGTCCAGCTTGATGGTGGTGTTGATGGCGATGATCTCCCCTCTCCAGGAAGGAACTCCCCCGGCAGAAATCTGTTTGTCGGAGAGATCTTTCTCTCTCGATGTTTTCCGCCCCGCAGAGGCGGCGGAATCTTTCTGTGGTCGCTCCCCGAGTCTTAGGGTTTCGTGGCGATGATATACGCCAGAGGGGAGAGGTTGGAGTGGGCCAGGACGGCCACACCAGTCCCTGGCGCGGCCTAGGCCTGCCCGCGCCATGGGGTGGTGTGGTCCCCCTATGGCCCACCTCCACTCCATCTTCTGGCATCCTGAGTCTTCTGGAAAAATAGAATTTTCCGTATATTTTCCCGGATTTTCTGATCTTTGCGAATTTTGCCTCCAAATAGTACCTTTTCCATCAGAATCCTGACTGCAGCGGTCCATGCTCCAAAAGTCATCAACCATGCAAAAACAAGTGAAATAACATAAGTATCACCTCTCAATGCGAAATATATCAATGAATAATAGTGAATTAAGATATAGAATAGTGATGCAAAATGGACGTATCACCGCCCTAGTGCGCCACTTCGTCTCCCCTCTGGACTCCGTGTTACTTCGGGTAAAATACTAACTTTGGCTTTTGTCCCGTCCAATTCCGAGAATATTTCCTTACTAGCTTTTCTGAAACCAAAAACAGGAGAAAACTGGCAACTGGCACTGTGGCATCTTGTTAATAGGTTAGTCCTAGAAAATGTATAAAAATACCTCAAAGTGTGAACAAAACATAAGAAAGTAGATATAAAACAAGCATGGAACATCAAAAATTATAGATACGTTTATGATGTATCAACATCCCCAAGCTTAACTCCTACTCGTCCTCGAGTAGGTAAGTGATAAAAAGAATAATTTTTGAGGTGACATGCACCATCATAATCTTGATCAAGGTATTTTTAAATCATTGATGGGTGGGATTAAAGTACTCTAACATGAACATAAAAGACAGAGTTCTAACAATAAGACATAGCAACTATGTTGTAACATGGAATAGGTACAAACAAAAGATTCAGAATAACAATGCATTAAAAGACATTTGTTTGTTTCACATATAGAAAACATAATAAGAATGGTATTCAACTTGTCCCTCATGGTATAGCAAAACATAAATGCATAGGACACCTTCAAAGTTCATAAGTGTGACTAGATACAAATAATTTAAGAACAACCAATATCACAGTTATGAATCAATCAACAAGTTTTGGGACAATGCACATTAAACTAAGAATGGTCACTATGCTCTCTCAATTTGTACATAAAGATAGAAGATGCAGACTCAACATAAAAGTAAAAAGAAAGGCCCTTCATAAGAGGGAAGCAGGGATTTCAAGTTTCATAAAGAGCTTCCAAAAATTATGGTACTTATTTGCTTTCAGCTCTCATTACCCCTATCATAAGCATCTTTTAGGTGATTAAGGTTAAAGTGAACAAATATGAGGATATGCTTGACAGGTTATAAGTCGAAAATCTCATGCCCCTTGCCTACGAGTCCTAGACCTCATGCTACTCAATTTTAGTCACAAGTAAGTTCTTTTCATTATAAGTACATGTGTATCATGGAGAACCGCCAATGGGGTACCCCTTGCCCCATGATACATGAGCTATCCCATATCAAAATGACAAGGCAACAAACAATGAGCATCTCATCGATCTTTTTATTTCCTATTTGCATAGGTTTTTATTGAGTATGCTTCACAGAATGCTCACTATGGTTATGCTGCAAGTTTCCACCATGATTAGGCATGGCTTAGCTAGCTGCCCAGGCGTTTCTCTAACACATATACAAACTCCATGAGCTTACAAGTTCCCCTTTTATTTCACACCGCCGGGATCCATAAACAAAAGAACATGATATCAGCTGAATAATAAGTGCAATGTTGAAAGCGTTCCCCATGACAACATGGTTCTGCTAATTCTCAACTTATAAAGTGCAAGCATATACGCAACATAGATGGACGCAATGGTTCAAGTTTATTAAGTGCAAGAAAGTAAAGTGTGCCATCAAGTTCTTGAGATCTTTAATCACTAATTTTCACACAACAAGTTTAATTTGGAAGGTAGATAAAAGCATGAATATACTTGGAATGGTGTAACACACCATGCATAGGAATTTATAGTGGACTTTATGGAACAACTTGGTTTTCTTGGGGGTTAGATGCATGAGTGGAACTCATACTTGGTACATGTGGAGGCTAGCAAAAGACTGGGAGCGACCAACTAAGAGAGAACTAATGGCCATAATCATGCAAAGCGAGAAAACATTATTAATTAAAGCATGAAGTGATATTACAAGTCGAAAAAATGAAATGATCATAGAGGCTAAAGTGACTGGTACATAGTCTTAACATGGTGTAAGCATGTGCCAAGTCAACCCAAATAAATTATCGAAGAATAATACCACAATATTATGCTTTTGTATGCCAGAACAACGCATGATTGTTTCAAGGCACATTATGCAATCTCAATTGTTTGGAACAAGTCATGCTATAGTAATAATTACTAAGCATAAAGTCAAAGCAACATCTAGCATGACATGATAAAGTCTAAGTCACAGTCAAAACAAGCTTCCTTTTGTACCACTATAAGTATGAAAGTTCCTACTCTTTTCCAACACCAATCGAAAACTAAAGGTAAACGCAGTGCTAGCAAAGGAGAACACTCACAGTGAAAACTAGAATGTTCTAGGCCATGAATAAAGGGGTGTGTCTCTCTTCAAAAGAAGTGTGTTGGGATCCAACAAACTTATGTAAGCAAACCAAACAAAAAAAACTAAAAACAAAACCAAAAATGCTCCAAGAACAACACAATTGTGCATGAAACAATAAAAATGAAGTGTTTTGGGAGAAAACCCGAGATTTTTATCGATGAAGAAGGGGATGCCTTGGGCATCCCCAAGCTTTGACGCTTATACCTCTTGAATATTTATTGGGGTGACACGGGTGGCATCCCCAAGCTTGAGATTTTGTCCATACTTCATCTCATCACATTATTCTTCCCTATACTTGAAAAATTCCTTCATACAAAACTTCACACAATCTTCATTAGCAACATTAGTGTATTCAAGATAATAAGTCTTTGGGTTTAGTTTCAACACAAGTAAAACTTCCATTAAAACACAAGCTACTGTAGCAATTCCTTCTAAAAGCTCAAGTGATCAAAGAGAACTCAAAGAGAAAGAGATTAAGAGGCAAATGCAAATAATGGCAGAAATCTGTCAAAACAGACCAGCAGGTAAAAACCGATTTTTTCGAAGACCTTCTGTTGCTCAAATCGAAAAGTGCTAAACTAATAAAAGTTAGATAATATCCTGGGTCATAAGCACATGAAATTACAGCTCAATCCGACGTACAGGGAGTTTTCACGATTTTTTATAGTGAAGCACAAAAATCTGTTTCGGGACAGCAACTTTCCCAAGTCTTACTTCTCTCTCATTGGAGGTTATTCTTGGCACAAAAACCACACAAAAAGGATAAGGAGAGGTTACTACTGAGGCAATAACTTCCAAGACTCAAAAAAACAAAAATAATCTGAAGGTAAAAATATAATGGGTTATCTCCCAAAAGTTCTTTCTTTATAGCCATTAAGATAGGCATGATAATTTCGATGATGCTCACATAAAAAATATGAATTAAAGTAAAAGAGAGCATGAAGAAGAAAATATGTAACAAATTTAAGTCTAATCCACTTCCTGTAAAAATAATCTTGTAAAGAAACAAGTCATGAAAGCACAAAGCAACAAGCATAGGAAAGCAAAACAAGGGCAACTTCAAAATTTTCAACATAAAGAGGGGAAACTTAATATTGTTGAGATACATAAAACCATGTTTCCCTCTCTCATAATAACTTTTAGTAGCATCATGAATAAAATTAACAATATAACTATCACATAAAATATTCTTATCATGAGCCACATGCATAAAAGAATTAATACTCTCCATATAAACATAGTCATTCTTATTAATTGTAGTGGGAGCAAATTCAACAAAATAGCTATCATTATTATTATCATAACCATAATCATCAAATATAGGAGGCATATTTTAATAATAATTAATTTTCACCTCAATAGTAGGTGGAGTGAAAATATCATACTCATCATTGTAATCATCATATATCGGTGGTATAGTATCATCAAAGCAAATTTTCTCCTCCGTGCTTGGGGGACTAAAAATATCATGCTCATGAAAATCAGCTTCCCCAAGCTTAGATTTTTCCATAGCATTAGCAATAATGGTGTTCAAAGAATTCATACTAATAACATTGCTATTGGCATGCAAATAAAGTTCCATAGTTTTTTTGATTTTCTCTTCAAGCACTTCATGTCCTAACTCAAAATAAATACTATAAAGCTCTCTAATTTTGTTGTTGTTTTCCATTAAGCCTAACCAGTGAAAATAAAAACAATAAGCAAAAAGATATAATTGCAGAATCTAAAGGAAATAACTTCGAGCACTCACACACCAGCAATAGTACTAGAAGATAGCTTAGTGTCTAGAAGATGTGAGTACCTTTTACCTTACCTCCCGGCAATGGTGCCAGAAAATAGCTTGATGTCTACGCACACTTCTATTCTTGTAGACAGTGTTGGGCCTCCAAGTGTAGAGTTTTGTAGAATAGCAACAAGTTTCCCTTAAGTGGATCACCCAAGGTTTATCAAACTCAGGGAGGAAGTGGTCAAAGGTATCCCTCTCAAGCAACCCTGCAATCAAGATACAAGAAGTCTCTTGTATCCCCAACACACCCAATACACTTGTCAGGTGTATAGGTGCACTAGTTCGGCGAAGAGATAGTGAAATACAAGTAATATGGATGATTATAAGTGGTAATTGCAATCTGAAATAAGTGTGGCAGCAAGCAAACATGTAACATGACTGATTGGAACAGTGTTTCAATGCTTAGAAACAAGGCCTAGGGATCATGCTTTCACTAGTGGACACTCTCATATAAATATCTTCTCTTCATTATGCTACCCTGAACTACTCTCCGGTTGGACGATGTAGGGCTATAACAGCACACCTTAAAGTTCGCATTCCCCATCTAGATAACCCCTCACTATCACCTTGAGCGCTAGATGGTTCTAACAAACACCACAATCTCATAGAGACATCCAACTCAAATTATACTCATGATAAGTATTTATGTAACCTTAGCCTAAGTGCCAGACGGTGTGCACACTGTCAACTTCACACACGTGGGGATAAGCAGAGATTAATTAAAGCACTTGAGTAGTAGAATAGATCTACTTATTCAACTAGATTAGAAAGCTCATGATCTCAATAAGATCACGCATATATATTATATATATATAGATAGATAGAGAGAGAGATGAACACATAGCTACCGGTAGAGCTCCTAGCCTCGAGAGAGAACTACTCCCTCCTCATCATGGGAGTCAGCAACGGCGATGTAGATGGCGGTGGAGTCGATGGAGATGGATCCGGTGACACACTTAAGGGATACCGAGACCATTTGGAGCAAATGTGTTCTAGAGAAAAGAATTGCAAAGCGCTAGAATTATTTCAGTGAACACCGGAACTATTTTGGGTGAAATTGCCGAAATTGGTTCTGTATGTGATATTGAAATATTGCAGGAGTTTTAAGTGAATGTTTGTTAACTAAAGTAATTAACAAAATTCTGAATAAAATAAATAAAATAGTTTTATTTAATGAGAGTTGCATTAATTTTGGTGGAAAATTAATGCATGTGAGTGGAAGTGTGAGTGGAGGCATGTTCATGTGAGTGGAGCATCCACCACATGAATGAGGAAGAGGTGGGTCCTCCTTTGGCCACTCTCCATGGAGAGGGGTTGTCCCCCTCTCCTCCTCTCACATCACACCTCCTCGTGAAGGATCTCTCTCTCCCTATATAATTATTTTCCCATGGTCTCAGATTAGCGAGATACATGTTCCCGGTGGCGTTTCGTCTGGAAGGAGTTGCTACTTTCGCTGCAAAGCTGGAGCGAGGAGGCGGAGGTTGTTGGTGGACCGGACGTGTGTGCGATCATGGATGCGCTGCTGCACTTCCTATCGATCTTGAGATCGGCAAGCAAATGACTACATCATCCATGAGTCCAACCTCGTTACACTTTGTTAGTGTTTAAGGGTATGTTCTCTATGGATGTATATCCATCTGTTTTTTGTATCTAGGTAGATAGATCCGGGTGCTTAGTAGTTCCTATCATGGGAAAATTTTGTTTTCTATGCTGTGAACCTAACATTGGTTACACACTCCTCCATCACTCCAATTATTCCATGGGCCGGAGACTCTAGTGTCGGGGTTGACTGGTCGAAACTGCTCGTGTTATTGAGCAGAAATCCTCGCCTTCAAACCTCAAACTCAACAGATTTTGACCAAATTAGGCTGTTAAAATGCAGGAAAAGCTAGACCATGTCCTAAGACAGAAATTCTATGGAATAAAACCACTCAAAACAGGCCAAATTGATAGATTGATCCGAAGGTATCATGGACTCTTTTTTGAAGATTTTTTTGAATTTATGGTGAAAAGAAGAAAAATTGGGGAGAAATTCGTAATAAACGTGGCTCTTAATACCAATATGTTAGGGGTTACCCTCTAGGGTGGCCCGATCATTCACGATTCTCATGGAATAGAGGTGGATTTGCGAGTGAGGAGGGGAGGAAGATCCAATTGAAATCACACGCAATGAACAGGACGAAACACACGCAACGCAAACACAATACAAAGCCAATGGTTCACTTCGGTGGCTACCGATTCAACACAATCTGTAGGATCGATGTTAATCAAGACTCTCTCTTAACCCAATCGGTGAGGTGCAAGAAACTTGGTGATATCTTGACAACTTTGCTACATATCACTCAAAGTAAAGGCATCGTACAACTTGGAATCTCAATGCATAATCCAAAGAGGTGGGAGATAATGGATCTTCCTTGCAAAGAAAGATGAGACCAAAACTAGATAGATTCCTCTTAGAGGTTGTCATCTAGTTCTATTATCAAGTCTAGGGTTTACAATAGATGAGGGTAGTATATATATAGACAACTAAACAAGTGTATTTTAGGCAATAAATAGGACGTTTGGGTCGAACTGTGGGTTACATGGGCTGATGCCTAAGGCCAACCCCACCGCAGCCCCGCAAATGGACTCCGCGGGTCCGATTCGGTCCAGCGGACCGATGACAACACTCAACCATCTACCGCAAATCCTATATTGTCCGTTTGGCCCGGACCACCGCATTCCAGGACCAGATTTTGGCCCGGTTTGCGGGAAAACGGACAACCCGGACGTGTCCTGCATGTCCACCCGTCCGTCGGATGGCCCACACGTCAGCCACATCCCTCTCCACCAGTCTCCTCCGCACCAAGCGAACTCGCGACCTACCCCCGAGCTCCGTCTGTCATGGCCATGGAGCTCCGCCTTGAGCTCCAATGTCGTGTCGCCCAACGCCATAGGACCTCCCCGTCCGCCCCTCACCCAGCGCCACCTCGCCCCAGCGCCACCCGACCGCCCCTCGCCCAGCGTCGCCCCACACCCTCGCGCCCCCACCTCGCGCCCAGCTCAGGCGCTCCCTCGTCTCCACCCGACACTGCCTGGCGGGCCGGTGTTGCCCTTATCCTGGCCGGCCGACACTGCACCTTTGGCTACAGTCGCGGCACCGTCGCGCCGCCAGACGCGACCGCCTCGCCTCGCCTCTGTCTCGACCGCCGTCGCCTACCTGGAGCTACGCTGCACCGCGAGGACTTCATGCCCGCGACTACCTGCGCGCAAGCGCCTCCACCCTAGACTACCTCGCCTCGCCTCTGTCCATATGCGGAAGAAGCACCAGCGGGAGTAGGTGTCAAATTAGGCCGAACACCCGTCCGAATATTGTCCACCCCACCCCGCAAATGGACTAAATCGAACAAATACGGTGTCCGATTTGCGATACGTGGTTGGAGATGGTCTAACAGGCTTCGCTGACCTGGTCCACTTAGACCGGAGAATCCTGGGTGTAGGGTCCGGAGTCTCTGGTATGGCCGTAGACTCCAGGGTCAGCTCTGTAGCTTTTGGAGTTGGGGGCGGAGTCGGGGCCGGAGAACGCTCTAGGGGATGTTTTTGGGGGCGTACTAGATGATATTGTTAGCATCTTCCTTACTCTATATAGTGTCAATGTGAGATCACCCCATATGTGTGGCGCTTTCCAAAACACTCTTGTTTACCGTACATACCCTAATAAATTTCTCTTCGGAGACGATACTGCATGATGTGACAATTGAACGTGCTTTGACTGTTTGCAGATTAATTTGAAAGCAGATCTCATCGAAAGATAAATGGATAGATGCATGCAAAATGGAACGCATAGGTTGATCATGTGAACTGCTATACATGATGATTGATGAATAGTCATCTCGCTCGCCGTCGCGCGCGGGACCGAATTAAGATCCCGATGGAGTAAAGCTGGCTAGAGCGAGGGTATGTGCACCAGCTTCTTGTTCCCTGGCCCCATGCATCCGTCAAATCGCAGACGCCAATGATGAGCAGGAGTCATTGTTTAGCTAAGCTAGCTAGGCGCTGCGAAAGGACATACGACCTCAAGCAAGTACCAACGTGCATGCATTGATGAATAGGTACCTAGCTCCCATGTGCACCAGTAAAACAGGACCAGCTCGTATGTGTAATGTACATGCTCTTCAAGACGACAGATCATCGTACTTGTATAAATCCACTACACACAAGAATCTAGCGTAATACTCCATCCGTTCTAAAATGTAAAGATGTTTTAGCTTTTTTTCTAAAATACATGTGTCTAGACGTCTTTTTTTAAGATACTCCGTATGTTCAGCCATTTGTTGTGAGCCTATACACTAAGATGAGTCTAGATAAATTCGTTTTGGAAAAAAAAACTAAAACATCTTATACTTTCTCCGTTCTAAAATAAATGTCTTAAATTTATCTAAATTTGGATGTATTTTAAAACGAAGAAAGTATTTTAAACCAAAGTAGTAGTTTGCCAACATGCGCTAGGGCAATTACAGATGCGAAATGATAAAAGTTTAATTTGAACTGGCAAACTTTTTTTTAGGAGAACTGCGAACAAAACTAGAGATCATTTACGAAGCCGCACGAGGTGCCGCCGAACGAGCTTGGGTCGCACATCAACTTTTGCATGCTACGTATAGGGTTGGCGGCTTGGGACCTTGATGTACCACGCATAGGCCGGGTAGCTCGACCTCGTAGCTGTCCGTGCATGCATGTGCCAACGTAAAATAACGTGATTCCTTAACAATAACATAGGGCGTACGTCGATTGGCGAGCCGATCAACGTTACATGGTACTGATATACTGTACGTATAGCTACGCATTAGCACGCGTGCTTGCGTGGCGAACTGGCGATCGAGATCGCTAGCTACATGGTACTGTCAGCATCAAAGGAGAATCCAGCAATGTGGCGGATACAGCTCACATGGGCCGGATTAGGTCATGCAGGAAGATCAATCAACCCTGGGTGGGGTTGCTCCATCCATCTCCCGATTTATCATCGACATATATGGTCCTTGCATGTAGGGCCACACCAATCGGACATATGCATGCATAATGATAGACCCGAGTTAAAATATTAGACTACAGTTCTTCTCCTAAAACCCACACAGTATCTACTATTACTGCCATACTCCCTCTATTCCAAATCTTAACACTTATATTTTCTTTGAAAAGTCAAGTTACAGAAAGTTAGACCAAATTATTAGAAAAAACTACCAAGAACTATGATATTATATAGATATATAGTTTGACTTTTGAAAAAAAAAAGCCTTAATCTTTGGAAGGGAGGTTGTATCTCTTAACTGCGGACAATATGGATTAAGGATCATGGAAATAATTAGCAAATGATGCTTCTGATTTTTTTTTGTATGCATGACATTGAGTATGGCCACCTCAATCCCCTACGGCAACATTGGTCATGCCGTTTCTTAATGTATTGGTTCTTAGGGCATCTTCACCAGGTCGACCCAATCCGTCCCGGCGCGTTCGAACCTGTCTGCACGGACGTGCGCGATGTGCGTTGCGCCGTAGCGGCACGATCCATCTGTCCCGATCCGTCCGGCTTGACCTATCTGTGCATCTAATTTGCGTGACCACTGGGTCGGCCTGGACACGCGCAGGTCGCGGGCGTGTCGTCCGCGCACTAGTGGCCCACTGGCCAGCGACAGACGCAATCGCTGCACCGATTCAGACACAAAGGCCACGACAGCGATTCAGGATGGCAGACTGAACGGCGGCACCGAGTCAGACGCAACCGCGGTAGTCTTCGCCATTAATGACGCCGGGACGGGGCGTCGCCTGAGTTCCCGCGCCGGCATTGATGGGGAAGGCGCGAGAACCTACGAGTGCTCCCATCGGCAGGAGCTACTTAAGGGCATCTCCACGACCGTAGGTGCCGCACATCACCCCTCCTCTCGCCATCGACGGAGCCACTTAGCAAACTAGCCGCAGAATCCACCACAACCGCCGCCAGCACCGTTCCGCCAGCGATGAAGAAGTCGGGGTAGTTTAAGAAGTCGAAGAACGACCAAGAAGCCGGCGGATCCGGCTCGAGCGGCTTGCGCCGCCAGAGCGGCAAGCCATCATTTGTTCGAGGGTGCTGCCATCGCCGCCCCGGGCGCAGGACTTCGTCAGCGGCCGAGCCGCGCGCCGGGAGGATGCGGAGCAAGCCCGCGACCGCCGGTACTTCTGCATTGCGGAGTGCAAGCGGCGGTGGAGGGAGGGGAGAGGCATCACCCACCATGATGTCTCCCTCCCCACGGGCTGGCACCTCAACCAGGAGCGGGTGCCCATGTCGCCCACCTCGAAGGACGACAAGGCGCTGGAGGTGGAAATGGCCCGCCGCATCCGCAAGCTCCCACAGGCCTTCTGGTACGACCGCCCGTACCACAACCCGGTCTTCTGGAGGAAGTTCCTCGACTGGGAGCACACAATGCGCCGCCTCAGCATCTACCGCGACGAGTTCGACCCATTGGGCCCCCGCAACCTTGCCGCCATCGAGGCCGCCTCCGACAACGTCATCAACCACTCCGATGCTGAACTCGGTAGCGATGACGATGATGGCATCGTCGTCACGGAGGAGGTGGACGAGACGGAGGGGTCGTCCTCTGCATTCGCCGACGCGCACCTGCCCCTGAAGTACCAGGCGGTCCTGGCACGGGACTACGACGAGGACACCATCCTCGAGCAGGCCATCGCGGTCAGCGCGAGGGAGGAGGACGGGATGTGGGATGGTTACCAGGAGGCCGTCCAGCTCACCGGCCTGGTGGCGCAGGTCAACATCGGGCAGCCGCTGCCAGCGCCACCGACCCCACCGCAACAACTGCGGTGGTGGGCTGCTCCGCCTGTGTCGGAGTGGTCTGCCCCACCCGCGCCGGGGTGGTACGCTCCGCCCGCGCCGGCGAAAACGGACGCGTGGCCGGCATGGCCAGGCCAGGTCATCGACCACCCGGCACCTCCCGCACCCGCGCCGGTGTCAGCTCCGGGTCTGCCGCCGCTGCACCTCTGGACGCCACCAGAGTACATAAACCTCGATCCATAGATGGACGGGGCGGCAGCTGCGGCGGGCTGATCGTTAGTAGCTAGGGCTAGGGCCAGTTTTTTCCTTTTTATATGTTTTTGAATGTAATATATTTTGTATAAACTTGCCAGTTTATTTTACGCGTGAATCGTGTTGGTTTGAATTTAAGAAACAAACAAACGTGGCCCATGGCCAGACGCGGACATTTAGGTCGCGCCGCTGGGCGCGGTCGGCCGAACAGGCCAGACCGCTACCCCAAAGTGACCGCGGGCCGAACAGAAACGGACCGTTTCGGTCACGCGTTTGGGTCGGCCCGGGGGAGATGCCCTTAGCATCTTCGCCGGTGCCCCTCCGATGCCGTTTCTTAAGGTATTGGCTCTTAGCATCTTCGCACGGTGCCCCTACGACATCCGCACATAGTGTCCTGTTTGAGGAGGCGGATGTCCAACGTAGGGAACACGTATCTATTGTCTTTTTGTTCTTCTAGAGAAATCAAAAAAATGCTTATAAATTTGACATTGTAATGGGCAAACAGATTTGATATTGATAACTCTAATAATTAGTGAATTCTGACGTCAATGAATCAAATTAAATATTACAAATATGTAAATATTAAAGAAATTATCATCAACAAGAAAGATAAAAACATGGCTTGAACACACATCAGCGCTTTACAAAGTAGCCACATACAATTGCAGCAATTAATAGCTTGACTCAAACTTGAAGCATGGTGGCCATGCATCCATTCCTTGGATCTTATATGCACATACAAGTATTAGTTTATATTATAGCCTCTCCTCGCCTCATCGACTTGGCAGTGTGTCCACACGTGTCCCGACGCCCCTAGCCAGCCCTGAAGTTTGAAGGCGGGCAAGGGGGTGCTAGACACCTTTTCAAGGTGTTTAGCTGGATGGGTGTGCCGTCTGTCATGGTGGTGGTACGGTAGATGCCATGTATAGGCTAAAGATGGGGCCAAACATTAGAGGAATCCAGGGAGAGATAGTGTGGTGATTCCACACACAGATGTTTGTATTTCTCTCTTCTTGATGAAGGATTACAAGGGCTCATCAAGCTGTTCGTGGGAAGGAGACTAATTCTCTTACTGCCCACAACTATTCTCTAGGGTTTTTCCTTAGACCAAAAAATGACCGACCTCCTCTATGAAAGCCCTGGTGCTCCTTATATAGGTGAGTCCAGGTTACAAATCTAGGGCATACGTGGAGGCATATTCTCCGAATATGCCCCTTGGTAAAGCAATATGCTCATTTTACACTTTAACTGGCTAGTCCGTACTCAGGGCGTAAGCCTCCCTGAGCCCCTATACGGTGTGGCATCACCCGACACTGGTGGCGTCAGCCGACATTGGCTACGTCATCCTTGTCAGCCATGCCCCACTGGTCCTTCCCTCTGTCTGCTTCGCTCACTCTATAGTGGACAGAGGCCACCATTTGACCAGCGAGATTTCATCCTTCTCTTGGAAGCCAAGTGGTAACCCGGCTAGCACCCGGCTAACTCGGCAAGGTGGGTACTTGCAAACAAGTTACAAAGGCCTTGCCGACATACACTATATGTCGGTCGGGTCAAGGTTAGACGAACATCCTCCGGGCCGGGTCATTCCGTAGGTCGGCCTGCCTTGAGGTGTGATGACCGAATGTCAAGTGCTTTCGCTTCATATAGTTGATTAATCTTCTTTAGCTTTCTAAGTGTTGTGTGGGTGAACCTGTGCTAATGTACCGACCTTCCTAGGACTAATACATACTTATGATTATACCCAAACATCCGTAAGTACAAGAAAGTAATTAAGGTAGAAACCTAACCACAGCTTTAAACTCTAAGACCCTAACGTCCCTTGTGCAATGGTTTCCTAACGGGGGTTCAGGTTTCTGTCACTCCGGCAACCCCTATGATTAGTAGCCAAATACACAATGCATTCCCCTAGGCCCATATAGGTGAAGTGTCATGTAGTCGACGTTCACATGACACCACTAGAAAAAGTATACCACAACTTAAATACCAAACCATTGAATCTTTCTCAACACAATTCCACTACTAACAACATGACTTCTCCCATGTCCTCAAGATCAAAATGAACTACTCACAAGCCATCATATGGATCATGATCAGAGATGGAATAATAATGTATAACAATCTGAACATAAACAATAATTCAATGGTTCACTCAATAGCATCAACTACAAAGAGTAATCAACACCGGGAAAGTTTCTCCTAAGAACTATGCAACATTCAACCCAATTGTTATAGCAATATGGAGATGGTGATGAGGGTGCTGATGGTGATGATGGTGGTGATGATGATGATGATGATCCTGATGAAGTCCAGCTTGATGGTGGTGTTGATGGCGACGATATCCCCTCTCCGGGAAGGAATTCCCCCGGTAGAAATTTGTCTGCCGGAGAGATCTTTCTCTCTCGGTGTTTTCCGCCCCGCAGAGGCGGCGGAATCTTTCTGTGGTCGCTCCTCGAGTCTTAGGGTTTCAGGAGGAATATATACGCCAGAGGGGAGAGCCAGAGGTGGGCCAGGGCAGCCACACTACCTGGTGGCGCGTTCTAGGGTAGCCCGCACCAGGGGGTGGTGTGGGCCCCCTGTGGCTCATCTCCACTCCCTCTTCTGGCAGCCTTCGTCTTCTGGAAAAATAGAATTTTCCATATATTTTCCCGGATTTTTTGATCTTCGTGAATTTTGCCTCCAAATAGCACCTTTTCCATCAGAATCCTGACTGCAGCGGTCCATGCTCCAAAAGTCATCAACCATGCAAAAACAGATGAAATAACATAAGTATCATCTCTTAATATGAAATATATCAATGAATAATAGTGAATTATGATATAGAATAGTGATGCAAAACGGACGTATCAACTCCCCCAAGCGAAACTGAGCTCAATAAACATGACCTCAGGTTTATGGAGTGAAGAGTCGATAAAAAAAATATGGACAAGAAGCATCACATTCATCAATACATAGATCATAATAGAAGACAACTCACTATTATATAACTCAACTTGCAATGAGTAAAGGAGACACAATAAAGATATATAAAGTAAATCATAATTGGTAATGGCAAACTTAGCTCTTGGTCGAAGAATAGTTGATAATTTGCTGGAGTTCACAAATAACTGATTTTCAATGGTAGCTTTCAAAGTAGTAGACACCAAGATAAGAGCAATGTGCAAAACAAGGAACATAAGAAACATGATTGAATAAATCATCATATGAATGAATGAAACACAACAACTCAAAATACTTGCTGAGATAGAAGGGAATAAGTTTACTGACTCAACTAAAAAGGTAAAAGAAAGGCCCTTCGCAGAGGGAAAGCAGGGATTTCAAGTTTCATAAAGAGCTCCCAGAAATTATGATACTTATTAGCTTTCAGTTCTCATTGCCCCTATCATAGGCATATTTAGGTGATTAAGGTTAAAGTGATCAAATATGAGGATATGCATTGATAAGTTGTAAATTGAGAATCTCATGTCCCTTGAATACGAGGGCCGCTCCTCATGCTACTCAAGTTTAGTCATCGGTAAGTTCTTGTCATTGTAAGCACATGTGTATCATAGAGAACCGCCAACGGGGTACCCCTTGCCCGATGATACGGAAGAATCCCCATATCAAAATGACAAGGCAAGCAGACAACAAGTATCTCAGCAATCTTCTTATTTACCATGGGTATATGGTGCTTTTTTCTCTCTTTCCTCTTTTCATAATCTCTTTTTTTCTCTTTTTCTCAATAGCGGACTCTCTTTTTATAAGAAGAATGCTTCATAGATACTCGTTATGGTTACGCTGCAGGTTTCCACCATGTCAGCATGGATTAGACCAGTGGCCCAGGCGTTTCTCTAACACACATGCATAACTCCATGGACTTACAAGCTCCCCTTTCATTTCACACCGACGACATCCATAGACAAAAGAACATGATATCAACTAGGTACAAAGTACTAGTGCAATGTTGAAAGTGTTCCCCATGACAGCATGGTTCTGCTAATTCACAACTTACAAAGCGCAAGCATATACGCAACATAGATGGGCACAATGGTTCAAGTTTATTAAGTGCAAGAAAGTAAAGTGTGCCATCAAGTTCGTGAGAGCTTTAATCACTAATTTTCACATAACAAGTTTAATTTGGAAGGTAGATAAAAAACATGAATTTACTTGGAATAGCAATAGTGCTAATAGTTAGGTATGGTGGACACAAATGGCATGGGTTTTGGTTTAAAGGATTGGATGCACGATAAGAATTCCCTCTTAGTACAGGTTTTTGGCTAGCATGGCTGGGTAGCAAGTATAGGAGTTGAAGGAAACAAACATACAAGTGATAAAAACAAACATGCAATCTTCCTTGGAAGCACAAAAGATCTTAACTAGAGTATACTAAACTTATGAGCAAATCAAGAAAGAAAGATGATGAAATTATTTTTCTTTAAAGTACTTTTATCTTTTTATTCAATTCTCAAAAATAGTGCTGCTACTGACCGAGCCAGATTTGCCAAAACCAACTAAATTAAGTCAATGATCCCAAAGTGCTACCAATACTAACAACAAGATCAATCATATAACCACGAATTGAAAACTAATATAAGCTATGCAAAAGAGCAAATGATAGAACTTCTCATTAATAATCCATATCGGCAATTCACACCAAGGGATACATATCTAACGAGAGAGGGGACACTTCCATAATGCAAACCATCCTACATGATAACTTCTCTATTCATGATATGACTCTACTAAAAAGGTAAAAAGATAGAAGATAGTGATGTGATACCGCAGCACTCCCCCAAGCTTGGAACAAACCAAGGGGATGCCAAACCTGATGATGAATTACTCCTTCGATGGTGGTGGTATCCTCTCAATGAGCTCTTTGATCAGTTTCCCCAAGTCCTCAATCTCGAAGGTGAGAGTACGAATCAAGTCCGAGTTGTGCTCGATGCGGTGCATGATCATGTCGGATTGTGGATCCCAGCTCTTGTGATTCTTTTTCCACTCTTCCTTCTTGGAGTCTTCTTTCCCTGCATGGCTAGACGAGGCAAATCCCAATTGGAGGGTAATTTCTCCTTGGGCATATTCTGGTGTTGATGCTTATGGAAAAGATTTTTGGTGCGTGGAGGAAGTGACCATTGAGCTAAACAGTGACGTGGAGTTCTCCCTCCAATTGACATCCGTACAGTCCTCCTGACCCTGCCAGATCTTGCCAACACTCCAATGCTTGCAATGGTAGTGCTGGTGTGAGGATGTTGACCTTTTTTTGTCTCCTCTTCACCTTCACTCTTGATCTCCTTCTCCTTCCCGGGGTCTTGGAGATCTTCCTCCATAGGATCCTTTCCTTTATCCTTGGTGGACACCATTGTGCTTCTAAGCTTCAAAGATAGTTCCTGGTAGAAACAGATCGAAACAAAAACACGACGAAAACACGATATACGAACCTCGGGGGATCCGGGGGATTATATATTACGAAGTTTCATAACAAAAGGAAGGTACTGGGAGAAAATGGGTCCGAGATGGAGTTCGGAGTGGCCACAACACCTGGTGGCGTGGGAAGGGGTGGGTCCGCGCCACAGGGTGGTGTGAGCCACCCTGGCTCCGTTTCCATCCCTCTTTCGTTTCGTAGCTTTCCTTATTGACTAAAAACTGCAAAAATATAGTTGGATAGTATTTTCGCGGAACTTTTCTTACCAGAACTATTACCTATTTGAAAACGGACTTTGCAGGTCTCTGAATTTGGTATCTAGTAGATTCTTCCTGAGTCACCACTTGAATAACATCAATATCTTCATCTTCATACACTTATTACTTGAGTCGTGAAACCTTTCACTTTCTCATTACACCATTATCTCCACTACACGGAAATTTCTTTCACACAATTCCCATTAGCAACGTTAGTATAAGCGAAGTGATAAAACCTTTTGAGTTCAACTTCAACTGAAAACCATCAAAACATAATCTACTGTAGCAAATCCTTCCGAAAACCCAAAAGAATCCAGAAAGGAAATCGATTAAAGAAGTAAATGCAAGAGTGACAAAATCTATCAAAACAGACCAGCAGGTAAAGATCATTTTTTTTGAAAATCTTCTGTTGCTCAAATCAAAAAGTGCAAAACTAACGAAAGTTAAATAACAACCTCGGGCAGAAGCACAAAACATTATAGCTCAATCCAACATACAGAGATCTCTCACGAATTTTTACAGTGAAGCACAAATATCTGTTTCGGGTCAGCAACTTACCCAAATCTTACTTCTCCCTCATTAGAGGTTGATCTTGACACAAAAACCAAACAAAAAGGATAAGGAGAAGTTATTACCGAAGTAATAACTTCCAAGACTCCAAGAAACAAAAACAAACTAAAAGCAAAAATAAACTGGGTTGTCTCCCAAAAAGCTCTTTCTTTATAGCCATTAAGATGGGCATGATAATTTTGAAGATGCTCACATAGGAATATGAATTGGAGTGAAAGGGAGCATTAAAAAGCAAAAAATAGACACGTTTAAGTCTAACCCACTTCCTATGCAAGGGAATTTTGTAAACAAACAAGTTGTTGAAACCAGAGGCTACTAGCATAGGAAGGCAAAAGAAGTGTTACATAAAAATTTTCAGCATAAAATGAGGAAACTTGATATTATTGAGATGCATAAGAACACTTTTCCCTCTCTCATAGTAACTTTCAGTATCATGCATAAACTTAACAATATTACTATCACAAGGACCATCGTAACAATGATCAGTTATTCTAACAGAAAACACAAGAATACTAGCTCTCATAACACTACTTTGTGAAACAATATTAGAGGTATCCTTGCAAAGGATAGTGTGTCCCTCTTCTTCATATTTAGTAACAAAGTCTTTTACATTTGCTATAATAGGTTCATCAACCATTTGCTTATCAGGTTCAATAGCTTTATTTTTACTTTCATTAAATATACTAGCTATCATAGAATGTTCCTTTATCTTAACTGGGAAAGGAATTTTCTCAATATAAGGTTCAGGTAAAACATGATTAGCAGTATAAACTTCAGTATTTCTTGTAGGAACACTCTTAGCAACATCTTTATAAGGTTCATGATACTTATTCCACTTCTTTTTAGGCACTTCAATATAGGAAGCAAATGCCTTAAAATAAGAAGCAATGGTTTGAGAGTCTAGACCATAAGCATTTTTAATATTTCGAAAGTCATCAGTTCCCATAAAAGATTCAATGCATTCATAATCATAATTTATACCAGACTTTCTACCTTTGTCATTCTCCCAAGCTTCAGCATTATCTTGAATACGGTCCAGAAGATCCCATTTAGCTTCTTCTTCCATGCGAGTGAATGATCTAGCACAAGAAGCATCCAATATATCTTTATCATGAAGAGAAAGCCTTGCATAAAAGTTATTGATAATAATATTGTTGGGGAGCTCATGAATGCGACATTTGAGCATTAGTAACTTCAATATCCCCCAAGCTTGAGCTGTACTCTCTCCATCAAGAGGCCAAAAGTTGTATATTTGATTCCGATCTTTATGAATCTCACTAGGAGGATAAAACTTTGAATAAAAGAGAGGTACTATTTCCTCCCATTCCAGAGCTTGACCATTCTTCAGCAGCTTATACCATTCCTCAGCTCTTCCTTTCAGTGATAATGAGAATAACTTCTTCTTAACTTGATCTGTAGTAATACTTGCACACTTGAACAACCCGCATAATTCGTGTATAAAGAGCAAATGATCACCGGGATGGACAGTTCCATCCCCAACATAGTAGTTATCCATAACACGATCAATAATTCTTGTAGGTATTTTAAAAGCACCATTCTCAGCAGGTGGTGGTTCATCTACTACCTTAGCAGTGGTAGTAGCATTACCAAATAAGAAACTCAGCAAATTATCCATAACGAAAATAAAGAAACTAACAGAAGTAAACAATACTCACAGTAGAAGTTTCCTTTGCTAGTTCCACTCTCCAATAGCGCTTCACTCCCGGCAACGGCGCCAGAAAATAGTCTTGATGACCCACAAGTATAGGGGGTGTATCGTAGTATTTTCGAAAAGTAAGAGTGTCGAACCCAACGAGGAGCAGAAGGTGCTGGCTAGTGGTATGGATCAGGAATTCTCTGCAAATACTTAGCAAACGGATTTTTAGGGGTTTTTGATAAAGCAAGTAAATAAAGTACGAGTAAACAAAAGACAGTAGGAATAAATGCAGCAAGTGGCCCAATCCTTTATGCAGCAAAGGACAAGACGGTTGTATTACTTAAGATGACCAAACGTTCTCGAGGACACACGGGAAGAATGTCAAGTGCTTTTGCTTCATATAGTTGATTAATCTTCTTTAGCTTGCTAAGTGTTGTGTGGGTGAACCTGTGCTAATGTACCGACCTTCCTAGGACTAATATATACTTGTGATTATACCCCTTGCAAACATCCATAAGTACAAGAAAGTAATTAAGGTAGAAACCTAACAACAGTTTTAAACTATAAGACCCTGGCGTCCCTTGTGCAATGGTTTCCTAACGGGGGTTCAGGTTTCTGTCACTCCGGCAACCCCTACGATTAGTAGCCAAATACACAATGCATTCCCCTAGGCCCATATAGGTCAAGTGTCATGTAGTCGACGTTCACATGACACCACTAGAAGAAGTACACCACAACTTAAATATCAAACCATTGAATCTTTCTCAACACAATTCGACTACTAACAACATGACTTCTCCCATGTCCTCAAGAACAAAAAGAACTACTCACAAGACATCATATGGATCATGATCAGAGATGGAATAATGATGTATAACAATCTAAACATAAACAATAATTCAATGGTTCACTCAATAGCATCAACTACAAAGAGTAATCAACACCGGGAAAATTTCCCCTAAGAACTATGCAAGATTCAACCCAATTGTTACAACAATATGGAGATGGTGATGAGGGTGCTGATGTGGATGATGGTGGTGATGATGATGATCCCGATGAAGTCCAGCTTGCTAGTGGTGTTGATGGCGACAATCTCCCCTCTCGGGGAAGGAATTCCCCCGGCAGAAATCTGTCTGTTGGAGAGATCTTTCTCTCTCGGTGTTTTCCGCCCCGCAGATGCGGCGGAATCTTTCTGTGGTCGCTCCCCGAGTCTTAGGGTTTCGGGAGGAATATATATGCCAGAGGGGAGAGCCAGAGGTGGGACAGGGCGGCCACACAACCTGGTGGCGTGGCCTAGGGTAGCCCGCGCCAGGGGGTGGTGTGGGCCCCCTGTGGCCCATCTCCACTCCCTCTTCTGGCAGCCTTCGTCTTCTAGAAAAATAGGATTTTCCATATATTTTCCTGGATTTTCTAATCTTCGCGAATTTTGCCTCCAAACAACACCTTTTCCATCAAAATCCTGACTGCAGCGGTCCATGCTCCAAAAGTCATCAACCATGCAAAAACAAATGAAATAACATAAGTATCACCTCTTAATATGAAATATATCAATGAATAACAATGAATTATGATATAGAATAGTGATGCAAAATGGACGTATCAAGGTGACTCGGCTAGCTCACGCTTTGACCTTGCTGTACCTCGGCTAACACGGCCTTTATACCCCGGCGTGACCCTACCCAGGGGTATCCCCCAACATTAGTTCCCGAAGCTAGTGCGGTCTTAGCAACTTCAGCTGATAAGGCCATAGAAGGTTCACCCTATCAAGTTTCGTGTTCTCTGTAACATCCCAGCATTAGAGCTTAGAAATAAGCTGAGATGAGGTGTGTGCAATGCAATCATGCATAGAAAATCTGGATAATTTTCGTGCTTTTAAATAAAACCTATCAAAGTGATTGAAGCTTCTCTTAACTTGGTGGAACCGAAGTAGATCATCAAGTTGACTGGGATAAGTTTCAATATGACCTTTGCTAAATCCTTATCTTTGGGTAACATAATTTGATCTAAGGGTAGATCAAATGTAATACAATTAAGTCACAACACACTACTTAATAAGGAGTACTAGATCTTCTAGATATCATGACATCGTATTCCATACAACAACTCAAGGATGAATACTTAATATTCTAAAGATGATATCAAGGTATTATCTACCACAAACCCTGAATACTAAGTTAAGTATATAACTTAAGTAAAGAAACCCCATAACTAAACCTTGATATACTTGCTTCCCATAGTTATCCCTACCATGAGAATCATGGTAGTTTCTAAACATTAACTCTTACCACAAATAAAGTAGAATGGAAGACAAGCCAAGACCATTCATCTCATATCTTTGTTGCCATATTAGTAGGTGACATTTCTACTTAACCAAGTCCTAGTGTCTATTGATCTTCAGTGTAGAGGGATCAATCCTTGACCTAGAACTTAGTGACCTGTTATATTAACCTTCCAAAGACCTTAAGTAAATTAATAAGAAGAAGGAATTAGTTATAGTATGGTATGCTATTATCAATGGACTATGATCCTTAGTGGTGATCAAACCATTTGATATTAGAGGAGTTAACTCACTTATGAGTTAACTAGAAGAAGTATCTCCACCCAAGAAGTAACTAGTGCTCAACTAGCCATGATAAAGCTAGTAGTGTTAGAGTATCAAGTAATAACCTTGTTAAGCCAAGTAGGTATAAACCTAAAGTAAGTTTCCTTAACAAGATAAATCCTATAGAGAGACTAGTACAAGCCTACTACTTGTTGATGATAGATCTTGATCAGATAATTAGAAGCCTAAGCTTTGCTTGATGAAAGGTTGGAGGTAATTATTCTCAAGTCATTTGAGAATAGATGACCAGCTGGTAGAGAAGAGTTATGAGTATACCAAATTAGGTAAAACCTTAGTAAGTTGAATCATCTAGCTTGATCATTAGAAGTCAAGCTAGAGTTTGATGAACTATATAATATGAGTTTTATGGAGTAGTTGGAGGCATAGTAGTTTAGCAAGTTAATACAAGAACAACTTGTATTATGGAGACTAGTACCATACCTATTCTAGGGGATTGATATCACATGTGATATAGGGATTATTGTAAGCTTGCAAGCCTTGAATGTGGAGGCAATGATATTATAAAGGAGTTTATCGATGGAGTTAGAAGCAGTTACATTGATGGATTCATCAAGGGTAGTTTAGTAATGGAAGTTATATAGATACTAGGAGAAGAATGGAGAATGAGTATTGTTGAAGTGGCATGACCATGTCATCATATGATGATGGATATTGTGGAGTCAGGTGATTGACTTGTTCAAGAAGAGGTGATCTTTGTGAATAAGATAAGAGAGATTTATAGAGTATATTTAGGAAAGGAATTCCTTATATCAAGATAAGCTTAGTGAGGTATTAAGGAAAGGATAATTTAGAAACCTTTAGTCAACAGTATATAAGGCCATGACAAGACCCATGTCTAGTTCATTATTCAAAACCCTAGAATCAAATGGATAGTGAAACCATTTCCTATTCCTAGGTAACCATTGAACAATACCTCTCGGACAATTAAAGCTTCCAAGAGATAATTAGAGAACCAGATGAGTGTTTATAGATGGAAGCCTTGTCCACCTTATTGTCTTAAACCTTAATAGAAACCTAGACCCATGAACCATCAAGATCACTTTAGTAAGCAATCACAATAGCTCACTCTAAGTTGAGTTATTATTCATGGCTATAAGACATGAAGGCAAATTATATTATCTCTTAATCTTCATCCATAGCCATAATAGAGTGTGAGTCTATTCAATATCCTCCAAACTTATGATAACCACTTGTTAAATGAGTATCTTCCTTTCTCCACCAGTGATTGTTGTTTGTGCATAAATACTCAACCAAGATTGTTTTATGCTAGTTATAAACCCCACAAACGAAGTAGAGTTTGAATAAGAGAAATAACCAAATATTGAGAATCATGAAATTCAAATCACCACATTATTAACCTCAAGGTTTAATGTATTAGAATGGATATATATTTGAATTCTAATACAATGCTAACTATGCATAGGATTTTATATTTATCCTAAACCATTTCAAGGCATTACCATTAAAATTATCAAGTGAAAACAAAATCATCTTGAAGGGATCTTTAGGTAAGAAGTAATTCCTAAAACCATAATTTCTATTAATATTTCCTAATGAAGAGGACCCTTCATATAATTATGAATATTTTTATACACAATAAAAAAATAAGGAGAAGAGGGTCATACTTGCTTTAGACAATAATAGTCTTGACCTACAATTTCTCTAGATATTTAAATCATTGAGGAAATCTATATTTGAAATGGTTTTGTAAAACACAGAAATAGAAACAGAATAAAGAAAAGGAAAAAGAACTGCCAGCGGAACCGGCCCACGACCCACTTTTTTGCACACCTATCTTACACCGCGAGCAGCCTCAGCCACATTCCGCTCACTTGGCCAAAGCCTAGCACCGGCCCAACCCAACGTACCGGTTTGTCCCACTTATTGTCATCGTCAACCTCGCGCATCCGCTGAAGCAGCGGCGTGGCGCGAGCGCCGCCAATCGCCGGTGTGGAGATCTGTGCCTCCATCATCGGGAGGGGATAAGGAGGCCACGGTGACACCAACCCTTGTCCTCATCCTCATTTCCTCTCTCTCGCGCTTGCTCTCTCTCTCTCTCTGTTCTGCCCAACAAGAAAACCCTAGCTCCGGCAGGTCATCGGTAGAGATCGCCCTAGAGAGCATGGCATGGTCAAGGAGGAGCGCCTTGATGTCTTCTTCAAACCTCTAGCAGGGGATGATCAAGGGGAGCTCGGAGGATGGTGAATTTGACCATTCCCTTTCATCGGTCTCCGCCGGAAATCTTGATGAAGAACTCATCTCCGACCACGCCGAACTCCGCCAGCCGATGTATAAGCACCCAGGTAAGCTAGCACCTCTCTAGACCCCACTCTCGCTTGCTAACTCTTGTTGTATCCCTAGTTGCATCGAGTGCCGCCGTCCCAGCTCTACTTCGGCCGTTGCTGACATCGTTTCCGATCACCCCAGAGCACCGTGCCGCCCTAGATGAGTCGACCATCGTGTACTGCATCAAATAGAAGCAACGACACGTCCGCGCATACACGGTAGCGCTGCCACCAAATGGTTGCCGGTGTCGGTTGACTGCGATGGCACGTTCAGTCAGTCAAAGTTGCCTCTGTGGCATGTGACGTGGCCCCGAGCCCACTAGTCAGTGGCTTAGGGTAGAATAGGTTGTGGTGAAAAAAGATCTAACCCGCATGTGTGTGTCAGGCTGACGTAAGCAGTGATGCAGTAATTCATTTAGATATTTTATTTTAATAAATCCAGAAAATGATTAAATCTTGTTAAATCAATATCTTTGTTTTATAATTCTGAAAAATATATATTATATATCAAAATATTCAGAAAAATAAGTTCTATATTCTAAACCTATTATCATGTTTTATTTTCCAACTTAAATAAGATAATCATTATTATTGAATAACCTATTAGGGATAAACCTTAAATAAATATATTCTATTATTTAAAATTCATAAATATAAGTATAATATATCAAAATACTTAGAAAAACAAAACAAACATTTATAAACTTATTTTGGACATTTTTGTGATATTTAACTAAGTATTTATTATTTATTTAGTGTTTATAAAGTAATAAAACTTATAAAATTCATATCTTATTATTTTAAAATCAAAAAAATATTTATAATATACCAAAATGATCACAAAAATAATATCAACATGTTAAAAAATATAATAATCCACTTTTGAATTAAATAAATGTTTGGTACTCCAATAAACTTGAATTAAACTTATTTCCTTAATTGATAATCCATAATAGGACATAGAAAATTGTTTGATTATTTTCTATCAAATACTTGTAACTCAAATGTTGTCATCACCTGCATTTGAAAAAGTTAGAAAACACTATTTTCATAATAATATGATTATGGATTATTTACCAAATGGTAATAATCCATTGATATGTTCCAGTGGTAAATGAACATAATATCTAGGACTTAACAACCAATGTCGCCAGTGATTCTAGCGCCATATATTATGCGTTAACCATGAGATCTAGAATGGGACAGAGAAGTCAGCTGGATCTTCTTCCTTTCGATGACCTTATCGTGAAGCTGCAGATTTCTCGTGGAGAATCCAGAGAATACAGCACATGGGTGGCACCCCTTAGTGCCCCGCGATCTAGGTGTCTAGATTATCTTTGCATAGCTATCCTGGTGGAGGTTCACCATAGCTGTTGGTGGCTACCCGGCAGAGCTGCTTATAGAGTCTTCGAGGGGCTACCCGGACTGTACTCATGGAAGTGCTCTTGGGGGATCGTGTATTCATGCGGGGTCGAGTAGAAGGGCAGCGATTGGTTTGGATCATCTATTGTGCCCCACATCAAAGAATTGTGGACGGGAAAGATTTGCCCGGTTGTGCAACAAGGATTTGGTCTCTCATGTGTAAAGTAATGCACCTATGCAGAGTGTAAGAACTATGACATGTTACTCCCTATTCCGGGAAGGATCTATGAACGAGGTAGGAAAGGAACTCCATGAAAGTTCTGGTCAACCTGTGAAGGCTTTCAGACATAGTTTTCAGAATAAAAGCAAGCTTTGAAGAAATGTTTATGAAAATCTGCATTGCCTACGACCTTTGGTGTATGGCTGTAGTGATAGTGCATCATACACTCCTTTTTAGTGAACTTGCTGAGTATGCTCGTACTCAACCATACCTTCTTAACCCTTGCTAGATTTTAAGACGTTGAAGACGATGTCAACATCAATTTCTTCTCAAGAAACCATCATCGACAACTCAAGTTCTTCAATGAAGTCAATAGAGTCAACATATACATCAGCTGAAGTGACGACGAAGCTTCTGATTTGATAGGAGTAGATACTCTAGCCATAAAACCTACTACTGTAGAGCAATGCAATAGCAGCATTTGCAAGCTAGATAGTTTAGATGCTAGTCTTATTAGCCAGATAGTTCTGAGTTATTATTTCTTGTTCTTCTTTGTAAGAAGTTTCTTTCTATCTTTAACCTAGAGTGTTCTCTGGATATTTTGTAAAGAGTCGAGTTGTAATCTATAGTCATGTCTTGGACCTGCTGTGTTTCTGTTGTACCACTCCGAGGGATGTAATACTAGTGAATGGTGTTTCATTGGTGTTATGTCAACGACTATAGTGTACTACATCATGCACTGGTATGTTGGGTCACCGCATTCTCTTCACCGAGTCATCCCCTAACTCAGATCTTATGATTTGACATTCCCTTAGCTCATTCCAAGATATTACTTGCTGGTCGGGTTATATTCTACTTGTCCGGGTCATCTTTCCTTCTCTCGTACACTTCCCTACGTCCTACGTGGAGGGTAATCATTATTTCCCCTCATTTTAAGGGCTCGTGCCAGTTACTCCGCCAGTTACTGTATTCACTATCAAGAATAACTGATGCAAATGTCACTTCGTGGCAACCTCCTTGTTAACTGTATCACCGTGTCGCGTCGTGGGATCCATTGCTCCCTATGGCCCTTTGTGTGGCCCGCGTCTGATTGGTTTACCTTGAAAATACACTACCACACGGTGTGGCTCTGACGCAATGCTGGATCCCACTAACCCTCTTAGGGGCATGGTTAATGGGGATCCCACTAACCCCATATCACACACGCACTAGTTCTTCCTCTTTCTTCTCTTTGACAACAGCGTCGCTGCCACCGCTGCTTCTGCTCTGTGTAGCAACACTGCCGCCCTTCTCCCCCATAGCCGCGCCACCGCTATTTTGCAACCTCACCGCCACGGGACCTTGCCAATCTCGATCCTTGTGCCCCGTCACCGATTGGGTTTACGACGGCAGAGACTTGGAGATGGTGGAGGAGGAGTTCACCGTCGTTGAGGAGCGGGGAGGCTGGGATGGTTCTTGGGTCTATGAGGACGACATCAACTGGCTGTACCGGACCTGCCGTGTCCATGCTGGAGTTACCTGCCGTCTCCCCTGCCAGAAGATTGCTCCCTCGCCCAATCCGGGTGAGTTCATAGTGTTTTTGTCGCACTTCCAGCATGGCTTCGGCCTTCCCGTTAGTGATTTCTTCCATGAATTCATTAACACCTTCGAACTCCAACCTCATCATCTTCCGGCGAACACCATCACTTCCCTTTCTGCCTTTGCTTCCGAAGTCAAGGGCTACCTCGGCCTCTGGCCCATAGTCCTTCTTTGGTTCAAGTTCTTTTACTTCCGAGCCCATGTCATTCCTGATAAGGAGGCTGCCCCCACCAACAAATCCTTGACTCAATGCAAGGAGGCTTCAATTTCTCCACGGAAGAACTCCATCTTCCCCCGGATCACTGGCCTTTAGTCCTGCAAAGGTTGGGCCAGGACTTTCTTCTACATGAGGAACAACGACGCTGAGGAGGACCTGATTCGGCTCCGCCCTTACCAGATCGGTGTTCTGGACTGAACTCTGTGGGGCCGGGTTCCAAGGCAGTCCACTTCCTTGGTGGTTCAGGTGGAGAAAAGGCTCAAGGAGTTGGTCGTATTAAATCTACATGGCGAAGAAATCATGATCACCTTCATCCGCAGCTGGATCTCCCCCTCCAGAAGCGTACACACAAGCTCTACCATATGAGTGGTCATCTTGACCCAAACCGCACTTCCTCCTTCGAGCTCAACAATACCAAGATATTCCACCGAGTGAAGGCTATCTTCAAGGTGGACAAGGAGTTCATCACAGATTGGCAGTGGGGATTTGAGCATTTCTGCCAAGACAAGCCGCCTCCCGGGGTATGTTTCCTTACTTGATCAACTGTCCAAGTTATGTAGTATGTAGGATTGTCTCCCTTACTTGATCTAATGAAATTTCGTCTTCTGTTGTTTACTCAACAGACAGTCGAAGATGGCCCCGAGCCTTCCCTTAAATGGGGGAAAGACCGCGAGGCTTCAGACGAGGTGGAGCCGGATCCTGAGACATTCTTGCCCATACCAGATCCGACTCTATAAGAGCCCCTGGTAAGGCCTCTTCTTTAAGGGATTTGCCGGATGATGATGACGACTCCGATATTGAGATTATGGAGGTACTTGATTTGGTGCCTGCTTCTTACTTGTTTCCAATTGACTCGGCTACAGCTAACCCGACTGGGCAGGTCCACGAGGATCCTCCTCTTGCCGTGGGCGAACCGGTTCCTGCCCCCCAAGAAATGCCAGGCAACCATGGCTGCTGCTTCTGAGGTGCCTCTGCCCAAGAAGAGGCAAAAGAAATTCGGTGTCAAGGGTTCTGGCAAACCCGCGCCCAAGGCCACGGTCCGGTTAGCGCCCAAGCCCAAGGAACCTCCAACCTCATCCGAGTAAGTCATTTTTCCTTCCTTGTCCATTTTTAGATTGTACTTCACTATCTTCACGAATTTCTGGTTACTCTCGTTTTGCTATAACTTGTCCTTCTTTGTCTAATTCAGCAGGGCTGCTAGGGAGATCCCCCAGAGTGGTTCTAGCATCGCTTCGCCTATCTGGAGTGCCCCCTCTCCCCTCGCAATGATGACGTTCACCCGCTGATCCCTATTCAAGAGAGCTCAGCGGCCCCTCCGAATCCGAGCCCACCTCGTCATGAGGAGGGCAACATCGGTGTGGGGGGAAGTGGCGTTGCCGAGGATACGGCAATGCCAGATCTCCCCAGCTCCTCTTCACCTCAGCCACAACCTGCCGTCACTGAGGTGCCAGTTTCATCTGCATCGACCCAAATTTCTCCTCCACCAATTCAAGCACCAGCACCAGCTCCAACTCTAGTACCAGCACCAACATTAGCACCAGTTTCAGTACCAACTCCAACACCAGTGCCAGTATCAACACCAACTCCAGCATCAGCTCTAGCGCCAACACCATCACCAGCATCAACACCCAAAAAGCCTCAGACTGCTTCGTCCGGGTCAACTCCTTCTATCAGGGAGATATTCCAACCAGCATCCCAGGCGCAGTCCGGAGTGCAAGCCTCTGCTCCTATGCAGCAGCCCAAGTCCGGAAGCAAGAGCAAGAAACCTGCCGAGGTTGGCAAGGACCCAGCCTCCAAGGGCACAAACATTTAGTCTGGACAGCGTACTCTCGCGTCCATCACGAAGAAGGATGGCGCTTCCTTAGGGTCATCTGTTGTCGGGTCTGGCGGTAGCAAGCATCTTACCTTGCACACTAGTCCAGTTGCTGCCCAGATGACCAGGAAGGAGGCGCATGCCAGAGGCTTGGTCGTTGCCCAGACTCTCTCCGGAGAAAGCTATGGCCCCTTGGTTGAATATGTCAATAACTGGAACGAGGCTGAGTTTGTCAACCTCAATAATGAGATCCCGGAGAAGTTTGGGCCTACCGAATTCAGCGGCCAGATGAATACTTCTTCAAAGGCAATTACATTTGCCGATCGAATAATGGAGGTAAAAACCTCTTCATCAAACTTTTACATATATGCAAGTACTTAGAGATATATCCACTAGTCCCTGAGCCTCCAGGGGAGTAATTTGTTACTCGGCTAGATGCTCTTAGAAAACTAGCGCAGGTCCTTAGTAGCTTCAAATATTCACACACCTAGAGTCGGGTTAAGTTCTACTTGGCCCGAATCTTGTGAACTTCGAATATTCACACACCTAGAGCCAGATTAAGTTCCACTTGGCCCAGATCTTGTAAACTTCAAATATTCACACACCGAGAGCCGGCTTAACCTCCACTTGTCCTGGATCTTGTAAACTTCGAATATTCACACACTTAGAGTCGGGTTAAGTTCCACTTGGCCCGGATCTTGTAAACTTTGAATATTCACACACCTAGAGCCGGGTTAAGTTCCACTTGGCCCGGATCTTGTAAACTTTGAATATTCACACACCTAGAGCCGGGTTAAGTTCCACTTGGCCCGGATCTTGTGAACTTCAAATATTCACACACCTAGAGCCGGGTTAAGTTCCACTTGGCCCAAATCTTGTAAACTTTGAATATTCACACACTATTCTTTTTTAGATCACAATGAACCACCACACCGCCGAGTTCTAGCGTCTTCTGGATACCCACAAAGAACTTTGCTCGAAGCATGGGCAATTGATTACTGAGCTGAAGAAGAAATGTAAGTGATTTAACTTAGGATCTTTTACTTTCACTTCTCTGTGCTATTTGTTGTTCGTATTAACTTGTCCTCCGGACTGCACAGCCGAAGTCGAAGCTGAGAACATCATTATGAGGACAAACTTGGCCGAGATTAGAGGTAACTCGTCTTGGTCACTTAGTTTTTGTGCATTTTCTTGCCGACTCGGCAGATAATTATAATTCGGCTATGTCGGGTCAAACGACTATTTGCAGTGTCTCTCCAAGATAGTGTGCCTATGCCTGACATGATGCTTCACTTTCTCGATCAAGCAGGGCAACATCAGGCCGAACTGAAGAAAAAGGATGATGAGATCGCCAAGCTCCTCCTCAAAGATGACGAAATAACTCGGCTGAACGCCAAAATCCAGAGGCTCAAGGATCTTCATAAGGCTGAACTGGACAAGGAAGACCAGGACTTCTCTGAGGAAAAGGAGGCTAAAGACTCAGCTAGCTAAGAGCCAAGATTTGTTGAAGGAGGCCGACACCAAGTTTGCATCAGTGAACGAAGAATGTGAAATGCTCAAGCAGAGAAATACTTCTTCACTTGCTGAACTAGGTCGGATCCTTGGCCACATTGCTCGTGAGTTTTCCCTACTTTGCCGTCATTTCTTTGTCCGGGTTTGGCCCTTGTGTTTGTGTTTAATTCACTTGATTTTCCCATTTTCAGGTAAATTCCCCAAATCTGATCCTCTCGCCTGCGCTGCAGTTGACAAATTTCACGTGCAGCGAGGTACTCTGGCTGGTCCTTCCACTGATCCAATTCCTTATGATATGGGGGACATGTTGGTGAGCCTCGCGGCACGAGTAGAAGTCATGAAGAACTATGGCGCAGATATTATGCACATAGCCATCTGGATCTTTAATGCCTTGTGGCCTAATGACGAAACTCCCGAAGGTTCAAAGGCTTTTCTTGAAAATTTAATGGAATCCGAGACTCAGCTGGACCTTTGGCGAGAATCTACTATGTGCGCGGGGGCTGATATGGCATTAAGCTTCGTACTTTTGTGGTATGAGACGCTAGATTTGAAGGTGCTTGACCGCATGCGCACCGGATCAAGACGGACTAATGATCCAGAGTGTATCACTCAACGCAAGGCTTGCGCCTACAACCTCATCCAATACGCCTTCTGCCACAGCTGGAATGAAAGCCCGAGCTTCCTTGGCCTCATCGACGACGCCTATGTCTCGGACGGATCAGATGGCAAAGAAGACAAAGAAGCCTCAGAATTTGATGAGGATACCGAAGATCCGGAGGATGCTAAGGCCGAATTACCCCCTCCTGCAACTGATGATCCGGCTCCTTCCTCTGCTCCTTGAGCCAAAAAACTTTAACATTTATTAGATCCCCGGTATTGCCGGGTGCAGATGTACTAAGCACAATTATTGTGTTTTGCTACTAAGTTTTTAATGTCGAATTAACTTGGGTAGAGTCCCAAAGTTTGTCTTGTTCCCCCAATTTTATGTTTCGGCTCGCGTCTACCTTGATTCGGTTTTTGACTTACGAGTCTGAGGTTCAAAAAATTGACTCAATAATACTTGAAACTTTGGGATTAGCTCAAAATAATTCAACATAACATAAATAAAATAAATGCAGGGTTAGTCCAATTAATAAATGTCGTCTCGATTACGTTTTTCATGTGCCTTGCAATTCCAAACTTGTTCTCTTGCTTGCCATGAAGCCAATTCTTGTTGGACAATAGCAAGTCGAAGAGTTACGTTTTTGGTGCCTACACACTACAAATCTGGCTAAGATGTAAGTAATTTAAGCCAGCTGATGTCTACAAGTGCACAGATCGTTTGTAGCTAGTTTTGAAGTATAGATATTGATCCCACAGGGAGCCCAAAGGTAAGTGTTTATGAGTGAAGTCTTTGTCACACCCAAAGTTGTCACAGGTCTTCGAGTAAATTGACTGCAAGTGTTGAAATGATAATGGAATTTGGATTAAAATGGGTGTATTTAAATAAAACTAAAATGTAAATTTCAGAAATAAAAAGCATAAAATTAAAGAACGATTCGGTTGTTTGTTGTTTTCTGTAGATGACAAAGAAGGCGCGAGGAGATACAGTTCATGGTGATAGTGACTGTGCTAGATGGACGAATGATAAGTGTAACAAATTATAATCTTATAAGTATATGTGTAGGCGAGTAACCCATAATTAGCCAGAACTCCTCTTGGTAGATTTCATCCCAACTTTAATAATCCTACTAGTCTGTTACCAAAACCATGGTTAGACACTAGACGATTAAGACCCTTCAGGTCGCTTAGCGATTAAGCTCCTTGGATCGGACTAATGCAATAAGAACAGTGGTTCCTCGTTATCCTCGAGTCTACTAGTTTTCCATTGATATCCCCGTGTCACTCGGGGGGTCGCCAGTCTGCTAGCGAACAAGATTCTATCTATTTAGAACAAAGCATCATGTTGTCTGGGCCCATAATTGTACAACAAGTATTAGGCATCCCACATATAGTCAAGCACACATAATATAGTAATTAGAATCAATCACAAGATAATGGAAAATATATGGAGGCACATCACATCTCACCAATACCTTACATCTCCCACTCCCAAGGAACTTACTCACACATGAGAGAAGAACAGATCATCGATATAATTAAATAAAGGGAGTTCTTCTTGATATTACCATGGAGATCCACAATAAGAATAGAAAAGTAATCCAACATAGTTCAAGATAGGAAGAAACAATCTCAAACCCTAGTCTGGCAAGGTGAAGATCCCTCTCTCTCTCTCAAGTACAAGAAATGGCTATGGGGGTGTATTGGCTAGGAGGTCAAAGATCGTGGAGCGAGATGAAGAACGTCTTCCCGTTCTTCTCTGAATCTCTTCTTTCTCCTTTCTGGATGGGATGGCGGCTGTTGTGTTGTGTTTTTGCGTCTAGCGTCTTCACAGAAGTTTTCCCTTTTGACACGACGAAGGCGGCGGCAGCTATATGGCGGGAACTATACGGCCGAAAAAATGTTCCCGCCGTATAGTTGCTCGTTAAAGCATCTGTATGCTCCCCTCGATTGCTCCCAAAGATAGACTTGCTTGTTTTTTCCTGAATATTGTGTTTCTCTAGTTAAAACCTTTTGTTAACGTTTAGAACCTGAAACACACATTAAAAACCAAGTTTTCTTTGCTACCGAAGTATTAGCGTTAGGTAAAGCCAGAAAACGATCAAATCCAGGAGAAAACCATCAATAAAAACCATAAAAAATGTGTCGAAACTCATAGCTATCAACTCCCCCAAGCTTAGATGTTGCTCACCCTCGAGTGACAAGGAAATAAGGAAGAATAGGAGAGATTCGAGACTGAAATAAAAGAACTTACAAGTTTGAATTGGTGTCAAATTCTTTTCTTCACAATCCCTGCAATCTTAAACATGATCATATAAGTATTCACAAGATTGCACTGAGTCCACTTCCTAACCACGTATATATTGTTAGCAAATAAATCATATGCCCAAGCAAGTGTCAAAAGTTTAGCTAGGAAAGTGAGACAAATTCTTTTGGTGTCTCTCTTTGTTGAGAGATGAAAACTTTTTGCCCTTGTTTCTTTAATCAATTAAGAGTACTCAAGTTGGCACCAAAACATTCAATTTAAGAACAACTCATCTATTCCCATGTCAAAAATTTAAGACTCTCAAAGCACCTTTTTCCTTTCTTTTGCTTTTTAAAAACTCTAGCTCTTTCATAGAGAAATCATGCCACTATTTTTAACATGTTAATTGGAACTGTGTTGTGCACTCGTGTCCATGCCAATAAATAATTTTGAGCAATAATGGGTCAGAGTACTACAACTTCACTTGGAACGTGAAACCATGAGGAGACTAAAATTTTACCCGTCATAGCATTGCTGCTACAGATGTTTACATAACTCAATAGCCGAAATCAAGTAGTTTCCTACATTTAGATCATTCGTTAGTTAGCCAATAGAGTTAACAGTTCTCCATGGAGCACGACAGTGTTGTAATGACATGCGTAAAGCAATATCTTACGGTAATTATTATAAAAAGCAGTGGCATAATCTCTACTGCTTTGAAGCATCCATTTTATCAAACAATTTTATTCAAGGGTACTACCGAGTCTATTTATATTAAGCTCAAATGGGATGGAATAGTTCTAAAATCAAATTGTTTGGGCTAAACATGGACTCAGGTCATCTTTCGGATGCTCTTTCTTGTTGTAAAAATGTAGGAAATGTTTTTAACCAAGTTCATTGCTCATTGTTTCAAAGCTAAAAAGGAGACACTAGCAAAGGAATAGAATTTATAGGATAACAAGCTAAGTGGGGAGTGACTCCAGTGCAAGCAAGTAAATAATTGTAGGAGAAATTTAAGGTTGCAGAAAGGGTGATGAAAGGAATGTGATACCTCCTCTTTCTTGCTTTGTTCTCGTATTTGAGCCGAACCCCCTCTGTATTTCAATATTGCCAAGTCACCCGAAATTGAGCAATCTCCGAGAGAAATAAAGAAACGAACTTGCAATAAAAGTTACAACTAATTTTTTTGTATTTTTGGTTTAGGAATGCAAAATGAAAATAAACATGCAATTTTTAAGAAATAAAATAAATCAAAAGAAGAAATAAAAACATGAATGCAAGGTTCGGAGGTTTTCAAACCTCCCCCAAGCTTAGGCTATTGCTATTGTTGTCATTCGGCTCAAAAGTGCGGATACTGCTGGTAGTAGTCGGGGAAGTGGGTCATGAAGTGACTGAAGTTGTGAGTCAAAGCACTCACATCTTCATTTACTCCTTGTAGAGTGTGGCAATCTTCCCAACACGCTGGTTGAGCTACTGGAATTCTTAATAGGGGACGTAGTTGTACCCCTGCGACGGCTGATTGGGCCATGGGTCCCAGGCTCCCCCTTGCTGCTACTGTTGTTGTCCCTCCCAAGAAGGGTTGTATCCCTACTCATCCTCATGCTCCTGCTCATCCTCATCCTGCTGCTCTCCTTCTTCATCTTCCGCTTGATCAGGCTGGAGTTCATCCATGATCTCCATCACTTGGTACTTGGTGAGGATCTAAGTGTCCTTCTCCACAATCGAGAAGGCTTGGGTACAGGGCAACGGAACCTGCTCACCCTGTGCATCACCAAGATAACTAAACGGATATGCTCGGAGCCTCCGGTTAGCTGGGTAAACACCAAGGAAGCCACAAGCAGTTAAATACTTGACATCCATAAGCTTGGAGTCGTCAATAGATTGCATAACAGGTAATGTAATATTTAATGCATGGGCAAGGTGGGTTACGAATCCACCAATGCGAATATCACCTTTTGTCTTATTTCTTTGGTGAAAAAAGTGTTGGATGAGTAGACCTGTAGGATTGGGCTTTGTGGTGCATCAGGGAAGAGAGCCTTGGTGATCATTTCCATGTCCGCAAAGGCCATGGAACCGGTATCTCCTCTTCCCAGCAGTGTGTTAGCAAGGAACTAGGCGTAGTAGCGAATTGTTCGGTTCTGAATGGTGGACATCTTCTTCTGGTAGAACTCGATGCCACCATTAACAGAAATAACCTCCCAAGTTTCTCCACTTGTCACGCTATAGAGGTTAGTAACAGTTGGCTCCCCAACGTGAGGAAGCCGAAAGCATCACAAAATTGCTCAAAAGTTATTTCATGGTGTTGCTGGTTCATGGTGAAGCTTACCGTGCACACATTACCTTTCTCCCTGTGGTCATCGTAGAAGGAGGCAAGGAACTCATCGGTAAGCTCGGCGTAGGTGTCGTGGCTTGCATAGCCGAGTAATGTTAGCCCAACCTTGTTACACATGAGGTCAAAGTACGCCTTCAACCCCGCCGTGGTGAGAAATCTATGGTCGGCCCAACGTGTGGGCAGCACCCTCCTCGATCAAACTATGGCCAACTTGGGGTTGCGCTTGGCTCGGGACCCCGAGCCCTTGCCACGTTGGTGCTTGCTGTTGCGAAAGATGTTACAATTTTGTTCATCTTGGTGCATGATTTGTTGATTCCCCCACTCAAACGAATGAAATCCACGAAGAATCAAGAGTTCTAGGTGGGTTTTGAGAGGTTTGGAGAGAGAATATGAGAGAAAAAGTGAGGAAGGAGAAGAGACCTAGCCACCCCGGTGCAATTTTGTGGTCGCGCCAAACTATACGGCCAGAACTATACAGGCGGGATATGTTGTTCTGCCCGTATAGTTGCGGTGGCACCGCCAACTAGGGTTTCTTTATGCAGAAAACAACTATATGGACACAACCATATGGCTAGATCACAATGATCCCGCTCTGTAGTTGGTTGTTAAACCGTCTGTACCCTCGAGATAAATTTTCTAAAACAGGCTTCGATATCTATACGACCGGAACTATACGACCGGATTTTTATTCCTGCTGTATAGTTGGTCGTTAAACCGTCAGTACCTTTGAGAAGATATTGTACGACCGGAATTTTTATTCCCACTGTATAGTTGGTCATTAAATTATCTGTTCCTTGGAAGGAAAATTTGTTGATGGCAAAGATATCTATACGACCGGAGCTATATGGCCGGAATTTTTATTCCCGTCGTATAGTTGGTCGTTAAACCATTAGTAGTCATCAAAAAAATTCTATTTCTTCGAGAATACCTTCTTATCCCGAAACTTAGCGAAATACCTTATTTTTGACAGAAAAATGATAGTAGAAACTATCGACCAATATTAGCGTATGAAGAGCAGAATTTTAGTCTTTGTAGATAAAACTCAAACATTTATTTTTATTCTTCTTCTATACTCATTCAATCGATGTTTCTAATACGTTTTGACAGCTGCATCTTCACGGGCACGCTATGAAATAGTTGTAGGAATGTCTATGAAATAGTTGTAGGAATGCGATAAACTTTTTTATTCTTTAGTTTATTTTATTGACGAGATGGGTTGACTACCATTAAGATTTTATTAAGAACGGTTGAATAACTCAACCCCTTCTCTATTCTTGAATTCTTACCTTGGGTTGCCCCTTATCAAAGGCACTTACCACATGAACTCGTTTTGCCGGTGGAATATATCTTTCTCCTGCTTCTAGCTTCTTTGGAAAATACCGGATGATTTCAGCATCATAAACATTGAAGATTATGTTTCCCTCAGCACAATCAACTGATGCCCCTGCAGTACTAAGGAAAGGTCTTCCACGTATTTAAAAAATATGGATAATTTTTCATCTTCTGGCATCTCAAGAATAATAAAATCAGTGGGAATAACATGCTCATCTATTCTAAGTAGAACATCCTCAATCATACCAATGGGTTGTTTAGTGGACTTGTCAGCCATGTGTAAAGTGATAGTAGTAGGAGAATACTCCCCTAATCCTAACATTTTATAGAGGGAGTATCACATTACACTAACTCCTGCACCTAGATCACACAAGGAATTGTGAATATCAGTTTTGCCTATTGAGCATGAAATAGTTGGTATTCCGGGATCTCCAGATTTAGACAATAGCTTCCCATTAGCAAGATAACTAGTTACCATGGCAACTGTTTCAGTTATTTATTTCTTTCTACTAAGAATATCACGGAGGAATTCAGAATAGGTAGGAACTTTGATTGCATCCGCAAATGGAATTTCCAGACGAAGATCACCAAGTGCCTTTGTAAAACAATCATAAATTACCTAATCTGGTGCTTTCTTTTTTCGATGTGGATAAGGAAGCTTTTTCTCACCTTTCTTATTCTTGTCTTTTACCTTTTGTAGGGGGTCAGGCTCTTTTGTTGCTTTCTTTTGTTGTTGCTTATCTCTTTTCTTCTTTCCTACTACAACAACTTCATCTTCCTTGCTTATATCTTTTTATTCTCTTGGATCAACCGTCTCTACATCAGAGTCATAACGGTCATCCTATGCATCATTTTGGTCCCCCTTGGTTTGATCTTGTGTTTCTTAGGCATTTTCATCTTGAGGATCCACCAGTGTATCATCTTCTTGGCTTTCTTTGAGTAAGGCTTTTTCCTTTTGCTCTTTTTCAGCTTCATATTCCGGTGGTCCTAATGGTCCTATAACAACTGCACCTCTTCTTGTAACAACATTAGTAGAAACAGGAATATCTTTATCATCTCGAAGAAATTTTTGATAACTAGATGCTATTTGTTCACACTAGGCTTCAATCATAACAAGATACTTGTGAAATAAATTTTATTTCTTGGCCAATCTCATCATAATTTTCTGTGAGTTCTGCCAAAATATTTTTATGTTTTTGAAAGTGCTTATGCAGGTTATTATGAGATTTTGCTTGTCGATGTTTTAATTCTTGAAAAACTTTTTTTGTTTCATCTTCTTCAGTTAAAACTTGTAGCAAGTCTACATTGTTTTCCTTAACAATTTTAGAAGGTATACCTTTTTCTTTCATTGTTTTGCATACTTCAGGCATAAGATCAGGAGTTATCCGGAGTATCCCTTTTTCTAGCTTAGTGCCAAAATCAGGATTATATAAAGAATCATTCTTAGCCCTAGTAGACATCAATTCCAAACATTCTTTAATAGTTAAAGTATTTATCGATCCTCCTGCTGAGAAGTCAAGCAACTCTCTACATTGAGTATTAAGACCGTGGTAAAATAAATGGCAAATAGTTGATTCAAAATAGCCATGATTTTGAATGCTATTGATCATTCCAAAGAATCTATCCCAGGCTTGTGGGTAGTTTTCTCCCATGTTCTGACTAAAGTTGCCTATATTCTTTCTTATTTCAGTTACCTTTTTAAAAGGATTAAACCTATTTATGAATTTAACAATGCAGTTTTCCTAGCATTTAATGTAATGGCAAGGGAGAGAATATAACCAGTCCAGAGCTTTACCTTTAAGAGACCAACAAAATAATTTTAGACTAGAGAAGTCTCTTGGCAAACCTTTTGGTCCAAGCGATGTTAGCACATCGTCGAACTATCTAAGATGTCTTCCTGGGGCTTCATCTTCCCTTCCGCTGAAAGCTTTTTCCTGCAAAATTTTAATAATTCCACCATCAAATCGATATTCTCTAACTCCGGGATTAGGGAATTCTATTGGTTGTTTAAGAAATTTAGAACTTGGAGCAGTGTATTCTCTGAGAGTTTTCTCAAGTTTCATGGGAGTTGTCCTGTAAATAAACATGATTTCCATAATATCACTCAGGTTTTCAACTTCAACTTTATTCGATCTTAAAAGTTTTCCAATAATTACTTCACGCCTTTGAGCAGGAACACACTCAATATAATCTGGTAAATAGGTCCTACCAGAGGGTGTAGACCCTTTGTCTCCTAGGGATAACATTTTGTAGTAGCAACACCTAAAATGTCAAGAGACAAACACTTAGCGCTTAGCTCCCCGACAATGGAGCCAGAAAATAGCTTGATGTCTGCAAGTGCACAGATCGTTTGTAGCTAGTTTCGAAGTATAGATATCGATCCCACAGGGAGCCCAAAGGTAAGTGTTTATGAGTGAAGTCCATGTCACACCCAAAGTTGTCACATGTCTTCGAGTGAATTGACTGCAAGTGTTTAAGTGAGAATGGAATTTGGATTAAAATAGGTGTATTTAAATAAAACTAAAAAGTAAACTTCAAAAATAAAAAGCATAAAAGTAAAGAACGATTTGGTTGTTTGTTGTTTTTTGAAGATGAAAAGAAGGCGCGGGGAGATACAGTTCATGGTGATAGTGACTGTGCTAGGTGGATGAATTATAAATATAACAATTATAATTTTATAAGTATATGTGTAGGAGATCAACCCATAACTAGTTGAAACTCCTCTTGGTAGATTTCGGAAATCCTACTAGTCTATTACCAAAACCATGGTCAGACACTAGACGATTAAGACCCTTTAGGTCACTTAGTGATTATGCTCCTTGGATTGGACTAATGCAATAAGCACGGTGGTTCCTTGTTATCCTCGAGTCTACTAGTTTTCCATTGATATCCCCATGTCACTCGGGGGTCGCCAGTCTGCTAGCGAACAAGATCCTATCTATGTAGAACAAAGCATCATGTTGTCTGGGCCCTTAATTAGACAACAAGCATTAGGCATCCCACAGATAGTCAAGCACACCTAATATAGTAATTAGAATCAATCACAAGCTAATGGAAAATATATGGAGGCACATCACATCTCACCAATCCCTTACATCTCCCATTCCCAAGGAACTTACTCACACATGAGAGAAGAACGGATCATCTATATAATTAAATAATGGGACTTCTTCTTGATATTACCATGGAGATCCACAATAAGAATAGAAAAGTAATCCAACACAATTCAAGATAGGAAGAAACAATCTCAAAACCTAGTCTTGCAAGGTGAAGATCCCTCTCTCTCTCTCAAGTAAAAGTAACGGCTATGGGGGTGTAATGCTAGGAGGTCAAAGCTCATGGAGCGAGATGAAGAACATCTTCCCCTTCTTCTCTAGATCTCTTTTTTCTCCTTTCTGGATGGGATGGCGGCTGCTGTGTTGTGTTTTCACGTCTGGCCTCTTCATGGAAGTTGTCTCTTTTGACAAGACGTAGGCAGCGACAGCTATATGGCGAGAACTATATGGCCGTAAAAATGTTCTCGTCATATAGTTGCTCGTTAAAGCCTCTGTATGCTCCCCTCGATTGCTTCCAAAGAGAGACTTGATTGTTTTCACCTCAATATTGTGTTTCTCTAGTTAAAACCTTCTGTTGACATTCAGAACCTGAAACACACATTAAAAACCAAGTTTTCTTTGCTACCGAAGTATTAGCGTTAGGTAAAGCTAGAAAATGATCAAATCCAGGAGAAAACCATCAATAAAAACCATCAAAAATGTGTTGAAACTCACAGCTATCACCAGCCGACATATAAAAAGTAAACACAGAAAAGACAACTATTAAGGCAGTCCCCGAGATTCAACTAGGGGTGCCGAGGTTTCATTGATATGCTCATTGCCGACATGCATACCGACATATGAGAGACTCAGATACGTACACTTGTTTGCTAAGTGTAAAATGGATGAAGTAGAGCTACATCCCATGGATGCTTAGATTCCTCGCCGGACTTGTCTGCCTTTTTCTTCTCCTGTGGCTGTGCATCGATAAGATAATAGGAATAATTGTGCAACACTTTGATTACAATGAAGGGTCCTTCCCATGGAGGGGATAACTTATGCATGCCAGCAGTGCGCTGCACCAGCCGAAGTACGATATCATCTTCCCGGAAGACTCGGGGGTTTACTTTCCCGCTATGGTAGCGTCAGAGATTTTGTTGATATATGGCGGATCTGGAGAAGGCCAGTTCTCTCGCTTCTTCCAGCAGATCAACATCATTTTTCTGGGCTTCTCGCACTTTGGCTTCTGTGTATTGGGTGACCCTAGGCGAATCATGCTCTATGTCAGCTGGAAGTACAGCTTCTACCCCATATACCAGAAAAAATGGCGTATAGCCTGCTGATCGATTCAGATTTGTTCTTAAACTCCATAGTACTGCTAGTAGTTCTTCTATCTAGCACCCCGCTGATCTTTGCAGCGGCTCAATGAGCCCGAGTTTTATCCCAGATAGAACTAGTCTGTTGGATCTTTCCACTTGTCCGTTCGATGCGGGGTGGGCTACTGACGCAATATCTAGCCTAATCTTCTTTTCTCGGCAGAACCTCGCAAATGCTTCTTCAGCAAAATTTATGCCATTATCAGTTATGATACTGTGGGGATAACCATATCTCAAGATTATATCTTTGAGGAATGTCACAGTTGTTGCCCCATCACATTTCCTAATTGGCCTTACCTCAATCCACTTGGTAAACTTGTCCACCATAACCAAGATATGAGTCATGTTTCCTTTTGCTAGCTTAAATGGGATGACCATATCCAAACACCATACTGCAAACGGCCAAGTGATAGGTATAGTTTCCAGTTCTGACATAGGCATATGCGTCTTCATGGCCTACCTCTGACAACCATTGTATTTTCTTACAAGATCCTCTGCTTGCTCCAAGGCACTTGGCCAATAAAATCCATGCCGGAAAGCTTTTTTCACTAATGCTCTAGATGATGCATGATGACCACATTCCCCTTGATGGATATCCCAGAGGATGTCAAGCCCTTCTTCCAGGTCAATGGATCGTTGCAGAACACTCGTAACACTTCTTTTGTATAGTTCGGTGTTGATAATAGTGTATGCCTTTGCTCTTCATTGGATTTGCCTTGAATGTATCTCATCACTCGGCAAGGTTCCTTTTTTAAGAACTCAAAAATTGCCTTTGCCCATGCAAGTATAGCTCGAACGGGGAAAAGCTCTTTGTCAATTTCCATTGCATCTACCGACAGAACTCACGCCGGGTCAGGCTGAACAGTCCTCGGGTTCTACGAGGCAGTCCCCGGGTCTACCGAAGTAGTCCTCGGGTTTGGTGAGGTGCTCCCCCAATCTATATCCATAGTGGTGGCTTCTGATCCGAAGTGAGCCAGGACATAGATTGAGTCGGATTCCGGTGAAGGTGTGATGGGTGGTTTTCTCAAGTGTTCCAATGCAACACCTGGTGAGATTGGCTGCCGAGATGACCCCAACTTAGATAATACGTCAGCTGCCTCATTTTCAATCCGAGGTACATGGTGGAATTCACATCCTTCAAAGAACCCACTTATCTTTTGAACATGAAATCTATAAAGGGTCGTGTTTACATCTAGGGCATCCAAATTACCAGACACTTGCTGCAAAAATCCGAATCACCAAAACATTGTATCCGATGTATTCCCACTTCCTTTTCTACCTTAAGTCCGTGCACGAGCGCTTCATACTCGGCAACATTGTAAAGGACTATTATCATATTTCAACTAATCTTTCTTGGGCGAGGTTGTTGGAAATATGCCCTAGAGACAAATAGTAATAAGGATTATTATCATATTTCATAAAGTTTATGATTAAGTTTTATATCATGCTATAACTGTATTGAGTGGAAACATCAATACACGTGTGATATACAAACAACCAGGGGTTCCCAGTGAAACTCTAGTCACTGGTTCATTGGTCAACAAATGATCAAGTTTCCTGATCATGTGGCATTAAAGCTAGTTGGAAATGGAGTCAACTCATTATGAGAATGAGATGATGAACCAATACCCAACCTAAACATCGTGACCCAATCATGTCACGAAGTTCAAGTTATGATGATTCGAAATGGATCCTCGTAGACTATTGCTTAGACCATGAGGCAATATCAATCACTGTCTCCCGAGAGTGCTTAGATAGAATCAAGCGTCACTTGGTAACAAAGTGATTATAAAGGTGAGTTCAGGTACTCAGAGGAACCATAGAGGAAATATATGTCAAGAGCGGGATTTGTCCGTCCACGTGACAGAAAGATACTTAAGGGCCCACTCAAGAGAAGTTATATGCAATAGCTGCGTAGCGTGTGATTTCATCACAGGGATATCACTTGTCGGAACGAGTCAAGTAGCATTGTTCAGTAACGAGATTGAACACAACTTGGTGATGTCATTGATCAGATCTCGGGCAATGCAAGTTCAAGAGACAAAGGGAATAAGACACGACCGTCCCAGTTGAAACGATGAAAAATCTTCGTGGAACACACAGGGGTCACATGGCCATATAGGTCCCTCTGTAAATCATTGGTTCGGGAGTGTCCCGACCATGTCTGGAGTGTTCCCAAACCGTAGGGTATCACGCTTAAGGGTTTGATGATGCTTAGAGAGTGTTTATAGGATCAGAAGAATCGCTGAAGAATAGTAGAGATAAAATCGGAAGGGTTTCGATAAGTCCGGAGGATGTCCGGAGTGGAGGTGGAAGGTGTTCCATAGCCACAAAGATTGAATAATATGTGAATGAATGTTTAATATTGATTTAATAATTTATTCATAATTATTTAATAAAAGAGAAAATCAATTTAAATGTCAAAAGGCTTAATGGGCCAATTCCGGAGGGAAGAGGGCCCATTAGGGAAAGGCAAGAGGGGAGAAGGGGCAAGGGGGTGGCCGGCACCCTAGTGGGCCAGCCCCCCCGCGCGGGGCCCATGGGGTGGTCGGCGGCGTCTCCCCCTCCCCCTCTCCTCTCCTTTAGTCCTACCCCGGGACTTTGAAGGAGGTAGTACCTCCCCTTCCCCTATATATAGTGGGGTATTTGGCCAGATAAATACACACAATATTCAATAAAGGTTTCCTCACTTTTGGGGAGACCTCCAATTGATATTCTCTCTCTCTCTCTCTCTCTCTCTCTCTCTCTCTCTCTCTCTCTCTCTCTCGTGACTGTGGTCCCAAGTTCGGACCATGCGAACGAGAGACATCTTCACCGCGGAGCGCCGTCGCGCTGCGGGATTCGGATCTAGTAGGTCTACTTCCACAAATGCTACTGGATTAGGGAAGCGGGAGTCATCGTCAGGCACTGGACATGTGTAACTCCCCGTAGGGTGTCACACTTGAGGCACTCAAGTCATTGGATCCGCAGGAGCGCAAGGACTTCATCACGACCTTGAGGTCGGCTTCGGCTCGTCTACATCAACCATGCTCTCCTGAGCGTTGACAATGCTTTTCGGTCTTCAAGGGTAAGTTCGCTGTCGTGGTGGTGTCACGGCAGATGCCATGGATAGGCTAAAGGTGGGGACTAATATGCTCTAGGGGAATCCAGGGAGGGAGAGTAGAGTGATTCTCTACACAGAAGCTTCGTATTGATGTTCAGTCTCCAAGATTACAAGTGCTCCTCGAGCTGTATTGACAAGAGGAGGAAGAAGAAACTCTCTTACTCTTGCCTACTAACTAGCCCAAGAACCCTAGATCCACTAGTGTTTTTCTTGCTACGTCTCTGAAAAAAGACCCAACCCCCTTACCAGAACCCCAACCCCCCTTATATAGGGGTGGTTCGGTCCTGACCTAGGGCATACGTGGAGGCATATTCCTAAGAATATGCCTCCTCCCAAAGTAGTAACCCGACAGGGGTGCTTTTCCCCTGCGTCACTCTTGCTTTAGCGACGTTGCCTCTACGGCGCCTGCGTCAGCCGACGTGAGCGTCGTCACCCTTGTCGACCAAGATCCGGTGGTCCTGCCCTTGCTTTATTCGCTCATCCAGTACGCACCGGGCCTTCGTTTTGACCAGAGAGATTCCTTCCTTCTCCTAGAAGCCAAACGAGGATCCGGATCACAGTTGATCCAGCCACGCCTGTTCCTGCATATAAGCTAAACAAGTGTCTCCGACTTACTCCTTGAGTCAGACGAGACAATGTTAGGCGACCCCCTGGACCGGGTTACTCCGTGATCCGGCCTGCCTTGAGGTGACTCGGCCAGCATCCGCTTTGACCTTGCCAAACCTCGGATAACTCGGCCCTTATACCCCGGAGTGACCCTACCCGGGGTTATCCCCCCAACATTAGTCCCCGAAGCTGGTGCGGCCTTAGCGGCCTTGGTCGCTAAGGCCACATCAGGTTCATTCGTATCCAAGCTTCGGATGTTTATTTCCGGGTTAACTTTTTGTCTCGGATTATATGGATTTACGTTCCCTTCGCACGCTCCAAATTTTCACTTGCCGACCGGGTCACCACTTTGGCTCGGATCGTATGGTTTTACTTTCCCTCTACACGGTTCAAGTTTTCACTTGCCGGCCGGGTTACCACCGTGGCTCGGATCCGGGCCTTGCTTCCTTCTCCCGTACGACAACCCACGTAACGGTTAATCATTACGTTGCCTTATTTTAAGGGCCTGCGCAGTAACCGCCGCAGTAAATGTCAGTGATTACTGTGCGGGGGTTACGTCACGTCTGTCTCCTCGTTTACCGCAACTGCATGTCGTGTCATGGGATCACATTTACTCTGCGGCCCCCGGTGTGGCTTCTCTCTGATTGGTCGATGCTGGTGATACACGGCCACACCGTGTGGTTTTCCAGCGCAGCACGATCCCACTCGTTGATGAATGGGGGCGGTTAAATAGGGGAGGGGCACACTCCTTAGAACTTTTCCATCTCCGCGCCCCCTCGCCCGTTCCTCTTCTTCTTCCTTGCAACCGCGCCGGATGCCGTTCTGCGGCGCCCACCGCACCTTCTCCGTTCCTCCGCACCACAGTCATCACTGCACCTCTGTTTATCCACGGGTCCTCGTTAGTCTAGACCGCAGAGCTCCGCCGCCGCCAACTCCAGCGAGGACAGCGGGATCGAAATGACGGAGGAGGAGCTCATCGTCGTTGAGCAGGAGATGGAGGAGGACGCCGGCGCGGCGAACCGCGGCGCGTGGGCCGGCTCCTGGGTCTACGAGGACGACATCGACTGGCTCTACCGGACCCGGCGCATTCTCGCCGGCATCGCCGCTCGTCTCCCCTCCTCGGAGTTGGCCCCCCTCACCTAATCCGGGTGAGTTTGTTGTTTTCCTATCCCATTTCCAACGGGGATTTGGGCTTCCAGTGAGTGATTTCTTCCGGGACTGGATTCGGACCTATCACCTGCAACCACATCATCTCCCGGCGAACGCCATCACCTCACTCCTCGGCTTTGCCGGGTCAACACACTATTTCAGCATCGCTTGAGGATAGTGTGCCCGTGCCTGATATGATGCTGCATTTTCTCAAACAAGCAGGACAGCATCAAGCCAAGCTGAAGAAGAAGGACGATGAGCTTGCCCTCCTCCGGACCAAGGACGGCGAGATAGCCAAACTCAAGGCCGAGATGGAGAAGATGAAGGCCCAACACAAAACCGAGCTCTAGAAAGTTGGCCAGAACTTCACCGAAGAGCGTGAGCGCTTTACCCTTCAGATCTCCAAGGACCAGGATCTGCTCAAGGAATCCGAAGTCCGGCTTGGGTCGGTGCTTGCCGAGCTTGAACAACTTTGCCAGAGACGCGATAGTTGTATCAAGGAGTTGACCCGGATCTATCGCCATATCTCATGTAAGTTTCTTCTCCTTGCCCGACCTAGTTTTCCGGGTTAGCTCATATGCCTTTGCTTCAGCATCCTCCCTTTCCTTATTTTCAGATAACTTTCCGGAGGGTACTACCATCGCCAGTGCTGCCGTTGCCAAATTCCGCCAAGAGAGGGGTACTCCCATCGCTCTTGATGGTGAGAGCATCCCTTTAGACATGGAGGACCTGTTGGTTAGCGTGTCAGCTCGGGTGGAAACTATTAAGAACTATGGAAAAGATCTCCGCGACGTTGCGGTCCAGATCTTCAACACCTTCTGGCCAAGCGAGGACGCTCCGGAAAGGATCATGCTCCTTGCGGAAAAACTGATGGATATTGAGACTCAACTTGACCTCTGGAGGGAATATGCCGGGCGTGCCGCGGCAGATACCCTTCTCCATCATATCCTTTCATGGTACGAGAAAATCGATCTGAGCCTGCTCACCCGCTGGCGCACCAGATCCAAATGGACCGATGATCCGGAGTGGGTAGCTCGGCGCCAGGCTTGCGCCTACAGCCTCATCGAATATTCTCTAGTCCATGACTGGGTTGAGGGGCCGAGCTTTCTTGAATCCGGCGAGGAGGAGCAGATGGAGAACGTGGAGGATGGGTCGGGCGATGATGGAGAAGATGCTGCTTCAGATATTGAAGACAGTGATGATGACGCCGAACTTCCTCCTCCTGCCGCTCCTTAGTTGAAAAAACTTGAAAATTTATCAGATCCCCGGTATGCCGAGTGCAATTGTATGCTGAATACATAATATTTTGCTACTATGCTTGTATGCTGGATTAACTTGGGCGTAGTCCCCGAGTTTCAGTTTCTTGTTCGTCCAATTCTCCGGCTCGGTCCGTGTCTACCTTGATTCGGTTTTACGACTTACGAACCCGAGCTTCAAGAATCGTTTTAACAATACTGAGAAACTTTGAGGCTTGGCTCAAAATAATTCAACATAATAGCTTGAAAGTAAATACGGGGTTAGTCAAAAAAAACGTTAGCTGGAATAGGATCGTTTCCTTAGTAGGTTTTCATGTGCTACGCAATTCCAAACTTGTTCCTTTGCTCGCCATGAAGCCAATTCTTGTTGGATAGCAGCAAGACGAAGGGTTGGGTTTTTGGTGCTCACACATTACTAATCCGGGTTAAGAGAAACGAGTCATTCCAGCTAACGCATAAAAAGTAACAACAATCATTTATTAAGGCAGTCCCCGAGTTACTGCTCGAGGCTCCGCTATTTCATTGATAGGCTCATTGCCGACATATATACTGACATATGAGGATGACTCGAGTACATACACTCTTTAGCTAAGTGTAGAAGGGACGAAGTAGTGCTACATTCCACGGTCGCTTGGATTCCTCTACGGACCTGTCCGCCTTGTTCTTTTCCTGTGGCTTTGCATCTATAAGATAGTAAGAGTCATTGTGCAATGCTTTGCTCACAATAAATGGTCCTTCCCATGGGGGGGATAATTTATGCATGCTAGTGGTACGCTGTACCAACCGGAGCACCAGATCGCCTTCTCGGAAGACTCGGGGGCACACTTTCCGGCTATGATAGCGTTGGAGATTTTGCTGATATATGGCGGATCTGGACAGTGCCAGTTCTCTCGCTTCTTCCAGCAGATCAACATCATTTTGCCGGGCTTCTTGCACTTCGGCTTCTGTGTATTGGATGACTCTAGGCGAATCATGCTCTATGTCGGCTGGTAATACAGCTTCTGCCCCATATACCAGAAAGAACGGCGTGTTGCCTGTTGATTGATTTGGAGTGGTTCTTAAACTCCACAATACCGCTGGTAGTTCTTCTATCCAGCACCCCGCTGATCTTTGCAGCGTCTCAATGAGCCGGGGTTTTATCCCGGATAGCACTAATCCGTTGGATCTTTCCACTTGTCCGTTCGATGCGGGGTGGGCTACCGAGGCTATGTCGAGTCGGATTTTCTTATCTCGGCAGAATCGTGCAAATGCTCCTTTAGCAAAATTGGTGCCGTTATCAGTTATGATACTATGAGGATAACCGTATCTCAAGATGATGTCTTTGAGAAATGTCATAGCCGTAGCTCCATCACATTTTATTATAGGCTTCACTTTGATCCATTTTGTAAACTTGTCCACCATGACCAGAATGTGCGTCATGTTCCCTTTTGCTGGTTTGAACAGGCCAACCATATCCAAGCACCACACAGCAAATGGCCATGTAATTGGTATGGTTTTGAGTTCCGACATAGGCATATGTGTCTTGGTGGCGTATCTTTGGCAACCATTGCATTTTCTTACCAGATCTTCTGCTTGCTCCAAGGCGCTTGGCCAGTAAAATCCATGACGGAATGCCTTTGCCACTAAGGCCCGGGATGAGGCGTGATGCCCGCATTCTCCTTGGTGTATATCTCGGAGGATGACAAGTCCTTCTTCCGGATCAACACACCACTGGAGGACATTGGTTACACTCCGTTTGTACAGCTCGGAATTGATGATTGTGTAAGCTTTGGCTCTCCTCCGAGTTTGCCTGGCTAGCACTTCCTCAGTGGGTAATGTTCCATCTTTCAAGAACTGATATATAGGCAGTGCCGAAGCTGGTACTGCTCGCGCAGGGAACATCTCCTCATCAATTTCCATCCGATCCACCGGCATAACTTTAGCCGGATCACGCTGAACAGTCCCTAGGTCTGGCGAGGTAGTCCCCGGGTCTGCCGAGGTAATCCCCGGGTCTGCCGAGGTAATCCCCGGGTTTGCCGAGGTAGTCCCCGGGTTCGGCATACTACCTCCCATGTCAATGTCCATGGGCTCAGCTCCGGATTCCTCGTTTTCCGGGACATAAATTTAATCGTTTCCTGGGGACGGCCTGATAGATGGCTTTCTGAGGTGCTCCAATGCAACACCCGGTGGAATTGCCTGTCGGGTCGAGCCGAGCTTCGACAGCATGTCGGCAGCTTCATTTTCCACGCGAGGTACATGATGAAATTCACATCCCTCAAAGTAACCCGAGATTTTCTGCACATGAAATCTGTATAGTGCCATGTTTGGATCGAGGCCCTACACTCCGGACACTTGTCAGTATTAGATCCGAGTCGCCAAAGCAGATTATCCGACGTATGCCAATTTCCTTTGCCACTTTGAGACCATGCACAAGAGCCTCGTACTCAGCGACATTGTTCGATGCCGCGAAATGGATCTACAATACGTACTTGAGCTGATCCTTCTTTGGCGAGGTAAGCACAACCCCGGCACCTAATCCAGTTTTGGTCTTCGATCCGTCAAAGTGCATCCTCCAGTAGTTCGGATCCGGTGGCGGTGGTTCGTATTGTACCTCGGCCCAATCCACGAAAAAGTCCGCTACAGCCTGGGACTTGATCACTTCTCTTCTATCGTACTGGTGCTAGCTCAATTGCCCATTTTGCAATTCTGCCATTCGCATCTTTGTTACCCATTATCTCGGATATGGGGGCTTCGCATATCACTTTGATGGGATTCTCTTCAAAGTAGTGCTTTAACTTCTTTGCCGCCATATAAACTCCGTATGCCATCTTTTGAAAATGCGGGTAGTTTTGTTTTGAGGCAGACAATACCTCGCTCAAGTAATACACTGGTCTCTGCACCGACTTACCCTCTTCATCTCGTTCCACTACAATCACTGCACTTACAACTCGGTTGGTTGCGGCTATGTAGAGCAACATTGGCTCCTTCGACAGTGGAGAAGCTAACATCGTGCAAGGCCAACATCTTTTTCAAGTGGGCAAAAGCTTCATCGGCCTGTGGCGTCCAAACGAATTTATCTGATTTTTTCATGAGTTGGTAGAGAGGCAGTGCCTTTTCCCCTAACCGACATACAAACCGACTCAACGATGCCAGGCATCCAGTGAACTTCTGGACGTCGTTGAGACACTTCGGCAGCTCCGTTCGTTCGATGGCTCGGATCTTAGTTGGATTAACCTCGATACCTCGGCTAGAGACGAGAAACCCGAGTAACTTCCCAGCCGGGACACCGAAGGTACATTTCTTCGGGTTAAGCTTCATCCAGAATCTCCTCAAGTTCGCGAATGTTTGCCTTATGTCGTCAAGGAGCGTTGCGCTTTCCTTGGTCTTGATAACCACATCATCCACGTAGACTTGTACATTTTGACCTATTTGATCGTGCAAACATTTTTGCATACATCTTTGGTACGTTGCTCTTGCGTTTCATAAACCAAACGGCATAGTGCGATAGCAATAAGCCCCGTACGGGGTAATAAAGGCAGTTTTTATTTGATCATCCGGGTTCAGAGGTATTTGGTGGAAACCAGAATAAGCGTCAATAAATGACAACAGTTCACATCCCGCGGTAGAGTCGATGACCTGATCTATCCTCGGCAGTGGAAATGGATCTTTTGGACACGCCTTGTTCAGGTTCGTGTAATCGATACACATATGCCAAACCACTTCCATGTTCGGATCATCCTTCTTCTTTTCTACCAGCACCGGATTAGAGAGCCAATCCGGATACAACACTTCCATGATAAATCCTGCTGCTAGCAACCGAGCTATCTCGTCACAAGTGACCTTTCTCCTATCCTCGGCGAAGCGTCGGAGAGGCTGCTTCACTGGCCTTGCTCCGGGTCTTACATTCAAAGAGTGCTCGGCCAACTCCCTCGGAACACCTTGCAAGTCCTGCGTGGACCAAGCAAAAATATCCCGATTCTCACGGGGGAAGTTGGCGAGCTCGCTTTCCTATTTGTCAGTTAACCTGGCCCCAATTGTCACAGTATGCTCCGGAAACATGTTATCCACCGGGATCTTCTTGGTGTCCTTCGCGGCTTGAAATGAAACGCTTCCATGCGGGTTGCTTAACACCGGCATAAACTGCTGCGCGGACTGAGCTAATGCCGCCACCTCATGGATTTTTCTTTTCTCTTGGGCAATTACGAGCGACTCGGCTAGGTTGGACCCGGCTGAAGCGCACTCAATAGAACGTCGGAAATCCCCAGCGATAGTAATTTCTCCATTTGGCCCGGGCAACTTCATCTTCAGATAACCCACGTGGCAACTTGCCATGAATTTGCTTAGTGCTGGTCTCCCGAGTAATGCATGATACGTGCTCTCCAAGTTTACCACCTCAAACTCCAGATTTTTGGTTCGGCAGTTATCCCTCGTACCGAATAGCACGTCGACCTGGACTTTGCCTATGGGTTCGCAGGATATGTCGGGCACGATACCGTGAAAAGTTGTTCTTGTAGCCTGGAGCATGTTCTCCGAGATGCCCAACTTGCGCATCATATCCGCATACATGATGTTAATGCTACTGCCATTGTCGATCAGTACCTTGGAGAACCTCACATTAATGTTTGGTCCAATGAACGTCGGATCTAACACTAGTGCATACGAGCCCGGACTTGGCATAAGCTTGGGATGATCTTTGACGCTCCAGGTAATTTCCTGGTCCAACCAAGACATGTACCTCGTCACTGCAGGCATAACCGCGTTAACCTCCATATGTCGGCGCTGCAAGCTCTTCCTATCTGTTTCTTCTGTTGTGAACACACAATAGCTCTGGTGATGTTCCCTGTACTCATTTCTTCCCTCGTTTTCGGAGTACCTCTGATCTGGTTGTTGCTGGTTTTCCACCTGATGCACTGCATCCCTTCTTTCACTATTGTCATACCTCGGCGGAGGGGGAGGCAACATCAGTGGCTGCGTGTTTGCTCCGGAGAGCAATTGCTGCCGGGGTAACACCTGCCGAGGTTGATCATTCCGAGGTGCCTGAGCATTCCCCGAACCACCTTGTTCTATCTTGCGCATCCACTCACATTGTCTCGTCGTGTGACCCGCGGGCTGTTCGGATTTGGCGTATGAAATTTGCACGACTGGTCCAACATTAACTCGTAGGTATACCTCTGACGATCTTTCTTTTCTTGCCATTGCTTCTTCTGCTCCGAAGTCCATGTTTTCTTGCCATTGTTTCGGGGAGTCCATGGCCCTCCCGTTCTCTGGCGTTGGTTGCTCCCTGACCTGGGCTGATCTTGATTCACGGCCGCAACTTGTTGCGAACCATATCGATGGTCCGGTCTATCGTCTCTCCTTTTTCCCCTGTAATCATTCCTCCGGGATGACCCGGATCCGTCCCTCGGATAGTACTCCTCATTTGACTCGTTCGACGCGATCCTAGGTTGAGTCGGATCACCCAAAGCATAAGAATCCGCGATCCGGATCATCTCTGCCAATGTATGGCATTTTCCTTTGCGATTTCATCCACAACTCGCTGCCATATCTACATCCTTGTGCGAACCATGCTATAGCTGTGACTCTATGACTCACACGAGTTTCTCACGGTACACCACCGGGTCAAGAATTCACGGTCTGCTTCGTTAGATCTCTGCTTGCACATTGCCAGGGTCTGCGGTCTATTCGGTCTCTGATACGTACTTGAGAAGTTGCTGATGAACATTTCTTCAAAATCTATCCAGCAATTGATGCTTCCGGGTGGCAAATTATTCAGCCAAACCCTAGCCGGACCTTCCAACATTTGGGGTACATATCGTACAACCCACCTCAAGTTGCTGCTGCAATTTTTACAGCTGTTGCGTGGTTTATTAGCCAATCCTCCGCTTTGTACCGCCATCATACGTCTTCGTGCCTCGGGTAATTGGAAATTGCATGGCGGTTCCTTCATGATCCGGGTCCGGCACGCTGGACCGGAGGACCTTGACATTCGATCTGTTGACCTATACAGCGATCCAGTTTTAGCTGGCGTCATCCGCATCAAATCTCGCTTCCCAATCTCGACCCTATCACATGATAGTCCGGTCGCGTATCCGCATTCATCATCTCCGAGTCTCCATCATTGTATCGGTCTTGCTCGTTGTGCTCCTCTACATTTGCATACCACGGCGGCACTTTGCTCTTGCCTTGGTGCATTCATTCGCGGTTGACCCGCTCCTCGCCGGTTTCGCGTCCGCATTGCCGTTGGCAGCATTCCCTTGACCGGCATTGCCTTGGTCGTGGTTACCTCGGCCAGCTTCACCTCGGCTCATACTTCGTCGATCGTCGTTTTTCTGCATCTCTTTTTCCTTTCCCGCACGCGTTGGGTCGTACGGATCAATCTGCTTGTTCATTCGCCGAGGTTACTACTCTTCTCTTCTAGGGCCACCATGAGGCGGCGATGCGGCTCCGGGATTTCTCCGGATTACCCATCACCGAATGGACGATCTTAGAAGCTCCAACTCTCTCCGGGTTACCTCTCAACAGCTCCTCATTTTGCCTGTTCACGATCCGAACCAGCTCGTTAACCCGGTCTTGCTATCTTTGGCGGGCTTCACCCGTCAGACCTTCTAGCTCGGACGCCGCTGCATCTGCTGCTCTGAGGTTCTTCGCCGGGGTACTATACTTCGGCAACCCCACAGACAGATAGTTTTCCGACCCTTCTGGTCCATCATCACCTTCTCTGTTCATCTCGGTTATGAGATTTCTCCCTTTTACCCTCACTGCATCAACCTTGTTCACTTTCGCGTACTCACACAGCGTCATGTTCAACGATCGCTGAGCCGCTGCTATTTTCTTTTGCGCCCAAAGATCTTCGCGGGTCTCTAGCTCGGCCTGTGGCTCGAGCCGGATCTACCATCGCTGCCACGGGTTAGCCAAGCTATCCATAGCTTCCCTCAACACGTTCTCAGGCCTCTAGCGGAGGACCCTAGCTTTCCTTGGTGCCTTGGTGTTACCTCCGGTCCGCGCAGATCCTTGCTTCGCGCCCTGGCGCGATCATCATCACCTCTGCATGGTCCGGGAGCGGCGATATTGCCGCGAGCCACGGTGAGGGGTGGTTCCCCCGCATCGACGACGCGACGCGGATGAACGCAAGACACGTCCACAGCAACATAGACCTTGTGTGCGCCGAGCTTGACAAAGACGCCGTTGCGCGGAAGGGGCGCTGCAAGCAGCCAACGTTGTCGGCGTAGTCCAGCGCGCCGAACGAGCCCGAGACGATCGTTCACCGGTGCCGATGAAATTTCCGTCCGGATCTTCACCCTGCTAGCGCCACAGTGGGCGCCAAGCGTCGTGGTGGTGTCGCAGATGCCATGGATAGGCTAAAGGTGGGGACTAATATGCGCTTAGGGGAATCCAGGAGGATAGTAGAGTGATTCTCTACGTAAGCTTCAGATTGATGTTCAATCTCCAAGATTACAAGTGCTACTCGAGCTGTATTGACAAGAGGAGGAAGAAGAAACTCTCTTACTCTTGCCTACTAACTAGCCCAAGAACCCTAGATCCACTAGTGTTTTTCTTGCTACGTCTCTGAAAAAAGACCCAACCCCCTTACCAGAACCCTAACCCCCCTTATATAGGGGTGGTTCGGTCCTGACCTAGGGCATACGTGGAGGCATATTCCTAAGAATATGCCTCCTCCCAAAGTAGTAACCCGACAGGGGTGCTTTTCCCCTGCGTCACTATTGCTTTAGCGACGTTGCCTCTACGGCGCCTGCGTCAGCCGATGTGAGCGTCGGCACCCTTGTCGGCCACGATCCTGTGGTCCTGCCCTTGCTTTATTCGGTCATCCAGTACGCACAGGGCCTTCTTTTTGACCAGAGAGATTCCTTCCTTCTCCTAGAAGCCAAACGAGGATCCTGATCATAGTTGATCCGGCCACGCCTGTTCCTGCATATAAGCTAAACAAGTGTCTCCGACTTACTCCTTGAGTCGGACGAGACAATGTTAGGCGACCCCCTGGACCGGGTTACTCCGTGATCCGGCCTGCCTTGAGGTGACTCGGCCAGCATCCGCTTTGACCTTGCCGAACCTCGGATAACTCGGCCCTTATACCCCGGAGTGACCCTACCCGGGGTTATCCCCCCAACATTCGTGAAAAGCCCCTCCCATTACTGCATTACTAATAGATAGGTCCTGGCAACATCAGGGGTTCATGGGCGTAGGGTAAAATTTTATTGTTTTCATACGCGGAACCCCTACAGAGGTAAGCACTACCCCGACCCCTAATCCTTCCTTTAGCTTTGATCCATCAAAGTGCATTCTCCAGTAGTTTGAGTCCGGCAAAGGTGGTTTATATTACATCTCAGCCCAATCCACGAAGAAATCTGCTACTGCTTGAGATTTTATCACATCTCTTCTATCAAACTGCGATGCGTATGGGGCTAATTCAATTGCCCATTTTGCAATTCAGCCACTGGCATCTTTGTTGCTCGTAATCTCAGATATGGGCGCTTCACATATCTCCTTGATGGGGTGTTCCTCAAAGTAATGCCTGAGCTTCTTGGTTGCCATGTATACGCCATATGCCATTTTCTGATAGTGTGGGTAATTCGGCTTCGAAGTCGATAACACCTCATTCAGGTAATACACTGGTCTTTGCACCGACTTATCTTCCTCATCACGCTCCACCAGAATCACTACACTTATGACTCGGTTGGTCGCGGCTATATAGAGCAACATCGGCTCTTTAGATAATGGTGAGGCTAACACTGGTGCAGAAGACAACATCTTTTTTAACTCACGGAATGCACTATCAGCTTGCGGTGTCCATGTAAATTTGTCTGCCTTTTTCATTAACTGGTAAAGGGACAATGCCTTCTCTCCCAGTCAACTTACAAACCGACTTAATGATGCCAGGCAACCATTAAACTTCTGCACATCGTTAAGACATTTTGACAGTTCCATTCTTTCTATGGCTCGGATTTTTGTGGGGTTAGCCTCGATACCTCATCTGGATACGAGAAAACCGAGTAACTTCCCAGCTGGCATGCCAAAAGTACATTTCCCTGGGTTCAGTTTCATCCGCAACCGCCTTAGGTTCACGAATGTTTGCCAGATATCGTCAAGGAGCATTTTGCTTTCCTTAGTTTTTATCACAACATAATCCACACAAACATGCACATTTCGACCAATTTGGTCATGTAGACATTTTTGCATGCATCGTTGATACGTTGCTCCTGCATTACGTAAACCAAACGGCATAGTGCGATAGCAATAATCCCCATACGGGGTGATAAACGCAGTCTTTATTTGGTCATCCGGGTTCAAAGGTATCTACTGAAAACCAGAATAAGCATCTATGAAAGATGACAACTCACACCCGATAGATGAATCTATGACTTGGTATATCCTTGGCAGTGGAAATGGGTCTTTCAGACATGCCTTATTTAGGTTCATGTAATCGATACACATACACCACACCACAGCCACATTCGGATCATCCTTCTTCTTCTCCACGAGCATCGGATTAGAGAGCCAATTCGGGTAAAGTACTTCCATGATAAACCTGACTGTAAGAAGTGGAGCTATCTCATCTCCAATGACCTTTCTCCTATCTTCGGCGAAGCGGCGGAGAGGTTGCTTCACCGGCTTTGCCCTAGGTCTTACATTGAAAGAGTGCTCGGCTAACTCCCTCGGCACACCTTGCAGGTCTTGTGTGGACCAAGCATATATATATATCTCGATTCTCGTGGAGGAAGTTGATGAGCTCACTTTCCTATTTGTCGCCTAACCCGGCACCAATGATCACGGTGTGCTCTGTGAACTGGTCATCAATGAGCACCTTCTTTGTATCTTTTGTCGCTTGAAATGACACACTCCCATGCGGGTTAGTTAGAGCCGACATATGCTGCTGCGCGAACTGAGACAATGATGCCACCTCCTGAATTCTCGTCTTCTCTTGAGCAATCACAAGTGACTCGGCTAGGTTAGATCCGGCGAAAGCGCACTCAATAGAACGCCTGAAGTCCCTAGCTATGGTAATCACCCCCTTGGTCCGGGCAATTTCATCTTCAGGTAACTGATGTGAGTGCTTGCCATGAACTTGTTCAGAGCAGGCCTGCAGAGTAACACATGATACGCGCTTTCCAAGTTCACAACCTCAAACTCCAAGTTTTCAGTCCGGCAGTTGTCCCTTGTGCCGAATAACATGTCAACTCGGACCTTGCCAATAGGCTAACATGAAATACCCAGCACGATGCCATGGAAAGTCGTCCTTGTTGCTTGGAGCATATTTTATAATATTCCCAACTTGTGCATGGTATCCCTGTACATGATGTTGATGCTACTGCCATTGTCTATCAGCACCTTGGAAAACCTCACATTGATATTCAGCCCAATGAACGTCGGATCCAACACCAGCACATATGATCCAGGACTCGGCATGAGCCTGGGGTGATCCTTGATGCTCCAAGTGATTTCTTGTTCTACCCAAGGCATATACCTCGACACAGCTGGCATTACCACGTTCACCTCCATATGTCGGTGCTAAAGGCTCTTTTTATCAGTCTCTTCTGTGGTGAACACGCACTAGCTTTGGTGATGCTCTCTGTACTCGTTCCTACAGTCATTACCATGATATCCTTGGTCTTGTTGTTGCTGGTTGTTCACTTGATGCACTGCATCCCTTCTTTCATGGTTCTCATACCACGGTGGAGGCGGAGGCAACATCAGTTGTTGTCCATTCCCCCTAGTCAGCTGTTGTTGCCGAGGTGCATCGTTCTGAGTTGCTTCGTGCTGACGTCCATCATGCCGAGGTGCATCGTGCCGAGGTGCGTGAGCATTCCGCGAGCCACTCTGCTCTAGCTTCCTCATCCATTCACATTGCCTGGTTGTATGATTCGCTGGACTATTCGGACTTGGCGTGTGGAACTTGCACGGCTGATCCAACATAGACTCGAATGTGTATCTCGTCCGATCCTTTCTTTCCTGCCACTGTTTCTTCTGCTATGGCATCCAAGGTTTGTTATCCTCAACCTTTTGCTGCCAATGTTGCCCTCCAGTTTTCTGACGCTGGCTAGCACCGGCATTGGGCTGATCCTGATCTATAGCTACCACTTGCTTCAAGTTGTACCTATAATCCTGACGATCATCTCTCCTCTTACCCCGGAATTCACTGCACCGCGATAATCCGGCACCCTCACGAGGGTAGTATTCATCATTGGATTCACTAGACATCTCCCAAGGCATACGAATCAGCAATCCGGATTGTTACGGCCAAGGTAGTTGGCATATCTCTCTGCAATCTTTGCCATAACATACTTTCATACCTACACCCTTGGGTGAACCACGCAATAGCTGGTGATTCAATTACCCCTTCACAGGAATTTCTCACATTACACCAGTGAGTCAAGAACTCCCGATCTATTTCATTCGGTCTTTGCTTGCACATCGCCAGAGTCTGTGGCCTATTCGGCCTCTTGTACATGCTTGAGAAATTACTAACAAATATCTCCTAGAAGTCTATCCAGCAGTTGATGCTTCCCTCTAGCAAGTTATTTAACCAGACCCTAGCTGGCCCTTCTAACATTTGAGGTACGTACCTCACTGCCCATCTCAAATTTCCTCCGGCTATGTTCACTACAGTTGCATAGTCAATGATCCAATCGTCTGACTTAGTGCTACCATCATACGTCTTTGTTCCTCGGGCTAGATGAAAGTTCGGCACTGGTGGTTCCCTCATGATCCGAGGTCCAAAACATGCTGGACCCAGAGGGCCTTGCACTTCAATCATTTCTGACCTATAGATTCGGTCTAGTTTCAGTCTTGCGTCATCCGGCTGCAAATTCCTGTTCCCCAATCTCGATCCAATCACATGGTGCTCCGGTCTAGGAAATCCGGCATCAGCCATTGCCGAGTAACCATCATTGTACCTATCCTAACGCGAACGAGCACTTTGCAGCTGCATTGCTAGGCCAACACTTCTCTCCTGCCGATGTGCGTACTGTTGCTGCTATTGCCGAGGTACATTTTGCCCTGTTATCACCGGATTATGCTGTTCGGCATTGCCATTGGCAGTGTTTCTCTGACCGGCATGGCCTTGGTTGCGGTTACCTCGGCTAGCTTCACCCCGGCTGGCACTGTGACGATCCTCATCGATTTGTACTGATTTTCCTTTTCCTGCCCTTACCGGATCATACGGGACCATCTTCTTGTCTTTTCTCCCCGAGGTTACCACTTCCTCTCTTCTCGGGCCATCATGAGGTGACGACGCAGCACCGACGGACATTGTCGGGTTATTCCTTGCCGAATAAGCTATGTGCGATGCTCCAGATTGTGCCAAGTTTGCCTTATTTATTTCCTCATTCTACCTTGGATTTTTACTCCGTCTATATGGTTTGCCTTTGCATACTCCCGCAGAGTGATGTTTAGTGACTGCTATAACTCAGCTACCTTTTTCGCACCGGCTAGCATTTTCTGCGTAGTTTCCTCTAACTCGGCCTGTGCCTGAGCCAGATCTACCACTGGCGCTCTGGGTGTTGTTAAGCTATCTATTGCCTGTTGCAGTACATTCTATGGCCTCTCTAGTGGAGGGAATCTAGACCTTGCCTGCTTCGGCGTGGCGTCCGGATCTGGCGTCGGGTCCTTGCTTGCTCCTGCATCAGGCGCCGTCATCATGACCTCAGCGCAGCTTGCGGGCGAGTGATACGCGAGCCGCGAGCCGCGCTGAGAGATGGTTCGCCTCCCTCGACAACGTGATGCGGATGAACGCATGGCTCGTCGATGCTGATGTAAATCTAGTGGGCGCCAAGCTTGATGAAGAGGCTGTTGCATGGAGGAGGGCGCCTGCCGAAGCTTCCAATGTTGTCACTAACATATTCCAGCACTTTGAAGCGCTAAACAAGCCCGGAGACGAGGCATTCGCTAGTGCCAAAGATGTTTCCCCTCTGGATTTTTACTCCTGCTAGCGCTGCTAGCCCTACGGTGGGCGCCAACTGTCATGGTGGTTGCACGGTAGATGCCATGTATAGTCTAAAGATGAGGCCAATGTGCACTAGGGGAATCCAGGGAGGGATAGTGCGGTGATTCCACATACAGATGTTTGTATTTCTCTCTTGTTGATGAAGGATTACAAGGGCTCCTTAAGCTGTTCATGGGAAGGAGACTAATTCTCTTACTGCCCACAACTATTCTCTAGGGTTTTCCCTTAGACCAAAAAATGACCAACCTCCTCTATGGAGACCCTGGTGCTCCTTATATACTGGAGCCTAGGTTACAAATCTAGGGCATACGTGGAGGCATATTCTCCGAATATGCCCCTTGGTAAAGCAAGATGCTCCTTTTACACTTTAACTGGCTAGTCCGGACTCAGGGCATAAGCCTTCGTAAGCCCCTCTGCGGCATGGCATCACCCGACACTAGTGGCATCAGCCGACATTAACTACGTTATCCTTGTCGGCCACGCCCTGCTGGTCCTTCCCTCTGTCTGCTTCGCTCACCTATAGTGGACAGAGGCCACCTTTTGACCAGCGAGATTCCTTCTTTCTCTTGAAAGCCAAGTGGTAACCCGGCTAGCGCCCGGCTAACTCGGCCATGTGGGTACCTGTAAACAAGTTACAAAGGCCTTGCCGACATAAACTATATGTTGGTCGGGTCAAGATTAGGCAAACATCCTCCGGGCCGGGTCATTCCATAAGTCAGCCTGCCTTGAGGTGACTCGGCCAGCTCATGATTTGACCTTGCCGTACCTTGGCTTACACGGCCTTTATACCACGGCGTGACCCTACCCGGGGTATCCCCCAACACCGTCAGCGACCGTTTTCGTGTTCGGCCTCCCATTGGGCCAATGGGGGCTCCGGTGGAGATGCTTTTAAGAGATGACCACCTAAGTCCATTGTCTTTTAATCGTTATATCTATAGAGTTTACATTTATTAATTTAAGGATCATGCTTGAACGAGATTTTGTGCCGTATCTGTTTCCTATAATCGCGTGCAATATCTGTTTGTTTGCGAAGTTACATTATTGATCTCTTTTTTATTAACTATAGTGTCACCTAAAATTTTTTCCCATGACAAGGTGCTAATAGCCAATCATTGAGGAGGCCTTCACCATCAACACTCGGTAAGTGCTCCGTAGATATATCTAAAAACAACATAAATGGGCATTAGTATCATGAACTCTTATAATATCACGTAGAGATAGATTGATCAAAACTTTAGGTACATGTATTGATATGATACCACACATGTCAATATGTTGGCTTAGTACAAATGCTAGATTGGACAACTGATCCAGTATCATATACAAACCAAGCAGAAGCATTTTCGCGATCCAAATGTATATAAGACCATATACGAAAACTACATCAAACCTTAATATAGTTCTCTCGTAAATGGCACAATGATATATACTCTTGTGCATTAGGATATTGTAGCAATATTTTTCCATAGAAACAACATGATTTGTGTAAGATTAAGTTTGAAGCTTAATATAGACATAACTAAGCGGTGCCAGTTCACAAAAGGGAAAATGAAATTAGACTTGAACATCTATTTTGCCATGCGGTGAATTATGATGATTGGGCTTCTTAAAGCTGTTTAAGAATTGTCTTCTTCATGGCTACTGGACTAGTTCATTTTTCTTTAAGCGAATCAACTGGTTTATAATTTCTATATGATTTGTTCCTACTTATAATCGAATCTTTCTTATATTGGTTATTATGGATAATAGATACAACCGAATAATGGGTAACAATTCACATACGAAAAATAACCCTAAACAAATTTAAAGATTACAACCAACACCATCATCCCGGAATTCTCACCAAAATTATAGCTGATTTATCGTTCTTGCACCATCATAGCTCTCTCGTCAATTCAATCGTTGTAGTACCTACTAAGACACTACCCCCTTCCCGTGCACTAGCATTGATGAACCAGGACTCTCTCTCTTTTTTGACAATCAATACCACATATATTCATAGTAATAAATAGTATATGGTAGAGATACATAAACTGTCTTTAATGACTACCAAATAAAATCTAAAAGAAAACGAGAAAATCTCGAAGGTATTCAAAATCTTCTTCTTCCATAACACAATCCTGCACTTGTCTGAAGGCAGGCCAATAAACATGACACATATGTCAAACCATATACCTGTAAATACCAACGAGAGTTCTCCCTTAATTTTAATTTGAGCCACAATGCCAAGGCTACGTGCACGCGTGCAGCTATTAGAGTAATCCATCAACATCGGTAAGAGTACCACCACCAGTATTCCAGGGAAAAGAAACCGAACTTCTTGGTCGCCGTCGCAGGGGAGTCGAGAATACGAATCTCCATTGTCGAGGACGTAGCAGCCGAGACAAATATTGCAAGGATAATCCTCCTCGTGGCAACCATGAGAAAAAAATCTAAGATCGATCTGGTGAATCAAGATCTAAAAAACCGTACCTATAGAACTTTAATCTTACAACACCACCATTGACATCCGGAAGATCTCGTCATCGAACGAAGGGCCTGATATTTTGGGATAATAATAACTTGTATTGATTTGAATAATAGTACAAAGATTATATTGGAGAGAGGAGGATCCAGCTAAAACGACTTAGGCTAGAGTCCTAATTCAACTCAAACACAACTCTAATACCCCCCCCCCTCGCAGTGTCAACGTCGGGCGCCATGATGTTGAGACTAGATCGAATATCTGTAAATATTGTAGTGGAGAGACCCTTGGTGAAGATATCTGCAAATTGTGCACTGGTCGGAACATGAAGAACTCGAACCTCGCCGAGAGCCACCTTCTCTCGAACAAAATGAATATCAATCTCTATGTGCTTGGTGCGACGATGCTGAACCGGATTAGAGGCCATGTAGACTGCAGATATATTGTCACAATAGACAATGGTAGCACGCTCAATTGATCGATGTAGCTCAGCTAGAAGCTGACGTATCCAGACTGCTTCGTCCACTGCATGAGCAACCGCCTGCTATTCTGCTTCCGCCAAGGACCTGGAAACTATAACATGCCTTTTCGAAGACCAAGAACCAAGATTATCACCCAAATAAACACAAAAACTGGATGTGGATCGTCGAGTATCTGGACAACCTGCCCAGTATGCATCAGAATAAACTATCAAGCTTGTAGGAGAAGAATTATTTAGAAGAAGACCATGGTAGAGAGTGCCTTTGAGATATCGGAGAATTCGTTTGACATGAGAAAGGTGGGGAACACGAGGATCATGCATATACAAGCAAGCTTATTGAACAGAGTAAGAAATATCAGGATGAGTAAGAGTAGCATATTGCAGTGCCCCCGTGAGACTACGATAGAGTGTAGGATCGGGAACGGGATCACCATCCGCCGACTGTTTGGCGCCAATATCAGCAGGGGTACGGCTAGGCTGAGAGTCAATCATGCCAGCACGATATAGGGGATCGAGAATATATTGGTGTTGAGAAAGAAAGAGAGTGGATGAATTTTGAGAAGCAGTAACACCGAGAACATGATGAAGTGGTCCTAAATTAGTCATAGAAAATTCCTGATTAAGAAGGGTGACAATGTAGCTAAGAAAGGAGTCGGAGGAGGCGGTTAGAACTATATCATCGACATAGAGAAGAAGATAGGCGGTTTGAGTAGAAGAGCGAAAAATAAAGATAGGGGAATCAGATTTAGATGGAATGAAACCAATGGTCTAAATAAAGGTGGCGAAGCATTGAAACCATGCACGTGGTTCTTGTTTGAGACCATAGAGAGACTTTTAGAGATGACACACAAAGTCAGGACGGGAAGAATCTACAAAGCCAGAGGTTTGTTGACAATAGATGGTCTCGTTGAGAGTGCCATGCAGAAAAGCATTTTTAACATCAAGTTGATGAATCGGCCATGAGGAAGATACAACAAGATTGAGAATAATGCGAATAGTGCTTGGTTTGACAACCGGAGAAAAGGTTTCATCGAAGTCAATCCCTTGTTGTTGAGAAAAACCCTAGCATACCCAATGAGCCTTGTACCGTGCGAGACACCCATCGGAATTATATTTGTGGCGAAAAACGCACTTTCCTGAAACCACGTTGGCGCCGGGAGGTTTAGGAACGAGAGTCCATGTATTATTTTGAAGGAGGGCATCGAACTCATCACGCATGGTAGAATGCAAAAGAGGATCTAGAAGAGCTCGTTTGTAGGAGGTAGGAATTGGGGAAATATTTGGGGTGGCATCGAGGTTAATAAAATGGCGAGGAACGTGAAAGCCCTTTTTACCACGAGTACACATGACATGATCGTTAGCGGGAATAGTGATGGGAATGGTGTGAGGAGGAAGTTGTGGAGTGGGAGAGTTACTCAGAGTACTAGCAGCGCTAGCAGGAGACTGGGTAGGTCTGTCTGTTCCTGCAGAGGACGTGGTGGTGGTGGGAGAGGACCTGATAGGGGATCCTACCGCGATAGGAGAAAGTGGTGCGGAAGGCTGCCGTGAAGCCTCGGCAGGCTAGTTGGCTGCCGCGGTAGAGGTGACAGCGAGCACCAAGGCGGGGATAAGGGTGCATGGCGTGATCGTATGTTGGGTAGGTGGGGAAGAAGTAGGCATAGACGACTGGGCGATGGAGTATGGAAAATTATTTTCCTCGAAGATGACATGACGTGAGACAAGAACACGTCCAGAAGAGGGGTCGAAATATCAAGAGCCTTTGTGATCGTCGGAGGGTCCGAGATAAATGCGTGGTAATGAGCGAGGAGAAAGTTTGTTAGGGGTGGTGGAGGTGGGACAACCAAAAACACGCAATTCGGAATAGTCGGGATGATGTAGGAAGAGAGACTAAAAGGGAGTATAGAGTGGACACATTTTGGTTGGTCGGATGTTGAGGAGATATGTTGCCGTGCGAAGAGCTTCAGCCCAAAACCCAGGGGGAGAGAGGCTTGGATGAGTATAGTACAGAGTATGCCATTGATGGATCGTAAGGATCGTTCAGCTTTACCGTTTTGAGGAGAAGTGTATGGACAAGAAAAACGTAAGAGAGTGCCTTAAGAGAGAAAGAAATATCTGTTTTGGGTATTGTCAAACTCTCGACCATTGTCACATTGGATAGAACGTATGGGAAGGCCGAAGTGTGTAAGAACATATCACCAAAAATTTAGAAAAATTGAGTGCACATCGGATTTGAGCGCGAATAGGAAATGTCCATATGTAGTGAGAATAATCGTCAAGAATAACAAGATAGTATTTGAAACCAGAAACACTAGGAAGCGGAGAGGTCCATAGATCACAGTGCAATAACTCAAACAGAAAAGTACTATAGGTAGTTGATGTGCCGAAAGGTAATCTAACATATTTGCCGCATTGATAGACATTACAAATAGAGGGATCATGAGAAGAACTAAAATTATCAATAGGGAGACTAAATTCTTGAAGCAAAGCGACATAGTATTTTTATTGGGGTGGCCGAGCTGACGGTGCCAAAGGTCGACAGAGGCATGCATGAGAATATAATTTTGCGGCCCGAAAGTTGGGGTGCCCAGGAAACCCGGTACCCAAGTTGCCTATAATCAGCCGCGATGACTACAGTTGGCGTGCCAAATACTCAGGGGGTCTTTTTCGGCATGAATTCAACTTTATGTTTCAATACAAAATATCAGGCTGACGGCCATCAAGTTGGGCCCCCTGTCAGTTCTCATTGTTATGTCGCTCCCGTCGCTTAGGCGTCAATTAGGCTTGCAGCGTTGGCGCCTGCATCCATTATGCATCTTCTTCTTCCCCGAAGCGGTAATCTGTGGTCGCAGCCATGGCGCGGAGCTGGGACGTGACAAACCTGCTCGTTCCCGCTCTCCTCCCCATCCCGAGTCGGAGCTCGCCCTCACCATGGCCGCACCCATGGCACAACTCGGGGACGAGAATTGGTTCCCGGTGAGATCTGTCACTGTGTCGACCATGCTCGTTCCTATTTTCCTCCTCCAGAATCCGAGCTCACCATCACCGTGGTCGCACCCACACCAATTCTTCCACCCCTACTAAGGTCTCTGTGGTAGCTCAAGTTCTGCCACGTTGAACCTATAAGCGAATTCGGAGCTGGGCGACAGCAACCCATTGTTGAACCTGTAAGGAATTTGCTGAAGATTGTGTGCCGTGCTAAGGTCTTCGGCTGATGCATTCAGCTTCTGCCAACATCCACCGCCGATGTGAGATCATTTAGTTACTTCAATATGAAACTTCGACCAATTTAACTTATTGATGTATTCCTTGACAATTATAATATAATCAAGCACTAGAAATATTTTGTAGTGTGCATGAGCATGATCAGTAATATTACTGAACACTAGAAATTTTAAGGTACTCCACATAAAGGAGTAGATTAACATATATATAGAAGGTTCACCACAGACACCACGCGGATATATTGTCTTACATGCCACACACATGTAATAATAATTAACTAAAACAAAATAAAAGCAGGGGGAGCAGCAGGAGGCCGGGACACGGAGATGCCTAGCAGGGCAGGGGCATATCAGCAGGAGGCAGGGACAGCCTAGTCGAGGGGATACCGGCCAGCCCTGACATAATCCCGAAGGAATTTTTCGAAGGCTGCGTGCCGTGCCAAGGTAATCGGCCTATGGCTTCTGCCTCCGCCTAGCAACGCGTCTTTGGATCATGTCGAGGTCCATGTTGATTGCTCTACCACAGAATGGGCAAAATAGTGTCCCCCTACGGTAGAAACGGATTAGCCCACACCGTTACCGCCTCAGCACGTAGCGGCTCTTGTTGTCCCTGGATTCCTTGCTAGCGTCCACGTCATCATCATCCTTCTATTGAATTTTAAGAACATAACTTAGAACTCATACATATGATTTAATTGTATTACAATTCAATAATTGACAACATGTATATGTAAGACAATATATTCGTGGATATCAAAGAGAAAGCATCTCAGCAATAGTTTGATCAGTTCATGTATCATTTCATCTCAACACAATAACAAATAATTGCATTAGAGTGTATGTAGAATAAAGATTGCAGCCTCATAGGTTTCTTCATGGATGGAATTAGTGAACCAACTAACAATTTCACAACCTATATTGTTCTTGTACATCGCCCTAGGTTCACTAACTCATCCCTGAAAAAATATGACACCAATGTGTCTGCCTCTCTTTTGGGACAAATTTGAATCACTGGCCACAATAAGAAATTGAAATGTAATCATACAAAACAATATTCAGGTATATACATAGTCAGGTACAAAAACAAGCCTAAATATTGTAATTATAAATAAGAACCCAAACAATTAATCTTCAGGTACATGTTAAAAATACTTATGATCAAAACCATTCATATACATATGCATCATACGAATCATTCAAAGATAAGAAACAATTATAGAATCATATATGTAGTTCCATACGAGAATAAATCAAGGGCCTCATAATTTTTTTCAGCGATGGAGTTGGCGAACCAAAGGACCAACATCACAACCTATATTGTTTGTGTGCATTGCTGCCTCAGGTTCACCAACCCATCCCTAAAACATGACACCATCATATGTGTCTCCCCTTGAACTCTTATGGGGAAAATTTCAATCATCGGCCTCGGTGACAAACTGAAATATAATTCTTATACACTATGAATGCATGCATGAAATAGATAATTCAAATATCATAGTTCTATGAATGCAAAATAAAGACTACGGCCTCATAAGTTTCTTTAGGGATGGCATGAGTGAACCAAGTAACAATTGCACAACCTATATTGTTCTTGTACATGGCCCCAGGTTCGCTAACTCATCCCTGAAAAAATCTGACACCAATATGTCTGCCTCTCTTTTGGGGCAAATTTGAATCATTGGCCACAATAAGAAATTGAAATAATCGTACAAAACAATATTCAGGGGTATACATATGCATCATACGATGCATTCATAGATCAGAAACAATACAAAGATTATATATATAGGTTCCATATGAGAATAAATTTAGGGCCTCATTTTTTTCAGAGATGGAGTCGGAGAACCAAAATACCAACAGCACAACCTATATTGTTTATGTGCATTGCTGCCTCAGGTTCACTAACCATCCCTAAGAAAACGACACTATCAGATGCCTTTGCACTATTTTGGGGCAAAATTGAATCATTGGGCTCAGTAAGGAATAGAAATGTAATGTTATAGGCATGTTGTGTATCGAAATCAACACTCAACTAGCAAACTCAACTAGATGGCAGATGAGCAGATTGGGGTTTTGTGACTAGATGGATTGGGGTTTTGTGACTAGATGGTAGATGCATCAATCTCCCGTTCGAAGCATATATATACTACGATACTTCAAGAGCAAAAGAATCTATACACGATTGAGCAAATCCTATGTATGAACAGTGAAATCTGCGGTTGTGACTAGAGAAGCTAGCAATGTACTACCTCTGACTCCTCATCAGGGACCTCCTTCTTGAACTCGTCATTCTCTGCGATTACATCGAAGATTTCTTGGACGGCGATGGGGTCGTTGATGTAGAGCACCGGATTGCCTCCGCCTACCGCCTGCCCCCATCCAGATCTGCCGCTGGCACCACGACATTGTCGGCCAAGACGTTGTTAGCCATGATGTTTTCGGCCACCTGTTGCTCGGTGGTGATGGCTACTGGCTGGACGGATGAGCTCGAACCCTCGACGGCACGACGACGAGCGGTGTTCGTGCCCGGAGAAGACGCCTCCACCTGCTTGGCAACGACCAAGCCATCTGCTGCTGCGCCTTCAACTGGCTTCACCTCCGGCTCGTCTCCACGCGTATGTTTCATGGCGCACCTAGGGAAGGAGGTATTTCAAGCGAAGGAGCTTTGGCGCGCGCGGTAAGTGCAGATTGTGGTTTTGGGACTAGATAGATTGGGGGGAAATGACACGAGCACATGGAAGAAGAAGGCCGAGCGGGTTTATAAACACTAGACTGTTCGTAGTCCTCGAGTGGACACGTGTGGTGGGCGGGGGCGGTGGGGCTACCACGATCTCCACCATTTTTTGAAACAACAACGATCTCCACTTTAGAGCTACATTGAAAACACGCTCATGGAAGACCTCGATTCCACTGCATGCAAGTGGCACGGAACCAATTTCTAGCAACGTTAGATCTACTCAAAGGGGGCCCTTGACTCGTGGAAATTACTTGCAGTAGGGCCTAGTTGGAAGTGAGATTGAGAGCGCTGCGTAAAAATGGGATATGTCTTATTAAAATCAAGTGGAATAAATTGCAGTGTCCCGTTGACAATCGTGCACTCGATGACCCCGTTGCCCTGTGCATGTGTTGTAGTAGCAATAGTAGCCTTTGTAGACTAGATTAAATGTGACATGACCACTCGATGACTTTTTCCATGGACAGAATCATGTTCCTTCTTGTAGAAGTCTCACTGAGGGAGACGTCCGTGATGTCTCACGGTGTACGACGTGTGCAACGATCATCGTTGGATCACACAGGATCAATGGTTGGTGCGCACGATCCGCGTGACAACTGTGACAACCAATCAAGGCGTAGCAGACAGAGTGAGCACAAGTTTGGGCTTCTACAAAAGAGAGAGAGAGAGGGCAAAACTAAATAGTATCAAAAAACCAAGGGCAAAACTGAGTAGTATAAAAATCGAAAGTGAGTTTCTTGTACAATGAAATACATCGTGGCATACATCAAATTATGCCAAGATAGATCCACTAGAGTTCATTGGATGTGTGTTCTTCTCATAAACCACATATGGATCAGCCAGTGTCATTGCATGTCTGTTCTTTGCGTAAACCACATATGGATACATCCAGTTCATTCAATGTGTGTTCTTTTCATTAACCACAACCAGAGCCATTGCATGTGTGTTCTTCTCACAGACCACATAAGGATCCACCAGTGTCACTGGATGTCTGTTCTTTTCATGAACCCAACCCAGTTCATTGCATGTGTGTTCTTTTCACAAACCACATATGGATCCACCAGTGTCATTGCACGTATGTTCTTTTCATTAACCACACCTAGAGCCAATGCATGTCTGTTCTTTCCACAAACAACATATGGATCCACCAGTATCACTAGATGTGTGTTATTTTTATGAACCACACCTAGTTCATTGCATGTGTGTTCTTTCCACAAACCACATATGGATCCACCAGTGTCACTGCATGTAATTTCTTCTCATAGACCACATCTAGAGCCATTGCATGTCTGTTCTTTCCACAAACAACACATGTATCCACCAGTGTCACTAGATGTGTGTTCTTCTCATTAACCACAGCTAGAGCCATTGGATGTTTTTTCTTTCCACAAACAACATATGGATCCACTAGTGTGATTACATGTGTGTTCTTTTCACAAACCACAGCCAGTGTCATTGCATGTGTGTTCTTTCCACAAACCACATATGGATACACCAGTGTCACTTGATGTGTGTTCTTATCACAAACCATAGCCAGAGTCATTGCATGTCTGTTCTTTCCACAAACCATATATGGATCCGCCCAGTTCATTGCATGTCGGTTCTTCTCACAGACCACATAAGGATCCACCAGTGTCACTGCATGTGTGTTCTTTTCATGAACCACAGCTAGAGTCATTGCATGTGTGTTCTTTTCATTAACCACAGCTAGAGCCATTGCATGTCTGTTCTTTCCAGAAACCACATATGGATACACCAGTGTCACTAGATGTGTGTTCTTTTCATGAACCACACCCAGTACATTGCATGTGTGTTCTTTCCACAAACCACATATGGATCCACTAGTGTCACTACATGTGTGTTCTTCTCACAGACAACAGCTAGAGCCATTGCATGTCTGTTATTTCCACAAACCACATAGGTATCCACCAGTGTCATTGCATGTGTGTTCTTCTCATTAACCAGCGCTAGAGTCATTGCATGTTTGTTCTTTCCATAAATAACATATGGATCCACTAGTGTGATTGCATGTGTGTTCTTTTCATGAATCACACCCAGTTCATTGCATGTGTGTTCTTCCCACAAACCACATATGGATCCACCAGAGTTCATTGCATGTGTGTTCTTTTCATGAACCACAGCTAGAGTCATTGCATGTCTATTCTTTTCACAAACCAGATATGGATCTACCAGTGTCATTGCATGTGTGTTCTTCTCACAAACCACATCTAGAGTCATTGCATGTGTGTTCTTCTCACAAACCACATATGGATCCACTAGAATTCATTGCATATCTGTTCTTTTCACAAACCACAACTAGAGTCATTGCATGTCTGTTCTTTTCACAAACCACATCTAGAGTCATTGGATGTATGTTCTTTTCACAAACCACATATTGATCCACCAGTGTCATTGCATGTGTGTTCTTTTCACAAACCACATCTAGAGTCATTGCATGTGTGTTCTTTTCACAAACCACATATGGATCCACCAGTGTGATTGCATGTGTGTTCTTTTCATTAACCACAACAAGAGTCATTGCATGTCTGTTCTTTTCACAAACCACATATGGATCCACAAGTGTCATTGCATGTGTTTTTTTTCACAAACCACAGCTAGAGTCATTGCATGTGTGTTATTTTCATTAACCACATCTAGACTCATTGCATGTGTGTTCTTCTCACAAACCACATATGGATCCACCAGAGTTCATTGCATGTTTGTTCTTTTCACAAACCACAGCTAGAGTCATTGCATGTCTGTTCTTCTCAGAAAGCACATATGGATCCACCAGAGTTCATTACATGTGTGTTATTTTCATTAACCATAGCTAGAGTCATTGCATGTCTGTTCTTTTCACAAACCTGAAGGGAATATGCCCGAGAGGCAATAATAAAGTGGTTATTATCTTATTCCATGTTTATGATAAATGTTTATTTTACATGCTAGAATTGTATTGATCGGAAACATCAATACATGTGTGTTTAATAAACAAAAAGTGTTCCTTGTTATGCCTCTCTTGTAGACTAGCTTGTTGATTAACAAGATGATCAAGGTTTTCTGATCATGGATATTGGATGTTATTAATAACAAGGTCACACCATTGGTGGAATGATGTGATGAACATTCATCCGAAGTATAGCATTACGATCAAAGTCATTATGTTTATATTGCTATAATATCATACGAAGTAATCTTTATCCTTAGACCATGAGATCATGTTAATTGCTAACACCGGAAGAGTAACTTGATAACATCAAACGTCACACCATAACAAGGTGACTATAAAGGTGGGTTCAGTGCTACGAAGGTGTTATGTTGAGGCTCATGGATCAAGAGTGGGATTTTTCCATCTTGATGACGGATAGATATACTCTGGGCCCTCTCGGTGCTATCACATTGAAATAGCTTGCAAGCAAGTGATGTGATCACTAGAATGTTATATCACGGGAACAAGAAAAGAGTGCATGTCAGCAACGAGATCAAACTAGGTATGGAGATACTGATGATCGAATCTCGGACATGTAATATATCGCGAGACAAAGGGATTTAGTTACTAGCGTTAAAGGTTCTCACGATCACAGAAGTCATCGTTGAATGTGTAGGAGTCAGTATGGATCTCCAGGTCCCGCTGCTGATTATTGATCAGAGAGGGGTCTCGATCATGTCTGCATTATTCGTGAACCGTAGGGTGACACACTTAAGGGATACCGACACCATTTGGAGCAAATATGTTTCAGATAAAGATTTAAGAAAGAGCTGGAATTATTTCAATAGACACCGAAACTGTTTCGGGTGAAAATGGTGAAATTGGTTCTGCATGTAATATTGAAATGTTGCAGGGGGTTTTATGTGAATGTTTGTTAATTACAGTAATTAAAAAAATTCTGAATAAAAATAATAAAAGAGTTTTATTAAATGAGAGAGCATTAAATTTGGAGAAACTTAATGCATTTAAAGTGGAGACTTTAAAAGAGAATGTGAAGGGGCATTTTAATGTGGAGGGGTTACCACCACATGAATGGAGGAGGTGAAGGGTCACCCCCTCCATGCGCTGGCCATGAAGGAGGGGCACCCCCCCTCCTCCTATAAAAGGCCACCCCCTCGTCACTTCTCACTCACACCTCCTTGTGAAGGATCTCTCTCCCCCTCTAGTATTATTTCCCCATGGTCTCGGATTAGCGAGATACATGTTTCGGTGGCTTTATCTGGAAAGGAGTTGCTGCTTCCGCTGCTTTGCTAGAGCAAGGGACGGAGGTTGTCGGGGTACCGGACGTGTGTGCGATCACGGATGCACCGCTGCTTTGCGGTGCTAGACTTGGTGGTGCTGGAGCTAGATCTGATGGACGTGCTGGAGCCAGACCTGCTGGACTTCATCACAATCTTGAGATCGGCAAGTGTACGACTACATCAACAACGAGTTCCTACTCGTTAACAAAGCTCGTTGTCTACGAGGGTAAGTTCTCGTTGGATGTATGTCCACCCGTTGCTTTGTACCTAGTAGTTCACACCGTAGGAAAAATTTTGTTTTCTATGTTGCGGACCCAACAGTGGTATTAGAGCCTGATCTATGCGTAGGTGCTTTGCACGGGTAGTACACATATGTTGATATGTGGGCGATGATGATCATGTTATTGCATCTTCTATGTATTTTGGATATTGGTGGCATAGTGGGATGAAGCGGCCCGGACCAACCTTACATGTCATCGTACATGAGACCGGCTCCATGACTGACATGCAACTAGTTTTGCATAAGTGGCTGGCGGGTGTCTGTCTCTCCTACTATAGTCAATATCTGATTTACAACGAGTTGCTAATAACTTAGTTATCCTCGTTGTGGTTCATATTCGTAGGTAAGAACGGTTCTATCTCCAAAAGCCCTAAGCCACGTAAAACTTGCAATTGATAAATTAGAGGCATCTAGTTTAGATCGTTGTTGGGCTAGTGTATTGATATGGTATTGTTGTAAATAGATGTATGATAGATACTCTTACAATACACTCAACGTTTAAGTTCCATAAACCTTGGCCTTACACACAAAGGAATCATAGAGATCATACCACGATGCAAGTGATAGAGATCAAATGCATGGACCATATCATCTCACTTTACACATTAGATGTTAGCATCTTATACTGCTAGTTTGGCGCTTCAGAGCATTGTAAGATGATCCTCTTTAGATATCAAGATAAAATGTGTTCTTCCTTAAGTATGCACCATTTTGTGGATCGATTTCGAGACATCACGTGATGATCGGGTGTACTGACTTTCACGCTTTCATACAAACGGGTGTAAGATGCTTTTACACATGCAGTACTAAGGTTCTTACTTACAGCCTAGCATGTATGCACATAGCCTCTAACACGGACAAGTTAAGCATGAGTCATATAGTTGATATGATGCCCATATAGATTCTCGCTTTGAAGCTACATCAACTCACGGATGATCGGACTTGGTGTAGTGGATTTGGTTCATGTAATCACCAAAAGGCACGAGGGATGTCATTTTTGAGTGGGAGTTCATTTCTAATTTGGATTAGTCGAACTCAATTTGTCATAAACTAAATCAAGTGAATTTGCATAATTTGTTGTAGTCATTCGTGATCTGTTCACTACCTTATGCTTAGTTTTTATTTGAGATAATAGAACTATAGAATTCTGGATATTTACTTTACGAACTGGTACCGTATTGTTTTGAATGTCAATTTAAAGTTTATAAGTCCTATTGCAAACTTTCAGCAAACTCTATTTACTCCATGAAGTTTAATAAGTAGTATTAAATCAAGAGTAAGAATTCCAATGTTAGTATCTAAAGTATCATGTTTGCCTCCATGATTATTGATATTCAAAAGGTTGTTTTAATATCAAGATTATATTGGAGCTGAAAATTGTTTCGTAAAACCATCATGTGTGAAAGATATTGTGATATCTGAAACAATGTTTTTTGGTTGCATTATGATAGAGTATAATTTAGCAAAATACATGTTCTCATATTGTATGAGAATTTGTGAAGGATGGAGATGTTAGGCATCTGAATCTACCAGAAAGGTTTTGGGAACTGATATTATACTCGCGATTCTTCCTTATAGGCTATAGTAGCTTGATCATGAAAGTTGTCATGATAAGGATGAATAGAAGATGTAAGTAAAATGTTTACTACACTAATAGATTACTAAAGAATGGATTTTTGAAAGAACACCAAACATTTGATGATGGTGATCCACTTCAAAGTGCAAGTCCAAAGGTATTAGTATTTGACTATATACGCTTTGTTCCATGTGTCATGTTGATCACACCACTATTGATGTTGATAGATTCTTTTAAAAGAAAAGGAATTACTGAAAGAGAATCTATAAAATATTTGGCAGAAAATAAAAGGTTGGAGATGTCCAACTTAGGTATATAGAAGATATACATGTTATGGCTATATTCCTTGCTTGTTAAACAATGTGGTTCTTAGGTATTGGATACCGGTATTGGATACCGAATTGGTTGGTATGAAGTGTCATACAGGACAATGCAATTCATGAACTACAATGGCCTAAGTAACCAGCAAGAGAATGAGTGATGATGTTCATCGAAAACAAATAAAGTGTTATTGTGTTTTTCGTTGTCATCAAACCAAGCTTTCAAGATTTTTTTAAATAATTGTTGTTTTGTTCCGGTATCATGAGAACAATGGCTGTTCAAATAATTACCGTATTCCATAAAGGATGGATGAACTTTTACAAGTCTAGTTGGAGAAATCACATCCATAAACACTATTGCTAAAATGTCGCAAGACAAATGATTGAAAGATCACTTATGAAGTGACATCGCTGTTTAAATTATATTTGAAAGAAAACATGAAGAAACTCCATGTTGATGGATTTTTGGAGTCTTTGATTTTGATCAATTGACGCATGTGAGACTTTCCTCGAGATAATTGAAACTCCGTCCATAGGCCAGAGAGGAACGGATGACTAGCTTATTGGAAATTGTGCATGCTGATGTGCATAGTCCATTATGTGTAGCCATATGCGATGGATCTTTTTGCTTCATATGCTTTCTCCGAAAATTTGAGTGAATATATCTGTATATTTACTTAATAAGGAAGAAGTATGAAACATTTGAAAATTGTTCAAAGACTTTCAAGATGAAGTGAACAATCATTGTAACAAGAAAATAAAGAGTTTATGATTCGATCATAAAGGAAGATATTTGAGTTACATGTTTAGCAAAAACACCTAAGACTTGAGGAATTGTTCCATGATTTGTGTTTCCCGATAAACCATTGGAGTATGGCATATTCGAGAGATAAAATCAAACCATGTTTGACATGGTAAGATCAAGGGTGTCATTTATAAAACTGCCATTATGTTTTAAGGATTGAAGCTTTAGAGACTACCGCTTTTACACTGAAATGAGCACCATCATGATCCTTTGAAATGACACCATATGAGTTATGGTTTGGGACAAAACCCGAATTGTCTTTTCTAAAATTTTGGTATGCTATGCATAAGTAAAATGTTTACAACCAAAGTCGGATAAGCACGTCTTTGTAGGTTATCCCAAATAATTTGTTGGGAATTTCTCCATAACACCGAGGACAAAAGAGTTTGTTACTTGGAACGTCAAGTTTCTTGAGAAGGAATTTTTCGTGAAAAGTTAAGTGGGAGGACAATAGAACTTTTATAAGGTTGTTGAACCTTAGCTATATGTGCTAAGTAGCGCAGCGCCGGAAAGTGTCCCGGTGGCGGCCACAATGCTCATGGCTCTCGTGATTACAAAAGGTGTGATCTCGGAGATTAGAGTTCCTATAGAACCGTGTGAGTCGGTAAGAATCAAATAGTAAGATTTGATAAGCAAGTCGTTATTGTTTTGACAATGATGAACCGACTACATGCAAAGAAGGGATGATGGGCCCTGACTCCATAAAATGACTAGAAGTCATAGAATCCGTGATAGTATCCATACACGAGAAAACAAGTTTCTGAACTTGGAAGACCCTCCGGAAAGGCGTGAAGCCTATCGGTCGTGTTTGGATATATAAAGAAATAAGACATGGATGTTTAACATCTATGAAATAGTCGACATGTCAGAAAGAAGTTTATGACAATGTTCAAGGAGTTGACTATGACAAGATTTGATCTTTCATAATGATATATAGTCTTGAAGGATTAATGTAGCAACCACTACATATAATTTGGTATATGGTAGTTGAATAAACAAAACAAGGTTCTTCTAATAGAACGGTAACCTAGGACATGTACATGACATGGTCCGAAGGGTTTTGTTAATTCAAAGGGGGCTAAAAGGGCATGTAAACTTCAATAGTTGAAGTAAGCATAGCGGAGTTGGAATCTTCACCATGATGAAACTGTTAAAAGAGTTTAAATTCATCGGAGATGATGAAGATGATTGCATTTGCAAGAAATTAAGTGGGAGCGCTGAGACATATTTCTAATACATTATGTAGAGGACATATTGTTGATTGGAAATGATGTATCTTGTATTGACACAAGTTAAGAATTTCATTAAAATAAGATTTCGATGAAAGACTTGGGCAAACCAGGAATATTTGGCATCAATATCTATATGGATAGATTAAGGCACACATATGGTTGTGCCAGACATACATATATGAGATATTGAAAGAGTTCCATATGGAAACAACAAGAAAGGTTCTTGCTGCATGGAAAGAATTGTATCAAGATTCAAGTGTTTTGACACTTGGTGAGTAAAATCACATGAAGATTTTGATCGATTATACCATGATATGTATATATCCAGAATGTCCAATGCTCTAAATGTTATGAGCATATACCAGAATGATTCATAAGATGATCATTGGAAAATAGTAAACATATTCTTATGAGCTTTGGAAGAACTAAGAATATATAATGTATAAGTGACAAATAGTTAAAGGTAGTTCATTGTAAAGTGTTACATTGATACTAGTTTTGTCACAAGATACAAATTAAATTTATCTCAATTTAGACTATGGGTGGCACAATGTAATGGAAAGGATGTTCCATGATGGATTTGGATGAGTTCCAAAGTTGAGACATTGTGACGGATACTACAACAAAAGGCTAAGTATATGACTGCTATAGTAGCAGCAAAGGAGGGCATTTGTGTTAAGTAGTTTGTTATCAAACTAGGTGTAGTTCAAAGTGGGGTAATACTATGAAGATATATTGTGTGACAATAATATCAACATATTTTGAGCCGAACGAACTAAAGGTCTCACTAGAGGACCAAATTTATACAATGCCATCTCATTTGAGAATGAGTGATGCGTAGAGACGCAAATACATGCAAATACACACGGATCTGAAACTGTCACATCCGGAGATTATGTTAACCACTAGCAATAGCGTATATGCAACACCAGAAAGCCATAGGTGTTCAATGCGCAAAGTTTTTCAAACTAGATTATTGACTCTAGTGCAAGTGGGAGTGAAGGAATATGCCCGAGAGGCAATAATAAAGTGGTTATTATCTTATTCCATGTTTATGATAAATGTTTATTTTACATGCTAGAATTGTATTGATCGGAAACATAAATACATGTGTGTTTAATAAACAAAAGGGTTCCTAGTTATGCCTCTCTTGTAGACTAGCTTGTTGATTAACAAGATGATCACGGTTTCATGATCATGGACATTGGATGTTGTTAATAATAAGGTCACACCATTGGTGGAATGATGTGATGAACATTCATCCGAAGTATAGCATTATGATCAAAGTCATTATGTTTATATTGCTATAATATCATACGAAGTAATCTTTATCCTTAGACCATGAGATCATGTTAATTGCTACACCAGAAGAGTATCTTGATAACATCAAACGTCACACCGTAACAGGGTGACTATAAAGGTGGGTTCAATGCTACGAAGGTGTTATGTTGAGGCTCGTGGATCAAGAGTGGGATCTGTCCATCTCGATGACGGATAGATATACTCTGGGCCCTCTCGGTGATATCACATTGAAATAGCTTGCAAGCAAGTGATGTGATCACTAGAATGTTATATCACGGGAACGAGAAAAGAGTGCATGCCGGCAACGAGATCAAACTAGGTATGGAGATACCGATGATCGAATCTCGGACATGTAATATATCGCGAGACAAAGGGATTTAGTTACTAGCGTTAAAGGTTCTCACGATCACAGAAGTCATCGTTGAATGTGTAGGAGTCAGTATGGATCTCCAGGTCCCGCTGCTGATTATTGATCGGAGAGGGGTCTTAATCATGTATGCATTATTCGTGAACCGTAGGGTGACACACTTAAGGGATACCGACACTATTTGGAGCAAATATGTTTCAGATAAAGATTTAAGAAAGCGCTGGAATTATTTCAATAGACACCAAAACTGTTTCGGGTGAAAATGGTGAAATTGGTTCTGCATGTAATATTGAAATGTTGCAGGGGGTTTTATGTGAATGTTTGTTAATTAAAGTAATTAACAAAATTCTGAATAAAAATAATAAAAGAGTTTTATTAAATGAGAGAGCATTAAATTTGGAGAAATTTAATGCATTTAAAGTGGAGACTTTAAAAGAGAATGTGGAGGGGCATTTTAATGTGGAGGGGTTACCACCACATGAATGGAGGAGGTGAAGGGTCACCCCGTCCATGCGCTGGTCATGAAGGAGGGGAACCCCCCCTCCACCTATAAAAGGCCACCCCCTCCTCACTTCTCATTCACACCTCCTTGTGAAGGATCTCTCTCCCCCTCTAGTATTATTTCCCCATGGTCTCGGATTAGCGAGATACATGTTCCCGGTGGCTTTATCTGGAAAGGAGTTGCTGCTTCCGCTGCTTTGCTGGAGTGAGGGACGGAGGTTGTCGGGGAACCGGACGTGTGTGCGATCACGGATGCACCGCTGCTTTGTGGTGCTGGACTTGGTGGTGCTGGAGCTGGATCTGATGGACGTGCTGGAGCCGGACCTGCTGGACTTCATCACGATCTTGAGATCGGCAAGTGTATGACTACATCAACCACGAGTTCCTACTCGTTAACAAAGCTCGTTGTCTACGAGGGTAAGTTCTCGTTGGATGCATGTCCACCCGTTGCTTTGTACCTAGTAGATAGATCTTGGCGTGTAGTTCACACCATAGGAAAATTTTTGTTTTCTATGATGTGGACCCAACAAAACCACATCTAGAGTCATTGCATGTGTGTTCTTCTCACAAACCACATATGGATCCACCAGAGTTCATTGCATGTGTGTTCTTTTCACAAACCACAGCTAGAGTCATTGGATGTATGTTCTTCTCACAAACCACATAAGGATCCACCAGAGTCATTGCATGTGTGTTCTTTTCACAAATCACTACGAGAGTCATTGCATGTGTGTTCTTTTCACAAACCACATCTAGAATCATTGCATGTGTGTTCTTCTCACAAACCACAGCTAGAGTCATTGCATGTTTGTTCTTATCACAAACCACACAAGTATCCACAAGAGTCATTGCATCTCTATTGTTTTCATTAACCACAGCTAGAGTCATTGCATGTGTGTTCTTCTCACAAACCACATCTAGAGTCAGTGCGTGTGTGTTCTTCTCACAAACCACATATGGATCCACCAGAGTTCATTGCATGTCTATTCTTTTGACAAACCATAGCTACAGTCATTGCATGTCTATTCTTCTCACAAACCACACATGGATCCACTAGTGGCATTGCATGTGTGCACTTTTCACAAACCACATCTAGAGTCATTGGATGTATGTTCTTTTCACAAACCACATATTGATCCACGAGTGTCATTGCATGTGTGTTCTTTTCAGAAACCACATCTAGAGTCATTGCATGTGTGTTCTTTTCACAAACCACATCTGGATCCACCAGTGTGATTGCATGTGTGTTCTTTCCATTAACCACAACTAGATTCATTGCATGTCTATTCTTTTCACAAACCACATATGGATCCACCAGTGTCATTGCATGTGTTTTTTTTCCCAAACCACAGCTAGACTCATTGCATGTGTGTTCTATTCATTAACCACATTTAGAGTCATTGCATGTGTGTTCTTCTCACAAACCACATATGGATCCACCAGAGTTCAGTGCATGTTTGTTCTTTTCACAAACCACAGCTAGAGTCATTGCATGTCTGTTCTTCTCACAAAGCACATATGGATCCACCAGAGTTCATTGCATGTGTGTTCTTTTCATTAACCATAGCTAGAGTCATTGCATGTCTGTTCTTTTCACAAACCACATCTAGAGTCATTGCATGTGTGTTCTTCTCACAAACCACACATGGATCCACCAGAGTTCATTACATGTGTGTTCTTTTCACAAACCACAGCTAGAGTCATTGGATGTATGTTCTTCTCACAAACCACATAAGGATCCACCAGAGTCATTGCATGTGAGTTCTTTTCACAAACCATAGCTAGAGTCATTTCATGTGTGTTATTTTCACAAACCACACCTGAAGTCATTGCATGTGTGTTCTTCTCACAAACCACAACTATAGTCATTACATGTCTGTTCTTCTCACAAACCACACAAGGATCCACCAGAGTCATTGCATCTCTTTTCTTTTCATTAACCATAGCTAGAGTCATTGCATGTGTGTTCTTGTCACGAACCACATCTAGAGTCATTGCATGTGTGTTCTTCTCACAAACCACATATTGATCCACCAATGTCATTGCATGTTTGTTCTTTTCACAAACCACAGCTAGAGTCATTGTATGTGTGTTCTTTTCATTAACCACATCTAGAGTCATTGCATGTGTGTTCTTTTCACAAACCACATCTAGAGTCATTGCATGTGTGTTCTTTTCACAAACCACATTTAGATTCTTTGCATGTGTGTTCTTTTCACAAACCACATATGGATCCACCAGTGTCATTGCATGTGTGTTCTTTTAACAAACCACATCTAGAGTCATTGCATGTGTGTTCTTCTCACAAACCACATATGGATCCACAAGAGTTCATTGCATGTGTGTTCCTTTCACAAACCATAGCTAGAGTCATTGCATGTCTGTTCTTTTCACAAACCACATAACGATCCACCAGAGTCAATGCATGTGTGTTCTTTTCACAAACCATAGCTAGAGTCATTGCATGTGTGTTCTTTTCACAAACCACAACTAGAGTCATTACACGTGTGGTATTTTCGCAAACCACATCTAGAGTCATTGCATGTGTGTTCTTCTCACAAACCACAGCTAGAGTCATTGCATGTTTGTTCTTATCACAAACCACACAAGGATCCACAAGAGTCATTGCATCTCTATTCTTTTCAATAACCACAGCTAGAGTCATTGCATGTGTGTTCTTCTCACAAACCACATCTAGAGTCATTGCATGTGTGTTCTTCTCACAAACCATATATGGATCCACCAGAGTTCATTGCATGTCTGTTCTTTTCACAAACCACAGCTCCAGTCATTGCATGTCTGTTCTTCTCACAAACCACACATGGATCCACTAGTGTCATTGCATGTGTGTTCTTTTCACAAACCACATCTAGGGTCATTGGATGTATGTTATTTTCACAAACCACATATTGGTCCACCAGTGTCATTGCATGTGTGTTCTTTTCACAAACCACATCTAGAGTAATTGCATGTGTGTTATTTTAACAAACCACATCTAGAGTAATTGCATGTGTGTTCTTTTCACAAACCACATATGGATCCACCAGTGTGATTGCATCTGTGTTCTTTTCATTAACCATAGCTAGATTCATTGCATGCCTGTTCTTTTCACAAACCACATATGGATCCACCAGTGTCATTGCATGTGCGTTCTTTTGACAAACCACGGCTAGAGTCATTGCATGTGTGTTCTTTTCATTAACCACATCTAGGGTCATTGCATGTGTTTTCTTCTCACAAACCACATATGGATCCACCAGAGTTCATTTCATGTCTGTTCTTTTCACAAACCATAGCTAGAGTCATTGCATGTCTGTTCTCACAAACCACACCTAGATCCACCAGTGTCATTGCATGTGTGTTCTTTTCACAAACCACATCTAGAGTAATTGGATGTATGTTCTTTTCACAAACCACATATTGATCCACCAGTGTCATTGCATATGTGTTCTTTTCACAAACCACATCTAGAGTCATTGCAAGTGTGTTCTTTTCACAAACCACAAATGGATCCACCAGTGTGATTGCATGTGTGTTCTCTTCATTAACCACAGCTAGAGTCATTACATGTCTATTCTTCACACAAACCACATATGGATCCACCAGTGTGATTGCATGTGTGTTCTTTTCATTAACCACAGCTAGAGTCATTGCATGTATGTTCTTTTCACAAACCACATATGGATCCACCAGTGTCATTGCATGTGTGGTCTTTTCACAAACCATAGCTAGAGTCATTGCATATGTGTTCTTTTCATTAACCACATCTAGAGTCATTGCATGTGTGTTCTTCTCACAAACCACATATGGATAAACCAGAGTTCATTGCATGTCTATTCTTTTCACAAACCACATCTAGAGTCATTGCATGTGTGTTCTTCTCACAAACCACACATGGATCCACCAGAGTTCATTACATGTGTGTTGTTTTCACAAACCACAGCTAGAGTCATTGGATGTATGTTCTTCTCACAAACCACATAAGGATCCACCAGAGTCATTGCATGTGAGTTCTTTTCACAAACCATAGCTAGAGTCGTTGCATGTGTGTTCTTTTCACAAACCATACCTGAAGTCATTGCATGTGTGTTCTTCTCACAAACCACAACTATAGTCATTACATGTCTGTTCTTCTCACAAACCACACAAGGATCCACCAGAGTCATTGCATCTCTTTTCTTTTCATTAACCACAGCTAGAGTCATTGCATGTGTGTTCTTGTCACAAACCACATCTAGAGTCATTGCATGTGTGTTCTTCTCACAAACCACATATTGATCCACCAGAGTTCATTGCATGTGCGTTCTTTTCACAAACCACATCTAGAGTCATTGCATGTGTGTTCTTCTCACAAACCATAGCTAGAGTCATTGCATGTTTGTTCTTATCACAAACCACACAAGTATCCACAAGAGTCATTGCATCTCTATTGTTTTCATTAACCACAGCTAGAGTCATTGCATGTGTGTTCTTCTCACAAACCACATCTAGAGTCATTGCATGTGTGTTCTTCTCACAAACCACATATGGATCCACCAGAGTTCATTGCATGTCTGTTCTTTTCACAAACCATATCTACAGTCATTGCATGTCTATTCTTCTCACAAACCACACATGGATCCACTAGTGTCATTGCATGTGTGTTCTTTTCACAAACCACATCTAGAGTCATTGGATGTATGTTCTTTTCACAAACCACATATTGATCCACCAGTGTCATTGCATGTGTGTTCTTTTCACAAACAACATCTAGAGTCATTGCATGTGTGTTCTTTTCACAAACCACATATGGACCCACCAGTGTGATTGCATGTGTGTTCTTTCCATTAACCACAACTAGATTCATTGCATGTCTGTTCTTTTCACAAACCACATATGGATCCACCAGTGTCATTGCATGTGTTTTTTTCACAAACCACGGCTAGACTCATTGCATGTGTGTTCTATTCATTAACCACATCTAGAGTCATTGCATGTGTGTTCTTCTCACAAACCACATATGGATCCACCAGAGTTCAGTGCATGTTTGTTCTTTTCACAAACCACAGCTAGAGTCATTGCATGTCAGTTCTTCTCACAAAGAACATATGGATCCACCAGAGTTCATTGCATGTGTGTTCTTTTCATTAACCATAGCTAGAGTCATTGCATGTCTGTTCTTTTCACAAACCACATCTAGAGTCATTGCATGTGTGTTCTTCTCACAAACCACACATGGATCCACGAGAGTTCATTACATGTGTGTTGTTTTCACAAACCACAGCTAGAGTCATTGGATGTATGTTCTTCTCACAAACCACATAAGGATCCACCAGAGTCATTGCATGTGAGTTCTTTTCACAAACCATAGCTAGAGTCATTGCATGTGTGTTCTTTTCACAAACCACACCTGAAGTCATTGCATGTGTGTTCTTCTCACAAACCACAACCATAGTCATTACATGTCTGTTCTTCTCACAAACCGCACAAGGATCCACCAGAGTCATTGCATCTCTTTTCTTTTCATTAACCATAGCTAGAGTCATTGCATGTGTGTTCTTGTCACGAACCACATCTAGAGTCATTGCATGTGTGTTCTTCTCACAAACCACATATTGATCCACCAATGTCATTGCATGTTTGTTCTTTTCACAAACCACAGCTAGAGTCATTGTATGTGTGTTCTTTTCATTAACCACATCTAGAGTCATTGCATGTGTGTTCTTTTCACAAACCACATCTAGAGTCATTGCATGTGTGTTCTTTTCACAAACCACATTTAGATTCTTTGCATGTGTGTTCTTTTCACAAACCACATATGGATCCACCAGTGTCATTACATGTGTGTTCTTTTAACAAACCACATCTAGAGTCATTGCATGTGTGTTCTTCTCACAAACCACATATGGATCCACAAGAGTTCATTGCATGTGTGTTCCTTTCATAAACCATAGCTAGAGTCATTGCATGTATGTTCTTTTCACAAACCACATAACGATCCACCAGAGTCAATGCATGTGTGTTCTTTTCACAAACCATAGCTAGAGTCATTGCATGTGTGTTCTTTTCACAAACCACAACTAGAGTCATTGCACGTGTGGTATTTTCACAAACCACATCTAGAGTCATTGCATGTGTGTTCTTCTCACAAACCACATGTAGAGTCATTGCATGTTTGTTCTTATCACAAACCACACAAGGATCCACAAGAGTCATTGCATCTCTATTCTTTTCATTAACCACAGCTAGAGTCATTGCATGTGTGTTCTTCTCACAAACCACATCTAGAGTCATTGCATGTGTGTTCTTCTCACAAACCATATATGGATCCACCAGAGTTCATTGCATGTCTGTTCTTTTCACAAACCACAGCTCCAGTCATTGCATGTCTGTTCTTCTCACAAACCACACATGGATCCACTAGTGTCATTGCATGTGTGTTCTTTTCACAAACCACATCTAGGGTCATTGGATGTATGTTATTTTCACAAACCACATATTGGTCCACCAGTGTCATTGCATGTGTGTTCTTTTAACAAACCACATCTAGAGTAATTGCATGTGTGTTCTTTTCACAAACCACATATGGATCCACCAGTGTGATTGCATGTGTGTTCTTTTCATTAACCATAGCTAGATTCATTGCATGCCTGTTCTTTTCACAAACCACATATGGATCCACCAGTGTCATTGCATGTGCGTTCTTTTCACAAACCACGGCTAGAGTCATTGCATGTGTGTTCTTTTCATTAACCACATCTAGGGTCATTGCATTTGTTTTCTTCCACAAACCACATATGGATCCACCAGAGTTCATTTCATGTCTGTTCTTTTCACAAACCATAGCTAGAGTCATTGCATGTCTGTTCTCACAAACCACATATAGATCCACCAGTGTCATTGCATGTGTGTTCTTTTCACAAACCACATCTAGAGTAATTGGATGTATGTTCTTTTCACAAACCACATATTGATCCACCAGTGTCATTGCATATGTGTTCTTTTCACAAACCACATCTAGAGTCATTGCAAGTGTGTTGTTTTCACAAACCACAAATGGATCCACCAGTGTGATTGCATGTGTGTTCTTTTCATTAACCACAGCTAGAGTCATTACATGTCTATTCTTCTCACAAACCACATATGGATCGACCAGTGTGATTGCATGTGTGTTCTTTTCATTAACCACAGCTAGAGTCATTGCATGTATGTTCTTTTCACAAACCACATATGGATCCACCAGTGTCATTGCATGTGTGTTCTTTTCACAAACCATAGCTAGAGTCATTGCATATGTGTTCTTTTCATTAACCACATCTAGAGTCATTGCATGTGTGTTCTTCTCACAAACCACATATGGATCAACCAGAGTTCATTGCATGTCTATTCTTTTCACAAACCACATCTAGAGTCATTGCATGTGTGTTCTTCTCACAAACCACACATGGATCCACCAGAGTTCATTACATGTGTGTTGTTTTCACAAACCACAGCTAGAGTCATTGGATGTATGTTCTTCTCACAAACCACATAAGGATCCACCAGAGTCATTGCATGTGAGTTCTTTTCACAAACCATAGCTAGAGTCGTTGCATGTGTGTTCTTTTCACAAACCATACCTGAAGTCATTGCATGTGTGTTCTTCTCACAAACCACAACTATAGTCATTACATGTCTGTTCTTCTCACAAACCACACAAGGATCCACCAGAGTCATTGCATCTCTTTTCTTTTCATTAACCACAGCTAGAGTCATTGCATGTGTGTTCTTGTCACAAACCACATCTAGAGTCATTGCATGTGTGTTCTTCTCACAAACCACATATTGATCCACCAGAGTTCATTGCATGTGCGTTCTTTTCACACATCTAGAGTCATTGCATGTGTGTTCTTCTCACAAACCACATCTAGAGTCATTGCATGTTTGTTCTTATCACAAACCACACAAGTATCCACAAGAGTCATTGCATCTCTATTGTTTTCATTAACCACAGCTAGAGTCATTGCATGTGTGTTCTTCTCACAAACCACATCTAGAGTCATTGCATGTGTGTTCTTCTCACAAACCACATATGGATCCACCAGAGTTCATTGCATGTCTGTTATTTTCACAAACCATATCTACAGTCATTGCATGTCTATTCTTCTCACAAACCACACATGGATCCACTAGTGTCATTGCATGTGTGTTCTTTTCACAAACCACATCTAGAGTCATTGGATGTATGTTCTTTTCACAAACCACATATTGATCCACCAGTGTCATTGCATGTGTGTTCTTTTCACAAACAACATCTAGAGTCATTGCATGTGTGTTCTTTTCACAAACCACATATGGACCCACCAGTGTGATTGCATGTGTGTTCTTTCCATTAACCACAACTAGATTCATTGCATGTCTGTTCTTTTCACAAACCACATATGGATCCACCAGTGTCATTGCATGTGTTTTTTTCACAAACCACAGCTAGACTCATTGCATGTGTGTTCTATTCATTAACCACATCTAGAGTCATTGCATGTGTGTTCTTCTCACAAACCACATATGGATCCACCAGAGTTCAGTGCATGTTTGTTCTTTTCACAAACCACAGCTAGATTCATTGCATGTCAGTTCTTCTCACAAAGCACATATGGATCCACCAGAGTTCATTGCATGTGTGTTCTTTTCATTAACCATAGCTAGAGTCATTGCATGTCTGTTCTTTTCACAAACCACATCTAGAGTCATTGCATGTGTGTTCTTCTCACAAACCACACATGGATCCACGAGAGTTCATTACATGTGTGTTGTTTTCACAAACCACAGCTAGAGTCATTGGATGTATGTTCTTCTCACAAACCACATAAGGATCCACCAGAGTCATTGCATGTGAGTTCTTTTCACAAACCATAGCTAGAGTCATTGCATGTGTGTTCTTTTCACAAACCACACCTGAAGTCATTGCATGTGTGTTCTTCTCATAAACCACAACTATAGTCATTACATGTCTGTTCTTCTCACAAACCACACAGGGATCCACCAGAGTCATTGCATCTCTTTTCTTTTCATTAACCATAGCTAGATTCATTGCATGTGTGTTCTTGTCACAAACCACATCTAGAGTCATTGCATGTGTGTTCTTCTCACAAACCACATATTGATCCACCAATGTCATTGCATGTTTGTTATTTTCACAAACCACAGCTAGAGTCATTGTATGTGTGTTCTTTTCATTAACCACATCTAGAGTCATTGCATGTGTGTTCTTTTCACAAACCACATCTAGAGTCATTGCATGTGTGTTCTTTTCACAAACCACATTTAGATTCTTTCCATGTGTGTTCTTTTCACAAACCACATATGGATCCACCAGTGTCATTGCATGTGTGTTCTTTTAACAAACCACATCTAGAATCATTGCATGTGTGTTCTTCTCACAAACCACATATGGATCCACAAGAGTTCATTGCATGTGTGTTCCTTTCATAAACCATAGCTAGAGTCATTGCATGTCTGTTCTTTTCACAAACCACATAACAATCCACCAGAGTTAATGCATGTGTGTTCTTTTCACAAACCATAGCTAGAGTCATTGCATGTGTGTTCTTTTCACAAACCACAGCTAGAGTCATTGCACGTGTGGTATTTTCACAAACCACATCTAGAGTCATTGCATGTGTGTTCTTCTCACAAACCACATGTAGAGTCATTGCATGTTTGTTCTTATCACAAACCACACAAGGATCCACAAGAGTCATTGCATCTCTATTCTTTTCATTAACCACAGCTAGAGTCATTGCATGTGTGTTCTTCTCACAAACCACATCTAGAGTCATTGCATGTGTGTTCTTCTCACAAACCATATATGGATCCACCAGAGTTCATTGCATGTCTGTTCTTTTCACAAACCACAGCTCCAGTCATTGCATGTCTGTTCTTCTCACAAACCACACATGGATCCACTAGTGTCATTGCATGTGTGTTCTTTTCACAAACCACATCTAGGGTCATTGGATGTATGTTATTTTCACAAACCACATATTGGTCCACCAGTGTCATTGCATGTGTGTTCTTTTCACAAACCACATCTAGAGTAATTGCATGTGTGTTCTTTTAACAAACCACATCTAGAGTAATTGCATGTGTGTTCTTTTCACAAACCACATATGGATCCACCAGTGTGATTGCATGTGTGTTCTTTTCATTAACCATAGCTAGATTCATTGCATGCCTGATCTTTTCACAAACCACATATGGATCCACCAGTGTCATTGCATGTGCGTTCTTTTCACAAACCACGGCTAGAGTCATTGCATGTGTGTTCTTTTCATTAACCACATCTAGGATCATTGCATGTGTGTTCTTCTCACAAACCACATATGGATCCACCAGAGTTCATTTCATGTCTGTTCTTTTCACAAACCATAGCTAGAGACATTGCATGTTTGTTCTCACAAACCACACCTAGATCCACCAGTGTCATTGCATGTGTGTTCTTTTCACAAACCACAGCTAGAGTAATTGGATGTATGTTCTTTTCACAAACCACATATTGATCCACCAGTGTCATTGCATATGTGTTCTTTTCACAAACCACATCTAGAGTCATTGCATGTGTGTTCTTTTCACAAACCACAAATGGATCCACCAGTGTGATTGCATGTGTGTTCTTTTCATTAACCATAGCTAGAGTCATTACATGTCTATTATTCTCACAAACCACATATGGATCCACCAGTGTGATTGCATGTGTGTTCTTTTCATTAACCACAGCTAGAGTCATTGCATGTATGTTCTTTTCACAAACCACATATGGATCCACCAGTGTCATTGCATGTGTGTTCTTTTCACAAACCATAGCTAGAGTCATTGCATATGTGTTCTTTTCATTAACCACATCTAGAGTCATTGCATGTGTGTTCTTCTCACAAACCACATATGGATCAACCAGAGTTCATTGCATGTCTATTCTTTTCACAAACCACATCTAGAGTCATTGCACGTGTGTTCTTCTCACAAACCACACATGGATCCACCAGAGTTCATTACATGTGTGTTGTTTTCACAAACCACAGTTAGAGTCATTGGATGTATGTTCTTCTCACAAACCACATAAGGATCCACCAGAGTCATTGCATGTGAGTTCTTTTCACAAACCATAGCTAGAGTCGTTGCATGTGTGTTCTTTTCACAAACCATACCTGAAGTCATTGCATGTGTGTTCTTCTCACAAACCACAACTATAGTCATTACATGTCTGTTCTTCTCACAAACCACACAAGGATCCACCAGAGTCATTGCATCTCTTTTCTTTTCATTAACCACAGCTAGAGTCATTGCATGTGTGTTCTTGTCACAAACCACATCTAGAGTCATTGCATGTGTGTTCTTCTCACAAACCACATATTGATCCACCAGAGTTCATTGCATGTGCGTTCTTTTCACAAACCACATCTAGAGTCATTGCATGTGTGTTCTTCTCACAAACCACAGCTAGAGTCATTGCATGTTTGTTCTTATCACAAACCACACAAGTATCCACAAGAGTCATTGCATCTCTATTGTTTTCATTAACCACAGCTAGAGTCATTGCATGTGTGTTCTTCTCACAAACCACATCTAGAGTCATTGCATGTGTGTTCTTCTCACAAACCACATATGGATCCACCAGAGTTCATTGCATGTCTGTTCTTTTCACAAACCATATCTACAGTCATTGCATGTCTATTCTTCTCACAAACCACACATGGATCCACTAGTGTCATTGCATGTGTGTTCTTTTCACAAACCACATCTAGAGTCATTGGATGTATGTTCTTTTCACAAACCACATATTGATCCACCAGTGTCATTGCATGTATGTTCTTTTCACAAACAACATCTAGAGTCATTGCATGTGTGTTCTTTTCACAAGCCACATATGGACCCACCAGTGTGATTGCATGTGTGTTCTTTCCATTAACCACAACTAGATTCATTGCATGTCTGTTCTTTTCACAAACCACATATGGATCCACCAGTGTCATTGCATGTGTTTTTTTCACAAACCACAGCTAGACTCATTGCATGTGTGTTCTATTCATTAACAACATCTAGAGTCATTGCATGTGTGTTCTTCTCACAAACCACATATGGATCCACCAGAGTTCAGTGCATGTTTGTTCTTTTCACAAACCACAGCTAGAGTCATTGCATGTCAGTTCTTCTCAAAAATCAAATATTGATCCACCAGAGTTCATTGCATGTGTGTTCTTTTCATTAACCATAGCTAGAGTCATTGCATGTCTGTTCTTTTCACAAACCACATCTAGAGTCATTGCATGTGTGTTCTTCTCACAAACCACACATGGATCCACGAGAGTTCATTACATGTGTGTTGTTTTCACAAACCACAGCTAGAGTCATTGGATGTATGTTCTTCTCACAAACCACATAAGGATCCACCAGAGTTATTGCATGTGAGTTCTTTTCACAAACCATAGCTAGAGTCATTGCATGTGTGTTCTTTTCACAAACCACACCTGAAGTCATTGCATGTGTGATCTTCTCATAAACCACAACTATAGTCATTACATGTCTGTTCTTCTCACAAACCACACAAGGATCCACCAGAGTCATTGCATCTCTTTTCTTTTCATTAACCATAGCTAGAGTCATTGCATGTGTGTTCTTGTCACAAACCACATCTAGAGTCATTGCATGTGTGTTCTTCTCACAAACCACATATTGATCCACCAATGTCATTGCATGTTTGTTATTTTCACAAACCACAGCTAGAGTGATTGTATGTGTGTTCTTTTCATTAACCACATCTAGAGTCATTGCATGTGTGTTCTTTTCACAAACCACATCTAGAGTCATTGCATGTGTGTTCTTTTCACAAACCACATTTAGATTCTTTCCATGTGTGTTCTTTTCACAAACCACATATGGATCCACCAGTGTCATTGCATGTGTGTTCTTTTAACAAACCACATCTAGAATTATTGCATGTGTGTTCTTCTCACAAACCACATATGGATCCACAAGAGTTCATTGCATGTGTGTTCCTTTCATAAACCATAGCTAGAGTCATTGCATGTCTGTTCTTTTCACAAACCACATAACAATCCACCAGAGTTAATGCATGTGTGTTCTTTTCACAAACCATAGCTAGAGTCATTGCATGTGTGTTCTTTTCACAAACCACAGCTAGAGTCATTGCACGTGTGGTATTTTCACAAACCACATCTAGAGTCATTGCATGTGTGTTCTTCTCACAAACCACATGTAGAGTCATTGCATGTTTGTTCTTATCACAAACCACACAAGGATCCAAAAGAGTCATTGCATTTCTATTCTTTTCATTAACCACAGCTAGAGTCATTGCATGTGTGTTCTTCTCACAAACCACATCTAGAGTCATTGCATGTGTGTTCTTCTCACAAACCACATATGGATCCACCAGAGTTCATTGCATGTCCGTTCTTTTCACAAACCACAGCTCCAGTCATTGCATGTCTGTTCTTCTCACAAACCACACATGGATCCACTAGTGTCATTGCATGTGTGTTCTTTTCACAAACCACATCTAGGGTCATTGGATGTATGTTATTTTCACAAACCACATATTGGTCCAGTAGTGTCATTGCATGTGTGTTCTTTTCACAAACCACATCTAGAGTAATTGCATGTGTGTTGTTTTCACAAACCACATCTAGAGTAATTGCACGTGTGTTCTTTTCACAAACCACATATGGATCCACCAGTGTGATTGCATGTGTGTTCTTTTCACTAACCATAGCTAGATTCATTGCATGTCTGTTCTTTTCACAAACCACATATGGATCCACCAGTGTCATTGCATGTGTGTTCTTTTCACAAACCACGGCTAGAGTCATTGCATGTGTGTTCTTTTCATTAACCACATCTAGGATCATTGCATGTGTGTTCTTCTCACAAACCACATATGGATCCACCAGTGTCATTGCATGTGTGTTCTTTTCACAAACCACAGCTAGAGTAATTGGATGTATGTTCTTTTCACAAACCACATATTGATCCACCAGTGTTATTGCATATGTGTTCTTTTCACAAACCACATCTAGAGTCATTGCATGTGTGTTCTTTTCACAAACCACGTCTAGAGTCATTGCATTTGTGTTATTTTCACAAACCACATATGGATCCACTAGTATGATTGCATGTGTGTTCTTTTCATTAACCACAGCTAGAGTCATTGCATGTATGTTCTTTTCACAAACCACATATGGATCCACCAGTGTCATTGCATGTGTGTTCTTTTCACAAACCATAGCTAGAGTCATTGCATATGTGTTCTTTTCATTAACCACATCTAGAGTCATTGCATGTGTGTTCTTCTCACAAACCACATATGGATCCAGCAGTGTCATTGCATGTATGTTCTTTTCACAAACCACAGCTAGAGTCATTGCATGTGTGTTCTTTTCACAAACCACATAGGATCCAAGTCAGTGCATGTGTGTTCTTCTCACAAACCACATTTCGATCCACCAGAGTTCATTGCATGTGTGTTCTTTTCACAAACCACATATGGATCCACCAGAGTTCTTTGCATGTCTGTTCTTTTCACAAACCACAGCTCGAGTCATTGCATGTCTGTTCTTCTCACAAACCACACATGGATCCACTAGAGTTCACTGGATGTGTGTTCTTCTCATAAACCACATCTAGAGTCATTGGATGTATGTTCTTTTCACAAACCACATAATGATCCACCAGTGTCATTGCATGTCTGTTCTTTTCACAAACCATAGCTAGAGTCATTTCATGTGTGTTCTTTTCATTAACCACCTCAAGAGTCATTGCAGGTGTGTTCTTCTCACAAACCACATATGGATCCACTAGAGTTCATTGCATGTCTGTTCTTTTCACAAACCACAGCTAGAGTCATTACATGTCGGTTCTACTAACAAACCACACATGGATCCACCAGTGTATTTGCATGTGTGTTCTTTTCACAAACCACATCTAGAGTCATTGGATGTATGTTCTTTTCACAAACCACATATTGATCCACCAGTGTCATTGCATGTGTGTTATTTTCACAAACCACATCTAGAGTCATTGCATGTGTGTTCTTTTCACAAACCACATATGGATCCACAGTGTGATTGCATGTGTGTTCTTTTCATTAACCATAGCTTGAGTCATTGCATCTCTGTTCTTTTCACAAACCACATATGGATCCACCAGTGTCATTGCATGTGTGTTCTTTTCACAAACCACAGCTAGTCATTTCATATGTGTTCTTTTCATTAACCACATCTAGAATCATTGCATGTGTGTTCTTCTCACAAACCACATATGGATCCACCAAAGTTCATTGCATGTATGTTATTTTCACACACTACATCTAGAGTCATTGCATGTGTGTTCTTCTCACAAACCACACATGGATCCACTAGAGTTCATTGCATGTGTGTTCTTTCCAAAAACAATAGCTAGAGTCATTGGATGTATGTTCTTCTCACAAACCACATAAGGATCCACTAGAATCATTGCATGTGAGTTCTTTTCACAAACCATAGCTAGAGGCATTGCATGTGTGTTTTTTTCACAAACCACATCTAGAGTCATTGCATGTGTGTTCTTCTCACAAACCACAACTATATTCATTGCATGTCTGTTCTTCTCACAAAACACACAAGGATCCACCAAAGTCATTGCATCTCTGTTCTTTTCATTTACCACGGCTAGAGTCATTGCATGTGTGTTCTTCTCACAAACCACATCTAGAGTCATTGCATGTGTGTTCTTCTCACAAACCACATATGGATCCAAAGAGGTCATTGCATGTATGTTCTTTTCACAAACCACAGCTAGAGTCATTGCATGTGTGTTCTTTTCACAAACCACATAGAGTCATTGCATGTGTTCTTCTACAAACCACATCTAGAGTCATTGCATGTGTTCTTCTCACAAACCACACAAGGATCCACCAGAGTCATTGCATCTGTTTTTCATTAACCATAGCTAGAGGCATTGCATGTGTGTTTTTTTCACAAACCACATCTAGAGTCATTGCATGTGTGTTCTTCTCACAAACCACATATGGATCCAGCAGTGTCATTGCATGTATGTTCTTTTCACAAACCACAGCTAGAGTCATTGCATGTGTGTTCTTTTCACAAACCACATCTAGAGTCATTGCATGTGTGTTCTTTTCACAAACCACATCTAGAGTCATTGCATGTGTGTTCTTTTCACAAACCACATCTAGAGTCATTGCATGTGTGTTCTTTTCACAAACCACATATGGATGCACCAGTGTCATTGCATGTGTGTTCTTTTCACAAACCACAGCTAGAGTCATTGCATGTGTGGTCTTCTCACAGACCACATCTAGAGTCATTGCATGTCTGTTCTTCTCACAAACCACACAAGGATCCACCAGAGTCATTGCATCTCTGTTCTTTTCATTAACCACAGCTAGAGTCATTGCATTTCTATTATTCTTCTCACAAACCAGATCTAGAGTCATTGCATGTGTGTTCTTTTCTCAAACCACATCTAGAGTCATTGCATGTGGGTTCTTTTCACAAACCACAACTAGAGTCATTGCATGTCTCTTCTTTTGACAAACCACATCTAGAGTCATTGCATGTGTGTTATTCTCCAAACCACATCTAGAGTCATTGCATGTGTGTTATTATCAAAAACCACATATGGATCCACCAGAGTTCATTGCTTGTCTGTTCTTCTCACAAACCACAGCTAGAATCATTGCATGTCTGTTCTTCTCACAAACCACACATGGATCCACTAGAGTTCACTGGATGTGTGTTCTTCTCATAAACCACATATGGATCAGCAAGTGTCATTGCATGTTTGTTCTTTTCACAAACCACATCTAGAGTCATTGGATGTATGTTCTTTTCACAAACCACATATTGATCCACCAGTTTCATTGCATGTGTGTTCTTTTCACAAACCGCATCTAGAGTCATTGGATGTATGTTCTTTTCACAAACCACATATTGATCCACCAGTGTCATTGCATGTGTGTTCTTTTCACAAACCACAGCTAGAGTCATTGCATGTGTGTTCTTTTCACAAACCACATCTAGAGTCATTACATGTGTGTTCATTTCACAAACCACATATGGATCCAATTGTAATTGCATGTGTGTTCTTTCATTAACCACAACTAGAGTCATTGCATATGTTCTTTTCACAAACCACATATTGATCCACCAGTGTCATTGCATGTGTGTTGTTTTCACAAACCACATATAGAGTCATTTCATGTGTGTTCTTTTCATTAACCACATCTAGAGTCATTGCATGCGTGTTCTTCTCACAAACCACATATGGATCCACTAGAGTTCATTGCATGTCTGTTCTTTTCACAAACCACAGCTAGAGTCATTGCATGTCGGTTCTACTCACAAACCACACATGGATCCACCAGTGTCATTGCATGTGTGTTCTTTTCACAAACCACATCTAGAGTCATTGATGCATGTTATTTTCACAATACACATATTGATCCACCAGACTCATTGCATCTGAGTTCTTTTCACAAACCACATCTAGAGTCATTGCATGTGTGTTCTTTTCACAAACCACATATGGATCCACCAGTATGATTGCATGTGTGTTCTTTTCATTAACCATCTAGAGTCATTGCATGTCTGTTCTTTTCACAAACCACATATGGATCCACAGTGTCATTGCATGTGTGTTGTTTTCAATCCACGGCTAGAGTCATTTCATCTGTGTTATTTTCATTAACCACATCAAGAGTCATTGCATGTGTGTTCTTCTCACAAACCACATATGGATGCACTAGAATTCATTGCATTTATGTTCGTTTCACAAACCACAGCTAGAGTCGTTGCATGTCGGTTCTACTCACAAACCACACATGGATCCACCAGTGTCATTGCATGTGTGTTCTTTTCACAAACCACATCTAGAGTCATTGGATGTATGTTCTTTTCACAAACCACATATTGATCCACCAGTGTCATTGCATGTGTGTTCTTTTCACAAACCACATCTAGAGTCATTGCATGTGTGTTCTTTTCACAAACCACATATGGATCCACAGTGTGATTGCATGTGTGTTCTTTTCATTAACCATAGCTTGAGTCATTGCATGTCTGTTCTTTTCACAAACCACATATGGATCCACCAGTGTCATTGCATGTGTGTTCTTTTCACAAACCACAGATAGTCATTTCATATGTGTTCTTTTCATTAACCACATCTAGAATCATTGCATGTGTGTTCTTCTCACAAACCACATATGGATCCACCAAAGTTCATTGCATGTCTATTCTTTTCACAAATTACATCTAGAGTCATTGCATGTGTGTTCTTCTCACAAACCACACATAGATCCACTAGAGTTCATTGCATGTGTGTTCTTTCCAAAAACCACAGCTGGAGTCATTGGATGTATGTTCTTCTCACAAACCACATAAGGATCCACTAGAATCATTGCATGTGAGTTCTTTTCACAAACCATAGCTAGAGGCATTGCATGTGTGTTCTTTTCACAAACCACATCTAGGGTCATTGCATGTGTGTTCTTCTCACAAACCACAACTATATTCATTGCATGTCTGTTCTTCTCACAAACTACACAAGGATCCACCAAAGTCATTGCATCTCTGTTCTTTTCATTTACCACGGCTAGAGTCATTGCATGTGTGTTCTTCTCACAAACCACATCTAGAGTCATTGCATGTGTGTTCTTCTCACAAACCACATATGGATCCAGCAGTGTCATTGCATGTATGTTCTTTTCACAAACCACAGCTAGAGTCATTGCATGTGTGTTCTTTTCACAAACCACAGCTAGAGTCATTGCATGTGTGTTCTTCTCACAAACCACAGCTAGAGTCATTGCATGTCTGTTCTTCTCACAAACCACACAAGGATCCACCAGTCATTGCATCGCTGTTGTTTTCATTAACCATAGCTAGAGTCATTGCATTTGTATTATTCTTCTCACAAACCACATCTGGAGTCATTGCATGTCTGTTCTTCTCACAAACCACATATGGATCCACCAGTGTCATTGCATGTATGTTCTTTCATAAACCACAGCTAGAGTCGTTGCATGTGTGTTCTTTTCATTAGCCACATCTAGAGTCATTGCATGTGTGTTCTTCTCACAAACCACACCTAGAGTCATTGCATGAGTTTTCTTCACAAACCACATCTAGAGTGATTGCATGTGTGTTCTTTCAAGAAACCACATATGGATCCACTGTCATTGCATGTGTGTTCTTTTCACAAACCACAGCTAGAGTCATTGCATGTGTGTTCTTCTCACAAACCACAGCTAGAGTCATTGCATGTTTGTTCTTCTCACAAACCACACAAGGATCCACCAGAGTCATTGCATCTCTGTTCTTTTCATTAACCACATCTAGAGTCATTGCATTTGTATTATTCTTCTCACAAACCACATCTAGAGTCATTGCATGTGTGTTATTCTCACAAACCACATCTAGAGTCATTGCATGTGTGTTATTCTCACAAACCACATATGGATCCACCAGAGTTCATTGCTTGTCTGTTCTTTTCATAAACCACAGCTAGAATCATTGCATGTCTGTTCTTCTCACAAACCACACATGGATCCACTAGAGTTCACTGGATGTGTGTTCTTCTCATAAACCACATATGGATCAGCCAGTGTCATTGCATGTGTGTTCTTTGTACAAACCACATCTAGAGTCATTGGATGTATGTTCTTTTCACAAACCACATATTGATCCACCAGTTTCATTGCATGTGTGTTCTTTTCACAAACCACATCTAGAGTTATTGGTTGTATGTTCTTTTCACAAACCACATATTGATCCACCAGTGTCATTGCATGTGTGTTCTTTTCACAAACCACATCTAGAGTCATTGCATGTGTGTTCTTTTCACAAACCACATCTAGAGTCATTACATGTGTGTTCTTTTCACAAACCACATACGGATCCACAATTGTAATTGCATGTGTGTTCTTTTCATTAACAACAACTAGAGTCATTGCATGTGTTTCTTTCACAAACCACATATGGATCCACCAGTGTCATTGCATGTGTGTTGTTTTCACAAACCACATCTAGAGTCATTTCATGTGTGTTCTTTTCATTAACCACATCTAGAGTCATTGCATGCGTGTTCTTCTCACAAACCACATATGGATCCACTAGAGTTCATTGCATGTCTGTTATTTTCACAAACCACAGCTAGAGTCATTGCATGTCGGTTCTACTCACAAACCACACATGGATCCACCAGTGTCATTGCATGTGTGTTCTTTTCACAAACCACATCTAGAGTCATTGGATGTATGTTCTTTTCACAAACCACATATTGATCCACCAGTCTCATTGCATCTGTGTTCTTTTCACAAACCACATCTAGAGTCATTGCATGTGTGTTCTTTTCACAAACCACATATGGATCCACCAGTATGATTGCATGTGTGTTCTTTTCATTAACCACAGCTTGAGTCATTGCATGTCTGTTCTTTTCACAAACCACATATGGATCCACCAGTGTCATTGCATGTGTGTTCTTTTCACAATCCACAGCTAGTCATTGCATCTGTGTTATTTTTATTAACCACATCAAGAGTCATTGCATGTGTGTTCTTCTCACAAACCACATATGGATCCACTAGAGTTCATTGCATGTCTGTTCTTTTCACAAACCACAGCTAGAGTCATTGCATGTCGGTTCTACTCACAAACCACACATGGATCCACCAGTGTCATTGCATGTGTGTTCTTTTCACAAACCACATCAAGAGTCATTGGATGTATGTTCTTTTCACAAACCACATATTGATCCACCAGTGTCATTGCATGTGTGTTCTTTTCACAAACCACATCTAGAGTCATTGCATGTGTGTTCTTTTCACAAACCACATATGGATCCACAGTGTGATTGCATGTGTGTTCTTTTCATTAACCATAGCTTGAGTCATTGCATGTCTGTTCTTTTCACAAACCACATATGGATCCACTAGTGTCATTGCATGTGTGTTCTTTTCACAAACCACAGCTAGTCATTTCATATGTGTTCTTTTTATTAACCACCTCTAGAATCATTGCATGTGTGTTCTTCTCACAAACCACATATGGATCCACCAAAGTTCATTGCATGTCTGTTGTTTTCACAAACTACATCTAGAGTCATTGCATGTCTGTTCTTCTCACAAACCACACATGGATCCACTAGAGTTCATTGCATGTGTGTTCTTTCCAAAAACCACAGCTAGAGTCAATGGATGTATGTTCTTCTCACAAACCACATAAGGATCCACTAGAATCATTGCATGTGAGTTCTTTTCACAAACCATAGCTAGAGGCATTGCATGTGTGTTCTTTTCACAAACCACATCTAGGGTCATTGCATGTGTGTTTTTCTCACAAACCACAACTATATTCATTGCATGTTTGTTCTTCTCACAAACTACACAAGGATCCACCAAAGTCATTGCATCTCTGTTCTTTTCATTTACCACGGCTAGAGTCATTGCATGTCTGTTCTTATCACAAACCACATCTAGAGTCATTGCATGTGTGTTCTTCTCACAAACCACATATGGATCCAGCAGTGTCATTGCATGTATGTTCTTTTCACAAACCACAGCTAGAGTCATTGCATGTGTGTTCTTCTCACAAACCACAGCTAGAGTCATTGCATGTCTGTTCTTCTCACAAACCACACAAGGATCCACCAGAGTCATTGCATCTCTGTTCTTTTCATTAACCATAGCTAGAGTCATTGCATTTGTATTATTCTTCTCACAAACCACATCTGGAGTCATTGCATGTCTGTTCTTCTCACAAACCACATATGGATCCACCAGTGTCATTGCATGTATGTTCTTTTCACAAACCACAGCTAGAGTCATTGCATGTGTGTTCTTTTCATTAGCCACATCTAGAGTCATTGCATGTGTGTTCTTTTCACAAACCACATCTAGAGTCATTGCATGTGTTTTCTTTTCACAAACCACATCTAGAGTGATTGCATGTGTGTTCTTTTCGCAAACCACATATGGATCCACCACTGTCATTGCATGTGTGTTCTTTTCACAAACCACAGCTAGAGTCATTGCATGTGTGTTCTTCTCACAAACCACAGCTAGAGTCATTGCATGTTTGTTCTTCTCACAAACCACACAAGGATCCACCAGAGTCATTGCATCTCTGTTCTTTTCATTAACCACATCTAGAGTCATTGCATTTGTATTATTCTTCTCACAAACCACATCTAGAGTCATTGCATGTGTGTTATTCTCACAAACCACATCTAGAGTCATTGCATGTGTGTTATTCTCACAAACCACATCTAGAGTCATTGCATTTGTATTATTCTTCTCACAAACCACATCTAGAGTCATTGCATGTGTGTTATTCTCCCAAACCACATCTAGAGTCATTGCATGTGTGTTATTATCAAAAACCACATATGGATCCACCAGAGTTCATTGCTTGTCTGTTCTTTTTATAAACCACAGCTAGAATCATTGCATGTCTGTTCTTCTCACAACCCACACATGGATCCACTAGAGTTCACTGGATGTGTGTTCTTCTCATAAACCACATATGGATCAGCCAGTGTCATTGCATGTGTGTTCTTTGTACAAACCACATCTAGAGTCATTGGATGTATGTTCTTTTCACAAACCACATATTGATCCACCAGTTTCATTGCATGTGTGTTATTTTCACAAACCACATCTAGAGTCATTGGATGTATGTTCTTTTCACAAACCACATATTGATCCACCAGTGTCATTGCATGTGTGTTCTTTTCACAAACCACAGCTAGAGTCATTGCATGTGTGTTCTTTTCACAAACCACATCTAGAGTCATTACATGTGTGTTCTTTTCACAAACCACATACGGATCCACAATTGTAATTGCATGTGTGTTCTTTTCATTAACCACAACTAGAGTCATTGCATGTCTGTTCTTTTCACAAACCACATATGGATCCACCAGTGTCATTGCATGTGTGTTGTTTTCACAAACCACATATAGAGTCATTTCATGTGTGTTCTTTTCATTAACCACATCTAGAGTCATTGCATGCGTGTTATTCTCACAAACCACATATGGATCCACTAGAGTTCATTGCATGTCTGTTCTTTTCACAAACCACAGCTAGAGTCATTGCATGTCGGTTCTTCTCACAAACCACACATGGATCCACCAATGTCATTGCATGTGTGTTCTTTTCAGAAACCACATCTAGAGTCATTGGATGCATGTTATTTTCACAATACACATATTGATCCACCAGTCTCATTGCATCTGTGTTCTTTTCACAAACCACATCTAGAGTCATTGCATGTGTGTTCTTTTCACAAACCACATATGGATCCACCAGTATGATTGCATGTGTGTTCTTTTCATTAACCACAGCTTGAGTCATTGCATGTCTGTTCTTTTCACAAACCACATATGGATCCACCAGTGTCATTGCATGTGTGTTGTTTTCACAATCCACAGCGAGTCATTGCATCTGTGTTATTTTCATTAACCACATCAAGAGTCATTGCATGTGTGTTCTTCTCACAAACCACATATGGATCCACTAGAGTTCATTGCATGTCTGTTCTTTTCACAAACCACAGCTAGAGTCATTGCATGTCGGTTCTACTCACAAACCACACATGGATCCACCAGTGTCATTGCATGTGTGTTCTTTTCACAAACCACATCAAGAGTCATTGGATGTATGTTCTTTTCACAAACCACATATTGATCCACCAGTGTCATTGCATGTGTGTTCTTTTCACAAACCACATCTAGAGTCATTGCATGTGTGTTCTTTTCACAAACCACATATGGATCCACAGTGTGATTGCATGTGTGTTCTTTTCATTAACCATAGCTTGAGTCATTGCATGTCTGTTCTTTTCACAAACCACATATGGATCCACTAGTGTCATTGCATGTGTGTTCTTTTCACAAACCACAGCTAGTCATTTCATATGTGTTCTTTTTATTAACCACCTCTAGAATCATTGCATGTGTGTTCTTCTCACAAACCACATATGGATCCACCAAAGTTCATTGCATGTCTGTTGTTTTCACAAACTACATCTAGAGTCATTGCATGTCTGTTCTTCTCACAAACCACACATGGATCCACTAGAGTTCATTGCATGTGTGTTCTTTCCAAAAACCACAGCTAGAGTCATTGGATGTATGTTCTTCTCACAAACCACATAAGGATCCACTAGAATCATTGCATGTGAGTTCTTTTCACAAACCATAGCTAGAGGCATTGCATGTGTGTTCTTTTCACAAACCACATCTAGGGTCATTGCATGTGTGTTTTTCTCACAAACCACAACTATATTCATTGCATGTTTGTTCTTCTCACAAACTACACAAGGATCCACCAAAGTCATTGCATCTCTGTTCTTTTCATTTACCACGGCTAGAGTCATTGCATGTCTGTTCTTCTCACAAACCACATCTAGAGTCATTGCATGTGTGTTCTTCTCACAAACCACATATGGATCCAGCAGTGTCATTGCATGTATGTTCTTTTCACAAACCACAGCTAGAGTCATTGCATGTGTGTTCTTTTCACAAACCACAGCTAGAGTCATTGCATGTGTGTTCTTCTCACAAACCACAGCTAGAGTCATTGCATACATGTTTCTTCTCACAAACCACACAAGGATCCACCAGAGTCATTGCATCTCTGTTCTTTTCATTAACCATAGCTAGAGTCATTGCATTTGTATTATTCTTCTCACAAACCACATCTGGAGTCATTGCATGTCTGTTCTTCTCACAAACCACATATGGATCCACCAGTGTCATTGCATGTATGTTCTTTTCACAAACCACAGCTAGAGTCATTGCATGTGTGTTCTTTTCATTAGCCACATCTAGAGTCATTGCATGTGTGTTCTTTTCACAAACCACATCTAGAGTCATTGCATGTGTTTTCTTTTCACAAACCACATCTAGAGTGATTGCATGTGTGTTCTTTTCGCAAACCACATATGGATCCACCACTGTCATTGCATGTGTGTTCTTTTCACAAACCACAGCTAGAGTCATTGCATGTGTGTTCTTCTCACAAACCACAGCTAGAGTCATTGCATGTTTGTTCTTCTCACAAACCACACAAGGATCCACCAGAGTCATTGCATCTCTGTTCTTTTCATTAACCACATCTAGAGTCATTGCATTTGTATTATTCTTCTCACAAACCACATCTAGAGTCATTGCATGTGTGTTATTCTCACAAACCACATCTAGAGTCATTGCATGTGTGTTATTCTCAAAAACCACATATGGATCCACCAGAGATCATTGCTTGTCTGTTCTTTTTATAAACCACAGCTAGAATCATTGCATGTCTATTCTTCTCACAAACCACACATGGATCCACTAGAGTTCACTGGATGTGTGTTCTTCTCATAAACCACATATGGATCAGCCAGTGTCATTGCATGTGTGTTCTTTTCACAAACCACATCTAGAGTCATTGGATCTATGTTCTTTTCACAAACCACATATTGATCCACTAGTTTCATTGCATGTGTGTTCTTTTCACAAACCACATCTAGAGTCATTGGATGTATGTTCTTTTCACAAACCACATATTGATCCACCAGTGTCATTGCATGTGTGTTCTTTTCACAAACCACATCTAGAGTCATTGCATGTGTGTTCTTTTCACAAACCACATCTAGAGTCATTGCATGTGTGTTCTTTTCACAAACCACATACGGATCCACAATTGTAATTGCATGTTTGTTCTTTTCATTAACCACAACCAGAGTCATTGCATGTCTGTTCTTTTCACAAACCACATATAGATCCACCAGTGTCATTGCATGTGTGTTCTTTTCACAAACCACATCTAGAGTCATTTCATGTGTGTTCTTTTCATTAACCACATCTAGAGTCATTGCATGCGTGTTCTTCTCACAAACCACATATGGATCCACTAGAGTTCATTGCATGTCTGTTATTTTCACAAACCACAGCTAGAGTCATTGCATGTCGGTTCTACTCACAAACCACACATGGATCCACCAATGTCATTGCATGTGTGTTCTTTTCAGAAACCATATCTAGAGTCATTGGATGCATGTTATTTTCACAAACCACATATTGATCCACCAGTCTCATTGCATCTGTGTTCTTTTCACAAACCACATCTAGAGTCATTGCATGTGTGTTCTTTTCACAAACCACATATGGATCCACCAGTATGATTGCATGTGTGTTCTTTTCATTAACCACAGCTTGAGTCATTGCATGTCTGTTCTTTTCACAAACCACATATGGATCCACCAGTGTCATTGCATGTGTGTTCTTTTCACAATCCACAGCTAGTCATTGCATCTGTGTTATTTTTATTAACCACATCAAGAGTCATTGCATGTGTGTTCTTCTCACAAACCACATATGGATCCACTAGAGTTCATTGCATGTCTGTTCTTTTCACAAACCACAGCTAGAGTCATTGCATGTCGGTTCTACTCACAAACCACACATGGATCCACCAGTGTCATTGCATGTGTGTTCTTTTCACAAACCACATCAAGAGTCATTGGATGTATGTTCTTTTCACAAACCACATATTGATCCACCAGTGTCATTGCATGTGTGTTCTTTTGACAAACCACATCTAGAGTCATTGCATGTGTGTTCTTTTCACAAACCACATATGGATCCACAGTGTGATTGCATGTGTGTTCTTTTCATTAACGATAGCTTGAGTCATTGCATGTCTGTTCTTTTCACAAACCACATATGGATCCACTAGTGTCATTGCATGTGTGTTCTTTTCACAAACCACAGCTAGTCATTTCATATGTGTTCTTTTCATTAACCACCTCTAGAATCATTGCATGTGTGTTCTTCTCACAAACCACATATGGATCCACCAAAGTTCATTACATGTCTGTTCTTTTCACAAACTACATCTAGAGTCATTGCATGTGTGTGCTTCTCACAAACCACACATGGATCCACTAGAGTTCATTGCATGTGTGTTCTTTCCAAAAACAACAGCTAGAGTCATTGGATGTATGTTCTTCTCACAAACCACATAAGGATCCACTAGAATCATTGCATGTGAGTTCGTTTCACAAACCATAGCTAGAGGCATTGCATGTGTGTTCTTTTCACAAACCACATCTAGGGTCATTGCATGTGTGTTTTTCTCACAAACCACAACTATATTCATTGCATGTCTGTTCTTCTCACAAACCACACAAGGATCCACCAAAGTCATTACATCTCTGTTCTTTTCATTTACCACGGCTAGAGTCATTCCATGTCTGTTCTTCTCACAAACCACATCTAGAGTCATTGCATGTGTGTTCTTCTCACAAACCACATATGGATCCAACAGTGTCATTGCATGTATGTTCTTTTCACAAACCACAGCTAGAGTCATTGCATGTGTGTTCTTTTCACAAACCACAGCTAGAGTCATTGCATGTGTGTTCTTCTCACAAACCACAGCTAGAGTCATTGCATGTCTGTTCTTCTCACAAACCACACAAGGATCCACCAGAGTCATTGCATCTCTGTTCTTTTCATTAACCACAGCTAGAGTCATTGCATTTGTATTATTCTTCTCACAAACCACATCTGGAGTCATTGCATGGCTGTTCTTCTCACAAACCACATATGGATCCACCAGTGTCATTGCATGTCTGTTCTTTTCGCAAACCACAGCTAGAGTCATTGCATGTGTGTTCTTTTCATTAGCCACATCTAGAGTCATTGCATGTGTGTTCTTTTCACAAACCACATCTAGAGTCATTGCATGTGTTTTCTTTTCACAAACCACATCTAGAGTGATTGCATGTGTGTTCTTTTCGCAAACCACATATGGATCCACCACTGTCATTGCATGTGTGTTCTTTTCACAAACGACAGCTAGTCATTTCATATGTGTTCTTTTCATTAACCACATCTAGAATCATTGCACGTGTGTTCTTCTCACAAACCACATATGGATCCACCAAAGTTCATTGCATGTCTGTTCTTTTCACAAACCACATCTAGAGTCATTGCATGTGTGTTCTTCTCACAAACCACACATGGATCCACCAGAGTTCATTGCATACGTATTCTTTCCAAAAACCATAGCTAGAGTCATTGGATGTATGTTCTTCTCACAAACCACATAAGGATCCACTAGAATCATTGCATGTGAGTTCTTTTCACAAACCATAGCTAGATGCATTGCATGTGTGTTCTTTTCACAAACCACATCTAGGGTCATTGCATGTGTGTTCTTCTCACAAACCACAACTATATTCATTGCATGTCTGTTCTTCTCACAAACCACACAAGGATCCACCAAAGTCATTGCATCTCTGTTCTTTTCATTTACCACGGCTAGAGTCATTGCATGTCTGTTCTTCTCACAAACCACATCTAGAGTCATTGCATGTGTGTTCTTCTCACAAACCACATATGGATCCAGCAGTGTCATTGCATGTATGTTCTTTTCACAAACCACAGCTAGAGTCATTGCATGTGTGTTCTTTTCACAAACCATAGCTAGAGTCATTGCATGTGTGTTCTTCTCACAAACCACAGCTAGAGTCATTGCATGTCTGTTCTTCTCACAAACCACGCAAGGATCCACCAGAGTCATTGCATCTCTGTTCTTTTCATTAACCATAGCTAGAGTCATAGCATTTGTATTATTCTTCTCACAAACCACATCTGGAGTCATTGCATGGCTGTTCTTCTCACAAACCACATATGGATCCACCAGTGTCATTGCATGTCTGTTCTTTTCACAAACCACAGCTAGAGTCATTGCATGTGTGTTCTTTTCATTAGCCACATCTAGAGTCATTGCATGTGTGTTCTTTTCACAAACCACATCTAGAGTCATTGCATGTGTTTTCTTTTCACAAACCACATCTAGAGTGATTGCATGTGTGTTCTTTTCGCAAACCACATATGGATCCACCACTGTCACTGCATGTGTGTTCTTTTCACAAACCACAGCTAGTCATTTCATATGTGTTCTTTTCATTAACCACATCTAAAATCATTGCACGTGTGTTCTTCTCACAAACCACATATGGATCCACCAAAGTTCATTGCATGTCTGTTCTTTTCACAAACCACATCTAGAGTCATTGCATGTGTGTTCTTCTCACAAACCACACATGGATCCACCAGAGTTCATTGCATACGTATTGTTTCCAAAAACCATAGCTAGAGTCATTGGATGTATGTTCTTCTCACAAACCACATAAGGATCCACTAGAATCATTGCATGTGAGTTCTGTTCACAAACCATAGCTAGAGGCATTGCATGTGTGTTCTTTTCACGAACCACATCTAGAGTCATTGCATGTGTGTTCTTCTCATAAACCACAACTATATTCTTTGCATGTGTGTTGTTCTCACAAACCACACAAGGATCCACCAAAGTCATTGCATCTCTGTTCTTTTCATTTACCACGGCTATAGTCATTGCATGTGTGTTCTTCTCACAAACCACATATGGATCCAGCAGTGTCATTGCATGTCTGTTCTTTTCACAAACCACATCTAGAGTCATTGCATGTGTGTTCTTTTCATGAACCACAGCTAGAGTCATTGCATGTGTGTTCTTCTCGCAAACCAGCTAGAGTCATTGCATGTCTGTTCTTCTCACAAAGCACACAAGGATCCACCAGAGTCATTGCATCTCTGTTCTTTTCATTAACCATAGCTAGAGTCATTGCATTGGTATTATTCTTCTCACAAACCACATCTAGAGTCATTGCATGTGTGTTATTCTCACAAACCACATATGGATCCACCAGAGTTCATTGCTTGTCTGTTCTTTTCATAAACCACAGCTAGAATCATTGCATGTCTGTTCTTCTCACAAACCACACATTGATCCACTAGAGTTCACTGGATGTGTGTTCTTCTCATAAACCACATATGGATCAGCCAGTGTCATTGCATGTGTGTTCTTTTCACAAACCACATCTAGAGTCATTGGATCTATGTTCTTTTCACAAACCACATATTGATCCACCAGTTTCATTGCATGTGTGTTCTTTTCATAAACCACATCTAGAGTCATTGGATGTATGTTCTTTTCACAAACCACATATTGATCCACCAGTGTCATTGCATGTGTGTTCTTTTCACAAACCACATCTAGAGTCATTGCATGTGTGTTCTTTTCACAAACCACATACGGATCCACAAGTGTAATTGCATGTTTGTTCTTTTCATTAACCACAACTAGAGTCATTGCATGTCTGTTCTTTTCACAAACCACATATGGATCCACCAGTGTCATTGCATGTGTGTTCTTTTCACAAACCACATCTAGAGTCATTTCATGTGTGTTCTTTTCATTAACCACATCTAGAGTCATTGCATGTGTGTTCTTCTCACAAACCACATATGGATCCACTAGAGTTCATTGCATGTCTGTTGTTTTCACAAAACCACAGCTAGAGTCATTGCATGTCGGTTCTTCTCACAAACCACACATGGATCCACCAGTGTCATTGCATGTGTGTTCTTTTTAGAAACCACATCTAGAGTCATTGGATGTATGTTATTTTCACAAACCACATATTGATCCACCAGTCTCATTGCATGTGTGTTCTTTTCACAAACCACATCTAGAGTCATTGCATGTGTGTTCTTTTTCACAAACCACATATGGATCCACCAGTATGATTGCATGTGTGTTCTTTTCATTAACCACAGCTTGAGTCATTGCATGTCTGTTCTTTTCACAAACCACATATGGATCCACCAGTGTCATTGCATGTGTGTTCTTTTCACAAACCACAGCTAGTCATTGCATATGTGTTCTTTTCATTAACCACATCTAGAGTCATTGCATGTGTGTTCTTCTCACAAACCACATACGGATCCACCAGAGTTCCTTGCATGTCTGTTCTTTTCACAAACCACATCTAGAGTCATTGCATGTGTGTTCTTCTCACAAACCACACATGGATCCACCAGATTTCATTGCATGTGTGTTCTTTCCACAAACCACAGCTAGAGTCATTGGATGTATGTTCTTCTCACAAACCACATATGGATCCACCAGTGTCATTGCATGTGTGTTTCTTCCTAGACTCATTGCATGTCTGTTCTTTTCACAAACCACATATGGATCGACAAGTGTCATTACATGTGTGTGTTTTTCACAAACCACAACTAGAGTCATTGCATGTGTGTTCTTTTCATTAACCACATCTAGGGTCATTGCATGTGTGTTCTTCTCACAAACCACATATGGATCCACCAGAGTTCATTGCATGTTTGTTCTTTTCACAAACCACAGCTAGAGTCATTGCATGTCTGTTATTTTCACAAACCACATCTAGAGTCATTGCATGTGTGTTCTTCTCACAAACCACATATGGATCCACCAGAGTCATTGCATGTGTGTTCTTTTCACAAACCACAGCTAGAGTCTTTGCATGTGTGTTCTTTTCAAAAACCACATCTAGAGTCATTGCATGTGTGTTATTCTCAGAAACCACACCTAGAGTCATTGCATGTTTGTTCTTCTCACATACCACACAAGGGTCCACCAGAGTCATTGCATCTCTATTCTTTTCATTAACCACAGCTAGAGTCATTGCATGTGTGGTCTTCTCACAAACCACATCTAGAGTCATTGCATGTGTGTTCTTCTCACAAACCACATATGGATCCACCAGAGTTCATTGCATGTCTATTCTTTCCTCAAACCATAGCTACAGTCATTGCATGTCTGTTCTTCTCACAAAGCACACATGGATCCACCAGTGTCATTGCTTGTGTGCTCTTTTCACAAACCACATCTAGATTCATTCAATGTATGTTCTTTTCACAAACCACATATTGATCCACTAGTTTCATTGCATGTGTGTTCTTTTCACAAACCACATCTAGAGTAATTGCATGTGTGTTCTTTTCACAAACCACATATGGATCCACTAGTGTGATTGCATGTGTGTTCTTTTCATTAACCACACCTAGAGTCATTGAATGTCTGTTCATTTCACAAACCACATATGGATACACCAGAGTTCCTTCCATGTTTATTCTTTTCACAAACCATAGCTAGAGTCATTGCATGTCTGTTCTTCTCACAAACCACATATGGATCCACCAGAGTTCATTGCATGTGTGTTCTTTTCATTAACCATATCTAGAGTCATTGCATGTCTATTCTTTTCACAAACCACATCTAGAGTCATTGCATGTGTGTTATTCTCACAAACCACATATGGATCCACCAGAGTTCATTGCATGTGTGTTCTTTTCAGAAACCACAGCTAGAGTCATTGGATGTATGTTCTTCTCACAAACCACATAAGGATCCACCAGATTCATTGCATGTGTGTTCTTTTCACAAACCACAGCTAGAGTCATTGCATGTGTGTTCTTCTCACAAACCACACCTAGAGTCATTGCATGTGTGTTCTTCTCAAAACCACATATGGATCCACCAGAGTTCATTGCATGTCTGTTCTTTTCACAAGCCACAGCTAGAGTCATTGCATGTTTGTTCTTCTCACAAACCACACATGGATCCACCAGTGTCATTGCATGTGTGTTCTTTTCACCAACCACATCTAGAGTCATTGGATATATGTTCTTTTCACAAACCACATATTGATCCACCAGTATCATTGCACGTGTGTTCTTTGCACATACCACATCTAGAGTCATGGCATCTGTGTTCTTTTCACAAACCACATATGGATCCACCAATGTGATTGCATGTGTGTTCTTTTCATTAACCACAACTAGAGTCATCGCAGCTCTGTTCTTTTCACAAACCACATAAGGATCCACCAGAGTCATTGCATCTCTGTTCTTTTCACAAACCACAGCTAGAGTCATTGCATGTGTGTTCTTTTCACATACCACAGCTAGAGTCATTGCATGCGTGTTCTTTTCACATACCACAACTAGAGTCATTGCATGTCTGTTCTTCTCACAAACCACACAAGGATCCACCAGAGTCATTGCATCTCTATTCTTTTCATTAACCACAGCTAGAGTCATTGCAATTGTATTATTCTTCTCACAAACCACATCTAGAGTCATTCCATGTGTGTTCTTCTCACAAACCATATATGGATCCACTAGAGTTCATTGCATGTCTGTTCTTTTCACAAACCACAGCTAGAGTCATTGCATGTCTGTTCTTCTCACAAACCACACATGGATCCACTAGATTTCACTGGATATGTGTTCTTCTCATAAACCACATATGGATCAACCAGTGTCATTGCATGTGCGTTCTTTTCACAAACCACATCTATATTCATTGGATGTATGTTCTTTTCACAAACCACATATTGATCCACCAGTGTCATTGCATGTGTGTTCTTTTCACAAACCACATCTAGAGTCATTGCATGTCTGTTCTTTTCACAAACCACATATGGATCCACCAGTGTGATTGCATGTGTGTTCTTTTCATTAACCACAGCTAGAATCATTGCATGTCTGTTCTTTTCACAAACCACATATGGATCCACCAGTGTCATTGCATGTGTGTGTTTTTCACAAACCAGAAATAGTCATTGCATGTGTGTTCTTTTCATTACCACATCTAGAGTCATTGCATGTGCGTTCTTCTCACAAACCAACTAAGGATCCACCAGAGTTCATTGCATGTTTGTTCTTTTCACAAACCACAGCTAGAGTCATTGCATGTCTGTTATTTTCACAAACCACATCTAGAGTCATTGCATGTGTGTTCTTCTCACAAACCACATATGGATCCACCAGAGTAATTGTATGTGTGTTCTTTTCACAAACCACAGGTAGAGTCATTGCATGTGTGTTCTTTTCACAAACCACATATAGAGTCATTGCATGTGTGTTATTCTCACAAACCATAGCTAGAGTCATTGCAAGTTTGTTCTTCTCACATACCACACAAGGATCCACCAGAGTCATTGCATCTCTAGTCTTTTCATTAACCACAGCTAGAGTCATTGCATGTGTGGTCTTCTCACAAACCACATCTAGAGTCATTGCATGTGTGTTCTTCTCACAAACCACATATGGATCCACCAGCGTTCATTGCATGTCTATTCTTTTCACAAACCATAGCTACAGTCATCACATGTCTGTTCTTCTCACAAACCACACATGGATCCACCAATGTCATTGCTTGTGTGTTCTTTTCACAAACCACATCTAGATTCATTGGATGTATGTTCTTTTCACAAACCACATATTGATCCACTAGTGTCATTGCATGTGTGTTCTTTTCACAAACCACATCTAGAGTAATTGCGTGTGTGTTCTTTTCACAAACCACATATGGATCCACCAGTGTGATTGCATGTGTGTTCTTTTTGTTAACCACAGCTAGAGTCATTGAATGTTTGTTCATTTCACAAACCACATATGGATCCACCAGTGTCATTGCATGTGTGTTCTTTTCACAAACCACAGCTAGAGTCATTGCATATGTTTTCTTTTCATTAACCACATCTAGAGTCATTACATGTGTGTTCTTCTCACAAACCATATATGGATCCACCTGAGTTCATTGCATGTCTATTCTTTTCACAAACCACATCTAGAGTCATTGCATGTGTGTTCTTCTCACAAACCACACATGGATCCACCGGAGTTCATTGCATGTGTGTTCTTTCCACAAACCCAGCTAGAGTCATTGGATGTATGTTCATCTCACAAACCATATAAGGATCCACCAGAGTCATTGCATGTGTGTTCTTTTCACAAACCATAGCTAGAGTCATTGCATGTGTGTTCTTTTCACAAACCACATCTAGAGTCATTGCATGTGTGTTCTTCTCACAAACCATAGCTATATTCATTGCATGTCTGTTCTTCTCACAAACTACACAAGGATACACTAGAGTCATTGCATCTGTGTTCTTTTCGTTAACCATAGCTAGAGTCATTGCATGTGTGTTCTCCTCACAAACCACATCTAGAGTCATTGCATGTGTGTTCTTCTCACAAACCACATATGGATCCACCAGTGTCATTGCATGTCTGTTATTTTCACAAACCACAGCCAGTCATTGCATGTGTGTTCTTTTCATTAACCACATCTAGAGTCATTGCATGTGTGTTCTTTTCACAAACCACATATAGAGTCATTGCATGTGTGTTCTTTTCACAACACATCTAGAGTCATTGCATGTGTGTTCTTTTCACAAACCACATCTAGAGTCATTGCATGTGTGTTATTCTCACAAACCACAGCTAGAGTCATTGCATGTTTGTTCTTCTCACATACCACAAAAGGATCCACCAGAGTCATTGCATCTCTATTCTTTTCATTAACCACAGCTAGAGTCATTGCATGTGTGGTCTTCTCACAAACCACATCTAGAGTCATTGCATGTGCGTTCTTCTCACAAACCACATATGGATCCACCAGAGTTCATTGCATGTCTATTCTTTTCACAAACCATAGCTACAGTCATTGCATGTCTGTTCTTCTCACAAACCACACATGGATCCACCAGTGTCATTGCTTGTGTGTTCTTTTCACAAACCACAACTAGATTCATTGTATGTATGTTCTTTTCACAAACCACATATTGATCCACCAGTTTCATTGCATGTGTGTTCTTTTCACAAAGCACATCTAGAGTAATTACATGTGTGTTCTTTTCACAAACCACATATGGATCCACTAGTGTGATTGCATGTGTGTTCTTTTCATTAACCACAACTAGAGTCATTGAATGTCTGTTCATTTCACAAACCACATATGGATACACCAGAGTTCATTCCATGTTTGTTCTTTTCACAAACCATAGCTGGAGTCATTGCATGTCTGTTCTTCTCACAAACCACATATGGATCCACTAGAGTTCATTGCATGTGTGTTCTTTTCATTAACCACATCTAGAGTCATTGCATGTGTGTTCTTTTCACAAACCACATCTAGAGTAATTGCATGTGTGTTCTTATCACAAACCTCATACGGATCCACAAGTGTAATTGCATGTGTGTTCGTTTCATTAACCACAACTAGAGTCATTGTATGTTTGTTCTTTTCACAAACCACACATGGATCCACCAGTGTCATTGCATGTGTGTTCTTTTCACAAACCACATCTAGAGTCATTTCATGTGTGTTCTTTTCATTAACCACATCTAGAGTCATTGCATGTGTGTTCTTCTCACAAACCACATATGGATCCACTAGAGTTCATTGCATGTCTGTTCTTTTCACAAACCACAGCTAGAGTCATTGCATGTCGGTTCTTCTCACAAACCACACATGGATCCACCAATGTCATTGCATGTGTGTTCTTTTCAGAATCCACATCTAGAGTCATTGGATGTATGTTATTTTCACAAACCACATATTGATCCACCAGTCTCATTGCATGTGTGTTCTTTTCACAAACCACATCTAGAGTCGTTGCATGTGTGTTCTTTTCACAAACCACATATCGATCCACCAGTATGATTGCATGTGTTTTTCTTTTCATTAACCACAGCTTGAGTCATTGCATGTCTGTTCTTTTCACAAACCACATATGGATCCACCAGTGTCATTGCATGTGTGTTCTTTTCACAAACCACAACTAGTCATTGCATATGTGTTCTTTTCATTAACCACATCTAGAGTCATTGCTTGTGTGTTCTTCTCACAAACCACATACGGATCCACCAGAGTTCATTGCATGTTTGTTCTTTTCACAAACCACATCTAGAGTCATGGCATGTGTGTTCTTCTCACAAACCACACATGGATCCACCAGATTTCATTGCATGTGTGTTCTTTCCACAAACCACAGCTAGAGTCATTGGATGTATGTTCTTCTCACAAACCACATAAGGATCCACCAGAGTCATTGCATGTGTGTTCTTTTCACAAACCACATCTAGAGTCATTGCATGTGTTTTCTTCTCACAAACGACAACTATATTCACTGCATGTGTGTTCTTCTCACAAACCACACAAGGACCCACCAAAGTCATTGCATCTCTGTTCTTTTCATTAACCACAGCTAGAGTCATTGCATGTGTGTTCTACTCACAAACCACATCTAGAGTCATTGCATGTGAGTTCTTCTCACAAACCACATATGGATCCACCAGTGTCATTGCATGTCTGTTCTTTTCACAAACCATAGCTAGAGTCATTGCATGTGTGTTATTTTCATTAACCACATCTAGAGTCATTGCATGTGTGTTCTTTTCACAAACCACATCTAGAGTCATTGCATGTGTATTCTTTTCACAAACCACATATGGATCCACCGGTGTCATTGCATGGGTGTTCTTTTCACAAACCATAGCTATAGTCATTGCATGTCAGTTCTTTTCACAAACCACATATGGATCCACCAGTGTCATTGCATGTGTGTTCTTTTTACAAACCACATCTAGAGTCACTGCATGTGTGTTCTTCTCACAAACCACATATGGATCCACCAGAGTTCATTGCATGTGTTTTCCTTTCACAAACCACAGATAGAGTCATTGCATGTCTGTTCTTTTCACAAACGACATAACGATCCACCAGAGTCATTGCATGTGAGTTCTTTTCACAAACCACAGATAGAGTCATTGCATGTGTGTTCTTTTCACAAACCACATATGGATCCACCTGTGTGATTACAGGTGTGTTATTTTCATTAACCACAGCTAGAGTCATTGCATGTCTGTTCTTTTCACAAACCACATATGGATCCACCAGTGTCATTGAATGTGTGTTATTTTCACAAACCACAGCTAGAGTCATTGCATATATGTTCTTTTCATTAACCACATCTAGAGTCATTGCATGTGTGTTCTTCTGACAAAACACATATGGATCCACCAGAGTTCATTGCATGTCTGTTCTTTTCACAAACCACATCTAGAGTCATTGCATGTGTGTTCTTCTCACAAACCACACATGGATCCACCAGAGTTCATTGCATGTGTGTTCTTTCCACAAACCATAGCTAGACTCATTAGATGTATGTTCTTCTCACAAACAACATAAGGATCCACTAGAGTCATTGCATATTAGTTCTTTTCCCAAACCATAGCTAGAGTCATTGCATGTGTGTTCTTTTCACAAACCACATCTAGAGTCATTGCATGTGTGTTCTTCTCACAAACGACAACTATATTCACTGCATGTGTGTTCTTCTCACAAACCACACAAGGACCCACCAAAGTCATTGCATCTCTGTTCTTTTCATTAACCACAGCTAGAGTCATTGCATGTGTGTTCTACTCACAAACCACATCTAGAGTCATTGCATGTGAGTTCTTCTCACAAACCACATATGGATCCACCAGTGTCATTGCATGTCTGTTCTTTTCACAAACCATAGCTAGAGTCATTGCATGTGTGTTCTTTTCATTAACCACATCTAGAGTCATTGCATGTGTGTTCTTTTCACAAACCACATCTAGAGTCATTGCATGTGTATTCTTTTCACAAACCACATATGGATCCACCGGTGTCATTGCATGGGTGTTCTTTTCACAAACCATAGCTATAGTCATTGCATGTCAGTTCTTTTCACAAACCACATATGGATCCACCAGTGTCATTGCATGTGTGTTCTTTTTACAAACCACATCTAGAGTCACTGCATGTGTGTTCTTCTCACAAACCACATATGGATCCACCAGAGTTCATTGCATGTGTTTTCCTTTCACAAACCACAGATAGAGTCATTGCATGTCTGTTCTTTTCACAAACGACATAACGATCCACCAGAGTCATTGCATGTGTGTTCTTTTCACAAACCACAGATAGAGTCATTGCATGTGTGTTCTTTTCACAAACCACATATGGATCCACCAGTGTGATTACAGGTGTTATTTTCATTAACCACAGCTAGAGTCATTGCATGTCTGTTCTTTTCACAAACCACATATGGATCCACCAGTGTCATTGAATGTGTGTTATTTTCACAAACCACAGCTAGAGTCATTGCATATATGTTCTTTTCATTAACCACATCTAGAGTCATTGCATGTGTGTTCTTCTGACAAACCACATATGGATCCACCAGAGTTCATTGCATGTCTGTTCTTTTCACAAACCACATCTAGAGTCATTGCATGTGTGTTCTTCTCACAAACCACACATGGATCCACCAGAGTTCATTGCATGTGTGTTCTTTCCACAAACCATAGCTAGACTCATTAGATGTATGTTCTTCTCACAAACAACATAAGGATCCACTAGAGTCATTGCATATTAGTTCTGTTCCCAAACCATAGCTAGAGTCATTGCATGTGTGTTCTTTTCACAAACCACATCTAGAGTCATTGCATGTGTGTTCTTCTCACAAACGACAACTATATTCACTGCATGTGTGTTCTTCTCACAAACCACACAAGGATCCACCAAAGTCATTGCATCTCTGTTCTTTTCATTAACCACAGCTAGAGTCATTGCATGTGTGTTATACTCACAAACCACATCTAGAGTCATTGCATGTGAGTTCTTCTCACAAACCACATATGGATCCACCAGTGTCATTGCATGTCTGTTCTTTTCACAAACCATAGCTAGAGTCATTGCATGTGTGTTATTTTCATTAACCACATCTAGAGTCATTGCATGTGTGTTCTTTTCACAAACCACATCTAGAGTCATTGCATGTGTGTTCTTCTCACAAACCACATATGGATCCACCGGTGTCATTGCATGGGTGTTCTTTTCACAAACCATAGCTATAGTCATTGCATGTCTGTTCTTTTCACAAACCACATATGGATCCACCAGTGTCATTGCATGTGTGTTCTTTTTACAAACCACATCTAGAGTCATTGCATGTGTGTTCTTCTCACAAACCACATATGGATCCACCAGAGTTCATTGCATGTGTTTTCCTTTCACAAACCACAGATAGAGTCATTGCATGTCTGTTCTTTTCACAAACGACATAACGATCCACCAGAGTCATTGCATGTGTGTTCTTTTCACAAACCACATATAGAGTCATTGCATGTGTGTTCTTCTCACAAACCACATATGGATCCACCTGTGTGATTACAGGTGTGTTATTTTCATTAACCATAGCTAGAGTCATTGCATGTCTGTGCTTTTCACAAACCACATATGGATCCACCAGTGTCATTGAATGTGTGTTATTTTCACAAACCATAGCTAGAGTCATTGCATATATGTTCTTTTCATTAACCACATCTAGAGTCATTGCATGTGTGTTCTTCTGACAAACCACATATGGATCCACCAGAGTTCATTGCATGTCTGTTCTTTTCACAAACCACATCTAGAGTCATTGCATGTGTGTTCTTCTCACAAACCACACATGGATCCACCAGAGTTCATTGCATGTGTGTTCTTTCCACAAACCATAGCTAGACGCATTAGATGTATGTTCTTCTCACAAACAACATAAGGATCCACCAGAGTCATTGCATATTAGTTCTTTTCCCAAACCATAGCTAGAGTCATTGCATGTGTGTTCTTTTCACAAACCACATCTAGAGTCATTGCATGTGTGTTCTTCTCACAAAGAACAGTTATAGTCATTGCATGTATGTTCTTCTCACAAACCACACAAGGATCCACCAGAGCCATTGCATCTCTGTTCTTTTCATTAACCACAGCTAGAGTCATTGCATGAGTGTTCTTCTCACAAACCACATCTAGAGTCATTGCAGATGTGTTCTTCTAACAAACCACATATGGATCCACCAGTGTCATTGCATGTATGTTCTTTTCACAAACCACATCTAGAGTCATTGCATGTGTTTTCTTTTCACAAACCACATCTAGAGTGATTGCATGTGTGTTCTTTTCACAAACCACATATGGATCCATCAGTGTCATTGCATGTGTGTTCTTTTCACAAACCACAGCTAGTCATTTCATATGTGTTCTTTTCATTAACCACATCTAGAATCATTGCACGTGTGTTCTTCTCACAAACCACATATGGATCCACCAAAGTTCATTGCATGTCTGTTCTTTTCACAAACCACATCTAGAGTCATTGCATGTGTGTTCTTCTCACAAACCACACATGGATCCACCAGAGTTCATTGCATGTGTGTTCTTTCCAAAAACCACAGCTAGAGTCATTGGATGTATGTTCTTCTCACAAACCACATAAGGATCCACTAGAGTCATTGCATGTGAGTTATTTGCACAAACCATAGCTAGAGGCATTGCATGTGTGTTCTTTTTATGAACCACATCTAGAGTCATTGCATGTGTGTTCTTCTCATAAACCACAACTATATTCATTGCATGTCTGTTCTTCTCACAAACCACACAAGGATCCACCAAAGTCATTGCATCTCTGTTCTTTTCATTTACCACGGCTAGAGTCATTGCATGTGTGTTCTTCTCACAAACCACATCTAGAGTCATTGCATGTGTGTTCTTCTCACAAACCACATATGGATCCAGCAGTGTCATTGCATGTATGTTCTTTTCACAAACCACAGCTAGAGTCATTGCATGTCTATTCTTCTCACAAACCACACAAGGACCCACCAGAGTCATTGCATCTCTGTTCTTTTCATTAACCACAGCTAGAGTCATTGCATTTGTATTATTCTTCTCACAAACCAGATCTAGAGTCATTGCATGTGTGTTATTCTCACAAACCACATATGGATCCACCAGAGTTCATTGCATGTTTGTTCTTTTCATAAACCACACATGGATCCACTAGAGTTCACTGGATGTGTGTTCTTCTCATAAACAACATATGGATCAGCCAGTGTCATTGCATGTGTGTTCTTTTCAAAAACCACATCTAGAGTCATTGGATGTATGTTCTTTTCACAAACCACATATTGATCCACCAGTTTCATTGCATGTGTGTTCTTTTCACAAACCACATATTGATCCACCAGTGTCACTGCATGTGTGTTCTTTTCACAAACCACATCTAGAGTCATTGCATGTGTGTTCTTTTCACAAACCACATATGGATCCACCAGTGTGATTGCATGTGTGTTCTTTTGATTAACCACAACTAGAGTAATTGCATGTCTGTTCTTCTCACAAACCACATATGGATCCACCAGTGTCATTGCATGTGTGTTGTTTTCACAAACCACATCTAGAGTCATTTCATGTGTGTTCTTTTCATTAACCACATCTAGAGTCATTGCATGTGTGTTCTTCTCACAAACCACATATGGATCCACTAGAGTTCATTGCATGTCTGTTCTTTTCACAAACCACAGCTAGAGTCATTGCATGTCGGTTCTTCTCACGAACCACACATGGATCCATCAATGTCATTGCATGTGTGTTCTTTTCAGAAACCACATCTAGAGTCATTGGATGTATGTTATTTTCCCAAACCACATATTGATCCACCAGTGTCATTGCATGTGTGTTCTTTTCACAAACCACATCTAGAGTTATTGCATGTGTGTTCTTTTCACAAATCACATATGGATCCACCAGTGTGATTGCATGTGTGTTCTTTCTATTAACCATAGCTAGAGTCATTGAATGTTTGTTCATTTCACAAACCACATATGGATCCACCAGTGTCATTGCATGTGGGTTCTTTTCACAAACCACAGCTAGAGTCATTACATATGTGTTCTTTTCATTAACCACATCTAGAGACATTGCATGTGTGTTGTTCTCACAAACCACACATGGATCCACCAGAGTTCATTGCATGTGTGTTCTTTCCACAAATTACAGCTAGAGTCATTGGATGTATGTTCTTCTCACAAACCATATAAGGATCCACCAGAGTCATTGCATGTGTGTTATTTTCACAAACCATAGCTAGAGTCATTGCATGTGTGTTCTTTTCACAAACCACATCTAAAGTCATTGCATGTGTGTTTTATCACAAACAATAGCTATAGTCATTGCATGTCTGTTCTTCTCACAAACCACACAAGGATCCACTAGAGTCATTGCATCTCTGTTCTTTTCATTAACCATAGCTAGAGTCATTGCATGTGCGTTCTTCTCACAAACCACATCTAGAGTTATTGCATGTGTGTTCTTCTCACAAACCACATATGGATCCACCAGTGTCATTGCATGTCTGTTCTTTTCACAAACCACAGCTAGAGTCATTGCATGTGTGTTCTTTTCATTAACCACATCTAGAGTCATTGCATGTGTGTTCTTTTCAGAAACCACATATGGATCCACCAGTGTCATTGCATGTGTGTTCTTTTCACAAACCATAGCTAGAGTCATTGCATGTCAGTTCTTTTCACAAACCACATATGGATCCACCAGTGTCATTGTATGTGTGTTCTTTTCACAAACCACATCTAGAGTCATTGCATGTGTATTGTTCTCACAAACCACATATGGATCCACCAGAGTTCATTGCATGTGTGTTCTTTTCACAAACCACAGCTAGAGTCATTACTTCTCTATTCTTTTCACAAACCACATAACGATCCACCAGAGTCATTGCATGTGTGTTCTTTTCACAAACCACAGCTAGAGTCATTGCATGTCTGTTCTTTTCACAAACCACATAAGGATCCACCATAGTTCATTGCATGTGTGTTCGTTTCACAAACCACAGCAAGAGTCATTGCATGTCTTTTCTTCTCACAAACCACATATCGATCCACAAGAGTTCGCTGCATGTGTGTTCTTTTCATTAACCACATCTAGAGTTCATTGCATGTCTGTTCTTTTCACAAACCACATCTAGAGTCATTGCATGTGTGTTCTTCTCAGAAACCACACACGGATCCACTAGGGTTCATGGCATGTGTGTTCTTTTCACAAACCAAAGCTATTTTCATTGGATGTATGTTCTTCTCACAAACCACATAAGGATCCACCAGAGTCATTACATGTGTGTTCTTTTCACAAATCACAGCTAGAGTCATTACATGTGTGTTCTTCTCACAAACCACAGCTAGAGTCATGGCATGTCTGTTCTTCTCACAAACTACACAAGGATCCACCAGAGTCATTGCATCTCTGTTCTTTTCATTAACCACAGCTAGAGTCATTGCATGTGTATTATTCTTCTCACAAACCATATCTAGAGTCATTGCATGTGTGTTCTTCTCACAAACCACATATGGATCCACCAGAGTTCATTACATGTTTGTTCTTTTCACAAACCACTGCTAGAGTCATTGCATGTCTGTTGTTCTCACAAATCACACATGGATCCACTAGAGTTCACTGGATGTGTGTTCTTCTCATAAACCACATATGGATCAGCCAGTGTCATTGCATGTCTGTTCTTTGCACAAACCACATATGGATCCATCCAGATCATCGCATGTGTGTTCTTATCATTAACCAAATCCAGATCCATTGCATGTGTGTTCTTCGCACAGACCACATAAGGATCCACCAGTGTCACTGGATGTGTGTTCTTTTCATGAACCACACCCAGTTCATTGCATGTGTGTTCTTTTCACAAACCACATATGGATCCACTAGTGTCATTGCATGTATGTTCTTTTCATTAACCACACCAAGTGCCCCATTGCATGTCTGTTCTTTCCACAAACAACATATGGATCCACCAGTGTCACTGGATGTGTGTTCTTTTCATGAACCACACCCAGTTAATTGCATGTGTGTTCTTTCCACAAACCACATATGGATCCACCAGTGTCACTACATGTGTGTTCTTCTCACAGACCACAGCTCGAGCCATTGCATGTCTTTTCTTTCCACAAACAACATATGTATCCACCAGTGTCACTGGATGTGTGTTTTTCTCATTAACCACAGCAAGATCCATTGCATATCTGTTCTTTCCACAAACAACATATGGATCCACCAGTGTGATTGCATGTGTGTTCTTTTCACAAACCACAGCCAGTGTCATTGCATGTGTGTTCTTTCTACAAACCACATATGGATCCACAAGTGTCACTTGATGTGTGTTCTTGTCACAAACCACAGCCAGAGTCATTGCATGTCTATTCTTTCCACAAACCACATATGGATCCACCCAGTTCATTGCATGTGTGTTCTTCTCATAGACCACATAAGGATCCACCTGTGTCACTACATGTGTGTTCTTTTCATGAACCACAACTAGAGTCATTGCATGTGCATTCTTTCCACAGACCGCATATGGATCCACCAGTGTCATTGCATGTGTGTGTTCTTTTCATTAACCGCAGCTAGAGACATTGCATGTCTGTTCTTTCCACAAACCACATGTGGATCCGCCAGTGTCACTGGATGTGTGTTCTTTTCATGAACCACACCCAGTTCATTGCATGTGTGTTCTTTCCACAAACCACATATGGATCAACCAGTGTCACTGCATGTGTGTTCTTCTCACAGACCACAGCTAGAGCCATTGCATGTATGTTCTTTCCACAAACCACATATGTATCCACTAGTGTCATTGCATGTGTGTTCTTCTCATTAACCATAGCTTGAGTCATATCATGTATGTTCTTTCCACAAACAACATATGGATGCACCAGTGTGATTGCATGTGTGTTATTTTCATGAACCACACCCAGTTCATTGCATGTGTATTCTTCCCACAAACCACATATGGATCCACCAGAGTTCATTGCATGTGTGTTCTTTTTATGAACCACAGCTAGAGTCATTCCATGTCTGTTCATTTCAGAAACCCCATATGGATCCACCAGTGTCATTGCATGTGTGTTCTTCTCATAAACCGAATCTAGAGTCATTGCATGTGTGTTCTTCTCACAAAACACATATGGACCCACCAGAGTTCCTTGCATGTCTGTTCTTTTCACAAACCACAGCTAGAGTCACTGCATGTCTGTTATTCTCACAAACCACACATGGATCTACCAGTGTCATTCCATGTGTGTTCTTTCCACAAACCACATCTAGAGTCATTAGATGTATGTTCTTTTCACAAACCACATATTGATCCACCAGTGTCATTGCATGTGTGTTTCTTCACAAACCACATCTAGAGTCATTGCATGTGTGTTCTTTTCACAAACCACATATGGATCCACTAGTGTGATTTCATGTGTGTTCTTTTAATTAACCACATCTAGAGTCATTGTATGTCTGTTCTTTTCACAAACCACATATGGATCGAATTGTGTCATTGCATGTGTGTTCTTTTCACAAACCACAGCTAGAGTCATTGCATGTGTGTTCTTTTCATTAACCACATCTAGAGTCATTGCATGTGTATTTTTCTCACAAACCACATATGGATACACCAGAGTTCATTCCATGTTTGTTCTTTTCACAAACCATAGCTAGAGTCATTGCATGTCTGTTCTTCTCACAAACCACATATGGATCCACCAGAGTTCATTGCATGTGTGTTCTTTTCATTAACCACATCTAGAGTCATTGAATGTCTGTTCTTTTCACAAACCACATCTAGAGTCATTGCATGTGTGTTCTTCTCACAAACCACATATGGATCCACCAAAGTTCATTGCATGTGTGTTCTTTTCACAAACCACATATGGATCCACCAGAGTTCTTTGCATGTGTGTTCTTTTCAGAAACCACAACTAGAGTCATTGGATGTATGTTCTTCTCACAAACCACATAAGGATCGACCAGAGTCATTGCATGTGTGTTCTTTTCAAAAACTACAGCTAGAGTCAGTGCATGTGTGTTCTTCTCACAAACCACATCTAGAGTCATTGCATGTGTGTTCTTCTCACAAACCACATATGGATCCACCAGAGTTCATTGCATGTTTGTTCTTTTCACAAGCCACAGCTAGAGTCATTGCATGTTTGTTCTTCTCACGAACCACACATGGATCCACCAGTGTCATTGCATGTGTGTTCTTTTCACAAACCACATCTAGAGTCATTGGATGTATGTTCTTTTCACAAACCACATATTGATCCACCAGTATCATTGCATGTGTGTTCTTTTCACAAACCACATCTAGAGTCATGGCATGTGTGTTCTTTTCACAAACCACATATGGATCCACCAGTGTGATTGCATGTGTGTTCTTTTCATTAACCACAGCTAGAGTCATCACATCTCTGTTCTTTTCACAAACCACATAAGGATCCACCAGAGTCATTGCATCTCTGTTCTTTTCACAAGCCACAGCTAGAGTCATTGCATGTGTGTTCTTTTCACATACCACAGCTAGAGTCATTGCATGTGTGTTCTTTTCACATACCATAGCTAGAGTCATTGCATGTCTGTTCTTCTCACAAACCACACAAGGATCCACCAGAGTCATTGCATCTCTGTTCTTTTCATTAACCACAGCTAGAGTCATTGATGTTGTATTATTCTTCTCACAAACCACATCTAGTGTCATTCCATGTGTGTTCTTCTCACAAACCACATATGTTTCCACTAGAGTTCATTGCATGTCTGTTAGTTTCACAAACCACAGCTAGAGTCATTGCATGTTTGTTCTTCTCACAAACTACACATGGATCCACTAGAGTTCACTGGATATGTGTTCTTCCGATAAACCACATATGGATCAACCAGTGTCATTGCATGTGCGTTCTTTTCACAAACCACATCTAGATTCATTGGACGTATGTTCTTTTCACAAACCACATATTGATCCACCAGTGTCATTGCATGTGTGTTCTTTTCACAAACCACATCTAGAGTCATTGCATGTGTGTTCTTTTCATAAACCACATATGGATCCACCAGTGTCATTGCATGTCTGTTCTTTTCATTAACCACACCTAGAGTCATTGCATGTCTATTCTTTTCACAAACCACATATGGATCCACCAGTGTCATTGCATGTGTGTGTTTTTCACAAACCACAACTAGAGTCATTGCATGTGTGTTCTTTTCATTAACCACATCTAGAGTCATTGCATGTGTGTTCTTCTCACAAACCACATATGGATCCACCAGAGTTCATTGCATGTCTGTTGTTTTCACAAAACCACAGCTAGATTCATTGCATGTCGGTTCTTCTCACAAACCACATCTAGAGTCATTGCATGTGTGTTCATCTCACAAACAACATATGGATCCACCAGAGTCATTGCATCTCTGTTCTTTTCACAAACCACAGCTAGAGTCATTGCATGTGTGTCCTTTTCACAAACCACATCTAGAGTCATTGCATGTGTCTTATTCTCACAAACCACAACTAGAGTCATTGCATGTTTGTTCTTCTCACATACCACACAAGGATCCACCAGAGTCATTGCATCTCTATTCTTTTCATTAACCACAGCTAGAGTCATTGCATGTGTGGTCTTCTCACAAACCACATCTAGAGTCATTGCATGTGTGTTCTTCTCACAAACCACATATGGATCCACCAGCATTCATTGCATGTCTATTCTTTTCACAAACCATAGCTACAGTCATTGCATGTATGTTCTTCTCACAAACCACACATGGATCCACCAATGTCATTGCTTGTGTGTTCTTTTCACAAACCACATCTAGATTCATTGGATGTATGTTCTTTTCACAAACCACATATTGATCCACTAGTGTCATTGCATGTGTGTTCTTTTCACAAACCACATCTAGAGTAATTGCGTGTGTGTTATTTTCACAAACCACATATGGATCCACCAGTGTGATTGCATGTGTGTTCTTTTCATTAACCACAGCTAGAGTCATTGAATGTCTGTTCATTTCACAAACCACATATGGATCCACCAGTGTCGTTGCATGTGTGTTCTTTTCACAAACCACAGCTAGAGGCATTGCATATGTGTTCTTATCATTAACCACATCTAGAGTCATTACATGTGTGTTCTTCTCACAAACCATATATGGATCCACCAGAGTTCATTGCATGTCTCTTCTTTTCACAAACCACATCTAGAGTCATTGCATGTGTGTTCTTCTCGCAAACCACACATGGATCCACCAGAGTTCATTGCATGTGTGTTCTTTCCACAAACCCAGCTAGAGTCATTGGATCTATGTTCATATCACAAACCATATAAGGATCCACCAGAGTCATTGCATGTATGTTCTTTTCACAAACAATAGCTAGAGTCATTGCATGTGTGTTCTTTTCACAAACCACGTCTAGAGTCATTGCATGTGTGTTCTTCTCACAAACCATAGCTATATTCATTGCATGTCCGTTCTTCTCACAAACCACACAAGGATACACTAGAGTCATTGCATCTCTGTTCTTTTCATTAACCATAGCTAGAGTTATTGCATGTGTGTTCTTCTCACAAACCACATCTAGAGTCATTGCATGTGTGTTCTTCTCACAAACCACATATGGATCCACCAGTGTCATTGCATGTCTGTTCTTTTCACAAACCACAGCCAGAGTCATTGCATGTGTGTTCTTTTCATTAACCGCATCTAGAGTCATTGCATGTGTGTTCTTTTCACAAACCACATATAGAGTCATTGCATGTGTGTTCTTTTCACAAACCACATCTAGAGTCATTGCATGTGTGTTCTTTTCACAAACCACATATGGATCCACCAGTGTCATTGCATGTGTGTTCTTTTCACAAACCATAGCTAGAGTCATTGCATGTCTGTTCTTTTCACAAACCACATATGGATCCACCAGTGTCATTGTATGTGTGTTCTTTTCACAAACCACATCTAGAGTCATTGCATGTGTGTTCTTCTCACAAACCTCATATGGATCCATCAGAGTTCATTGCATGTGTGTTCTTTGCACAAACCATAGCTAGAGTCATTACATGTCTGTTCTTTTCACAGACCACATAACGATCCACCAGAGTCATTGCATGTGTGTTCTTTTCACAAACCACAACTAGAGTCATTGCATGTGTGTTCTTTTCACAAACCTCAGCTAGAGTCATTGCATGTCTGTTATTTTCACAAACCACATAAGGATCCAATAGAGTTCATTGCATGTGTGTTCTTTCCATTAACCACATCTTGAGTTCATTGCATGTTTGTTCTTCTCACAAACCACACACGGATCCACCAGTGTCATTGCATGTGTGTTCTTTTCACAAACCACATCTAGAGTCATTGGATGTATGTTCTTTTCACAAACCACATATTGATCCACCAGTATCATTGCATGTGTGTTCTTTGCACAAACCACATCTAGAGTCATGGCATGTGTGTTCTTTTCACAAACCACATATGGATCCACCAGTGTGATTGCATGTGTGTTCTTTCCATTAACCACAGCTAGAGTCATCACATCTCTGTTCTTTTCACAAACCACATAAGGATCCACCAGAGTCATTGCATCTCTGTTCTTTTCACAAACCACAGCTAGAGTCATTGCATGTGTGTTCTTTTCACATACCACAGCTAGAGTCATTGCGTGTGTGTTCTTTTCACATACCATAGCTAGAGTCATTGCATGTCTGTTCTTCTCACAAACCACACAAGGATCCACCAGAGTCATTGCATCTCTATTCTTTTCATTAACCACAGCTAGAGTCATTGCAGTTGTATTATTTTTCTCACAAACCACATCTAGAGTCATTCCATGTGTGTTCTTCTCACAAACCACATATGGATCCACCAGCGTTCATTGCATGTCTATTCTTTTCACAAACCATAGCTACAGTCATTGCATGTTTGTTCTTCTCACAAACCACACATGGATCCACCAATGTGATTGCTTGTGTGTTCTTTTCACAAACCACATCTAGATTCATTGGATGTATGTTCTTTTCACAAACAACATATTGATCCACTAGTGTCATGGCATGTGTGTTCTTTTCACAAACCACATCTAGAGTAATTGCGTGTGTGTTCTTTTCACAAACCACATATGGATCCACCAGTGTGATTGCATGTGTGTTCTTTTCATTAACCACAGCTAGAGTCATTGAATGTCTGTTCATTTCACAAACCACATATGGATCCACCAGTGTCATTGCATGTGTGTTCTTTTCACAAACCACAGCTAGAGTCATTGCATATGTGTTCTTTTCATTAACCACATCTAGAGTCATTACATGTTTGTTCTTCTCACAAACCATATATGGATCCACCAGAGTTCATTGCATGTCTGTTATTTTCACAAACCACATCTAGAGTCATTGCATGTGTGTTCTTCTCACAAACCACACATGGATCCACCAGAGTTCATTGCATGTGTGTTCTTTCCACAAACCCAGCTAGAGTCATTGGATGTATGTTCATATCACAAACCATATAAGGATCCACCAGAGTCATTGCATGTATGTTCTTTTCACAAACCATAGCTAGAGTCATTGCATGTGTGTTCTTTTCACAAACCACGTCTAGAGTCATTGCATGTGTGTTCTTCTCACAAACTATAGCTATATTCATTACATGTCTGTTCTTCTCACAAACCACACAAGGATACACTAGAGTCATTGCATCTCTGTTATTTTCATTAACCATAGCTAGAGTTATTGCATGTGTGTTCTTCTCACAAACCACATCTAGAGTCATTGCATGTGTGTTCTTCTCACAAACCACATATGGATCCACCAGTGTCATTGCATGTCTGTTCTTTTCACAAACCACAGCCAGAGTCATTGCATGTGTGTTCTTTTCATTAACCGCATCTAGAGTCATTGCATGTGTGTTCTTTTCACAAACCACATATAGAGTCATTTCATGTGTGTTCTTTTCACAAACCACATCTAGAGTCATTGCATGTGTGTTCTTTTCACAAACCACATATGGATCCACCAGTGTCATTGCATGTGTGTTCTTTTCACAAACCATAGCTAGAGTCATTGCATGTCTGTTCTTTTCACAAACCACATATGGATCCACCAGTGTCATTGTATGTGTGTTCTTTTCACAAACCACATCTAGAGTCATTGCATGTGTGTTCTTCTCACAAACCACATATGGATCCAGCAGAGTTCATTGCACGTGTGTTCTTTTCAGAAACCACAGCTAGAGTCATTGGATGTATGTTCTTCTCACAAACCACATAAGGATCCACCAGAGTCATTGCATGTGTGTTCTGTTCACAAACCACATCTAGAGTCATTGCATGTGTGTTCTTCTCACAAACCACATCTAGAGTCATTGCATGTGTGCTCTTCTCACAAACCACATATGGATCCACCAGAGTTCATTGCATGTTTGTTCTTTTCACAAGCCACAGCTAGAGTAATTGCATGTTTGTTCTTCTCACAAACCACACATGGATCCACCAGTGTCATTGCATGTGTGTTCTTTTCACAAACCACATCTAGAGTCATTGGATGTATGTTCTTTTCACAAACCACATATTGATCCACCAGTATCATTGCATGTGTGTTCTTTGCACAAACCACATCTAGAGTCATGGCATGTGTGTTCTTTTCACAAACCACATATGGATCCACCAGTGTGATTGCATGTGTGTTCTTTTCATTAACCACAGCTAGAGTCATCACATCTCTGTTCTTTTCACAAACCACATAAGGATCCACCAGAGTTATTGCATCTCTGTTCTTTTCACAAACCACAGCTAGAGTCATTGCATGTGTGTTCTTTTCACATACCACAGCTAGAGTCATTGCATGTGTGTTCTTTTCACATACCATAGCAAGGGTCATTGCATGTCTGTTCTTCTCACAAACCACACAAGGATCCACCAGAGTCATTGCATCTCTATTCGTTTCATTAACCATAGCTAGAGTCATTGCAGTTGTATTATTCTTCTCACAAACCACATCTAGAGTCATTCCGTGTGTGTTCTTCTCACAAACCACATATGTTTCCACTAGAGTTCATTGCATGTCTGTTATTTTCACAAACCACAGCTAGAGTCATTGCAGGTCTGTTCTTCTCACAAACCACACATGGATCCACTAGAGTTCACTAGATATGTGTTCTTCTCATAAACCACATATGGATCAGCCAGTGTCATTGCATGTGCGTTCTTTTCACAAACCACATCTAGATTCATTGGATGTATGTTCTTTTCACAAACCAGATATTGCTCCACCAGTGTCATTGCATGTGTGTTCTTTTCACAAACCACATCTAGAGTCATTGCACGTGTGTTATTTTCACAAACCACATATGGATCCACCAGTGTCATTGCATGTGTGTTCTTTTCATTAACCACAGCTAGAGTCATTGCATGTCTGTTTTTTTCACAAACCACATATGGATCCACCAGTGTCATTGCATGTGTGTGTTTTTCACAAACCACAACTAGAGTCATTGCATGTGTGTTCTTTTCATTAACCACATCTAGAGTCATTGCATGTGTGTTCTTCTCACAAACCACATATGGATCCACCAGAGTTCATTGCATGTTTCTTCTTTTCACAAACCACAGCTAGAGTCATTGCATGTCTGTTATTTTCACAAACCACATCTAGAGTCATTGCATGTGTGTTATTCTCACAAACCACATATGGATCCACCAGAGTCATTGCATGTGTGTTCTTTTCACAAACCACAGCTAGAGTCATTGCATGTGTGTTCTTTTCACAAACCACATCTAGAGTCATTGCATGTGTGTTATTCTCACAAACCACAGCTAGAGTCATTGCATGTTTGTTCTTCTCACATACCACACAAGGATCCACCAGAGTCATTGCATCTCTATTCTTTTCATTAACCACAGCTAGAGTCATTGCATGTGTGGTCTTCTCACAAACCACATCTAGAGTCATTGCATGTGTGTTCTTCTCACAAACCACATATGGATCCACCAGCGTTCATTGCATGTCTATTCTTTTCACAAACCATAGCTACAGTCATTGCATGTTTGTTCTTCTCACAAACCACACATGGATCCACCAATGTGATTGCTTGTGTGTTCTTTTCACAAACCACATCTAGATTCACTGGATGTATGTTCTTTTCACAAACCACATATTGATCCACTAGTGTCATTGCATGTGTGTTCTTTTCACAAACCACATCTAGAGTAATTGCGTGTGTGTTCTTTTCACAAACCACATATGGATCCACCAGTGTGATTGCATGTGTGTTCTTTTCACAAACCACAGCTAGAGTTATTGCATATGTGTTCTTTTCATTAACCACATCTAGAGTCATTACATGTTTGTTCTTCACACAAACCATATATGGATCCACCAGAGTTCATTGCATGTCTATTCTTTTCACAAACCACATCTAGAGTCATTGCATGTGTGTTCTTCTCACAAACCACACATGGATCCACCAGAGTTCATTGCCTGTGTGTTCTTTCCACAAACCCAGCTAGAGTCATTGGATGTATGTTCATATCACAAACCATATAAGGATTCACCAGAGTCATTGCATGTATGTTCTTTTCACAAACCATAGCTAGAGTCATTGCATGTGTGTTCTTTTCAAAAACCACGTCTAGAGTCATTGCATGTGTGTTCTTCTCACAAACCATAGCTATATTCATTGCATGTCTGTTCTTCTCACAAACCACACAAGGATACACTAGAGTCATTGCATCTCTGTTATTTTCATTAACCATAGCTAGAGTTATTGCATGTGTGTTCTTCTCACAAACCACATCTAGAGTCATTGCATGTGTGTTCTTCTCACAAACCACATATGGATCCACCAGTGTCATTGCATGTCTGTTCTTTTCACAAACCACAGCCAGAGTCATTGCATGTGTGTTCTTTTCATTAACCGCATCTAGAGTCATTGCATGTGTGTTCTTTTCACAAACCACATATAGAGTCATTGCATGTGTGTTCTTTTCACAAACCACATCTAGAGTCATTGCATGTGTGTTCTTTTCACAAACCACATATGGATCCACCAGTGTCAGTGCATGTGTGTTCTTTTCACAAACCATAGCTAGAGTCATTGCACGTCTGTTCTTTTCACAAACCACATATGGATCCACCAGTGTCATTGTATGTGTGTTCTTTTCACAAACCACATCTAGAGTCATTGCATGTGTGTTCTTCTCACAAACCACATATGGATCCACCAGAGTTCATTGCACGTGTGTTCTTTTCAGAAACCACAGCTAGAGTCATTGGATGAATGTTCTTCTCACAAACCACATAAGGATCCACCAGAGTCATTGCATGTATGTTCTTTTCACAAACCACAGCTAGAGTCATTGCATGTGTGTTCTTCTCACAAACCACATCTAGAGTCATTGCATGTGTGCTCTTCTCACAAACCACATATGGATCCACTAGAGTTCATTGCATGTTTGTTCTTTTCACAAGCCACAGCTAGAGTCATTGCATGTTTGTTCTTCTCACAAACCACACATGGATCCACCAGTGTCATTGCATGTGTGTTCTTTTCACAAACCACATCTAGAGTCATTGGATGTATGTTCTTTTCACAAACCACATATTGATCCACCAGTATCATTGCATGTGTGTTCTTTGCACAAACCACATCTAGAGTCATGGCATGTGTGTTCTTTTCACAAACCACATATGGATCCACCAGTGTGATTGCATGTGTGTTCTTTTCATTAACCACAGCTAGAGTCATCACATCTCTGTTCTTTTCACAAACCACATAAGGATCCACCAGAGTCATTGCATCTCTGTTCTTTTCACAAACCACAGCTAGAGTAATTGCATGTGTGTTCTTTTCACATACCACAGCTAGAGTCATTGCATGTGTGTTCTTCTCACAAACCATAGCTATATTCATTGCATGTCTGTTCTTCTCACAAACCACACAAGGATACACTAGAGTCATTGCATCTCTGTTATTTTCATTAACCATAGCTAGAGTTATTGCATGTGTGTTCTTCTCACAAACCACATCTAGAGTCATTGCATGTGTGTTCTTCTCACAAACCACATATGGATCCACCAGTGTCATTGCATGTCTGTTCTTTTCACAAACCACAGCCAGAGTCATTGCATGTGTGTTCTTTTCATTAACCGCATCTAGATTCATTGCATGTGTGTTCTTTTTACAAACCACATATAGAGTCATTGCATGTGTGTTCTTTTCACAAACCACATCTAGAGTCATTGCATGTGTGTTATTTTCACAAACCACATATGGATCCACCAGTGTCAGTGCATGTGTGTTCTTTTCACAAACCATAGCTAGAGTCATTGCATGTCTGTTCTTTTCACAAACCACATATGGATCCACCAGTGTCATTGTATGTGTGTTCTTTTCACAAACCACATCTAGAGTCATTGCATGTGTGTTCTTCTCACAAACCACATATGGATCCACCAGAGTTCATTGCACGTGTGTTCTTTTCAGAAACCACAGCTAGAGTCATTGGATGTATGTTCTTCTCACAAACCACATAAGGATCCACCAGAGTCATTGCATGTGTGTTCTTTTCACAAACCACAGCTAGAGTCATTGCATGTGTGTTCTTTTCACAAACCACATCTAGAGTCATTGCATGTGTGCTCTTCTCACAAACCACATATGGATCCACCAGAGTTCATTGCATGGTTGTTCTTTTCACAAGCCACAGCTAGAGTCATTGCATGTTTGTTCTTCTCACAAACCACACATGGATCCACGAGTGTCATTGCATGTGTGTTATTTTCACAAACCACATCTAGAGTCATTGGATGTATGTTCTTTTCACAAACCACATATTGATCCACCAGTATCATTGCATGTGTGTTCTTTGCACAAACCACATCTAGAGTCATGGCATGTGTGTTCTTTTCACAAACCACATATGGATCCACCAGTGTGATTGCATGTGTGTTCTTTTCATTAACCACAGCTAGAGTAATCACATCTCTGTTCTTTTCACAAACCACATAAGGATCCACCAGAGTCATTGCATCTCTGTTCTTTTCACAAACCACAGCTAGAGTCATTGCATGTGTGTTCTTTTCACATACCACAGCTAGAGTCATTGCATGTGTGTTCTTTTCACATACCATACTAGAGTCATTGCATGTCTGTTCTTCTCAAAAACCACACAAGGATCCACCAGAGTCATTGCATCTCTGTTCTTTTCATTAACCACAGCTAGAGTCATTGCAGTTGTATTATTCTTCTCACAAACCACATCTAGAGTCATTGCATGTGTGTTCTTCTCACAAACCACATATGTTTCCACTAGAGTTCATTGCATGTCTGTTATTTTCACAAACCACAGCTAGAGTCATTGCAGGTCTGTTCTTCTCACAAACCACACATGGATCCACTAGAGTTCACTAGATATGTGTTCTTCTCATAAACCACATATGGATCAGCCACTGTCATTGCATGTCCGTTCTTTTCACAAACCACATCTAGATTCATTGGATGTATGTTCTTTTCACAAACCACATATTGATCCACCAGTGTCATTGCATGTGTGTTCTTTTCACAAACCACATCTAGAGTCATTGCACGTGTGTTCTTTTCACAAACAACATATGGATCCACCAGTGTCATTGCATGTGTGTTCTTTTCATTAACCACAGCTAGAGTCATTGCATGTCTGTTCTTTTCACAAACCACATATGGATCCACCAGTGTCATTGCATGTGTGTTGTTTTCACAAACCACAGCTAGAGTCATTGCATGTGTGTACTTTTCACAAACCACATCTAGAGTCATTGCATGTGTGTTATTCTCACAAACCACAGCTAGAGTCATTGCATGTTTGTTCTTCTCACATACCACACAAGGATCCACCAGAGTCATTGCATCTCTATTCTTTTCATTAACCACAGCTAGAGTCATTGCATGTGTGGTCTTCTCACAAACCACATCTAGAGTCATTGCATGTGTGTTCTTCTCACAAACCACATATGGATCCACCAGCGTTCATTGCATGTCTATTCTTTTCACAAACCATAGCTACAGTCATTGCATGTTTGTTCTTCTCACAAACCACACATGGATCCACCAATGTGATTGCTTGTGTGTTCTTTTCACAAACCACATCTAGATTCATTGGATGTATGTTCTTTTCACAAACCACATATTGATCCACTAGTGTCATTGCATGTGTGTTCTTTTCACAAACCACATCTAGAGTAATTGCGTGTGTGTTCATTTCACAAACCACATATGGATCCACCAGTGTGATTGCATGTGTGTTCTTTTCATTAACCATAGCTAGAGTCATTGAATGTCTGTTCATTTCACAAACCACATATGGATCCACCAGTGTCATTGCATGTGTGTTCTTTTCACAAACCACAGCTAGAGTCATTGCATATGTGTTCTTTTCATTAACCACATCTAGAGTCATTACATGTGTGTTCTTCTCACAAACCATATATGGATCCACCAGAGTTCATTGCATGTCTGTTCTTTTCACAAACCACATCTAGAGTCATTGCATGTGTGTTCTTCTCACAAACTACAAATGGATCCACCAGAGTTCATTGCATGTGTGTTCTTTCCACAAACCCAGCTAGAGTCATTGGATGTATGTTCATCTCACAAACCATATAAGGATCCACCAGAGTCATTGCATGTATGTTCTTTTCACAAACCATAGCTAGAGTCATTGCATGTGTGTTCTTTTCACAAACCACGTCTAGAGTCATTGCATATGTGTTCTTCTCACAAACCATAGCTATATTCATTGCATGTCTGTTCTTCTCACAAACCACACAAGGATACACTAGAGTCATTGCATCTCTGTTCTTTTCATTTACCATAGCTAGAGTTATTGCATGTGTGTTCTTCTCACAAACCACATCTAGAGTCATTGCATGTGTGTTCTTCTCACAAACCACATATGGATCCACCAGTGTCATTGCATGTCTGTTCTTTTCACAAACCATAGCCAGAGTCATTGCATGTGTGTTCTTTTCATTAACCGCATCTAGAGTCATTGCATGTGTGTTCTTTTCACAAACCACATCTAGAGTCATTGCATGTGTGTTCTTTTCACAAACCACATCTAGAGTCATTGCATGTGTGTTCTTTTCACAAACCACATATGGATCCACCAGTGTCATTGCATGTGTGTTCTTTTCACAAACCATAGCTAGAGTCATTGCATGTCTATTCTTTTCACAAACCACATATGGATCCACCAATGTCATTGTATGTGTGTTCTTTTCACAAACCACATCTAGAGTCATTGCATGTGTGTTCTTCTCACAAACCACATATGGATCCACAGAGTTCATTGCACGTGTGTTCTTTTCAGTAACCACAGCTAGAGTCATTGGATGTATGTTCTTCTCACAAACCACATAAGGATCCACCAGAGTCATTGCATGTGTGTTCTTTTCACAAACCACGTCTAGAGTCATTGCATGTGTGTTCTTCTCACAAACCATAGCTATATTCATTGCATGTCTTTTCTTCTCACAAACCACACAAGGATACACTAGAGTCATTGCATCTCTGTTCTTTTCATTAACCATAGCTAGAGTTATTGCATGTGTGTTCTTCTCACAAACCACATCTAGAGTCATTGCATGTGTGTTCTTCTCACAAACCACATATGGATCCACCAGTTTCATTGCATGTCTGTTCTTTTCACAAACCACAGCCAGAGTCATTGCATGTGTGTTCTTTTCATTAACCGCATCTAGAGTCATTGCATGTGTGTTCTTTTCACAAACCATATATAGAGTCATTGCATGTGTGTTCTTTTCACAAACCACATCTAGAGTCATTGCATGTGTCTTCTTTTCACAAACCACATATGGATCCACCAGTGTCATTGCATGTGTGTTCTTTTCACAAACCATAGCTAGAGTCATTGCATGTCTGTTCTTTTCACAAACCACATATGGATCCACCAGTGTCATTGTATGTGTGTTCTTTTCACAAACCACATCTAGAGTCATTGCATGTGTGTTCTTCTCACAAACCACATATGGATCCATCAGAGTTCATTGCATGTGTGTTCTTTGCACAAACCTTAGCTAGAGTCATTACATGTCTGTTCTTTTCACAGACCACATAACGATCCACCAGAGTCATTGCATGTGTGTTCTTTTCACAAACCACAGCTAGAGTCTTTGCATGTGTGTTCTTTTCACAAACCACAGCTAGAGTCATTGCATGTTTGTTCTTTTCACAAACCACATAAGGATCCAACAGAGTTCATTGCACGTGTGTTCTTTTCATTAACCACATCGTGAGTTCATTGCATGTCTATTCTTTTCACAAACCACATCTAGAGTCATTGCATGTATAATCTTCTCACAAACCACACACGGATCCACCATAGTTTATTGCATGTGTGCTCTTTTCACAAACCACAGCTAGAGTCATTGGATGTATGTTCTTCTCACAAACCACATAAGGATCCACCAGAGTCATTACATGTGTGTTCTTTTCACAAACCACAGCTAGAGTCATTGCATGTGTGTTCTTTTCACAAACCATAGATAGAGTCATTGCATGTGTGTTCTTCTCACAAACCACAGCTATAGTCATTGGATGTATGTTCTTCTCACAAACCACACAAGGATCCACCAGAGTCATTGCATCTCTTTTCTTTTCATTAACGACACCTAGAGTCACTTCATGTGTATTATTCTTCTCACAAACCACATCTAGAGTCATTGCATGTGTGTTCTTCTCACAAACCACACATGGATCCAGCAATGTCATTTCATGTATGTTATTTTCGCAAACCATAGCTAGTGTCATTGCATGTGTGTTCTTTTCACAAACCACATCTAGAGTCATTGCATGTGTGTTCTTTTCACAAACCACATCTAGAGTCATTGCATGTGTGTTCTTTTCACAAACCACATATGGATCCACCAGTGTCATTGCATGTGTGTTCTTTTCACAAACCATAGCTAGAGTCATTGCATGTCTGTTCTTTTCACAAATCACATATGGATCCACCAGTGTCATTATATGTGTGTTCTTTTCAAAAACACATCTAGAGTCATTGCATGTGTGTTCTTCTCACAAACCACATATGGATCCACCAGAGTTCATTGCATGTGTGTTCTTTTCACAAACCATAGCTAGAGTCATTGTATGTCTGTTCTTTTCACAAACCACATAACGATCCACGAGAGTCATTGCATGTGTCTTCTTTTCACAAACCACAGCTAGAGTCATTGCATGTGTGTTCTTTTCACAAATCATAGCTAGAGTCATTGCATGTCTGTTCTTTTCACGAACCAAATATGGATCCACTAGAGTTCATTGCATGTGTGTTCTTTTCATTAACCACATCTAGAGTTCATTGCATGTCTTTTCTTTTCACAAACCACATCTAGAGTCATTGCATGTGTGTTCTTCTCACAAACCACACACGGATCCACCAGAGTTTATTGCATGTGTGCTCTTTTCACCAACCACAGCTAGAGTCATTGGATGTATGTTCTTCTCACAAATCACATAAGGATCCACCAGAGTCATTACATGTGTGTTCTTTTCACAAACCACAGCTAGAGTCATTGCATGTGTGTTCTTTTCACAAACCACAACTAGAGTCATTGCATGTATGTTCTTTCCACAAACCACATATGTATCCACTAGTGTCATTGCATGTGTGTTCTTCTCATTAACCATAGCTAGAGTCATTGCATGTCTGTTCTTTCCACAAACAACATATGGATGCACTAGTGTGATTGCATGTGTGTTCTTTTCATGAACCAGACCAAGTTCATTGCATGTCTATTATTTCCACAAACCATATTTGGATCCACCAGAGTTAATTGCATGTGTGTTCTTTTTATGAACCACAACTAGAATCATTGCATGTCTGTTCTTTTCACAAACCACATATGGATCGACCAATGTCATTGCATGTGTGTTCTTCTCACAAACCACATCTAGAATCATTGCATGTGTGTTCTTCTCACAAACAACATATGGATCCACCAGAGTTCATTGCATGTCTATTCTTTTCACAAACCACAGCTAGAGTCATTGCATGTCTGTTATTCTCACAAACTACATCTAGAGTCATTGCATGTATGTTCTTTTCACAAACCACATATTGATCCACCAATGTCATTGCATGTGTGCTCTTTTCACAAACCACATCTAGAGTCATTGCATGTGTGTTCTTTTCACAAACCACATATGGATCCACTAGTGTGATTTCATGTGTGTTCTTTTCATTAACCACAGCTAGAGTCATTGCATGTCTGTTCTTTTCACAAACCACATATGGATCGACCAGTGTTATTGCATGTGTGTTCTTTTCACAAACCACAGCCGGAGTCATTGCATGTGTGTTCTTTTCACAAACCACATATGGATCCACCAGTGTGATTTCATGTGTGTTCTTTTCATTAACCACAGCTAGAGTCATTGCATGTCTGTTCTTTTCACAAACCACATATGGATCGACCAGTGTTATTGCATGTGTGTTCTTTTCACAAACCACAGCTGGAGTCATTGCATGTGTGTTATTTTCATTCACAACATCTAGAGTCATTGCATGTGTGTTCTTCTCTCAAACCACATATGGATCCACCAGAGTTCATTGCATGTTTGTTCTTTTCACAAACCACAGCTAGAGTCATTGCATGTTTGTTCTTCTCAGAAACCACATATGGATCCACCAGAGTTCATTGCATGTGTGTTCTTTTCATTAACCACATCTAGAGTCATTGCATGTCTGTTCTTTTCACAAACCACATTTAGAGTCATTGCATGTCTGTTCTTCTCACAAACCACATATGGATCCACCACAGTTCATTGCATGTGTGTTCTTTTCACAAACCACAGCTAGAGTCATTGGATGTATGTTCTTCTCACAAAGCACATATGGATCCACCAGAGTCATTGCATGTGTGTTCTTTTCACAAACCACAGCTAGAGTCATTGCATGTCTATTCTTTTCACAAACCACATCTAGAGTCATTGCATGTGTGTTCTTCTCACAAACCTCATATGGATCGACCAGAGTTCATTGCATGTCTGTTCTTTTCACAAGCCACAACTAGAGTTATTGCATGTTTGTTCTTCGCACAAACCACACATGGATCCACCAGTGTCATTGCATGTGTTCGCTTTTCACAAACCACTTCTAGAGTCATTGGATGTATGTTCTTTTCACAAACCACATATTGATCCACCAGTATCATTGCATGTGTGTTCTTTTCACAAACCACATCTAGAGTCATTGCATGTGTGTTCTTTTCACAAACCACATGGATCTACCAGTGTAATTGCATGTGTGTTCTTTTCATTAACCACAGCTAGAGTCATTGAATATGTGTTCTTTTGACAAACCACATATGGAGTCATTGCATGTGTGTTCTTCTCACAAACCACATATGGATCCACCAGAGTCATTGCATGTGTGTTCTTTTCACAAACCACAGCTAGAGTCATTGCATGTGTGTTCTTTTCACAAACCACATCTAGAGTCATTGCATGTGTGTTATTCTCACAAACCACAGCTAGAGTCATTGCATGTTTGTTCTTCTCACATACCACACAAGGATCCACCAGAGTAATTGCATCTCTATTCTTTTCATTAACCACAGCTAGAGTCATTGCATGTGTGGTCTTCTCACAAACCACATCTAGAGTCATTGCATGTGTGTTCTTCTCACAAACCACATATGGATCCACCAGCGTTCATTGCATGTCTATTCTTTTCACAAACCATAGCTACAGTCATTGCATGTTTGTTCTTCTCACAAACCACACATGGATCCACCAATGTGATTGCTTGTGTGTTCTTTTCATAAACCACATCTAGATTCATTGGATGTATGTTCTTTTCACAAACCACATATTGATCCACTAGTGTCATTACATGTGTGTTCTTTTCACAAACCACATATGGATCCACCAGTGTGATTGCATGTGTGTTCTTTTCATTAACCACAGCTAGAGTCATTGAATGTCTGTTCATTTCACAAACCACATATGGATCCACCAGTGTCATTGCATGTGTGTTCTTTTCACAAACCACAGCTAGAGTCATTGCAAATGTGTTCTTTTCATTAACCACATCTAGAGTCATTACATGTTTGTTCTTCTCACAAACCATTTATGGATCCACCAGAGTTCATTGCATGTCTGTTCTTTTTACAAACCACATCTAGAGTCATTGCATGTGTGTTCATCTCACAAACCACACATGGATCCACCAGAGTTCATTGCATGTGTGTTCTTTCCACAAACCTAGCTAGAGTCATTGGATGTATGTTCATATCACAAACCATATAAGGATCCACCAGAGTCATTGCATGTATGTTCTTTTCACAAACCATAGCTAGAGTCATTGCATGTGTGTTCTTTTCACAAACCACGTCTAGAGTCATTGCATGTGTGTTCTTCTCACAAACCATAGCTATATTCATTGCATGTCTGTTCTTCTCACAAACCACACAAGGATACACTAGAGTCATTGCATCTCTGTTATTTTCATTAACCATAGCTAGAGTTATTGCATGTGTGTTCTTATCACAAACCACATCTAGAGTCATTGCATGTGTGTTCTTCTCACAAACCACATATGGATCCACCAGTGTCATTGCATGTCTGTTCTTTTCACAAACCACAGCCAGAGTCATTGCATGTGTGTTATTTCATTAACCGCATCTAGAGTCATTGCATGTGTGTTCTTTTCACAAACCACATATAGATTCATTGCATGTGTGTTCTTTTCACAAACCACATCTAGAGTCATTGCATGTGTGTTCTTTTCACAAACCACATATGGATCCACCAGTGTCATTGCATGTGTGTTCTTTTCACAAACCATAGCTAGAGTCATTGCATGTCTGTTCTTTTCACAAACCACATATGGATCCACCAGTGTCATTGTATGTGTGTTCTTTTCACAAACCACATCTAGAGTCATTGCATGTGTGTTCTTCTCACAAACCACATATGGATCCACCAGAGTTCATTGCACGTGTGTTCTTTTCAGAAACCACAGCTAGAGTCATTGGATGTATGTTCTTCTCACAAACCACATAAGGATCCACTAGAGTCATTGCATGTGTGTTCTTCTCACAAACCACAGCTAGAGTCATTGCATGTGTGTTCTTCTCACAAACCACATCTAGAGTCATTGCATGTGTGCTCTTCTCACAAACCACATATGGATCCACCAGAGTTCATTGCATGTTTGTTCTTTTCACAAGCCACAGCTAGAGTCATTGCATGTTTGTTCTTCTCACAAACCACACATGGATCCACCAGTGTCATTGCATGTGTGTTCTTTTCACAAACCACATCTAGAGTCATTGGATGTATGTTCTTTTCACAAACCACATATTGATCCACCAGTATCATTGCATGTGTGTTCTTTGCACAATCCACATCTAGAGTCATGGCATGTGTGTTCTTTTCACAAACCACATATGGATCCACCAGTGTGATTGCATGTGTGTTCTTTTCATTAACCACAGCTAGAGTCATCACATCTCTGTTCTTTTCACAAACCACATAAGGATCCACCAGAGTCATTGCATCTCTGTTCTTTTCACAAACCACAGCTAGAGTCATTGCATGTGTGTTCTTTTCACATACCACAGCTAGAGTCATTGCATGTGTGTTCTTTTCACATACCATAGCTAGAGTTATTGCATGTCTGTTCTTCTCACAAACCACACAAGGATCCACCAGAGTCATTGCATCTCTATTCTTTTCATTAACCACAGCTAGAGTCATTGCAGTTGTATTATTCTTCTCACAAACCACATCTAGAGTCATTCCATGTGTGTTCTTCTCACAAACCACATATGTTTCCACTAGAGTTCATTGCATGTCTGTTATTTTCACAAACCACAGCTAGAGTCATTGCAGGTCTGTTCTTCTCACAAACCACACATGGATCCACTAGAGTTCACTAGATATGTGTTCTTCTCATAAACCACATATGGATCAGCCAGTGTCATTGCATGTGCGTTCTTTTCACAAACCACATCTAGATTCATTGGATGTATGTTCTTTTCACAAACCACATATTGATCCACCAGTGTCATTGCATGTGTGTTCTTTTCACAAACCACATCTAGAGTCATTGCACGTGTGTTCTTTTCACAAACCACATATGGATCCACCAGTGTCATTGCATGTGTGTTCTTTTCATTAACCACAGCTAGAGTCATTGCATGTCTGTTCTTGTCACAAACCACATATGGATCCACCAGTGTCATTGCATGTGTGTTCTTTTCACAAACCACAGCTAGAGTCATTGCATATGTGTTCTTTTCATTAACCACATCTATAGTCATTACATGTGTGTTCTTCTCACAAACCATATATGGATCTACCAGAGTTCATTGCATGTCTGTTCTTTTCACAAACCACATCTAGAGTCATTGCATGTCTGTTATTTTCACAAACCACATCTAGCGTCATTGCATGTGTGTTCTTCTCACAAACCACATATGGATCCACCAGAGTTATTGCATGTGTGTTCTTTTCACAAACCACAGCTAGAGTCATTGCATGTGTGTTCTTTTCACAAACCACATCTAGAGTCATTACATGTGTGTTATTCTCACAAACCATAGCTAGAGTCATTGCATGTTTGTTCTTCTCAAATACCACACAAGGATCCACCAGAGTCATTGCATCTCTATTCTTTTCATTAACCACAGCTAGAGTCATTGCATGTGTGGTCTTCTCACAAACCACATCTAGAGTCATTGCATGTGTGTTCTTCTCACAAACCACATATGGATCCACCAGCGTTCATTGCATGTCTATTCTTTTCACAAACCATAGCTACAGTCATTGCATGTTTGTTCTTCTCACAAACCACACATGGATCCACCAATGTGATTGCTTGTGTGTTCTTTTCACAAACCACATCTAGATTCATTGGATGTATGTTCTTTTCACAAACCACATATAGATCCACTAGTGTCATTGCATGTGTGTTCTTTTCACAAACCACATCTAGAGTAATTGCGTGTGTGTTCTTTTCACAAACCACATATGGATCCACCAGTGTGATTGCATGTGTGTTCTTTTCATTAACCACAGCTAGAGTCATTGAATGTCTGTTCATTTCACAAACCACATATGGATCCACCAGTGTCATTGCATGTGTGTTCTTTTCACAAACCACAGCTAGAGTCATTGCATATGTGTTCTTTTCATTAACCACATCTAGAGTCATTACATGTGTGTTCTTCTCACAAACCATATATGGATCCACCAGAGTTCATTGCATGTCTGTTCTTTTCACAAACCACATCTAGAGTCATTGCATGTGTGTTCTTCTCACAAACTACAAATGGATCCACGAGAGTTCATTGCATGTGTGTTCTTTCCACAAACCCAGCTAGAGTCATTGGATGTATGTTCATCTCACAAACCATATAAGGATCCACCAGAGTCATTGCATGTATGTTCTTTTCACAAACCATAGCTAGAGTCATTGCATGTGTGTTCTTTTCACAAACCACGTCTAGAGTCATTGCATGTGTGTTCTTCTCACAAACCATAGCTATATTCATTGCATGTCTGTTCTTCTCACAAACCACACAAGTATACACTAGAGTCATTGCATCTCTGTTCTTTTCATTAACCATAGCTAGAGTTATTGCATGTGTGTTCTTCTCACAAACCACATCTAGAGTCATTGCATGTGTGTTCTTCTCACAAACCACATATGGATCCACCAGTGTTATTGCATGTCTGTTCTTTTCACAAACCATAGCCAGAGTCATTGCATGTGTGTTCTTTTCATTAACCGCATCTAGAGTCATTGCATGTGTGTTCTTTTCACAAACCACATATAGTGTCATTGCATGTGTGTTCTTTTCACAAACCACATCTAGAGTCATTGCATGTGTGTTCTTTTCACAAACCACATATGGATCCACCAGTGTCATTGCATGTGTGTTCTTTTCACAAACCATAGCTAGAGTCATTGCATGTCTATTCTTTTCACAAACCACATATGGATCCACCAATGTCATTGTATGTGTGTTCTTTTCACAAACCACATCTAGAGTCATTGCATGTGTGTTCTTCTCACAAACTACATATGGATCCACCAGAGTTCATTGCACATGTGTTCTTTTCAGTAACCACAGCTAGAGTCATTGGATGTATGTTCTTCTCACAAACCACATAAGGATCCACCAGAGTCATTGCATGTGTGTTCTTTTCACAAACCACGTCTAGAGTCATTGCATGTGTGTTCTTCTCACAAACCATAGCTATATTCATTGCATGTCTTTTCTTCTCACAAACCACACAAGGATACACTAGAGTCATTGCATCTCTGTTATTTTCATTAACCATAGCTAGAGTTATTGCATGTGTGTTCTTCTCACAAACCACATCTAGAGTCATTGCATGTGTGTTCTTCTCACAAACCACATATGGATCCACCAGTTTCATTGCATGTCTATTCTTTTCACAAACCACAGCCAGAGTCATTGCATGTGTGTTCTTTTCATTAACCGCATCTAGAGTCATTGCATGTGTGTTCTTTTCACAAACCATATATAGAGTCATTGCATGTGTGTTCTTTTCACAAACCACATCTAGAGTCATTGCTTGTGTGTTCTTTTCACAAACCACATATGGATCCACCAGTGTCATTGCATGTGTGTTCTTTTCACAAACCATAGCTAGAGTCATTGCATGTCTGTTCTTTTCACAAACCACATATGGATCCACCAGTGTCATTGTATGTGTGTTCTTTTCACAAACCACATCTAGAGTCATTGCATGTGTGTTCTTCTCACAAACCACATATGGATCCATCAGAGTTCATTGCATGTGTGTTCTTTGCACAAACCTTAGCTAGAGTCATTACATGTCTGTTCTTTTCACAGACCACATAACGATCCACCAGAGTCATTGCATGTGTGTTCTTTTCACAAACCACAGCTAGAGCCTTTGCATATGTGTTCTTTTCACAAACCACAGCTAGAGTCATTGCATGTCTGTTCTTTTCACAAACCACATAAGGATCCAACAGAGTTCATTGCACGTGTGTTCTTTTCATTAACCACATAGTGAGTTCATTGCATGTCTGTTCTTTTCACAAACCACATCTAGAGTCATTGCATGTATAATCTTCTCACAAACCACACACGGATACAACATAGTTTATTGCATGTGTGCTATTTTCACAAACCACAGCTAGAGTCATTGGATGTATGTTCTTCTCACAAACCACATAAGGATCCACCAGAGTCATTACATGTGTGTTCTTTTCACAAACCACAGCTAGAGTCATTGCATGTGTGTTCTTTTCACAAACCATAGATAGAGTCATTGCATGTGTGTTCTTCTCACAAACCACAGCTATAGTCATTGGATGTATGTTCTTCCCACAAACCACACAAGGATCCACCAGAGTCATTGCATCTCTGTTCTTTTCATTAACGACACCTAGAGTCACTTCATGTGTATTCTTCTTCTCACAAACCACATCTAGAGTCATTGCATGTGTGTTCTTCTCACAAACCACACATGGATCCAGCAATGTCATTGCATGTGTGTTATTTTCGCAAACCATAGCTAGTGTCATTGCATGTGTGGTCTTTTCACAAACCACATCTAGAGTCATTGCATGTGTGTTCTTTTCACAAACCACATCTAGAGTCATTGCATGTGTGTTCTTTTCACAAACCACATATGGATCCACCAGTGTCATTGCATGTGTGTTCTTTTCACAAACCATAGCTAGAGTCATTGCATGTCTGTTCTTTTCACAAATCACATATGGATCCACCAGTGTCATTATATGTGTGTTCTTTTCAAAAACACATCTAGAGTCATTGCATGTGTGTTCTTCTCACAAACCACATATGGATCCACCAGAGTTCATTGCATGTGTGTTCTTTTCACAAACCATAGCTAGAGTCATTGCATGTCTGTTCTTTTCACAAACCACATAGCGATCCACGAGAGTCATTGCATGTGTCTTCTTTTCACAAACCACAGCTAGAGTCATTGCATGTGTGTTCTTTTCACAAACCATAGCTAGAGTCATTGCATGTCTGTTATTTTCACGAACCAAATATGGATCCACTAGAGTTCATTGCATGTGTGTTCTTTTCATTAACCACATCTAGAGTTCATTGCATGTCTTTTCTTTTCACAAACCACACACGGATCCACCAGAGTTTATTGCATGTGTGCTCTTTTCACCAACCACAGCTAGAGTCGTTGGATGTATGTTATTCTCACAAATCACATAAGGATCCACCAGAGTCATTACATGTGTGTTCTTTTCACAAACCACAGCTAGAGTCATTGCATGTGTGTTCTTTTCACAAACCACAACTAGAGTCATTGCATGTATGTTCTTTCCACAAACCACATATGTATCCACTAGTGTCATTGCATGTGTGTTCTTCTCATTAACCATAGCTAGAGTCATTGCATGTCTGTTCTTTCCACAAACAACATATGGATGCACTAGTGTGATTGCATGTGTGTTCTTTTCATGAACCAGACCCAGTTCATTGCATGTGTATTCTTTCCACAAACCACATATGGATCCACCAGAGTTAATTGCATGCGTGTTCTTTTTATGAACCACAACTAGAGTCATTGCATGTCTGTTCTTTCCACAAACCACATATGGATCGACCAATGTCATTGCATGTGCGTTCTTCTCACAAACCACATCTAGAATCATTGCATGTGTGTTCTTCTCACAAACAACATATGGATCCACCAGAGTTCATTACATGTCTATTCTTTTCACAAACCACAGCTAGAGTCATTGCATGTCTGTTCTTCTCACAAACCACATCTAGAGTCATTCCATGTATGTTCTTTTCACAAACCACATATTGATCCACCACTGTCATTGCATGTGTGCTCTTTTCACAAACCACATCTAGAGTCATTGCATGTGTGTTCTTTTCACAAACCACATATGGATCCACTAGTGTGATTTCATGTGTGTTCTTTTCATTAACCACAGCTAGAGTCATTGCATGTCTGTTCTTTTCACAAACCACATATGGATCGACCAGTGTTATTGCATGTGTGTTCTTTTCACAAACCACAGCCGGAGTCATTGCATGTGTGTTCTTTTCACAAACCACATATGGATCCACCAGTGTGATTTCATGTGTGTTCTTTTCATTAACCATAGCTAGAGTCATTGCATGTCTGTTCTTTTCACAAACCACATATGGATCGACCAGTGTTATTGCATGTGTGTTCTTTTCACAAACCACAGCTGGAGTCATTGCATGTGTGTAATTTTCATTAACAACATCTAGAGTCATTGCATGTGTGTTCTTCTCTCAAACCACATATGGATCCACCAGAGTTCATTGCATGTTTGTTCTTTTCACAAACCACAGCTAGAGTCATTGCATTTCTGTTCTTCTCAGAAACCACATATGGATCCACCAGAGTTCATTGCATGTGTGTTCTTTTCATTAACCACATCTAGAGTCATTGCATGTCTGTTCTTTTCACAAACCACATCTAGAGTCATTGCATGTCTGTTCTTCTCACAAACCACATATGGATCCACCACAGTTCATTGCATGTGTGTTCTTTTCACAAACCACAGCTAGAGTCATTGGATGTATGTTCTTCTCACAAAGCACATATGGATCCACCAGAGTCATTGCATGTGTGTTCTTTTCACAAACCACAACTAGAGTCATTGCATGTCTATTCTTTTCACAAACCACATCTAGAGTCATTGCATGTGTGTTCTTCTCATAAACCACATATGGATCGACCAGAGTTCATTGCATGTCTGTTCTTTTCACAAGCCACAACTAGAGTTATTGCATGTTTGTTCTTCGCACAAACCACACATGGATCCACCAGTGTCATTGCATGTGTTCTCTTTTCACAAACCACTTCTAGAGTCATTGGATGTATGTTCTTTTCACAAACCACATATTGATCCACCAGTATCATTGCATGTGTGTTCTTTTCACAAACCACATCTAGAGTCATTGCATGTGTGTTCTTTTCACAAACCACATGGATCTACCGGTGTGATTGCATGTGTGTTCTTTTCATTAACCACAGCTAGAGTCATTGAATGTGTGTTCTTTTCACAAACCACATATGGATCCACCAGTGTCATTGCATGTGTGTTCTTTTCACAAACCACAGCTAGAGTCATTGCATGTGTGTTCTTTCCATTAACCACATCTAGAGTCATTGCATGTGTGTGCTTCTCACAAACCACATTTGGATCCACCAGAGTTCATTGCATGTCTGTTATTTTCACAAACCACATCTAGAGTCATTGCATGTGTTTTCTTCTCACAGACCACACATGGATCCACCAGAGTTCATTGCATTTGTGTTCTTTCCACAAACCACAGCTAAAGTCATTGAATGTATGTTCTTCTCACAAACGGCATAAGGATCCTCCAGAGTCATTGCATGTGTGTTCTTTTCACAAACCATAGCTGGAGTCATTGCATGTGTGTTATTTTCACAAACCACATCTAGAGTCATCGCATGTGTATTCTTCTCACAAACCACAACTATACACATTGCATTTCTGTTCTTCTCACAAACCACACAAGGATCCACCAGAGTCATTGCATCTCTGTTCTTTTCATTAACCACAGCTAGAGTCATTGCATGTGTGTTCTTCTCACAAACCATATCTAGAGTCATTGCATGTGTGTTCTTCTCACAAACCACATATGGATCCACTAGTGTCATTGCATGTCTGTTCTTTTCACTAACCACAACTAGAGTCATTGCATGTGTGTTCTTTTCACTAACCACAGCTAGAGTCATTGCATTTTTGTTCTTTTCATTAAGCATATCTAGAGTCATTGCATGTGTGTTCTTTTCACAAACCACATCTAGAGTCATTACATGTGTGTTCTTTTCACAAACCACATCTAGAGTCATTGCATGTGGGTTCATTTCACAAACCACATATGGATACACCAGTGTCATTGCATGTGTGTTCTTTTCACAAACCACAGCTAGAGTCATTGAATGTCTGTTCTTTTCAAAACCACATATGGATCCACCAGTGTCACTTCATGTGTGTTCTTTTCACAAGCCACATCTAGAGTCATTGCATGTGTATTCTTCTCACAAACCACATATGGATCCACCAGAGTTCATTGCATGTGTGTTCTTTTCACAAACCACATAAGGATCCACCAGAGCCATTGCATGTGTGTTCTTTTCACAAACCGCAGCTAGAGTCATTGCATGTGTGTTCTTTTCACAAACCACAGCTAGAGTCACTGCATGTCTATTCTTTTCACAAACCACATAAGGATCCACCAGAGTTCATTGCATGTGTGTTCTTTTCACAAACCATAGCTAGAGTTATTGCATGTATGTTCTTTTCACGAACCACATATGGATCCACTAGAGTTCATTGCATGTGTGTTCTTTTCATTAACCACATCTAGAGTTCATTGCATGTCTGTTCTTTTTACAAACCACATCTAGAGTCATTGCATGTGTGTTCTTCTCACAAACCACACATGGATCCACTAGAGTTCATTGCATGTGTGTTGTTTTCACAAACCACAGCTAGAGTCATTGGATTTCTGTTCTTTTCACAATCCACATATGGATCCAACAGAGTCATTGCATGTGTGTTCTTCTCACAAACCGCACATGGATCCACTAGAGTTCATCGCATGTGTGTTCTTTTCACAAACCACAGCTAGAGTCATTGGATGTAAGTTCTTCTCACAAACCACATAAGGATCCACCAGACTCATTGCATGTGTGTTCTTTTCACAAACCACACCTAGAGTCATTGCATGTGTGTTCTTTTCACAAAACACATCGAGAGTCATTGCATGTGTGTTCTTCTCACAAACCACAGCTAGAGTCATTGCATGTCTGTTCTTCTCACAAATCACACAAGGATCCACCAGAGTCATTGCATCTATATTCTTTTCATTAACCACAGCTAGAGTCATTGTAGTTGTATTATTCTTCTCACAAACCACATCTAGAGTCATTCCATGTGTGTTCTTCTCACAAACCACATATGTTTCCACTAGAGTTCATTGCATGTCTGTTATTTTCACAAACCACAGCTAGAGTCATTGCAGGTCTGTTCTTCTCACAAACCACACATGGATCCACTAGAGTTCACTAGAGTTCATCGCATGTGTGTTCTTCTCACAAAGCACATCTAGAGTCATTGCATGTGTGTTCTTCTCACAAACCACATATGGATCCACTAGAGTTCATTGCATGTATGTTCTTTTCACAAACCATAGGTAGAGTCATTGCATGTATGTTCTTCTCACAAACCAAACATGGATCCACTAGTGTCATTGCATGTGTGTTCTTTCACAAACCACATCTAGAGTCATTGGATGTATGTTCTTTTCACAAACCACATATTGATCTACTAGTGTCATTGCATGTGTGTTATTTTCACAATCCACATCTAGATTCATTGCATGTGTGTTATTTTCACAAACCACATATGGTCCACTAGTGTGATTGCATGTGTGTTCTTTTCATTAACCACAACTAGAGTCATTGCATGTCTGTTATTTTCACAAACTACATATGGATACACCAGTGTCATTGCATGTGTGTTCTTTTCACAAACCACAACTAGAGTCATTGCATGTGTTTTCTTTTCATTAACTACATATAGAGTCATTGCATGTGTGTTCTGCTCACAAACCACATCTAGAGTCATTGCATGTGTGTTCTTTTCACAAACCACATCTAGAGTCATTGCATGCATGTTCTTTTCACAAACCACATATGGATCCACCAGTGTCATTGCATGTGTGTTCTTTTCACAAACCACAGCTAGATTCATTGCATGTCTGTTCTTTTCACAAAACACATATGGATCCACCAGTGTCATGGCATGTGTGTTCTTTTCACAAACCACATCTAGAGTCATTGCATGTCTGTTATTCTCAAAAACCACATATGGATCCACCAGAGTTCATTACATGTGTGTTCTTTTCACAAACCATAGCTAGAGTCATTTCATGTCTGTTCTTTTCACAAACCATATATGGATCCACCAGTGTGATTGCATGTGTGTTCTTTTCACAAACCACATCTAGAGTCATTGCATGTGTGTTCTTTTCACAAACCACATTTAGAGTCATTGCATGTATGTTCTTTTCACAAACCAGATAAGGATCCACCAGAGTTCATTGCATGTGTGTTCTTTTCACAAACCACAGCTAGAGTCATTGCATGTGTGTTCTTCTCACAAACCACATATGGGGCGACTTCTTTTTAGCTTCTGATTTTGCAGAAGCTAGCTTTTGACAGATTGTGGAGAGAAGCCGTGGTGGGGAGAAGCTCACATAATCCGGTTCCTTCTATTCTTTTTGGCTTTTAGACATTTGGCTCGTTTGATGTGTTGAGTTGCGAAATGTCAGTAACGCCCCTAAATCTCATATGCATGCTAGTTTTTAGTACATTTAGGGCATTTGCTACACTGTAATTGAACTACACGGTCAACAGAATCATCATTTGAAGAATTCTTCTGCAAGCACACGTAAAATAAATAAGTACACGAAAAAGGTTAAGTATATACTAGGTGAGGAATACATATCTGCATGTGGAGGAATTTACTAGCATACATTGAAATGCATTTACTACCAATCAAATTTGCATATACTGAAATTGTATCATTTACTACCAATCAACCTATCACTAAAATACAACGTCAGACATCAATGTAGCCAAAAATCAAAGAAATAGAGAAGAGCAAATACGTACCTGCGGCTGTGCTTGGGAAGAAGCCATAGGGAGGGGACGAGCTCGACCTTGAGGTAGCTTGCTGGGGGATGGGGCGAGCTCCCATGGGGGCGGCGCGCGGGCAGCGGCAGGGTCCTTCACGTGGGCCGCGGGCATCGACGCGTCGAGCGGCGGACGAGCTGGCCGCTGCGAGCGGCGGCGGGCTAGGTGGAGGCTAGGGCGTAGGAGTCGAGGCAAGCTAGGAGAGGGGCCTGCAGCAGCAGCGGGTGGTGCCGGTGGTGGCGGCGGCACAGTGAACCCGAGCTGGGTTGGGCACAAGCTGAGTTGAGGCCTGTTTTCTTTTCCCTTCCTCTAATTTCCTGCGGTGACATTTCTTGTAAATAGACCAATCCGGATGGGTACCTGAGAATGTCGTTTCGTTAGCAAGCGGAGAATCTCGGGAATCTACCCACAAGTACCTCCTGAGCCGATTCTGATTTTATGAAGGAAATGCGATTCGCGGTCAAAATAAGCTGTGCAACCGTTGTACCATTCTTTTGAGCTTTTGATTTTCTAGACCGCAAATCCGTCTCAGAAGCCAAAAAGAAGTCGGCCATGGTTCCACCAGAGTTCATTACATGTGTGTTCTTTTCATTAACCACATCTAGAGTCATTGCATGTGTGTTCTTTTCACAAACCACATCTAGAGTCATTGCATGTGTGCTCTTCTCACAAACCACATATGGATCCACCAGAGTTCATTGCATGTGTGTTCTTTTCACAAACCACATATTGATCCACCGGTGTCATTGCATGTATGTTCTTTTCACAAACCACATCTAGAGTCATTACATGTGTGTTCTTTTCACAAACCACATATGGATCCACCAGTGTGATTGCATGTGTGTTCTTTTCATTAACCACAACTAGAGTCATTGCGTGTCTATTCTTTTCACAAACCACATATGGATTCACTAGTGTCATTGCATGCGTGTTCTTTTTACAAACCACAACTAGAGTCATTGTATGTGTGTTCTTTTAATTAACCACAACTAGATTCATTGCATGTCTATTCTTTCCACAAACAACATATGGATCCACCAGTGTGATTGCATGTGTGTTCTTTTCATGAACCATAGCCAATTCATTGCATGTGTGTTCTTCTCACAAACCACATAAGGATCCACCAGAGTTCATTGCATGTGTGTTCATTTCATGAACCACAGCTAGAGTCATTGTATGTCTGTTCTTTTCACAAACCACATATGGATCCACCAATGTCATTGCATGTGTGTTCTTTTCACAAACCACAGCTAGAGTCATTACATGTGTGTTCTTTTCACAAACCACACCTAGAGTCATTGCATGTCTGTTCTTCTCACAAACCACAGCTAGAGTCATTGCATGTGTGTTCTTCTCACAAACCACACATGGATCCACCAGTGTCATTGCATGTGTGTTATTTTCACAAACCATAGCTAGTGTCATTGCATGTGTGTTCTTTTCACAAAACACATATAGAGTCATTACATGTGTGTTATTTTCACAAACCACATATGGATCCATCAGTGTGATTGCATGTGTGTTCTTTTTATTAACCACAGCTAGAGTCATTGCATGTCTGTTCTTTTCACAAACCACATATGGATCCACCAATGTCATTGCATGTGTGTTCTTTTCACAAACTACAGCTAGAGTCATTGCATGTGTGTTCTTTTCATTAACCACATCTAGAGTCATTGCATGTGTGTTCTTCTCACAAACCACAACTAGCGTCATTGCATGTGTTTTCTTTTCATTAACCACATCTAAAGTCATTGCATGTGTGTTCTTCTCACTAACCACATATGGATCCACCAGAGTTCATTGCATGTCTGTTCTTTTCCAAAATCACATCTAGAGTCATTGCATGTCTGTTCTTCTCACAAACCACATATGGATCCACCAGAGTTCGTTGCATGTGTGTTATTTTCACTAACCACAGCTAGAGTCATTGCATGTTTGTTCTTTTCACAAACCACGTCTAGAGTCATTGCATGTGTGTTCTTCACACAAACCACATATGGATCCACCAGACTTTATTGCATGTGTGTTCTTTTCACAAACCACAGCTAGATTCATTGGATGTAAGTTCTTCTCAGAAACCACATAAGGATCCATGAGATTCATTGCATGTGTGTTCTTTTCACAAACCACATCTATTGTCATTGCATGTGTGTTCTTCTCACAAACCACATATGGATCCACCAGAGTTCATTGCAAGTGTGTTCTTCTCACAAACCACCGAAAACGCTAGAAAAAGGGCGCCCTCATGGGAGTACGCTCCACGACGCTGCTCGTGGCAGCACGTGGATGATTTTGGTGCGTCCCATCGAGCGGGGGTGTCTTGTAGCGCTTATGGATGTTTGGGTTGGGATGTTTGGCGGTTTTGTTCCGTCGCGGGACGTCTCCCGGTTTTTCCGTTGTTTTGTCGGTTTTGTCTCTATTCCGGTTCGTATGAACTACGGTTTGCGTTGCTTGCACTGCTTGTAGGAGGAGTTCTAGTTAGTCGTGGGACTGGAGGTAGTGCACAATAATCTGTCTTGGCAGTGGCGCAGTGTTATGGTTACTCTTTTTTGGTCCTATTTTTATCTTTGTATGTCTTTTTTTCTCATTTTCGGTAGTTAGTATCTGCTTTTATTTTTTTAATTTTCTTTAATTTTGTTTGTTTTCTTTTATTTACGGGCAATGGACATTTTGTGGGGTGTAATGGGAGGGGTCCTACTTTGAACTCCTATTTATCTATACTTTGAACAAAGTCTTTTAAGTTTACATTGTGTTACATTTTACTGGTAGGACAGTGAGGCAGTGCAAAACGGTTGTATACTGAGCAGTTCATGGAGTGCCCTGCTCAGCATCTGCTCTGTGCTAGTCCGTGCACTTCTTAGACTAGAAGTTCGAGTGGCTTGCTGGTAGGACATAGAGGCAGTGCATAGCCTATATCTCGAGCAGTGTGTGGCGTGTTGTGTTGCACATCAGGAGGCAATGCAGTGCTTACAGGAGGAGCTCGAGTGGCTTTCTTGTAGGACAGGGGAGGCGGTTAAATCGTTTGTATGTTGATAGTGCACGGCGTGCCGCCGAAACATCTGCTTTGCTGGGCGATTACTGCCTTCTGATGGGATTTCGAGTGGCTTGTTGGCAGCACATGGCCGCAGTGCATTGTTTGTATCTTGGGCAGTGCATGGCGTGTAGTGCTGGGCATCTGCGTTGTACTAAATCATGCACTGCTTACAGGAGGCCATGCACTGCTTACCAGAGTAGTTCGAGTGGCTAGCTGGTAGGATAGTGGCGATTACAGCGGTTGTATCTTGGCGATTCATGGAGTGCCTTGCCATGAGGATTTCCAGTGGCTTGCAGGTAGCACAGGGCCGCAATGCATTGTTTGTATCTTGGGCAGTGCATGGCGTGTAGTGCTAGGCATCTGCGTTGTACAGAGTCGTGCACTGCTTACAAGAGGCCATGCACTGCTTACCGGAGTAGTTCGAGTGGCTAGCTGGTAGCACAGTGAGGCGATTACAGCGGTTGTATCTTGAGCGAGTTCATGGAGTGCCCCTTTCGGCATCGCTGTGCTAGTCCGTGTACCGCTTAGACTAGAAGTTCGAGTGGCTTCTGGTAGGACATAGATGCGATTGCATAGCACGTATCCCGGCAGGCGTGGCATGCGATGATGCGCATCGAGGCAATGCGTGCTTACAAGAGGAGTTCGAGTGGCTTGCTTGTAGGGCAGGAGGCGATTCATCGTTTGTATGTTCAGCGATGCGGCATGCCTGCTGAGCATCTGCTTGCTTTGGGCGATTATCGCTTATAGTAGGATTTGGTGGCTTCTGGTAGCACAGGCCACGATGCATTGTTTGTATCTTGGGCGATTGCATGGCGTGTAGTGCTGGGCATCTGCGTTATACTAAGTCATGCGCGCTTACGAGGAGGCCATGCTGCGCTTCGGAGTAGTTTGAGTGGCTAGCTGGTAGGGCGGTGAAAGCGATTACAGGTTGTATCTTGGCGTTCATGGAGTGTCTGCTCATCGCGCATCTGTGCTAGTCCTATCTCTGCTTAGACTAGAAGTTCGAGTGGCTTGCAGGTAGGATATAGAGGCAGTGCATAGCCTGTATCCCGAGCAGTGCGTGGCGTGCAGTGCTGCGCATCAGGAGGCAATGCAGTGCTTACAAGAGGAGTTCGAGTGGCTTGCTTGTAGGACAGGGAGGCGATTCATCGTTTGTATGTTCAGCGGTGCGGCGTGCCTTCTGAAACATCTAACGCTTTCTGGCGATGCAATCGCTTCTGATGGATTTCGAGTGGCTTCTTTGGTAGCACAGGCATGATGCATTGTTTGTATCTTGGGTAGTGCATGGCGTGTAGTGCTGGGCATCTGCGTTATCTTGAGTCGTGCCTTTGCGCTAGAGGCCATACCGCTTACGGAGTAGTTCGATTGGCTAGCTGGTAGTCAGTGAGGCGATTACAGCGGTTGTATCTTGAAGCGATTCATGGAGTGCCTGCTCAGCATACGCTCTGTGCTAGTCCGTGCCTTTGCTTAGACTAGAAGTTTGAGTGGCTTCTGGTAGGACATAGATGCGATGCATAGCACGTATCGGCAGTGCGTGGCATGCGATGATGCGATCGGGAGGCAATGCGTGCTTACAAGAGGAGTTCGGTGGCTTGCTTGTAGGATAGGGAGGCAGTTCATCGTTTGTATGTTCAGCGGCACGGCATGCCTTCTGCTGAGCATCTCGCTTTGCTAGGCGATGCTGCTTGCTTATAGTAGGATTTCAGTGGCTTCTTGGTATGCAGGCCACCCACGATGCATTGTTGTATCTTGGGCGATTATGGCGTGTAGTGCTGGGCATCTGCGTTATACTAAGTCATGCACTGCTTACAGGAGGCCATGCACTGCTTACCGGAGTAGTTTGAGTGGCTAGCTGGTAGGGCGGTGAGGCGATTACAACGGTTGTATCTTGGCGATTCATGGAGTGTCATCTGCTCGGCATACGCTAGTCTGCAATGCTTAGACTAGAAGTTCGAGTGGCTTGCGGTAGGATATAGAGGCGATGCATAGCACGTATCCCGGCGATGCGTGGCGTGCGATCTTTGCGCATCGAGGCAATGCAGTGCTTACAAGAGGAGTTCGAGTGGCTTGCTTGTAGGGCGAGGCGGTTCATCGTTTGTATGTTCAGCGATTACGACATGCGCGGCGAGCATCTGCGCTTTTAAGCGATTACTGCGCTTATGAGGATTTCGAGTGGCTTCTTTGGTATACCGATGCATTGTTTGTATCTTGGGAAGTGCATGGCGTGTAGTGCTGGGCATGCGTTGTACTAAGTCGTGCCGCTACGAGGCCATGCACTGCCACGGAGTAGTTCGAGTGGCTAGCTGGTAGGGCGGTGAGGCGATTACAGCGGTTGTATCTTGGCAGTTCATGGGTGCCCCGCTCAGCATACTCTGTGCTAGTCCGTACCTTGCTTAGACTAAGTTCGAGTGGCTTCTGGTAGGACATAGAGGCGATTATAGCCTTTGTATCGGCGGTGCGTGGCGTGCGATCTTTGCGCATCGAGGAGGCAATGCACGGTGCTTACAAGAGGAGTTCGAGTGGCTTGCTTGTAGGACAGGGAGGCGGTTCACGGTTTGTATGGTCAGCGATTGCACGGCGTGCCTTCGCTGAGCATCTAACGCTTTCTGGCGAGTGCCTTCTTGATGGGATTCGGTGGCTTGCTAGTAGTACAGGCGCGATGCATTGTTTGTATCTTGGCGTGCATGGCGTGTAGTGTAGGGCATCTGCGTTGTCTTGAGTCGTGCCTTACGAGAGGCCATGCACCTTCGGAGTAGTTCGAGTGGCTAGCTGGTAGGAGTGAGGAGATGCAGCGGTTGTATACTAAGCAGTTCATGGAGTGCCACCTTTCGCATACGCTCTGTGCTAGTCCGTGACTGCTTAGACTAGAAGTTCGAGTGGCTTCCTAGTAGGACATAGAGGCAGTACATAGCCTGTATCCCGAGCAGTGTGTGGCGTGCAGTGCTGCGCATCAGGAGGCAATGCAGTGCTTACAGGAGGAGTTCGAGTGGCTTGCTTGTAGGACAAGGAGGCAGTTCATCGTTTGTATGTTCAGCGATTGCCGCGTGCCTTTGAGCATCTAACGCTTTCTCGGGCGATTGCGCTTACTGATGGGATTTCAAGTGGCTTGCTGGTAGCACAGGGCCGCAATGCATTGTTTATATCTAGGGCAGTGCATGGCGTGTAATGCTGGGCATCTTCGTTGTACTGAGTCGTGCACTGCTTACAAGAGGCCATGCACTGCTTACAGGAGTGCAGTGCATTGGTTGTTGATTGGGCAGTGTATATAGTGCAGTGCTGATCATCTACGCTTTGCTGGGTCTTGCACTGCTTATAGGATGAGATCGATTGGCTTGCTCGTAGCATAGGGGGCAGTGCATTTGTTGTAGCTTGAGCAGTGCGTAGTATTAAATGTCCAAGATTCACATATTCAATATTTAGAAGATGATTAAAGTGTTCAACTTACTGAGTATATTCATTGACATTACAGTAGATTAAAGATGTTCAATTTACTAAACAACACGACGGGTACAATACACTTCAGCACTAGATTAAACAAGAAAAGATGACTATCTGAACAGTGTTTTCCCAAGTTAACCACTAGATGACAATCTCAACAAAGTTGAGACCAAGGTGCTCCTGCATATGCTCTACTTTAATGAGAAGTAGTGATGCCCATCCAACATCAGCAGCAAATGTGAAGTCAGACCATCCTGTGGTGAAGCTGACACATCCATTGTACCTTTGTACAATATATGTGCATGCAATATAATTCTCTTTTTCTCCTTCAAGATCATGTCCCTGTCTGTACAAATGTGATATGCCCTGAGTTGGGTACCTGAAACCATCTACAGCCTCAATTGGCATGAACTGCAATAAAGAAAAAGGTCAGTATTTTAACAAGCATTCTAAATTAACAAGTTCACTAAATTATATGTTTAATCTGAACATAAAATATTATTAAATATGTGGAAACTAACCAGTGCATTATGGTCATGGTTATCCACATTCATCATGTGTACCCAGAAATGCTTTTCATCTTTACTTTCAAAAAACTGATGTTCTGTGACATGAAGATCTTTGAAAATGCCAAACAGGATTGAAGCCATTTGTTGCTCAGTTAGTGCATTTATGTCTGAGAAGATGGTCCTGTGCAGAATGCTTCTAATGGATGTAGGCACATCTCCCACCTCTGATGAATGAGTGGAAATACATGTTGAGTATTAAATAATGTTATTATGATGAAATAGTAGTAGGACAAGGAAAAACTGTATGTGCAAATTATTTACAGTAAATAAGGGAAATACCAGTTGCTTCATGAATCTTTTTCTCTTCACCATTAGAGTAAACAGTGACATGAAATAAGTTTGTCAAGTTCAAACCAACATCATCAAGTTGGTCATCATCATATTCAAAATGCACTACATCTCCAAGTGCTATATCATAATATGGACCACAAATTATTGTCCTAACATTAGACTTTTTGAGGAACAAATCAAAATTCCTTAATGCTTCACTGTTTGCAACCATCCAATTATTTGGAGTGAAATCAATCAGTCTTTCCCTAAATGAGCATGGCACTACTTGAAGGTAAACAACATGGTTCAGTTCATGTGACTACAAGACAGTAAAATAAACATTACATAAAATGAAAATTTCGAACTTTTTGAATAAAACCTTTGAAAAAATTCTCCTAACTATGTAAAAACTTACCACACCATTGATGGGAAAACCTTGAACAATGTTAACCTGGAAGCTGGTTGCTCTCCTCTGTGCCCTACCACAATTGTTGGCAGGTTGGCCGCACACTGTACAGTCTATTCCAAGAAACACCTGATAAAATTAATAATGCATTTAAGGAGTGAACTGTGCATTAACTCCTAATCTAGAAAGTGTCAAACAAATCATTTACCAGGCATAAATTACACCATATTATTATGGGGATAAGATGATAGGAAGAACACATAAACGATTACGAGGAAACTAAAAAAAATAATTGGAAGTGTGATGCAAAACTTACCGTTGATTTGTACTAAGACAATGGAATGGAGATTAAAATAAAAGAACAAATCTTCTTGAAATGAAGAAAGAAATAAGGATTAGAACTCAAATCAATAAAGAAAAGGAAAGGGATACAGAATTATAGGAAAAAACTTGATCGGGAGGGGACGAACTTTTCTGAGAAACTGCTCTGCTCTGAGGAACTGTTCTCGGGAACTGTCATCGGGAAGTGCTCTGGACGTGCGTAGTGGGAGAGCGGTGGAGAGAACTAAACAGGGTCCCTTCGGTTTCCCTGCATTTATAAATCAAGCAACTAAAACGGTTATGTGTTAACGCTTCGACGTGATGTTCCCCCGGCCACTGTCTGAGGTATCCTATCGTTTACCATCTGAGACTGACAATCCCTCTGTCCCTATGCAACAAAATTGAAAGTCTGACAGACTAACAACAAATCTGAACTTGTACATCCAGGCAGTTCATAGTTGACAATTTCGGCAGTGCATATTATGTTTTTTTTATTTATGGGTAATTGAAATTTTAAAGTTCATTTTACTCAAAGTATTATACTTTTTACAAAATTTGTACATTGAGTACTGCACAGTTTATCTGTATGCACTGCCATATTATTAGCTTGTTGAAGTGCCCTAGTATTGTATTACTTAAGTTTCGATTACTGCTCTATTTTTACTGCAGTGTCATGCATATTGTTGTTCGCAGTTTCGATCCGGGTATGTTGTTTCATTCGCTGAATTGTTAATTGCGTTTACATTAGGCATAGTATTATAGCTTTGGTCAATCTTTGGTCTTGGATGATGTGTAGGGTGTGTTTTATTGTTGGTAGGTGAGACGACTGTTCAATGTGTATAAGTAAATTATAAATTCAGACGTCGATGCTTAACATTTCACATTCCAGTCCTAGTACCTCTTCTACTAGACGGTTTGTTTTCCTCTAGACGGTTCTTCTTCTAGTTCTATTTTCAGTTCTTTCTGCCATGGATCCAATGAGGAAGCCTATGTCTAGAAAGCAGCAGATAGCTGTTACGAAACGTTTGGAAGCTGCTGAGCGGAGGAGACGGGGCTCGAAGGTCGCTCCCCTGCTGCCCACCATGGTGGATTCCTTTGCCGAAGGTTCGTCATCCTCTCGATGCAACCGTCACAAGATCGACGAGTCCGGGTTAGTTTTCCTTTTTTAATCTTTTCTTGTATTCATTTCTAAGTTTTCGGATTAGGTTTTTGAAACTCTTGTTGTGTCGTTGACGTTTGGAACTTACATATAGGGCTTACTCCTCTGGTGTTCATGGTTACTCGCATTTGGCATATAATCCATCGCCGTCTATTCCTGTGGTGCATCCGAGCGGGCTAATCAATGTGCGTGTATTTGTATGTTGGCTATTTTTTAGTACGATCAGTTCTATTTATACTAAATATTGTTGTTGTTTTCTGTGAAAATATTAGGATTCATTGCCATTAGTTATGGGAGTTTTGGATGACAGTAATCATGTTGATGCAGAATATCAGAGGCTTCGTAATGAACTTGCTGCTGAGAATGCTAAGGTATCAGAATTGTGTGTCAAGCTCTCCGAGAAGGAGGCAGAAAATATGACTATTACTGTAGAGTGTGACCGTCTTCGACACGAGATCGTCGGAATGCAGCACGTTGTCGAAGATGCTGCTATGATAAAGGTGGAGCTGAACAAGTATAAAACTGGCGTTGCAGCCTGGGACTTAGAGCGGGATACTCTAATGATGGATATGGCTCAACTACTAGCTGATAGACAGAAGCTTGATGAGGAATTGGCCGACATGATAGCCAATCGTTTTGAAGACATTGAAACAACAAAAAAATGCACGTCTTGACAGGCTACATGCAATGAAATCTTTGAAGGACATTCTTGAGCGCCGTCGTAACTGCACAGAGTGCATGGATGACATTCACAAAGAGGTCAAGGAGCTTGATTAGAAACTGTCTAAATAACTTGTGAAGCGTCTTCCATATTTTAAATGGTAGCTAAATTTGGCCTATCATGTTGTAAGTGTTTGTAACGGTGTTTGTGAAGAGCACTTGATGAATGTGATGGAGCAAGTTTGTATGTAATTTAGTAAGTAGGTACGTGCAAGTGTCTGTCTGTCAGTGAATTTTCTATTTGCACTGCTCTGACTAGCTATGGTGCACTGTGGAGTTTTTTCCGTGTGTGCTATACAGCTTATTTGTTCTGCCTTGACCAGACAGGTTGCACTGTCGTATTTACTCATGTACTCATGGTTCTATAGTAGTGCAACGATATCTATTTAGGCAGTTTTTGAATTAATCATCTAGAAGCAGTTTATACTCTGTTGAATGCGCTGAAAATATAATTTTCACACATAGGGATGGAAGAGTGTTTTTAGTGGTGCATTCACTACCCACGTAAATTTAGGTGCACTGCCTCGTACATACGTATATTCTGCCTTGAGCTGATTTTTGGCGCTGCCTTCTTTACTTATGTATGCAATTTGTCCATGGTAGTGCAAGGATACCTATGTAAGCAGTTTGTTTAAAGACTACTTAGAGGAAGTTTATACTGGGTTGATTATTATCGTCATGTGGAAGTAGTTTATACTTGGTTCAGTGTGATGAAAATATAATTTTTACACATAGCTATGCAATTGTTTTTATCGCTGCATGCGTTTGTGATATGCACTGCTCACATAGATGCCAGTTATTATTTGGTTCATTGTGATGAAATTATATTTTTTACACATAGCTATGCAAGAGTGTATGCAGATGCACTGGCCCATAGATGCCGATACACTGCAAGTAGATATTGCACTACCAACTTAAAATCAGAAATCAAGATATCTGTTACAGATTAACAAGCGTGTACTTACACCCACAGATATTGTTATTTCCTTTGCTTCTGTCTAGTTAGATGCAATATGTGCATGGAATCAGGTTTGACGAAATAATGTACATGTTTCGGAATCTTCTTCTAATCATTTAATGTTATTGCAATTTGTGGCATCTCCATGTCTGGGCCCAACTCCCTAAGATCTGCTAGTAGGTTCTTCAGTGCTTGGTTAGATCTGTGGAACAACATTGTGTACAGTTGTTCATCTCGTCTTCGGAGCTTGTGTCCTGATAAGTATTGTAAAGTCTTGTTAGTTTTCAAGTATATGTAATCAACATTTTTGAAAAATTTATATCTAACTACTGCTTACACTTGACGTCTTTCCTTTTTCTACAATTTCGTCATTGTATCTCTGCAGGTAATATAATATCCACAGTCCACATGCGTTTTCATCTTGTTTTTTAGTTCTGACGTAGCGTGCACTTTTGAATGATGCACTCCATCTTGGCAACGTGTCATCTTTGTAAATGCACTCTAGCACTTGTTCGAACCTGCTTAGCTGTATATTGAAACATTATAGTGATATTGTTAGATAAAAAGGCTAGTGAGTTCTGATATGTTTTTTTTAGAAATAACACTCTTACTCTAGTAAGAGTTTTCTAGTAATGTCTATATTTTGGTAGGAGTCTTACCATAGTTTGTCCTATGTTACTGTGGTAATCCTGCATCTCTGTACTGTTATTGTATGCGAAGGAGTTTATGATCTCAACCTTTGGATTCCGAGTAGACCCATTTAAGACATAAACTGAAAAAGTTTCTTGCAATGAACCAGTAGTAGTATCTGTGTATAGAAGTAGATATAATACTCAAGTAAGTTTTAAACATGTTGTAATTTTTAGTTTTATGAGGTGTCTTACTGAATATATAAATTTATGCTTATTTCTAAAATAACTCACCGTGCCTGCTTTGGTAAGGTCGTCTATTCCTATGAGGTAATCAATTGTGCGTGTAATATCTTTAGGTTCGAAATTTTTGTTTTTGTCCATAAAATCTCATACTGATGTTACCTGTGTGGGTAGGATTACCCTTTTACCTTCCTGGAAAATATATTTGAACTCATAATTACTTCTCCATGTGTGGATGACGGCATCTAAAAATTTATTGGCTATCCATCCATTCTCTTTGAAACTGTCGGCTAGTTCACGTGCAGTATATGTCAGATTAAAATCTCTTGATTCATTGGATCTAGTTGTCTTGATAAATACGCTCCTATTGTATTACAAAAAACAGGATTAGTATTACAGGGGTGTTAGTTTAGATTAGATCAAAAAATATCTAGGCTAATTAAAAGAGATCTAGCTATATCAAGTTAAGCTTTACACTTACTCTCCGTAATTTGGTTTTGATGCATATTCGATTAGTTTTTTCCATACTTTCCTTGCATTCTATGTTTCTTTAAATTTTGCTGGAATGAAAACAAGTCTTCCTTCTGGATTTCGATTTTTCTGTTCTTCCATGGAAACCTTGCACTTTTTTGGATTTCTTCTATATCTTTCTCTGAAGATCTCTTTCTCCTTAGTTTCTTTCAGTTGTATCGTTGATTTGTTTAACATCTTGTTTTCTTTCTTTTGAATTCCTAGCAATATATCTCTCTTCAAATCCTGGAAATCTCTTCTTGTGAATAGCTCTTGATATTCGGAATGGCCTGTAGATGCAGCAAATTTGTAAATACTTGTGTTGCACTTGATAGTAACAAAGTTATGAAATAACATACTGTAGTATGAACAATACTAGTCAAAAAAACTGTGTAAAGGATTACCTAATATTCTATCATTTAATGTTTTGATGTTTATGTTGAAGATGTCTGATGTCAGCATCCTCATGAGAAGCATTTCCTTGTAACCCGGAATATCTTTTTTTGTGAATTCCAGAACGTGATCTCTGGTGCAGTTCTCGATCATATAGAGCATGAAGAACCCACAGTCACATCTGCATAATGTTTGTCACATGGTTAAAAGTTGACAAAGAAAAGTAGTTCAATGCAAGATTATATTTTATGTTATGTATGAACATTTACCCGTTATCTTGTAGAGGCATGTGTTCATATACTACCTCAAAATCATTCAGCGTTTGGACTTTTGTTTATGTTGTTCCAAAACCTTCACTCCACAATGTCTTTATTTTCCTGATCAATTTTGAGCATACTTTTTCAAGATCAATATCCCCTGGCTCTCTCAACGAATCATAAATTCTGAACTTCTTCTCCAAAATATCTACTGTCAATTTGAACCAGTGACCTACTGAACCTGAAGTTCCCTTAGGAGGTCGCTCGAGAAAAGGAAACATTATCTGCATGAGCAATTATTTAAAATTTGTTAACATATTTTTTCTTTTTAAAAAATTAATTACAAGCTTGTATTTTCGCAGTATGGTGTTCTTCAAGTTATCAAAAAATATACTGTAATGAACATTATTGTTCTACTTACTAGTTCGTATTTGTCTAGACGGTCTGGTGCGTCTGGTTTAAACAAGTCCTCTACCCAACGCATACTTCTTTTATCGTCTTTCACTGCTCTAATGTTAATAAGTTTTTGCTGCAAAACAACCGTTAGTTTGTTTGCTCTTAATATATAAAACCTTTGTTTATTATTTACAGTTGTTTTTTCTGTAGTACTTACAGTTGCTCCGTAATGAATAATTTTCTTCTTCGACTTGGTTTTCCTAAGTTGTTCTTCAAGATAGGTTAACACAAATTTACCCTCTGTATCGCCTAGCAGTCCTTCGTTTCTGAAAGCACTTGATATGTAATACAGTGGCACCTTCATATTGGTTTTCTCGTGCTTCAAGATATATCGAGATCTGCAGAGTGGAGTAATTTTTATTATAACACAGTATGGTTCTGAAAAATATGCAAAGTGCAAAATGATAATTTTTAAAATCATCTCACTTTTATATAGCTGTATCTTCTTTTGACAGTTTTTTGTCTGTGAACTTGCATATCAGGTTATACAATTTTGTCCATTCTGATTGTATTTGCCTGCTGTCCTTGTTTGCTTGGTCTCCATTATCTGTATCTGTGGAAAGAAAAAACTGTTAGTGTGTGAAAAAATGAAGTGCAGAAAAATCAGTGCAATGACTGATGTTAGGCAGTGCATCAGAATGGTAGTTCGATGATGGTTCATTTACAGTAGTTGAGGCAGTTTACTGGTTCAACTGTCGTGTATGACAAGTGCAAATGGTAGACTGGCTAGTACTTGTAACCATAACCGTTCATACAAATCTCTTCATGGTCATTACAGCCAGATTTTTTGATATGTTTAGCAAGCTCTATTTTGCAAGTGTATCTTTAATTTATTTACACCAGTAGAAACATGGTATGTTTACAAATGAATCAAATTATTCAACAAATTAATTTTCATAGAGACCTTCTGCTGTCAGATTGGTACTGACTGGCAGTAAATCTTCTGCTTTGTGTCCAACTTCACTGTCTTTAACTTTGATATTCTGTTTTTCTTTATCTTCTATCTGATGTTCCTCTTATTTATCCTGTTCCTACCTGTTCGCTATGTCAGATGAGCGTATGCTTGTTTCAGCTGATGCTGCTGCTTCGTCAGAGGGGGTTTGGTTGTTTGTATCTCCTCCTGCGTCCTCCTACAATCAGAAGTTTATATTAGTTCTTTGTTGAATTGTTATGAATGTTATAACCATCATGAGATTTTTTTTGTTTTATATTATAGCAAATTGTCCCCTTTCTACTAAATGAGCGTCTACCTTTACAGATTTGTCTTTTGTTATTGTCGATGTTGCATGCTCCTGTCCTTCTGCTGCAGTTTCATTATTCGTATCATCTGCCTGATTGTCCAATCCATTTAGAAATAAAAATACAGCACCGTTAAACTAGGAGCAATCATTCTTATTATATCGTGCAATAACTTGCAATAGGTATATAAATTACCTTTGTAGCTTCGATCGTTGTGTCTTCTGTTTTTTAGACATATCAACACTGTCAGAGTTGTTTTTCTCAGTTTCATTCTGCGGCAATGAACATGATGCAGGATCTTCCATTCTGACAGGTCCTCTTTTTGCTGTTAATCTAACTGCTATATCTTTCACCGACTCCATGTATAACTTAAGCTTATCCATTAAGTCTAGAATCTCAAGTCCTGCTGTCTTGACATCTTGTCTGTAGTTACTGATGAGGCCTAGTTCGTTGTTAGTTTCTAAATTTTGACATATGTTTTCTGGGTTGTCTGCAATCTGTCTTAGGAGATCCAATGCTTGCTGCATCTTCTCAACATCTGTCATGATACCTCCAATTGGATTTGGCTGGACAGAAGGTTCTTCAGTTGGAATGTTTGAGTTGTCTCCGACAAGAACTATTGCATACTTGTCCTTTTGGTTCTCATGGTCATTATCCACCACCGTATTTGAGGAACTGTTTTTCTTTGTATGAAAACCTTTGTTGTAGTGCTACAGCTCGGAACTAGTCTTAACCTATTTCATGTGAAGAGGATAATTTAGATATTTTTATGCTCAATCTTATTATGTTACAGAATTAAATCAGATATGCAATAAGGAAATACAAAGATACATATTACCAGTATGTGTACTTACATGTTTCAATGCTCCGAATTCTTCAATGTTATGTTTATGTCTGTCCTTCTTCACAATGGATGACAATAATTCATTGTCAAGGACATTCAGCTGTGGTGTTTCAATCGTGTTGATTGAATTCTCACATCTTTTAGTGTCCAGATAGACTATTAAAGGCAGAATTGCGCATCCCTCAACTCCTTTTGTATTTGTTTTTTAACAGGACCCTTACCCTTTTTCTTTTTTCTGTTTTTTCTTTTCTGCAAAAAAATTCTGAACTCCTCTCTTCAGTTCATCCACTACTACGCGGCAGATATCCATTTTTGAAGCTTCTTGTAGTCTACATTGTGTATCATTCCAGCCTCTCGGCCTATCCTTGCATGTAGAGTGGGGCAGACAATACTCTTGAATATGACCAGAAATATGCATTGCATTGTGAAAGGACTTGTGCCACCTTTCTTTATTTGCTTATACAAATCATTAAGTTGAACTTGTTTTGTCGCTGTTATTCCAAGTTCTTTCCTTAGCCACTTTAGAGCTTCTGTGTTACCATCCACTGATGGTAATGGAGCTGCGTCAGGTCCGTTAGGGAAGCCGAACACTGATTTCATAACTTCTGGTGTTATTTCAATATCCACGCCGGATCCAAGTTCCATTACCATTGTAACTCTATCAATTTTCTCGTATAACCACAAGATCATTGGCTGTGACAGGTTTGATGTTACTCTGTAATTAAACAGGAATCCCCACCCAACATTTGATAGCTCGGTTTTTTGATCTTTGCTAAGGACCACTGTAAGCAATTTGTTGAGCTCTTTGAGTGAACACCTTACTGTGTAGTTTGTGCCTGTGTCCTTGCGTAGCTTTTTGTCACCTATTGTCAAGGTTCCTTGAATCATATTCTTGCTCTGATCCTTGCGTTTGCGTTTTCTCGACTTCTTTGCATGTAAGATTTTATGCTGTCAGTTCATGCTATGGATTTTCCAAAATGAATGTCATATGGTTAATTTATTTATGTAAATCTTTACTAACCTGATTATTGAATTCTCTTTCATTTTCTTCTGTATCCCCTACAGCATCATCATCTTCCTTTTTAGGTTGTGTTCCTTCTAGAAGAATGTTGTAGTCTTCATCGTCGTCGTCACTTCTCTCATCATCATCTGTGGTGTTCTCTTGCTCTTTTAGATGTCCTTTTTCTTCCTTTGATATTCTAGATGCTCTCTTCTTTTTTCCCTAAGGGTTATCTTGCTCTTCTGGTACTATTTCTTTCCTCTTCTTTAATCTTCTTGTACTGGACTATAAATCTACTGTGGTGCTGCTGTCTGGAAGCTGAACACTCAGTGGGATTGGGTCATCCTGGGGTATGTTTTGTTCATTTTTTTCATCGTCCACACTTTCTTCAGAGGTTGATGCAAGAGGTAGTTTCTTCTTCACTTTATCTAGGTTCAATTTCCTTTTTTACTGCTTTCTTTTTCTTTTTCTTTTTCTTCTCTTCCTCTTCTGCTAGTTGATCTTCCACTTGCCATTCCTGTGTGGGTGTTTCTGTGCAGTCCACACTTTGTGATGGTGTTATTGATAGCTGGCTGGTGTGTACCTGACTGATGTCCTGGTTATCTGTTTTGGGGCAATATTTTCCTTACTATATGAATAAGAAACACTAATAATATGTACTTTTACTTTGTTTTACAACATTACCTTGGGTCAGCAATGACTTTTTTTCGTCAGCATCCGTATTATCAGGTATGCTCTAAAAAGAAGTTGTATTAAATAAATGCTATTTCTATATTTATGTAAGTGATGACTACAAGGTATGTTCTATATTGCTCTATACCTTCCCAGGATAGGACTTCTGTTGTCCTCCATTTCACCTAATAATTAAATAATATTTTTAGCATAAGACAATTCTTAATAAGTGTGGCAGAAAATTAGTAATTCTTTATGCAATCTTCTAATCCTTAGTAATTATTTTCCCTGATTCGATGTTTTAATATATTTGTCTATCCTTTCTATATACGAATTCTATTTCCCTATTTTTCTCAATAATTACTTAAGAAAAACAACTGAACATATGTAACCTCTAAACTGTTAGTCACATATGCTTTGTATGGCGATAAGGAACTGAAATGAATGAATTAAAAGTGGAGTTAGATAGTATGTACTATAAATTTTACTTTCTGTTACAGATTTGTGAAGAATCTAGTGTTAAACCGGAATTATATGATTTTGATTGATATGAATTCGGTGTACCTCTTGTTGTAGGTTCCTACGCTTACTTGTTTCTTGAATAAGAGGAAGCAGGGGCCTTTCGCCGCGCTCTCGCCTTCCGCCGTTTACCTTTTTCGTGAATGTATCCTCTCTTTCAAGATCGCCAGGGAGTTCCGTTCCAAATCGGTGCAGGTTGCTGAGGACGAACTTGCTACCGTCGGAGGATTGTTTGGTGCGGGCGGTGGTGGGTTGGATTTGAAGTGTTGGACTAGATTCCGTTGTGGTGGGTCGGCGGGGGCAGGGTGATCTAGGGTGGTTGCTGTTGGCGGAGCGTGGTGTGTGCTGTTGGTGTTTGGGGTGTGGGAAGGTGGTTGTTTTCACGGTTGCCGACGTTGGGCGGTTTGCTCCTGGTCAACGGCGATGACGGTAGCAGAATGAGTCTGTTTTCCGCGGGTTTTGTTTCTTCGGACTACCTTTCTGTGGGTTGGATAATAGAGGGAACACTAAATCGTGTGTGGGATGATAGTTTTGGTTGCTCTGCCTTGATTAGAAGCAATGCACTGCCTTGTGTCTACTTAATTTTGACGCCTCGGGTGATCATGAGTGATCTGCCATAATTATATTTGACTAACTGCCTTATTAGATTTCATTGATGCACTGCACCAGCTGTATCTAAGTTGTCTGAGGTGTCTTGCCTAGGTTGTAATTGCAATCGCTTTCTTATTGACCAATATATTTTTACTTCTCTTTGCTTGCACACAGTTTGTATTTGATGTAAGTCCTATTTACTTTAGTGTTGGGGAAGCGACATTCTATTCTCTTGGTCGGTGCACTGCCTAAGTTGTACGGGTGCACTGTCTAAGTTCTATTTACTTTAGTTCTGCCATTTGCACTGCCTAGGTTTTAAAGTGTGCACTGCCTAATTTATGCGCAGTTTTGTGTTAACTGCTTCTAGGTTGGCGTAAGCACTGCCATATCCGGTAATGTCAAAATGTGTGTTTTGAAAAGTTTTGCACTACCGGTCGTACAGTTTATGTACTGCCTTGTTAATTTTTTTTCACTGTGTTTTCGGCTTTCGAGTTCTCAGGTTTTGATGCACTGCACAAGTTCTGCCATTTGCACTACCTAGGTGTTAAAGGTGCACTGCCTAATTTGTGTGCAGTTTTGTGTTAACTGCTTCTAGGTTGGAATAAGCACTGCCGTAGCCGGTAAGGTCAAAATGTGTGTTTAGATAAGTTTTGCACTGCCGGTCATACAGTTAATGTACTGCCCTGGTAAGTTTTTTTTTCACTACGTTTTCGGCTTTCGAGTTCCCAGATTTTGATGTACTGCAGAAGCTCTTCCATTTGCACTGCCTGGATTTTAAAGGGTGGACTGCCTAGGTTTTAAAGGGTGGACTGTTAAGTTATGCGCAGTTATGTACTGCTGATCATACGGATTATGAGCTGCCTGAATATTTATTTGTTTTTGTCCACTATGTTTTCCGGTTTCCGAGTTTTTATGCGTGGAGTCATACTGACTGATCTGCCTTAACTAGTAAATATGCACTGCCATTGAGTGTTCGTGTATGCACTATATTTTAACTTGTATTTGCATCTTTATTTATTTTTGTATTCTATACAGTTAAATGATGAGAATAACCATCATAATCCTACACAAACTAGAATATTGTATATAAAATGGATATATGATTTGTTTTACTAGATTAAAACATTCAGAATGCACAGACTATATATAATTACACATTGTTCAAAGTATTACACACACTAAGCAGGGTTTCAAGCTTTATAAAATGACATTGTTCGGAAAACATCAAATGCTAAATCAAATCCACATTTTATATGTGGTTATCAACTAAAATCACCAAACTGATATAATATCGTAGCCACGCTACGAAAGTCTTTACTGAATTCACATTTCCTTCTAGCCATCTTCTTGCTTCTCCGATCTATCGACATCTTCTTCTGGACTAATGCCGTATTGCTGCTTCTGCCATATCTTCTTGGTATCCTCTGATGGACCTACTTGTTTATGTCGTTTGTACGGTTTATAACCTCCATGACATCTGATGCAGAGCTTGTCATCCAAGATTGGTTTATCTAATCCAAGGAGATTCCTGATGAATGTTATGCTCTTGTACAACTCGTATGTGACATATCCATCTATTGCTGAGTAACGCAGATTCTCTGGCGGCATTGGCTTCCACTCCCATATGTCATGCATGTTTGAGTTACGGGCTAGTATCTTCATCTGAATGTATGACCTATCAATGAGTGTTGCTGCAAGATTGGACATGCCATCCCTGTGATTATCTCGTGGCACTGACTTGAATATATCCTGTATGTCGACGTGGTACTCGTTAGGGATATCAAATTTCTCTTTCTGCATCATCTTTATGTCTGCCCTCTTTACCACACTAACGAACGTGATCTGTTTCTTTTAGAAAATCCCGTAGCCCCTGGCATTCCTTAGTTCTCCTGGCGTAATGCTACACTAGGACGTGCTCCCTCATGGCGAGTTGTACTACAGCGATGGTTTGTTGTTTGCCTCTAGGAGTGTATTCGAGGTCGAGTCCTATGTACCTGCTGCTGTCGTCCTGTCAAGTAAAATTTGATCATTTAGTAAGTAGCAGAATCTAGTGAAACATATTTGATTCTTACGGCGTGAAGAATAGGAGTAGGGGAAAATGTAGGATCGCATTTTCCATGCCAACTCTAAGACTTCGTTTGGCTTCTTGGATTTTGTCAAACGAAAATATTCTAAAACCATAGTATATCAACGCCAGTCAATCAATACTACAGTTTGCACAAAAACATAGTATTTGTAAAAAAAGAGGTCCAGACCTCTTTCTTGAAACGTGCAAAAAAACTCAGTTTTTGCAATACCACAGTTTTGAAACTTTTGTGTTTTACTTTGGCCAAACTCCCAAACTATTGAAAACTACAGTATTTTTAGATACTACGTTATCTTCCGAATACTGAGAAAAAACAGCATGTGCCAAACAGGAAAAAACGTATGTATGGGGTTACATTAATTCGTACTACAAATAGTTTGCTTGATCATAGGAAAAAACAATGGATTCTGAAAAAGGATATATGGGATAAATGTTTGATTCGAATGAAAACTGGTTCAAAGTTATGGTTAGGAAAAGGTACTGCAAATTTTTTGCATAATTGGATCAGTACTAACCTCGTCAAGCCAATCTTCGTACATTGCGAGTATTTTGTCGACAGTGGATTCCTCGTTGGTGTACACCATAGTAAGAACCGTCGTTCCATAAGCAGGAATGTGATGAATCTCCATTGTCTGAAGCCGGTCGTCCATGGGAGGAAGACATCCGGTACCACGGCTTGAATCTGTTTATTTCTGCAGTAATTAACAAAGATGGATCTAATAAGAACAAGTATGTGATGGACTACAAAATAATATATAATTATGCGCTAGATAGACACATTATTCTTCTGAGTTTCGTCGCTGCAAATGATGAACTGGTGTGCCGTTGTTGCAACTTACGCCTTTACTGCTTCCACGACTCCTCGTATCCTTATAACCAACCGATCGTGCAAATCGTGCTAGTAGTTATATAAAAAAGGCCTACTACGAAATTGTCCATACAATACCTCAAAACTTCACAACCATGTAATTGTTCCTTATATACATTAAAGGCCCACTGATATAGTTCACAGGCCCATTGGTAGTTGCAGCATAGCACTGCTTTTGTAAAATATTATGCACTGCCTCATATTACACAAAAATTCAAAAAACTAGTTAAAAACACTACATTTTAGACCTTAAAAGTACGTAGCCACGGTTCTGCTTCTTAAACACATGCCTGTTATGCACAGGCCCATTTGATTTAGTAACAAACTTAAGGATCCGATAGTTTGTCAGCCGATGGACTTTTAACTAAAAGAGCCCCAGCATCAGACAAATAGCGCAAACACTTCTTTGTTGCTTCCATACACTGTTGATGAGGAGATAGCAATTTTAAAGCAGGCAACCCATGAAAAGGAGCACTGCCTTTTAACTACTGCATTTCAAACCTACTATGCACTGCCTTGGTTTGTAAGATCCGGATGTATATTAATAAAGGTCATGCACTGCTTGGTACGATGACTATGAACCAGATTTCTTCCGTGGTTACTGCTGAATCGATGGCATTTTGTGAAATTCAGATAGATTAATAGTCCATCCAAATCAGGAGATATTTTACAAGATTTGAATGACATTTATGGATATATAAAGAAAAACATAAAATAAAGCTAGATCCCCTAATCGTCTTCATCGCTGTATATGTGGATGAGGTATGATGGACCTGCCTCGTCGTCGTTCGCCGCCACCACTAGAGCCACAGCCGCTTGCGCTGCTGCCGCACGTTGGTTCCTCCTCGCCTCCGCTGACTGTCGAAACTGATTGGTCATCTCCAGAACTGCTATGCTATTGGCCTCATGAACGGCGGCCCTATGCGCCGTATAGGCAGCGACACTCTCGCGGTTCCGGCCATCCTCCCTCCTCTTTTTTCCCTTTCCAATGATTCGACATCCTCCTTCTCCTTCTCTGGCGCCGCTGGAGCAGAGATACTCTCGCTCTCCACGGAAGCGAGGAACACAGTCTGTTCCTCGCGGTTCCTTGCATCCTCCCGCCTCTTCTTCTCCTTACCGAACGAGTTCAATTTTGTTGAGGTTGGCGGCAGCATCAGGTCGTAGGATTGGTTGCTGTTGGCGGAGGAAGAGGCGTATTCATGTAGGTTCTTATAGCTTCGCTCCTTCTCTGCAGCGGCTACCACACCTTGAGCCGTGACCGACTCCTGCGACGAGACCTCCTCTTTCTCTTCTTCACCGTCGGAGCTAGGCGGCTTTGGAAGTGGTATGCGAGCACCCGGAGGGAACTTGGCCCAACCGGTGGGTAGGCGGCAAGTCATTATGGAGCCGGTGGTAGGTATGTGAGATCGAATAGTTATCTCTGGTACTGATGCTGTTTAGAAGAGTGAAGAGGTACCGGCACTATTTATAAGCCTGTGAGGAGTACAACTCACACTAAATCCATAATGCCTCGCCGCTTGGGTGCTGCGCTATCTTTAATAACGCAGACCGACCGTTTTAACGTGTGCACAGGCAGTGTAGTGACCGTGGAATGGACTACACCTACCATGCACACTAAGATACACTGCGTCTCTTTGCTATCAGGGAAGGCACTGCTATTGACATCTATATGCACTGCCTGTGGAAATCTTGTGCACTGCATCCGTAGACAGGAGTGAACTGCCCTTTCTTACAAATGTGCACTGCCCCTATGGAGTGCATGTCGTGTTCTGCAATATAGTGCTATGCGGTATATGCACTGCCTAGGTGGACTTCCTGTGCGGTCTGTGCAATGTGTTCTCCACCCGCGATGAATGTATGGTTGTGTATCCTTATGCTGGAATGCACTGAACCTTCCATGCAGCCGCATATGCACTGCCCGTGGAAATCTTGTACACTGCATCCGTAGGCAGGAGTGAACCGCCCTTTCTTACAATGTGCACTGCCCCTATGGAGTGCATGTCTTGTTCTGCAATATAGTGATGTGCGGTATATGCACTGCCTAGGTGGACTGCATGTCGTGTGCTACAAATAATTGTACGCTTATACAGCTCACACCAAATCCATAATGCCTCGCCGCTTGGGTTCTACGCTATCTTTAATAACGTTGACCGACCGTTTTTAACGCGTGCGTAGGCAGTGTAGTGACCGTGGAATGGACTACACCTACCATGCACACCAAGATACACTGCGTCTCTTCGCTATCAGGGAAGGCAATGCTATTGACATCTATATGCACTGCCTGTGTTGACTGCATGTCGTGTGCTGCCCTGATAAGTTATGGTTGCACTGTCCATGCGTTCTGTGCAGTGTGTTCTCCACCCGCGATGAACGTATGGTTGTGCAGAGCGTATGCACTGCATCCTTATGCTGGAATGCACTGAACCTGCCATGTAGCCGCATATGCACTGCCTGTGGAAATCTTGTGCACTGCATCCGTAGGCAGGAGTGAACCAGCCTTTCTTACCATATGCACTGCCTCTGTGGAGTGCATGTCGTGTTCTACAATATAGTGTTGTGCGGTATATGGACTTCCTGCGTGGACTGCATATCGTGTGCTACACAATATAGTGATGTGCCAAGTGTGCAAGACTTTCGGTACGTGCGGTGGACACGGACACGTACTATTCATTTAGAACGGATGCACTGCCTGTGGAAATTTTCTGCACTACTCTTTAAGTCTTTAATATAGTGATGTGTGGACGACGTAAGATAACGTGCAACGGCAGTGCATTCACCGTGGTATGTAATCGACTTTCGATGCAAACGGGCATATGCAAAATGTATCCACTTCATACATAGTACTGCCCGTATAGTTTAGATTGTACTGCTGAGGGAGCTGTGCAATACAACGTGGTTTGGTAGTGTATCGCCTAGCATAAAGGTCATACACTTATAAATCTAGCATCAGGCACGTGGTTGCCATTCCCATCCCGACCTAGTCGTCCCCAGCCGCTAGGACTAACAGAGAGAGGTCGCCTCCAATTCCCATCTCCCCTCCCTCTCAATTGCTCCCCTAAAAACCATCGGATCTGAAGGATTTTGCTGTTGTTTAGCTCCCCAATCTCCCTCTCAAGGTATGCTCAACTTATTCCCTCATTTTTATCCTATAAATCTTGCACATTTTAGTCTTGTTTCTTTCGAACCATAGTTCTAGATAAGATGTATTCATATTTTTGGTCGATTCATATTATAAATTGTACAGATAAAAAAAATTCGACAGCGTTTTAGATATTAAGTTTTTTGTTCAATTTGTATATATGTGGAGATATTTAGTTTTTTAGTTAGCATTCAATGTGATGATGCAATGAGGATACACTTTTAGGTTGATTATGCTTCTGTACTTTCATTTTCCTATTGATTAGTTACAATATGATTATGAAATGAAGGGCTGGGGTGGTGTGATTTAGCCTTCTGGTATATGAAATTTTTTTATTTATTTGTGCTTCCTACTTGGCTCACTTAGTCCGTCCCTAAAATTAAGTTATGTTCATTCCAAATATGATGCCTTTTTTTATCTTAGCTAGCTTTATCATAAATTAACGAGTGCTTATCATTTTTTAGGACATGGCATTGTGTCAGGTTTGTTTCACAGACTGTAGTGATGAAACAAAATCAGCCTCGCTATTCCTTGTCCGTCTTGTACATGGTCGATTTGAGCGTTCATTGGTATTCATATAATTCTTGCTTTTTAAATTTATTGAATTTTCTTTCCATACAATTGTCATTTATTTAATTATTTTATTCAATTTAGACTATCCCATGCAATGTAAGGAGAGAATTTAATAGAATAACAAGACAAAGCATTGAGTTTCAAGCTCTTGGGAAAATTTATGTTGTGGACGTGCGCAAAGAGCGAGCAATGACTCGCCTTGCAGGTTCTTCATGGAGAAGGTTTATTGCTGAAAACCAAATCGACTCTGGTGTGTATCTGGTATTTTCAATGGGAGCTCCTTGTCCAAGTATCACTATTATGCTTATGAACGATGAGGGGGATGAGGACAAGGATGATGAGACCGAGGATGACGGGTGTGATGACGAGGATGAGGGCGAAGAGGGTGAGTCTGATGAGGAGGATCAAGAGGATGAGGAGGAAGAAGGACCATTGGATAATACAATTGTTGCTCAGAGACGCAAGCTTACCAGGAGTGAAAAGTTCTATCTTCTCCACATCATTCCTTCAAAAGAATTGTACGTTGGCCTAGCACTTGTTACTCGCTTGACCAGGACGCATGTTCGCCGTCATGATATGGTATGTTATTAGTTATCATTATTTTTCTACTTGCCTTTTTTTATTGCTTGTTAGTTATTAGATTTCTAACTTCTACAACTTAATTAGAAACTACCTTCAAGAATGGTTTTATCTCTTGAAATTGTCGAAGAGGGCGTGGCTGGAGTACGGCTTGGTGCAAAAGGTGCCGTGAGCTTTATTTCGTACAAGACAGGGAGTGATGGTCGAATTATCTTCAGCACCCCTGAGTGGAAGACCTTTGTTGAACGTCATCATGAATGTCTTGAAGTTGGGCAAGCAATTCTCGTCACTGGCAGGACCACTTCAAACCAAAACATTAAGATAATGTTTGTCATTGACATCATCTTATATGATGACTGCAGTTCCTTCTGATTGTTTTTTAGTGCAGATGTAAGTTGTGTTGAACCGCTTGTTGTTATGAACCGCTTGATGTATGTTTTGAAATGCTTGTTATGTGGTAATGCATTTTGTCATTTCTATTGATTTTTTATTGATGTGTTGTGAATATTCAACTGGATGCATCAGAATTCGTTTCAATTGTCAAATTTTACAATTAATTTTTTAGGAAATTTTAACTTGTTAATGGGATTTTGCTTATTTATTTACAATTAACTTGCCTGCCTTCGAGACTAAATTAGGAATGTACATATGAAATACAAGTATATATTCATATGCTGTAATTATAAACATTACAGAATAATGATAAAAGGTAGTTTGATTTATACACACACACACATTAATTACATTGTACTCCTAATATAATATACTAGATCATAACCACTTTTGTGTAACTAAATTAACGAACTAAATTATAAGATTGCTAGCAGACCGTACTCACATAATCACAGTCTTTAGCTAAATTCAGTCTTCTTCATCGTCGTCACTCTTCGTCCATCATTCATCGTTCTTCGTCCACCTGTCGATATCTGCTGCCAGACACATCATGTATTCGTCGTCCCACTTATTATTGTTATCAGCTGATGGACCTGCCTCCAAAATATGTTTGTATGATTTATATCCCTTACCTCCTTTACACCCGGTGCACAGCCTATCATTGAGAATTTATCTTCCTAAACTAAGGCAGTAGTTGCTGAATGTTATTCTCTTGTACAACTCGTATTTTACATACCCATCTTTTGCTGAGTAATGCAGATTCTCCATTGGCATTGGCTTCCACTCCCATTTGTTATGCATTTCTGAGTCACTTGCTGCTATCTTCATCTCACTTTATGATGAATCAATGAGTACTGCTGCAATACTAGCCATGCGATACCTGTAATTGTCACCTTGGAATGTATTGAATATTCCCTGTATGTCTACATGGTACTCTTCAGGGATGAAAAACTTTTCTTTCATCAACATCTTTGAATCAGTCCTCTTGTCGACGCTAATGAAGGTGATCTGTTTTTCCTTTAAAAAATCACGGAGTGCCTGGCATTTTTTCGTGGCCCTAGCGTAAGGATAAACTAGGACGTGCTCTCTCACGATGAGTTGTACGACGGCGATGGTTTTTTCACTTCCTTGAGCAGTATATTCAATGTCTAGTCCAACGTACCTGGTCTTATCCTGGTGTCAAATGAAATGTGATTATTAGTACCAGAGTCTGGTGAAATGAACACTAGAAGGATACAGTTTAGAACTTGTATTATTGATTCTTATGACATGAAAGACGTAGGAGTATTGATAATGTAGGAATGCATTTCCTATATCCACTCTAATCCTGTAGAGATTCATATGATACACAGTATATTTGTTTCTACCGTTGGAAAATCAAGAGATTCTGATAAAATATGTATGGGTTGATGTTTGATTCGTATCTAAACTAGTGAAAAGGACTTGTTAGGAAAAAGTAGTTCAAATTAATATGGTAAACTATTTTATACGAATCAAACTACCTTGAATTCATTTGTGTTGTAGTCATGCATAATTCATATGACAATCGTTTTAATAGAATCAGACGGTAAGTTGGATGGGTACAAACCTCTTCAAGCCAAGCCTCGTACATGGAGAGGATTCTGTTCAGCGTTGATTCCTCGTTGGTGTACTCCACAGTAAGAACCATCGTTCCGTGAACAGTAATGCTATGAGTCTCTGTGGTCTGAAGCCCGTCGTCCATCATGTCTGGGACGAAGAGGTCTGGTACCACGGCTTGAATCTGTTTATTTCTACAGTAGTAAACAAGGATGGATATAATAAGAACAAGTATGTGATGGACTACAAAATAATATATAATTATGCGCTAGATAGACACCTTGTTCTTCTGAGTTTCGTCGCTGCAAATGATGAACTGGTGCGCCTTTGTTGCAACTTGCGCCCTTACCGCTTCCATGACTCCTCGTATCCTTATAATCAACCGATCGTGCAAATCGTGCTAGTAATTATGAAAATTAAGACCCACTATGAAATTTTCCATACGATACCTCAAGAGTTCGCAACCATAAAACTGTTGCTTCCATACAAGAAAGGCCCACTAATACAATTCACATGCCCATTGTTGTTTGAAGCATAGCACTGCTTCTCTAAAGGATTATGCACTGCTTTATTTTTTTTTATCCTGATGTACTTTAATGTAGTTCATGTACTGCCAGCGATGTTAGTTATGTACTGCCCTGGTTCCCTTTTTATTTATTAATTCTCTGATTCATCTGTTATATTGTGATTGCATAGATGTACGAGTGGTCTATCTTATAGTCTGTAAGAATAATATGTAAAATATTTCAAAACAAAAAAAATATGTAAATGTTCTACTTTTTTTGTTAAGTTAAATATTTCTAGTTGTTATATATATAGTGCAATTCTTTTTTTTAAAGCATTGTTCCATTGAAAATCCGGTACAAAACTATTCTTTCGAACAAGTAGATTGTTCTAGAGTTTCATGGCTATTGTGTCTAATATTTTTATCTGATTTGCAAAACCAGTGTAATGGTATGTATGGTTGTAGTCAATTTATCCTTTTTAAACCAGTAACTAACAAGTGATGCCATGATACAAAAAACTTTCCTCTATAACTTTATTATAAGTTGATAAGAATACAAAATCTGCTCTATAATTTCTTACATTTATTATGAGTGAATTTTTAATTCTGAGTCTGTGTGCTACAAAACAATATTTGTATCATGACCTGATCCTGCTGCTTCTCCTACATAAAATAAAGAAACATTGTTAGCAATCATTTTTTATAACATGTATGTAGAGAAAACTATTTGGGAAATCCTAATTGTAATGTTTTAAATATTATGAAATTTAAAACTTGCCTTGGTTCTTGAACTTGTCCAGTCAAATACCATTGTAGACAACCATGTCCTTTTCTGGGGATTTTTTAACCGCTTGTGCCTTCCTTTTTATTATTTTTTCTGGACTGATCACTGTCGAGATCTTCATCTTGAACGGTGCTTTGTCTTGTTCTAACTGTTCTTATCACCGGACTTTTCGTACCATTACTTTTATGTAAATTGAACTGTACTGAATTCACAGGGCTGCTTCTTGTTTGTACATTCCTCTCAACTGATGCTTGAGGTCTTTCGTGGCTTGACACGGATGTCTGCACAGGACTGCTCCTTGTAATCACTGTTCTTTTTATTTATATTTTTGTACTGCACTTCCTCTTTTGATTGTTCACTGTTTCTGCCGTTCTGCAGCTTCGTTCTGAATGACCATAACTTGGAGAAACATTTCCATCATTTCCACTGAGGTTAGCATCTGTCTGAGGGATTTCATACATATTCACAACATTCCTTGTGGGATATGGATGAGATCTTTTTTTTCTGATGTCAGACTTTTGTTCATCAATCCCTCATGTACAATTGCTTTCTTCTCTTGGTTTTTGTGATGTTCCTACTGAACTTCTCCTCTGCTTCTGTGGTTTTGATATCATCTGCATCACATGTATCAAGCGTTTTATTTTCATGACTTAACAAATATCATGTCCAATAATTTTCCTATTTTCTAAGTCACCAGCTATAAATTTCATATAATACTTACTCTATCTGAATCAGTTGAGTTGCTATCACTTGATGTTGCTAATGGAGTTTGTTGATCCTTCTCTTTCCATACTCTTCTTTTTTGTGGAGTCAAATTTTTCTTTAGAAAAAGCAGACAAAATGTTAGTCTTGCGTGGTTACAATCAGGTTCAAGATATGTTGTAATAGGTATCATTGTGCAAAATTAGCTTACTTCATCTGTACTAGTGTTGTCAACATAACTGCGTCCATGTTTTGAGTTACTTTTCTGGCTTGTATTTTTCTAAAAAAAATCTTCTCTTTGGTGGTGTCAGGTCGTCCTGAAGATTATTTGTTAAAATATTAGTTCGACTTATTGTATCAAATATTATTATTTTTTTACAAGATAACTTACACCAGTAGCATCAGTCGTCTCGTAATCACTGCTTGAAGTTGGACTTTTCTCTGTTGTAGCTTTTGATCTTATCTTGCACTTCTTCTGGATCATTTTGCCCTGCAAACAAAAGTTTATATATAGTTCAATAACCTCAATCTACAAAGTAAAAACTACACAGATATAATTTCTCGCTAGGTAAAATACTTTGTAAAATATAAGAAAAAATATTCATGTGTATATATATAATACCTCTCTTTCCTTAAGCCAGAATTCACATTTAGGTTTTGTGTGCCCTCTCTTTCCGTAGGTACCGCATTTTCTTTTCGTCTGCTCTGACCCTGGTTTTAGTCTCTGTCCATTTTTCCTACCCTTTGTTTTTATGATTGGAGGATCTCTCAATGCAGTACGAATTGTTTCATGTAAGTTATCGATGCCATCTGCCATGCCCTCTGTGTTGCTTTGTTCATCCTGGTCTACTGAAGCATTCACCTTCTTCTCATTTTCATGGATGCACTCTACCAGAACTTGGTATGATTTGTCTGTACTGCATGCTTTTGAGCAGATTTTAGCAAAACAAGTCAACTCAATCACATAATGTATTGGACCTGCTGCGTTGCTCTTGTTACCGTCAGGAAGATGAAAAACATAGTTGGATGGCTGATGTGGGTTGCATCTTTTCCATCTAGGGTTCACAAAACTGTCTGGCATCTTATGTACTAAACCAAGACGTACCACAACCCTGAGGACGTGACAGCACTGGATTCCATCCCTTGACATTTTTTTGCAGTTGCATGAGAAAATTTTATTCTCATTATCCACTTCAACTATAAAAACATTTATGTTGAAATCTGGATGTGTGACATGACTTCTTTTGGTCAGTTTGTATTTCATTCCTATGTTAGTTGTTTCTTCTCTTGTTATTTCAAAAGCTGTGTTATCTGCTAGTTGCTTCTGAAACTTGAGAAATATGTTTGTAGTGTAAATGTTTATTGCATCTGTCTCAAGTCCATATCTGCTCCATGTTGGTGCTGTCTTCTCTGAAGTACTGTTCCTTTTCCCGTCGAGCGCACTCAAGCTTTTCTCCGGAATTGCCTCGTATGAATCTAGGAATTTCAGTATTGTGTCTGTGTGGTCGACATAGTCTTTCCACATGGAGTTGGCGCTCTCGCTTCTTGTAGTTGACAAGGAAAAGGGATAGAAGCAGTCCATGAAGTAGGCTGGTACCCAGTGATCTCTGGTATCCCATAAATCTACCAGATGCTTGTTGTTTGCAATTCCGTATTTTTCCAATACTTGCCTCCAGCATTTTTCAAACTCTTCTACAGTCAATGATTTCTTTATCACATGTCTTAGTTCTTCCGACAGGCCTTCATTTCTTGCCAAAATGCTAGCAAGCTTTTCTAGCATCTTTTTGATGATGTGCCACAGGCAGAACCTGTGGATTGTGTCAAGCAGTATATCCAGTTCATCAATTGCTTTCTTCATTACTATGCACTGGTCAGTGATTATGTACTTTGGTGCTTTACCATCCATTTCCAAGACAAAAGTTTTGAACAGCCACTTGAACGTTTTAGCTGACTCGTCCTGCAGGAGACCGATCCCAAACAAAACAGTGTTTTCATGGTTGTTCACGCCAATGATTGGTGCAAAAGGCATGTTGTATAGCTCGTTAAATGCAGGCGTTGTGTCGAATGACACATATTCACCGTATAGTTCGTAGTTCATCCTGCACATTGCGTCTGTCCGGAAGATGCTACGAACGACGTTTGTGTGGTCAGTGTCGAATTTATATGAGAACCTAGGAACCTTTGATTGAAGACGGGTAAACCTCTTCAAGCATTCCTCTATATCTTTATTTCTGATGTCTTTCTTGTCAGCATACTTAAGGTTTGACACGTCTTTGCCGTTGAAACCAACTCCTCTGGTTAGAATCTTTCCAAGGTGTAGTATACGTATGAATTCCTTGTCTTGCTATGTCATTGACTTGTGGCATTTTGAAAACCTGATGAGCCAATATGTTGGGTGCAAAGGGTGATTGTGGTCCAGTTTTACTGTTTTGTACATCCATCATTTCTCTGTTTTCTTTACCACAATGGATACAGGGTAAGAACACCTGATAGTAGAACTTGTTTTCCTTTCTTTTACAACTTTGTCACTTATTTGAGTCTGACCTTGTTTTGTGCAAACAAATGTCTGTTTAATCATTTCGCTTGTTTTCTTGGAGTTAAGGCTGGTGTGTTTTCTTATAGAAAAACCAATTTTCCTTGCATACAGTGCAAAGAATTGGAAAGAATTTTCCCTTGACTGAATTTCCATTCCTTCTTCCGGTGTCGTGGAATCACCAATTTCATCCACAGCTGGGTACTCATTCTTAAACATTTTGTCCATTTCTAACTCTTCTTCCGTAGGTTCTCCTGGATTAATCTCTTTTTCAGCAATAGTGTCATCGTGACCGGGGCATGGCGCTCATTGCTCATTGCTTCCGAGTTGGTGTTAGTGCATACAGTTTTTGCCGGTTCCTCTGAACAATTTACATTCTAATGACTTGTATTCTCTTCTCTTTGTGTGTTCAGCATGCTGGTTGAATCTCTCTTGCCTGCATCTGAACAATTAGGTCTATCAATGCTTCCAGCTTGTGACTCTACTGTACTTGTAGCGATGGTTCTTTGGCACCTTTGGAAAACAAATGTTGCTAACTGGTTCACTTGCAACAGTCTGCTCATCTGTAATCTGTTCATGTGTGATCTTCTCTTCTGAATTTATTATGCTACTCTCGTATCCAGGATATACTATCTTACTTTCGATTTTTTTCTCATCTTTGCTCAGCACTCTCCTATCATGGCAATTTTGAACAATCATGCTTGTTTTGAGTATGTTCGTTGTGATGATTGTTTTTGTTTTGTCTTCTGCAGAGCTACCGGCATACCTTACTAAAGCTTCTCCTTCTGTGCGACTCATTGCCATTCCAACAGCTATTAGGTCGATGTTTGCGTGTATCTGACCATTCTGTGTTGAAGTATTCGTGAGGATTCTCTGGCTTGCAGGAGCTGCTTGCACTGTATCTGATTTTTTCTCGCTGTACCTAAACTGAATGTTGGTTACTTCATATCTGTCCTTTGATGTCCTTGTCTGTGCAGAAGATGCTGCAGTAGTACCACTGTTTTTTTATATTGAGACCATCACATCAACTTGCACCTGACAAAACCGAAATAGAATAAAATAATTGTTAGCAGTACTCATTCAAAATTATATTATTTTTTAATTTTTTTACTGATTGCAAGAGCAAACTCACGAAACTATTGTCATTGCACTTTGCATCTTTCAATTTACAACTAGTCTTGACTGCGCTGTTGTCTTTCACTGAAACACCTGATTCATCTTTGCATCGTAGCTTTGTTATACCACTAGGGTCTCTGGAAATTACTTGTGGAGCAGACATTGTGATGTTAATTTTTTCCAGCTTTGGCTTCAAGTTTGCGCGTGCTGCGTTACATCTTCGTACAATTTCTTTTGACGTCGCGAGAGCTATCAGTTTCTGCTCATGCTCTTTATCCCACTTATCATGTAGTGCTCTAAGACGTCTCTGCCATGATATAATTAATATGGTAGCACCGTAATTATTCAAGGTCAATCTTTTGATTTTTAAAGCATTTAAATAAAAAATAAATTCATATATTATTCTTAAAAGTATATATACCATCCTGAATTGACGTGCAACACGTTCTGTTACGCCTGGAGCTTGGAATTTCGCACCTTTCATCATTTCTATTTCAACCAATGTACGATCATTCAAATGAGATAATCTGGGTCACTGCTGAATTTTGCAATTTGGTGTAATGTAGCATATATCGCATGCTCTAGATTTAGTGAAAAAAATAACTCACAGATAAAGAATCAACACTCTGCTTGCGTATCTGTAACATCAACAATAATAATCTATCTGCTATATAACTTATATAAGTAGTCTTCGATGCAAAAACAATCAGTTGAAATATGTATGCCGAAATATTTTGAAATTTACTATGGTATTATTTCCTCCTTTTACCTTTTTTGCGACAACCACCAACAACCTTGCTGATTATATACATAATAATAAATAGTATTTGTCAGGAATAGCTGAATTATATTTAGAGCATAGTTTTATTGTACATCGACTGAACTTCTCAATGTGAAAAAGTTTTTGTGATTACACATAGTGTTATCTGCTGCTCAAACTACATGCGTAGCAAATGGTCATGTAATTTCGTATATAACTATTTTCGCTATATCAATTGTACTACACTATGATGGTTATTAAACTGTTCTCATCACTGTACAAACTATGCTCCGTGCTTTAAAACTATGAAGTTATATCTCCGTTGAATCCCAAGATAAAAATCAGGTACGTTGTTGGCAAAATTTTTTTCCAAAAAACTGTTGCGTTGTTGCTACAATGTAGCTGCCCGCCATGTCTACCATGTCTACCATGTAGAGACAAAGTACAAGCTAAATCGCATCATCACATATATCCCTAGAATTTCAATCGTTTGAGCAGGTTCGATATCTGGTTACCTGATTTGTGGCGCCAGTGATGACGACGTCTCTCTCCATTGCCTTGCCTTGGTGAGATGGAGATATCTTACTGCTTGTTTTGAAGCGTGGTTGAAACTTTCCTTAGATCGACATGCGGGCGGCGGCGGCGACGGCTGAGAAAGTTATGGGTTGTTCCAGAATTAGCTGGTTATAATAGTTTGAACAAGATACGTTTTCCTACCTTCCCTTCCTTCTTTAAACATCAACAACGGTTGGGAAGGTTTTATCTCCCGAAAACAAGTTGTCTGACAGGTGGGTCATAATTCAGTATGAAAATGCATTGCCCCTTTTCCAACAAGAACACTTCAGTATTGATAGCGACATATATGCGGGGTCTACTGTCTAACCAGTCCTTCGTCAGGGGAGAGGCAGTACATTTGTGCTGGGTTTCGTGGCTCTGTTTATCCGTTTTGCACTGCTCATATATATCTGTGCTGAATGGCAGTGCACTAGCCATGCAATTCAATCCCACCTGCTATATACACTGAGATGCACTGCTCGTTGATTGCATCGACATACTGTCATTATAATGCCATGCACATGAGATGCACTACGCTGAAGCTCTGTATGATCTGCCTTAGAAATGCTTTGTAAACAGCTGTGCGCAAAGGTGCAAGATAACATGTGAGGGCAGTGCAGTTAGCGAGCAATGTATCCTGCGTGCTACGCACACTCATATGTACTGCACGTAAACCAAGCATGCACTGCCCACGGAGCGCTTCAGGATAATACTACAATAATAAGGTTAAAAACAGGTATGCACTGCCATTGGAATACGTATGATCTGCCTTCAAAATGCTTCGTAAAGCGCTGTACGCATGGTGCAAGACAAGTTTCTATGGCAGTTCAATGACCGTGCAATGCACCCCACCTGCTATGCACAGTGATGTGCACTGCCGGTGTACATAGTATGCACTGCCTAAAGTTATCTGTATCGATGTAGACTTTTAACGTGTGGGGTAGGACCTTTTCGTATTTCTCCTACAGTGCACTGCTCGGTGAAAGATAATATGAAATTGCAGTGCACTAGCCGTGCAATTCAATCCCACCTGCTATATACACTAAGATGCACTGCTCGTTGATTGCATCATCATACTGTCATTATAATGCCATGCACACGAGATGCACCGCGCTGAAGCTCTGTATGATCTGTCTTAGAAATGCTTTGTAAACTGCTGTGCGCAAAGGTGCAAGATAACATGCGAGCGAAGTGTACTTAGCGTGCAATGTACCCCGCGTGCTACGCATACTCATATGAACTGCAGGTAAACCAAGCATGCACTGCCCACGGAGCACCTTCGGATACTACTACAATAATAAGGTTAAAATATGTATGTACTGCCATTGGAATACATATGAACTGCCTTCAAAATTGCTTTGTAAAGCGCTATACGCACGATGCAAGACAAGTTTTTATGGCAGTTCAATGACCGTGCAATGCACCCCACCTGCTATGCATAGTGATGTACACTGCCGGTGTACGTAGTATGCACTAGCTAAAGTTATCTGTATCGACGTAGACTTTTGATGCGTGGGGTATTGTTTCAATAACGAGGACCTTTTCGTTTTTCTCCTACAGTGCACTGCTCGATGAAAGATAATATGAAATAGCGATTATGCTTGTAAACATAAAATGCACGGCCTACGGAGTGCTTCAGGATACTAATATAATGTTGGTAAACAAAGTGGAGCTCTGACATGAACGCTGCTCTCTCCATAATTACGAACGATATAGGACGATTGTTGGTTAAGCACGCTTCAATTTCTGTTTATTATTTCATTTTATGATCATTGTATAGTGTTTATGAGGTGTTTTTTTAATTTAGAATTATTTTTTTTACTGGTTCTATCCTGTGTGCTGTGTCGAATGTATAATTTTGAAATCTGACATATATGACTTACTAAAAAATTTATACCTCGTTAACTGATAACTTTTTTTTACCCTATCGACAAAAAAAAATCTCATACAGAAATGGCTGATCATGTTTTCACCACACAGTTATCTCTTCCAAAGTTTATAAAACTTGTGAAAAGGCTGAGTAATGACCAGAAGGTTTTGCTAAGGAGCATACAATTTGATGGTATGCTTGGTATGTGTTGTGAAGAGTTGCCAAGGTCACTAGTTTTATGGCTTGTTTCTCACTTTAACGTTACTACAAGAAGTTTTGAATTTCCCAACGGATGCGGCTTTGAACTGAAGCCCTTTCACTTCAACAATATACTTGGCATCCCCTTTGGGGGTAGAACCATAAAGAAGGCGTGTCCGCAATGGATACGTGATATGGTCAGAGAATTAACTCATTGTGCAGGGCCAACACCAACTATCAGTGAGCTCGAAAAGATGATTACTCCTAACCTAGTAGGATCTCAGTTCAAAACATGTTTTGTTCTATTTGCAAACACTGTTATGTTGTGTCCGAGCACATATGATGGAGCCAGCCCGGACTACTTCTCTACAATTGGAGTGTCGATGAGATTGACTCCTATGATGGTGTCTTCTGCATTCAACAAGCTTATTGGCTGTATTGACACTTTCCAGAAAAATGGTTTGAAAGGTGCACTTGGTGGTTTCCTTCCAATTATTCGGGTAAGTTACCCACCGTGAAATTATTTTCTATAATATTAGTTGTCAGTAGTTTCTGTGGATTTGTTGTTTTAATATGGTTGTAACAATTTTAATGCAGGTAATGTACTTTGAACTACTGGACATAAATGCTCTGCTTCTAGGCCATGCACTGCCTAGAATATCTTTCTGGTCAACTGAAAATATGGCGTTATATGAGAGTCTTGACCAGATGCCTCATCAACAAAACGTTTATGGTGTTCACAAGGCAAGACTACCATAGTTATTCATATTATGTGCAATTATTACTACGGTCTTGTTGCTTCTTACTCATATTATTGTATTGTATTTTCTGTTTTGTCCATGTTGAATATGCAGTTGAAGGACATAAATGAAACCGTGTTTTCTAATGCTGAGCTGAACGAAGAGATAGTTTAGAATGTTACAACTTTCATTGAAAGTTTGTAACAGACCCACTTATGCATGCGGATGTAAGAATTTTTATAATCTTCCCAATTCTTTCATTCGTGATCAGGACGAATCTTCTTATGTTTGTGTTCTACATATACATTGCCTACTTGACCTTAAGCATTCATGTTTTTTATTTCTCGACCTTGTTGTAGTAGAGTATTAAATTCTCTTATTGTTTCATTGTACGATTTTTCTGCCTGCTTTAGCTACTTCCTACCAGGATGAACATTCTTTCTAAAGTTGCATGTTCTACTAGGTTTAATTAGGTAACCATACTACTGGTGTTTGATCATAGTGTTACCTATTCAGTTATCTCAGCAGTTCACTGTTATATTTATGATATTAAAAATAGGCGATAGCGATGATGCTTATAATGTGAAAACTTCCAGGCTGCCAGAGAAATACAGGCCATAGTGACGGACGTGTATGCTGACATGTTGTCTGTGATGAATCTCAATATGAAGAGCAATATTAGAAAGATTTCTAGAATATCTATGCTCAATCATGAGAACAGGGGTATGTACTCTACACCTCAAGGGTTCCTATGCGCAAGAGAAGATAATGAGCGCGATGTTGAAGACAAAGGCAGTGTGCTAGATAAATCAACATATGGACTAACATCTGTATGTAGAAGACTAGCAGAAGACTGTGAGCTGCTTGTCAAGTTAACTTTTGTGGACCAAAGTTATGGATCCCCTGAAAATATGAAATATATGCAGGAGTTGGAATCTTGTTGCAAGGCCCTGGTACATATGTTACCAACACGTGATAATTTGTCCAGAATTGAACAATTACCAAAGATGAACTATGAACCAATAGATTGTAGTGCTACTGATGACGTCCTGCGATCAGATGAAGTGATATTTCCTGTCGCAAATTCAACACAAACCATGCAATCTGTCACAGAATATGCAGGTCAGGGTTCTGGTAACGGGGTGATCGCTAAGCTCACATAGCTTCAAATTGTGTAGCAACAACTACAACTTCGGTCGAAAATCAGCAAGTTCATACAGTTATTGTTCAGGGCAACACTAGTACAGTATGTACAGCGACTTCCATTACATGTACTGATAATGAATCCCGGGCAGAGCTTTCGTCAGGAGCAAGGTGTACAGAGCATGCAAGGAATGAGGTGGACACTGCAGATACAGTTCATGTGTCAGAAGCAGCATCTCAATGGAACAGAACTAATGCACAGATTGCCGTGTTGGCTGTTTCCAATGACGTGTCAAATACATTTGACAATGAAGACAGATCAAGAATTCAGGTGCAAACACGTGGTTTCGATCATAGCCATTTTTTACATTCTGAGTCAGCAACTCATTGCGCACAAGATAATTTTGATGAGAGACTGCCTGGTTCTGTACATACATTTCGTGATGCTCAAAATATGGGCTTGAACCACCTTAAGGTACAGGTCGGTGCAGAAGATGCTGGTTCGGTGCATGCTGCATCGTCTGACATTACTAATCCAGTTACGGTTCCCGTGCCAAAACTGGATATTGGAAATTACGAAAGACAGCTACAAATTTCCAACCCGCAACATGTCCATGTGCCTGGTCCGGATGTTTTAAACCGCTTGAATGCAAGCCTTTGCATCCCAAGTACGGAAGTAGGACCAAGTCATCATGCAAGTGATCAAGAAGAAGAGAGGCAGCCTGCTGCAAATTGTACAGATACATTTCAGCTCTTACAGAACTCCAACTGTCTCGGTGAAAAACGGGTGGTTGCGAGATCACTGCAATTTGAGTTTGATCTTGTTTCTGATGATCGCATTACAAAGAAACAGAAGACAGAAGATAACAATGATGATTCGTTTTCTTTCTAGGAAGGAAATGATGAATTTTGGACAGAAGTTTCAGATCTGGCTGACCTTACGCAGAGAGCGAAAGAAAAACCTGTTATCACTTCAACAATCCAGCATGAAATAGAAGCTAATCCAACACAACTTAACTGTTTGTCAAGTGAAACATACGGACCAGCATCTGCAAATGTGCATTCATCTGGTATTCAGCACGACGGACAAGTCTCTGATAATTATGATTCGTATGGTTATATATCAATAAGTGGCGACGTCGCTGGCGTATATGTCTATGACACTGAAAAATATAAACCTAGGCAATGACAATGGCGATGCGAGAACATTCTCCCATTCTGTGCAGTTTCAGCAGTCTGCCAAAAGTTATACACCAATTAGTGGAGCTTCTTCCATGAAAAATTTCTTTGGAGAAACCAATTGCAGCATAAGAGGTTCAAGTACCGATCATTTATCTGGAGGAATCAATTCCAGCATAAAAGATTCACATATGAATGAAACCACTGATAACAGGAAAAGGTATAATGATACGACAACTCCTAATTTTGCAATTCAGATACCAAGAGTCAGCAGCATAACTCACAGTGAAAACATCTGTGCTAAACACACGCAATGTTTGGTCGATACTATTAACAAGTCAAACAATAGCACAGCCTGCCATCCAACTTTCTACTGGAATGCTGGATCAGGAGAGAAATATGTGCAATCGGAGCACGTTGTGCAGCAGGTATCCACACAAGGTGCTAACATGTTGAACATCAGAAGGTCTACAGAGACAGCAAGACCGGATAAGACTATAGAACAGGACAAATCAATGGATGGACGTGGCTTCATAGAACAGGACGGAGGAAGCGGAACAAACTCAAGAACAACATTGCAAGACAATGACTCTGAAAATCTAGGTCATACAAATCACAGAGATTTTCATACATCAAGTCAGTATTCAAATTCATGTTCGCGCATACAAATGCAATAGCAGTACGAGGCAACGCATGCTACTACTGGGATGGCAGTATCTCAGAGCCAACTACCAAGAAGTAGTTACTCTGTAAGACTAATGCACCAAGCTTACAGTCCTCGTCGTAACATTGCCAGTAGTCAAATGTATAGCGAAAATACAATATCCTCGAGTATGCCTAGGTCAACTTTGAGAAATACTGGAAACCAACAACCCAGCTACACAAGAAGCTGTCCTGAACGAGAAAACTCTCGAGACCCTAGACTGCGGCATAATAATGTATCATTCCACACCGTTGGACCATCATTTGAGCACGAAGCTTGCAGAAGACATGTCTCTTTTGCATCAGCATGCATACCAAGCATTGGATCAGGTATCCAAACAAACAGTGATGACAATGCTGAAACAAGAACAGGCATTAATCGCCGCCGAATTCCATATCCTGCTGTGAAACAATCAAAAGATGTTGAAGTAGCTTTATTTGAATTCATAGTAGAGACCACTCTGAATCAAAAGGCGAGAAGGTAAAGTTTTGTCTCGCATACTTTACTATGAAAATATATTTAATTGTTTTCATCGCATTGTAATAATAGAGTATTTCGATTATTTTTTTCTGTATTCTACCAGCGACAAGGTGGTTCTGTGCAGGAAGAAATGGGCTTGCCAGAGAGTGTTTGGTTTATCAATGCAGGTTTATGGAAGTGTGAATTCACACGTAATGAACTATATGGCAATGATGGTCATGATAGAACAGAAACACAACCTAGATAATAATCAACATAATCATGAATTGTTCCCAACCAGATACATCATGATGCACGAAGATGCGGTAAGCGCAGTTACAAAGTTTTTTTAGTAACACCCATTCTATCTATACATGTTTTCATGTGCGACTGAACACGCATACATCGATGCATGAACACAGAAATTATGATATCTACTAACTAGTTTGTTTTTTTCTCTAAAAAATTATGTTATTAGCTTTTGCTCACAAGGCCAGAATTTAATCCAAGATCGTTCAAACGATACTTATCAGAGAATCACACTGGATGGAACCTGGAGAATGTTTCAATGGTAATTTTTAAATTTTACTGTCTACGTTATTTTCTAGTGACATTGTTTTTATATCTGCAAGCCAATTGTTTCGTCTCTTTGTTTGTTTAGATCATCATACCTCTACGGCCAAATGATGTGTGGTATGCCGTGATTGCTGACCTTCAAGGTCAGAAATATGATATTGTTTATTCGAACGTCATGAACGAGACTGTTGAAGAGGAATCAGCCATTGTGATAAACAACTTCAAGTTTGCGTTTGAAGAAGCATACAGTTTTTCATACAGGGTTGAATTTCGAAATATGAGAACCACACATGTTCAGTGGATATCTGACAATGAAAACCAGTTAAGTATCGTTAACACTGCGTGATCCTTGCCCTATTAAAAGTTATATATCAAACAAGCAACTGAAATATGTGTCTGTCTATGAAATGAGCAGGAAAGACAGCGGAGTAGGTTTGCTGAGGTTGCTCAAATCTTACGATGGTGTTGTTGACCATTGGTTCCAGTCTGTAAGTATAATTTCAAGGAAGACTTAATTTCGTACTTGCACTAGTATAAAACAGCACTAAAATAAAATTTATTTGATATGAACTTTTATTAGTATAGACTGATACTAAAGCCTTGCGAGAACAGCTGACGATTGACATGGTTTTGTCAAAGTTCAATGAAAAGTACACAAGAAAGATTAAGGAACTTGTCAATCAATACAGATGTATGTACTTCTATAATTGCACCAAAATAATAACTATTTATTTAGTGTCTATCATCATTCAGTGAAGTTTTATTTGTTTTTTGTTTGATTCGCAGGAGTGATGAATATGATGAATAATGCTGCTTCATTCAGAAACAAATTCCTGCCGTGCATTTCAGGCATGACTAGAAATTTATCCATGGAATTATTGGTACTCCAAAAAATAGTCCGAATTCATTGTAATAGGGATTAGTAACATTTAAAATTTCAGACCACTGTCAGATCATTAAATTTATAAATTTGTTTTGACAACAGTTTACAAAGCATTTTTAGGGCAGTTCATCTACAACTTTGGGGCAGTGCATGATTTGTATTCGGGCAGTGTATCTCAGTGTACATAGCAAATGGGAATGTCCTTTCATATTATCTTGCACCGAGCAGTGCACAGTTTGTGAGAAATAAAAAGTTGTTTATTAGCGGAAAAACGTACTAATACACGCACTGTCTATACTATAAATATAGCACTCTCATCTATACTGCACAGCACTTCGTTCAGACGAATAACCAACTAGTATTCATTATTTTCAATTAAAAGCAATATGCAATCACGTAAAAATGAGCAAAATTGGAGCGCTTCAGGATAATATTAAATACAATGCGGTTAAAGAAAGGTATGTACTGCCAATGAAGTATATATGAACTGCTTTCAAAATACTTCATAAAGTGTTGTACGCACAGTGCAAGTCAAGATTTTATGGCAGTTCAATGACCGTGCAATGCAACTCATCTGCTATGCGCAGCGAGGTGCACTGCACGTGTACGTAGTATGCATTGCTGAACGTTATCTGTATCGATGTATACTTCTAACATGTTGGGTCTTGGTTCAACTTTTCCGTTTTTCACCTACTATGCACTGCTTGGTGAAAGATAATATGAAATGACAGTGTACTAGACGTGCAGTTCAATACCACCTGTTATATACACTGTGATGCACAAATCGAATAGCAATCATGAACTGCCGCCGGTGTACGTAGTATGCACTGCGTAATGTTATCTGTATCGACGTAGACTTTTGATGCGTGGGGTATTGATTCAAAAACGAGGACCTTTTCGTTTTTCTCCTACAGTGCACTTCTCGGTGAAAGATAATATGAAATTGCAGTGCACTAGCCGTGCAATTCAATCCCACATGCTATATACACTGAGATGCACTGCTCGTTGATTGCATCGTCATACTGTCATTATAATGCCATGCACACAAGATGCACTGTGCTGAAGCTCTGTATGATCTGCCTTAGAAATGCTTTGTAAACTGCTGTGCGCAAAGATGCAATATAACATGAAAGGGTAGTGCACTTAGCGTGCAATGTACCCCGCGTGCTACGCACACTCATATGCACTGCAGGTAAATCAAGCATGCACTGCCCACGGAGCGCTTCAGGATACTACTACAATAATAAGGTTAAAAACATGTATGTATTGTCATTGGAATACGTATGAACTGCCTTCAAAATGCTTTGTAAAGCGCTGTATGCACGGTGCAAGACAAGTTTCTATGGCAGTTCAATGACCGTGCAATGCACCCCACCTGCTATGCACAGCGATGTGCACTGCCGGTGTACGTAGTATGTACTGCCTAACGTTATCTGTATCGACGTAGACTTTTGACGCGTGGGGTAGGACCTTTTCGTTTTTCTCCTACAGTGCACTGCTCAGTGAAAGATAATATGAAATGACAGTGCACTAGCCATGCAATTCAATTCCACCTGCTATATACATTGAGATGCACTGCTCGTTGATTGCATCATCATATTGTCATTATAATGCCATGCACACGAGATGCACTGCGCTGAAGCTCTGTATGATCTGCCTTAGAAATGCTTTGTAATCTGCTGTGCGCAAAGGTGCAAGATAACATGCGAGGGCAGTGCACTTAGCGTGCAATGTACCCCGCGTGCTACGCACACTCATATGCACTGCACGTAAACCAAGCATGCACTGCCCACGGAGCACCTTCGGGATACTACTACAATAATAAGGTTAAAAACAGGTATGCACTGCTATTGGAATACGTATGAACTGCCTTCAAAATGCTTTGTAAAACGTTGTACGCACGGTGCAAGACAAATTTCTATGGCAGTTCAATGACCGTGCAATGCACCCCACCTGCTATGCACAGTGATGTGCACTACCGGTGTACATAGTATGCACTGCCTAACGTTATCTGTATCGACGTAGACTTTTGACGCGTGGGGTATTGTTTCAATAACGAGGACATTTTCGTTTTTCTCCTACTATGCACTGCTCGAATATTAATCATGCATTACTCGTTGGGTGCATCGTGGTACTTGACATTATAATACCATACACACTAAGATGCACTGCCCATGAATCATTGTTCTGCCAACTAGTTTACTATTGAACTGCCCTTTTAAAAAAAAGATTTGCACTGCCTTGAAAAAATCTTAATAAAATCGGGCATTACAACAGTTATTATGGACAACGGGAGACACGGTTCTCCGTTATTGTATCTAATTAGCCTTCATCTGCTTCCTCTACTATCCATCATCAGAAGAGAAACAATTATTCCGCAGATTGTGGAAAATATGCAGCAGGAGGAACCGGCGGAGCCGTCCTCTTTCCGAGGTAAGGATTATCTATAGCAACTTAACAAAACATCCCCATTGATAAGGATTCGAGATCATACCTACTACTAAGTTGCGAAGAACTTACCGATCTTACTTGGTCCTATCCCCAGAAGAGAAGCAACTCTTCCGCAGATTGCGGAAAATCTGCAGCAGAAGGAATCGCCGGCGCCGTCATCTTTCCGAGGTAAGGATTCTCTATAGCAACTTAACAAAACATCCCCATTGATAAGGATTCGAGATCATCCCTGCTACTACTAAGTTGCGAAGAACTTACCGCTCTTACTTGATAGCAAAGATTTCCTTGTAGAATCATTGATTCGTCATCCATACTATGGAAACCTTGGTATTAAGATCAAGTCCACGATAAATTGAAAGACTATTATAGTCTAAATTAGTTTTTCAAGTTTGTTTCAGCGAAATATGATTGTAGACAGTATTTATTACAGTATATAGATACATCCAAATTCAAACAGACTTTTGATATCCTTTTTAGGACGGATGGAATAGGTTAGTAAAATTTAAATATCGAAATCCTAGCTTTCTATATCTAATACTACCTCCGTTTCAAAATATAAGATGTTTTAGCTTTGTGAATGAAGTGTATCTAGACTTCTTTTAGTGTGTAGGTTCATCAAGGTGTGGAGTGAACATGGATACTAAAAGGGGTCTAGATGCACTCATGTCACAAAGCCAAAACATCTTATATTTTGAAACGGGGGGAGCATTTCGTTACTACATCATATTTTTTCTATGAGAAATCCTGTTGCATAAATCGTATGGTAGGTAAAAAATATATTTATTATGCACTCGGAGAACATACACAATATTTTTCACAAGTAGGATCAGCTTCAGTAAATTATATTTTACTGTTACTTCAAGTCAATTCCGATATTCAATGAATGATTAGTAATGCGTTCTGGTTAGTTTAATTTTTTTCTCAGTTTTTATTGCATGCATAATTTTATAATTACTTGCACCTCCACCTGTCCTATTCTGCAACTTGATGTTACACTATACAACTAGGTGTAGTTATACTTTAAAGTATAAATTAAGCACGTCGAATTGAAGTGCTTCAAAAGAAGTTGTATTACCTTGGGTCAGCATCCGTATTATCAGGTATGCTCTAAATTTACAACATTACCTTGGGTCAGCAATGACTTTTTTTCGTCAGCATCCGTATTATCAGGTATGCTCTAAAAAGAAGTTGTATTAAATAAATGTTATTTCTATATTTATGTAAGTGATGACTACAAGGTATGTTCTATATTGCTCTATACCTTCCCAGGATAGGACTTCTGTTGTCCTCCATTTCACCTAATAATTAAATAATATTTTTAGCATAAGACAATTCTTAATAAGTGTGGCAGAAAATTAGTAATTCTTTATGCAATCTTCTAATCCTTAGTAATTATTTTCCCTGATTCTATGTTTTAATATATTTGTCTATCCTTTCTATATACGAATTCTATTTCCCGATTTTTCTCAATAATTACTTAAGAAAAACAACTGAACATATGTAACCTCTAAACTGTTAGTCACATATGCTTTGTATGGCGATAAGGAACTGAAATGAATGAATTAAAAGTGGAGTTAGATAGTATGTACTATAAATTTTACTTTCTGTTACAGATTTGTGAAGAATCTAGTGTTAAACCGGATTATATGATTTTGATTGATATGAATTCGGCGTACCTCTTGTTGTAGGTTCCTACGCTTACTCGTTTCTTGAATAAGAGGAAGCAGGGGCCTTCCGCCGCGCTCTCGCCTTCCGCCGTTTACCTTTTTTGTGAATGTATCCTCTCTTTCAAGATCGCCAGGGAGTTCCGTTCCAAATCGGTGCAGGTTTCTGAGGACGAACTTGCTACCATCGGAGGATTGTTTAGTGCGGGCGGTGGTGGGTTGGATTTGAAGTGTTGGACTAGATTCTGTTGTGGTGGGTCGGCGGGGGCAGGGTGTTCTAGGGTGGTTGCTGTTGGCGGAGCGTGGTGTGTGCTGTTGGTGTTTGGGGTGTGGGAAGGTGGTTGTTTTCACGGTTGCCGGCGTTGGGCGGTTTGCTCCTGGTCAACGGCGATGACGGTAGCAGAATGAGTCTGTTTTCCGCGGATTTTGTTTCTTCGGACTACCTTTCTGTGGGTTGGATACTAGAGGGAACACTAAATCGTGTGTGGGGTGGTAGTTTTGGTTGCTCTGCCTTGATTAGAAGCAATGCACTGCCTTGTGTCTACTTAATTTTGACGCCTCGGGTGATCATGAGTGATCTGCCATAATTATATTTGACTAACTGCCTTATTAGATTTCATTGATGCACTGCACCAGTTGTATCTAAGTTGTACGGAGTGTACTGCCTAAGTTGTAATTTGTGCACTGCTTTCTTATTGACCAATATATTTTTACTTCTCTTTGCTTGCACACAGTTTGTATTTGATGTAAGTCCTATTTACTTTAGTGTTGGGGGAGCGACATTGTATTCTCTTGGTCGGTGCACTGCCTAAGTTGTACGGGTGCACTGCCTAAGTTCTATTTACTTTAGTTCTGCCATTTGCACTGCCTAGGTTTTAAAGTGTGCACTGCCTAATTTATGCGCAGTTTTGTGTTAACTGCTTCTAGGTTGGCGTAAGCACTGCCATATCCGGTAATGTCAAAACGTGTGTTTTGAAAAGTTTTGCACTGCCGGTCATACAGTTTATGTACTGCCCTGTTAATTTTTTTCACTGTGTTTTCGGCTTTCGAGTTCTCAGGTTTTGATGCACTGCACAAGTTCTGCCATTTGCACTGCCTAGGTGTTAAAGGTGCACTGCCTAATTTGTGCGCAGTTTTGTGTTAACTGCTTCTAGGTTGGAATAAGCACTGCCGTAGCCGGTAAGGTCAGAATGTGTGTTTAGATAAGTTTTGCACTGCCGGTCATACAGTTAATGTACTGCCCTGGTAAGTTTTTTTTCACTATGTTTTCGGCTTTCGAGTTCCCAGATTTTGATGTCTCGAAGTTCTTCCATTTTACCTTTTGGGTTTTAAAGGGTGGACTGCCTAACTTATGCGCAGTTATGTACTGCTGATCATACGGATTATGAGCTGCCTGAATATTTATTTGTTTTTGTCCACTATGTTTTCCGGTTTCCGAGTTTTTATGCGTGGAGTCATACTGACTGATCTGCCTTAACTAGTAAATATGCACTGCCATTGAGTGTTCGTGTATGCACTGCATTTTAACTTGTATTTGCATCTTTATTTATTTTTGTATTCTATACAGTTAAATGATGAGAATAACCATCATAATCCTACACAAACTAGAATATTGTATATAAAATGGATATATGATTTGTTTTACTAGATTAAAACATTCAGAATGCACAGACTATATATAATTACACAATGTTCAAAGTATTACACACACTAAGCAGGGTTTCAAGCTTTATAAAATGACATTGTTCGGAAAACATCAAACGCTAAATCAAATCCACATTTTATATGTGGTTATCAACTAAAATCACCAAACTGATATAATATCGTAGCCACGCTACGAAAGTCTTTACTGAATTCACATTTCCTTCTAGCCATCTTCTTGCTTCTCCGATCTATCGACATCTTCTTCTGGACTAATGTCGTATTGCTGCTTCTGCCATATCTTCTTGGTATCCTCTGATGGACCTGCTTGTTTATGTCGTTTGTACGGTTTATAACCTCCATGACATCTGATGCAGAGCTTGTCATCCAAGATTGGTTTATCTAAACCAAGGAGATTCCTGATGAATGTTATGCTCTTGTACAACTCGTATGTGACATATCCATCTATTGCTGAGTAACGCAGATTCTCTGGCGGCATTGGCTTCCACTCCCATATGTCATGCATGTTTGAGTTACGGGCTAGTATCTTCATCTGAATGTATGACCTATCAATGAGTGTTGCTGCAAGATTGGACATGCCACCCTATGATTATCTCGTGGCACTGACTTGAATATATCCTGTATGTCGACGTGGTACTCGTTAGGGATATCAAATTTCTCTTTCTGCATCATCTTTATGTCTGCCCTCTTTACCACACTAACGAACGTGATCTGTTTCTTTTAGAAAATCCCGTAGCCCCTGGCATTCCTTAGTTCTCCTGGCGTAATGCTACACTAGGACGTGCTCCCTCATGGCGAGTTGTACTACAGCGATGGTTTGTTGTTTGCCTCTAGGAGTGTATTCGAGGTCGAGTCCTATGTACCTGCTGTTGTCGTCCTGTCAAGTAAAATTTGATCATTTAGTAAGTAGCAGAATCTAGTGAAACATATTTGATTCTTACGGCGCGAAGAATAGGAGTAGGGGAAAATGTAGGATCGCATTTTCCATGCCCACTCTAAGGCTTCGTTTGGCTTCTTGGCTTTTGTCAAACGAAAATATTCTAAAACCATAGTATATCAACGCCAGTCAATCAATACTACAGTTTGCACAAAAACATAGTATTTGTAAAAAAAGAGGTCCAGACCTCTTTCTTGAAACGTGCAAAAAAATCTCAGCTTTTGCAATACCACAGTTTTGAAACTTTTGTGTTGTACTTTGGCCAAACTCCCAAACTATTGAAAACTACAGTATTTTTAGATACTACGTTATCTTCCGAATACTGAGAAAAAACAGCATGTGCCAAACAGGAAAAAACGTATGTATGGGGTTACATTAATTCGTACTACAAATAGTTTGCTTGATCATAGGAAAAAACAATGGATTCTGAAAAAGGATGTATGGGGTAAATGTTTGATTCGAATGAAAACTGGTTCAAAGTTATGGTTAGGAAAAGGTACTGCAATTTTTTTGCATAATTGGATCAGTACTAACCTCGTCAAGCCAATCTTCGTACATTGCGAGTATTTTGTCGACAGTGGATTCCTCGTTGGTGTACACCATAGTAAGAACCGTCGTTCCATGAGCAGGAATGTACTGAATCTCCATTGTCTGAAGCCCGTCGTCCATGGGAGGAAGACGTCCGGTACCACGGCTTGAATCTGTTTATTTCTGCAGTAGTTAACAAAGATGGATCTAATAAGAACAAGTATGTGATGGACTACAAAATAATATATAATTATGCGCTAGATAGACACATTATTCTTCTGAGTTTCGTCGCTGCAAATGATAAACTGGTGCGCCATTGTTGCAACTTACGCCTTTACTGCTTCCACGACTCCTCGTATCCTTATAACCAACCGATCGTGCAAATCGTGCTAGTAGTTATATAAAAAAGACCCACTACGAAATTGTCCATACAATACCTCAAAACTTCACAACCATGTAACTGTTCCTTATATACATTAAAGGCCCACTGATATAGTTCACAGGCCCATTGGTAGTTGCAGCATAGCACTGCTTTTGTAAAATATTATGCACTGCCTCATATTACATAAAAATTCAAAAAACTAGTTAAAAACACTATATTTTAGACCTTAAAAGTACGTAGCCACGGTTCTGCTTCTTAAACACACGCCTGTTATGCACAGGCCCATTTGATTTAGTAACAAACTTAAGGATCCGATAGTTTGTCAGCCGATGGACTTTTAACTAAAAGAGCCCCAGCATCAGACAAACAGCGCAAACACTTCTTTGTTGCTTCCATACACTGTTGATGAGGATATAGCAATTTTAAAGCAGGCAACCCATGAAAAGGAGCACTGCCTTTTAACTACTGCATTTCAAACCTGCTATGCACTGCCTTGGTTTGTAAGATCCGGATGTATATTAATAAAGGTCATGCACTGCCTGGTACGATGACTATGAACCAGATTTCTTCCGTGGTTACTACTGAATCGATGGCATTTTGTGAAATTTAGATAGATTAATAGTCCATCCAAATCAGGAGATATTTTACAAGATTTGAATGACATTTATGGATATATAAAGAAAAACATAAAATAAAGCTAGATCCCCTAATCGTCTTCATCGCTGTATATGTGGATGAGGTATGATGGACCTGCCTCGTCGTCGTTCGCCGCCACCACTGGAGCCACAGCCGCTTGCGCTGCTGCCGCACGTTGGTTCCTCCTCGCCTCCGCTGCCTGTCGAAACTGATTGGTCATCTCCAGAACTGCTATGCTATTGGCCTCATGAACGGCGGCCCTATGCGCCGTATAGGCAGCGACACTCTCGCGGTTCCGGCCATCCTCCCTCCTCTTTTTTCCCTTTCGAATGAGTCAACCTCCTCCTTCTCCTTCTCCGGCGCCGCTGGATCAGAGATACTCTCGCTCTCCATGGAAGTGAGGAACACGGTCTGTTCCTCGCGGTTCCTTGCATCCTCCCGCCTCTTCTTCTCCTTACCGAACGAGTTCAATTTTGTTGAGGTTGGCGGCAGCATCAGGTCGTAGGATTGGTTGCTGTCGGCAGAGGAAGAGGCGTATTCATGTAGGTTCTTATAGCTTCGCTCCTTCTCTGCAGCGGCTACCACACCTTGAGCCGTGACCGACTCCTGCGACGAGACCTCCTCTTTCTCTTCTTCGCTGTCGGAGCTAGGCGGCTTTGTAAGTGGTATGCGAGCACCCGGAAGGAACTTGGCCCAACCGGTGGGTAGGCGGCAAGTCATTATGGAGCCGGTGGTAGGTATGTGAGATCGAATAGTTATCTCTGGTACTGATGCTGTTTAGAAGTGTGAAGAGGTACCGACACTATTTATAAGCCTGTGAGGAGTACAACTCACACTAAATCCATAATGCCTCGCCGCTTGGGTGTTGCGCTATCTTTAATAACGTAGACTGACCGTTTTAACGTGTGCGCAGGCAGTGCAGTGACCGTGGAATGGACTACACCTACCATGCACACTAAGATACACTGCGTCTCTTTGCTATCAGGGAAAGCACTGCTATTGACATCTATATGCACTGCCTGTGGAAATCTTGTGCACTGCATCTGTAGACAGGAGTGAACCGCCCTTTATTACAATGTGCACTGCCCCTATGGAGTGCATGTCGTGTTCTGCAATATAGTGCTATGCGGTATATGCACTGCCTAGGTGGACTTCCTGTGCGGTCTGTGCAATGTGTTGTCCACCCGCGATGAACGTATGGTTGTGTATCCTTATGCTGGAATGCACTAAACCTGCCATGCAGCCGCATATGCACTGCCCGTGGAAATCTTGTACACTGCATCCGTAGGAAGGAGTGAACCGCCCTTTCTTACAATGTGCACTGCCCCTATGGAGTGCATGTCTTGTTCTGCAATAGAGTGATGTACGGTATATGCACTGCCTAGGTGGACTGCATGTCGTGTGCTACAAATAATTGCATGCTTATACAGCTCACACCAAATCCATAATGCCTCGCCGCTTGGGTTCTGCGATATCTTTAATAACGTTGACCGACCGTTTTTAACGCGTGCGTAGGCAGTGTAGTGACCATGGAATGGACTACACCTACCATGCACACCAAGATACACTGCGTCTCTTCGCTATCAGGGAAGGCAATGCTATTGACATCTATATGCACTGCCTGTGTTGACTGCATGTCGTGTGCTGCCCTGATAAGTTATGGTTGCACTGTCCATGCGGTCTGTGCAGTGTGTTCTCCACCCGTGATGAACGTATGGTTGTGCAGAGCGTATGCACTGCATCCTTATGCTGGAATGCACTAAACCTGCCATGTAGCCGCATATGCACTGCCTGTGGAAATCTTGTGCACTGCATCCGTAGGCAGGAGTGAACCAGCCTTTCTTACCATATGCACTGCCTCTGTGGAGTGCATGTCGTGTTCTACAATATAGTGTTGTGCGGTATATGGACTTCCTGCGTGGACTGCATATCGTGTGCTACACAATATAGTGATGTGCCAAGTGTGCAAGACTTTCGGTACGTGCGGTGGACACGGACACGTACTATTCATTTAGAACGGATGCACTACCTGTGGAAATTTTCTGCACTGCTCTTTAAGTCTTTGATATAGTGATGTGTGGACGACGTAAGATAATGTGCAACGGCAGTGCATTCACCGTGGTATGTAATCGACTTTTGATGCAAACGGGCATATGCAAAATGTATCCACTTCATACATAGTATTGCCCGTATAGTTTATTGATTTGTCTTTGGGGAGTAGAGCTGTGCAATACAACGTGGTTTGGTAGTGTATCGCCTAGCATAAAGGTCATACACTTATAAATCTAGCATCAGGCACGTGGTTGCCATTCCCATCCCGACCTAGTCGTCCCCAGCCGCCAGGACTAACAGAGAGAGGTCGCCTCCAATTCCCATCTCCCCTCCCTCTCAATTGCTCCCCTAAAAACCATCGGATCTGAAGGATTTTGCTATTGTTTAGCTCCCCAATCTCCTTCTCAAGGTATGCTCAACTTATTCCCTCGTTTTTATCCTATAAATCTTGCACATTTTAGTCTTGTTTCTTTCGAACCATAGTTCTAGATAAGATGTATTCATATATTTTTAATGATGCTTGTGAATATTCAACTGGATGCATCGAATTAATTTCAATTGTCAAAATTAATTTTTAGGAAATTTTAACTTGTTAATGGATTTTGCTTATTTATTTACAATTAACGCCTTCGAGACTAAATTAGGAATGTAAATATGAAATACAAGTATATATTCATATGCTGTAATTATAAACATTACAGAATAATGATAAAAGGTAGTTTGATTTATACACACACACACATTAATTACATTGTACTCCTAATATAATATACTAGATCATAACCACTTTTGTGTAACTAAATTAACGAACTAAATTATAAGATTGCTAGCCGTACTCACATAATCACAGCCTTTAGCTAAATTCAGTCTTCTTCATCGTCCGCCACTCTTCGTCTATCATTCATCGCTCTTTCGCCCATCTAATTGCCGATATCTGCCGCTGCATACATCATGTATTCGCTGTCCACTTATTATTGTTATCACTGATGGACCTGCCAAAATATGTTTGTATGATTTATATCCCTTTACCTCCTTTACACATGTTCTATCATTGAGAATTTATCTTCCTAAACTAAGGCAGTAGTTGCTGAATGTTATTCTCTTGTACAACTCGTATTTTACATACCCATCTTTTGCTGAGTAATGCAGATTCTCCATTGGCATTGGCTTCACCCCATTTGTTATGCATTGAGTCACTTGCTCGCTATCTTCATCTCACTTTATGATGAATCAATGAGTACCGCTGCAATAATACTAGCCATGCGATACCTGTAATTGTCACCTTGGAATGTATTGAATATTCCCTCGATGTCTACATGGTACTCTTCGTGGATGAAAAACTTTTCTTTCATCAACATCTTTGAATCAGTCCTCTTGTCGACGCTTAATGAAGGTGATCTGTTTTCCTTTAAAAAATCACGGAGTGCCCCGGCATTTTTTCGTGGGTCTTCTAGCGTAAGGATAAACTAGGACGCTTTCCTCACGTATGAGTTGTACGATTTAATGACGATGGTTTTTTCACTTCCTTGAGCAGTATATTCAATGTCTAGTCCAACGCACTTGGTCTTATCCTCGTGTCAAATGAAATGTGATTATTAGTACCAGTCCGTGAAATGAACACTAGAAGGATACGCTTTAGAACTTGTATTATTGATTCTTATGACATGAAAGACGAGGGAGTATTGATAATGTAGGAATGCATTTCCTATATCCACTCTAATCCTCAGAGAGATTCATATGATACAATATATTTGTTTCTACCGGAAAATCAAGAGATTCTGATAAAATATGGGTTGATGTTTGATTCAGATTCAAACTAGTGAAAAGGACTTGTTAGGAAAAAGTAGTTCAAATTAATATGGTAAACTATTTTATATTTAATCAAACTACCTTGAATTCATTTGTGTTGTAGTCATGCATAATTCATAAGGACAATCGCTTTAATAGAATCAGACGGTAAGTTGGATGGGTACAAACCTCTTCAAGCCAAGCCAGACATGGAGAGGATTCTGTCGTGCTGATTCCTCGTTGGTGTACTCCACAAGAAGAACCATCGCTCCGCGAATGTAAGAATGCTATGAGTCTCTATGGTTCAAGCCCGTCATTCCATCATGTCCGGGACTTAAGAGGTCCTGGTACCACGCTTGAATCATGTTTATTTCAAAATAAACAAGGATGGATATAATAAGAACAAGTATGTGATGGACTACAAAATAATATATAATTATGCGCTAGATAGACACCTTGTTCTTCCGAGTTTCGTCACGCAATGATGAACTGGTGCGCTTTGTTGCAACTTATGCGCCTTACCGCTTCCATGACTCCTCAGATCCTTATAATCAACCGATCGTAAATCGTATAGTAATTATGAAAATTAAGACCCACTATGAAATTTTCCCATACGATACCTCAAGAGTTCAAGAATCATAAAACTGGCTTCCATACAAGAAAGGCCCACTAATACAATTCACATGCCCATTGTTGTTTGAAGCATAGAGCATCGCTTCTCTAAAGGATTATGTAATCGCTTTTATTTTTTTTTTATCCTGATGTACTTTAATGTAGTTCATGTACTGCCAATATGTTAGTTATGTACTGCCCTGTTCCTTTTTTATTTATTAATTCTGATTCATCTCGTTATATTGTGATTGCATAGATGTACTGAGTGGTCTATCTTATAGTCCAGTAAGAATAATATGTAATATTTCAAAACAAAAAATATGTAAATGTTCTACTTTTTTTGTTAAGTTAAATATTTCTCAGTTGTTATATATATAGTGCAATTATTTTTTAAAGCATTGTTCCATTGAAAATCCTACAAAACTATTCTTTCTAACAAGTAGATTGTTCTAGAGTTTCATGGCTATTGTGTCTAATATTTTTATCTGATTTGCAAAACCGGTAATGGTATGTATGGTTGTAGTCAATTTATCCTTTTTAAACCAGTAACTAACAAGTGATGCCATGATACAAAAAACTTTCCTCTATAACTTTATTATAAGTTGATAAGAATACAAAATCTGCTCATAATTTTTACATTTATTATGAGTGAATTTTTAATTCTGAGTCCTGTGCTACAAAACAATATTTGTATCATGACCTGATCCTCTATAAGCTTCTCCTACATAAAATAAAGAAACATTGTTAGCAATCATTTTTTATAACATGTATGTAGAGAAAACTATTTGGGACTACAAAATAATTGTTGCAACTTAGCATACACGCTTCCATGACTCCTCGTATCCTTATAATCAACCCATCGTGCAAATCGTGCTAGTAATTATGAAAATTAAGACCCACTATGAAATTTTCCATATGACCTCAAGAGTTCGCAACCATAAAACTGTTGCTTCCATACAAGAAAGGCCCACTAATACAATTCATGTGCCTATTGTTGTTTGAAGCATAACCGCTTCTCTAAAGGATTATGCCTCGCTTTATTTTGTTTTATCCTGATGTACTTTAATGTAGTTCATGTCTTTGCCTGATGTTAGTTATGTAACGCCTCGTTCCTTTTTATTTATAATTCCTGATTCATTTATATTGTGATTGCATAGATGTAATGAGTGGTCTATCTTATAGTCTGTAAGAATAATATGTAAAATATTTCAAAACAAAAAAATATGTAAATGTTCTACTTTTTTGTTAAGTTAAATATTTCTAGTTGTTATATATATAGTGCAATTCTTTTTTAAAGCATTGTTCCATTGAAAATCCTACAAAAAACTATTCTTTCGAACAAGTAGATTGTTCTAGAGTTTCATGGCTATTGTGTCTAATATTTTTATCTGATTTGCAAAACCGGTGTAATGGTATGTATGGTTGTAGTCAATTTATCCTTTTTAAACCAGTAACTAACAAGTGATGCCATGATACAAAAAACTTTCCTCTATAACTTTATTATAAGTTAATAAGAATACAAAATCTGCTCTATAATTTTTTACATTTATTATGAGTGAATTTTTAATTCTGAGTCTGTGTGCTACAAAACAATATTTGTATCATGACCTGATCCTGCTGCTTCTCCTACATAAAATAAAGAAACATTGTTAGCAATCATTTTTTATAACATGTATGTAGAGCAAACTATTTGGGAAATCCTAATTGTAATGTTTTAAATATTATGAAATTTAAAACTTGCCTTGGTTCTTGAACTTGTCCAGTCAAATACCATTGTAGACAACCATGTCCTTTTCTGGGGATTTTTTCGACTTATTGTATCAAATATTATTATTTTTTTACAAGATAACTTACACCTGTAGCATCAGTCGTCTCGTAATCACTGCTTGAAGTTGGACTTTTCTCTGTTGTAGCTTTTGATCTTATCTTGCACTTCTTCTGGATCATTCTGCCCTGCAAACAAAAGTTTATATATAGTTCAATAACCTCAATCTACAAAGTAAAAACTACACAGATATAATTTCTCGCTAGGTACAATACTTTGTAAAATATAAGAAAAAATATTCATGTGTATATATATAATACCTCTCTCTCCTTAAGCCAGAATTCACATTTAGGTTTTGTGTGCCCTCTCTTTCCGTAGGTACCGCATTTTCTTTTCGTCTGCTCTGACCCTGGTTTTAGTCTCTGTCCATTTTTCCTACCCTTTGTTTTTATGATTGGAGGATCTCTCAATGCGATTAATTGTTTCATGTAAGTTATCGATGCCATCTGCCATGCCCTCTGTGTTGCTTTGTTCATCCTGGTCTACTGAAGCATTCACCTTCTTCTCATTTTCATGGATGCACTCTACCAGAACTTGGTATGATTTGTCTGTACTGCATGCTTTTGAGCAGATTTTAGCAAAACAAGTCAACTCAATCACATAATGTATTGGACCTGCTGCGTTGCTCTTGTTACCGCTGTGAAGATGAAAAACATAGTTGGATGGCTGATGGGTTGCATCTTTTCCATCTAGGGTTCACAAAACTGTCTGGCATCTTATATACTAAACCAAGACGTACCACAACCCTGAGGACGTGACAGCACTGGATTCCATCCCTTGACATTTTTTTGCAGTTGCATGAGAAAATTTTATTCTCATTATCCACTTCAACTATAAAAACATTTATCTTGAAATCTGGATGTGTGACATGACTTCTTTTGGTCAGTTCGTATTTCATTCCTATGTCAGTTGTTTCTTCTCTTGTTATTTCAAAAGCTGTGTTATCTGCTAGTTGCTTCTGAAACTTGAGAAATATGTTTGTAGTGTAAATGTTTATTGCATCTGTCTCAAGTCCATATCTGCTCCATGTTGGTGCTGTCTTCTCTGAAGTCCTGTTCCTTTTCCCGTCGAGCGCACTCAAGCTTTTCTCCGGAATTGCCTCATATGAATCTAGGAATTTCAGTATTGTGTCTGTGTGGTCGACATAGTCTTTCCACATGGAGTTGGCGCTCTCGCTTCTTGTAGTTGACAAGGAAAAGGGATAGAAGCAGTCCATGAAGTAGGCTGGTACCCAGTGATCTCTGATATCCCATAAATCTAGCAGATGCTTGTTGTTTGCAATTCCGTATTTTTCCAATACTTGCCTCTAGCATTTTTCAAACTCTTCTACAGTCAATGATTTCTTTATCACATGTCTTAGTTCTTCCGACAGGCCTTCATTTCTTGCCAAAATGCTAGCAAGCTTTTCTAGCATCTTTTTGATGATGTGCCACAGCGTAACTCGTGGATTGTGTCAAGCAGTATATCCAGTTCATCAATTGCTTTCTTCATTACTATGCACTGGTCAGTGATTATGTACGTTGGTGCTTTACCACCCATTTCCAAGACAAAAGTTTTGAATAGCCACTTGAACGTTTTAGCTGACTCGTCCTGCAGGAGACCGATCCCAAACAAAACAGTGTTTCCATGGTTGTTCACGCCAATGATTGGTGCAAAAGGCATGTTGTATACGTTCGTCTGGAACGTTGTGTCGAATGACACCTATTCACCATATAGTTCGTAGTTCATCCTGCACATTGTGTCTGTCTAGAAGATGCTACGAACGACGTTTGTGTGGTCAGTGTCGAATTTATATGAGAACCTAGGAACCTTTGATTGAAGACGGGTAAACCTCTTCAAGCATTCCTCTATATCTTTATTTCTGCTGTCTTTCTTGTCAGCATACTTAAGGTTTGACACGTCTTTGCCGTCGAAACCAACTCCTCTGGTTAGAATCTTTCCAAGGTGTAGTATACGTATGAATTCCTTGTCTTGCTGTGTCATTGACTTGTGGCATTTTGAAAACCTGATGAGACAATATGTTGGGTGCAAAGGGTGATTGTGGTCCAGTTTTACTGTTTTGTACATCCATCCTTTCTCTGTTTTCTTTACCACAATGGATACAGGGCAAGAGCACCTGATAGTAGAACTTGTTTTCCTTTCTTTTACAACTTTGTCACTTATTTGAGTCTGACCTTGTTTTGTGCAAACAAATGTCTGTTTAATCATTTCGCTTGTTTTCTTGGAGTTAAGGCTGGTGTGTTTTCTTATAGAAAAACCGATTTTCCTTGCATACAGTGCAAAGAATTGGAAAGAATTTTCCCTTGACTGAATTTCCATTCCTTCTTCCGGTGTCGTGGAATCACCAATTTCATCCACAGCTGGGTACTCATTCTTAAACATTTTGTCCATTTCTAACTCTTCTTCCGTAGGTTCTCCTGGATTAATCTCTTTTTCAGCAATAGTGTCATCGCACTGGGGCACAGACTGCTCATTGCTCATTGCTTCCGAGTTGGTGTTAGTGCATACAGTTTTTGTCGGTTCCTCTGAACAATTTACATTCTAATGACTTGTATTCTCTTCTCTTTGTGTGTTCAGCATGCTGGTTGAATCTCTCTTGCCTGCATCTGAACAATTAGGTCTATCAATGCTTCCAGCTTGTGACTCTACTGTACTTGTAGCGATGGTTCTTTGGCTGCCTTTGGAAAACAAATGTTCTTGTTGGTTCACTTGCAACAGTCTGCTCATCTGTAATATGTTCATGTGTGATCTTCTCTTCTGAATTTGTTATGCTACTCTCGTATCCAGGATATACTATCTTACTTTCAATTTTTTTCTCATCTTTGCTCAGCACTCTCCTATCATGGCAATTTTGAACAATCATGCTTGTTTTGAGTATGTTCGTTGTGATGATTGTTTTTGTTTTGTCTTCTGCAGAGCTACCGGCATACCTTACTAAAGCTTCTCCTTCTGTGCGACTCATTGCCATTCCAACAGCTATTAGGTCGATGTTTGCGTGTGTCTGACCATTCTGTGTTGAAGTATTCGTGAGGATTCTCTAGCATGCAGGAGCTGCTTGCACTGTATCTGATTTTTTCTCGCTGTACCTGAACTGAATGTTGGTTACTTCATCTCTGTCCTTTGCTGTCCTTGTCTGTGCAGAAGATGCTGCAGTAGTACCACTGTTTTGTTGTATTGAGACCATCACATCAACTTGCACCTGACAAAACCAAAATAGAATAAAATAATTGTTAGGAGTACTCATTCAAAATTATATTATTTTTTAATTTTTTACTGATTGCAAGAGCAAACTCACGAAACTATTATCATTGCACTTTGCATCTTTCAATTTACAACTAGTCTTGACTGCGCTGTTGTCTTTCACTGAAACACCTGATTCATCTTTGCATCATAGCTTTGTTATACCACTAGGGTCTCTCGAAATTACTTGTTAAGCAGACATTGTGATGTTAATTTTTTCCAGCTTTGGCTTCAAGTTTGCGCGTGCTGCGTTACATCTTCGTACAATTTCTGTTGACGCCGCGAGAGCTATCAGTTTCTGCTCATGCTCTTTATCCCACTTATCATGTAGTGCTCTAAGACGTCTCTGCCATGATATAATTAATATGGTAGCACCGTAATTATTCAAGGTCAATCTTTTGATTTTTAAAGCATTTAAATAAAAAATAAATTCATATATTATTCTTAAAAGTATATATACCATCCTGAATTGACGTGCAACACGTTCTGTTACGCCTGGAGCTTGGAATTTCGCACCTTTCATCATTTCTATTTCAGCCAATGTACGATCATTCAAATGAGATAATCTGGGTCACTGCTGAATTTTGCAATTTGGTGTAATGCAGCATATATCGCATGCTCTAGATTTAGTGAAAAAAATAACTCACAGATAAAGAATCAACACTCTGCTTGCATATCTGTAACATCAACAATAATAATCTATCTGCTATATAACTTATATAAGTAGTCTTCGATGCAAAAACAATCAGTTGAAATATGTATGCCAAAATATTTTGAAATTTACTACGGTATTATTTCCTCCTTTTACCTTTTTTGGGACAACCACCAACAACCTTGCTGATTATATACATAATAATAAATAGTATTTGTCAGGAATAGCTGAATTATATTTAGAGCATAGTTTTATTGTACATCGACTGAACTTCTCAATGTGAAAAAGTTTTTGTGATTACACATAGTGTTATCTGCTGCTCAAACTACATGCGTAGCAAATGGTCATGTAATTTCGTATATAACTATTTCCGCTATATCAATTGTACTACACTATGATGGTTATTAAACTGTTCTCATCACTGTACAAACTATGCTCCGTGCTTTAAAACTATGAAGTTATATCTCTGTTGAATCCCAAGATAAAAATCAGGTACGTTGTTGGCAAATTTTTTTTCCAAAAAACTGTTGCGTTGTCGCTACAATGTAGCTGCCCGCCATGTCTACCATGTCTACCATGTAGAGACAAAGTACAAGCTGAATCGCCTCATCACATATATCCCTAGAATTTCAATCGTTTGAGCAGGTTCGATATCTGGTTACCTGATTTGTGGCGCCAGTGATGACGACGTCTCTCTCCATTGCCTTGCCTTGGTGAGATGGAGATATCTTACTGCTTGTTTTGAAGCGTGGTTGAAACTTTCCTTAGATCGACATGCGGGCGGCGGCGGCGACGGCTGAGAAAGTTATGGGTTGTTCTAGAATTAGCTGGTTATAATAGTTTGAACAAGATACGTTTTCCTACCTTCCCTTCCTTCTTTAAACACCAACGACGGTTGGGAAGGTTTTATCTCCCGAAAACAAGTTGTCTGACAGGTGGGTCATAATTCAGTATGAAAATGCATTGCCCCTTTTCCAAGAAGAACACTTCAGTATTGATAGCGACATATATGCGGGGTCTACTGTCTAACCAGTCCTTCGTCAGGGGAGAGGCAATACATTTGTGCTGGGTTTCATGGCTCTGTTTATCCGTTTTGCACTGCTCATATATATCTGCGCTGAATGGCAGTGCACTAGCCATGCAATTCAATCACACCTGCTATATACACTGAGATGCACTGCTCGTTGATTGCATCGACATACTGTCATTATAATGCCATGCACATGAGATGCACTGCGCTGAAGCTCTGTATGATCTACCTTAGAAATGCTTTGTAAACAGCTGTGCGCAAAGGTGCAAGATAACATGTGAGGGCAGTGCAGTTAGCGTGCAATGTACCCTGCGTGCTACGCACACTCATATGTACTGCACGTAAACCAAGCATGCACTGCCCACGGAGCGCTTCAGTATAATACTACAATAATAAGGTTAAAAACATGTATGCACTGCCATTGGAATACGTATGATCTGCCTTCAAAATGCTTCGTAAAGCGCGGTGATGTGCACTGCCGGTGTACGTAGTATGCACTGCCTAAAGTTATCTATATCGATGTAGACTTTTGACGCGTGGGGTAGGACCTTTTCGTATTTCTCCTACAGTGCACTGCTCGGTGAAAGATAATATGAAATTGCAGTGCACTAGCCGTGCAATTCAATCCCACCTGCTATATACACTGAGATGCACTGCTCGTTGATTGCATCATCATACTGTCATTATAATGCCACGCACACGAGATGCACCGCCCTGAAGCTCTGTATGATCTGCCTTAGAAATGCTTTATAAACTACTGTGCGCAAAGGTGTAAGATAACATGCGAGCGAAGTGTACTTAGCGTGCAATGTACCCTGCGTGCTACGCATACTCATATGAACTGCAGGTAAACCAAGCATGCACTGCCCACGGAGCACCTTCGGATACTACTATAATAATAAGGTTAAAATATGTATGCACTGCCATTGGAATACATATGAACTGCCTTCAAAATTGCTTTGTAAAGCGCTATACGCACGATGCAAGACAAGTTTCTATGGCAGTTCAATGACCATGCAATGCACCCCACCTGCTATGCATAGTGATGTACACTGCCGGTGTACGTAGTATGCACTGGCTAAAGTTATCTGTATCGATGTAGACTTTTGATGCGTGGGGTATTGTTTCAATAACGAGGACCTTTTCGTTTTTCTCCTACAGTGCACTGCTCGATGAAAGATAATATGAAATAGCAGTGTACTGCTTGTAAACATAAAATGCACGGCCTACGGAGTGCTTCAGGATACTAATATAATGTTGGTAAACAAAGTGGAGCTATGACATGAACGCTGCTCTCTCCATAATTACGAACGATATAGGACGATTGTTGGTTAAGCACGCTTCAATTTCTGTTTATTATTTCATTTTATGATCATTGTATAGTGTTTATGAGGTGTTTTTTTAATTTAGAATTATTTTTTGTACTGGTTCTATCCTGTGTGATGTGTCGAATGTATAATTTTGAAATCTGACATATATGACTTACTAAAAAAATTTATACCTCGTTAACTGATAACTTTTTTTTACCCTATCGACAAAAAAAAATCTCATACAGAAATGGCTGATCATGTTTTCACCACACAGTTATCTCTTCCAAAGTTTATAAAACTTGTGAAAAGGCTGAGTAATGACCAGAAGGTTTTGCTAAGGAGCATACAATTTGATGGTATGCTTGGTATGTGTTGTGAAGAGTTGCCAAGGTCACTAGTTTTGTGGCTTGTTTCTCACTTTAACGTTACTACAAGAAGTTTTGAATTTCCCAACGGATGCGGCTTTGAACTGAAGCCCTTTCACTTCAACAATATACTTGGCATCCCCTTTGGGGGTAGAACCATAAAGAAGGCGTGTCCGCAATGGATACGTGATATGGTCAGAGAATTAACTCATTGTGCAGGGCCAACACCAACTATCAGTGAGCTCGAAAAGATGATTACTCCTAACCTAGTAGGATCTCAGTTCAAAACATGTTTTGTTCTATTTGCAAACACTGTTATGTTGTGTCCGAGCACATATGATGGAGCCAGCCCGGACTACTTCTCTACAATTGGAGTGTCTGATGAGATTGACTCCTATGACTGGTGTCTTGCTGCATTCAACAAGCTTATTGGCTGTATTGACACTTTCCAGAAAAATGGTTTGAAAGGTGCACTTGGTGGTTTCCTTCCAATTATTCGGGTAAGTTACCCACCGTGAAATTATTTTCTATAATATTAGTTGTCAGTAGTTTCTGTGGATTTGTTGTTTTAATATGGTTGTAACAATTTTAATGCAGGTAATGTACTTTGAACTACTGGACATAAATGCTCTGCTTCTAGGCCATGCACTGCCTAGAATATCTTTCTGGTCAACTGAAAATATGGCGTTATATGAGAGTCTTGACCAGATGCCTCATCAACAAAACGTTTATGGTGTTCACAAGGCAAGACTACCATAGTTATTCATATTATGTGCAATTATTACTACGGTCTTGTTGCTTCTTACTCATATTATTGTATTGTATTTTCTGTTTTGTCCATGTTGAATATGCAGTTGAAGGACATAAATGAAACCGTGTTTTCTAATGCTGAGCTGAACGAAGAGATAGTTTAGAATGTTACAACTTTCATTGAAAGTTTGTAACAGACCCACTTATGCATGCGGATGTAAGAATTTTTATAATCTTCCCAATTCTTTCATTCGTGATCAGGACGAATCTTCTTATGTTTGTGTTCTACATATACATTGCCTACTTGACCTTAAGCATTCATGTTTTTTATTTCTCGACCTTGTTGTAGTAGAGTATTAAATTCTCTCATTGTTTCATTGTACGATTTTTCTGCCTGCTTTAGCTACTTCCTACCAGGATGAACATTCTTTCTAAAGCTGCATGTTCTACTAGGTTTAATTAGGTAACCATACTACTGGTGTTTGATCATAGTGTTACCTATTCAGTTATCTCAGCAGTTCACTGTTATATTTATGATATTAAAAATAGGCGATAGCGATGATGCTTATAATGTGAAAACTTCCAGGCTGCCAGAGAAATACAGGCCATAGTGACGGACGTGTATGCTGACATGTTGTCTGTGATGAATCTCAATATGAAGAGCAATATTAGAAAGATTTCTAGAATATCTATGCTCAATCATGAGAACAGGGGTATGTACTCTACACCTCAAGGGTTCCTATGCGCAAGAGAAGATAATGAGCGCGATGTTGAAGACAAAGGCAGTGTGCTAGATAAATCAACATATGGACTAACATCTGTATGTAGAAGGCTAGCAGAAGACTGTGAGCTGCTTGTCAAGTTAACTTTTGTGGACCAAAGTTATGGATCCCCTGAAAATATGAAATATATGCAGGAGTTGGAATCTTGTTGCAAGGCCCTGGTACATATGTTACCAACACGTGATAATTTGTCCAGAATTGAACAATTACCAAAGATGAACTATGAACCAATAGATTGTAGTGCTACTGATGACGTCCTGCGATCAGATGAAGTGATATTTCCTGTCGCAAATTCAACACAAACCATGCAATCTGTCACAGAATATGCAGGTCAGGGTTCTGGTAACGGGGTGATCGCTAAGCCTGCTACAGCTTCAAATTGTGTAGCAACAACTACAACTTCGGTCGAAAATCAGCAAGTTCATACAGTTATTGTTCAGGGCAACACTAGTACAGTATGTACAGCGACTTCCATTACATGTACTGATAATGAATCCCGGGCAGAGCTTTCGTCAGGAGCAAGGTGTACAGAGCATGCAAGGAATGAGGTGGACACTGCAGATACAGTTCATGTGTCAGAAGCAGCATCTCAATGGAACAGAACTAATGCACAGATTGCCGTGTTGGCTGTTTCCAATGACGTGTCAAATACATTTGACAATGAAGACAGATCAAGAATTCAGGTGCAAACACGTGGTTTCGATCATAGCCATTTTTTACATTCTGAGTCAGCAACTCATTGCGCACAAGATAATTTTGATGAGAGACTGCCTGGTTCTGTACATACATTTCGTGATGCTCAAAATATGGGCTTGAACCACCTTAAGGTACAGGTCGGTGCAGAAGATGCTGGTTCGGTGCATGCTGCATCGTCTGACATTACTAATCCAGTTACGGTTCCCGTGCCAAAACTGGATATTGGAAATTACGAAACACAGCTACACATTTCCAACCCGCAACATGTCCATGTGCCTGGTCCGGATGTTTTAAACCGCTTGAATGCAAGCCTTTCCATCCCAAGTACGGAAGTAGGACCAAGTCATCATGCAAGTGATCAAGAAGAAGAGAGGCAGCCTGCTGCAAATTGTACAGATACATTTCAGCTCTTACAGAACTCCAACTGTCTCGGTGAAAAACGGGTGGTTGCGAGATCACTGCAATTTGAGTTTGATCTTGTTTCTGATGTTCGCATTACAAAGAAACAAAAGACAGAAGATAACAATGATGATTCGTTTTCTTTCTAGGAAGGAAATGATGAATTTTGGACAGAAGTTTCAGATCTGGCTGACCTTACGCAGAGAGCGAAAGAAAAACCTGTTATCACTTCAACAATCCAGCATGAAATAGAAGCTAATCCAACACAACTTAACTGTCTGTCAAGTGAAACATACAGACCAGCATCTGCAAATGTGCATTCATCTGGTATTCAGCACGACGGACAAGTCTCTGATAATTATGATTCGTATGGTTATATATCAATAAGTGGCAGCACGTCAGTGGCAGACATGTCTATGACACTGAAAAATATAAACCTAGGCAATGACAATGGCGATGCGAGAACATTCTCCCATTCTGTGCAGTTTCAGCAGTCTGCCAAAAGTTATACACCAATTAGTGGAGCTTCTTCCATGAAAAATTTCTTTGGAGAAACCAATTGCAGCATAAGAGGTTCAAGTACCGATCATTTATCTGGAGGAATCAATTCCAGCATAAAAGATTCACATATGAATGAAACCACTGATAACAGGAAAAGGTATAATGATACGACAACTCCTAATTTTGCAATTCAGATACCAAGAGTCAGCAGCATAACTCACAGTGAAAACATCTGTGCTAAACACACGCAATGTTTGGTCGATACTATTAACAAGTCAAACAATAGCACAGCCTGCCATCCAACTTTCTACTGGAATGCTGGATCAGGAGAGAAATATGTGCAATCGGAGCACGTTGTGCAGCAGGTATCCACACAAGGTGCTAACATGTTGAACATCAGAAGGTCTACAGAGACAGCAAGACCGGATAAGACTATAGAACAGGACAAATCAATGGATGGACGTGGCTTCATAGAACAGGACGGAGGAAGCGGAACAAACTCAAGAACAACATTGCAAGACAATGACTCTGAAAATCTAGGTCATACAAATCACAGAGATTTTCATACATCAAGTCAGTATTCAAATTCGTGTTCGCGCATACAAATGCAATAGCAGTACGAGGCAACGCATGCTACTACTGGGATGGCAGTATCTCAGAGCCAACTACCAAGAAGTAGTTACTCTGTAAGACTAATGCACCAAGCTTACAGTCCTCGGCGTAACATTGCCAGTAGTCAAATGTACAGCGAAAATACAATATCCTCGAGTATGCCTAGGTCAATTTTGAGAAATACTGGAAACCAACAACCCAGCTACACAAGAAGCTGTCCTGAACGAGAAAACTCTCGAGACCCTAGACTGCGGCATAATAATGTATCATTCCACACTGTTGGACCATCATTTGAGCAGGAAGCTTGCAGAAGACATGTCTCTTTTGCATCAGCATCCATACCAAGCATTGGATCAGGTATCCAAACAAACAGTGATGACAATGCTGAAACAAGAACAGGCATTAATCGCCGCCGAATTCCATATCCTGCTGTGAAACAATCAAAAGATGTTGAAGTAGCTTTATTTGAATTCATAGTAGAGACCACTCTGAATCAAAAGGCGAGAAGGTAAAGTTTTGTCTCGCATACTTTACTATGAAAATATATTTAGTTGTTTTCATCGCATTGTAATAATAGAGTATTTCGATTATATTTTTTCTGTATTCTACCAGCGACAAGGTGGTTCTGTGCAGGAAGAAATGGGCTTGCCAGAGAGTGTTTGGTTTATCAATGCAGGTTTATGGAAGTATGAATTCACACGTAATGAACTATATGGCAATTCTGGTCATGATAGAACAGAAACACAACCTAGATAATAATCAACATAATCATGAATTGTTCCCAACCAGATACATCATGATGCACGAAGATGCGGTAAGCGCAGTTACAAAGTTTTTTTAGTAACACCCGTTCTATCTATACATGTTTTCATGTGCGACTGAACACGCATACATCGATGCATGAACACAGAAATTATGATATCTACTAACTGGTTTGTTTTTTCTCTAAAAAATTATGTTATTAGCTTTTGCTCACAAGGCCAGAATTTAATCCAAGATCGTTCAAACGATACTTATCAGAGAATCACACTGGATGGAACCTGGCGAATGTTTCAATGGTAATTTTTAAATTTTACTGTCTACGTTATTTTCTAGTGACATTGTTTTTATATCTGCAAGCCAATTGTTTCGTCTCTTTGTTTATTTAGATCATCATACCTCTACGGCCAAATGATGTGTGGTATGCCGTGATTGCTGACCTTCCAGGTCAGAAATATAATATTGTTTATTCGAACGTCATGAACGAGACTGTTGAAGAGGAATCAGCCATTGTGATAAACAACTTCAAGTTTGCGTTTGAAGAAGCATACAGTTTTTCATACAGGGTTGAATTTCGAAATATGAGAACCACACATGTTCAGTGGATATCTGACAATGAAAACCAGTTAAGTATCGTTAACACTGCGTGATCCTTGCCCTATTAAAAGTTATATATCAAACAAGCAACTGAAATATGTGTATGTCTATGAAATGAGCAGGAAAGACAGCGGAGTAGGTTTGCTGAGGTTGCTCAAATCTTACGATGGTGTTGTTGACCATTGGTTCCAGTCTGTAAGTATAATTTCAAGGCAGACTTAATTTCGTACTTGCACTAGTATTAAACAGCACTAAAATAAAATTTATTTGATATGAACTTTTATTTGTATAGACTGATACTAAAGCCTTGCGAGAACAGCTGACGATTGACATGGTTTTGTCAAAGTTCAATGAAAAGTACACAAGAAAGATTAAGGAACTTGTCAATCAATACAGATGTATGTACTTCTATAATTGCACCAAAATAATAACTATTTATTTAGTGTCTATCATCATTCAGTGAAGTTTTATTTGTTTTTTGTTTGATTCGCAGGAGTGATGAATATGATGAATAATGCTGCTTCATTCAGAAACAAATTCCTGCCGTGCATTTCAGACATGACTAGAAATTTATCCATGGAATTGTTGGTACTCCAAAAAATAGTCCGAATTCATTGTAATAGGGATTAGTAACATTTAAAATTTCAGACCACTGTCAGATCATTAAATTTATAAATTTGTTTTGACAACAGTTTACAAAGCATTTTTAGGGCAGTTCATCTACAACTTTGGAGCAGTGCATCTCATGTGCATGGCATTATAATGACAGCATCACGAAGTACTTAACGAGCAGTGCATGATTTGTATTCGGGCAGTGCATCTCAGTGTACATAGCAAGTGGGAATGCCCTTTCATATTATCTTGCACCGAGCAGTGCACAGTTTGTGAGAAATAAAAAGTTGTTTATTAGCGGAAAAACGTACTATACTATAAATATAGCACTCTCATCTATACTACACAACACTTCGTTCAGACGAATAACCAACTAGTATTCATTATTTTCAATTAAAAGCAATATGCAATCACGTAAAAAATGAGCAAAATTGGAGCGCTTCAGGATAATACTAAATACAATGCGGTTAAAGAAAGGTATGTACTGCCAATGAAGTATATATGAACTGCTTTCAAAATACTTCATAAAGTGTTGTACGCACAGTGCAAGTCAAGATTTTATGGCAGTTCAATGACCGTGCAATGCAACTCATCTGCTATCTTGCAGCGAGGTAATGCACTGCATATGCACTGCTGAACGTTATCTGTATCGATGTATACTTCTAACATGTTGGGTCTTGGTTCAACTTTTCCGTTTTTCACCTACTGTGCACTGCTTGGTGAAAGATAATATGAAATGACAGTGTACTAGACGTGCAGTTCAATACCACCTGTTATATACACTGTGATGCACAAATCAAATAGCAATCATGAACTGCCGCCGGTGTACGTAGTATGCACTGCGTAATGTTATCTGTATCGACGTAGACTTTTGACGCGTGGGGTATTGATTCAAAAGCGAGGACCTTTTCGTTTTTCTCCTACAGTGCACTTCTCGGTGAAAGATAATATGAAATTACAGTGCACTAGCCGTGCAATTCAATCCCACATGCTATATACACTGAGATGCACTGCTCGTTGATTGCATCGTCATACTGTCATTATAATGCCATGCGCACAAGATGCACTGTGCTGAAGCTCTGTATGATCTGCCTTAGAAATGCTTTGTAAACTGCTGTGCGCAAAGATGCAATATAACATGCGAGGGTAGTGCACTTAGCGTGCAATGTACCCTGCGTGCTACGCACACTCATATGCACTGCAGGTAAACCAAGCATGCACTGCCCACGGAGCGCTTCAGGATACTACTACAATAATAAGGTTAAAAACATGTATGTATTGTCATTGGAATACGTACGAACTGCCTTCAAAATGCTTTGTAAAGCGCTGTATGCACGGTGCAAGACAAGTTTCTATGACAGTTCAATGACCGTGCAATGCACCCCACCTGCTATGCACAGCGATGTGCACTGTCGGTGTATGTAGTATGTACTGTCTAACGTTATCTGTATCGACGTAGACTTTTGACGCGTGGGGTAGGACCTTTTCGTTTTTCTCCTACAGTGCACTGCTCAGTGAAAGATAATATGAAATGGCAGTGCACTAGCCATGCAATTCAATCCCACCTGCTATATACATTGAGATGCACTGCTCGTTGATTGTATCGTCATATTGTCATTATAATGCCATGCACACGAGATGCACTGCGCTGAAGCTCTGTATGATCTGCCTTAGAAATGCTTTGTAATATGTTGTGCGCAAAAGTGCAAGATAACATGCGAGGGCAGTGCACTTAGCGTGCAATGTACCCCGCGTGCTACGCACACTCATATGCACTGCAGGTAAACCAAGCAAGCACTGCCCACGGAGCACCTTTGGGATACTACTACAATAATAAGGTTAAAAACAGGTATGCACTGCTATTAGAATACGTATGAACTGCCTTCAAAATGCTTCGTAAAACGCTGTACGCACGGTGCAAGACAAATTTCTATGGCAGTTTAATGACCGTGCAATGCACCCCACCTGCTATGCACAGTGATGTGCACTGCCGGTGTACATAGTATGCACTGCCTAACGTTATCTGTATCGACGTAGACTTTTGACGCGTGGGGTATTGTTTCAATAACGAGGACATTTTCGTTTTTCTCCTACTGTGCACTGCTCGAATATTAATCATGCAGTACTCGTTGGGTGCATCGTGGTACTTGACATTATAATACCATACACACTAAGATGCACTGCCCATGAATCATTGTTCTGCCAACTAGTTTACTATTGAACTGCCCTTTTAAAAAAAAGATTTGCACTGCCTTGAAAAAATCTTAATAAAATCGGGCATTACAACAGTTATTATGGACAACGGGAGACACGGTTCTCCGTTATTGTATCTAATTAGCCTTCATCTGCTTCCTCTACTATCCATCATCAGAAGAGAAACAATTATTCCGCAGATTGTGGAAAATATGCAACAGGAGGAACCGGCGGCGCCGTCCTCTTTCCGAGGTAAGGATTCTCTATAGCAACTTAACAAAACATCCCCATTGATAAGGATTCGAGATCATACCTACTACTACTAAGTTGCGAAGAACTTACCGATCTTACTTTGTCCTATCCCCAGAAGAGAAGCAACTCTTCCGCAGATTGCGGAAAATCTGCAGCAGAAGGAATCGTCGGCGCCGTCATCTTTCCGAGGTAAGGATTCTCTATAGCAACTTAACAAAACATCCCCATTGATAAGGATTCGAGATCATCCCTGCTACTACTAAGTTGCGAAGAACTTACCGCTCTTACTTGATAGCAAAGATTTCCTTGTAGAATCATTGATTCGTCATCCATACTATGGAAACCTTGGTATTAAGATCAAGTCCACGATAAATTGAAAGACTATTATAGTCTCAATTAGTTTTTCAAGTTTGTTTCAGCGAAATATGATTATAGACAGTATTTATTACAGTATATAGATACATCCAAATTCAAACAGACTTTTGATATCCTTTTTAGGACGGATGGAATAGGTTAGTAAAATTTAAATATCGAAATCCTAGCTTTCTATATCTAATACTACCTCCGTTTCAAAATATAAGATGTTTTAGCTTTGTGAATGAAGTGTATCTAGACTTTTTTTAGTGTGTAGGTTGATCAAGGTGTGGAGTGAACATGGATACTAAAAGGTGTCTAGATGCACTCATGTCACAAAGCCAAAACATCTTATATTTTGAAATGGGGGGAGCATTTCGTTACTACATCATATTTTTTCTATGAGAAATCCTGTTGCATAAATCGTATGGTAGGTAAAAAATATATTTATTATGCACTCGGAGAACATACACAATATTTTTCACAAGTAGGATCAGCTTTAGTAAATTATATTTTACTATTACTTCAAGTCAATTCCGATATTCAATGAATGATTAGTAATGCGTTCTGGTTAGTTTAATTTTTTTCTCAGTTTTTATTGCATGCATAATTTTATAATTACTTGCACCTCCACCTGTCCTATTCTGCAACTTGATGTTACACTATACAACTAGGTGTAGGTATACTTTAAAGTATAAATTAAGCACGTCGAATTGAAGTGCTTCAGGTGGTCGGTTGAAAAATTATAACGTTAAATAAGATTGGTATGTCTCTTCCACCAGGGAAAAATGAGCTCTTGCGATGCTAGCGATGAAGAATCTTCCGATGGTATGGCACAGACTGACAATGAGTTTGATGTGTTAGAAAATAAACTTAAGAGGAAGATTGAGAATTATAAAATAAAGCTGGAGCTGAAAAAGAAACGCAAAATAGGTTCAAACATCAAAGACGGTGTACGTAAGAAGAAACGAAAGATTGGTGGAGAACAACATGGCAGTCCGAACAACCAGGATAATGTTGTCATGGTAAGCTTACGTAATGTTAATGCATGTCATATTCCTTAATCGAGACTACAGCCTGCACTAAGAAATTTATAAATAAGTTTATCAATATTTGATACGTTTTTTCTGTAAACTACCAGGATATGTCCAAGAATCAACTGATGGCAATTGAAAAATATACAAGGGACAAGAAGAAGCCCCGTAGTAGGACTGGATCAAATTATTGTAAGGTGCTCTCTCAAAGAGCTCAACAGATTGATTAAACATGATCTGAACGATCTCCAAAAAGTAGAGCTCGTGAAGATTGGCTGGGGTTTCATCCTGGAATAGAAGCTGGATTCAAACATTAGTAGGCCTCTGGTTATTAAGCTATACAAGAAGATTGATGTAGAAACTCTGAAAATGGAGTTTGCCGGTGGTAGGACTATAGCTCTGACAGCAGATGTAGTGCATTCTGCCCTTGGTCTACCCAACGGCATTATAAAGGCGCCTCGGCCTTCAGAAGCTGGCGATACCTTTGCTTTATTGTGGCTCAAGAAGAAATTGGGTTTGGGAGAGAGGGACACTGCAACGGTGCAACACTTGACCTGTCATATCAAAAAGGGTGCAACGGACAAGTTTATAATGAAATGCATAATACTTGTAGTCTGCATAGAGCTTATATGTCCAGGTTTAAACAACCACATCAGCCGGGAAGTTGGGGTAGTGAAAATCCTTGATATCGAGAATTCTGGAAAAATGGACTTTTGCCAGCTTGTAATTGACGAGATCAAGAGGGCAGCAATAAAGTTTCATGTTGATGATATGAATCAAAGTGTTGCCGAAGGTTGCGCAGTCCTTCCTCTAATAATATACCTGGATTCGCTCAAGTGCAGAAAATCACTTATGACAAAAGAAACAACAAGGATCAAATATCTGGACAAATCAGATCTGCTTGCTGTATTGAAAGCGGATGTCATTGACAAAGAGAGGTGGGGACGACTGAATGTAAGTATTCTACTTAACCTCATCTTGTTTCACATAAAGAATCATTCTATCAAATGAACTATTTTAAAATTACCTCTTCTGACAGTTATTCACGATCCATGGGAATAATATTTGATTACTGTTCGCAGTGGAAAAGCTGTGACGAAAGAAGCTATTATTTGAAACCTCCTGTGGCAGAAACAACTTGTAACAAGATAACCTCAACCTCTAACAGAGAATTAGAGGGTTCAGGAACAAAGTCCCAGAGGCTAGATCAATGCATGGACAAGTATATAGATATACTGCTAGAGGAGGAAGCAGGTGATGAAATTATAAGTGATAATACAAATGCTGCAACGATATATAAAGAACTTACCATGAAGCACAAGGACCTGAAGAGAAGTAAATTGGAAGCAATGGCTAACTGCTTTCGAGCATCCCATCAGTGTGCAACTGACGTGCTGAGATGTTTTGATAGATGCGAGAATGACCTGAGCAACGTTGCAAACATTTCAGCCATCGGTCGAATCAAGAAATCAAAGCATACAGCCGAGGCAGCAACTCATGACCTTAATATTGGGAACGAATGCTCTACTACAGGCAAGTTAGCAGCGGTAATAGTGAATAAAATGGATTCAGCTGACAACAACACGCCCTGGAATTTTGACGATAGAGGAATCATGTACATGGACAGAATAAAAAATATAGCAGCACCAGAAGAGGAGCATGGCATTGTCACCGCAAGAGCCTTGGATGAACAGGTTTGTATATCTTAGACGTGTATTTAGCTACTTCGATCAGACGAGCACATACAAATAACAATCTATGAAATAGAAGTGTAACGTAACGACTTGTCCATTTTTTATATTTTTTACTGATATATTTGATGTGTTATTCAGAGTTGTTCTGCGTGCATGACGACACCGACACCAGTAACAACGCATACTACAGGAGAAGGAGAAGACAATTCTAAGCAATTTGAAACTGACCAACAGCCATCAACAACACAGCTTAGCAATGGTATTGTTCTATTCTGTTGATATGCTGCTAATAGCAAAATTACTAGTGGGCTTGACATGAAAACTACTTGTAATAATGATGCAGGAGGAAACTCGCTGTAGGAGCCGAGGAAGACAGGTTAACCACGCAGTTCAATAACGTTACTGTCACATTATGTCAAGATGCTTGGTTTTTACATTAGACGATGTTTTTTAAATTAATAACATGTAAGAGGAAATAACAGTTTTTTACAAATAATGCTACAGGTGTGACCATGTTGTTACCAGAAATTACTCACAAAGAAGGTTTCTCTAACCACGAGGTCGCTGTTGTTGAAAAAGCAATTCAGAAAGGACATCCGCATGACACAGCTGATGTAAGAACACAGATTGACAATGCAGACACCTCGTGTATCGGATCAAAACGCCAGGGAGAAGATGCAACTAAAACATTTTCGTTGCCAGAGCAAGGATTAAGAACACCTGTTACAAGGAGCAAGACTCTTGGTCATAATTCCCCAGATAATATCAAATCTTACAAGAGGCCTCTATAAAACATCTTAAAACTTAAGTTGTCTGTGTACGTTCGCCCCACATTTAAGTACAAGGGAGACGCCGCAGTTGCTCGTAGACTGGTACTAAGCAAGGATTTTCTGGAGAAGAATGAAGATTAAGCACCAAACTATGCTTTGTGGATTCCTTTAGTAAAATATATGTGTATGTTGTCACACAATCATGGATCCCGGTTTTTATATTTGATCCTTTTTTCTTTTGTCTATGCAAAATCTCCGGCTGGTTATGGTGAAATATTCGTCAACTCTCGAACAAGGCATGGAAATACCAAAATATTGGACTGCAGCATGGCTTGCAGCATGTTTCAATGGAAAAGGCAAGCTTGATGATGACATGATAGACTTCATAATTTCAAGCTGGCGCAGTATCCCGGAGTACAAATGTCTGTTCAGGAATCGAAGGATAGTACTACCACTAGGGGTTGCTCGTTTATGTGACATTGGGACAAAGGAGACTTCCACAAATTCTGTAGGAAAAGATGAAATTTATCAGTTTGAAGCCGTCTCCAGGATTGAACAGTTCAAACTTCTAATTGGAAATGCAGATTTAAGCAAAGCTAAGATGGTATGTTGTTTAATACATAACTCATTAATAACATACAGAAATATTCTGTATTTTCATTTAGAACATATAATCAATGTGACTATTTTCCTTGCCCATCACAGATATTTCTTCTTGTGTCATTTGACAATCACGTGTCTACTTACATCCTAAACAACTACCCCCAAGGTGGCCGTGTTGAAGTTATTGACACACGGGATTACAGAACACAGAGAAAAGGATTGTCTAATACAGCTTACCACAATCAAATTAGGGAAAAATTGGTGTGGTTTTTTTACATTTATATCTTTATAATACAGATAAAGACAATCTGCATAATTTGAAAAAAATTATGTCACTAACTATGCTCTACATATTGGTTTTTTCAGCTAAAGAGATTTGACAAGTTCGTTGACGAACTCTACCCAAAGAACAAGCTTCCAAAGTGGGGAAATATTGTATCTAGATCAAAACATGTGAAGGTACAAAAAGGAGTTGAAGACATGAATGGTTTTTGGATTCTAAAGAGCATTGAGAACTACAGCGGCATTCAACTTGTACATGATCTTAAAGATGTAAGTAATGCCAGTTTTGAATCAATAGTTTTACCAAATACAAATTTTTGATTGACATTAACAATATATCTTGTTGATTCATTTGAACCATTCGACCAGATGGACACGAGCTCGGTCATGGAGGAGTAACTGTTCTGGACACTGTTCTTCGAGGCCAACGAAGCAAAGGATGAACTACCGGAAGAACTGAGAGCTTTGGCACCTAAGTCGAGCTGGAAATAAACAATGATGCTGTATACTGTGGTGTTGTAAAAAACGACGAATTAATTTGTTTATTATGTAGCAGTAGAGTTGCTATTTTCCAAGCAGTGCATTTCTCTGTGGTAAAGAAAAACAACTTATCCCCGTGTATTACATAGTCACCGCCATGCCGGATGCAGATATATATGCACTATCTATGCTTCCATGTTTACAATAAGAGTCTTGTATATAACTAACCTACCTGAGTTCGACATGCAGAACTGATTGCTGTTCAGACCATGAATTAGTAAATGGTTTTCGAAATGAAATTGTTTACAGTAAAAGACATTTGATATTCCGTTTGAATCTTATGGATGAAGCACTATTAGATATACTACTTGTTTTGCCATATGCTTCCTTTTCTTGGCTGTCATGGAGAGCTAGCACATCACGTCCTTCTCCATAAGTTCATCAATCTTTCCCGCCGTCTTTCTCGATTAGTTCATCAATCTTTCCCGCCACTAACATGTATTTATCCCGCCATGCAGGAAATTTAGCAATGCTGTATTTCTTTTTATAGCCCTTAACATTGTCCAGCTGCAACCTGCAACCACACCTATCTAGAATGTTTCGCCGTCGCCAACAACGCCACCCACCTTCGCCCTTATCGCCAGACCCAAACGGAGCAAACTCCGCTAGCTTTACACCTTTCAGATCAACCAAGAGATGCTACGCGCATAGATCTGAGTTACCCACACCAGTAGTACCACAAATGGAGGAGGAGATCCAGGAGGAACGAGTCGCCGAAGAAGCGATGGAGCCCGAAGCGTACATAGCACAAAATCAACAAGGACCTCAAGTAGAAGAAGAAGACGAAGAAGAATAAGAAGATGATGAGGAAAAAGATCAGGAAGAGCCTAGTTCACAAAATCTAGGTTCAGAAGATGATCCTGGCATGGTTGAACCAACCACAGGAGAAGAACAAGTTGCCGATCAAAAATTTCTGCAGAAAAGGGTCATACAATTTCCTCATAGATTCAACAATGCAAGGAAAAAGAAGTTGTTCAACAATATCCTCTTCTAAGCATAAGTTCGTGGAATGTATTAATTAGTATGCTTATTTACAATACAATATTGTTTCCATGCATGTGTATATGAATATTACTGCCAGACAAATTTAATCTTACCTTTGTGATTATCATGTGGCTTGAAATCGTCGAGATAACAATGATATTATTCAAGTCTATACCTATACACTTCCTTGTAAACATATACGTAAGGATGCTTCTCTATTCGTTCTTTACATTCCTTGTGGCAATTATATCGCACTGCCGAGACTATAGGTGTAGCTGATTGCGCTAAAGCCGAGAAAAGGGTGATTTCTTGACACATAGTGTTATGCTCTTCTCTGCTCTTGTGCGTGTGCACTACCTTGTGAACAAATAATGCACTGCTCTTTACATTGAAGTATGCTTTGTTCTCTAGTCGGTTTTTGCACTGCCTTCCAAAGGTATATTGCACTGCCTGTGTTATGGACGTAGCGATATATGACTTACCTCAGGCAGTGCACAGGGTCCATTTTGCGTCGGATGCGTTGCTTAATACATTTTTTTGACAGCAACGTGTTACTGCCTCATCAATTCAGAGCGCATTGTCTTTGTATATGTGCACTGTTTCAGACGAATAATTGCACTGCTTATTTTATTTTTTCATAAAGTTGCTTCCTATAGACATAGCTGACTGCGAACCTAAGCACTGCCTTGTGAACAAATATAAGACTACCTATACTATTGACGTAACCATATATATTACTTTGCTCACGCAGTGCAAAGGGTCTATAATGCATCGAAATAGGTGATTAATAAATTTCTATACTGAAAAATACTACTTCTTTCAAAACACATAATGCACCTACTCTTATAGATGTGCACTGACTTGTGACCGAGCACTGTTTTTTTTGTATTTTGTAATGATTTCTTCTCCAATCGTTATTTGCACTGCCCATGGTTATTACATCCAACTGCCTATAGAAATGTAACTGTGCTCACGGAGTGCACAATGTCCATTTTGCTTACGATGAGCTTCTAAAGGACATTCTTTTCTTCTGCACAATATAACTGCCTTATTAACAGACAATGCACTGCTATTATTATAATACAACGGATGCACTGACCGTGAGTGCTTTGTGATACTACTTTTATAATGCCATATACAACGAGATGCAGTGCCCGTGAACTATATATGAAGTCCCTTACAAGTGCTTCATAATGCATTGATCATCAAATAAAAAATGAGCTGCCTATGTGCTGTAAGAATGGTGCAAGATAACAATCTTTGGTAGTGCACTCACCTTGCAATACACCCCACCTGTTTTGTGAAACTCCTTTTAAAGGAGTTCAAAGTAGCATTTATTATATGTTATAAATGAAAGTATGGACTTATTAAAAAACTGTCATTATAATGCCATGCACTGAGATGCACTGCTCGTTGATTGCATCGTCATACTGTCATTATAAAGCCATGCACTGAGATGCACTGCTCATTGATTGCATCGTCATAATGTCATTATAATGCCATGCACACGAGATGCACTGCGCTGAAGCTCTGTATGATCTGCCTTAGAAATGCTTTGTAAACTGCTGTGCGCAAAGGTGAAGATAACATGCAAGGGCAGTGCACTTAGCGTGCAATGCACCCCGCGTGCTACGCACACTCATATGCACTGCAGGTAAACAAAGCATACACTGCTCACGGAGCGCTTCAGGATAATACTATAATAATAAGGTTAAAAACAGGTATGCACTGCCATTGGAATACGTATGAACTGCCTTCCAAATGCTTCATAAAACGCTGTACGCACGGTGCAAGACAAGTTTCTATGGCATTTAATGACCGTGCAATGCACCCCACCTGCTATGTACAGCGATGTGTACTGCCGGTGTACGTAGTATGCACTGCGTAACGTTATCTGTATCAACGTAGACTTTTGACGCGTGGGATATTGATTAAAAAAGAGGACCTTTTGGTTTTTCTTCTACAGTGCACTGCTCGGTGAAAGATATTATAAAATGGAAGTGTACTAGCCGTGCAATTCAATCTCACCTGCTATATACACTGAGATGCACTGCTCGTTGATTGTATCGTCATACTGTCATTATAATGCCATGCACACGAGATACACTGCGCTGATGCTCTGTATGATCTGCCTTAGAAATGCTTTGTAAACTGTTGTGCATAAAGGTGCAAGATAACATGGGAGGGTAGTGCACTTAGCGTGCAATGCACTCCGCGTGCTACGCACACTCATATGCATTACAGGTAAACAAAGCATGCACTGTCCATGGAGCGCTTTAGGATACTACTACAATAATAAGATTAAAAACATGTATGCACTGCCATTGGAATACGTATAAACTATCTTCCAAATGCTTCGTAAAACGTTGTACGCACGGTGCAAGACAAGTTTCTATGGCAGTTCAATAACCGTGCAATGCACCCCACCTGCTATGCACAGCGATATGCACTGCCGGTGTACGTAGTATGCACTGCGTAACGTTATCTGTATCGACGTAGACTTTTGACGCGTGGGGTATTGTTTCAATAACAAGGACCTTTTCGTTTTTCTCCTACAGTGCACTGCTCGGTGAAAGATATTATGAATTGCAGTGCACTGCTTGTAAACATAAAATGCACGGCCTACGGAGTGCTTCAGGATACTAATATAATGTTGGTAAACAAAGTGGAGCTCTGACATTTGGAAGGGGTGCTCTACCCCATCGACGCGGTAGAGCAGTGCATCTTCGCATCTAGAGGCAGTGCTCCTTAGATGGGCTCATATGTAAACTACGTGGCATCAACACGCTGATGGTTAACATGCGTGCATGCAGCAATACATCCCAACGGACGGCTATGATTACACTGTTACTCTTTTTTCTTCTTCTTCTCCGACACTGCTCCACTTTCTCTCTCTTTCTCCACCCTAACTGCACAGGGGCAAGCAACGGCGGCAACTCCTTGGCGGCGAAAAGCTTCACCAACGCTAAGGACTACTGCTACTCCAGATTCTCTACTAGCGGTACGGCGATAAGACAGGTATCACAGATTCTCCATTCTCATCCCAGATTCGGCCTGGTGTTGTCCGAAATTCCACGAAGTATTTTCCTCTTGTTCTCTATTTAGTTTGGACACGATTTTACGAGTACTAATTGAAGTTTTATTAGGATTTTCTCAGGGGGAAAAGGCATAGATATAACGCGGACCTAAATAACCCACAGGAGGTTCCTGGAATTTTCATCCCGAGAGCACTTATTCATCGATTTCATGGCTGACGAAAATCGCGGTCACGAAGGTTCAATGCAGGTATTTTGATTATTTCTGGTCATAGTTTAGAGTGAAGCATATATTAAAAATGGCCAGCGCACATGGTTTGAACAAATTTGAGAATAACAAACCACGAGCAAGAAAACCACTAATCAAACTAATCTAGGGTTTCTTTCGATTTATTGTTTTTAATGTCCGTAGTGAAGTAACATTTTTCTCAACAACATGGTTGAAATTCGAAACAATGACATAGTTTTCAGATAAGAACTGCCAATTATAACTTCAATGAACTGCTCCTCTACCGAGTACACAGGTTAGCAGTTCAAATTTTGGTGGGAAAGTTTGCACCTTTGCTGCACCAATTTAGTAACTGAAATGCACTGTCAGGAATTTTGTTTACCTATATTGATTTCGTACTAGTTGATTCTTCTTGATTCATGAGCTCTTTGCTGATTGTACATCTCTTGATTTATTTACTTGAATCTAGTAATTTAAATTACATATGTGTTTAACTATTGCTCTGTTATTATTATTTTTTAAATAACATCATAGTGTAAAATATAAATTATAATGCATGTTTTAATTATTTCAACATAAACTTCTGCAGTTGAGTATTTGTTCATCTCATGGAACACGACGATTAACCAAGAGGAAACACAACAGTATGGATGAAAACATAGAAGTTGGGTCTGGTACTCAAGAAAACCCTAATGCTGCTCAAGCTTTCATACATAAACCTGGTTTCAAGAAGCAAAAACGTGACACAGTTCAAAAAGAACTAGCAGACATGAAGGATGGTGGGATCATAGTGAGAGGGTCACTTCCAGAATTACACAACTTTCTGGAAAACTATGTAACAAATGAACAGAAGATTTATTTGAGGAATCATGGCTGTGGTTTCGTAGTTGATTTCAAATTGAACGGCAATATTTCCAAGAAGATGATGTTGTGGCTATACAGTAAATTCAGACCTGGTTCTCTAACAATTGTTCTTGAACAAGGGGAAGAGCTTGAAATAACAGAAGATGTGGTGCAAGCAATTTATGGTTTCCCAAAGATCAATATGTTTGATGCTCCACGACCTTCAAGTGACCGCGATACAAAAGCTTTGCGGTGGCTGAAATGGCAGTTCGGTTTGAGTGAGTCAGATAACATTATACCGAGTAAGCTATATGATCATGTGAAGAGTGGTAGAACATCAGATCTAGCAATAAAGCTCATATTTCTTGTGTTCTTCATCAAGACAACATGCGCAACGAGTAATGCACGTATAGGACGGGAGGCTGGTATGGTCATGGATCTCGACGTCAAGAAAATTCAACAGATGAACCTCTGTAAAGTTCTCCTTGATGAGCTAAGGAGGGGGCTGAGAAAATACCAAGATAAGAAGGGAAATAAAAACACAGCTGAGGGTCCAGCAGCATTGCCTCTGATCTATTATTTGGACACTCGTGCACACAAGAAAGCAAACTTGACTAACCTTGCACCAAGAGTTGGTCACCTCAAATTGGAATATTTGGAGGAAATCAGATCAGATGACTGGAGCAGTGACACTAGAAGCTACAGAAGCCTTAGGGTAAGTTGTATTTATTATAAAAATCATGTTTATGTGTTCTTCTTAGAATTTTTCCGGTACGTTTTTAGTCAAATAAATTTAAACTATGTTAATTATCCAAGTCAACAAAAATTAATCACTACTACGAAAAAATCTACACTAATGCAACAAAACACCTGCGATAAATAACATACCGTCTAACTGTGTTTATTTAATTATTTTATACTGCAGGCAAGAAGTGATTATCAACTTTCACACTTAATTAGATGTGTCAACACTACTTGCCTAGCGGTTTCTCAAAGCTCAGATGCTGCCACAGGTTCTGAAACAGCAAATATATGTTTTTAACCAAAACCATAAATACAATTGCTAACAACACTCCATTGATACAAAACATAGATGATGAAGCATCTAACAAAGAGGAGATTGGTAAGCTCAATGAGATTGTTCAGTCAAGAAAGGAGGATCTGGAAGTATCTCTGGCTAGATTAAGGATTGTGAAGGTTGACCTCGTGGAAAAGAACAATATTATGGCCAAGGAGAAGGAAATGGCCATATCAAACATCATCATACACAATGCAGAGTATGAACAAGTTCTGGCAAACATGGACCAAATGGAGGAAGTGCACGAAGCAGATAAACCAGAGAAGGTGGTGCTAAAAGAATCTACTGAACCCTCTTCATCTAAACCAGAAGCAGATTCAAGTGAGGAGCACCCCGTCGTACATGCTGAAGACACCGCCAAACCTTCATTGAGTACACCTGGCACAGACGTCAATGAACTGATCAATGACCAGACAACGACATTAAGTAAAGGAGCTACAGAAGTTGTGGACGATGGAAAAATAGAATATAGCGACCAGAGAATGAATCATGCTAGTACAACTCAAATTACACATGAGATTACGGCAGACTACATGCCTTGTTCTGGTATAACAGATACAAATGTACATGATACAGATTTGACAGACAACATGGGGATTGTTAACAACGAGAGACAACTTGAATATGGTAATGATAAAGTTGATGTCTGCGTGCCTCAGTTATGCACAGTTTTAGTTACAACCACAAGGAACCAGGATCATGATGTGGAACACGATGAAACAGGAGTAGAGAAGCAGGCAGGACAAGTAGAAGACAAAACCAATATCAACGCTGAATATTCAATGACAAGTGATCATCTGGAAGAACTGTCGGATGCATCAAATGTTATTGAAACAACTAAACTACCAGTAACTGCAAACACTGCGGCGTCTGCAGTTACAACACCTGTTGGGTTTGTCGAGCAAAACACTGAAGATAATTCCACCTGACATGCTGAAGACACCACCATACCATCATCAAGTAAACCTGGCACAGAAGTTGCTGAACTTATCAGTGAGCAGTCAGAAGCACTTGTTGACGAAGGAATGAAAGAAGACAGCAACCAGAGAATGAATGATCCTAGTGATACAATAATTACACCTGTTACATTTGTGGAGCAAAAGATTGATGACAACACAGATGGTATTCTGGGTGAGCAGGAAAGACACAATTAAGAAAAAGAAGATGACTTATGCAGCATGGATAATAATATTATACAAGATGAAGCAATGAGAAATTCTGATGACAAACTGCCATATGACAACGAAAAGAATCACACACCTGAACATTAAGCAGAACCAGAAGCATCTTCTTTTGAAAATAACTTAATGCCAGATGAAGAAATGATAATTATCGATGGCATGAAAGATTTCAACACCGTTGATAGTATGGATCAATTGAATTGGCAGGGAGTTCAATTTAATGAAACCATGCCATACCAACAGGTTATCTATCTTTTAGGTCTTACCAACGATATTTATTCTTTTTATTTCTACGTATATTTATAAACATTATATTATGCTATCTGATCACTTTTAAATGTATAATTTAACTAGGAAACCTGCATAGACGACGGTAAGAACATAGCAAACCCAGACCTTAGTTGGATTACTGATGACAATGCTTCTACAGATTTACATGGTTGTAATCTCCAAGAAGGTAAGTACAGTTATAGTGAATAGATATTTTGTCAAAAAAAGGTTTACCTATGAATAACTGAAAAAAAACAATTAATTTTTTTTTAATAACTATCTACATTGTTATTACAAATAACCATGATGATATCAATATGATTCTACTCATGGAACAGGCAAACAACAGTACGAACAACCTGGTGCTATAGTACCTGTTCTTGATGAGCCGCCTTTCAACCAAGGTGATTTTTACAAACAAAAACAGTAATAAGGAAAACATTCTAATCCTACGTAAAGGAAATAACACAGTTTATCACAAAGTTGCAGAGGAGGAAGCACACGAAGACTGGCGGATTACTAGTCAAAAGTTTCACAGTATGATGTTGAGATTCCACACTGCAGAAATACCGCAAAGGTAATTTTTTCAAGAAAAAATTATATATAGTAATCTAACATATATTAGTATTGCTATAATATACTGAAATGTATTATCAAACTAACTTATTCACAATAATTCATGCAGGTCATAGATTTTGATAAAAAAAAGGAGGAAAGATAGTAACTGCAGGAGAAATTGCAGATTCATTCCGTGATAGAGGAACTATACAAAAAAAATTCTCGATTTTGCTGTAGATTATCTTGCAATTTCTAAAGCAGAACATGGAACAAAATGTTTTGGTCCTAACATAGGGGTAAGCTCACAAAACTAGTATATCATATATAATGTTAATAAATATGTTTACATATATTTCAACATAACCTTGTTGTTCATGCAAAAAATAAAAAATAAACTTTTTTTCAATTCTTTAAATGATAGTAAACAATGTAAGCTTGTTACAGGTATTTTTGACTGCTGATGTCAACCAAATTCCACAAAGGACAAGGAATCTATTTTCGGCTCAAGTAGAAGACACGTTACCCGCATATAATTTCGTAAGTTGAATTTTTCCAAATAATAGTGAATAATCTTCAAGTAATATATTTCTGAAATTTTACATTTAATTGTTTACATATTACATAATTAGTAATGATACCTATCATTTTTATAGGTAATGATTACTATACCAGATGCCACGTATGCATATAAGAATCGAGTGAAACATCACTACTTCTTATTTATAATTGATTTCGTATCAAGGAAGATGAGAATACTGGACTCAGGAAGAAATCCAGACGATGAGAGTTTGCAAACAATAGCTATCAAAGTCGTAAACAATATTAAAAATGTATGGTTTAATGGGTTCAGTCAAGAGCATCAAGAATTAATGAGCTTCGGTATTGAGTTTGGTGATATGCCAAAACATATCAATGTGTAAGCACTAACTGCTCCCCTTGTTTTTAAATTTAGATATATTAATTTATGTTTTATAATTAATTGATAATTTATTATTACATTTTATTCAATTCCAGTGAAGACGGTACCTTCATGATGCTACAAGCGATGGAAACCACAGTAATGGATTCTTACACAGAATTTACAGCAGAAGACATGCCTATTATTCGCAACCTGTGGTTCTATAGAATGTTCAACAAAATGGAAAACACCAATATACTGTTGAATGGATTCACTACAAATACCGAAGGTATGTTGCGTTATAATGTAACAATAATATAATAACAATTAGAAGTTCAATTTATACAATTAGAATCATGATGTATGCAGACTAACAACATGCTTTTGATTTTGTTTTGTAGGAATTCCTGAACTTGATTTGAGTACAGATGCAAAACAAAACACTGTCATGCAGTCTCTTGAGTCGGCGGCTAAAGAAACAAAGAGATTGCTGATTGACGAAAGGAGTCCAGCTCAACTCCATTTCACAGACATGGAAGTACTCAGATTGGCTAAGGACATTGAAAATGAACCCAGTCAGGACAGTGGAAAAAAAAGATCAAGAAGAGCAGAAAGCCAAAAACCTTGGCTATGATATCAACAATGTCTCCAGAAAAGGGTGAAACATCCGGAAGAGTAACCAGAAACAAAAAAACCAGGGATGAAACACTTGTGGTGAAAATGTCGCAATCTGAATCTATTACAGCACTACTAGAAACATCGAGCATGCCATCAAGGCCGGCTCGGCAAGGTCAAAATAGCTTTCCAGTTTTCAAGCATGTCCCTTTTAAATACAAGAAGCACGCAGCCGTTGCTCGAAAGGCTATCTTGGATGAAAGTTTTCAAGATAAATATGCTAAGTAAGACATAATATAGAGTTGTGTTTACATACTAATATTGTTCTAAAAAATACATATTTCAGATCTTTCATTTAAAACACTCTCGCAAGGGCGCCCTTTTTCTAGCATTTTCGTTTAAAACATTCACATATAAAAGTAATATATAGTATGCTAACTTTTCACTGTTCCAAGGATAAAAGCTTAAATGCATCAAGATTTGTTAAATTTTATAATAAAAGGTTAAAAACAATTACAATTTTGGAAAATAAGTATCAGTACTTGCTTTACCATAATAATGACAACAATCTTTTTTGATCTGTTACAGGAAAAACATTATTCAGATTCGAAGAATAGAATCTGGAGTAATGATGGAAGCAGAATGGACAGGCCGAGATCTGAAAAACAATCTTAAACAACGAGGGATGGCTGACAATCAATTGGTTCAGCATTACATAGACATATTCATGATAAGCAATTCCTGCAAAGGCTTTGTGGACGAAGGCAAAAGATTCATATGCGACCTTTCAGTCTCTGCGCTGACGGAATTCGAGAAGGAAAACTGGATCTGCGCAGAACAACGTGTGAATCAATTCAAATCATTGATGAAATTTTTTAAACCAGACATGGCAAAACTGGTAAGTTTCTCTAAATTTTCAAAACATCTATTTCGAAGAGGATTATACAATAAATTTCGAGAGCTTACTATTAATGAAATAAACTTTTATGTTAATGGACTTACTGTTATGTATTCATTGTAGATTGAAATACATGTTGTCTACAGCTCTCACTTTACAGCTTACTCCCTCAACATGTATATCAGTGGAGGTCGACTTGACATAATTGACTCAAGGAAATACACCAAGGATTACTTGTTTAAAACAAGAGCAGAATGTCACAGCAACGTTGGACCAATCATGGTTAGAACATTACTTTCATATTAATCTTCCAACTGCACTATTTAGAATACTAATCAATAAATGTTGCATTCATGAAAATAGCTTAAAAGAATAGATGAACTTCTTAAAGCGGCATATCCTAGTCACAATTTTCCAGAATTCGCAGAGAAGTTCAACGAAGCAAAGTTCCCTAGGTGTCCAAAGCAAACAGAGAATGAGTGTGCTTACTCGATCCTAAGAAGTATACAGTGGTACAATGGAGACACGATAAAATGCAACCAAGAAGAGGTAAGTCGCGTTGTTTATGTTACAATATAATCTGCTCCCTATTTTTTCTATTGGCAACATAGGTTCAAAACATATCGATTTCCTGATTATTGAACAGTTCTCCCCTTCCGCAATGAGAGAAGAATTTAACTACAAGATGATATACGGGATAGAAAATGATCTACTTGATGAACTTCCTGAAGAATTGAGAGCATTCAGACCTACAATCAAAGAGAAGGACATCCCCGACTAAAGATGGTCATTAGATTGATACTTGCAATAATATTAATACATTAGGTTGTTCAGTAAATCTATGTAAATAAAATATTTCTTATATTTAACATGTTTGTATGTATCAATATGTTAATAATACAGACAACTAATATATGCACTTTGAATGTACATGGACAGGCTCTGCGTGTGTATGGCGTATGCGCTGCTATCCTATTTCATAAAATACATGTGCACATGGTGTATGGCGTATGCACTGCACTGAACATATATTATACTGCACCTACAATACGAACACAAACGAACTGCCTGTGAAGGAGGTATGCACTGCCTTACTATGGTCCGTAAAATTATTGTGCGTATGGTGCCAGTTAACGTGCCGAGACAGTACACTGACCGTGCAATGCATTTCTCACCCAATGCACATTGAATTGAAACTGTCTGTGCACTACGTATGCACTGCGTTATTATGGTCCCCGACTGAAGTTGTTGTGAGAAACGTTCAGCAAAAGATGCCACGGCAATGCATTGATCATGAACTACACACTAACTACAATGCACAGTGACACGCACAGCCTGTGAAGCTGATAGTACACTACGATCCTAATATGCAAAATAAGGTGCCACGGCAGAGCAATAAACGTGCGATGCACTGCACCTGTAACAAATAGTGATACGAACTACCTCCAACATAAATATGCATTGAGGTTCTATGCTTCTTAAAGCTGCTTTGCGAACGGAAAAAAAAGGTGCCGCGGCAGTGCAGTGACCATGCAAAACACTTCACCTGCAGCGCACTACCCTGTACCTGCAATACTATGCACATAATAAATAAGTATGCACTGCGTTCCTATGGTTCGTAAAGGTACCGTGCGTATGGTTCAAAATAAGGCGCCAATGCAGAGCAATAACCCTGCAACTGCACCTAAAATTTAAAGTACCACGCACTGCTCCTGTAACAAATACTGACACCCACTGCCTCCGAAATAACTATGCACTGCGGTGCAATGCTTCTTAAAGCAGCTTTGCGATCGATGTAAGATAAGGACCCACGGCAGTGCACTGACCGTGCAATACACTGCACCTGCAGCCCACTACACATGTAACTACAATACACTACACCTGACAAATAAGTATGCACTACGCTCTTATGCTTAGTTAAATTACCGTGAGTATGGAGCAAAATAAGGGACCAAGGTAGAGACATAACCGTGTATTGAACTGCAACTAAAATTTACAGTACCACGCACTGCTTGTTAATCAGGTACGCACTGCATTGACATCATCGATGAAACTGCTCCGCAAACGGTTCAAAATATTGAAACTGCTGTGCACCAGGCGCACTGCATTCCGTCTACCGATAATTGCATAAAACAAAAGTACACAAAGGGTTTCGTTGAAATAATTAGCATTATAGTATCTTTCTATAAAACGCAGCGACGCAATCTATCCATTTAAGTACTCCTTTTCCAAATTTCTCTAAAGCTCATTTCCGTTTCTGCCGCCGCCAAGAAACCAACTCCTAGCCGAACTTCTACCACAGCCTTCAACAAAAGATCATCGATTCACCACTCCCGCGTCTTCGGTTAGCAAACAACATCGTTTAATTTTTTAGCAAATCGTTTATATTGTACAAACATTAGCAAAAATGTTTGCGTGCTTATATTCCTCCAAATCTAAATCAATGTACTGAGATTTATACTGTCCAGATTTTCACAAATATGAGTCCATTAGTATGAGTTAAAGATAGAACACAATATATCTATATGATGTTGAACTAACACTAAAGTTCTTATACTTTTTTAATTGTATGATGAGAATGTTCATTTGTTTAATTTGAAAAATATCAATAGTAGTTTAATTACTAGATTAACCATACTTATTAGTTCCAATCTAAACGAACCATATCTACAGAATCAGATTATTAGAAGCAGCAGAATTACAAAATATAATAAAAATTTCAGGCACAAATTATAAATTATTTTATATATGTATAGAGATTTAATAACACACAACTATTTTTATTATAGAAGAAATGGCGCCATGTCAAGTTTGTTTCAGTCACTGTGGTCAAAATTTAGGACATTCAGACTCGGAATTCATTGTTCGTCTCGTAGAAGGCCAGTTCGAGCATTCACTGGTATGTATACACTACGTTTCAATATATATAAATCCATTTCTTAATATTGGTTAACATAATAGTCCTCTCCTTCACTAAATCATTCCACAGACTATAGCATGCAATGTAAGGTTGCAATTCAATGACATAACAGAACTTGGAGTGGAATTCAAAGCTCTTGGAAAAACATATTATGTTGAAGTCCACAAACAACGCACAATTACTCGCATTACCGGTCCAGGCTGGACAAGGTTCGTCACAGAGAACAGGATCGGCGCAGGAGCACACCTATCCTTTTCATTAGGAGCTCTAGGTCCAAAATCACTGTGATATATTTTAATTCTGGAGAAGATAACAGCAGCAGTGATGATGAAAACAGCAATGTCCAAGTGCTTAATTCTACAATTTTTTCCAAGACATGCACCCTTACAGATTCTGAGGAAAATTACTTATTCGATATCTTCCCCTCGGCCAATTCATTTGTAGGGTTTCCATGTGTGACTCGTTTGACAAAAACAAACATTAAACAACACAATATGGTATGTTTCTAAATTTAACTTTATTTATTTGTTTATTGATTTCACATTGGTTTATTACATTCATAATGTTATTCCTAAAAACGTCTTCCTTCTATTGCAACTCAGAAACTACCATTGAAGTTCAGTTCTACACTTGGAATTGCTAAAGAAGGTCTCATTGGAGTACGCTTAGGAGCAAGTGGTAATGTCAACACCATGGCGTAGAAAACAACAAAAGTTGGCCGCATCTCATTCAACAAATACGCATGGAAGAACTTCGTTGAAACTACAAATCTCAGTGTTGGACAAGCAATACTAATTACTGCGAAAAAATATTCACAGCTTAACCTTGAAATGATGTTTGTCATGAACATCATTATTCATAGTAGCCAGCCATTAGCAAAGTCGTCGGAATCAAACTCCGATTGATAATTTGCTTATTTCTTATGTTTGTTAAGAATATGTACTTGTTTATCTATTATGTCTATTTAGAATTTGCAATGTACTGAAACGAAAAGTTTGTGTCCTGCTGTTATCTCGTAATACTATTATCGGTGCTTTAACTAAGCACTGACTATTATAAATTCTATGTGGAATCAAATTACCAGAATATAAACAATAGACATTGTGCTCATAGAGATTTGATTAGTGCAGAATATACATATTTAACATGAACATATTGTAATTACAATGGAAAAATAATATTAGATTAAATAATGATTATCTGCTATAAGTGTGTAGCCATACAATGGAAAAATATATAACTCAACCGGTACATGTACAAACCAAGTTTTCAAAGAACTGCAACATCTGCACTGATAGTTTAGCCCAACAAGGCCCACCATACGGAAACCCTAGAACAACCAAGGAATTGTATATAAAGACATACAACAACCACACCTAGTCTCACACAGCTCAAAAGCTGCCACCTTCCATTTTGCAGCATGCTAAGCGGGTCGATGAAAATATACATGCTTATAGATGGAATCATAGGTCCAAGAAATATTAGATACAAATCAAATTGTTCAGCTACAGTTGAAGCCAACCAGAGAATTACATATAGGAAGGGATCTACCAATTCAACAGCAAATCAATATCCTCAAGTGCATCTGCCATGCCCAAGTCGTTTTACACACCCAAGGTACTACTTTATGTATAAGTTTACTATACAATAGCGATATACAGAAGTTAACATGCTATAGATTTATACTAATCTTGGTGTATGAGACAAACACCTAACAATGCTAAAAAATCTAAAAATAGGTACATTATTTTGGTCACACTGTATAAGAAATCCTTTGTACGAGAGGGATATCAGCATGCTTGCAAACCCAGACCTTGAATACCGAGGTGAGAGTTTTACCTAGTAAGAACAAATAACTGAAAACTCAAAAAATATAACTCATATGCTTAAACTAATATATTTGTTTTCTACCTTTGTCTCTACAGGGTGCAGTATATTGCAGCATGTCACAATTTGTTCTGCAGTCCATTGCTACTATGATGTTTTGGTGCATTGCATAAGATACATTTTTAATTAAGAGTGTCTTATACAGTGTGACCGAAATATCACATGAAGGTGACGACGATTGGACTATATTATGTACAAATCAAGAATATTAGTCTGTAATACATCGACCGCAATAGAAACAATAAACTAATGTGCTACGACTGTGTATTATAACTGCACTACAATTATATTCATATATGCCATGCTCTCTGTAATGCTACGCGCAGCCTAGTTTAATTTCGAAGCACTATAACTGCACTTGTTAGCCCGCGTACACTACCTTATAAATAAATTACTTGCAGACATATAGAAAACTGCTTTCGCTTATCCTGCAGGAACACCTCTTTACTTTCGAAGAAGTGCCCTATTTTTTCCTGAGTGCACTACATTACCTAAAAGTTACAGTGCACTACAAGTGTACACTAGTTTAGATAAGAACCACTGTGTTTCTACACTACATGCACTGCTTGTGAAACCAATTAACCGTGGTGTTCTACCAACAAAAACAAATGTGAAACCACCGTGTAATCTTCCTGTACTTCCATAATTTAAATATATGCACTGCTCTACGAGTTGATCCTGCCAAATTAGTTTACTCTGAGGCACTACCATATTTAACCCTCGCGTGCATCGCCTTTGCCACCCGTGATAGTCATATAGAAAACTGCTTTCTACACGGATAGACACCTATGTACTTTCGAAAAACTGTCATATATACTCTAAGTGCACTGCCCGTATAGTCATATAGAAAACTGCTTTTTACACGGATAGACACCTATGTACTTTCGAAGAACTGCCCTATTTATCCATCGTCCACTGCCCTTAATTCCACAATTGCATTGCTCTATGTAATGCTGTAGGTACATTGGTTTTTTATCGAAGCACTGCGCTTCCTCAGCTCTGTGCACTGCCTTGCCTAGAAACTATACTAGCCCCTAACGAATGCGGGACAACCCTGCACTCTAAGTGCACTGCCGGTATAGTCATATATAAAACTACTTTCTACACGGATAGACACCTATGTACTTTCGAAAAACTGCCCTATTTATCCAGAGTGCACTGACCTTATTTCAACAATTGAACTGCTCTATGTAATGCTACAAGTATACTGGTTTCTCTTCGAAGCACTGCGCTTCCTCAGGCACATGCACTACCTAACCTAGAAACTATACTAGCCCTAACGAATGCAGGACGACCCTGCACTCTAAGTGCACTACCCGTATAGTCATATAGAAAACTGCTTTCTACACGGATACAAACCTATGTACTTTCGAAGAACTGCCCTATTTATCCTGCGTGCACTGACCTTATTTCAACAATTGCACTGCTCTTTGTAATGCTGCAGGTACACTGGTTTCTCTTCGAAGCACTGCGCTTCCTCAGGCACATGCACTGCCTAACCTAGAAACTATACTAGCCCCTAACGAATGCAGGACGACCCTGCACTCTAAGTGTACTGCCCGTATAGTCATATAGAAAACTGCTTTCTACACGGATACAAACCTATATACTTTGGAAAAACTGCCCTATTTATCCTGCGTGCACTGCCCCTATTTCGACAATTGCTCTGCTCTATATAATGCTGCAGGTACACTAGTTTCTCTTCGATGCACTGTGTTTCCTCAGGCACATGCATTGCCTAACCTAAAAACTATACTAGGCCCTAACGAATGCGGGACGACCCCGCACTCTAAGTGCACTGCCCGTATAGTCATATAGAAAACTGCTTTCTACACGGATAGACACCTATGTACTTTCGAAGAACTGCCCTATTTATCCGGCATGCACTGCCCATAATTCCACAATTGCACTGCTCTATGTAATGCTGCAGGTACACTGATAATATGAAATTTAGCATACTGCTCTATGTAATGCTGCAGGTACACTGATAATATGAAATTGCACTGCCTCAATTAGCAATTACAATAGCAGTACTAGGACGCCAAATTTAGCATACAGTGCAAGAAGATTACAAAAAAGCAACAAAGTACATAATTGGAGTCCAGAATAAAGTGCTAGAAGATCAAAAGAAGCAACAAAAGGCTTAGTGTGCTCACATTACAAAGAGATATTTAATTTTTATTTCATTTCGATCAATCACTATAGAGCAGGTGGCCAGGCTTCAGACATTGCAAAAGCACTACGAACAACTAATGGTGTAGATAACTTGGATAAAACTGATACAGTCTTCTTCAGCATGTCTGCACAGAACAAGCCTACATCAAAATCAACTGTCATCAGAATATAGCAACCATTAGCTGACATTGTTATAACACGCAACACACCACAAACTGGGAGATTGCAATTCTCATAGATACTACCAAGTCTTTCCTTCCAGTAATCTTCAATATCCCAGCCAAAAGTAGTTCTGCATGCAACATGCAGATCTAACATTGTCTGGATGATCCACTTATTTTGACCATTGTTGTAGTCAAGGAGCCGAGTTGTCAGTATACCATCACTAGAAAAGGCATCTAGTAAAATGTTTCCTGATCTATCCTCTGAAATACAATAATTCCTCTGATCCTTTGTTGTCATTTGGTGATTAGAATTGTATCACAGAAGTTAAATGTGTGGATATGTTGTAACACAGAAGAAGGCCTACAACATACGCCATAAACAGGTCTTTGCCTAGCAGGATTCCTTCAGGCTGACTAAGGTAAGTGGTTGGTGTTGGCACAGGAACTGGGTCAGAAATATGTATCTCCCATTGACCATTTTGCTGAATACAGACATGCAAAAATATTCCAGATGTTGTATTAGCAGTAACACCATGATATGAAACCTTGCAAACATTGAATATATTTCTACGAAAGAATGTCATTCCTGATCTAGCAGCACTTGGAATCAAGCAGAATTTCCCATATAAATGATCTGTATCACTCTTCGACATTGATGGCATTCATGTAACAGGTAAGGCAAGGAAAGTGAACAAATCTGGAGACCTGGAAGGATAATTAATATAGTACCTAGGATCTCTAGAACCATGTGAAAAGACCTGAATGAGGACTGCTCCGTTTCAACAGCAGACGACCAATTCCCTTAGAAGATATGTTGAATCTAAGTTCGAACAAATAGCTAGAGATGTTTCATCTTTAGATGAATATTCAAGCTCCTGTAGCCTATTACCAACCTCAGGCATCCAATGATAATCAACAAGAAATCCTGGGCATGATGGCGAATTTTTCTTCATATAACGCGAAAGAAATCCAGGTTCTTTGAGAGCAGTATACCAAGCTTTGTTGAGGATAGTGCAATGGATCAAAGATTTCGTAGACGCTAACCTTAAAACAATCTCCTGCACCAAATCTAGGTCCTCACCCACGCGACTGATCGAGGAACCAGATCTAGTAAAATCCATCGCTATTCAATAGATTGTTTTCTTTTCCTCCAGATAGAAGAAGAAGAAGGGTTTGTTTCTTTTCGTGGAAGAACGAAGCTGTAACGTCCTATGCTAGCCGTATCCATCGATTAACATCCAAGCTAAAATATATTGAATGAGAAACTGCTTTGTAGGAACGTGTGTACTGATCTATAATTGTAGATGTGGTAGCCGGTAAACTGCTCTGTTAACCTACGTGCACTGCCACGAGCGAAGCCCGCAACACACATTCCGAAATACCAGGCGCTCCGAAATACAGGGCGCTCCGAAATACAAGGAGCTCCGAAATACACGTCGCTTCAAGATCTATATGAATGCTTGGTGCACCGAAGGCGCCGTGCCCACGGGCGGAGCCCGCAACACACACTCTGAAATACAAGGCGCTCCAAAATACAGGACGCTCCAAAATACAAGGCGCTCCGAAATACACGGCGCTCCGAAATACAAGGTGCTCCGAAATACACGGCGCTCCGAAATACACGGCGCTCCGAAATACAAGGCGCTTCAAGATCTATATGAATGCTAGATGCGCCAAGGCCGTTACCTGTAATGACACTGCAAAACACACTCAAATACAAGGCGCTCCAAATACAGCGCTCAAAATACAAGGCGCTCAAAATACACGGCTTCAAGATCTATATGAATGCTTGATGCGCAAAGCGTGCCCAGGCAGAGCCATAACACACTCCGAAATACAAGGCGCTCCAAAATACAGGGCGCTCCGAAATACAAGGCGCTCCGAAATACACGGCGCTTCAAGATATATATGAATGCTTGATGCGCTGAAGGTGCAGTTCCCATGGGCGGAGCCCGCAACACACACTCCGAAATACAAGGCGCTCCGAAATACAGGGCGCTCCGAAATGCAGGGCGCTTCAAGATCTATATGAATGCTTGATGCTGTGCCTGGTAGGGCGGAGCCCGCAACACACACTCCGAAATACAAGGCGCTCCGAAATACAGGGCGCTCCAAAATACAAGGTGCTCCAAAATACACGGCGCTCCGAAATACACGGTGCTCCAAAATACAAGGCGCTCCGAAATACAGGGCGCTCCGAAATACAAGGCGCTCCGAAATACAAGGCGCTTCGAAATACAGGGCACTCCGAAATACAAGGGGCTCCGAAATACACGGCGCTTCAAGATCTATATGAATTCTAGATGCGCTGCAAGGCTCTGAAATACAAGGCGCTCCGAAATACACGGCGCTGCCAGGTCTATATGAATGATTGATGCGCCGGAGGTCTGCGTCTTACAGTGAGCCCGCAACACACTCTGAAATACAAGGCTCAAATCTGTGGCTCCAAAATACAAGGCGCTCCGAAATACAAGGCGCTCCGAAATACAGGGCGCTCCGAAATACAAGGCGCTCCGAAATACACGGCGCTTCAAGATCTATATGAATGCTTGATGCGCCGAAGGCGCCGTGCCCACGGGCGGAGCCCGCAACACACACTCCGAAATACAAGGCGCTCCGAAATACAGGGCGCTCTGAAATAGAAGTTGCTCCGAAATACACGGCGCTTCAAGATCTATATGAATGCTTGATGCACCGAAGGCGCCGTGCCCACGGGCGGAGCCCGCAACACACACTCCGAAATACAAGGCGCTCCAAAATACACGGCGTTTCAAGATCTATATGAATGCTTGATGCGCCGAAGGCGCCGTGCCCACGGCGCTTAGAAATACAATGCGCTCCGAAATACAGGGCGCTTAGAAATACACGGCGCTCCGAAATACACGGCGCTTCAAGATCTATATGAATGCTTGATGCGCCGAAGGTGCCGTGCCCTCGGGCGGAGCCCGCAACACACACTCCAAAATACAAGGCGCTCCGAAATACAGGGGCGCTCCAAAATACAGGGCGCTCCGAAATACAAGGCAATACATTTCGTTGCGCTGAATTATGTTTGTACTGCTCATAATATACAAATGCACTGCTTTACTGTAATCCGTTCAAAGTGAATGCATTTTGTTGCGCTGAATTATGTTTGTACTGCTTTTAATATAACAATGCACTGCTTTACTGTAATCCGTTCAAAGTGAATACATTGTGTTGTACAAACCATACCCCTCCCATTACACCCCATAAAATCTCCATTGCCCGTAAAGAGAAAAAAAAGATAATAAAAATAAACGAAAAATAGAAAAGAGAAGAATGAAAATAAACGACAATGAAAAAGAAAACAAACTAAAAACGGAAGTGTTAGAAAGTGTATACTTAACGTGCGGAGCGGACAACAGCGCACAAAGAGAAAAAATCGGAAAGAGAAAAAAACGGAAAAGAGAAAAAACCGGCGACACGTGTCGGATACCCACGCCAGGTCCCTCGCGCGTTTTCGCGGCGCATAGCGCGCGCGCTAGTCGCTCTCACAAACCGCATATGGATTCACCAGAGTTTATTGCATGTGTGTTCTTTTCACAAACCACATAATGATCCACTAGAGTTCATTGCGTGTGTGTTCCTTTCATGAAGCACGGCTAGAGTCATTGCATGTATGTTCTTTTCACAAACTACATATGGATCCACCAGTGTGATTGCATGTGTATTCTTTTCACAAACCACAGCTAGAGTCATTACATGTGTATTCTTTTCACAAACCACACCTAGAGTCATTGCATGTGTGTTCTTCTCACAAACCATATCTAGAGTCATTGCATGTGTGTTCTTCTCACAAACCACATATGGATCCACTAGAGTTCATTGCATGTCTATTCTTTTCACAAACCACAGCTTGAGTCATTGCATGTCTGTTCTTCTCACAAACCACACATGGATCCACCAATGTCATTGCATGTGTGTTATTTTCACAAACCATAGCTAGAGTCATTGCATGTGTGTTCTTTTCATTAACCACATCTAGAGTCATTGCATGTGTGTTCTTCTCACAACCCACAGCTAGAGTCATTGCATGTGTGTTCTTTTCACAAACAACAACTAGAGTCATTGCATGTGTGTTCTTCTCACAAACCACATCTAGAGACATTGCATGTGTGTTCTTCTCACAAACCACATATAGAGCCATTGCATGTATGTTCTTTTCACAAACCACAGCTAGAGTCATTGCATGTGTGTTCTTCTCACAAACCACAGCTAGAGTCATTGCATGTATGTTCTTCTCACAAACCACATCTTGAGTCATTGCATGTGTACGTGTTCTTCTCACAAACCACATATGGATCCACCGGAGCTCATTGCATGTCTGTTCTTTTCACAAACCACAGCTAGAGTCATTGCATGTATGTTCTTCTCACAAACCACACATGGATCCACGAGTGTCATTGCATGTGTGTTCTTTTCACAAACCACATCTAGATTCATTGGATGTATGTTCTTTTCACAAACCAGATATTGATCCACCAGTGTCATTGCATGTGTGTTCTTTTCACAAACCACATCTAGAGTCATTGGATGTGTGTCCTTTTCACAAACCACATCTGGATCCACCAGTGTGATTGCATGTGTGTTCTTTTCATTAACTACATCTAGAGTCATTGCATGCGTGTTTTTCTCACAAACCACATCTAGAGTCACTGCATGTGTGTTCTTTTCACAAACCACAGCTAGAGTCATTGCATGTGTGTTCTTCTCACAAACCACAGCTAGAGTCATTGCATGTGTGTTTTTCTCACAAACCATAGCTAGAGTCATTGCATGTGTGTTCTTTTCACAAACCACCACTAGATTCATTGCATGTGTGTTTTTCTCACAAACCACAACTAGAGTCATTGCATGTGTGTTCTTCTCACAAACCACATCTATAGTCATTGCATGTGTACATGTTCTTCTCACAAACCACATATGGATCCACCAGAGTTCATTGCATGTCTATTCTTTTCACAAACCACAGCTAAAGTCATTGCATGTCTGTTCTTCTCACAAACCACACATGGATCCACCAGTGTCATTGCATGTGTGTTCTTTTCACAAACCACATCTAGAGTCATTGGATGTATGTTCTTTTCACAAACCACATATTGATCCACCAGTGTCATTGCATGTGTGTTCTTTTCACAAATCACATCTAGAGTCATTGCATGTGTTTCTTTTCACAAACCACATATGGATCCACCAGTGTGATTGCATGCGTGTTCTTTCTATTAACCACAGCTAGAGTCATTGCATGTGTGTTCTTTTCACAAATCACATCTAGAGTCATTGCATGTGTGTTCTTTTCACAAACCACATATGGATCCACCAGTGTGATTGCATGCGTGTTCTTTTTATTAACCACAGCTAGAGTCATTGCATGTCTGTTCTTTTCACAAACCACATATGGATCCACCAATGTCATTGCATGTGTGTTCTTTTCACAAACCACGGCTAGAGTCATTGCATGTGTGTTCTTTTCATTAACCACATCTAGAGTCATTGAATGTGTGTTCTTCTCACAAACCACAACTAGAGTCATTGCATGTGTGTTCTTTTCATTAACCACATCTAGAGTCATTGCATGTGTGTTCTTCTCACAAACCACATATGGATCCACCAGAGCACATTGCATGTCTGTTATTTTCACAAACCACACCTAGAGTCATTGCATGTCTATTCTTCTCACAAACCACACCTAGAGTCATTGCATGTCTATTCTTCTCACAAACCACACATGGATCCACCAGAGTTCATTGCATGTGTGTTATTTTCATTAACCACAGCTAGAGTCATTGCATGTCTGTTCTTTCACAAACCACGTCTAGAGTCATTGCATGTGTGTTCTTCTCACAAACCACATATGGATCCACCAGACTTCATTGCATGTGTGTTCTTTTCACAAACCATAGCTAGAGTCATTGGATGGAAGTTTTTCTCACAAACCACATAAGGATCCACCAGAGTCATTGCATGTGTTTTTTTTCACAAACCACATCTAGAGTCATTGCATGTGTTTTCTTCTCACAAACCACATATGGATCCACCAGAGTTCATTGCATGTGTGTTCTTTTCACAAACCACATATTGATCCACCAGTGTCATTGCATGTGTGTTCTTTTCACAAACCACATATGGATCCACCAGTGTGATTGCTTGTGTGTTCTTTTCATTAAAAACAGCTAGAGTCATTGCATGTCTGTTCTTTTCAGAAACCACATATGGATCCACCAGTGTCATTGCATGTGTGTTCTTTTCACAAACCACTTGTAGAGTCGTTGCATGTGTATCTTTTAATTAACCACAACTAGAGTCATTGCATGTCTGTTCTTTCCACAGACAACATATGGACCCACCAGTGTTATTGCATGTGTGTTCTTTTCATGAACCACACCGAATTCATTGCATGTGTGTTCTTCTCACAGACCACATAAGGATCCACCAGAGTTCATTGCATGTGTGTTCCTTTCATGAAGCACGGCTAGAGTCATTGGATGTATGTTCTTTTCACAAACTACAGATGGATCCACCAGTGTGATTACATGCGTATTCTTTTCACAAACCACAGCTAGAGTCATTACATGTGTGTTCTTTTCACAAACCACACCTAGAGTCATTGCATCTGTGTTCTTCACATAAACCACATCTAGAGTCATTGCATGTATATTCTTCTCACAAACCACATTTGGATCCACCAGAGTTCATTGCATGTCTGTTCTTTTCACAAACCTCATCTTGAGTCATTGCATGTCTGTTCTTCTCACAAACCACACATGGATCCACCAGTGTCATTGCATGTGTATAATTTTCACAAACGATAGCTAGAGTCATTGCATGTGTGTTCTTTTCATTAACCACATCTAGAGTCATTGCATGTGTGTTCTTCTCACAAACCACAGCTAGAGTCATTGCATGTGTGTTCTTTTCACAAACCACAACTAGAGTCATTGCATGTGTGTTCTTCTCACAAACCACATCTAGAGTCATTGGATGTATGTTCTTTTCACAAACCAGATATTGATCCACCAGTGTCATTGCATGTGTGTTCTTTTCAAAAACCACATCTAGAGTCATTGGATGTGTGTCCTTTTCACAAACCACATCTGGATCCACCAGTGTTATTCCATGTGTGTTCTTTCCATTAACCACAGCTAGAGTCATGGCATGCCTGTTCTTTTCACAAACCACATATGGATCCACCAATGTTATTGCATGTGTGTTCTTTTCACAAACCACAACTAGAGTCATTGCATGTGTGTTCTTTTCATTAACCACATCTAGAGTCATTGCATGTGTGTTCTTCTCACAAACCACAGCTAGAGTCATTGCATGTGTGTTCATTTCATTAACCACATCTAGAGTCATTGCATGTGTGTTCTTCTCACAAACCACATATGGATCCACCAGAGTTCATTGCACGTCTGTTCTTTTCACAAACCACATCTAGAGTCATTGCATGTCTGTTCTTCTTACAAACCACATATGGATCCACTAGAGTTCATTGCATGTGTGTTATTTTCATTAACCACAGCTAGAGTCATTGCATGTATGTTCTTTTCACAAACCACATATAGAGTCATTGCATGTGTGTTCTTCTCACAAACCACATATGGATCCACCAGAGTTCATTGAATGTCTGTTCTTTTCACAAACCACAGCTAGAGTCATTGCATGTCTGTTATTCTCACAAACCACATATGGATCCACCAGAGTTCATTGGATGTGTGTTCTTTTCATTAACCACATCTAGAGTCATTGAATGTCTGTTCTTTTCACAAACCACATATGGATCCACCAGTGTCATTGCATGTGTGTTCTTTTCACAAACCACATCTATTGTCATTGCATGTGTGTTCTTCTCATTAACCACAGCTAGAGTCATTGCATGTGTGTTGTTTTCATTAACCACATCAAGAGTCATTGCATGTGTGTTCTTCTCACAAACCACATATGGATCCACCAGAGTTTATTGCATGCCTGTTCTTTTCACAAACCACATCTAGAGTCATTACATGTCTGTTCTTATCACAAACCATATATGGATCCACCAGAGTTCATTGCATGTGTGCTCTTTTCACAAACCACAGCTAGAGTCATTGCATGTCTGTTCTTTTCACAAACCACATATGTATCCACCAGTGTGATTGCATGTGTGTTCTTTTCATTAATCACATAAGGATCCACCAATGTCATTGGATGTGTGTTCTTTTCACAAACCACATGAGCATGTGTGTTCTTCTCAAAAACCACATATGGATCCACCAGGGTTCATTGCATGGGTGTTCCTTTCATAAACCACATATGGATCCACTAGTGTCATTGCACGTGTGTTCTTTTTATTAACCATAGCTAGAGTCATTGGATGTCTGTTCTTTTCACAAACCACATGGATCCACCAGTGTCATTGAATGTGTGTTCTTCTCACAAACCACATCTAGAGTCATTGCACGTGTGTTCTTTTCATGAACTACAACTAGAGTCGGTGAATGTATGTTCTTTCACAAACCACACATGGATCCACGAGAGTAATTGTATTGCCTATTCTTTTCACAATCAATAGTTAGAGTCATTGCATGTGTGTTCTTTTCACAAACCACATATCACCTGTGTCATTGCATGTGTGTTCTTATCATAAACCACATATGGATCCTAACCTTAGGAGAGCCCTAACCTAAGCCCCCCAATGGTGGCCGTTAGACCGAGTCTTCTAGAAGGCAAGTCCTAACACAATTGTTCTGCATGATGATTGTTACATACCGTTCGATCAGGGCGCTTGGACGATTGGGATGGTCGTCATGAGAGCGATCTGTGAGTAGGCTGTTCTACGGCATTATTGTCCATGCTTGCTACCCGCTTGCTCTAGACAAGCTGGCAACACCGGGCGCTCCCCTTTTACGAGTGTCACGAGACTCACGACTCACGAGTTTAGTGGGCCATATGCCAGTGTCATGTCCCCATTACTTCTCTTCCTCCTTGTACTTCTCTTCCTTCCCCTCGAAGCCACTTTCCCCACTTCTCTCTCATTCTGCCGTAGCCGCAGGCCAATGGCGCCTCCAGCTATCTCTCCGGCAGCCACCCCATTCCCCCTCTCTCTCACCATGGGTTCAAGGGGAGACGGTGAAGAAACGTGTCGTGACGACAGAGATGGTGATTTCGATGTGAGTCGTCTCATCTCTATCTCTATCATCTATGGCCAGTTATCTATTTTGAGCTAGATCTACTCTGTTTACTCATGCGCGTATGATGTGTTAGGCCGATCAGAAGCTGTATGACTCTGACTATCATGGTTTAGCGGATGAATACAGTCCTCTGCTATGTAAACATGGATATGTGCCCGCTAAATTTGTAGCGTTCGAAGGACAAAATGTAGGTAGGAGGTTTTTATGGTGTCAAGGACATTGTGCAATGATGTAAGGTGGAAGTTGCGGTGTTGTCAAATAGGTAGATCCAGAGTGGCGCAAATCGATGCAGAAAACGCTGGACAAACTATTGGATATGACTATTGAGTTGAAAGAATCCGTAGTCAGCTCACTTCTTGACAGTGTTGATATGAAGCCATGGGACCCAGTTGACATGACCAAGCTTAACCGAGATCTCAGGAGGGTGCAAGACAAGGTTAGCAAAGTCGAGAAGGAGAGGGATGTGGTGTTGGCCCTGAAGGCTAAAGCAGAGCAAGAACTGACTCAAGCAAGGAATGATCTTCACCAGGCCAAAGTTCTGTAGTTCACAACTATGAGTATTGACAAGTGCATGAGGAAAAATATAGAGAAATAATTGAAGTTGTGCAAGGAAGATGCTAAAAGGAAGGAGCAGACGATTTGATCCTTTCTCTCGCAGGAAGATGCGCATCGGGCTAAGATTAGGAAGATCAAGGAGATGTGTGATAACTAGTTCTATTTATCTTGAGCTCCGTGCCTTTTTAAGTTGTAATAGTAGTACTTGTTGACCTAGCGGTCTGAACTAGTGGTCCCGGAGTCCTGGGAGGAAAACATTTGGTCGCCCGTTAATCTGTCTTAACCCTTGATACGTCCAAAACGTATCTACTTTCTCGAACACTTTTGTTATTATTTCTCCTCTAAACGTGTGTGATTTGGATAGAACTAACACGGACTGACGCTGTTTTCAGCAGAATTACCTTGGTGTCTAGTTTTTGTGCAGAAAATCAACTATCAGGAAAAATCCGGGAAAATATGCCAAAAATCCTATTTCGCCAGAAGATTCATGGAGTCAGAATATGAGACGGAGGAGGGCCATGATGACCCACAAGTATAGGGGGTGTATCACAGTATTTTCGAGGGAAGTGAAACCCAATTTATTGATTCGACACAAGGGGAGCCAAAGAGTACTTATCAGTCTTAACAACTGAGTTGTCAATTCACCTGCACCTGGAAACAATCTTTCTCACAACAGTTTATCAGTAGCAACAGTTTTATAGTAGGAATAGTAAAGTAACAGTAGCAGCAAAACAAAGACAGTAGTAACAAAAGCAGTAAACAGTGGGATTCGAGTGCGGTAGGCATAGGGATGGATGGACGGGCGTTGCATGGACAAGACAATTCACATAGCAATCAGAACATAGAGCAATTGCAGATAAATAAGATAAAGCATCCAAGTACTAGACAATCCTAGGCATTTGTTCCATATATAGTCATACGTGCTCGCAATGAGAACTTGCACAACATCTCTTGTCCGCCCCGTTTGCGCGGGGCCTCTAGGAACTACTGTCAATTTAGGTGCTCCTTTTAATAAAGCTCCTGAGATAAGCATTATCAATCAATGAACAGATGTGATCCTCACATCAAAGCCTTCCCTTAGGCTACCCGATTTACATCGCCGGGAACCATAGGTTCCGGACAACGACGTGTGTATACAACTTGTAGATAAGACCAAGAACAATACTATCATGATGAATCAATAATAAGTTCAGATCTGAAATCATGGCACTCGGGCCCTAGTGACAAGCATTAAGCACAACAAAGTTGCAACAAAGTCATAAAGCACTAATAGAGATACTAGGCACTATGCCCTAACAATCTGATGCCCTTACATGAACGATCTCATCCAATCCCTACCATCCCCATAGCCTCCAGCGGGGATTACTCACTCATAGATGGGGAAACATGGATGGTCGATGGAGAAGCGATGGTGATGATGATGGCGATGATCTCCAATTCCCGTCGGCAGGTGCCGAACGGAGTTTACGTGCTGTTTCGTGGAATCTGGTGGTGGCGTGAGCGGAACTCCTTCGGAAAAACGTCGACCCCAAAGTTTTTAGGTCGAAGGCTCCTTATAGGCGAAGAGAGGCCGAGGGTGCTGGGGCCCACCACCCCTGGGCGGCTGGCCTGGCCGTGCCACTGGTGGTGTGGCCACCCTGTGGCTCCACTCGTCTCGTGATTCAGCTCCTGGAGTCTTCGAGTGAAATAGGATTTTTGGCATATTTTTCAGGATTTTTCCTGATAGTTGATTTTCTGCATAAAAAGTAGACACCAAGGCAATTCTGCTGAAAACAGCGTTAGTTCGTATTAGTTGCATCCAAATCACACAAGTATAGAGGAGAAACAACAGCAAAAGTGTTCGAGAAAGTAGATACGTTTTGGATGTATCAACTCCCCCAAGCTTAGCTTATTGCTTGTCCTTAAGCAATTCAGTTGAAAACTGAGTGCGATAAAAGAACTTTCACGAACACATTTGCTTCATATGATGTAAATATTCTCAGCAATGCGATCAACTACTTAGACAATTCATAATAAAGAGTATGCAACTGAGTCTAGTTAATAGTCATTGCAAGCTAGGAAGAGATTCCAACTCAAGAATAATAAGTAGCATAAAGCACAAACATAAGCAACATTACAATGCTCATAGAAAGGTATGATAGAGTGGTATCTCGCTTGCCTTTGATTATGAATGTCAAGGCACCTCTGAAGTTCAAGTGATGACTAGAAGTAAAGATATCAAAGATACAAGCATCAAAGTCATAACACAAATAATCAAGTATTGGAACAATCACAAAGAATGACAACTATGCTCTCAAGAAGGTGCTCAAAGAATATATGGAGACTCAACGAGTGGAAGAAAAAGGTTTTGAATAATTTTGAAAGGCTTCCAAATGCTGAAAGTATGGTACTCGTTAGCTTTGAGCTCTCATTGCCCCTATCATAAGCATCATTAATGTGGTTAAGGTGAAAGTGACACAACTAAGAGGATATGCTTGACAAGTTATAAATTGAAGTCTCATGCCCCTTACTTACGAAGACCGATCCTCATGCTACTCAACTTCAGTCACAAGTAAGATCTTGTCATTGTAAGTACATACGTATCATAGAGAACCGCCAACGGGGTACCCCTTGCACATGACACGGGAGCTATCCCATAATCAAAATACAAGGCAAGCAGACAATGAGCATCTCAGCGATCTTTTTATTTACTATGTGCATAGATTTTTATTGAGGATGCTTCATAGAATGCTCATTATGGTTATGCTGCAAGTTTCCACCATGATTAGGCATGGCTTAGGCTAGCGGCCCAGGCATTTCTCTAACATACATACAAACTCCATGATCTTACAAGTTCCACTTTTATTTCACACCGCCGGGATCCATAAGCAAAAGAACATGATATCAACTAGGTACGAAGTACCTATGAAGCGTTGAAAGCGGTCCCCATGATACATGGTTCTGCTAACTTCAACTCATAAAGCGCAAGCATATGCGCAACAAAGAAGGACGCAATGGTTCAGGTTTATTAAGTGCAGAAAATAAAGTGTGCCATCAAGTTCATGAGAGCTTTACTAACTAACTTTCTCATAACAAGCAAACATTTTATTTGAAGAAAACAAGGCATATTGAATATGCACGGAAGTAGCAAATGATGCTAATGGGTAGGTATGGTGGACACTTTGGAAATATTTGGTTTAGGGAGTTGAAAACATGAGTAAAACGCTCAGTGGAAATGAAGGCTAGCAATAGTAAGGGAGCGACAAACGAGAGAGCAATAGGTGTCATTATCATGATTACAACAAAACAAGACTACTCATGGCATGAAAATGATTCAAGATCTTCAAGGCAAAATAATTCGTCAAGGCTTAACTGATTATTACAGTCATGTGCATGCGTGAGCATGTGCCAAGTCGATCAAATGAAACATTCAGAGGAGGATACCACAGTGTCATACCAATTTATGAATAGAGTAATGCAAGCAAACATTCATGAGACATGCTACAAACTATTAGCGAGCTGGATCTAATCACAAGAAAGCAAGAACTACTAAGCATCCAAAGAAAACATACACTCTACATGAACGGACTAAGCAAGCTCACAATGATGAGTATATGTACAAAAATGAAGACAAATAGAGTTCGTTACCAGCCTCTTACCACGCCTCAAGTTGTCATTGATCCTCATTATTGCTCTTCACTTGTGTGGCTTGAATAATAATATGAAACCAATAATCCACTAAGAACTGCCGAACCCTATACCCAACTCGCAAAAACCAAAGAAGAACGACAAATATTTTTGGTGTTTTCGATTTTTAAACAAGAACCAAAAGAGAAAAACAAGCAAAGCAGATTTTTTTTGGGTTTTTCAAATAGTCCAAACAAAGCAAAAAGGGAAAAACAAACCAAGGCAAAAAGAAGAAGCAAACCAAAGAGAAACAACAAAAAATATTTTTGGTCGTTTTGTGTTTTTAGAAAGCAAAAGCAAAGAAGAACGAAAACTAAGGAAAAGAACGAAAACATGAATATACAAAGAACCAACGCAACATCATATGGAGATGAGTGCGGTGTCGGCGTACCTCCCCCAAGCTTAGGCTTTTGGCCTAAGTGGGTATCAATCCATGTACGAATAGGGGTTCCAAGCGGGCAGATCTTGGTAAGAATGGTCATAGATGGGCCCATGAGAAGAAGAAGAAGCTCCCCAATCATAAGTGGGATGCTGATATGAAGACTCTCTGTCATTCGAGGACTGGACCGAATCATCCATGACCTCCCTTCTAGTGTCCTGCTCCTGTTGGGATAGCTCTCCCAAGTACGTTTCAAGCTCCTCCTCAGTGAGGGACCATCCTTCCCTGTTATCAAGGTTAAACAAAATAGGTGCAGGCAAAAGAACAACACGCTCGGACTTGCTCTTTCTCCATCCAGCTTTGAGAAAGGTTATTTCGTAAGATAACTTACTCATACTAGCCCACGAGGAAACAAATTTATGTTGTATCATGGAATTAAAATCAAGCCTCTCTATGGGAAACTGAAGGTCTAGATGATGAGGCACTAAACCATGCAATGCTAGTAAATGAGAAGCAATAAGGCCTCCACAGACTCCACCTTTCTCACGGTTAGCAGCAAGACGGAAGGCTATCAAAGCACCTAAGTTGTAAGACCTGTCTCGTTTAAGAGCAGTAGAGATAAATGCTAGATCAAACGAAGATAACTTATTGGCAGTTTTCCTAGCAAGAACACACTTGGTAATAAAGTAAGCAAAGTAGCGAATGGAGGGAAGATGAATGTTACGGATTTTTCCATTCTCCTTTGAGAAGCTACTCCCTTGAAAAATTTCTGCGTATAAATCCATGAGTGGTTCCGGTCTCTCTTTAATCTTCTTACATGATCCCCATTGAGGTACCTTAATGGCTGCACAAAAATCATCAAGAGAAAGATTGATAGCAATATTGTAAATTTTGTAATGGACCATGGGGTTAGGCAAAGAGTGACTAAATTGGAAATCCTGCACCACAGACATGGTTAGCTTCACAAATTGACAAGGTTCATCTTCCAAGAAACGCTCTAACCCTGCATTAGAAACCAAAGTGTGGAAATCTTGTAGAATTCCTGCAGCTCTCATGAACTCAAGGCATGGATATATGGAGGGAAAAACTTCCTCCTCCCTGTGGACCTTCATGACCTCAGGCACCCAAAGCTCATGTTGGTTTAGGTGGTGCTCACTCATCTTTTATTCTGAAATTTAAACACCTATTAAACAAGTGATTGCAAAGTAAATATAATGAAGGATTCTACTCATAGGGACTAGCAAGGGGCCTAAACATGCATCAAAACTATATATCTAGGCATCAAACAAGCTTACAAGCTCTCATAACCAGTCACCTACAGCAGCAAAATACTCAACATATAATCCACTAAACACAAATCTACTTGGACAAGGGGAGGAGTCACATACCAAGGAACAATTGCTCCAAATTTTAGCAAGAAAGATGGGCTGAGCAAAGAGATCGAAGAAATCGAGAGCAAGCATAAAAAGAACGCGATTTTGAGCTATGAACTGGAGCTTACTCGGGAGAGAGAAGAAAGTGGCAGGAGAGAGAGGTAGGTGGGGGCCAGGGGTGGCCCACGCCAGGGCATGGCGCCACCCAGGTCTGGCCGCGCCACCATGTGGTGTGCCTGCCTGGTGGGCCCCCCTGGTACCTACCAGGTACTCCTCTTCGCCTTTTTTCACGTAAAAATTTAATATGAATTTTCTGGAATTTTTCGAGACACTTTAATTTTGGGCATTTTTCAGAAATAGAAGAATGATTTTTCTGACAGAGAGATTTTTTTTCTTTTTGGAAACATGATGCAAGGACAAAAACAAGGCTAGAACTACAGAAGTTCTAGCATGCAAACAACTAACAACACAAAGAAAACTAAACGAAAGCAAAAACTAAAATGCAAAGGATAGAAATAAATGGGGATAATCATAATGAAAACATTATTTTGTTCAATGAAATCTTTTTGTTAGCAAGGTTGATCAAGTCTTGCTACCAAAACAATTGCATATGAGACAAAACTTTGTATTCCACTAATGATTATGTTACCTCAACCTTGATAGCAATGGTCCCAATCATAATAGTTTCAAATTTTTCTTTTGGTATGGGACAATATATTTCTCCAACTTGAATGCCTTCAACATGTTCAATTGAATTTAAACCATAAGTCCTTTCAATCTTCTTGGGGGAAATAGACAGTATGTTCCTTATCATTAACATTGAAGGTCACCTTTCCTTGATTACAATTAATAACAGCTCCTGCAGTATTAAGAAAAGGTCTCCCAAGAATAATAGACATATTATCATCTTCAGGCATTTCAAGCACAAGAAAATCAGTTAATATCAAGCAATTATGAGCCACCTGGACAGGTACATCCTCACATATACCCACAGGAATAGTGGTAGACTTATCAGCCATTTGAAAAGATATATCAGTTGGTATCAATTTTTCAAGCTGAAGCCTCTTATAGAGAGAGAAAGGCATAACACTAACTCCAGCTCCCAAATCACACAAAGCAGTTCTAACATAACTGTTCTTAATAGAGCAAGGGATAGTTGGAATCCCTGGGTCTCCAAGTTTCTTAGGAACCTTACCACTGAAGGAATAATTAGCAAGCAAAGTAGAGATTTCTTCATTAGGGATCTTCTTTTTATTCGAGACAATGTCCTTCATATACTTTGAGTAAGGAGGCAATTTAATAGCATCAGTCAAAGGAATTTGCAAGAATAAAGGTTTCATCCACTCACAAAACTTATTATAGTGTTCATCTTCCTTTGACTTGTGTTTCTTATTAGGGAAAGGCATAGGTTTTTGGACCCAAGGTTCTTTTTCACTACCATGTTTCTTAGCAATAAAATCTTCCTTAGTGTATTTAGTATTCTTAGTGTGGTTTTCAGGTTCTTCTTCAACTTTTTCTTCATTAGGCACTTCATTCTCTTCATTACCACTTTCAGTTTCAGCATCAGAGATAGATATACTATTAGGATCTATAGCAGGTTCAGAGGGTTCTATAACAGTTTTATGTTTCTTTTTTCCTTTTCTTACGTGTAGAACCACTATTTTTAGCTTGTTGAGAATCCTGCTCAATTCTTTTGGGATGCCCCTCGGGATATAGAGGATCCTGGGTAGCAGCACCACTTCTAGTTCTAATTTCATAAGCATGTTTTTCTTTACCAGCATTAACTAGAAAGTCGTTTTGCACTTTAACGAGTTGATCTATTTGAGTTTAAACCATTTGAAAGTGTTTAACAATCATTTTAACATCATTAGAGGTTCTTTCCACAATATCTTTCAACTCAACAATAGCTCTAGTGTTTTCCATAAGATGATTTTGCACCCTTTTATTAAAGTTATCTTGCTTAACAATAAAGATGTCAAATTCTTCTAAGCATTGATCAGGAGGTTTCAAGTAAGGGATATCACCTTCATCAAAGTGTTGGAGAGAGTGTACCTCAATAGTGGATGAGTAGGGAATAGGCTTACATAATTCTTCTATAGGAGGTAAATTCTTGACATCTGCAACTTTAATTCCCTTCTCCTTAAGACATTTCTTAGCTTCCTTCATCACTTCATCATTTAATTCAATAACTCCCCTCTTCTTTGATGTTGGAATAGGCACAGGAATAGATGGTTCAGGTATAATTACTTCAGGTATAGCTTGTTTAGGAGGAGTCCAATCTTCATAATTCTTGCTTATTTTAGCCATTAATTCCTCAGCTTCCTTGGGAGTCCTATTCCTGAAAACACAATCAGCACAACTATCTAGGTATGTCCTAGATCCTTTGGTTAGTCCATTATAAAATATATCAAGTAGTTCATTCTTAGGTAATGGACTTCCAGCCTGTGCATGAATCAAAGCACAAAACCTTGCCCAAGATTCAAGATACCTCTTTTCTCCTGTTTAAAATCAAAAAGTTCCTGCAAAACAGCATGTCTAGCACTAGGAGGGAAATATTTCTGCAGGAAAGTATTAAACAAGCACTCAGGGCTATCAATAGATCCAGGAGGTAAATTACCAAACCATGTTTTAGCTTCTCCTTTTAGTGAAAAAGGGAAAATCTTAGCAACAAAGTAAGTACGCATTTTAATATCATCAGAAAACAAGCCACTCATGGTAGAAAATTCATTCATATGTGCTACCGCACTTTCATTCTTAGTTTCGCCAAAAGGTTCTTTCTCGACAATAGCTATGGAAGATAGATCGAGAGAGAAATCATAATCTTCATCTATAATGTTTATGGGAGAAGCAGCAAACTTAGTATCAAGAGACAATTTGGGTTTAATAGTATGCCTCTCAAGGAGATTCTCAGCGGCTCTCCTATCATGGGTGTTCCTACATTCTTCAATAAACTCATCAGTCATCTCAACATAATCTTCTTCAGCATCATAACTCTCACTAGACTCAGGTGAGCTAACAGGTGTGGCAGTGTCTTCATTAGGAGTTTCGGTATTTCCAACTATAGTTCTAGAAATCGTAGCATCTAGGAAAGGACCTAATGAACCACTCTTATCAAGCACAGTAGAAGCAGCATCATAAGCATCAGAAGTTTCAGAATCAACAGTTGTAGCAGTGTGTGTAGCATGTGTATGTGGTGGTGTAAGGAACTTACTCAGAATAGACGGTGAATCAAGAGCAGTAGAGGTGTTCAGAACCGTACCTCTTCTTGTAGTGGATGGTAAAATAGGAACCTTGCCATCACGAGACTTACCCATGATGGATGGAAAGCAGTGAACAATAAAGAATCCAAGTGAACTTGATAAATAAAGCTATGCTCCCCGGCAACGGCGCCAGAAAATAGTCTTGATGACCCACAAGTATAGGGGGTGTATCGTAGTATTTTCGAGGGAACTGAAACCCAATTTATTGATTCGATACAAGGGAGCCAAAGAATACTTATCAGTCTTAACAACTGAGTTGTGAATTCAGCTGCACCTGGAAACAATCTTGCTCACAACAGTTTATCAGTAGCAATAGTTTTGTAGTAGGAATAGTAAAGTAACAGTAGCAGCAAAACAAAGACAGTAGTAACAAAAGCAGTAAACAGTGGGATTCGAGTGCGGTAGGCATAGGGATGGATGGATGGGCGTTGCATGGACAAGACAATTCACATAGCAATCAGAACATAGGGCAATTGCAGATAAATAAGATAAAGCATCCAAGTACTAGACAATCCTAGGCATGTGTTCCATATATAGTCATACGTGCTCGCAATAAGAACTTGCACAACATCTTTTGTCCTTCCAGCCCGTTTACAGCGGGGCCTCTAGGGAACTACTAGCAATTAAGGTGATCCTTTTAATAAAGCACCAGAGCAAAGCATTAACACTCCATGAACACACGTGATCCTCACATCAAAGCCTTTCCCTTCCGGCTACCCCGATTTCTATCACTTCGGGACCATAGGTTCCGGACAACGATGTGTGTATACAACTTGTAGATAAGACCAAGAACAATACTATCATGATGAATCAATAATAAGTTCAGATCTGAAATCATGGCACTCGGGCCCTAGTGACAAGCATTAAGCACAACAAAGTTGCAACAAAGTCATAAAGCACTAATAGAGATACTAGGCACTATGCCCTAACAATCTGATGCCATTACATGAACGATCTCATCCAATCCCTACCATCCCCATAGCCTACAGCGGGGGATTACTCACTCATAGATGGGGTAAACATGGATGGTCGATGGAGAAGCGATGGTGATGATGATGGCGATGATCTCCTCCAATTCCCCGTCCCGGCAGGATGCCAGAACGGAGTGTCTGGTGCTGTTTCGTGGAATCTGGTGGTGGCGGCGGAGCGGAACTCCTTCTGGAAAAACGTCGAACCCCCCGAAGTTTTTAGGTCAGAAGGCTCCTTATAGGCGAAGAGAGAGGCCGAGGGGGTGCCTAGGGGGCCCACACCACCCCCTGGCACGGCTGGCCTGGCCCACGCCACCAGGTGGTGTGGCCACTCTAGGGCTCCACTCCGTCTCGTATTCTGGCTCCTGGAGTCTTCGGGTGAAATGGGATTTTTGGCATATTTTCTGGGATTTTTCCTGATAGTTGATTTTCTGCACAAAAAGTAGACACCAAGGCAATTCTGCTGAAAACAGCGTTAGTTCGCATTAGTTGCATCCAAATCACACAAGTATAGAGGAGAAACAACAGCAAAAGTGTTCGAGAAAGTAGATACGTTTTGGACGTATCAGGCCACGAGGGGCCCACACCACCTGGCTGCGTGGTCCAGCCTAGGCCGCGCCTTGGGGTGGTGTGGCCGCCGCGGTCACCCCCTCGGCCTCCCTCTTTTCCTATAAGATGCCACTTGACCTAAAAACCATAGGGGGTTCGACGTTTTTCTAGATAGTGTTCTGCTACGCGCTACCACCAGATTCCGATTCGGAACCAGAAACTCCGTTCTGGCACCCAGCCGGGACGGGGAATTGGAGGAGATCATCGCCATCATCATCACCATTGCTTCTCCATCGACCATCCATGAGTGAGTAATCCCTCACTGTAGGCTATGGGGATGGTAGGGATTGGATGAGATCGTTCATGTAATGGCATAAGATTGTTAGGGCATGGTGCCTAGTATCTATTATTAGTGCTTTTTGACTTTGTTGCAACTTGTTATGCTTAATGCTTATCACTAGGGCCCGAGTTCCATGATTTCAGATCTGAACATGTTATTGATTCATTATGATAGTATCGTTTATGGTCTTACCTACAAGTTGTATACACATATTGTTGTCCGGAACCAAAGACCCCGAAGTGACAATAATTAGGATAACCGGAGGGGATGGCTTTGATGTGAGGATCACATGTGTTCATAGAGTGTTAATGCTTTGCTCCGGTGCTCTATTAAAAGGAGCACCTTAATTGCTAGTAGTTCCCTTGAGGCCCCGCTGCAAACGGGCTGGCAGGACAAAAGATGTGCAAGTTCTCATTACGAGCACGTATGACTATATATGAAACACATGCCTATGATTATTTAGTACTTGGATGCTTTACCTTATTTATCTGCAAATGCCCTATACCTTGATTGCCATATGAATTGTCTTGTCCATGCAACGCCCGTCCATCCATCCCTATGCCTATCGCACTTTAATCCTACTATTTACTGAAATTGTTACTACTGTCTTTACTTTTTACTACTGCTATTGCTATTACAAAACTGTTGCTACTGATAAACTGTTGTGAGTAAGATTATTTTCAGGTGCAGCTAAATTGACAACTCAGTTGTTAAGGCTTATAAATATTCTTTGGCTCCCCTTGTGTCGAATCAATAAATTGGGTTTTACTTCCCTCAGAAATACTGCGATACACCCCCTATACTTGTGGGTCATCAAGACTATTTTCTAGCGCTATTACCGAGGAGCATAGCTCTATTTATCAAGTTCACTTGGAATCATTGTTGTTCGCTGCCCTCCATTCATCATGGTAAGTCTCGTGATGGAAAGGTTCCTATATTACCATCCACTACAAGGAGAGGTATGGTTCTGAACACCTCTGTTGCTCTTGATTCACCATTTGTGATGAGTAAGCTCCTTACAACACCACATACACATGCTACACATACTGCTACTACTATTGAATCTGAAACTTCTGATACTTATGATACTGCTTCTACTGTGCTTGATAAGAGTGGTTCATTAGGTCCTTTCCTAGATGCTACGATTGCTAGAACTATAACTGGAAATACTGAAACTCCTAATGAAGATACTACTACACCTATCAGTTCACCTGAGTCTATAGAGAGCTATGATATTGAAGACGGATATATAGAAATGAATGATGAATTTATTAAAGAATGTCAAAATACTCATGGTAAAAGTGCTATTAAGAGTCTCCTTGAGAGGCGTACTATAAAACCCAAATTATCTCCTAATGATAAGTTTGCTACATCTCCCATAAACATTAAAGATAAGGATTATGATTTCTCTCTTAATTTATCTTACATAACTATTGTTGAGAAAGAACCTTTTTGTGGGACTAAGAATGAAAGTGCGGTAGCACATATGACTAAGCTTTCTACCATGAGTGGTTTATTTTCTGATGATACTAGATGATACCCCGCGCGATGCTGCGGCAATATAGCATCCAAATAAATATATCATGAAGCACCAATTTAAATATTTTTATAAACGTTCATAAGGGTGTCACAAAATTTCAAGAAGTGTACTTTTTTTTGTTAGTTTTATTTTTAAAATGGCACTTCAATATTGCTTTTTGAAAAAAAATGATTGAACAAAAGATAAAATAATTTTATGCTAGTGACACAAAGAAGTTAGAACAAAAGGTATATACTGTAGGGGTTCGTAGCATGGAAAACAAAAATTTTCTATCGCATACAAACAAACAAGCCAAGATATATCTACTAGATTGCAGCAACGAGTCGATGGAATAACTCACCCTCGAAGATTCCAAAGTGTTTAACGAGAGCAGATTCTCGTGGGTGATGTAGTCGTACTCTTTCCGATCTCAAGATCGCGTAGACGATCCTTCCGTCACCACGTTCGGCGCTCCCGTGGTAATCGGTCACCGCGTTCGATTTCGAAGACCTTCCTCTCCTTGTTCCAGAAAATGGAGGTTGTAGCACTCTCCTCGCGATTCCGGCTGTGGCGTGGTACCAAGTAGAGGGAAATCCCTGAGGCTTCGCCTTAAGCCGGTGCGAGTATGGTGGAGCTTATGAGAGAGGCTATTAGTGGTCTAGTAATTAGACACACCAATTAGAAGGCTCTAAACCAATTAGAAGGCTCTAAACCAAAATAGCTCTAAACCGGGGTTTAGGTCTAGGGTTTAGTTTAGAGGATAGGAACTTGTGTGTGCTAGGAGGGGCAGCCCTGCCCCTCCCTTTATAGGTGGGAGGGCCGGCGGCCAAGGGGAGGGAGTGGAGTCCCTCCCCAACTCGGCCTTGAGGTGGGCGCCTTGGGAGGAGGAATCCCTCCCAACTCGGTTTCAACTTCTCCTCCTCTTTCCACTTTCCAAAACTTGCCGTTTGACTTTCAAACTAGCCGTTTGACTTTTCAATTTAGGATTTAAATAAACCCTTTATTTTGGACAGCAAGAACACCTAGTACATGATGCAATCATTCCAACTTACAATGACACATTCATGTACCCTTCCCCGGAGTGCGGACATTCCGGACCTTCTAGAATGTTCCGATGAAAACACGGAACCATTCCCCAACTCGAAATGGGACTTTCCTTATATGAATCTTATTCTCGGACCATTCCGGATCTCCTCGTGATATCCGGATCCCATCCGAGACTCGAACAACATTGGTCTCTTTCTCATAATACCATAACTACTCAAAACAACGTCAATCCTTAAGTGTGTCTCCCTACGGTTCGTGAATTATGCGGACATGATCGAGACACTTCTAGAACAATAACCAATAGAGGAATCTGGAAATTCATATGGCTCCCACATATTTCTCTGATTACTTTGCGTCGAATGAACCACTTACATACGATACCAATTTCCCTTTGTCTCACGATATCTTACTTATCCGAGGTTATGATCATCGGTATCTATGCATACCTAGTTCAACCTCGTTACTGATAAGTACTCTTTTCTCGTTCCCGTGATATGTGATCCCTTGTGAGCCAGTCACATGCTTGCAAGCTAATTGGATGACATTCCACCGAGAGGGCCCAGAGTATATCTATCCGTCATATGGATGGACAAATCCCACTCTTGATCCATGTGTTTCAACCAATACTTTCCGAACACTCAATGCCACTTTTATAGCCACCACATTACGGTGTGGTGTTTGATGACATCAAAGCATCCATCCGGTAAAGGTGATATGCATGATCTCATGGTCGAAGGAATTAGGTTACTATGTATCGAAAGCATATAGCAATTGAACTATTGAAATGACTTGATCTTTATGCTACGCTTATCTATAGGAGTATGTCCACCATATCATTCTCCTAACGATATGATCTTGTTGTTGATAACATCTCAATGTTCATGATATGGAAACCACAATCATCAATCAACCAACAAGCTAGTGAAGTATAGAGGCTATACTAGGGACTTCAAATTAAGTTTACAAATCACACAAGTATTAATGGTTTCCTTGTTAATACTATTATAGCATGAATGTAAACATTTATCATAAGTATGAAGATATGATAGTAACCTACTTTATTATTGCCTCTTGGGCATATCTCCAACAGATCTCCCACTTGCACTAGAGTCAATAATCTAGTTTCAAACCTTTGTGTATTCAACACCTATGGCTTTCGGTGTTGTATGTACACGATTGCTAGTGGTCAACTGATCTCCGGATCTGACACTTCCAGGTCCGTGTGTAATTGCATGTCTTTGCGTCTCTACGCATCACTCATTCTCTAATGAGATGGCTTTGTATAAATTTGGTCTTTAGGTGTGACCTTTAGTTCTTTGGGGTTAAAACATGTTGACAATATTGTCGTACAATATATCTTCATAGAATTATCCATGTGAACTACACCTAGTTTGATAACAAACTACTTGACACAAATGCCCTCTTTTGCTGCTATAATAGCAGTCATATACTTAGCCTTTTGTTGTAGTATCTGTCACAATGTCTTAACTTTGGAACTCATCCAAATCCATTATGGAACTCACTTTCCATTATATTGTGCCACCCTTAGTTTAGATTGAGATAAACTAAATTTGTACTTTGTGACAAAGCTAGTATCAATGTAGTACTTTTACAATGAACTAACCATCTATTTGTCACTTCTACAAATAATATACTCTTAGTTCTTCCAAAGATCATAATAATATCCTTACTATTGTCCAATGATCATCTTACAAATCATTACGGTATATGCTCACAACAATTAGAGCATAGGACATATCTGGATTTGTACATATCACACTATGATTGATATAAATACTCTTTGTGATTTCATACATCAAGTATCAATCTATACTTGAATCTTTGTTTCACTTACCAAATGTCAATACACTTGAATATATCATCAACATTGAACTCTTTCAATCCTTTACGTGCAACAAGAACCTTTCTTGTAGTTTCTATATTGAATTCATTCAATATCTCGTCTATGTACTTCTGGCACAACCATATTAGCGTCTATTGATGCCAAATATTTGGGTTTTGCCTAAGTCTTTCATCGGGATGAAATTCTTAATATGTGTTAATAAAAGATACATTATTTCCAATCAACAATATGTCTTCCACATAATGTATTAGAAACATGTCTTAGCGCTCCCACTTAATTTCTTGCAAATGCAAGCATCTTCATTGTCTCCGATGAAATTAAACTCTTTTAACAGTTTCATCATAGTGAAGATTCTAACTCCGCTATGCTTACTTCAACCATTGAAGTTTGCATATGCTTTTAGCATCCTTTGAATTAACAAAACCCTTTGGACCGTGTCATGCACACGTCCTAGGTAACCATTCTATTAGAAGAACTTGTTTTGTTTTATTCTACTACCACATAACAAATTATATGTAGTGGTTGCTACATTAATCCGTCTAGACTAAAAATCGCTATGAAAGATCAAATCTTGTCATATACAACTTTTGAACATTGTTGTGAACTCTTTCCCAACATGTCGACTATTTCATAGATGTGAAACATCCATGTCTACTTCTTTATAGATCCAAACACAACTGTAAGGTCTTACACCTTTCTTGAGGGTCCTTCAAGTTCAAAACTTGATTTCGTGTATGGAACTATCACGGATTTTATGGCTTCAAACCATTTGGCCAGTCGGGGCCCATCATCGCTTCTTTGCATGTAGTGCATTCATTATTCTCAAATAATGATTCAACCCTCAAATCTTGGTATTTGATTGTTTACTCGACCTACTTGGTTCAATAGAAACTTAGACCTCGTGACCACAACCTTTGAGGCACGTGAGCCATGAGCATTATTCTTGCCTCGGAACACTTTTGGTCTTTGCGCCACTGCACATATAGCTAAGGTTCCTTTAACCTTATCAAAGTTCTATTGTCCTCCCACTTAACTTTTCACGAAAAATTTCCTTCTCAAAGAAACTTGACGTTCTAAGCGACAAACACTTTTGTCTCCGGTGTTTATGGAGGAATATTTAACGATAATACAAAGACGGTTTATCCGACTTTGGTTGCAAACATCTTTCTTATGCATAGCATACCAATGTTTAAGAAAGGACAACATGAGTTTTATCCCAAACCATAACTTTATATGGTGTCATTTCAACGGATTATGATGGAGCTCTTTTTAGTGGAAAAGCGGTAGTCTCTAAAGCTTTTAATCTTTAAAATATAATGGCAGTTCTATATATTATACCTTTGATCTTACCATGTCAAACAAGGTTTTAATTACATATCTCGAACACTCCATACTCTTATGGTGTTTCGAAATGCAAATCCACTACGATTCCTTAAATCTTAGGTATTATGCTAAACTTGTAACTCAAATATCTTCCTTTATGATCTTATCATAAACTATTTATATTCTTGTTACAATGATTTTGCACTTCATCTTGAAAATCTTTGAACTTTTCAAATATTTCATACTTCATCCTTATTAAGTAAATATTCACATATTCACTCAAATTTTCGGAGAAAGCATATGAAGTTGAAATCCATCGCTCTTGACTACACATAATGGAGTTCGTACAACAATATGCACAAGTTCCAATAAGCTAGTTATTCATTCCCTTTTGGCCTATGAACAAAGTTTTAATTATCTCTAGGAAAGTTTCACAAGCGTTATTTGATCAAAATCAAAAGACTCCAAAATTCCATCCACATGGAGTTTCTTCATGTTATCTTTCCAATATAATTTAAACGGCGATGTCACTTCCTAAGTGATCTTTCAATCAATTTGTCTTTCGACAATTTTAGCACTAGTTTTATGGATGTGATTTCTCCAACGAGATTTGTGAATCATCCATCTTTTATGGATTACGGCAATTATTTGAACAACCCTTTTGTTCTCATAATACCTGATAAAACAAATCTTGAAGGCAAGCTTTGATGTTTAACGAGCAACATAATAACCCTTTATTTGTTCTCGATGAACATCATCACATATTCTTTTGCTATTTACTTAGGCCATTGTAGTTCATGAATTCTGTTGTTTTCGTATGACGATTCATACCAACATATTCAGTATCAAATACTTAAGAACCACATTGTTTAATAAGCAAAGAATATAGCCATAACATGTATATCATCCATATACTTAAGCTGAACAATTCTAGTCTTTTCTTTTCTGCCACATATTTATGAGATTCTCTTTCAGTATTTCTGTTTGAAAGAATCTATCAACATCAATAGTGGAGTCATACATATGACACATAGTCCAAAGCGTGTATAGTAAATACCAATGTCTTTGAACTTGCACTTTGAAGTAGATCACCATTATCAAATATTTGGTGTTCTTTCAAATTCCTTTCTTTAGTAATCTCTTGGTGTAGTAAATATTTTACCTACATCAAATATTCACCTCATCATGGATTTATCCATGATCAAGCTACTTTTAGCTTGTAACGATGAATTATGAGTATAATGTTGCTATCCAAAACCTTTTGGAGGATTAGGACAACAAGTGTCTCCAACCCTTTGTAAATTCTCATCAAAATATGAGAACATGACTTTTGCCATATTATACTCTATCATGTTGCAACTAAAATTTCGTTTCAGATATCACAATATCTTCCACACATCATGGTTTCTGAAACAACTCTTTCAGATCCTAGATAACCTTGATATTAAGACAATCCTTTGAATATCAAGAATCATGGAGACAAACACGATACTTATATACTAACATTGGAATTGTTACTCTTGATTTTAATACCAACTATTAAACTTCATGGAGTAATCAAAACTTCTTGAAAGTTTGCAATAGGACTTTTAAACTTTAGATTAACACTTCAAAACAATACGATACCAACAGAAAAGTAACTAACCAGAATTCTATAGTTCTATCATCTCAATTATAACTAAGCGCAAGGTGGTAAACTGATGCCAATGACTACAACAACTATGCAAATTCACTTTGATTTAGTTTATGATAAATTGAGTTCTAATTAATAATTAAATTAATCTAGGTGAACTCCATCAAAACAATATCCCTCACATTGTTTTAGTGATCACACGAACCAAATCCACCACATCAAAACCGATCATCACGAGAGTTGATATAGCTTTAATGGCGAACAATCAACATGTTCATCATATCTACTATATGACTCATGCTCTACCTTTTCTAATCCGTGTTCACGAGGCCATGTGCGTACATGCTAGGCTCGTCAAGATCAAACCTTAGCTACCGCAAGCAAATCTGGCTTGCTTACGTTGTATTCACCAGCGGAATCAAAGACACCCGATCATCACGTGGTGCTTGAAGCACAAGCTTTGGCAGCGGTGCATACTAAGGGTGAACACTTTAGAACTTGAAATTTATGTGCATGAGGGATCATCTTATAATGCTACCGCCGTCTACTAAGCAAAACAAGATGCATAAAGGATTAACATCACATGCAATTCATAATATGTGATATGATATGGCCTTTTCTTTGTGCTTCCGATCTCCATCTTCAAGCACGAACATGATCTCCATCATCACCGCATAGCATCAAGGTCAATGATGCTTCTTCATAGTTGTCGCCCACCAGCTTCAACTATTACAACTATTTTGAATAGACACGCAGGTCTTAATGAAATTAAAGACAACCATATGGCTCTGCCGGTTGCCAACTTACAATAAGGAACATTGCATACATCAAATATAATCACAATCATGGCCATATCACATCATCAGACACCCCTGCAAAACAAAGTTAGACGCTTCTACTTTCTTTGCATATTTTACGTGGTTTGGGGCTTTCAATAAGTGTCGTTCTAACTTTAACAAGAACCACAACATTGATACTAGCATTGTTGATTACCCGTTGTAAATTGGATCTTTACTATGCTAGGAGAAAGCAGGCACCATAAAGCCACTTATGCAATACTAGTTGCATGTCAAGCGTGGAGCAAGTCTCATGAACGATGTCATGTAAGGTTAGCCGGCCGCTTCATCCCAACATACCGTAAGATGCAAAGTACACAAAAAGCAATCTACAATAAAGCATCAACGCCCACAATGACCATTGTGTTCTACTCGGCAATGATCTACATATAGACACGGCTCTGATACCACTGTAGGGGTTCGTAGCATGGAAAACAAAATTTTCTATCGCATACAAACAAACAAGCCAAGATCTATCTACTAGATTGCAGCAACGAGTCGATGGAATAACTCACCCTCGAAGATTCCAAAGTGTTTAACGAGAGCAGATTCTCGTGGGTGATGTAGTCGCATTCTTTCCGATCTCAAGATCGCGTGAGCGATCCTTCCGGCCACGTTGCAGCGCTCCGTAGTCGGTCACACGTTCGATTGCTCGACGAAGACCTTCTCTCCCTTGTTCCAGAAAATGGAGGTTGTAGCACTCCTCGCGATTCCGCAAAGACAAATACCGTGGTAGAGGGAGATCCCGCAGGGCTTCGCCTTAAGCCGGTGCGAGTATGGTGGAGCTTATGAGAGAGGCTATTAGTGGTCTAGTAATTAGACACACCAATTAGAAGGCTCTAAACCAATTAGAAGGCTCTAAACCAAAATAGCTCTAAACCGGGGTTTAGGTCTAGGGTTTAGTTTAGAGGATAGGAACTTGTGTGTGCTAGGAGGGCGCCGCCTCCCTTTATAGGTGGGAGGGCGGCCAGGGAGAGTGGAGTCCTCCCAACTCGGCCTTGAGGTGGGCGCCGGCTAGGGGAGGAGGAATCCCTCCCCAACTCGGTTTCAACTTCTCCTCCTCTTTCCACTTTCCAAAACTGGCCGTTTGACTTTCAAACTAGCAGTTTGACTTTTCAATTTAGGATTTAAATAAACCCTTTATTTTGGACAGCAAGAACACCTAGTACATGATGCAATCATTCCCACTTACAATGACCCCTTCATGTACCCTTCCCCGAGTGCTGGGACATTCCGGACCTTCTAGAATGTTCCGATGAAAACACGGAACCATTCCCCAACTCCAAATGGGACTTTTCTTATATGAATCTTATTCTCGGACCATTCCGGATCTCCTCGTGATATCCCGGATCCCATCCGAGACTCAACAACATTCGGTCTCTTTCATAATACCATAACTACTCAAAACAACGTCGAATCCTTAAGTGTGTCTCCCTACGGTTCGTGAATTATGCGGACATGATCGAGACACTTCTCCGAACAATAACCAATAGAGGAATCTGGAAATTCATATGGCTCCCACATATTTCTACGATTACTTTGTGATCGAATGAACCACTTACATACGATACCAATTTCCCTTTGTCTCACGATATGTTACTTATCCGAGGTTATGATCGCGGTATCTCCGCATACCTAGTTCAACCTCGTTACCGATAAGTACTCTTTTCTCGTTCCCGTGATATGTGATCCCTTGTGAGCCAGTCACATGCTTGCAAGCTAATTGGATGACATTCCACCGAGAGGGCCCAGAGTATATCTATCCGTCATATGGATGGACAAATCCCACTCTTGATCCATGTGTTTCAACCAATACTTTCCGAACACTCAATGCCACTTTTATAGCCACCCTGTTACGGTGTGGTGTTTAATGACATCAAAGCATCCATCCGGTAAAGGTGATATGCATGATCTCATGGTCGAAGGAATTAGGTTACTATGTATCAGAAAGCATATAGCAATTGAACTATTGAAATGACTTGATCTTTATGCTACGCTTATCTATAGGAGTATGTCCACCATATCATTCTCCTAACGATATGATCTTGTTGTTGATAACATCTCAATGTTCATGATATGGAAACCACAATCATCAATCAACCAACAAGCTAGTGAAGTATAGAGGCTATACTAGGGACTTCAAATTAAGTATTAATGGTTTCCTTGTTAATACTATTATAGCATGAATGTAAACATTTATCATAAGTATGAAGATATGATAGTAACCTACTTTATTATTGCCTCTTGGGCATATCTCCAACATATACCCATGACAATCCACGAATAAATGCATTGATTCTTGCCGGTTGAAGGCCGAAAGCGTGTAATATGACATTAAGAGGAAAACGGTTAACAATGAACAAAGTTCAAATCCTAAGACAAATTATACATGTGAATATTAATTGAAAGAAGATATGCTGCTGGGCTAAAATTCTCTTTGGAGAAATAAGACTTAATTACACTAATGCACCCAAATAAATTTTGGAAAAATAGGCACTACTTTAAGACCGGATGGAGCAGGGGATTGGCAAAGGCAAATCTTAGTTACCTATAGTTTTGTAGACAATAATATATTGTGTCATTGACACCAAATAATGAAATCATCATGTTCAAGTGACCATTGCTACCTGTGGTTGGGTGGCTAGAAGGGTGGTTGTACCCCCGGTCCATCAGAGTTTAAACCCCAGGTTTGACACCGTGTCTTGCATAAAAGACGGAATATTCTTTCGGTAGGAGGCGACGTTCTCGTCGACAGCGAGGCGTCCGTGGTGACTTTGTCAATCTCAAGACCAGCTCCGCCGGCTCAGTTTCTCGGAGGTGTTCATAGGGGTAGGGTGTGCGTGTGTGCGTTCATAGGGATGGGTGCATGTACGTGTTGTGAGCGTCTACGATTGTACTGTGTTTCTTAAAACAAAGACATGAATAAGTTTAATCGAATTAAAAGTAATGATAATTTAACAATGAATTGACAGAAACATGAGACTGAAATCTATTGTTGTTGTCGGTCTGCACCTTTCCGAGGCAAACAGGAATGCAATGGATGCACATTGAGAAGGCTGGTACCTGGCTATTTTATATGCACGTGTGCCGCCAATGTCGTTCCGACCTCCGGCGAGATGACTGGTCTGGACCAACAACAAAGGAATCATGATTTCGGCGATTTGGCATCGAACTAATCCTAGTAGGCTGCATGCAGGTACCTAATATGATAAGTTGGCAGCGCACAAAGAAATGAACTACCCGGGAAGCAAATTCCGCAAAGGCATCCACGAAAACCAATGTCATACAAGAGGTGCCTGAAATCAATTAGTAAACCACGTTTATTTTGTGACACAATTAAGAGAATTGTATAATCCATTACCAGGTAGCTGAACATTCAAGAATGCGTACAGACAAAACACATATCCTACCTACATAGATGATTGAATCATAGAAGCATAGCAGATGCGAACCTAATACGCAGATAAAGGCAAGAAGTCGATATAGCTGCAGATTGTACAATATGTACTCAAAAGTGTTCCATCTGGTACCAACAGGGAACATGCAGCGGTGGCATGGCGATGTAGCCACGTAGGTACACGCGCACGATTCTGCAGAACCTGTTATAAGCGGACTGTTATAGGACAACCAAACTAAACGGTTAAACTGAAGAAATCAGGTATACCCAACTAAAAAGAATCTTTAACAGCAAACCGTCTCTTTACCGGGTGACCGTGGACACGATTAGTTGTTGACGAGCGTGCATCGTGGTGGACCCCACCCTTAGCGAGAAGCCTTATCCCCTCCTTCCTCCTCTCTCACGCTAATTATCTCTGCCAACGACGTCATGGCTCTCTTCTGCTTTTCTTGACCACCACCCGAGACGGCGTTGGCGACGCCGCCGCGACCGCCAGGGAGCCGCGACGGAGAAGGCGTTGTCGAGGATGGAGCGAGCCGTCGGCGAGCAATAAACTTAACTTGGGGGGTGTGGGTGCGCCGGCGAGAAGACCATCCGAGTGGCGGCAGAGCTTAGAGGGAGGGCCGGGGCGGGGGAGGACCGGCGGAGGTAGAGCTTCGAGTAGGGCGGGGCGGCGAGGCGGTCGTGGGAGCGCCGCCGGCCGCGGGAGGCGGTGGCAGGCGGCCCGGCCAGCGGTGGCGGCGGGGGAGGACTAGATCTGGGGTCCGGAGGTGGCGGTGGCAGCGGCCCGGTCGGGTGGGGCGGTAGGGGAGGACTGGGTCTAGAGTCTGGCGGTGGCGGATCTTCTTCTTCATCTCAGGCTGATCTTCTTCATCTCGTCCTTCCGACAGTTAAACGATACCTCATGGGCTGTCGGAAAATCGACCGTGCCCACGGGTAACCGTAAATTAGCCATGCCCCTTTAACAGTCCACAAAACTAATAAGAGATAAAAACGTAGGACCTACAAACCCCATTATCCTATTTCTATAATGGAATTGGATTTTAGAGACAACATCAGTCAAGCTGACAGGAGGTAGTGTTCATAGAGGCAAGGCTGCTGCAGGTAAAAGGCAATGCAAAGAGATAGGCCATCGATACAGTGTGGTGTGAGGAAATATATTGTGTGCAACGGAGCTTTGCTAGTGGAGGATTAAATAGCTCGCCCAGAGAGAAGAGGAATCGCTGACTTCAACTTTTGGACTTCCATGTGAGTGAATGAGGGGAAGAACGTGTGCCGAGAGATCGTCGGGGGAGAGGAAGAGGTTGTGCCGTTTTGGTTTTTTAGACGATTTTTTTTACAGTGGTTTCTAAAGGATTCATGGAGAAACCGATGCACCGTTGACTGTATATCTTAATCGAGAAGGAAGACAGTGGTGGGCCGTATATGGGCCAAAGACTGCGACAACCTACTGGACTGGACCAGTACGGTACAATTTACTGGGACATGCCTGCTTGAAGTTGCATGGAGACGATAACAAAAAGAAAACTGAAAAGATAACAATTCGATGCAGTGATAGTAAATGCTGACGTGGCAGTGCTGAGATGGACATGCTGCATGTTGAGAGAGAGAAATAGTTAGTGGGGATAACCTATTTAGTTATTATAGATTAAGATGCGCACCTACTTTGTTGCTAAATTTTTCACTTTTTCACTGAAAGGAGAAGCTAAAAGTTGGTTTAATAGTTTACCTCCTAGATCTATTGATAGCCCTGATTGCTTGATTAGTACCTTCATTCAGAAATATTTCCCTCCTAGTGCTAGACATGCTATTTTGCAGGAACTTTTTGATTTTAAACAGGGAGAAAAAGAGATATTGCCTGAATCATGGGCAAGGTTTTGTGATTTGATTTAGGATGGATGTCCATTACCTAAAAATTAGCTTCTTGATATATATTATAATGGACTAACTGAAGAATCTAGGACATACCTGGATAGTTGTGCTAATTGTGTTTTCAGGAATAGAACTCCCAAAGAAGCCGAGGATTGGACTCCACCTGAACCAACTACACCTGAGACAGCTACACCTGAGTTAACTATGTCTGCGCTGACACCAACATCAAAGAAGAGGGGAGTTATTGAACTAAATGATGAAGTGATGAAGAAAGCTAAGAAATGTCTTAAGGAGAAGGGTATTAAAGCTGAAGACGTGAAGAATTTACCTCCTATAGAAGAACTATGTAAGCCAATGTCCCACTCATGCACTATTGAGGTACACTCTCTCCAACATTTTGATGAAGGTGATATTTCATACTCTAAACCTCCTGATCAATGCTTGGAATAATTTGATGGTTTTATTGTTAAGCAAGATAATTTTAATAAAAGGGTACAAAATCATCTAATGGAAAACTCTAGAGCTATTATTGAGTTGAAGGATACTATGGAAAGGACCTCTATGATGTTAAAATGCTTGTTAAACATTTCCAAATGGTTCAAACTCAAATTGATCAGCTTATTAAGGTACAAAAAGATTTGCTAGTTAATGCTTCTAAGGAAAAACAAGCTTATGAAATTAGAACTAGAAGTGGTGTTGCCACCCAGGATCCTCTATATCCTGAGGGGTATCCTAAAAGAATTGAGCAAGATTCTCAACAAATTGAAAATAGTGGTACTTCTCCTAAGAAAAGGAAAAAGAAACATAAAACTATTGTAGAGTCTTCTGAACCTGCTAAAGATCCTAATAGCATATATGTCTCTAATGCTGAAACTGAAAGTGGTAATGAGGAAAATGATGCTCTTGATAAAGAAAAGGTTGAAGAAGAACCGGAAAGACACACTAAGAATACTAAATACACTAAAGAAGATTTTGTTGCTAAGAAACATGATAGTGAAAGAGAGCCTTGGGTCCAAACACCTATGCCTTCCCCTGATAAGAAACACAAGTCAAAGGAAGACGAACACTATAATAAGTTTTGTGAGTGGATGAAACCTTTATTTTTGCAAATACCTTTGACTGATGCTATTAAATTGCCTCCTTACTAAAAGTATATGAAGGATATTGTCTCTAATAAAAGGAAGATCCTTAATGAAGAAATTTCTACTTTGCTTGCTAATTATTCCTTTAATGGTAAGGTTCCAAAGAAACTTGGAGACCTAGTGATTCGAACTATTCCATGCTCTATTAAAAATAGTTATGTTAGAACTGCTTTGTGTGATTTGGGAGTAGGAGTTAGTGTTATGCCTTTTTCTCTCTATAAGAGACTTCAATTGGAAAAATTAATACCAACTGATATATCTTTGCAAATGGCTGATAAATCTACTACTATTCATGTTGTTATATGTGAGGATGTACCTGTTCAAGTGGCTCATAGTTGCTTGATATTAACTGATTTTGTTGTGCTTGAAATGCCTGAAGATGATAATATGTCTATTATTCTTGGGAGACCTTTTCTTAATACTGCAGGAGCTGTTATTAATTGTAATCAAGGAAAGATGACTTTTAATGTTAATGACAAGGAGCATACTGTCTATTTCCCCAAGAAGATTAATAGGACTTATGGCTTAAATTCAATTGAACATGTTGAGGGCATCCAAGTTGGAGAAATATATTGTCCCATACCACGAGAAAATATGAAACAATTATGATTGGGACCATTGCTATCAAGGTTGAGGTAACATAATCATTAGTGGAATACAAAGTTTTGTTTCATATAAAATTGTTTTGGTAACAAGATCTGATCAACCTTGTTAACAATGGGATTTTAATGAACAAAACAATGTTTTCACCATGATTATCTTCGCTTACTTTTATTTTATCCATGTTTGTTTTGCTTTCACTTAGTTCACTTTTCTGTTGCTAGTTGCTTGCATATTAGAGTGTCTTAGAACTTCTGAAGATTTGGTTTTGTTTTGTTTTTGCATCATTCCAAAGTCATCTTTCTATCAAAAAATCATTCATCAAGACCTGAAAATTGCTCAAAAATAAAGTGTCTCGAAAAATTCCAGAAAATTCATATTAAATTTTTACGTGAAAAAAGGGACAGAGAAGTGTCTGGAGTGACCCAGGGGGCCCACCAGGCAGGCACACCACCTGGTGGCGCGGCCACACCAGGGGCACGCCTGGCCATGGTGTGGGTCACCCCTGGCCCTCCACTCACTCTCTCACTGGCCACTTCCTTCTCTCTCCCGAGAAAACATCAGTTCATTGCTCAAAATCGCATTCTTTCTGTTCTTGTCCATGATTTTTCGATCTCCTCGCTCAGCCCATCTTTGCTACTATAATTGGAGCATTTGTTCTCCGGTATGTGACTCCTCCGCTTGTCCAAGTAGATTTGTGTTTAGTGGATTATATCTTGAGTATTTTGCTACTGTAGGTGACAGGTTTTGTGAGCTTGTTCAATGCTTAGAGAAATTGTTTTGATGCATTTTTAGGCTTCTTATAAGTTCCTATGAGTAGTTCCCTTCATTATGTATTCACTTTGCAATCACTTGTATGATGGATTTTTAAATTTCAGAATATCAAAGATGAACAACCACATTTTTGGAGAAATATTTGAGAGGGACACGCCCAAGAGAGCAAGGCCTTCAAGATCAGCCTCTTAGTTTAGGCCATCATATAATGAAGATCTTATTACACCACGCTTTGGCAATGAAGGAGATGAGGGAGATGCTCACCCATCTACCTTCCCTTGTTTTACCTTTTTGCAAGATGCAGGGATCCTCGATGATTTCTTACTACTGGTTCAGAGGGTTGGTCTGACCACTTACATGGAAGATGAGAGTGAGCAATATGCCATGCTCAATAAAACTTTCGTTGAGAGTTTCGTTTTCACTAACACCCCTCATCAGTCAACTGTTTCGTTCAAAATTTATAATCTGCCTATTACCATGTCATTGGAAAGATTTTGCAACATTATAGGCATAGGCATGACTGGGACAGTGAAGAAGATCCAAGGTCGACCCGCTGATTTGCTGGAGCTCTACCGAAGTGTGCCAAATGACGATGACCGCGTAGCTCGGCGCAGGAAGATAAGGAACATTCAACTCCTAGCTCTTAGATATTTTGCTTATTATCTTGCCACGAGCATTCTTGGTAGGGAGAACACTAGTAATATTTCTAATTATCATTTAGCCTTCCTCACTGCTGCACTTAATAATGATGCCAAGTATAATCTTGGTTCTCTCATTGCTCGCCGCCTAGCCGCTGGAGGACCTATTTATGGGGGCATTATTGCCTCACGCATGGTTGCTGCTTTGGAACTTTCTATTGATCCTAATGATACTGTCTTGACACCACAAAGGCTTGATCTTGCTGCTATGAAAACGCATCACTTTGTCACTACTGACTCTAGTACGGAGAGTTTAGTATACATGATGTTGTTTACTGATGGGGACGAGAGGGAAATTCCTTTGCCACAATCCACTTTGTTCAGTATTTACAGGATGACATGGTCGCGTTCCAAGGAGGAGGTGGACGAGCAGCTCCGCTTGCTTGGTTTCCACGGGCAGCACCAGGGGGATGTGCCCTCTTACGACCATTCTGTGCACTGCGCCGGGGCATCCTCGAGCTCGTATCAGGATGAGGGCACCTTTTCACCGTACTACGGAGGCGCTCCATCTTGGCCAGCTTGTGATTGATACCCACTTAGGCCAAAATCCTTAGCTTGGGGGAGGTACACCGACATCACACTCATGTACTTATCATGTTTAGTCGGTACTTTGTATATCCATGTTTCACTTTCTTTTTAGTTTTGGTTCTTGCTTTATTTCTACTTTCCAAAACACAAAAAGACCAAACTTATTTTTGCTGTTTCTCTTTGTTTGCTTCTTTGTCTTTTTAGCATTGGTTTGCTTCTTCCTTTTTGCTTTGTTTTGATTATTCGAATAACTCAAAAAGATTTCGCTTTGCTTGTTCTTCCTTTTGGTTCTTGCCTTTAAAAATCGTGCCCGTGCAAACAAAGAGAAATCTGTGAAATTGTGTAGTGTAGTAAGAGCGAGCTGCTCCAACTCCTGCGTGCCATAATTCAGCAAGCAGTAAATGGGTATCTCGAGAAACAACCAAAGCTCCAAAAATATTTGTTGTTCTTCTTTAGTTTTGTGAAGTTCGTTGCAAGGTTCAGCAGCCCTCAGTGGAGTTGGGTTTCATGTTATTATTCAAGCCACACAAGTGAAGGGCAATAATGAGGATTAATGACAACTTGAGGTGTGGTAAGAGGTTGGTAACGAACTCTATTTGTTTTCATTTTTGTACATATACTCATCATTGTGGGCATGCTTAGTCTGTTCATGTAAGGTGTATGTTATTTATGGATGCTTAGTAGTTCTTGCTTTCTTATGATTAGCTCTAGCTTGCTAATGGTTTGCAGCATGACATATGAATGTTTGATTGCATTGTTCTATTCATAACTTAGTTTGACACTTTGGTATCTTCCTCTGAATGTTTCACTTGAATTGACATGGCACATGCTCACACATGCATAAGACTGAAACAATCAGTTAAGTCTCAATGAATTATTTTGCCTTAGGATCCTTGCCATAATTAGTCCTGTTTTGTTGCAAGCATGATTATGAAAGTTATTGCTCTCTCGTTTGTCGCTCCCTTTCTATTGCCAGCCTTCACTTGCACTGAGTATGAGCTCTACTCGTGCTTCCAACTTCCCAAACCAATATTGCCAAAAGTGTCCACCATACCTACCTATTAGCATCATTTTCTATTCCGTTCATATTCAGTATGCCTTGTTTTCTTCCGGATAAAATGTTTGCTTGTTATGAGAAAATTAGTTAGTAAAGCTCTCACGAACTTGATGGCACACTTTACTTTCTTGCACTTAATAATTCTGAACCATTGTGTCCATCTTTGTTGCGTATATGCTTGCGCTTTATAAGTTGAAGTTAGCAGAACCATGTATCATGGGGAATGCTTTCAACATTGCACTTATTATTCCGTTGATATCATGATTCTTTTGCTTATGGATCCCACCGGTGTGAAATAAAAGGGGAACTTGTAAGATCATGGAGTTTGTATGTGTGTTAGAGAAATGCCTGGGCCGCTAGCCTAAGCCATGCCTAATCATGGTGGAAACTTGCAGCATAACCATAATGAGCATTCTATGAAGCATCCTCAATAAAAACCTATGCAAATAGCAAATAAAAATATCGCTGAGATGCTCATTGTCTGTTGCCTTGTCATTTTGATATGGGATAGCTCCTATGTCATGGGGCAAGGGGTACCCCGTTGGCGGTTCTCTATGATACATATGTACTTACAATGACAAGAGCTTACTTGTGACTGAAGTTGAGTAGCATGATGTTCGGTACTCGTAAGCAAGGGGCATGAGATTTCAACTTATAACTTGCCAAGCATATCCTCTTAGTTGTGTCACTTTAACCTTAATCATTTAAAGATGTTTATGATAGGGGCAATGAGAGCTCAAAGCTAATGAGTACCATGCTTTCAGCATTTGGAAGCCTTTCAAACTTTTCAAAACCTTTTCATTTCCTTGTTGAGTCTCCACACATTCTATGAGCACTTTCTTGAGAGCATAGTTGTCATTCTTAGTGTAATATGCTTGTTTCAAAACTTGGTTAATTGTGTCGTGACTTTGATGCTTGTATCTCTGATATCTTTAATTCTAGTCTTCACTTGAACTTCAGAGGTGCCTCGGCATTTATGTTTGCTCTACAATCAAAGGCAAGCGAGATATCACTCTATCATACCTTTTCATGAGCATTGCAATGTTGCTTATGTTTATGTTCCATGCTACTTATTATTTTTGAGTTGGAATCTCTTCGTAGCTTGCATTGACTATTGGGGAGCCTTATTTGCATACTCCTTATTATGAATTGTTTAAGTACTTGATCATATGCTGAGAATATATACATCTTATGAAGCAAATGTGTTTGTGAAAGTTTCTTTTATCCCACTCAGGTTTCAACCGAATTGCTTAAGGACAAGCAATAAGCTAAGCTTGGGGGAGTTGATACGTCCAAAACGTATCTACTTTCTCGAACACTTTTGTTATTGTTTCTCCTCTAAACTTGTGTGATTTGGATAGAACTAGCATGGACTGACGCTGTTTTGAGCAGAATTACCTTGGTGTCTAGTTTTTGTGCAGAAAATCAACTATCAGGAAAAATCCCGGAAAATATGCCAAAAATCCTATTTCACCAGAAGATTCATGGAGCCAGAAGACGAGATGGAGGAGGGCCATGAGGGGCCCAAACCACCTAGCTGCGCGGGCCAGCCCAGGCCACACCTGGGGGTGGTGTGGCCGCCTCGGTCACCACCTCGGCCTCCCTCTTCGCCTATAAGATGCCTCTTGACCTAAAAACCAAGGGGGGTTCGACATTTTTCCAGGTAGAGTTTCGCTACGCCGCCACCACCAGATTCCGCGATTCGGAACCAGAAATTCCGTTCTAGCACCCTGCCAAGACAGGGAATTGGAGGAGATCATCGCCATCATCATCACCATCGCTTCTCCATCGACCATCCATGATTCCCCCATCCATCAGTGAGTAATCCCCCATTGTAGGCTATGGGGATGGTAGGAACTGGATGAGATCGTTCATGTAATGGTATTCGATTGTTAGGGCATGGTTCCTAGTATCTATTATTAGTGCTTTTTGAGTTTGTTGCAACTTGTTATGCTTAATGCTTGTCACTAGGGCCCGAGTGCCATGATTTCAGATCTGAACATGTTATTGATTCATTAAATAGTATCGTTTATGGTCTTACCTGCAAGTTGTATACACATATTGTTGTCCGGAACCAAAGGCCCCGAAGTGACAATAATCGGGATAACCAAAAGGGATGGCTTTGATGTGAGGATCACGTGTGTTGACGGAGTATTAATGCTTTGCTCCGGTGCTCTATTAAAAGGAGCACCTTAATTGCCAGTAGTTCCCTTGAGGCCCCGCTGCAAATGGGCTGGCAAGATAAAAGATGTTGTGCAAGTTCTCATTGCGAGCACATATGACTATATATAGAACACATGCCTATGATTATTTAGTACTTGGATGCTTTACCTTATTTATCTGCAAATGCCCTATATATTGATTGCCATATGAATTTTCTTGTCCATGCAACGCCCGTCCATCCATCCCTATGCCTACCGCGCTTTAATCCTACTGTTTACTGCAATTGTTACTACTGTCGTTACTTTTTACTACTGCTATTACTTTGCTATTGCTATTACAAAATTGTTGCTACTGATAAACTGTTGTGAGCAAGATTGTTTCCAGGTGCAGCTGAATTGACAACTCAGTTGTTAGGGCTTATAAATATTCTTTGGCTCCCCTTGTGTCGAATCAATAAACTGGGTTTCATTTTCCTCGAAAATACTGCGATACACCCCCTATACTTGTGGGTCATCAACCCTGCATTACTTCCTTTTGTCTGATTGTGGTGGTATTCTGACATTGGTGGTTTGTTTAAACATAATCTACGTGGATTGTGCCGCATGCAAATGGCACAACCTCAATTTATAAAGTGGAAGCACGTACACCCGGTTACTCGAGATCCGGGAGCTTCGCTAGATGCAGGGGATGCAGGAGCAGGGAGGCGGTGAGATAGACAGGCTCAAGATTAGGCCAGAGAGTGGCACCGATTTGCTCCTCATCTCGGTTGCCATTGTTGTTTATGTTGCCATGTCGTTGTGCAGCAGCTGAAATAAGTTGCTACTTCGTGGAGTGTAGCAGCTTAAATAATTTATTTCTGTGCCACTTACATTCCATCGAATTTGGGGACATCCTGCCCCTCAGCAATCGTGGAACCGGTGGATCCTTGTTTTCAGATAGCAGTGGCACAATCACAATTTCGGATTCAACTACTGACTTGGGCGTTTCCAAACCCTAAGTCGTGGTACATTTTACTCAGAGAATGTGGGTAGATTGTTTCGCCCAGCAACATGCCACACACAGAGCGATCAGAATTTAACAGAATTACATATTTGATGTCGTGGAAATGGCCACGGCAGTCGCTACCACTGGCAGCGATTGAGTGTTTCGTGAGGAAGAGTTGGCAGCCATCTGTGGTGCGAGATGGGGGCGGATGCACATGGGTTTACCCAGGTTCGGCCCCTCGGAGGGTAAAGACCTACTCCTGCTAGATTAGATTATTGGAGAGCGAGTTACAGGGGTGGCGAGCTCGGCAGCTAGGCAGCGAGTCGCTTGAGGTGTGTATGATGGAACGTAAGTCTCCAGGATACCCTAGGGAGGTTTATATATGAGGCACCTCTCTAGGGTTTACAAGTTATCACCGAACAAGATACGGATCCGGAGGTTTTGACCTAATCCGACTGGGCTTCTGTTACGCTTCTAGGCCTCCAGTCGCCAGTCGCTGGGCCTTTCCTTCCTTCGTAGTCCAGCCGCCATCTTTCGGACACACTCGCAGGCCCTTCGGCCCATTTGGAACGTTCTGCTGGGCATACCCCCTTCGGCATATCCCCATCAGTAGTCCCCGAGTTCATCGTTGATGCAGGCGCAGGCGTCCTTTTGGCGTTCGGAGTAGGCGAGCCCAATTTGGGCGTCCAGTCGAGTCAGCGATGGACTCCATTAGAACCAAGGAGAATTTCCCCATGTTTCTATTCGCCGCCTCAATGAATGTTATTGCTGCCAAGTCATCGTCTTGGCGAATGGAAAAGACTGGCGGGTAGCGGGTGAAATAAAGGAGTTGGACCGTCAAATCTGGTCAAACTATCCGTTGGAATTTCCAACAGTAACTTCAGCGCAATTACCGTGAGTAACGGCTATCCTGATTTTGGCGGGTGGCGTTTCCCATATAAGGGGAATGATGGTTCAGCTCTGCAGACCTTCTTCGCATCCTTCATTCTTCCTCATTCGTTCTTCCTACCTCCAATCTCCCTGCCTGCATCTTTCCGACTTGTCCTTTCCGCATCGTGCGATTCCACATCCTACCCGATGGCGCCTCCCAAAGGCTCATGGGGAAAATCCAAGTGTACCACAGACTAGCTTAAATCTTTCGAGGACGCCGGAGTGCTCCGCATGGGGAACTGGCGGGTTCCCCCATCCTCCGAGACCAAGCCGAAGCCGTGACCCGGGGAGTTCATCTGCTTCCCTAGTCATCTTGAGAGGGGTCTGGGATTCCCCACCTCACTCTTTTTCTGCCGCTTCTGCGCGTATTACGCGATCAAGCCATCGGATCTCGGTTCTCATAGCATTGAACAGCTGGCGATCTTCGTCACCTTCTGTGAATGCTACCTCGGCTGCAGGCCGTATTTCCCGCTATGGCTGGAGCTCTTCCACGGCCGCATCGGGCGCGAGGCGTCCAGCGGCTTGATGCTGGCCGCAGGTGGAGTCACATTTCAACTGAAGCCGAAGGCCAATTTCATCAAGCTCCTCCTGCCGAAGAAGGCCGCCAGCGAGTGGAAGAAGAGATGGTTCTACGTCAAGGAAGCCACTCCCTCCGGCGAGGTGGCTCTTCCCGAGTTCGTCGCCGAGAGGAGCGAGCCCTGTCGGTTGGCGCCGAAGAATCTTCTCGAAGACCAGCGGATGGCCGTCACGGAGATGATGGATCAGATCCAGAAGCTGAAGGTCCAGGGGTTGATTCCGATCAACCTCTACAACTGCTGGCTCGGGCGGCGCCTGGTTCCACTGGCGGCTCGGCCGCACTGGATGTATGAATACAGCGGGAAGCATGACCCATCCCGAACCAGCAAGGAATCATGGGAGGCCGAGGACTACAAGGCCGCCTTGAAGAAGATCACCGACGCGGAGTTCACCAGTGTGGCGGTCGGGGTCGCCCCGTACACTCCTGTGAAGAACGAAGCCCCCACAGTAAGTTCTCTTCCCAATCGCTACGTCCGTGTTTCAGTTTTCAGTCTCCTTGTTTGGTGTTTTACTTGTGGTGGTTCTCAGCATTTTCAGGTGTTGGAGGGCTGGCTCCCTCCGCTCGATGAAGAGGTTCCCTAGGAACTGGAGGAAGACTCCGAGGGGGACCCTTCCGACATCGACGGGGAGGAGGAAGAGGTTCCTCCCCCAGCGCCTGTGGCTCGCAAGACCCGCATGCAGAAACAACGTGAAGTCGAGGCGAGCCGCAGCCTAGACGAGCACGACGGAGGCGACGAGGTCGCACAGGAGCACACGTCCCGGCGTACTACTACGCTGTCGAAGCCCGCACGCAGGCCCAAGTCACAAGCGAAGAGGCCCACGTCACCATCCAAGTCGGTGGTGGTGTTCGAATCGGGTGACAATTCCGATGATGAAGGTTCTCCCGAAGTATCGCACAAGGGCCCAAAGGATGCAGTCCTAACGAAGGGGTTGGAGGGCGAGGACACGGAGGTAGTGGTAGAGGTTCCCCTGGCGGCGATTGCACCGGCGGCCTCCGGGGTTCCAAGCCAAGAAGCGGCTAAGGCGATGACGTCCAAGTCGCCACAACCGTCAAGGGCGGCCACGTCGGAGCCGCAGATCCTGGCGACTGCAGCTTCATCGTCGAGGAAGCCCACGGTTTCGTGGGCTTCAGACATCTTCGAGAGGGGGCTCACCCGCAAGTTGGGTCCCGAATTGGACAAGCCCGCCCACATCAGCACGGGCTTCGTGTCCTCCCAGTCGCTAAGTAAGTACTGCTCCCTCGTCCCGATTCACCTTGCTCTTTTTTATTGTCATTATATTGATTGTGGGGACTCGTGTAGGTCGGGGGCCAAGAAGATTGGTCGTCCTTCGGTGGCTAAGATTCCACCGGCCATCCCCACGGGAGAGGGCGATCTCCCCAAGAAGAGAAAGGCCACTGGAGATGTGGCGACCGCCGAAGTCACGAAGAAGCAGAAGGGGGTGCCGACGACGCTGCGGCCAAGGACAGCCCTGCGGAGCCAGATGCTGCGCCAGTCGCTGAAGAGGTGGTGGCAACGCGATCGGAACCAGTCTTGGCTGCGTCCGTGCCAGAAGCACTGGTCTCGACAACCAGTGCCCCCGCCAGAGCTTCGGCGACGTTCCCGTGTTTCATGGCGAGGGGGTTTCTAGGTGTGGCGGACACGTAGTCTCCGTAGAGTCCAGAGATCGTGGATCCGGACATTGGGTCCCGTCGCGGGCGCACTTCCTTCACGATCCCGTCGACTGACGCTGGAGAACTTCACAGGATGCTCGGCGCTGCTATTCAGGTATGTCCAGTCCCCGAGTTCCTGGTCGCAGAATTTCAGCGGCTGGGAACTGAACCTCTTGCTCCTCTCCAGTCCCTAAATTCCTAGTCGCTGAATTTCGGCGTCTAGGAATTTAGTTTCTTTTCTCCTTCTCCAGTCCCCGAGTTCCTGGTCGCTGAATTTCAGCGGCTAGGAACTGAGTTTTGTTTTGTCAAATGCTGAGGCGAGTTGTTTGTTTGCAAGGATCACAAAGGGAGTCGACTAATCGGCAGGCCGCGAGAGAGTTCTTGGAGCGTGACTTGCGCGAAGCACAAGAGGCGAACCAGCGGCTTCAGGAAACTATTGGTGAGTATCTGTTTGTCTTTATTCTCCTCTTTTGGGTGTGAGCTAGTCGTGTACAGTACGCTGATGGCTTCTCTTGCAGATGGTTTCTCGGCTGAGATCTCCAAGGATCGTGAGGGGTATGTTCCAGTCGCCGAGCTGGACGCGGAGAATGGACGACTAGCCTCCCTGGTCAAGGACTTGGAGGAGGCGAAAGCGGCCTCAATTTCTTCGGAGGAGCGAGCGAAGGCTGCCGTCTCTACGACTGAGGAAGAACGCAAAGCCACGGATTCCATCATCATGGGGCTACACAACGAGCAAACCGCCTTGGAGAAGCATGTCAAGGAGAACTGCCGCAAACTCCTTGGTGAGTCTCTGTCTTCACCTGACCTGTTTGTCGAGTCCCCGATTTGGGGGTTTCATAGTTTCACTGACACCTGACTTTGCAGCTGTGGTATGCCAAAGCGACCCGGTGGTGCAAACTTATAATGCCTCGCAGTGCGTGACTGCCGTGGTGAACGCGGCCACAGCCTCGGCGTTGTGCGTCCAAGCGGCTCTTCAGGGCATGTCCCCCACCGAAGTCATTCCTGGGGGGCTTATGGAGGTGTGGTGCTATCTGGAGGAGGTGCCTGCCATTGTGGAGTGGATGACACGCTCAGCGTTCAGGCGCGGGGCCACCACAGCGTTGAGCTTGGGTCTCGCCCACTTCCCCGACGACTTCGACCTTGACGATGTGACGAGTGGCTATCCATCGGTGACCGGCACGGTGGAGATGTTAGAGGTGTTGAAGCTGACTGCGAAGGCTGCCCCTTACGCCGATTGGGTCTTGGCGATGGGGGATCTGCTACCGTACCAGGAGATGGTGTTGGCGCCTAGCGACCCCGAGCCGGAGCATCACGACATGAAGTCGGAGCAGCCCTTCTGGTCGTCGTTGTCGAAGTCGCTGACGACGTACCCGATGAACCCATGGCAGCCTTTTGTTCGTGTCAAGGGGGGTGTGGCTGCTTCTTCATCAGGGCCTGTGGAGTAAACAATGTAATTGTCCAAGTTGTGATGTATACCAAGTGGCGAATGTTGTAAGATATTTTTGCAATATATGCCAAGGGGAGTCGATCGACTCCTATTGCGACTAGGAATGTGTGGTGTGTTTTGTTTATCCATTGTTTTGATTGAGCGAGTCCCCGAGCGCGTCCGCCCTTTAATGGGGTATCTCGATTGTATACTTTTGTGTATTGTTTTGTTTATGCATTGTTTTTATCCCTGGCGTCTTCTAAGTGGCGAGTCCCCGGGCACGAGTAGGACTGACTTATAAGCGAGTCCCCGAGCGTGGTGCCTAACCATATTGGTCATGCTCCTGTTGCAGGTTGTGAGTTCGTTGTTTGTAACACGTCTCCTCCCTTGGCCCAGAGAGCCAGTCGCTTGGCGAGTCCTAGGCAGCTCTCTTACTTGGTGTGTTCCTGAGCCGCGTGGTGGCTCCCGTTTTGCGGAGTCCCCGTGCATGGTACTTAACCGTTCGAGTCACTTTGCACGAGGGTGGGAGGGACAGGTCGCTGTGAGAAACGTGTACCGGTTGTCTTGGCCCGGTGGGCCAGTCGGGCTAGGCGACTCCAATGGTGGCTCCGGGTTGGCGTTTTTCGTGGACGACCCAAGGCCCGAATTTTTCCGGTGCCCTTGTGCCGCACTACTTAGCCGTGCCGGTCACTCAACCAGAGGTTGACTTCCGTAAGTAGCATATTGCTAGTATGTACGAGTGCGAGTGGCACAAGAATATGGCGAGTGGGCACAATTTGTGCGATCCGGATGAATTTCATTATATATTCCGATGGAGTACAATGTTAGGTTCTAAGTATAGAACTTTCTGAGGAGGTTTACATTCCATGGCCTCCCGACCTCCAGTTGGCCGTCACCCCATATGTCAATGAGGTAGTAGGCATCATTACCGAGGACTCGACCGGCGAACGGCCCCTCCCATGGGGGGGAGAGTTTGTGCATGCCCTTCTTGTCTTGGGCCAGTCGCAGGACCAGGTCGCCCTCCTGGAAGGTGCGAGTTCACACTCGGCGGCTGTGATAGCGGCAGAGTCCTTGCTGGTATACGGTGGTGCAGGAGCGAGCCAGGTCGCGTGGCTCATCGAGTTAATCGATGCTGTCTTGGCGGGCAACCTCGTTGGCCGCCTCGACGTAGTTGGCGACTCCAGGTGAGTCATGCTCTAGGTCGGTTGGCATTACGGCCTCGGCACCATACACCATGAAGAAGGGCGTGAACCCGGTTGAGCGGTTGACGGAGGTGCGAATCCCCCATATCACAGAGGGGAGCTCGTCGACCCAGCATCCTGGGGTGCGCTCGAGGGGCACCTGGAGTTGCGGCTTGAGCCCATGGAGGACGCTCTGGTTGGCGCGTTCTACTTGGCCATTTGACTCCGGGTGAGCGACTAATGCGAGGTCGAGTCGGATGCCATGTTCTTCACAGAATTCTGCTATGGCCCCCTTGGCAAAGTTGGTGCCGTTGTCTGTTATAATGTTGTGCGGGTAGCCGTACCGGTAGATGAGTTCATGTAGGAACTTGGTGGCTGTCTTGCCGTCGCACTTTTTTATCGGCGTGGCCTCGACCCATTTGGTGAACTTGTCGACTGCGACCAGGAGCTGAGTGAAGCCAGACGGGGCCTTCTTGAACGGGCCTACCATGTCCATGCCCCATACGGCGAATGGCCACGTGATGGGGATGGTCTTGAGTGCCGAGCCAGGGAGGTGCGTCTGGTTGGCGTACTTCTGGCACCCGACACATCGTTGGACGATGTTGGTGGCGTCGGCGTGTGCGGTGAGCCAGTAGAAACCGTGCCGCATGGCCTTGGCGACTAGCGACTTGGCGCCAGCGTGATGGCCGCAGTCGCCGGCGTGAATGTCCTGGAGGATCTTGCGTCCTTCTTCCGGCAGACGTTTTGGAACACGCCGGTCACGCTGCGCTTGTGGAGCTCGCCGTTGATGATGACGAAGGATTTGCAGCGGCGCACGATCATTCGCGCCTCTGTCCCATTGCTCGGTAGGAGTTTGTGTTCCAGGAAGGCGACGTATGGTGCTGTCCAGTCGCTAGGTTCCACAACCATGGCGACTAAGGCCGGTTCTGGTTGTAGTGGGATCCCGATGTCGATCTCTTTTGGTGGACTGACCGATGGTTTGTGGATGATGTCAAGGAAGACGCCTACCGGTGGCGCTTGTCGGGTCGATCCGATGCGGGAGAGGGCGTCTGCCTCCTCGTTTTTGCGCCTGTCGATCCATTCGACGGAGTAGCCGTCGAAGTGTCCCCCCAACTGGTCGACAGCTTGGCGGTACGCGATCATTGTTGGGGAGACGGCGTCGCACGTCCCGGCGACTAGGTCGGAGTCTCCATAGCATCATAGGCGGTTGACGTTCATCTCCTTAGCGGCTCTCATGTCGTGGAGGAGGGCCCCATGTTGTTGGTGCAGGGCTTGAAGTTGAGGTGGAGCACGTAGCGGAGCTTGTCTCCTTTGGGGGAGATCAGGATGACCCCAGCCCCTGCATTGTCGGCGTTCTTGGAGCCGTCGAAATGGAGCGACCAATAGTGGAGGTACGGGAGCTTCTCTGGCTGCTGTGCTTCTTCCCAGTCTGCAAGGAAATCAGCCAGGGCTTGTGACTTGATCGCTTTGCGGGGCTCGTATTTGATGTTGTGGACGCAATTTCGACGTCCCACTTGGCGACTCGCCCGGTCGCCTCGCGATTGCGTATGATGTCCTGCAAGGGCGCGGAGGAGACCACCGTGATTGGGTGCTCCTAGAAGTAGTGTGGGAGTCGCCGTTGTGCTCGGAATACCGCGTACACCAGTTTTTGGTATTGCGGGTAGCGCTGTCGTGAGTATGTTAGGACTTCGCTGATGTAGTAGACGGGGCACTGTATGGGGTGCTCCTTGCCTTCTTCCGATCGTTCGACGACCGTCACGACGCTGACGACTCGAGTAGAGGCCGCGACGTAAACGAGCATTGGCTCTTTGTCGAGTGGCACGGCGAGTAGTGGTGCCACGAGTAGCACTTCCTTGAGTGCTTTGAGTGCGTCGTCGGCCTCCGTGTCCCATTGGAACGTCGGGTTCTTGCGCATCAGGCGGTAGAGGGGCATTGCCTTCTCGCCTAGTCGGGGGATGAAGCGACTGATGGCCGCGACTCGCCCTGCCAACTTCTGGACATTGCACAGGCACTCCGGTTTCCCGAGTCGCGCGATGGTGTCGATCTTGGTGGGGTTGGCTTCGATGCCTCGCTTGGAGACTACATAACCCAGGAGTTGTCCGGTGGGGACGTCGAAGGTGCATTTTCCGGGGTTCAGCTTGATGTTGTACCTCCGCAATTTTGCGAAGGTTTCTGCTAGGTCGGCGAGTAGGTCGTCCTGGCGGGTGGATTTTACCACCACGTCGTTGATGTAGATGTGAATGTTGCGGCCAATTTGGCTCGCTAGACACTCCTGCATGCACCTCTGGTATGTGGTGCCTGCAATCTTGAGGCCGAACATCATGGTCGTGTAGCAGAATGCGCTGAATGGCGTAATGAACGCCGTCTTCTCCTCGTCTTCGACCGCCATCTTGATCTGGTTATAACCAGAGTAAGCATCGAGAAAGCACTGCGACTCTGATCCCGCGGTCGAGTCGATGATCCGATCGATGCGCGGTAGGACGAACTCCTCCTTCGGGCAGGCGCTGTTGAGGTTGGTGTAGTCGATGCACATTCTCCATGTGTTGTTCTTTTTTAGAACCAGGACTGGGTTTGATAGCCACTTGGAGTACTTGATTGGTCGGATGAAGCCTGCGGCTAGCAGGCGTTGAACTTCTTCGGCAATTGCTCGACGACGCTCTTCATTGAAGGGCCGTAGCGACTGCTTTACTGGTCACACTTTGGGGTCGGCGTTGAGTTTGTGCTCAGCGAGTTCCCTCGGGACACCTGGCATGTCAGATGGCTTCCATGCGAAGATGTCGCGGTTCTCACGGAGGAACCCGATGAGCGTGCTTTCCTATGCGGGGCTCATGTGTGCCCCAATGGTGACCGTCTGGCTGGAGTCGCCTGGGACGAGCTCGACGGTGCGGGTGTGCGTGGTTGCCTCGAACGTGGAGTTCGCAGCGGTTGGTTTCTTCAGGATGGTGGGGTCGTCCTTGTTGATGTTACCCGCGTATTTCGCGAGCTCCTCCGCGTGATCAGTCTCCACGGCGATGACGGGGTCGGCGAGCTCGGTGCCTTTGTCCTCGCATTCCACGGCCATGTCGGGGTCGCCGTGGACGGTGATGATGCCGCTTGGCCCGGGGAGCTTCATCATGTTGTAGGCATAGTGTGGGGTCGCCATGAACTTTGCGAATGCCTGGCGGCCTAGGACGCAGTGGTAGGGGCTGCGGAAGTTCACCAGCTCGAACACGATTCTCTCCGTGCGGTAGTTTGCTGGAGTGCCGAAGGTGACTGGCAGCGTCACTTTCTCGATCGGGTACGCCTTCCGACCGGGGACGATGTCGTGGAAGGTCGTCAGTGTTGGCTCAATGGCTGCTTCTGGGAGATGGAGCCTTTTGAACGTGTCGAGGTACAAGATGTTGATGGAGCTCCCATCGTCCATTAGTGTCTTGGGCAGCCAGTAGTCGGCCACCTTGGGCCTGACTACCAGGGCGACTCGCCCTGGGTATTCGATCCTTGGCGCATGGTCCTGGCGACTCCAGGTGATGCTCTGCTCGGACCAGTTTAGGAAGCGAGGGATGTCGACCTGTGTCACCGCATTGACGGCGACCGCGCGGGCGAGCACCTTCTTCTCGCGCTTGGTGCCGAGTCCGGTGAAGGTGTGTAGCGAGCCGACGGCGGTGCCGAAGCTGCCGTTGTTCCCGTTGTCCCGAGGTGGGTTGTTGTTTGGGTCCTTCCTTGCTCGTCTCGCCTTCTCAATCTCTTTGAGAGAGTGGCAATCGGCGGTGGTGTGGGTGGCGGGTTTTCCCTCCCTGCTATGGTAGATGCAGGGCTGATTGAGCAGGGCGGTGGGGTCGAATTTCGGCCTCGTCACGTTGTTGGCGCGGTAGTTCCCGCTGTCACGGTAGTTTCCTCCGTCGCGGCGATAGTTCTTGGGGTCGCGCTGGCCGTAGCCCGCGTTGGCGACGAAGTCGACTCGCCCGTTCGTGCGGCGCTTGCCGGTGATGCGAGTGTTGTTGTAGCGGCTGCCGCGTAGGCGCCCGCTGTCGTGGATGCTAGTGCGGCATCTTCCTCCGGACTCGTCGTCGGAGTCTTGGTTGGGGTCCTCCTCCGCATAGCGATTGGCAATCTCGAGAAGGTTGGGGAGAGTTGTCGTGCGTCCGGTAGACCCTCTTGATCTTGGCGACCAGGGGTTCATAACGGCACGCGTTCTTGAAACAGTGTATCGTCATGTCTGGGTGGATGCCGGAGGCGTTTATCCATAGCTCTTGCCATCTTTGGATCCAGCGGCGAGTCGACTCGTGTTGTCCCTGGATGCATTGCTCTAGGTCCTCTATGGTGGTGGCGCGGGTGTAGGATCCCTCGAAGTGCCTGACGAAGGCGTCCCGCATTTCTTCCCAGGAATCGATGCTGTCGGCGGGGAGCGTGTTCATCCACTACCGGGTCACACCTTCCATCATCAGGGGGAGGTAGCGAGCGGCGAGCAGGTCGGTGTGGCCTGCGATTCCCATTGCCATGAGGTATGTGTCCATCCAGACAGCGGGGTCGTACGTCGGGTCGTACTTCTTGATCTCCTTGGGGGCCTTGAAGTTGGCGGGGTATTTTTCCCCGCGAATCATTGGTCCGAAGCATTGCAGCCCGACTCGACTGAGCGAGCCTCTTGGTTCCGGGTCGCCACGGTTGGTGAGGGTGTGCCGCAGGTCGTTGGGCTGGCGCGACCGCCATGCCTGGTTGTTGATGATGTTCGTTCGGGCATCGAGGGGCTGCCCGTTGGCGGCGACCGTGTTGTTCGCCGGTCGCGGCTCGTTGGTTGAGAGCGCGGGATTGGCGGCCCATGGTTGGTTCACCAGGGGCTGGGGTGGTGGGCAAACTAATGCGTTGGCCACGGTGGGGTGGCCGCTTGATGCCGCCCTGCTTGCTGATGAGCGGGAGTACATCTGCCCCCGTGGGTCGACTCCCGCGGCTTGTTACTCGACGGCCCTGACGAGTAGGGCCTTGGCGTACTGGATCTGTAGCGTGTCGTTGCCTTGGACGTCGAGGTTGGCGATCGCGGCGTCGGCCACGACGACGTTGTCCATCGGGGTGGAGTATAATGGTAGCCCATTGGCGTCACGGGCTTGAGGCGAGATGATGATCCGCGGTTGGTCCGTCGGGGGCGTGCGGCCCATGGGTGGTGGAGGGGCCCCGGTTGCCGGTGCGCCAGGTGGTGGTCTCGCGGGGTTGCTTCCGCCTGGTGGCGCGTTCTCGCAGTATTCGCGCTCGGCGGCACGCGCGGGGTCGCTTTCGTCGTTGAAGTTCAGGACGCGGCCCTGGACGTTGGAGTTCAGGCGGGTCCTGATGCGGCGCTGGTGATAGAGCGACAGCTCCCGCGCCGTCTCTCGTTCGAGGCGGTATTTCTCGCGCTCGGCGAGTTCGTTGCGTTGCGCCTCCGCGAGCCGTAGGCGGGCTTGCTGCACCTCCGTGGCCGTCGTAGTCGGCGGGATCAGCGTGGCGAACGGATCTGGCGGGGCGGCCATGCTGCCCGCCATGTAGATCGCGTTGAAGCGATTGGATCTGGCACGAAAATCCCCGGGGGACTCCGAGACGGAATCGGAGTCGAAGATCCCCAGGATGGAGGGGTCCTCGAAGTCCTCGGGGTTGGAGACTCGCGTGATGGAGTCCTCCCGTGATGCGGCGGTGATGGATCCGTCGACCGATGCAGGGCCGCGGAGTCGGCGTCATCGTTTAGGGCATCGTTGTTGGTGGCGGCGTTAGTCTCGACCGTGTCGCTGGCGGCCGAGTCGTACTCGGTGACAAGGCTCCTGATGGAGTGGACCTGCTCTTCCGAAAGCAGATCGTGGTGTGGCGGTGATCCGCCGATGATCACCGTTGCAGCTGGGTCGATCGCGCCAGTGAAGCCGACGAAGAGGTTGATAGAGCTGACCGGCATCACCGCGCCGTGAGTGACCGGACGTGACGCCGGGATGTAGCTGCTGGGCAGGATCTGTAAGATTCCGCCGATGGCGATCATGCGACCGGTGGCGAGCGACCGATCGATCGGCGAGTAGGGTCTCGCCGCAGAACTCAGGCCAGTCCCGCTATGCCCCACGGTGGGCTCCACTGTCGTGGAAATGGCCACGGCAGCCGCTGCCACTGGCAGCGATTGAGTGTTTCATGAGGAAGAGTTGGCGGCCATCTGCGGTGCGAGATGGGGGCGGATGCACATGGGTTTACCCAGGTTCGGCCCCGGAGGGTAAAGACCTACTCCTGCTAGATTAGATTACTGGAGAGCGAGTTACAGGGGTGGCGAGCTCGGCAGCTAGGCAGCGAGTCGCTTGAGGGGTGTATGATGGAACGTAAGTCTCCAGGATACCCTAGGGAGGTTTATATATGAGGCACCTTGCTAGGGTTTACAAGTTATCACCGAACAAGATAAGGATCCAGAGGTTTTGACCTAATCCGGCTGGGCTTCTGTTACGCTTCTGGGCCTCCAGTCGCCAGTCGCTGGGCCTTTCCTTCCTTCGTAGTCTAGTCGTCATCTTTCGGACGCACTCGCAGGCCCTTCGGCCCATTCGGGACGTCCTGCTGGGCATACCCCCTTCGGCATATCCCCATCATTTGAAGACATGTGCGAAGATGCACCAGAATCGAAAATCCAATCCGTACCTTCGTGGTTGTTGAGCGTGAAATTGTTCATGGCGGCGATGAAGGCGGATTGGTCCCAGCTTGGTGGAGCGGTTGATGGCGATGGCGTATGCATGTATGGTAGTGCCGAGGAGCCCCGTACATGTAGTTCATTGACGTCGAGGATGGCATGTAGTATTGTGGCGCGTGGGGAGCCATGTAGGCCGTCGGTGGAGCCTGGACGGTGTAGACCTGCTGCGGAGGTCGAGGTCCAAGAGGCCCTGGCGAGCCTATGGATGGACGAAGACCAGGATTCCATGTCCCGGTGTAGGCCGGTGGGGCACCATAGGGAGAAGGAGCCGACCAAGGCATAGGCCATGCCTGAACAGGACCCGTCCATGGATCGTGCTGCGGCTGCCATGTTGGAGAGGGGGCCACGACGGAGGGAGGTGTCGGCGCTGGAGGGGACGGCATTGGAGGGGCCAGCGCTAGGGGAATTTGGTGGAGAATAGAGGTGGAGCAGGAAGATAGAGGTGCGCCGACGGCGCGGGCTTCGGCCGGCGTCCAGAGTGGACGCGTCGTTGGTGGTAGCAGAGTTGGCGGAGCCATCTATGTGCGGAAAAACCCAGGCGTCTGATACCATGATATTTTGCGATAATAATAACTTATATTGATTTGAACAATAGTACAAAGATTATATAGGGGAGAGGAGGAGCCGTCTAAACGGACTTAGACTAGAGTCCCACTAGTGGAAACGAGGCCTTTGGTTGAGCCTGGAAATGGGCTTTAACACCGGTTCTTCTACGAACCGGTGTTAAAGAACTGTCAGCGTGGCCTGCAGCAAAGAGCCCCCCTTTAACACCGGTTCGTGGCACGAACCGGTGTTAAAGGCCCTACACCGATGGTTGTAGTTTCTTTAACAACGGTTCGTGGCTTGAACCGGTGTTAAAGGGGGGGCTATATAAGACACCGCAGCCCACACCCCACTCTTCCATTTTTTCACTATCTCATTTTGGAGCCTAGTAAGAGGGTGTGAAGTGTGATAGTTTGTGTTTTTTTCGTATGCACAAGAGGTGTTCGGTGAAATGCCTGAGAGCTCAAAATAAGTTTTCTCGTTGCTCTTTCCTTCTCGGTCGAGGTCAGCAACTATCCTTTCATGTGTCATTGATGTACTATATATATAAATGGTCATCTCCCTATTATTTTTTGATATATACTATATATTAATGCAGATGAACCGGCAATGGATGTACGGTGACCGCCGCACTTCCAAGTACATTACAGGCCTCCAAAATTTCATCGTTGTGGCTAATGCAAACCGTGGTCACAATGGTTTTATGTGTTGTCCGTGTGTTCACTGTCAGAATAAGAAAGACTACTCAAATACCAGAACCATTCACGCCCACCTGCTTCGATCCGGTTTCATGCCCGGCTATAATTGTTGGACCAAGCACGAAGAAAAAGGGGTTGTGATGGAAGACATCAAAGAAGAAGAGGATGATAACAACTATCATAACATGTATCCTGAATATGATGATACTGCAACGGGGGTAGATAATGAAGATCAAGAGGCAGCAGATGGGCCCGCTGATGACGATCTTGGTCGGGCCATTACTGATGCAAAGGAAGAATCTGAAACTGAAAAGGAGAAGGAGAAGCTGGAGCAAATGTTAAAGGATCACAAAACATTGTTGTACCCAACTTGCGAAGATGGCCACAAAAAGCTAGGTACCACACTGGATTTGCTGCAATGGAAGGCAGAGAACGGTGTGACTGACAACACATTTTCAAAGTTGTTGGTAAAAATGAAGAATCTTCTTCCAAGAAATAATGAGTTGCTGACGGTACATACCAAGCAAAGAAGGTTGTTCGCCCTCTAGGATTAGACGTCAGAAGATACATGCTGCATTAATGGCATCCTCTACCGCGGTGAGAAGTACGAGAATTTGGATGCATGCCGGTATACCTTTGCTGCGGTATAAGATCAGACAAGACGATCCTGGCGATGTTGAGGGCGAGGCCCCTAGGAAGAAGGTTCCTGCCAAGGTTATCTGGTATGCTCCTATAATACCACGGTTAAAACGTCTCTTCAGAAATAAAGAGCATGCCAAGTTGTTGCGATGGCACATGGAAGACCGTAAGAAAGACGCGATGTTGAGACACCCCGCTGATGGGTCACAGTGGATAAAAGTCGGCGAGAGTACGGACTTCGCCGCGTGACGCAAGGAACTTAAGGTTTGGTCTAAGTACGATGGCATGAATCCTTTTGGTGAGCGAGCTGCAGTCACAAAGACACGGCCTGTGACTCTATGTATCTATAACCTTCCTCCTTGGTTGTGTATGAAGAGGAAGTTCATTATGATGCCAGTGATCATCCAAGGCCCGAGGCAACCCGGCAACGACATTGATGTGTACCTAAGGCCATTAGTTGAAGAACTTTTACAGCTGTGGGCCAAACCAGGTGTACGTATGTGGGATGAGCACAAAGGGGAGCCATTTGACCTACGAGCATTGCTTTTCGTAACATTCAATGATTGGCCTGCTCTTAGTAACATTTCAGGGCAGACAAACAAGGGATACAATGCATGCACACACTATTTAGATGAGACTGAAAGTGTATATTTGGATAAATGTAAGACGGTTGTGTACCTAGGGTATCGTCGATTTCTTAGAACGCATCGATGAAAGAAAGGCAAGCATTTCAAACGTCTGGCAGAACCCCAGAGGAAGCCTGTCCTCCGTACCGGTGAGGAGGTATTTGGTATGGTCATGGACCTAGGAGTAATCTTTGGAAAAGGTCCTGGCAGTCTATTTGTTCCGAATGATGATGCCGGACACGCTCCCATGTGGAAGAAGCAATCTATATTTTGGGACCTACCCTATTGGAAAGTCTTAGAGGTCCGATCTTCAATCGACGTGATGCACGTGACGAAGAATGTTTGCGTGAACCTGCTAGGCTTCCTAGGAGTGTATGGGAAGACAAAAGATACAACTGAAGCACGACAGGACCAGCAACGTCTGAAAGACCCTGAAGAGCCTATGCATCCTGAGAACGAGAAGGGTAAACGATGCCACTTAACTCCTGCCAGCTACGCTCTTACTAAAGCAGAGAAGGAAATCTTTTTTGAATGCCCGAGCAGTATCAAGGTCCCGTCTGGCTTCTCGTCGAATATAAAGGGAATAATAAATATGGCAGAGAAAATATTCCAAAACCTGAAGTCTCATGACTGCCACGTGATTATGACACAATTGCTTCCGATTGCATTGAGGGGGCTTCTACCTGAAAATGTTCGAGTACCCATTGTGAAGCTATGTGCATTCCTTAATGCAATATCTCAGAAGGTAATCGATCCAGAAAGCCTACCAGGTTCTGAGCAGATGTGGTCCAATGTCTTGTCAGCTTTGAGTTGGTGTTCCCACCATCCTTCTTCAATATTATGACGCATCTCCTGGTTCACCTAGTAGAAGAGATTTCCATTCTCGGTCCTGTATTTCTACACAATATGTTCCCCTTTGAAAGGTACATGGGAGTCTTAAAGAAATATGTTCATAACCGTGCTAGGCCAGAAGGAAGCATCTCCAAGGGCTATGTATGAGAGGAGGTCATTGAGTTACGTGTTGATTTTATTCCTGACCTTAAGGCGATTGGTGTTCCGAATCACGACATGAGGGGAGCGCATGGAAAAGGCACCCTAGGATGTAAAGCAATGATATGTAGGGACGGGCATTCTCTCAATCAAGCACACTACGGTTTTACAAAGATCTATCTTGGTTGCCCGTATATCAATGAACACAAGAATTTAATCGCCTCAAACACCCAGGCGGTCGATGAATGGATTATAAGTGAACACATGGCGAGTTTTGGCGGCTGGCAAAGACTTCTCACGAATAACACCACTTGTTGGGGATCAGCTGTACTTGTTGGCCAGGACACCATCTTATTGTATGTACTTTCCAAAGTGCGAGATAAATGGGAATACATTTTACACGATAGGCCAAGATAAAAAGAGCACCAACCAAAATAGTGGTGTCCGCTTCGATGCAGCAGAAGACAATGGGCAAAAGACCACGTATTATGGGTTCATAGAGGAGATATGGGAACTTGACTATGGACCTAATTTTAAGGTCCCCTTGTTTCGATGCAAATGGGTCAAGCTAACAGGAGGGGGGTTGAGGTAGACAATAAGTACAGAATGACAACGGTGGATCTCAACAATCTTATGAAGGTAGACAAGAACTTAGACGAACCATTCGTCTTAGCCAATGATGTGGCTCAGGTTTTCTATGTGAAGGACATGTCTACCAAACCAAAAAAAAGAAAAAATAAGCAAACAGATACATCACACGATGAGCCAAAGCGTCACATAGTTCTTTCAGGGAAAAGAAACATCGTGGGAGTGGAGGACAAATCAGACATGTCAGAAGATTATAATAAGTTTGATGAAATTCCGCCCTTCAGAGTGAAGACTGACCCAACCATCCTGTTAAACGGTGTTGATACTCCATGGTTACGGCCGACGCGATCATAAGATTGACTATATGTATTAATTGAGCCATTTTTGGCACACATATGTATCTCAACATGGAAATCAATGTCATATTTCTTACATTATGATATATGTATTAAATGAGCCATTTTTCTTCCTTCTATTTCTTCCCTCCATTTTTCTTCCCGCCATTTTTCCTGCCATTTTTCTTCCCGCCATTTTTGGGAGGCTTATCTGGGAGGGCCTTATCTGGGGGGTGGCTAACCTTTAGTACCGGTTGGTGGGTGCAACCGGGACTAAAGGTGGTTTTTGTGTCATCTAACAAAACTGTCGGTGGGATAAGGACGCGTGGGTAACCTTTAGTACCAGGTGGGGGCTCAAACCGGGACTAAAGGCATCGGTAGGATAAGGACACGTGGGTGGACTACACTTTCGATGTAGCGCCTGACAATCGGAGGAAGAAGACAAAGTAGAAGCGGCGCCGTGCCTATAAAAGGAGCATCGATACGCCATGGCAAGCAACTCACAAGCCAACATGGATGGAGAGTTTCATCCCCATGGATGGAGGAAAGGGTTGGGAAATCTCCCGTGCCGGAACTTCTCGAAGATGCCCTTGGTGCACACGCCCTATGGCATCTTCGGAAGTTCCGCCTCGGAAAATATTTTCCTGCTAGCCCGTGAAAGACTACATCTCCGCCTCCCTGGGGTTAGAAGTATGGTGGAAGCCATGGGATAGAGTGGAGAGAGGCGGCAGATATGAGTGTAGATGTGCTATGGCAACGACCAAGCCAACATGGATGGAGAGTTTCATCCCCATGGATGGAGGAAATATTTTCCCGCCATTTTTTCTCGCCATTTTTCCCGCCATTTTTCTTCCTGCCATTTTTCTTCCCGCCATTTTTTCCCGCCAGTTCTTCCCTCCAGTTCTTCCCGCCAGTTCTTCACTATATATATGTAGGGTTGGCCTCCATTGTCATTGCACATCTCTAGACTCATATCTGCAACCTCATCACTCTTTCCCATAGCTTCCACCATAGCACTAACCCCTAGGGAGGCGGAGGCTCTTTGCGCCTCGAACTACCCCTGCCCGCCGGGCTACTGTGTCCCTGTCGGCTGGATGCTGAGCACCGGAGGCGTTCCGGTTCCTCCCGTCCCTCTAGGTGTGGCGCGCCGGATGGCCATCACGAACCACTACTACTTCGAGCTCACACCGGAGCAGCGGAGGAATCCCAGATGGCATCCCGACTATTTCCCTACTTGGGAAGCCTTCTTCGTGGATCGGCGTGAGAGGGCGCTCGCTAGGCACGAGGAGGACGGCCCACCTCCTTCGAACTTCAACAAGGCCGTCCGTCGGCTATGGTGGCGCGGTCGGACTCTCCAGAGCGTCATGGCCTATGACACTGCTGCCGACTCTAACCCCCGTCTGCGCTACCCTCAAGTCCAGCCCACGCGTACTCAGCCTTCAAGGTTCAATTACGGCGACCCCGACGACGACAGCGATGATAGCGGCGGCGAGTACGATGACTACAGTGGCGAGTATTACAGGTGTAGGCAGGAGCATGACTGAATCACTCCAACATTCCGAAACAAGTTCGGCCGATTATTACTTAATCTGGCCATGTATCTTAATTTTCAGTTCTTTTATGTATCTTAATTTTCAGTCGTGCTTTATGTAACTTACTATTAGTTGCATTCTGTATTTTAATTCCAGTTCTATCTCCTTCACAAAATGACCTATCTCATTCGAGGTTTCTTGGCTTTCGGGTCAAATGACCAATGTTATGGCTAGAATCAAGGCATAGTTTGAGATAATATGGCCATATTGTGCATACATGTGCATCATGGCATGGCAAACAATGTTGAAAGAGGAAGTTTTAATTTTTATCGCACCAAAAAGGCATTTTCCATTTTCCGAGCATAAAAAACGGACGGTTTTGTGAAGCAACCACCAAATGGCTAATTCAAAAAACCACCACCACATTTTACAAAGATACTAGACCACCTTATATGGACAATGTACCAACAGGGGGATCTGAAACCTTTCCGTCCACCTCTGGTGAAAAAGACAAATCCCTGCCGAATCGGTAGGAAGTGGGTCAGATATGAACTACAGGTACATGATACGATGCTCATGATTTTTTACAAAAATCATTTTTAGGTTCACAATATGCTATTTTATCAAAAATCCAATGCAAGTTGAGCGAGGCTTTGTTAGATTCAAGTGTATACAAAAGATGCGGCATTTAAATATCCAATCAATTCAAAAATGTTAATACAAAATAAAATATGATTTGCTCTAATAAAATAGGGTTAGATTCCTTTTTAGATGCTTAATATTTCTTATGTTCAAAGTTTTAGGATTTGACAATTTATATTTGTTTGAATTGAATAATCAAAATTTATATGTAAGTGTTTTAATCATTTTGAAAATTTTCATCTAAAGTAAATATAAAATGTTTTTACATGAATGGATAGATATTATTTTTCTAAAAATTATAATATATTATTCATATTTTTCTGAGTTGAAATGAATAAGATATGAATTTTCTAAATTCATATCCTATTTTTTGAATTATAAATGCCCCACCCTTTAATGCATGAAATAAATGCCCCTTTAACACGGTTCCAGCCATGAACGGTGTTAAAGGGCTTATTATTCGTTTTTACTTCTTTAACACCGGTTCGTGGCTGGAACCGGTGTTAAAGAAATGCTTAACAACGATCCCCTTTAACACGGTTCGATCACGAACCGGTGTTAAAGGGGTTATATCGCGCCACCTTCCATCTTCCCTAGCGATCGATTTCCCACGGTCGCCGTCGCCATCCATGAGCGCCTGCCACTCCAGCCGCCACTCCGCCTCGCGTGTGCCAGACGGTACCGCCTTCCTTCGCTCCCGTCCAGGTCGAGGCGCTTATTTAGGGGCGGCAGCGCGAACGGCGCAGGTCGAGGCGCTAGGGAGGCCGGACGCCGGAGCCAGACACCGCTAGCGCTAGGGCAGCCGGCGTGGAGGTCGCGGCGAGGGCGACTGGCAGGAGGTCACAGCGGCGTGGAAGTGATGATACGGGCGGCGGCTGGAAGAGTTGGCCGTGGGTCACGCTGCCGGGCGTGAGATCGCAGCGAGAGGTGTATACGATGGCGAAGTCGGTGACTGGAAGAGCGGTCATGGTCACCGGCGTGGAAAATGTGGCGGCGGTGTGTGTGAGGAGGTCAGGGCAGAGTCGATGTATGCGAAGAGCTGACCGGATTGATTTCAACATTTTTTTTCCTCAGATTATATTTACGCGAACTCAAATTTGGGCCTATTGGGCCTAATCTATACCGCTTAATCTCAGCCGTCGGTACAAATCATACTTTTGACACTTATGGGACCAGTAAAAGGTACCGTAAAGCCTCTGATTTTTTTTGTTTTTAGACCTTTCTAGTTTTTTAGTGGTAGGTCTATATCTTGGTATTATCTCTCCTATATTGAAATAGTATCTTATAACTGCCATTGACTTCAACAACTTCTCCAACTGCAATATTTCCGATGACCACTTTTCCAAAGTTATAATCAGTACCAACTCGCACAATAATCTTCTAGCAATTTTCAATAGTGAAGCAGCAAAACTCAGTACAAATAAGGGGATGGCCCTCGGGCTCGGCGGGACCTTATTATTATGTTCTTCTTCTTGCCGGCGACGACGAGGAAGCGGAAGAGGAGAAGGGAGGCGAGGGATTAGTAGTGATTTAGTTAGGGATTTTAGTGTGATTTTGTTAGTTAATTAGTGTGATTTTGTCAGTTAATTAGTGTGATTTTTTTAGTTAATTAGGGATTTAGTAGTGATTTAGTTAGGGATTTTAGTTAATTAGGGATTTAGTTAATTAGGGATTTTAGTAGTGATTTAGTTAGGGATTTTAGTAGTGATTTAGTTAGGGATTTTAGTTAGGGATTTTAGTAGTGATTTAGTTAGTGATTTAGTTAGGGATTTTAGTAGTGATTTAGTTAGGGATTTTAGTTAGTTTATTATTAGGGCTTAGGGTTTTATTAGGGATTGGGGTTTATTAGGGATTAGGTTTAGTTAGAATACTTAGTTAATGAGGTTTAGTTTAGTTAGTGATAGGTTTAGGGTTATTGTTATTAGGGCAATATATACTTAGTGATTTAGTTACTGTTTATGTTTTATGATTGTTTATTGCTATTATTTAGTTATGCCGCGTCCATCTCGTCCGAGCCTACTGGACTCCGTCGGGGATGTCCGAGTATAGGCTCCGCCGGGTTGGCACTGGGAGGTGCTACCTGTCGGGACTCGTACCTTGGTGAGGAATCCGGGTATCATCGTCGACCCGGAGCTTCTTTGGTGGCGTCCACGAGGTCCAGGAGCGGTGCAGAGGGAGCCAGCCCCCGAGGAGGTGGTACATCGTCGTATCAGGGAGGAGGACGAGCATGTACAGCGATACATGTATCTTTTGGAGACTAGGTTCTCCAATATCTGGCAGGTTCACGGATCTCACCCGAGCTATTCTCCGGTGATGGATCCTCTTCTGTGGCTGCAGAGCTCCCGCAGCACAGAACGCGGCAGCCGCATTCGCTAGTTTATCTTAATAATGTACTTTATCTTATACTTTATCCTATAATGCACCCGAGCTATTCTCCGGTGATGTATTAATAATGTACTTTATATTATACTTTATCCTATAATGCACCCGAGCTATTCTCCGGTGATGTATTAATAATGTACTTTATCTTATACTTTATCCTATAATGCACCCAAGCTATTCTCCGGTGATGTATTAATAATGTACTTTATCTTATATTATTGTACTTTATCTTAATCACTAAGTACTGTATCCGAGTTGTCGCGTATGAATCCAAGTCCACTTGAATGTTTACTCTCTTACTCTAGATAATATTATTGTTTTAGAAACTATGGATCCACTTAGTAGAAACCTTGAAGAAGAAGAAATAATGGAGAACATTATCGATGAGGACACCTCACAATATCTAGACTTGGAGGGACATGATGACAACTCAAGTAGTCATGGAGAAGATGAAGACTCGGTGAGCATAATTTAGTGATTACAAAGTCCGGCGAGGTATATGCATTGATTAAGCCTCTGCTGACTTCCACCAACAATCTTCTTCTACATGTATTAATTAACGCTTCTTTCTTCTTTTAGCCCTCTGGATCGACCAGCCAGCAACCATCTTCTTCTATGAAAAAGAGCAAGCGAGGCACGAGCCATCGGTTGAAAGATCATGCAAAGTTCACGATCAAAGCTGTCCGTGTTGATGGCAGGCCGATGAAGCCCAAGAAGGCCGCAGACAAATTTGTACGCCAGGCTGGAGTTGTTGTTAGGGACCAAATCCCAATCATAATTGAATATTAGAATAAGCCAAAGAAGGGCGACGATACCTTTGTCGATGAAAGATCCAAAGAAACGCTTTGGAATTTGCTGTTGGTAAATTTCACCCTTCCGCCAGAGGAGGATGAAAACAAACCGATTATAAAGGAAAAGGTCAAAGAGTGGACTCTAAATAAGATGGCTGACGCTTTCCGCAACTGGAAGACAAAATTGAACAAATTTGTCAAAGCTCGTGAGACTCCAGATTTCAAAGACGCATATTATGCGAAGATAAGACCTCACTGGCGCGAATTTGTGGCATACAAGGAAGGTGCTATAGCTACAAAGAGGTCAGAAACCAATACACTAAATGCCCAGAAGAAGGAATATCACGGAGGTGGTCGGTGGCTACATATCTCGAGAGGCCTAAGTGGGAGGAAGCTGAGAAGGCCTGTGACAGAGGGATCACACCCCAGACACATGGGTGGGACCTACGTGCAAAGACTTGGTTCTACGGAATCGGGGCAAGGTTGGACCCAGAAACAGGATTGTGTATCTTCCCAACCCTCCTTGCCAAACCCGTCACTGAACTCATCATGGCATACGAGGAAACAGCCGCCAGGACCTTCCATCCCGACAGAGAGAATGACCAGCTCACACGCGCCATCGGTAAAAAAGAACACCCTGGACATGCACGAGGCACAGGGGGTATGACGTGGAAGGATGGGTTTGCCAAGTAGAGCGACTCTTACAGATGGCGCGGCAGAAAAGAAAAAGAGCGTACAGAGCGGATGACACAGATAGAACATGCACTTGTGGCGCTGAAGGCGCAAGTGAATGCACACAAACCATCAAGCTACCGGCCCATCTCAGCGGCACGAAGAGCCTGCATTGGAAAGCCGCCGGACTCTGCGAAAAGCGCGTGGCTTCCACGGAGAACATGCAGCCAGCTTGAAATGACGGGTCCTCGATACCCGTGGATGAGATCACGGAGAGCGAACACGCTGAGCTGCATGTGAGATTAATGGGCTTATCCATTAAGGTGGTATTGCTATGCCTTACCTCCTATAGCTGGTGGAACTTACCACCGCCGACCGATTCCAGATGGCTATGCTATTGTCGGGTGGATGAGGTTGTGAAGGAATATGAGGAAGCACAGCTTGACCATGCTACAGGTGAAGGAAACTCAACTCAAATTTGCGGTGAAAATAACCATTCTTTGGAAGAAGGAACACATCGTGCTTCCAAATTGGAGGCCATCGCACCCCCGTCTCTCAGCGTCGATCTGAGCCGCTTCATCTCTCATGGCAGCCATCTCTGGCGCTTCAGCCATCTCTGCTGGCGGCAGCCATCTCCGGCCACCATCTCCTGCCGTCGGCCATCTCCGGCGCTTCAGCCATCTCCTCAGCGTAAGCGGAAGAGCACTGCCACGAAGAGCATCACTAGCACTGCTAGAAAGAGTTCAAAAAACTACGTCCCGCAGCCTTCCGCCAAGCTATTGCCGGTTTTACCGTGGAATCGCAGCGACGAGGACACCAATAGGATCTCGGAAGAAGAGGTCAAGAAATTCTTTGCACCTAGACGGGCCGAGCCAAAGGAGAAAATAGACCCGACGGTGGTGGAGAAGTTTTACAAAAATCTTTTGAAACCTGAAACCCCACTTGTGCCGGACTACGAGCGCCAGATTTTGAATGCGGATGCAAGGCGCCGTAGGGATCTGAAAGTAGCGATCGTCGGCACCCCGAAAACAGTTCCCATGCTCGGAGAGCGGAAAACCAATCATGCACCCGCTCCAAGTGTTCGACACACGAGACGCTCCTCCGTAAATGATTAGGCGAGCTACAAAGAAAGGCCAATGAGATGGGGATGACTTACATTGCATACTTGAACATCATGGAAGACAACTTGCCCAAATGCGATACCAACCCCATACAGCCATGGAAGTATGGGAAGAATCTCGTCAAGAAAGAGGAGCTCAAGAATCTACCAACAAAGATGCGAAGATTGCACAAGTGGTACCTTGATTTCTGCAAGACGAGAAAGGAAGAATGGATCACGGCGCATATAAGAGATCAGATTTTCTTGTGCGAGACGAGATCGCCTTCAACATTCAAGACTTGCATTTTCTATTCAATTAGAAGGAACTCGACAAAGCTACCATCAGCCTTTATTGTGTGTAAGTACTATTTCTGTATTTTCTATCTCATCTCATTCACTTTATTAATTGCATGTATATATATGCTCACCATATATGTATATACTATTATGCAGGAAAAAGGTTATGGAATGCATGAAAGGAGGACCTTTTGACATTGGGTTCGTTGAGCCAAATAGAGTTCATGAAGAAGTGGTAAGAACCAAACCCGGGCAAACAGAAGATTTATTGCTAAGGTCTTTACTGAGACAACAAACCAAAAGGGAAATACTATTGCCTTACAACTTCTCGTGAGTACTGTTACCCTCTCTTGTACACATTCTGTTTTGGCTTACTCGATGTTAAGTGTAACTGATGAGTTATGCGTAGGTTCCACTTTATTCTGCTAGTCATTCAACCTGACTCAGGAAAAGTCCTTGTCATGGACTCGTTACGAAAAGAAAAAGAGTTATGGGCAGACTTTAGAGAGATGCTCTAGAGGTAATTTCAATCATATTATCGCACTAGATCGGCAACTTTCGTGACAACAAGTAATTAATTACTCCTTTATCTATTTTCTTTGCCGGACAGGGTTTGGAAAAGGTTCACGGGCAGGGCCGTGGGTGAATGGTCAGAAGAACTAAAATTTGTAGACCAAAATGTAAGTAATACTAGCTAGCTAGGTCTACGTATCTCTTTGATTCTGCTTCCAATTCCATTATATCATGCTTTATTGATTATTATTTTGATTGAACTCTCTATTCTCGTAAAGTGCGCGCATCAGGGACACGGCAATAACTTATGTGGATAATATGTTTGCGAGTTCATTCGCAATACGATATGTGCGACGGGCCAAGCCGCACTAGAACAACTTAGAGTAAGTAAACAATGTACACAGCATTATTTTATTACCATCAATTGTGTTGAGTTTTATTCTTATATATATATATATATATTGATCCCATTCTTCATATATATTCAGATCGAACGGATGTGGGACCAACTCCTACCATTTGATCGCATACGAGCCATTCAAGAGGAATTGGCGGGGTTCATACTTGATGAGGTCGTCACGCCTGGCGGAGAACTCTTTAGATATCCACCAAAATGAACGTTGTATATATGATTGAACGTGTTTGTCTTGTACTTGATGTTTCAACGTTTACGGAGAATACCACACAATGACGATGTTGTGTATAATAATAGTTGCTTAATTATTCATGTACTCGTATGTACCGATGACGATGTATGTGTATACCGCTCCCGATCGATTCCCCCTCCCCTCCCCGTCCCTTGCGTCGCGTAAATACGCCGAGCAGGCGGGGAAGAACTCTGCATGGCGAGATTTACCATTTTCCGCAGAGATTTATCTCCTTTCTGCTGCGTACGTAACCCGAACCGGTGTTAAAGGGGGCTGAGCCTGCAGCATTACGTCGCCACCCTTTAACACGGTTCAGTATAAGAACCGGTGTTAAAGGGGCCCCCCCTCTAACACCGAACCCTCAACAGCGGTTCTACAACCGCTGTTAGAGGGCCCTCCAAACCGGTGTTAGAGGGGGGGGGGGGGTGTACACTAGTGTCCTAATTCAACTTAAACACAACTCTAATAGGGCCGAAGATCACTTATTGCGGATGCTACCATCTCTATTGACGTAGACGCCAAAAAGAAGATGTCTACCAAAAATCTAATCTAATTTTATCAAAACACTACTTTTATTGAAAACTCTATCCATAGATCGGGTTTCCATCTCTCCTGACGCCGGTGAGATCGGCCGGAGGAGGCGGAGACATTGGTGGCGGCTAGGTTAGAGGCGGCGGCTGAGCCAAGCGTGTAACTGAGTCCTGACAACTTAATTCTGTACATAGTCGGTAGTGTTAATCGCTCTGGTGGGCTAAAAAAAACTATTTCGATCGATCCGGTCTGAACCAGGACTCTCTCAGCCTTGAAAGAGAAGGTTGCAAAAGAAGTGATTACTTACCGCCTAGTTGTTAGCCCATAGGCTCTAACAATTTGTGGTCCGTCTTGAGTCTACACCAATTGGTGGGCTAGCACAAATATTTCACACACTATGGGCTAGGCCCAATTTATTCTTCCTTGGGCCTTTCGGCTAGGATAGAACAGGCAACAAAATATCCCAATGCACGCCGGCTTAGTTCGAACCTGCTTGCTAACAAGCAGGTAGAATTTTGTCTTTAGTTTATGTATATGAAGTGGGCGAGCACTTGCATCACGAAAGCTATCTATATATTGATTCGATTCTAAATCTATAGATTGATTCGAAACATTAATAATGTTAGTGAGATTCAAATAGAAAAAAAGTGAGGCATAGGCATATACACAAGGGCAGCTAGTATATTGCAATGCAACCATGTCGGTGTGCGCACAACCGAAATTCAATGTTTAATATATATACAAATGAATAGATATATACAACAAGCATGGTTAAAATGAATGAGTACCTACACAAATGAACAGATCTCTGCATAGATGACATATAAGCAGCCTGGCTAGTGCTTGGTGCAATCATCATATTCGAACAGGGAGGGTATTCAGGTATATATATCCAAGTCTCTAGATTTCAAGGTTTTCCCCCTTACTAAGCCTGGCTTTGCGCTCTTCCGACAGCATGCGGGCGAAATGGATGAGCTCCTCCTCGTTGGTGCCCCTCTTCGGGTCAGGCTCGTTCTTGCCCGTCTCGACGTTCACCTTGCACACCTGCCTCTTGAGCAGCGCCTTGCCGACCCCGACGAGCCGGTTGAGGTTCTCCGACGTGGACACATCGACGGATGCTGTTTCTCCCTTGAGCTCATCGTCCTGTATGCGGAGGTAGCGCTTCTCGCAGTGCAGCGCCTGGAAGAGCACGGAGGCGTGGATGTCGACGAGGTCGGCACTGGCCTGGCTAAAGCTGTCGATGATGGGCGTGGCGCCCCTGTTGTAGAGCCAACCAAGAAGGCCCCACCTGCTGCACTCTGCGGCATCGAACTTCTCCTCGATCTTGGCGGTGCCCGTGCCCAGCGAAAGGATCATGAACTTGCCGTAGTCTGCCGGCTTGATGGGGAAGAAGTCCGGGTTTCCCATCAGGATCTGTTTGCTTACGTGGGTCATCGCCAGCAGGGTCTGTAGCCAAGCCAGTTTAAATTTGCCCGACAGAGAACGATACGCATCAGCTAGCATCACAGAAGTCAATTGGTGCAAACCTATAACCCTAATAATTTAGGTTATCATGTCTGGGTTATCGTGTTAGCACGCACGACTCACCGGATTGTTTGCGGCGACGCCTCCGTCGATGAGGTTGAAGTCCCTGGGCCTGCCCTCCTCGTCCTCTGTCTGGAAATGGTGGCCGGGGAGGTAGGTCGGCGCGGCGGACGTGCTGATGCACACGTCCGACAGAAGAGCATTTTTGGAGACATCCTTCATGGCCTGTAAAAGTTTGGTGGATACTCCAAGCAGGTAAGTACAAGTGGGTGTATATGACTGCATATAAAAGTGAGCTCTCGTTCTGTTTTTTCACATACGTCGTAGGTCGAGAAGATTGTAGGCTGGAGGAGCTTGATGTCGAAGGTAGTGATGACGACGTTTTTGAGCGTCTGGTCGAGTCGCGTATCGCCGAGCAGCTTCTTGACGACCGTGTGAAGGTACTCGCCGGTGTACTTGGGTCCCATCATGCTCTTCAACAAACCGAAAGACCCTTTGCTGCAACACACAGGATATATATAGATGGTCGATCATATATGCATGTACTATTATGGTGATGCGTGCATGCATGCTTTTAATTTGTACGTAAGTACTTGCGATCTATGCAATCCTCACCTGGCGGAAGGGAAGATACTAGGGCAGTGCTCGAGGTAGAAGTTGTTGATGTCCTTGGCAGCGAAGAGCGGGCGGCCCTCGGCGTTGGGCGCGGTGAGCATGGCGGTCACTAGCCCTCCGGTGCTCGTCCCGGCGATCACGTCGAAATAGTCCGAGATCCTCGCGTCCGGCCCATCAAACTCCTATTGTTATGCGACAAGCACCCCGCAACGAAACTCTTTAGCACGCTGTGCATCAGAAAACGGAGTCACACCACATGCTAGATTTACCTGGAGCTTTTCCTCGAGGAAGGCGAGGATGGTGCCAGGGATGATACCGCGGACGCCACCGCCGTCGATGCTCAGCACGGCGACGGTGCTCCCGTAAGAAGGCGGCGGGGACTTGGGAGAACTCAGCGACGGCGCGCGGCGGCTGAGCGTCCGCTGCGCCGAGTTGAGGATCAGGGGCCCGTTGCTCTGCCCCGACGGCCCTTGCATGGACGACATGGATGAAGCAACCTCAGACTACCTGGTTAACCACAACTCCACAAACGTACGAACTAAGACCTGAGATTCCTTCGCTTTATAGGAGTATTTACAAAAAGGTTATATAGTTGGTTCTTCGGTTGTCTCTGGCTGTCCGCTTAGCTAGCGATTGCACCCAAATAAATCTCTGATGATCCCGTACAGCTTGGTTAATCACATTTATACGCCGCAAATCACATTTATACAGCTTGGTGGATCTCGGTCACCGGGAAAAGTCGTGTTTCCCGGTTGAATTGAAGGAGCCAAACACGCGGGGAACGGCCCCGGGCCGTGCATCGACCATTCGACCTGAGGCGCCACTAGTCATGGACTCATGGCCCCGGAATGCACCGTTGTTCCCACGATTTGTTCTAGTCAACGTAAGGACCAGGCCCCTGAGTCCTCCTGATCCAATGAGGTACTGCCACTAGTTTTTCTTCCATTTCCGTTTACTTGTTATTTATCTGCTTATTTATTGTGTCACGTGTACAGGCTGTCGTCGTGAGTGGGTGCTGCTCCGGCTGACACGTACGCATGCTTTGTTTGTTTTCGTGATGGGTACTCCACCGGTTGATACGCAATTGGAACGTTGGATGACCATTTCGTCACATCACAAGTCTCTCCTCCATGAAATCGTACGGAAGGCTCGTGTCTCGTCGTCAGCCCACTACAGGAATTGATAGCTACGCCGAGGGTAAGTTGCCGTCGGCGTAGGCTACGCCGACGGCTGTCCTTGGCGTATCTCCCTCGGCGCAGGCAGCCCGACCCTCGGCGTAGGCTAACCCGACGGTCAAACCGTGGCCGTTGGCGTAAACACCGTCAGCGTCGCCCGCTCATACCGTCACACGGCCGGCTAACGGCGCGACCAGTACACCGACGGTCTGGCCCTCGGCGTAGCTTGGCCATGTGGCGCTCGCTGGGCCGCCCCAGCCGCGGAGCTGGGCCGACAACACCGGCCCTCGGCGTACCTCACCACCTACGCCGACGGCCCGGCCACGTGCCACGCGTCGAGCCGTTGAAGTGTCCAGGCCTGGCCTACGCCAACGGCCTAGCCCTCGGTGTAGCCCTGACCATTTGGTCACATGCAGCCAGTCCCAGTCCAGTTTATTTTACAGCAATATTATTTCACTCGATATTATTTCACAGCAATATTAACTCATTCAAAGCATCAATATTTCACACAGCAGTAATTATTATCATCACTCAAACATGCTCACATCATTCAAACATGAACCCATCCTTCATACATCATTCATACATTATCACACATCCATAGACATCATACCTACAACTGTGGAGGAGATGGGGTGAACCCCTGATCTCCCAAGGTGAGAATAGGCGACCTACGGCGAGGTTGTCGTCTAGTAGAAGCACCAGAAGAACCACCTGGCGACAGAGTTGTCAGTGAACCACCGGCAGAACGGCCAGCAGAAGGACCATCGGGGTGGGTGGGTGTGATCATCTGATGGCTACCCGGCGAGGCATGACCAAAGTGCTCGTTCTCGGAATATCCCTTCCCCTACATGTTAGCAACTTGCGAGGCAAAGTACAGCGGTAACCGGTGATTTGGCAAAGAACTTACCGGTGACAATGCGTAGTATGTCCGACGAAAACTTTCCCTCGATGGCAGGAATGGTGCCGGCCCCAGCATGAGAGGTATGGGCCCTAAATTAATACTCTGTCCCATTTGCATAGACACAATCACCGCCTACAAGATAGTTTAGATGTCAGGCCCTAAAGCATCAAACTAGGGGAAGTGAGACTTGTATCTTTTGCAAACGTAAAGGTTTAAACTTACATTTACGTACTGCATGTAGGCCGTATCGCCGCCTGATGCTCCTGAAAGGCCACCTCATATTGATCATGAGCAGCATCGTAGGCCACCTCGAACTCAGGCTACAATTTGAAATACAATGAATCTCGTCAATACTTAGCCATGCAGGAACGAAAGTCATGAAGATGATGAAAATGAGGAAAACTTACATCAGCTCTGGAGATGGATCGACGAGGCTGGCCACCAGGAGGGATAGGGGGGCCGTCGGCGGGGTGGGTAGCCTTGAGACACGTGAAGCTCATGGTGAGGGTAGGCTTGACCTTTTTATTAAGAATCTTGAGATGTTCATGCTCCAAACCGTGCCCCGACAGGAGCAATGGCTCCTCGTCTTTCTCCGTGTTAATGGGGTCATCCACATGCGGGTGACGAGCCTTCCCATTGTGGTGCAGAATTTCGACAGCACCTCCCCGCTTCTCTCCCGATACACGTCTCGACAAAAAGTCGAGAGGATGTGCATCCGGAGAACAACGAGGAGGCACCGCCGAAATTCTGTCTCAGATCGAGGTAGAGCCAGGGAGAACCGTATCCAACTACGAATCCGCCGACTGCCTGTCAACACCCGGATTTTTAATCCAGATGCCTGTTATGCCATACCTCGCAATCCCAGGATTACCATTTTTGCGAGACATAACAGAATTGGTATCATAGTACATCATCCATTACAAACCATAATAAAGGTCTTACAAATAAAGGATCTCATGATCCAGTCTTAATACAATCAAAGCAGCGGAAAGTAAATGTGGTAGGGGCTCCATCTTCAGGGTCACAGACAATGTTGGTGATGGGAGATGATCCTAGTTGTCATAGACCTCCTACTGTCCATCTTCCTGGTAGTCCTCCTGATAGTCTGGCCACGGGAATAGCCAGGGACAAAGCCTTGAGTACTCTTTAAGTACTCGCAAACTATCACTAACAAGTAAGGTAGTTCTAGTAGGAATCTTAAGCTCTAGGTTTATTTGCAAAAAGCCAGGCTTATTTCATAAGAAGTTCAAAAGTAAAGAACCTAACTTAATTTTCTGCATCACCTAAGTGGGAACCTAGTTTTCATGTCCACAACCCTGTTGTGGTCAAGTCAAGGTCATAGTTCAATTCACAAGTCATTTTTGAAAACATCTGAAAACAGAACAGTATGGTCACTCCAACTGTCCATGACATCGGTCGCGGCTATTCGAATAGTTTGACACTCTGCAGAGGTGGTACACTTTCACCACAATATTTGATACATCCGTCAGGGATAACCCTGAATCATCATACTTAGTATGCGGATAATCAATCATAACCTTTCAATTACACACTCTAGTATAGGCACCTCTCCTATGTGCTTGGCCTCCCAGCCATGGCCATCTGCCATCCTGGGCACTGCGTAGGTGGACATTCACATTCACGAGGTAGCCTCAGGTCAACCTCTTTCCGCGAGGGAACCCATACTAAGGCATATAAACTTTCAGTTAAGCCCTACCCAATTCAGGCATTGTGGTTGTACGGTAAAATTGGAATGGTATCGCATCCGAACCCAACCATCCGTTTTTATGAAAACTAAGGCTCACGCCTCAAGTAGTTTCATCATCAAATCATTTTGTGTTCATAACACATGTCAAAAACATTTCAATAGAATGAATCATCATTCCAAGGTTTTCATAATCATTTCCTCCAAGTATTCCCATCTACGTGATCAGTAGTAGTTTAGCACTAGCAATGAGGGTGTCACTAATAAGGGGTGCTAATCAAGTGTAACTATCCAAATCTAGTTTTATGCTTTTTATGGCATCTAAGTATAACTACCTAGGCCTAGTTTTATGCTTTTTATGGCATTTATCCTATTTCCCAATACTCACAAATCACTAACTAAAGGTAAAGAACTTTGGTAAAAGTAAAAGAATAAAGCTTGCAAGTAAAACTTAGGATTAGTATAATCAAGGTTGCATAACCAAAGCATGCCTAATACATCTTGCATAGGTTATCTTGCAAGGATGGCTTGCATAGTTAACTTGTAGTGTTAGGCTTGCCTTGAGTAGTGCAGTGGTTGATGTTCTCTTCTTCTTCTTCTTTGTAGTACTCCTTCTCCTCGTATCCCGGGTCGGTACTAGCGTCTATACATGAATATGAGGTACACAATCACCAAATAATACTTAACTACTTCTATTTATTACACAAAGGCTCATACTAGATGATCTAGCATCATCACAATCATCACATGAAATAAAGACCTAGTCTTATTTATCTTATTTTGGAGAAGTAATTTCTACTCATTGAAAAATACTTAAGATTTAATATTCTCCAATTAAAATATGGGATCATGTTGACACATGTCATCACCCCATATTCTAATACTTGGGAATGTGATTTAAAGTGTTGGTCATATTTTATAAAGATTTAAAATTACTATTTAAGAAAATTAAAGTGACTAGAAATGCCTATATAGCATTCTTTTGGTACTAGTCCAAGATCACTGCATGTAAACCTAAATATTTTTACATATTCAGATAGATCTTGTCAAATGTGATTTTTGAGAGTTGGAATCAACTCAAAATCATTTATGGTATTTTCGAAAAATGTTTGAAGTTGGAAAAGTCTCTGCCTTATTATTTTTGGTATAGGTGATCTATAATTTCAAATGGTTTGAATCCAACAGGTTTGGATAGATATTTTGAATACCTTTCTAACAAAATTGGAATCATGCAATTTGGTTCAGTGAATCTCTTTGAATTGATTTTTGAATCTACTGACAGAATCTAGTTTTAACTAAAATGGAAAAAGTTTATTTGAATCAACGGGCTCTGCGCGGGAAACTAATTGGGCCGGCCCAACTACGCGGCGCGCGCAACGGGCTGCTGACAGGCGGGTCCCACTGGTCAGCGACTCAGCTAAGCCGAAACGGTAAGTTTCAATCTCAGACCTATGATTAGAATAGGATCTAGCGGTTGTGGTTCATCGTCTCCGTTGAACTGTTTCGACGAGACTGAACCCTAACGCGACGCTGGGGGTACGTGGGGGCTCACCTGGGCTCCAGCTAAGATCGGCGATGGGGGCGAATGAGGTTGTCATCGACGGCGGTTCGAGGCGCGGTCCTGGGGCGGCTCCTAGATCCAGTTCCTCTTCTCCTCTGCAGCGGCGAGCTCCGGTGAAATTCCGGCGATGTGGTGCTCGCCTTGCTCCGGGGAGAGGTGTGGAAGGTTTCTGAGAGAGAGGGTAGTGAGTTGGTGTGGCAAATGAGGGTTGGGGTGGCCTCTATTTATACACCGGCGAGAGGGGCAGAGCGGCATGGCTTGGGCTTGTCAGCGACATTGTTGCAGTGAGCTATTGGCATGGCTGAGGGTAGGGGTCAACGCGATGCTTCAGGGCGGTTGTCATGCGAGTGATGGTGCAGCAAGGGGCGGTCGAGAACGATCGGGAGTGGTATGTGCTCTGTGAGGGGACGACGACGTTCGAGACGACGCATAGTGTCTACGGTTCGTGCGGCGGTGAACGGACGTGTCTAGGGGTAGTTGGGGTCATGGTGAGTGCGTGCACGCGTGGAGATGGCGAGGCGTGGCTTGTGTGCACGTGTCTACTCTGGTGCTCTGGCGCGCTCTCGGCATGGCAGATAGAGAAGTGGGAGCGGCAATTACGGCTGGTCCACGGCTTATCTCGGGTCGAGGCGTGGACAGAGGGTGGCGGTGAAGTGTCTCCTATCTCCTGGACATCGTGGGAGAGGGCGGCGCGATCTATGGCGAGTGGGGCGTGGTCGACCGGCACCGCGAGCTCGGGTGGCGCTGCACTGGTGTGAACGGCAAAGGGGAAGGCTTGTCCACTGCGCTGCTGGACACTGGGGTGACCAGGGGAGAGAATTGAGGCACTAGTGGCGATCAATCACTCCTCCAAATAGTGATTGTTAGGCAGGGTTTACTGGTGTCTGCCAGGTGCTCGACCAAATGGCCGCATGAATTCAAAGTTTGAATTTTTGGATGGAAATTAGTGAGTGTGCTTGTTTCTTGTTTAGGTGTCTATGGTTGCTGGGAAAAGTCAAGGGGGATTTATTTGAGTGGTTTTTGAAGAAGGGTGATCTATGCATATGAACTTAATTCAATTTTGCAATGTCTTTTAAATATATTTGAAAATAGTTTCTACCACTTTGTGAAGTTTGCTTGGATTCACTTTTACTTGGTCTAGCAAGGGGTGAAAAGAATTGGGAAAGTTTCTGTTAGAAATATTTTACTATAAACACTCAAAGTGGTCTAGTGGATAATATTGGTCAAAATGACCATTTGCTTATATGAATTCATATTTGATTTTCTTTTCTTTTGATTTTGTTTGTTAATGGCCTAGATGATGTAGTATTCATCTTTAAACCATTCCTCATCATTTGTAGCAATCAAACATGGCAATTGCACTCATTCATACACTAATGCAATTCACACATACACCCATATTAGATTTAATAATAAAAGTTTTTGTTAACCCTAAACTTGGGTGATTAGAACTGGATAATCTTGATTAATATTTTTGAGGTGTTACAAACCTTCCCTCCTTAAACAAAATCTCGTCCCGAGGAACTAAAGATATTTGGAAACTCGGTCCTAATATAATCTTCTTGCTCCCAAGTAGCTTCTTCTTCAGTATGGGTACTCCACTGGATGTTGAGAAACTTGATACTCCGGGTCCTGGTGGTTCTGAAGGCTTCTTCCAAAATACGAATGGGTACTTCACGATAGGTTAGATCCTTGTTGATATTGATGGCTCGATGATCGATGTTCTTGAACACTTCGGTCTTCTCCAGAACTTCTAGGCATTTGCGAAGTAACAAGATATGGAACACATCATGTATGGATGACATCTCCTCCGGCAGTTCCAGTTGATATGATACTTCTCCTCGGTTATTCAAAATCTTGAAGGGTCTAATATATCGGGGGGCTAACTTCCCTTTAAGTTGAAAATGCTGCATTCCTTTCAAGGGTGATACTTTGAGATATACAAAATCTCCGACATTAAAGGTCATGTCTCGACGTCTTTTGTCGGCATAACTCTTCTGTCTAGATTGGGCGGTCTTGAGGTGTTCATGGACTTTGTGAACCTTCTCTTTGGCTTCTTGTAGGATGTCGGGTCCGAAGATCGGACTCTCTCCTACTTGCGACCAATTCACGGTGGTACGACACTTCCTTCCATACAGAAATTCAAACAGGGCCATTTGCAAACAGGCTTGATAACTATTGTTGTATGAGAATTCTGCGAAAGGCAGACAATCTTCCCATTTTGATCCATATTCTAGCACACAAGCTCTCAACATATCTTCTAAGATTTGGTTGACACTTTCAATTTGTCCATCGGTTTGCGGGTGATAGGCTGTGCTGAAGTTCAGCTTGTTTCCTAATCCTTCTTGGACTTTCTACCAAAATCTTGAGGTAAACTGGGTTCCTCGATCCGATACTATGGTCTTAGGGGTTCCATGCAAACTGACGATTCTAGCAATGTACAACTCTGTTAGCTTCGAACTCTGGTAGGTGGTCTTGACAGGTATAAAATGGGCTACCTTAGACAGTCTATCTACTATGACCCAACTAGAGTCATTTCCCCTACTAGATGTAGGAAAACCGGTGATGAAATCCATTCCGACAGAATCCCATTTCCATTCCGGAATTTGCAATGGTTGCAGAAGTCCTACAGGTCGCTGATGTTCCACTTTGACTCTCTGACAGATATCACACTTGGCTATGTAGCTTCCGATTTCTCTCTTCATCTTGTGCCACCAAAATTGCTCCTTCAAATCCTGATACATCTTCGTTCCTCTGGGATGGATAGAATAAAGAGTATCATGAGCTTCCTGCATGATGACTTGTTTCAACTTGTAATCTGCTAGTACACAGATATGTCCTTTGTACCACAAAACTCCTTCTTCATCTTCGGTGAATCCGGGTACCTTCCCTGTACCGATATGATGCTTGATTCTGTCGATACTTGCATTTCCTTTTTGGGCTTCCTTGATCTGACTGATCAAAGTGGGTTGAAGTTCAATACTGTCTAGGAATCCATCGCTAACTAGCCTCGTTCTAAACCACTCCAACTCGTCATGCAAACTTGGATGGGCTTCTTTTATCATGGTGTTTAATCTACACGGCAATCTACTAAGAGCATCTATTACCACATTGACCTTGCTGGGGTGATAGTGAATGTCAAGGTCATAATCCTTGATTAACTCTATCCATCTCCTTTGCCTCATATTCAGATCCTTCTGGGTGAAGATATACTTCAGACTCTTGTGATACGAATAAATCTCATAGCGGTTACCCATAAGGTAATGACGCCAGGTCTTCAAAGCTAAAACTACAGCTGCTAGTTCTAAGACATGGGTAGGGTAGCTTTGCTCATGTTACTTCAGTTGTCTAGATAGATATGATATGACTTTGCCTTCTTGCATCAACACACATCCGAGACCAATCTTGGATGCATCACAATACACATCAATAGGCTTCTTGATATCCGGCATAATCAGAATTGGGGCTGAAATCAATCTCTTCTTGAGCTCTTGAAAACTTGCTTCACATTTGTCTGTCCATTCAAACTTCTGATCTTTCTTCAACAACTAGGTCAGCGGTCTTGTGATGCTTGAAAATCCTTCTACGAACTTGCGGTAATATCCCTCTAATTCGAGAAATTCACGGACTTGGGTTTGAGTGGTTGGGGCTTTCCATTCTTCAACATCCTTAATCTTGGTGGGATCAACAGCAATTCCTCCTGCCGATATGATATGTCCTAGGAATCCTACTTCCTTCAACCAGAACTCACATTTGCTAAACTTGGCATACAACTGATGTTCTCTAAGGGTTTCAAGGATGGTCCTTAGGTGTAGCTCATGGTCTTCTTCTGACTTGGAATAGATCAGAATATCGTCAATAAAAACAATGACAAACTTATCCAGGAAGTTCATAAAAATCTTATTCATGAGATTCATGAAATAAGTGGGGGCATTGGTTAATCCAAAAGACATGACAATGTACTCATACAATCCATATCTGGTGGTGAAGGCGGTCTTTGGGATATCCATTGCACGAATCTTGAGTTGATGATAACCAGTTCTAAGATCAATCTTAGAAAACACTCTAGCACTAGTCAACTGGTTAAACAGATCTTCTATCTTCGGTAGTAGGTACTTGTTCTTGATGGTGACATCATTCAGCTTTCGGTAATCCGTGCACAAACGGTTACCTCCATCTTTCTTATCCATAAACAAAACAGGCGATCTCCATGGCAATGCACTTGGTTGAATTAGACCTTTCTCCAGCATAGCATCAAGTTGCTTCTTTAGCTACACTAATTCAGATGGGTTCATACTATAAGGCCTCTGAGCTATGGGTCCAGTTCCAGGAACTAGTTCAATGATGAACTCGATATCCCTATCTGGGGGCATACCAGGCAATTCATCTGGGAACACGTCAGGCTATTCACAGACTACTCTGACTTGGTCTAGGGTTGGTTGGGTTAGACTCTTGTTGCATTTGAATTGACAGGGTAGTGTCTCAGATACATGATCTACTGATACTCCAGTGCTACTGGTCATGGTTATGGCTTTATTGGCACAGTCGATTAATCCTTTATGTTTCGACTGTTGGGTCCGCAGCATAGAAAACAAAAAAATTCCTACGGTGTGAACTATACACCAAGATCTATCTACTAGGTACAAAGAAACGGGTGGACATACATCCAACGAGAACTTACCCTCAAAGACAATGAGTTTTGTTAACGAGTAGGAACTCGTGGTTGATGTAGTCGTATACTTGCCGATCTCAAGATCGTGAGGAAGTCCGAGCGCCGCAACTCAGCAGCACATCCGTACTCGCACACACGTTCAAGCCACCGGACAACCTCCACCTCCTCGCTCCAGCGATCCAGCGGAAGCAGCAACTCCTTCCAGACGAAATGTCACTGGGAACATGTATCTCGCTAATCCGAGACCATGGGGGAATAATTCTAGAGGGGGAGAGAGATCCTTCACAAGGAGGTGTGTGGATGAAGGAGGGAATGGGTGGCCTTCTATAGGAGGAGGGGTGGTGCCCCTCCTCTCCATGGCCGGCGCATGGGGGGGTGACCCCTCACCTCCCCCATTCATGTGGTGGTAACCCCTCCACATTAAAATGCCTCTTCACATTCCCTTTTAAAGTCTCCACTTTAAATGCATTAAAATTCTCCGAGTTTAATGCTCTCTCATTTAATAAAACTCTTTTATTAAATTTATTCAGAATTTTGTTAATTACTTTAATTAACAAACATTCACATATAGCCCCTTGCAATATTTCAATATCACATGCAGAACCACTTTCTGCAATTTCACCCGAAACAATTTCCGGATTCTATTGAAACAACTTGCAATTCTTTCGTATGAAACATATGTGCTCCAAAATGGTGTCCGATAACTCTTAAGTGTGTCACCCTACGGTTCGCAAAAAATGCAGACATGATCGAGACCCTTCTCCGATCAATAATCAGCAGCGGGACCTAGAGATCCGTACTGACTCCTACACATTCAACGATGACTTCTGTGATCATGAGAACCTTTAACGCTTGTAACTAAATCCCTGTGTCTCGTGATATATTACATGTCCGAGATTCGATCATCGGTATCTCCATACCTAGTTTGATCTCGTTACCGACATGCACTCTTTTCTCGTTCCCGTGATATAACATTCTAGTGATCACATCACTTGCTTGCAAGCTATCTCAATGTGATATCACCGAGAGGGCCCAGGGTATATCTATCCGTCATCGGGATTGACAAATTCCACTCTTGATCCATGAGCATCAACATAACACCTTCGTAGTACTGAACCCATCTTTATAGTCACCATGTTACGGTGTGACGTTTGATGTTATCAAGATACTCTTCCGGTGTTAGCAATTAACATGATCTCATGGTCTAAGGATAAAGATTACTTCGTATGATGTTATAGAAATATAAACATAATGACTTGATCGTAATGCTATACTTTGAATGAATGTTCATCACATCATTCCACCAATGGTGTGACCTTGTTATTAACAACATCCAATGTCCATGATCAGGAAACCTTGATCATCTTGTTAATCAACAAGCTAGTCTATAAGAGAGGCATAACTAGGAACCCTTTTTTTGTTTATTAAACACACATGTATTGATGTTTCCGATCAATACAATTCTAGCATGTAAAATAAACATCTATCATATATAAGGAATACATAATAACAACTTTATTATTGCCTCTCAGGGCATATTTCCTTCATCGACATCCAATCCATTCCTAGTACTACTTCCAAACCTTTGGTTCCAAGTACTATTAGGTTAGCATAAAAATCGATTCCATGGATTCTGATAGGTACAGCCTTGCAAAATTTTCTAGCTTTGGTGGTTGACCCAGGTATTTGAACTATCATAACATGCTTCAATTTTGTTGGTTGAATCTTACTAGTGCATGGAAATTCTTCTGTAACAAACGAGTGCGATGCTCCAAAATCAAACAACACTCTTGCAAGTACTGAGTTAACAGAAAACATACCAGCACAACATCTGGCGCTTCCTGAGCTTCTTCTGCATTCATGTGGAACAAACGACCGTTGCGGTTGAGTGAGTTCCCTAGGGCAAATCTCTTTCCAAGCTGAACACGGCGTTGCTGCTGAGCGGGTGCATTCACATTGGTGGCTGCTGCAAGCTTCTTGGGGAACTCGTTGGAGTAGTGACCCTTGACTCCACATTCAAAACAAGTAATCAGGGACTTGTCTTTTCCTGCAATAGGCACTGCATTGCTTCCAGTCCTTGGGGCAGTATTGGTGTTGTTGTTGGACTTGGGTGATGCATGGTTGAAGTTATTGGAGTTGCCGAGGTTATTGTTGTGGTTTCCTCCAGACCTCAAGTTTCCTCTGCCACGATTAGGATAGTTTAGACGGGACATAGGGGGTATGTTGTTTCTTGGGGCATACCCTGCAAACGGGTTGGGGCGATACTTCTGTGTATGGTGGGATCCAGGCTGGTGCATCATGCGATGCTTGCGGTTGTCATTGGCTTGGTTGATCTTCCCTTCCATCTGAATGGCGAAATCCACCAAAGCTTCAATATCATCAAAGGGAATGTTTATTAACACAATTTGCATCTCATCATGCAGTCAGTTCAGGAATCTCTCTTTCTTCTTTGCTTCTCTGTCAATCTCATCAGGGGCATATCTAGCTAGTGACAGAAATCTGTCATGGTACTCAACCATAGTCATCCTTCCTTGTTTCAAATCTCTGAACTCATCCCTCATCCTCTTAATCAGACCTGGGGGCACATGGGTCCGGCTGAACTTGATCTTGAATTCTTCCCAAGTCATCATCTGACCTCCGTTCATGGTACATGTGCTATTCCACCAGGCTCTTGCATCACCTGCCAGATAATGGGTGGCAAACAATACTTTTTCATTGGCCTTAACTCCTGCGACCTCTAAGTTGTTCTCTATGGTTTGCAGCCAGTCATCAGCATCTAAGGGCTCTTCAGACTTATTAAATATAGGGGGATTGGTGTTTTGAAAGTTCTTGAGCTAGGATCCATGGTTATCCTAGTTTCTGTGGCCTTGATTATTGTGGGCCATCTGAGCTATCTGTTGAAGTGTGGTTAAGTTGGCTTGACGTTCGGCTCTACTAGCTTCACGGTCAGAAACTAACATTTGCAGAATCTTCAGCATTGGGTCCTGAGATGAACTGCTTCCACCGACGTTACCGCGAGGCATCTGAAGATTGAGATAGATAATGAGACAAGGGGGAAATTTCTAGGGTTTATGGGTTTGTTTTAGAAACTTTAAACTTGGAGTATAACTCAGTTTTTGAAAACTAACAACTTCCTCTCATTCATTCATTCCAAGCACACAATACAAACACACACCACACTAGGGTAACAGATGGTTTTAAGAACCATTCTGTGAAGCTACGATACAATGGGACCGGATACAACTCACTCCTACGGTAGTGCTCAAGTGCATCCAATCATCATCAATGAAGGCGGCATCATATTCATCAGTGTGATCCTCCATGGCCTCGTCCTCCAGGTAGTCATCATCATCACTAAGGTAAGAGTAGAGATCTCCACGGATATCTTCAGCTTCCTCCTCCTTTGCTTCAAGTTGGATCTCCTGTTCACGGATGGTCTTCTCGAGATTGGCCACCTTCTTACGAAGACGATCGATGATGTGATCCTTCTTGTCACGTTGATGAGGAGTGAATGGCGCTCCTTGGCGAGGATGGCGAGGGTCTGGTCCTTCCTGACTGCAATGCCATGGTTATGGTTGGCATAGGCACGGGCGTTGTCCAACTCCTGCTGTCTATCATACAACATGAAGTCGAGATTATCCACCTGGTGCTTCAGCTCCGGGTGTCCTGGCATCTCCAAGGGTAGTCTCATAGAATCACGCATTGCATAGTGAGCAAAGCGAGTTCCATTGATCTTGTTGATGTTTTGTCCACACAGACGGGCAAGAGCCTCCTGCATAGACCTGGCTAGTTCGTTTACCCAGGTGTTCCCCCTCAAGCTGAATTGGATCTTCTCCGAGGTGGGTGCTTCCATCTTGCCTCTGAGATCTGCAACTATCAGTCACTGTAGATCTCCTCCCACGTGATCTTTGAGTTGTGCCCCAAAGAACTCCGGGTGCAGGCGCTCAAGATGCTCTGCGAGTGCATCTAGATCCCTCTCAAAGATCAGGTGGCCTCCGTTGCCTAGCTGGTAGAACTTACTTGACCTCCATCTATAAGAATTTAGGGTGAGAAAGTTAGTGGGGTGATCAAGTGTGTCAAATTTTATGTAGGATTGCAAGAATTTTTTAGGAACATGATTTTTTTTGAAAGAATGTCAAGGATAAGACTAGGAATAGGTTTTCATAAATACTCACTTCTTTTGTTTTGAAACTAAGTTTTTTTTTGTTCAGACGTCCATTCTAACTAGGGTCTCCTATGGTGATGATGGCTCTGATACCAACTTGTCAACACCCGGATTTTTAATCCCAAATGCCTGTTATGCCATACCTCGCAATCCTAGGATTACCATTTTTGCGAGACATAATAGAATTGGTACCATAGTACATCATCCATTACAAACCATAATAAAGGTCTTACAAATAAAGGATCTCATGATCCAGTCTTAATACAATCAAAGCAGCGGAAAGTAAACGTGGTAGGTGCTCCATCTTCATGGTCACAGGCAATGCTGACGATGGGAGATGATCCTAGTTGTCATAGACCTCCTGCTGTCCATCTTCCTGGTAGTCCTCCTCATAGTCTAGCCACGGGAATAGCCAGGGAAAAAGCCGTGAGTACTCTTTAAATACTCGCAAACTATCACTAACAAGTAAGGTAGTTCTAGTAGGAATCTTAAGCTCTAGGTTTATTTGCAAAAAGCCAGGTTTATTTCATATGGAGTTCAAAAGTAAAGAACCTAACTTAATTTTCTGCATCACCTAAGTGGGAACCTAGTTTTCATGTCCACAACCCTGTTGTGGTCAAGTCAAGGTCATAGTTCAATTCACAAGTCATTTTTGAAAACATCTGACAACAGAACAGTATGGCCACTCCAACTGTCCATGACCGCGGACGCGGCTATTCGAATAGTGTGACACTCTGCAGAGGTGGTACACTTTCACCATAATATTCGATACATCCGTCAGGGATAACCCTGAATCATCATACTTAGTATGCGGATAATCAATCATAACCTTTCAATTACACACTTTAGTATATGGACCTCCCTTATGAGCTCGGCCTCCTAGCCATGGCCATCTGCCATCCTAGGCACTGCATAGGTGGACGTTCACATTCACGAGGCAGCCTCAGCTCAACCTCTTTCCACGAGGGAACCCATACTAAGGCATATAAACGTCCAGGTAAACCCTGCCCAATTCAGGTATTGCGGTTGTACGGTAAAATTGGAATGGTATCATATCCGAACCCAACCATCAGTTTTTATCAAAAGTAAGGCTCATGCCTCAAGTAGTTTCATCATCAAATCATTTTGTGTTCATAACACATGTCAAAAACATTTCAATAGAATGAATTAGCATTCCAAGGTTTTCATAATCATTTCCTCCAAGTATTACCATCTAAGTGATCAGTAGTAGTTTAACACTAGCAACTAGCAATGAGGGTGTCACTAATAAGGGGTGCTAATCAAGTGTAACTATCCAAATCTAGTTTTATGCTTTTTATGGCATCTAAGTATAACTACCTAGGCCTAGTTTTATGCTCTTTATGGCATCGATCATATTTTTCCAATACTCACAAATCACTAACTAAAGGTAAAGAACTTTGGTAAAAGTAAAAGAATAAAGCTTGCAAGTAAAACTTGGGATTAGTATAATCAAGGTTGCATAACCAAATCATGCCTAATGCATCTTGCATAGGTTATATTGCAAGGATTCCTTGCATAGTTAACTTGTAGTGTTAGTCTTGCCTTGAGTAGTGCAGTGGTTGAAGTTCTCTTCTTCTTCTTTGTAGTACTCCTCCTCCTCGTATCCCGGGTCGGTACTAGCGTCTATAAATGAATATGAGGTACACGATCACCAAACAATACTTAACTACTTCTATTTAGCACACAAAGGCTCATACTAGATGATCTAGCATCATCACAATCATCACATGAAATAAAGACCTAGTCTTATTTATCTTATTTTGGAAAAGTAATTTCTACTCATTGAAAAATACTTAAGATTTAATATTCTCCAATTAAAATATGGGATCATGTTGACACATGTCATCACCCCATATTATAATACTTGGGAATGTGATTTAAAGTGTTGGTCATATTTTATAAAGTTTTAAAATTACTATTTAATAAAATTAAAGTGACTAGAAATGCCTATATAGCATTCTTTTGGTACTAGTCCAAGATCACTGCATGTAAACCTAAATATTTTTACATATTCAGATAGATCTTGTCAAATGTGATTTTTGAGAGTTGGAATCAACTCAAAATCATTTATGGTTTATTTTTGAAAAATGTTTGAAATTGGAAAAGTCTCTGCCTTGTTATTTTTGGTATAGATGATCTATAATTTCAAATGGTTTGGATCCAATGGGCCTGGATAGATATTTTGAATACCTTTCTAACAAAATTGGAATCATGGAATTTGGTTCAGTGAATCTCGTTGAATTGATTTTTGAATCTACTGACAGAATCTAGTTTTAACTAAAATGGAAAATGTTTATTTGAATCAATGGGCTCTGCACGGGAAACTAATTGGGCCGCCCCAACTATGCGGCACGCGCACATCGGGCTGCTGACAGTGGGGTCCCACTAGTCAGCGACTTAGCTAAGCAAAAACGGTAAGTTTCTATCTCAGCCCTACGATTAGAATAAGATCTAACGGTTGTGGTTTGTTGTCTCTGTCGAACTGTTCTGGCGAGATTGAACCCTAACGCGATGGTGGGGGTACGTGGGGGATCACATGGGCTCCAGCTAAGGTCGGCGATGGGGGCGAATGAGGTTGTCATTAATAGCGGTTCGAGGCGCGGTCACGACGGCTCCTGGGGCGACTCCTAGCTCCAGTTCCTCTTCTCCTCTGCAGCGGCAGGCTCCAGTGAATTTCCGGCGATGTGGTGCTCGCCTTGCTCCGGGGAGAGGTGTGGGATGTTTCTGAGAGGGAGGGGAGTGAGCTGGTGTGGCAAATGAGGGCTGGGTTGGCCTCTATTTATACACCAGCGAGAGGGGCGGAGCGGCATGGCTCAGGCTCGTCGGCAACGTCGTTGCACTGAGCCTTGTATGGTTGAGGGTAGGGGTCGACACGGTGCTTCAGGGCGGTTTTCATGCGAGTGATGGCGCGGCAAGGGGCGGTCGAGAACGGTCGGGAGCGGTGCATGCTCTATGCGGGAACAACGGCGTTCGAGATGGTGTACCGGGTCTACGGTTCACGCGGCGGCGAACGGGCGTGTCTGGGGGGTAGCTGGGGTCATGGTGAGTGCGTTCACGCGCGGAGAGGGCGAGCACGGCGTGTGTGCGCGTGTCGGCTGCGGCGCTCTGGCGCGCTCTCAGCATGGCAGACAGAGAAGTGGGCACGGTGATTACGGCTGGTCCACGGCTTGTCTCAGGCCGAGGGATGGACAGAGGGTGGCGGTGAAGTGTCGCCTGTCTCCTGGACATTGTGGGAGAGGGCAGCACGGTCTGTGGCGAGTGGGGCATGGTCGACCGGCACTACGAGCTCGGGTGGTGCTGCAGTGGTGCGAACAGCAAAGAGGGAGGCTTGTGCACTGCGCTGCTGGCCACTAGGGTGACCAAGGGAGAGAATTGAGGCACTAGTGGCGATCAATTACTGCTCCAAATAGTGATTGTTAGGCATGGTTTACTATTGTCTGCTAGGTGCTCGACCAAATGGCCGCATGAATTCAAAGTTTGAATTTTTGGATGAAATTTGGTGAGTGTGCTTGTTGCTTGCTTAGGTGTCTATGGTTGCTGGGAAAAGTCAAGGGGGATTCATTTGAGTGGTTTTTGAAAAAGGGTAATCTATGCATATGAACTTAATTCAATTTTTCAATGTCTTTTAAATAGATTTGAAAATAGTTTCTACCACTTTATAAAGTTTGCTTGGATTCACTTTTACTTGGTCTAGCAAGGGGTGAAAAGAATTGGGAAAGTTTCTGTTAGAAATCTTTTACTAGAAATACTCAAAGTGGTCTAGTGGATAATTTTGGTCAAAATGACCATTTGCTTATATGATTCATATTTGATTTTCTTTTCTTTTCTTTTGATTTTGTTTGTAAATGGCCTAGATGATGTAGTATTCATCTTTAAACCATTCCTTATCATTTGTAGCAATCAAACATGGCAATTGCACTCATTCATACACTAATGCAATTCACACATACACTCATATTAGATTTAATAATAAAAGTTTTTGTTAACCCTAAACTTGGGTGATTAGAACTGGATAATCTTGATTAATATTTTTGAGGTGTTACATTTCCCGATAAAAGTCGTAAGCATTACGGTTATTAATATGCGAGACCTCTAATGCATATTAATCCGCGTAACGCTTATGGTCTGAAAGATGCCTAGGTAATGCAACTTGACTTGGTGATCTAGACACAAAAATAAACCTTGGTGCAAGAGAGGCGAACAGATTCTCACCCTCGATGGAAGAGGAAGTAGTCGAACAGCCGAGTGTCGCGGCCGGTGAAGGAACTTGAAGACGGGATCGAGGTGTCTCCTACACCATCTCCCGCAACGACTGTTACTCCCACAACGACGATCACTCCAGGAACACCACAAAATTTGTACAATTACATAAACACAACACTTTATTCACAGCATGTATATGTGTGCTCATTCAAAAAAATCCTACTTCTCACATACTTACATACTACAAACTTCTTGTCTCACATACTATTTATAGTCCTATTTCTACCAATTCTATTTATAAATGTGCCTAATTAATAGATATCTAGGTGGCATGGGGCATCAAACTTAATCTAGAAATCAACTTATCATCAACTTGATCTAGAAATCATCCCATATCACTAGATGATCTTCTGATCATCTGGAATACTTAAGAACTAATCAAGAACACCCAAGAACCCTAATTATACTCTAAGAACAACAAGAACACATTAATAAATAGAATTATAGCAAACAATCATCTAAGGACAACAATAATTTAAATAGGTTAAATCATAATCCTAAGAAATAATGAACAAATCATTTATATATATCTACCTACCTAAGAAAATTAACTATTGACAACTAAATAAACCAAGAACTATTGACAACTAAATAAACCTAATTTCTGTCCTAGGAACCCTAGACCTAGGAATTATAGGCCCTACCTCACGCGGGCGACCGGAGGTCTAGGAGGAGAGGGCGCGAGCGGCCAGAGGTCTAGAAGGGGAGGACGCCGACGAGCTCGAGGTGGACAAGGTGGGAGGAGAGGGCGCCAGCAAGCTCGAGGTGGACAAGGTGGGAGGGAAGGGCGTCAACAAGCTCGGGGTGGACTAGGTGGGAGGAAAGGGCGCTAGTGAGCTCGAGGCGGCAGGGCCACGGTCAGCGAGGCCCTGGCTCGTGTGGGCGGCGGCTGGTCTAGGAGGAGAGGGCGCGGCCAAGCCTGGGAGGAGAGGGCGCGGGTGGGAGGCGACGCCTCGGAGGCGGCGAGGTAGGGGCTCGAGGACAAGGGAGGAGAGGCAGACAGAGTTGGGGCACACGGTGGCCAGAGCTGAGGCACGTGGTGGCGGCGGTGGAGACGAGGGGAGATGGCGGCGGGGATTGCAGGAGGCAGAGGCTGGTCGGAACGGTCTTGGGTCACGGTCTGGTTGGAATGAGCCCGACCAGCCCTTTGACTCGATCAAGGGTTCCTCTACGCCGACGGTGTAGAGCTACTATTTTTTTAAAGTAAATATGTTTATTCATTTCACTCGATCTAGGGTACACCTACGCTGACGGCGGCCATCGGCGTAGACCTTCCATTTTTTTAGTTTTCAATCTATTTAAGTAAATATATTTACTATTTTAAATACTTTAATATATTTACTATTTTAAAAACTTTAATAGTTTGACTCGATCTAGGGTTTCCCCTACGTCGACGGTGGCCCCGCATGTCTACCCCTTTAGCTACTTCGGTGGTGGCCCCGAAGGTTCAAGAAGGAGGTCACACTTGGGACCTACACATGGCACCTACCAACCTTGCACCACTTTCACACACATATGCTAGGGGCATATGCAAGTTTTCATGTGATTCCGACACTCTGGTGGTCTTCCTCCGTCGAAACCCTAGACCGGGGGCCCCAGATCGTCTACCCCAATATCTATCTCCGTACGAGGGTAGCTCGATGGACCTTTCTATTTGTTTTGGTTTGTTTAGGACATGTTTAGGATTTTACTAAGTGTTAACGCATGTCCGAGAAGGGGGTCACACTTGGGACCTACACATGGCACCTACCAACCTTTCACCACTCTCACAGACATATTCTAGGAGCACTTGAAAGTTTTCATTGATTCCGACACTCCAGTGATCTTCCTCCAGCGAAACCCTTGACCGGGGCCCCGGATGTCTACCCCTATAGCTATCTCCGTACGAGGTAAGCCTGGTGGACCTTTCTATTTTTTTTGGTTTGTTTAGGACATATTTACATGGAAACAAAGGGTGGGCAAACTTTGCCATAAGATAGGCCCAGGTTGCCCCGCGGAGGGAGTTTCCACGTACAGATCTAGGATTTTACTAAGTGTTAACGCATGTCCGAGAAAGGGGTCACACCTGGGGCCTACACATGGCACCTACTAACCTTGCACCACTCTCACACACATATATTCTAGGGGCGCATGCAAGTTTTCATGTGATTCTGACGCTTCGGTGGTCTTCCTCCGATAAAACCGTAGACCGGGGCCCCGGATCGTCTACCCCTATAGCTATCTCCATACGAGGGTAGCCCGGTGGACCTTTCTATTTTTTTTGTTTGTTTAGGACATATATACATGGAAAGCAAAGGTTGGGCCAACTTTTCCATAAGATAGGCCCCGGTTGCCCCGCGGCGGGAGTTTTCACGTACCGATCTAGGATTTTACTAAGTGTTAACGCAGGTCCGAGAAGGGGGGCACATGGGGGCCCTACACATGGCACCTACCAACCTTTCACCACTCTCACACACATATTCTCGGGGCACATGCAAGTTTTCATGTGATTTTGTAGCTCTGGTGGTCTTTCTACGGTGTAACCCTAGACTGGGGGCCCTGAATCGTCTACCCCTATAGCTATCTCCGTACGAGGGTAGCCTGGTGGTCCTTTCTATTTGTTTTGGTTTGTTTAGGACATATGTGAAGAAGATATGCCCTAGAGGCAAATAATAAATAGGTTTTTATTGTCATATCTCAATTAGTTTATAATAGTTTCATATTGTGATATAATTGTGCCGAGTAGAAACATTGGTACAGGTGTGGTATGAAACAACCAAGTCCCTAGTAGCCTCTATTCATACTAGTTAGTTGGTCATGAGGATGATCTGAGTTTCAAGATCATGGGCATTTATGCCAATTGACAACGGGGTCATATCATGGGATAATGATGTGATGGACATTCCTCGAAGGATTGCAACACGATCAAGTCATATAGTTCATTGTTGCAACAGCTATACCTAGACTCCTTTTCCTTAGACCATGAGGTCATATTATTCACTGTTTCCCGAGGCTGCTTTGACTGCATCAACCGTCATCTGGTAATACGGTGGCCATAAAGGTGTACGTTGGGTATTCCGAAGGAACAGTAGATGACATGTGACTATAAGACCGAGATTTGTTCACCCACATGACGGGTAAAGATACATACGGCCGACTTGGTGAGACTACATCCATAAATGTTGCAACATGTGACTCGGTCACAGGGATGTAATATCATGGTAACAAGAAAACAGAACTTGTTGTGAACGAAATTGAACAAGGTATGTGATACCAATGATCGGATCTCGGACAAGTCATATCAAGAAAAAAAAGGAATTGGATGCTAAATTTAGCGGTTCAAACGACATTGTCATCAGGAATGCATAGGGGTCACATGGATATCCCTGGTCCCTCTGTTGATCATTGATACAGATCATGTCTAGAGCATTCCCGAGCCGTGAGAGGATACACTTAAGGGTACGATGAGAGCGATCATTCGTAAGACGGAATAACAGTAGAGAAAGAGAGAAAGCCGGAATCGTTCCGCAGAGAGATCCGAAGTTGTTCGGAGAAAGAATAAAGGAAAAGAATGGAAACGTGTTTTCGAATAAATGGGAATTTAAATATACATTTATTATATATTAATTATGAATTACTATATTCTAAATAATATTTAAATTAAGATTTATAAAAGCAACATTCTTATTAGGCCAAACTTCGGAGGGATTTGACCGAGAAAGAAATCACAGCAAAAAGTAAAAAGGAAAACAATAGAGAAAAATGTTTCTACCGCAAGTGGGCCTTGCAGCCCAGTTAAAATGGGCGATGGTTAAACGGGCAGGCGCGTGGTGGGTCGACCGCGGCCCACCCGGGCGCGAGGTGGGCTGGCCACGGCCCATTCGGACGCCTCTCCCTGCCGTCCATCGCTACTGGCTAGCCAGGCCACCCGGGGCACTTCCTGCTTCGCTGGCTACATGTCGCCAATCAGCTGGGCTGGGCGAGGTTAGCCCACCTTGGCCACCTGTGCTGCTGGCTGTTGGGCCGAATTCGGCCAGCCAGCCCATCCGGCTGGTTTTCTTTTTCCTAGGAGTTTTCTTTTGAAAATAGTCCCACGTGGCTTAGCCTTTGAGAAAGGCACACACCCCTTAGCCTATATAAAGGGGTGCCCATGGGTGGGATAAAACACACCAATTTTTGGAGAAGTCCTTTGATTGACTTCATCCTTCCCTCTCTCTCTAGCCCTTGTGACCATGGCCCCAAGTTTGGGCTGTGCGAACAAGGCACACCTGCAGTACGCCGTTGCACTGCAGGGATTCCTAGCCGGATATCAACTTCCGCACTGCCGACGGGATCGGGGAGCCGGAGGTCTCATTGTGCATCGGATGTGTACGAAGACACGAGGCGCAATACTTGGGGTGCTTAAATGTCATGAGCCGGAGCTGCTGCACGATGAAGAAGGAGCAAGGGGTGACCTGCGAGGAGCTTCGCGACCTTGAGGTCGGCTACGAGTATGACTACATCAACCACGTTCCCCTCGGAATGTTAACCCCGTACGGTCTACAAGGGTATGTATTCTCTACGCATTGGCCGTTACCGCATTACTATATAGATAGATCCTAGGCAGTTTTGGGGTTCCAACGTAGGAAATTTTTTGTTTTCTGCTGCGGATCCCGTTCAGTGGTATCAGAGCCGATCTATACGTAGAAGTGTTGTACGGCCAGTATGCACATGTATTGTGCAGGCATTGATCCCTTAGTTGTTACCCTCTAACGTGTACTTGTTTAAATTGTGGTATTGTTTGATGAAGCGGCCCAGACCGACCTTACGTGTATTCGTACGCGAGACTAGTTCCACGCTCAACATACAGCTTGTACCATATAAGTGGCTAGTGGTTGTCTGTCTCTCATTCAATAGTTGATATAACGTTTACATCGGAGGGCCCCGAAAGGGGTGTAATAGAGACAACTGTTGGATCCATGGTGTGGTTGGAAAGTTCGTAGTTTAGAAACAGTTATATTGCGAAAGCCCTAACAACCACGTAAAACTTGCAATAGATAAAGTAGAGGCATCTAACTTTATTTTGAAGGGGGCATGTGATTATGATATGGCATTGGTCGTTACGAAGGTAAAGTTGTTTACTTTTCTGTTACTAAGTAGTATAGTAATAGTCATCGTTCCAATGGACGACCTGGTGAAGGCGTCGTGGACTTGGCGTCAAACCAAGGGCAAGATGGAGATCATGTCAGAGCGCTCGATGGAGATCAAGGCACAAGAAAGACCATATCATATCACAATATACATATGATGTTGATACATGTTTTACATATTATTGTGTGCTAGTATTTAGATACTCAACGGTAGCAAATAAGATAATCCCTATTGAATTCCAATGTTCCGTGTTCCCCTTGTGTGTGCACCACCAAGAAAGTTCTTCGGTATGAGGCGCCCTGCAGTGAGTAGGGGTCAGACATATCTACGTTCGCATACAGTGGGTGTAAGCCATGTTGCACAGCGAATACACACAAGTTAGATTTGGCGAGCCTAGCATGTGCAGACATGGCCTCGGAGCACAAGATATCGAAAGATCGAGCATGAGTCACATGGATGATGTGATTGGCATTGTTGAATGTCTACATTTGATAATGCACTGATGGCCGTGACGATCGAGAGAGGTGTAGAGGATAGGGATCATGTGATCACTAAAATCGTCCAAGGGATGACAATTTTAGTGGACCCCAATTATAAATTGATCTCTTATTATAAACTTAGTCTAGATGTCTGTTTGCAAATATCTTAGTAGATCTTGGCCTATCCCATTGAGGTCCTTTGCGACCATGGGAATATATTGCTTAATCTAGAACTTAGCAAAAGGGTCCAACTTCATAGATTAATACCCACGCCTGAGGGATATCCTCGTAAAGGGTGATCTTCTCTTCTTGATACAATAACCATTAGGAGATAATTCGATGACTCTGGAATGTTTGTGTTTTCTCCATAATCATCCAATAAGCCATTCTCCATTCGATGGAGAGTTGGTCTACATTTTGTATTCTACAGAATAAGGCACATAGAGTATGAGCCGTTGGATGGGTTTTTTCCTCCATCATGGATGAAAAGAGCATGTTGGAAAAACACTTAGCGATCTTGCATTAGAGTTGAGAACTCTTGGAAGGGCTTGATTGCAATGGAGGTCATGGATGAAAAGGTATATGTAAGATATACAAAATTATAAATGTGGTTCTTGCAAAAACTCACTGTAGTTTGCAAAGTATTTGATACTTGTCCTGCTTTGTGAAAACGGGATGATCTGCTTGAGAATTGCTGGATTTGAGGCAATGTGGCTTGATGATGGCAAGCAAAACAGTTGATGGCCGACATCACCTCTTCCCTCAAAGTTTGTCATTTGGATTAGTGGACTTGAATATAATTTGTAATCCTTGTTTGTGTGTGTCGCTTTGGGCGAGACAATTATTCATATGAACAAGTTACAAGCCATTTTGTACTATTCTTATGAACAATATCGTTATGGTCACATTACTATAAATAAGTTATTCTCATCACTATGTTAGTGATAATGGTTTAAACATTTATAAAGGATTAGAATACTAAAAGATATCCAAAGTTTAATAATGAAATGACACTATAGTTTAAGTTATTTTGGTTATTGCATGTTCTTTATGAAGATCAGGGTCCTAGATGCTTAATCTAGAGACTTTGCAAAACCATGCCGCTTGGGAAGAATGACTAAAACTCCGCATTCTGGTAAAACGATGATATGCGAAGAAATGTTGAATCTTATACATAGTGATGTATCGTATTTTCAACAAATAGTGGAAATCATTAGTTAGTTGTGGACTTAAGTGAATAAGCGTATTTACTTAATGAAACATAAGTTTGAAACGATTTGAATTGTTCAAATGAGTTCACAACAAAGAGGATATTGAATTAACATGTCTCCTCGATTTGATCGACAAGACTAAAGTATTCAAGTTAAGTTCAACATAAAAGGAACTTGTGAAAGATGTTTCACAAATTATGATAATTGGACGAATTCAAATTATGTTGAAATGTCTAAACATCATAATCATTATGTATTAGATACATATGGTACAATATCATCTCTTATAGGGGTTATAGTTATCGTTTAGAGTTCAAGATCAAAATAAGCAAACACTCATTTTAAATACAAAGGAACATCTAAAGATTCGTGGAAACAACACCATAAGTCTTATGGCAAGTTCGAGTTTCTCTAGATTTCGATAAGTCGAAATCATGGTGAATAAACAAGTCTTTGTAGAGCATTCTTAGGAAGCTATGAATGCATTGTCCACAAGGGGCAAACATGTTGCTGTCCTAAGTGGATGTGTCTTGATGAAGATACATGTGGAAGAAAGTAAAAGATCAAAACAAGGTATTTGACCTTACCTCCAAATTGTTGAGTGGCACAGCGGAATTTGTCCCGTGAATCCAAACTCTACATATAGAGGATAAACCAATGATAATGATCATAAAGTTTCAGTGAATACTTTTACTAAAAGAAGTAGGATTCAACTATATATTCTACAAGTTTGTGGAATTGTATTGTTGATTCACTTGTCATGTTTTGAACAAGACATACCTACGAATTACAAAGAAGCGTGATGGACCTAAGTACGAGAAATGAATAGTCATTGAAATCTCGTTAGTGGAATTCTTGGTTTGATGATGATCAAGGAATTTTGTAATGTCCAAAATTATCAAGAGGACCTAGATTTGATAGGAGAAAATTAGCTTAGCTAAATCATAATATGTAGCTAACATATTTTGAGTGGGAGCTCAGTGAAATCCCTGGATCTCAAACATGAATGTCATATTTGAGTGGGAGCGTGAAATCATTCTGGGATATGTGGACGACATATATGAATGATGTGATTGGTGTTAATAACATTTAAATAGGTAAATAAGGAGGAAGTTGAAGTTATTAAACAAGAAAATCTATCAGGATATATTAGTGAGTTTAATAAACACTGAATGTCGAATGCTTCCTGGACTTGATTCTGAAAGATGTTTAGAATGTCGTAAGACAAGATTCTAAAGAAGCTCAGAATGGAACAAGGTAAGAAAGAAGTTCTTACTATATGAAGCATTGAGTTAGTATTGCAACTATGGTTGAAAGAAAGAGATGCGTTGTATCTCCTATGCCTCAGTCATATGTTCTTCCATATAACCATGTTGTATACTCGACGTAATGTGACCTGAGGTTCTGGTTGGTAGGACAAAGTCTTAACTGTAAGAGCATGTCCTTAAGTGATTCCTGAGTTGATCACTGAACCAGAATTAAGTTTGTACATAAATGGAAAGAAGCAATCTAAGTGGCATAGTTGCATTTCATGCACTAGGATCTACATAGATATAGAAGTATAAAGGCTCCATCTGATGTGATGTATAATGTTATGGCGGGGCTAGTTCACTTTTAACGTAGAATGATGTGTCCCAGGGCCCAGTGCCCATGAGAAAGCCCTCGAGGTTGATCTAAAGTCACTGTAAGCTCCTGGAATCCGGCCTCATTCTGCTGCCATGACTACACTATATACACAAAGGACAACTAAGTGTGTTTCGAAGTTTAGATGACAACAGTGAAAACAACCGTCATTATAAACACTAGAAACAAAGTCTCACTTTATCGCCAAACAAATGCTTCGACCCATTATAAGATAATGGAGTGAATGTCAAAATTAGGAAGACATTAACGATTTGCAAAAGACATAATGATCTGGTAAAACAGAACATGGACATGATGTTTCCCATGAGCATGCATGATTTGTAAACACGTATGGTATATGGTTTATATGAGTAAAATGCGAGCTGGATTATTTGTACTCTAGTGCAAGTGGGAGACTTAAGGAGATATGCCCTAGAGGCAAATAATAAATAGGTTTTTATTGTCATATCTCAATTAGTTTATAATAGTTTCAGATTATGCTATAACTGTGCCAAGTAGAAACATTGGTACATGTGTGGTATGAAACAACCAAGTCCCTAGTAGCCTCTATTCATACTAGTTCGTTGGTCATGAGGATGATCTGGGTTTCAAGATCATGGTCATTTATGCCAATTGACAACGGGGTCATATCATTGGAGAATGATGTGATGGACATTCTCGAAGGATTGCAACACAATCAAGTTATATAGTTCATTGTTGCAACAACTATACCTAGACTCCTTTTCCTTAGACCGTGAGCTCATATTACTCACTGTTTCCTGAGGCTGCTTTGACTGCATCAACCGTCATCTGGTAATACGGTGGCCATAAAGGTGTAAGTTGGGTATTCCGAAGGAATAGTAGATGACATGTGACTGCAAGACCAGGATTTGTTCACCCACATGACGGGTAAAGATACATACGGCCGACTTGGTGAGACTACATCCATAAATGTTGCAACATGTGACTCGGTCACAGGGATGTAATATCATGGTAACAAGAAAACAGAACTTGTTGTGAACGAAATTGAACAAGGTATGTGATACCAATGATCGGATCTCGGACAAGTCATATCAAGAAAAAAAAGGAATTGGATGCTAAATTTAGCGGTTCAAACGACATTGTCATCAGGAATGCATAGGGGTCACATGGATATCCCTGGTCCCTCTGTTGATCATTGATACAGATCATGTCTAGAGCATTCCCGAGCCGTGAGAGGATACACTTAAGGGTACGATGAGAGCGATCATTCGTAAGACGGAATAACAGTAGAGAAAGAGAGAAAGCCGGAATCGTTCCGCAGAGAGATCCGAAGTTGTTCGGAGAAAGAATAAAGGAAAAGACCGGAAAAATGTTTTCGGATAAATGGGAATTTAAATATACATTTATTATATGTTAATTATGAATTAATATATTCTAAATAATATTTAAATTAAGATTTATAAAAGCAACATTCTTATTATGCCAAACCCTGGAGGGATTTGACCGAGAAAGAAATCACAGCAAAAAGGAAAAAGGAAAACAGTAGAGAAAAATGTTTCTACCGCAAATGGGCCTTGCAGCCCACTTAAAATGGGCGATGGTTAAACGGGCAGGCGCGTGGTGGGTCGACCGCGGCCCACCCGGCCGCTCTCTCCCTGGCGGGAGGTGGGCTGGCCACGGCCCATTCGGCCGCCTGTCCCTGCCGCCCATCGCTGCTGGCCAGCCAGGCCGCGCGAGCGCACATGGGCCGCCGGGGTGGGCAGCGCCGGCCCACCTGGGGCACTTGCTGCTGTGCTGGCTGCAGGCCGCCAGTCAGCTGGGCCGGGCGAGGTTGGCCCACCTCGGCCACCTGTGCTGCTGGCTGTTGGGCCGAATTCGGCCAGCCAGCCCATCCGGCTGGTTTTCTTTTTCCTGGGAGTTTTCCTTTGAAAATAGTCCCACATGGCTTAGCCTTTGAGAAAGGCACACACCCCTTAGCCTATATAAACGGTTGCCCATGGGTGGGATAAAACACACCAATTTTTGGAGAGAAGTCCTTTGGTTGACTTTCTCCTTCCCTCTCTCTCTAGCCCTTGTGACCATGGCCCCAAGTTTGGGTTGTGCGAACAAGGAACACCTGCAGTATGCCGTTGCGCTGCAGGGATTCCTAGCCAGATATCAACTTCCGCACTCCCGGCGGGATCGGGGGGCCGGAGGTCTCATTGTGCACCAGATGTGTACGAAGACACGAGGCGCAACACTTGGGGCGCTTAAATGTCGTGAGCCGCAGCTGCTGCACGATGAAGAAGGAGCAAGGGGTGACCTGCAAGGAGCTTCGCGACCTTGAGGCCAGCTACGAGTATGACTACATCAACCACGTTCCCCTCGGAATGTTAACCACGTACGGTCTACAAGGGTATGTATTCTCTACGCATTGGTCATTACCGCATTACTACATAGATAGATCCTAGGCAGTTTTGGGGTTCCAACGTAGGAAATTTTTTGTTTTCTGCTGCGGATCCCCTTCAATATGTACATGGAAAGCAAAGGTTGGGCGAACTTTGCCATAAGATAGGCCCCGGATGCCCCGCGGCAGGAGTTTCCACGTATAGATCTAGGATTTTACTAAGTGTTAACGCATGTCCGAGAAGGGGATCACATATGGTGCCTACACATGGCACCTGGCAACCTTGCACCACTCTCAGACACATATTCTAGGGGCACATGGAAGTTTTCATGTGTTTTCGACGCTCCGGTGGTCTTTCTCCGGTGAAACCTAGACTGGGGGCCCCGAATCGTCTATCCCTATAGCTATCTCCGTACGAGGGTAGCCCGGTGGACCTTTTCTATTTGTTTTGGTTTGTTTAGGACATATGTACATGAAAAGCAAAGGTTGAGCCTACTTTTCCATAAGATAGGCCCCGGTTGCCCGGCAGCAATAGTTTCCATGTTAGATCCAGGATTTTACTAAGTGTTAAGGCATGTTCAAGAAGGGGGTCACACCTGGGGCCTACACATGGCACCTAACAACCTTGCACCACTCTCACACACATATGCTAGAGGCACATGCAAGTTTTCATGTGATTCTGACGCTCCAGTGGTCTTCCTCCGGCGAAACCCTAGACCGAGGGCCTCAGATCGTCTATCCCTATAGCTATCTCCGTACGAGGGTAGCCCGGTGGACCTTTCTATTTTTTTGGTTTGTTTAGGACATATGTACATGGAAAGCAAAGGTTGGGTCAACTTTGTCATAAGATAGGCCCCGATTGCCCCGTGGCAGGAGTTTCCACGTATAGATCTAGGATTTTACTAAGTGTTAACGCATGTCCGAGAAGGGGGTCACACCTGGGGCCTACACATGGAACCTACCAACCTTGCACCACCCTCACACACATATGCTAGGGGCACATGCAAGTTTTCATGTGATTCCGACGCTCCAGTGGTCTTCCTCCGGCGAAAACCTAGACCGGGGCCCCGAATCATCGACCCCTATAGCTATCTCCGTACGAGGGTAACCCGGTGGACCTTTATATTTGTTTTGGTTTGTTTAGGACATATGTACATGGAAAGCAAAGGTTGGGCCAACTTTGCCATAAGATAGGCTCCGGTTGCCCCACGGTGGGAGTTTCCATATATAGATCCAGGATTTTACTAAGTGTTAACGCATGTCCGAGAAGGGGGTCACACCTGGGGACTACACATGGCACCTACCAACCTTGAACCACTCTCACACACATATGCTAGGGGGACATGCAAGTTTTCATGGAATTCCGACGTTTCGGCTCAGCCCAATAAAACCATGACTCAGCCCAAGAAACCAAGGCTCGGCCCAAGAAAACTAAGAATCGGCCCGTGTATATCTGGTGGCTTAGATTTGTTTAGGCTAAATACCCCCTCCTCTCTCATTCCATTGCGCTGCCTCCTCCTCCTCCTGCCCAAAGCAACTACCGCCATCGCCCGTCTGAACCAGCCGCCACCCTCGCCACCGCCTGCCCGAAGTCGCTGCCACGCGGAGCCCCTCGCCACCGCCTGCAGGTAATAATCTCCAAGCCCATTTTTTGTTAATTAGATGCATTTCGGAGCAACCACACTTAGAAATTTGTTTTTTCGATCAAATGCATACTTTAGGATGCCCAACAGGCTAGCTCTGGGAGGTGCTACCTTCCGGGACGCGTAGCTTGGTGAGGAATTTGGGTCCCATCGTCGACCCGGAGCTTCTTTGCTGGCGGTCGATTGGTCCATTATTGGTGCAGAGGGAGCTGGCCCCAGAGGAGGTGGTACAGAATCGTGTCAGCGAGAAGGACGAGAACGTCTGTCGCTATATGTATGCGTTGGAGGTTAGGTTCTCCAATACATGGCAGGTTCTTCAGAGATCTCATCCGAGCTATGCTCGTGTGATGGTTCCTTCTCATTGGGTGTCCATCGCCCACGGCTCAGTACCTGGAAGTCGGCGTCTAGTTTGATTGAGCGAGATGTATTAGTGATATTATCGAATTTGTAGTAGAACTATATTGAGAACTTGAATAAGATAACTAATATCTTGATTGTGGAAGCTGAATATGAAGATTCGAATGTTATTTCATGTGGGCATGGAGACAACTATTTGAAGGATACGAATCCGTCCAATTAATAAAAAATAGAACAGTGTTTAAATAATTGATACTAATAAATAAGTACAAATAACAACAAGTCAATTAGTAGGAATAGAAAAAAGGAGCTACGCCGAGGGCCACCGTCAGCATAGGACAATAGGAAAATTAGGAGCAGCGAAAGAAAACGGAAGGAGCTACGCTAGGGGGGCCGTCGGTGTAGAACTAACGCCATCACGGGCCGACGATCGTGGGTCACGCGTACACCGCCTATGCTGATGGTATTTGTACGCCGAGGGTAGCTGTCGGCGTAGCTAGTCCTACATCGATGGCTGCTATAGCTGATGGCCACGGGGGGAGCTTTCCTGGACGACGTCTACGCCAACGGCCCCGACGTTTGGCCGTCAGCGTAGCTCCTGTCCCTCGGCATACCTATCTATTCCTGTAGTGGCCAAGAAATTACTAGCAGTTCCTTCCACATGACAGTAACTGCTTTTCCACCGAGTTCTCTTCCCAGCAGATTCTCCATGGACCTATATAGTTTAAGCTGAGCGGCATCTCCAGCTAGGCCGACCGATTTCGGATACGGGATTGGCCTATGGATACAAAAAAAAACTATTTTGGTCATTAACCTTTTGGCCACAGGGTGCCCAGCGGGGCGCTGACCAAACTTTTTAAACTTCATGTCTAAATTTGACCTGCATTGCATACATAGTTTCGTAGATTTTGCTTACAATTGTCTTGCATTGCATACATAGTTTTCCTTACAATTACCTTGCATTGCATACATAGTAGATTTAACCTAGAAAGCTCCGTCTTAGCATATACATGAGCATGGAAGGTAAAAAAACTAGTAGATTTAATCTAGAAGACTTTGTATCATCTTTGCCTAGTCGTCAGACTCGGAGTCGGTGTGGTAGTGCCGATGGCACATGGTCTCGTCAAAGACGCGGATGGTGAGCATGGATTCGTCATCCTACGTGAAGATGAGGAAGTTTCCAACCTCAATGCCTTGCGCATGGGCGAACTTGCTCCTCCTGTTGTCGAGGTACATCCGGCCGAGGCAGTTGAACACCACCTCTATAGACTAGAGTCCGGTCGATCCGTCGGGTACCTGCAGCACGACATGGTGGGGATTCTGCCCATCGACAAGGTACACGAACTTCTAGGGAAACAGAGCATGTCCCTGTTCATGCCCATGTGGATGGTGACACACACTAGTAGAAAACACACCTCTACTCTAAAATAAAACTAGCTTATTGCAAACAAGCCTAGAGCTTAGGATTCCTACTAGAATTGTCTTACTTGCATTAGTGATAGTTTGCGAGTACTTTAAAAGTACTCATGGCTTTGCCCTGGATATTCCCATGGCCAGACTATAAAGAGGACTATTCGGAGGACGGACAACAGGATGTCTACGATAACTAGGAGTATCTCCCATCGTTAGCATTGCCTGTGACGATGACGATGGAGACTCTACTATGTTTATTTCCACTGCTTTGATGTGTATTAAGACTTGATCATGAGATCAACTATTTGTAAGACTATTATGGTTTGTAATGGATGAGGTGCCGTGCTATCAATTCTGTTATGTCTCGCAAAAATGGTATTCCTAGGATTGCGATGTACAACATAACAGACATCTGGACTTAAAAATCTGGGTGTTCACACAGTACCAAGATAGGAACGAGGAGTCACAAATCGCACTAACTCATGGCTAAGAGCATTTTGATAGCTGCACTGATAGGTGGGGCCTATTTGCAAGAGCTGACTTGTCAGCCTACGTGGAGGACGAGTCGATGGGAAGATAGGGCCTGCCTATCATCCACCATCTTAATTCCCCTCCTCTTCATGCGCAACTCGCCACTGACGCTGCACATATCTCCATCGGCCGGTCATGCCGCCATCAACCACGTCCCCATCGACCGGTCACGCCACCGTCAACCACTCCCCGCAGCACCCTCTCCCTTCCCAGCGGCGTGGGATCATCCTCCCGCAGCGGTGCACGTTGGCGCACGAAGCCACGTTCAACATGCCCGCAAATCCTGAGCCGACGATGCCACCAAGGATGACGTGGTAGGCGAGGGAGGAGGCGGCGTGGCGTGGCCGTGGGAGTAGATGTGCAGGAGCTTGAAGGGGCAGGGGTGCTACAACACCTCGCGGCAGTGCGGGTCTCTCCGGAGCGGCACCGAGAGGTGGCGGGGTACGAAGGGGGCTTGGGGAGCGCCTGCTAGGAGGCCTCGGTGACAGTGTCGAGGGAGACCTAGTGACGTGGGGTCTCCACGGCAATGCCATGGTTTATGGACTTGGGTTTTAGGGAAGGTGATATGCGCTGGTGACTTCGTTGGCTGACAGACAAACAAGGGGGCACGATTTTCCCAGGTTTAGGCCTCTAGAGGGAAACCCCCTGCTTGTCTGTTCTTGATTGATGATGAAAGTTACATGTTCACCAAGATGGTTGTGGATGCGCAGATTGGATCTAGCATAAGCTATTCGTTGTGCGTAAGGTGAGGTTCCCTTCTCGGTGCCGCTCCTAGCTTTTATATGCGCAAGCTAGGTCTCGGGTACTGTTCGAGTCGATTACAGATCAAGACTGAAACCCTAATGCTTTATACTTTTCTATCTCTACTCTTATCTACTCTTGTTGTCCACTGTGCAAGCTCACATGCTCGCGCACTGACTATGTATGTGGTCTCCACTGCAGTGTGTGGATAGGAGGGCTACTCTAGCCTTTAGCCAGCAGAATCCTCCTGTCGTTTCCTTAGGTTTGTGGCCACAAATATGCAATAACTCATATGAATATTATATATACATCAAGATGTGATATTATATCTATTAATTAGTACGATGAATCTTCCAGAATATCGGGCCTAATAAGAAAACAATCATGTAAAATATGGGGACAACAATACAACATCAACTAAGAGATATTTCTCTTTAGATCGATATATTTTGTTGAGAGATCAGATTGGTCTCGACTTGAAAGCCAAGGCAGGACACGTATATAAGGACCCAAGGCCATGGGAAAATCAAGCAACTCTAAAGCCATGAAACATCCATCAAGCTGTCGTTAAAAAAGGCTCTCGTCCTGGGTTTAGCATTCAATCATAATGGCTTAGTGTGTGATCCTCCGTTATAAGAAAATCATCGCATGGAAAGATATGGGGTAGTGCCTGCACATTGGAACGCACATCGTGACTGCCAGCATCCCAATCTTTTAGAGTTCGCTATGTAAACCGTCTTACATATCGTGGACATAAATCGTGTGTCGACAGCTAGGGCCCACAAATATCCGCAAATTCATTGCTGAGTGCTCCATGACTACGTGCCACTGGTCCTTTTTTTCCTATGGGACTTAGTGCTGCTGCTTAAATACAACGATACCGGGTATTCTGCCGTTTTCTACTGTACAGAATATCTTGCGCAAGCGCATACTCTAGACAATAGAGAGGCACTAAACTTGGCGCCACGCTGTCACGATGCACATCCCGCGGCCACACACATGAATAGAAGGGCGACAAATTATTGTTAGAGTTTGTAATATTATACGTATACAATACGGAGTAGAACTCTGATTGTATACGTACACATCTTTGTACGCTACGCAGGGGCTTCCCCTGCCTTATTAACACGCAGCCGATTACCCTAACGGGTAGGATCATTCCACCCAAAACAACATGGTATTGAGAGCCCTCCTCTTTCTCTCTAGCCGCAGATGGTGTTGATCAGATCTCTCCTGACCGTCGTCGCCAGATCTTCCCTTGCCGATTGCAAGCAAGCACCAGGACCACTCGATTTCTCTACAAATCACACCCCACCCTTCCGTCCGGCCCACATTGACTCTGATGGCTTCCTTCTCGACCTCCTTTGCTCCAGCCGCCATTGGTGCGCCGCTCCACGAAGCTCACCCGGGAGAATTTCCTCTCATGGAAAGCGCAAGTGTTGCCCTCCCTTCGCGGTGCCCGGGTCATGGGACTCCTTGAGGGTACCGATATGGCTCCGCCTGAATTCTTAGAGGTTGAAGATGAAAATCACAAGAAGATTTGTGTTCCGAATACGGCCCATGATGCATGGGTCATCAAGGATCAAAACATGGCCAATTTCCTTGTGAACTCTCTCTCTCGCTCGTAGGAGGTGCTCGCCCACACCTATGGGCTTGAGCATGTTGTGGATGTGTGGAAAGCCATCAACGATCTCTTCTCCACTCAATCCAAGGCCAGGGTTTCTTCTCTTCGTGGTGCTCTTACCAACACAAATAAGATCAACATGACCATCACCGTTTTCCTTGCCAAGATGAAAGGATTTTCCTCTGAACTTGCTACTGGGAAAAGGTCGATGATGATGAGCTCAAGGATTACATCCTAAATGGTCTTGATGGTACCTATAATCCCCTTGTTTCTTCCATCAATGCAAATCCCTCTACTGCCCTTAATGACATGTGCTCTCAGCTTCTCTCCTATGAATATCGTGAAAATATGTTAGTTGTCACTACCCAAGGTACGGGCACTTTTACATCTTCTATTAATGCTGAACCGTGCCGACCTCCTCCTGCCTATGGGGACGGCCAAGGAAAACCCCCCCACTACTGCCTATGCCACACCCACCTATGCATCAACCATACATCCCGCCAACCCCACCATATTAGCTACCACCACAACCCTACCTACAGCCCTACTATCACCCACAACAGTCGTATCAACTGATGCCACTATACCAAACCCTGCAACACTACACGACGCAGCCTACCTATCCACCTCAGCAGCCCCACATGCGCTAAGATCAAGTTCGACAGGATCAGGGTCGCCATATTAAGGGGCATGGTAAAAATAGTGGGTGTGTTGCCACACCTTGGCAGGAAGGTGTCATATGCTAGATTTGCAAAAAGGAGGCTCACCTTGCAAGCAACTATTAGTGGCGCTAGTGACAATGATGATGACAATCCCCCTGAACATAAAGGTTCCTATGGTGTAGATACAAATTGGTATATGGACACGGGTGCTACAAATCATGTTGCAGGACAAAACTCAACAAACTCCGAGTTCATGACAGTTATCAGGGCAAGATCAAGTTCACTTTGCTCGTGGACAAGGTATAGAAATTGCACATATTGGTCATTCCATTTTGCACACCCCACATAGCTCCATTCAACTTCAAAATATTTTACATGTTCCTAGTTCATCCCTGAATTTGCTTTCTGCTTATAAAATTTCACTAGACAATAATGCCTTTATTAAAATTCACCCATTCTTTTTCTTGATCAAGGATACGGCCACATATCAAATCATGTTTAGAGGTTCCTATCAAGGTGGCTTATATACCCTTATTCCTGTTTCAATGGGTCCATCTAAGCATGCTATTGTCACCATCAAACCTTCATCCTTCACGTGGCATCGACGTCTAGGGCATCCATCTTCATTTATTGTTCAACCATTTCTTACGATAAATAATATTTCATAAACTCTAGAAATAAATTTTTACATATGTGATCCATGCCAACATGGTAACAGTCATCAGTTACCATATCATATGTGTACTATTGTTTCTACAGTTTCTTTGGAACGGATTTTTTCTGATGTATGCGGTCCTGCTCCCCTCTCTGTTGGTAAACATACACATTATGTAAGCTTAATTTATGATTTTAGCAAGTTTAGTTGGTTATATTTGCTCAAGAAACGTTCTGATGTGTACCAAATATTTTTTAATTTTCAAAAATATGTCGAACCGAGTTTGACAAAAAAATTGTTACCATGCAAACTGATTGGGGTGGTGAGTATGAAAAACTAAATGGCTTCTTCCAAAAAGTAGGCACCACTCATCATGTATCATGTCCCCATGCCCATTAGCAATATGGCTCTACTGAGTACGAACACCGTCATATTGTTGAGGTTGGTCTCGCTTTACTTGTCAATGCATCCATGCCCTTAATATACTCGGATGATGCCTTTCTTACAACCACGTTTCTCATGAACTTGTTTCCCACAAAAGTACTCAATTCTAAGACTTCTACACATAAAATTCTTCATGTTACACCCAACTATGAGTCCCTACGAGTGTTTGGTTGTGCTTGTTGGCCCAATCTCCGTCCCTTCAACAGAGACAAACTTTATTATTGATCCAAATGATGTGTCTTTCTTTGGTATATTACCCTTTACAAAGGATTCAAGTGTCTTGATGTGACCACAAGCCGTGTTTATATTCTCGTGATGTTGTGTTTGATGAAAGTATGTTTCCCTTTACCTCTCTTCATCCCAGCACTGGTCGTCTTCACGAGGAAATACTCCTTATTCCACCTCACATAACCTCATTAGGAACCAATGATAGGGGTGTGCATACTAATGATCATTACATGCAAATTGTTATTGTTGGAAATATGCCCTTAGAGGTAATCATGTATGATGTAATTCCCAATATATTCATAAAGTTATTAAGTTATCCTAGTATAAACATCTGATATGTATCATTGAATATATGATTCGGTTATGGAACTATATATTGTTGTTGTTCATACTAGATGTCCTTGGTTGTTGAGGTTGTGTTGGACACATAACTTAGACTAATGTAAAAGTTGGCTGACGACTAGGTTCTACTGGTCATGGGCATGGTGATGCTATTCCGACTTACACAGACTCTACAAAAGAGTTTAGCGAGTCAGACTGGCACACAGTTGATACAACGGGCATGTTGTCATTTGCAGTCTCAAGCAATGGAATCCTTTGACCTGAGGTGATCGCATGATCTGAGTTGTGGATCACAAGCTTATGTTCTATCAAACATTGTTTCGTAAATGGGTAGTTATGAAGGTAGAGTTCGGGCTGGTTGTGAATCAAGCTGCGTGACATGGATTACCAAGATGAGATTTGTCCCTCCATGATGGAGAGATATTCTCTAGGCCCTCTCATGTGATATGATTCGGAATCATGGCCATGCATGACTTGTTTAACTGTTAACCAAGGAGTCAGACTAAATGTTAGTCTAGTGAATCATATATCACGAAATAAGAAGAGAGTTGAGCTATTGAAGGGATAGCAACTACTTGTTTATAGCTCAACATATATATCATAAGGCAAAGGGAATTGGATGAAAGTCACATTGGAAAGGTTCGTCTTCTAAATTTATGGCACTTGGGAGTTGGCACGTGTTGCTAGAGGCCTCTACCAGCTATCGACTCAAAGCAGCAACTCGTGTCGTGTCCAGGTGTATGTGAACCTACATGATCACACACTTAAGTGAAAGGAGTCCATGTGGATTCGATCCATGTGGACATTGGGGTACAACCTAGATGGGACTCAAACATTGAGCCCAACTAGGAGTGTATATAAGTGGAGTGAAAAGAGATAGTTCCATGACGTAGACGTCACTTTCTTCACTCCCATTTCAGGCTCGATAAGATCTAGAAATCCTCTGCCCGGAGCTCCTCCCGCATGTGTGGATACCAGTAGAGGCATTGCATGTGTGACGCTGCGGACGAAGGAGTTTTTGGTGAATCCAAAACTGTTCGTTGTGGATCCGGAGATGCTCTTCGTGGGATTGTACTGCACTTCATCAACTGACGCGCTTCATCAACAATTCGCACTTGCGCGTTTAATGGTAAATCTTGTGGCCTTCTACCTCGGCTAGATCTTGGGAGCACCGCGTAGGGAAAAGGTTTTGTTTATCTCTATGTGGCCCAACAGTTCCTACTATTACTCCCCCACAAGACACAACTACAGATTCCTTCGCAAATGCCGATACAAATACTAGTCAAAATTCTAAAGAAACAACTCAAATGGTGTATCAAATGATGAAACAGAGGAAGAACTAGAGTCAGGACAAAATACTGCTGAATCTAAGGCAGAATCTACAGCGGATCAGTCACAGTCGCCACCTGACGTGCAATCTCCCACGCGTGCACCCACGCACCATCTGCCGAATTCCATGTCGCCCTAGTATGTGGGTTCCTCTACACTATATAGTGGTGGGTCGCCCACTACTACCGACCGGTCCCCTCTTCCCGCTGAATGGACGCCTCGTTCCACCCCGCCATCAACATCCCCTGGCGTGTCGGCCGGCAGCCTCGGGATCTCCTTGTTAGGTGAAAGCCACAACAACAGCGTTGTTGACAATCAACATCAGAATCCCGCCCAGGACTCGACATCCAAATTTTCTGTGCCTTCTTCTCCTACTGGACCTCCTGTGGCACGTACTCGTGGACAAAAAGTTATAAGCAATCCAAAAATTTATACTAATAGCACGATTCGCTATGCACTTTTGACAGCTACGGGAGAACCTTCCAATTTGAGGCTCTTACAGATACAAACTAGAGACTCGCTACGCAAGATGAGTGTGATGCTCTCATTCACAACAACACGTGGCATCTTATTCCCCAAGCTCAAATAAAAATGTTATTGATTGCAAATGGGTTTACTTCATCAAGAGAAATGTTGATGGTACTATTGATAGGTATAAGGCCGACCGGGTTGCAAAAGGCTTCAAACAAAGGTATAACATTGACTATTAGGATCCTTTATTCTTGTTGATAAGACTGCTACTATCATACTTGTTCTTTCGATTTCTGTCTCCAAAGGATGGAACCTTCGGCAACTATATGTCAAGAACATGTTTTTACATGGTGTTCTAGAAGAGGATGTGTACATGATATAACCACCTAGTTTTGAGTCTTCCGATACTCATAATTATATATGCAAACTTAACAAAACTCTTTATGGACTGAAATAGGCACCTCGAGCTTGGTACTCTTGGCTCAGTTCCAAATTAGACACTCTTGGGTTTACTCCCTTCAAGGCTGACACTTCATTATTTCTTTATGATAAGTCAGGTATAACCATATTCCTTCTTATCTATGTTGATGATATTATTGTGAAAAGTTCATCAGACACAACAATTTCAATATTGTGACATAACCTAGGTCATAAGTTTGCTCTTAAGGATCTTCGTTAATTTTTTGGTCTTGAGGTTCATATAAAGTCCAATGGTTTGCTCTTAAATCAAGAAAAGTATGCTCATGATTTACTTGCTCATGTTGGCATGACTACCTGCACTTTGTGCCCTACATCGTTGTCTAACAATAAAAATTTGTCATTGACCGATGGTGTCCTTCTTGGACCAGAGGACAACACACACTACATGAGTATTGTAGGTGCTCTTCAATATTTGACTCTCACACAACATCACATCTCTTTTTCAGTTAACAAAGTGTGCTAGTTTCTTCATGCACCAACTACTGCCCATTGGATTGCTGTAAAATGGATCTTAATGTACATTCATGGTACACAACAGGTTGGAGTTACTTTTCAGAGGTCCTCTTCTATACTTCTCAGTGCCTTCTCAGATGCTGATTGGGACGGTGATCCAGATGATAGGCGATATACCGATGATTTTGCCATCTTTTTTGTCCCAATCTTATATCATGGAGTGCCAGGAAACAACCTATTGTGTCTCAATCTAGTATAGAGGCTGAATACAAAGCCCTTGTCAATGCTACTGCTGAGCTAATATGGATGGAGGCATTGATATGAGAATTGGGTATTCCACTCACTAAGAAACTGTGTCTGTGGTGCGATAATCTTGGTGATATCTGCCTCTCTGCTAAACCAGTTTTTCATGCTCGCACTAATTTTTTTTTGCTTTGTAAAAGAACGGGTTGCCAACAAACAACTTGACATCAGGTTCATCTCCAACAAGAACCAAATTCTTGATGGTTAGCAAGGACCAAATTATTGATGGTTTCACTAAGACGTTGTGTGTAAAGAAGCTAGATGAGGTCAAAAGTAATCTAAAAACCTCTCCTAGGTTAAGATTAAGAGAGGGTGTTAGAGTTTGTAATATTATAAATATACAGTACGAAGGAGTACTCCGATTGCACATCTTTGTATGCCATGCATGGGGCTTTTCACTGCCTTATTAACACATAGCCGATCACCCTAACGGTACGATCGTTCCACCCAAAACAACAGTTATATCTAGGCACTAACCTATTGACAACTTAACTAAGGAGTTGCGTTGACCAACGGTATGTGGCACATAGGTATAAGAATCAGGAGTAAATAATAGTACTAGATTGTTTTGGCTCAAAATGCTATCCACGTTGTTTTGAATCTTTTAGGTTGTGGGATGGAGGCCGAAAAGTACACACGGCGACGTCGCAACGGAGCCCTTCTATCTCGTGAGGCGGAACCCGCTTTAGGCTAGTGCGAAAGATTCCAGACCGCGGCTTGGTGTCGCGCGCGTCGTCGTACCCAGCGTCGCAGACCGGTAGGCCCACCGTCAGCGTATGCTGGTAGGACCGTGCTCTGTGAGAGGCGTTCCAGGGTGGCAACGCTCCACACCCACCGGGTGCGGGGCCCGCCGAGAGACGATGTGGCGCGGTTAGCCCATGCCGACCGCGACTTCTTGCGGTCATGGGGCTCTCACGAAGATGACGTGGCACCGTAAGCCAATATCGGCCGCGTATTCTCGCGGACACGGGACCCACCCTTCGCGGATGTGGCGCCTTAAGCCCATGTCGGCCGCGGTTTCTCGCGTACGCGGGGCCCGTACAGAGATGACGTGGCGTCGTAAGCCCATGCTCAATGCGGTTTCTCACGTATGCGGGGGCCCATAAGGTCACGACTTGGTGTCGTAGATTATAGTCAGCTGCAGTGTCTCACGTCGGAGGAGCCCCACGGACATCCGATGTGGCATCGTAGGTCCTAGACGGACACAGTTCCTCACGTTTGAGGGCCGAGCTGGTAGCGTAGACTATAGGCTTCAACGGTCTATCGCGGCCAGTACGACAACTAGTAGCCTAGACTGTGCCGCGAAAATCTGCTTTGGTCTATGATTTCCCTATAACTTGAACCTTATGCTTCCCTCTTCTATATAAATGTATTGCCGTGTCTCTTTTTCGGCATTTTGTAAAATATTTTTTTTCCATACCATGCTTCTAAAGCTCGGCTTCTTGCGCTCTTCTTCTTTCATACAGCTCGCCGGTTGCTCCGGTTGAGCTCCGAATGGAGTAGGGTGTGGCGGTTCGACCTTGCAATGCATCTCAACTCGTCAGCCTCTCTTCGGCGTTAGACCCCTCATTCCATCGCCCAAAATGGTCTTTCATGCATCTTTAGCGTTAGGCTGCTGACCAAACGTCCATGACGATGTGGTTCGACGATCCTCCCTCCGGCGTCCTGCTTACCATATGTCGACGTCTCACCACGGTGACGATGTGGCTTCGACACGGACTAGAAGGCGTATGTCTACGGAGTAGGAGGTCTCTCCCCAGAGATATTGTATGTGTGTCACGCTTCTTACCCTCCCTTTTTGCTTTTATTATTCTTGTTTTTTTCTACTGATTTTATTTTCTACTTGCCTTGGAGTCTTTGGTACCTACTTCATGCCATGAAAGTTTCATCCCGAAAAGCCGTCTCTCACTAATCCAGACGCGAGATCTCAAACTGCGCGGTGAGTTTCGTCGATGCTTATTACTCGATGTTTGATTTTTTTTCCTATTTAAGCTCTGACGACCTGCTTTATTTTCCTGTTTTCTAGAGTACACGGTCCGAAGCATGCGGCAGCTCAAGTTACGATTTCGTTCGTCAGCCTCGACGGTCCGTATTTGGCTTCCAAATCAAACGGTAAGCTAATTTTTCTTCTCTTACGTTTCTTAGGTCTTATGTAAACCCGTGGTTTCTGGCCATACACATCTGGCATTCTACATAGACTACAAAAATGCGGCACGGAGAAGATACCCATTGGCCCGCACGCTGTTATTGTCGGTGATGGAGGAGGTTGAGCGGCCGCACTCGGTTCGTTGGCATGCTTTCAGCCGGTGTTGGAGAAAGACGGTCATCTCTTCGCGTCCAGAGTGACGGTCGTGCGCCCAGCAGTTGCACGTCTAGGGCGCTTACCATCGTAGTGGCATATACCATACTGTTTAGTCCTTACCATTAAAAAATGTAATACTTGGCGCGTAAATTATGTATCTGTAACTATATCAGGAGTATGACGAATGATAAATCAATGTGGACGTGTCTAAGAATAGATCGAACATTTTACACGTAATCATGTTCCGGTTGCATTCTCTTTTTAGCTTAGACGTGTGACTTCTTTGTTGATTTGTCTTTTAAAATCATGCTGCCTTCGAACTCTCATGAGAATGATATCATTGATGGACCAGCCTAAAATCGACCGTCTTCTTTCTAGATATAAACGAATGAGATCTAGCAAACTGGACATAGTAGGAACAAGCATCGAGGTGTGATGAGGCTAAGCATTGGAGATGCATTCTGATAAAAACAAAAGGTTACAGAAGTTGAGAGAGTAGGACATATTACCTAAGCGCGATAGAAACCTAGAAATACTCCAATACATGCATTCCTTCCATACTGATTTTTAGATACTTGGTTTACATAGAAGAAATTGAAATAGAGGTACAAACCACTGGCAGAGGTAGTGCCTACAGCAATTGTACCCTCGAAACATTTTGACGACGAGGACGACATCGCCTTCCTATGTGTAGAATAGGAAGCATCCGAGCATCACGTTGTGCGCACGAGCGAACCGCTCCCAACCGTTGTCGAGGAACATGTGCCCGTGCCCGTCGAGCAGCACGCCCACGTGCCACAGGCGAGCACAACGACCTGCTGTCCACGGCATCATTTCGTCGCGCTCTTGCCCGAGAAATTGCGCAAAATTGTCCGGAAGTTTCTTCTTGCCGAAGGGGTATTCGAAGATATGGATGAAGAACTCAAAGTCAGGGTGTCCATTTCCTCTTTTATCGGCGTCGTTGATTGTGTGCATCCGTGGACACGGCCAGCGCCAGGGCCACGACCGTGGCTCCTTTCCCTGAAACTTCGATTCATGTAACACGTGTGAGGGAGTTAGGGGATTGAACGGGCATTGGAAAATGTGTCTTGTGCGTCTTGCTGATAAAGGGAGAGCAGACGAGCGGCGCAAAGCCTGACCGGTCGGCATTTAATCTTTACAGAAGGCAGACTATGCCTTTTTGCGTTGTACGCCACCGTGATGACGAGACGACTCCGTTGGGCTGGCCATGCCCTACTGCGAGGACGAAACGCCTCTACTAAGTCGGCGACGCGCCTCTGTGTCGATAGGACAACTGCCTGTGACGGCCAGAAGAACTGACACCGTCATTAAATGGACGTAGTCGGGTTGTCGACGGTGTAATAAATAACTTTTGCCAGGCATAGTGTCCGTGACAGGGTTTGTCTACCTGGCGCACCTTCGTCCGCACATTGCGTATGGCGCCTTTGAGGCGTCCACTGCATAGCTGAAATGGCCTTAGCGTGTCGATGACGAGTTGGGCCCCACCGGATAGAAGCGTCCTCGTACATCACGATCATATCATGAACCATTCTGACTATCGGCCCTGCCCGCGAATGCGGAGAGGAGTTTTGTTTGAAGAACATTAGTGGTAAAACCCCAAAATAGTAGTCGTTGGCAAAAGAAAAGATGAGAGAGAATGATAGCTATAGCTCTGGCCTCTCGGTCAAGTTTGATTCAGTCTAGCTACACATACTTTCTCAAGTGGCTGGAACTGGAAATACGTGCAGATAAAACAAGCTGTAATTCGTCTCCATTCTCGCGAAAGGAACTCTTTGTGTATGCTTACGGCGTAACGGACACGAGTTTTCCACGCTTCTCCGTGCAGAAAATTATTTGTCAGAATGTCAGGTCAATACGTTATACGTTTCCATCCAGTACCGTGTACCGACTAGTACCAGCGACCATGTACTAGTGAGACGCTGGGTTCCAGCAGCACCCAGCAACCCTTTTTTTTTTAAACATATTACAAACACAGACACTTACAATGCGTACATACATTCACTCCTATGAACACACGCACACACACCCCACTTCTATGAGCACCTCCGAAAGATTGAGCCAGCGGGTCTTGAGAGTGATAAAGTTACCGCAGGCACCTCGCTATCGACCGGAACGTTGTCTTCTACTAAAAGAATATTCCGCCTTTATTAGACACCAAAACGTCAAACCTAGGGTTTGAACTCTGATGATTGGGGGTACCACTGTCCTTCTAACCATCCAACCACGAATTGGTTCTCCCAGCAACCAGCAACTGACCAGTTGCCTACGCCCACGCAAGTAACGTATCCGTCCGAAGAAAGCGAAAGGCGACGGCAGCAACAGCGGCAGCTGGCATTGTCCAAACAGACCAGGGACCTGACAGAGTTAAAAATATTCCTTGTGCGTATTCTGCTCGATCGTGCGTGCGCATATCGCCCCCTTGACCTGATCCACTCATGTTTGCGGTCGTCCACTAGATGAAAGGGCGTACGGTGAGGCGGTCAGGTTCCGGAAAGTGGATTTTACCGTGCACCTATGTCGCGTGCACAAATTCAACATGTTTTTTTAGCGAACCAACTAGACTCAAAGTTACAAAATAAGATGAAATTGGATAAAACTTGGAACACCAATTTTAAAGCATGAAAGTAAGCACTACTTGATGGTCTAGTAGCGTGCATGCTAGAATCGCTGGTTTGGGTCAGGTTCGCCGTGCCCCTTCCAGAAAAGAGATTTTACCGTGTATGCTAGATAACATGCACAGTTTTATCATGTTTTACTTTGTGTCAATATGTCTAGTTTTTGTGAAACGTGATGGAATGTAATGATACAACACAATACAAATCTCAAAGCAGCAAATCAATGGATGGTACACGCACGTTACATAACATGCACGCTAGAAAAATCGCTCTAGTGCCCCTTCCCCTCTCCGCGTGCAGACGGCCTCCGCTTTTGACCCGCTCGAATCGCGGTGCGCCCATGCTTCGTTTCCGTTTCCTCGGAGCAGCCATTGTCTCGGAGCTGCGAACGTTCGTCGGCGACCCGTGGAATTCGAGCCCATTCTTGTACCCCGCGGCTACATATACGGGCATCTGCCTTAGCCACAATTCAACGCAGAGCAACAGAGCGACAGAAGTGAAAACTGAAAGGGAGTAGCTGCTTGCAAGGTACGAAAGGAGCAGACAAGTCTAGCAGGGGTCTATTAGCTAGGTAGCCTTCTCTTGGAAAAAAAAAGAAGCTAGGTAGCCTTTCTGGTAGGGAGCCATGTCGCCCGTGCACGTCCCGGAGCTCAGCAGCAGCGGGTCCCTGACCGTGAACCCGGTGCAGCGGGCGCTCAGCCGCCTCTCGTCGTCGTCGGCCATGACGCCCAAGTCCCCGCCGCCGTCCTACGGGAGCATTGTCACCGTGCTCAGCATCGACGGCGGCGGCGTCCGCGGCATCATCCCCGGCACCATCCTCGCCTTCCTCGAAGAGAAGCTCCAGGTGAGTGTCCGTCCTTTCCCCTGCTTTTTGCATCTATGGCACTGGTGCAACAACTCTAATGGATGCATGGATGCTTAACTTGTTATATAGGAGCTCGATGGGCCTGAGGTGAGGCTCGCAGACTACTTCGACGTGATCGCCGGGACGAGCACCGGGGGCCTTGTGACGGCCATGCTCACCGCGCCCAACGCGCAAGGCCGCCCGCTCTTCGCCGCCAAGGACATCAACAACTTCTACCTGGAGCACTGCCCCAAGATCTTCCCTGCCGTCAGCGGCGGGCCTCTGGGCTTGCTCAGGAGTATGAGGGGGCCCAAGTACGACGGCCAGTACCTCCACTCCGTCGTGAAACAACTGCTGGGTGACACTCGGGTGGACCAGGCGCTGCAGAACATCGTCGTCCCCACCTTCGACATCAAGCTGCTCCAGCCCACCATCTTCTCCAGATACGACGTGCGTACATAATATGATACTCCTAGTACATACACGTGTGCTCTTTCATCGATTACCTACGTTTGACATGGAGTACGTATATATAAACAGGCCCTGAACGACGTCTCCAAGAACGCTCTCATGTCCGACATCTGCATCAGCACGTCCGCAGCGCCTACGTACCTCCCCGGCCACCACTTCGAGACCAAGGACAAGGATGGCAAGCCCCGGGCCTTCAACCTCATCGACGGTGGCGTCGCCGCAAACAATCCGGTGAGCCGTAGTTTCACCTGTCTCCGTCCCTTAGAGGACACTCTAAAGAAGAATATAATGCACAACTTTGGTTTTTTATTAGTGACGTCGCTGTATATACTGTCCTCTGTTTGACTAACATATTGACATGGATACACATGCAGACGATGCTGGCGATGACGCACGTAAGCAAGCAGATCCTGCTGGGAAACCAAGACTTCTTCCCGATCAAGCCCACGGACTACGGCAAGTTCTTGGTGCTGTCGCTGGGCACCGGCTCCGCCAAGGTGGAGGAGAAGTACGACGCCGCTGCGTGCGGCAAGTGGGGCATCCTCGGGTGGCTCTACAACCAGGGCGCCTCGCCGCTCATCGACAGCTTCAGCCAGGCCAGCGCCGACCTCGTCGACATCCAGGCATCCGTGCTCTTCCAGGCGCTGCGCTGCGAGAAGCGATACCTCCGCATCCAGGACGACCAGCTCAAGGGCGACACCTCCTCCGTCGACGTGTCCACGCCGGACAACCTCAACAGGCTCGTCGGCGTCGGCAAGGCGCTGCTCAAGAGGAGCGTCTGCAGGGTGGACGTCGAGACCGGCAAGAGCGTGCCCGACAAGAATCGAGGCACCAATGAGGAGGAACTGGTCCATTTCGCCCGCATGCTGTCACAGGAGCGCAAGGCCAGGTTCCAGAAGAAAGGTGCAAGCGTCACAGTGAACTTTCTGTAGTACTAGTAAGTGCAAGCCAAAGAAGCTTGTACATGAGTATAATCCATTCATTAATCCGTATATATATGTAATTTTGAGATCCATATGTACCAAAGAGATATGTAGCGTCGTCTCAAATCAAATACATACTATGTTGACGAGTAACTACAATTTGTTCACTAACCAGTGTGCTATGTTGAGTCATATATTCCGGTTGTACCGGTTAGGGTTAGGGTTCCCTCTCCCCCTCATGTATTCCATATATATCCGTGTACCCTTTGGTGAATCATTAATGCAATATATCAAAACCCATCTATCTTCTTGGTATGAGAGCCACCGTGGCGCAGAACCCTAGCACCGCCGACCATGGCGACCTCCTCCGCCTCCACCGCACCCATCCTCCCCACCACCTCTTCTCCTCCGCTGACCTCTGATGCCCTCCATCTTCCCACGACCACCCAACATCCCTTCGTTCCAGTCACCACCGAACCCCTCAACCTCCGCAGCCTATCCGTTAACCTACCCATGATAAACGCCTCCACCGCACCACCCTGCATCGCTTTTCCCTCGCAGATTGTCCCAACCCCTCGCCCCGCCCAATTCTCGGCGTCCACATCACCAGCTACATCAAGTTCCAGGTCAACTCCATCGGCGAGCACTTCTCCAAGTGGCGGAAGATCATCACTTTCCTCCTCACCATGTACAAGGCACTCGACCACATCATCGAGGAAATAATAAAGTGGTTATTATCTTATTTCATGTTTATGATAAATATTTATTTTGCATGCTAGAATTGTATTAATTGGAAACATTAATACATGTGTGTTTAATAAACGAAATAAAGTGTTCCTAGTTATGCCTCTCATATAAACTAGCTCGTTGATTAACAAGATGATCAAGGTTTCCTGATCATGGACATTGGATGTTATTAATAACAAGGTCACAACATTTGTGGAATGATGTGATAAACATTCATCCAAAGTATAGTAATATGATCAAAGTCATTGTGTTTAAATTGCTATAATATCATACTAAGTAATTCTAGTCCTTGGACCATGAGATCATGTAAATCACTAACACTAGAAGAGTAACTTGATAACATCAAACATCACACCGTAACAGGGTGACAATAAAGGTGGATTCAGATACTCCGAAAGTGTTATGCAGAGGCTAATGGATCAAGAGTGGGATTTGTCCATTCTGCTGACGGATAGATATACTCTGGACCCTCTCGGTGATTTCACATTGAGATAGCTTGCAAGCAAGTGATGTGATCACTAGAATGTTATATCACGGGAACGAAAAAAGAGTGCATGTCAGTAACGAGATCAAACTAGGTATAGAGATACCGATGATCGAATCTCGGACATGTAATATATCGTGAAACAAAGGGATTTAGTGATGATGTTAAAAAGGTTCACACGATCACTAGAGCCATCGTTGAATGTGTGGGAGTCAGTACGGATTTCTAGGTCCCGATGCTGATTATTGATTAGAGAAGGCTCTCGATGTCTGCATTATTCGCGAATCGTAGGGTGACACACTTAAGGGATACCGACACCATCTAGGAGCAAATGTGTTTTAGATAAAGATTAAAAAATCACTAGAATCATTTCGATGAAAACTGAAATTGTTTCGGGTGAAATTGCAGAAACTAGTTATGCATGTGATATTGAAATGTTGCGGGGGGTTTTATGTGAATGTTTGTTAATTAAAGTAATTAACAAAATTCTGAATAAAATAAATAAAATTCTTTTATTAAATGAGAGATGCATTAATTTTGGTCAAAAAATTAATGCAACTTTGAGCGGAGATGGAATTAATGGTAATGGGCTAAGTAGAAGCTCCACTCACCATTATGGAGGGAGAGGTGGCCCATGCACATGGAGCCATGGGGGCTTCACCTCCTCCTATAAAAGGAGCTCCCCTCCTCCTCCACTCTCACACCTCCTAGCGAAGGATCTCTCTGCCCCTCTAGAATTATTCCCCATGGTCTCAGATTAGCGAGATACATGTTCCCAGTGGCTTTATATGGAAAGGAGTTGTTGCTTCCGCTGCATTGCTGGAGCAAGGACGCGGAGGTTGTCGGGGTACCGGACGTGTGTGCGATCACGAATGCACCGCTGCTTTGTGGTGCTGAACTTGGTGGTGCTAGACATGCTGGACTTGCTGGACTTCGTCACGATCTTGAGATCGGCAAGTGAACGACTACATCATCCACGAAATCAGTTTTCATTAACAAAGCTTTTCGGTCTTCAAGGGTAAGATCTCTATGGATGTACATCCACCCGTTGATTGTATCGATAGATCTTGGTGCTTAGTTGTTCACATCGTAGGAATTTTTTGTTTTCTATGCTGCGAACCCAACACTCACGGTATCCCTTACTCATCAAAGCCTCCTGCAACACTCTGTGAGGCGACCTCTCCATCGCCACCTACGCCATCAAGCTATAGCGTTTCGCTGACAACCTAGCCGCCATTGGGCTCCCTATTGACGACCGTGACCTCACCCTTCAGACTTCAGTTCATCGATGGCCTTGAAGACAAGTACAAGTTGTAGGCTGAAATCCTCAAGATCGTCGTGCCCTCATTCTTTGATGTGTGCTCCTATCTCCAGCTCGCAGAAGTCTCAGCTAATGCCTAACAGCGGTAGGCCGGTACCCAAGCCATGGCCATACACACTGGCGGGCGTGGCGCCCCTAGCAGCAATAGTGGCTTCTCTCGGCCTCCTAGTGTTAGTCCTAATTACAAAGGCAAAAACCCAATCCCTAGGTTCCAATACAGCGGACAAGGCAATTCCAACCAAGGCGGGTACGATGCATCTTCTTCACTGAACAATGGCGGCCACGATAGTCATGGATCCTCTAGCGGCAACGGCGACCATGAAGGCCATGGTCACACTGATCCTTTAGCTGGGCGCGGCGGTAGCCAACAACCCTAGCTCGGCTACTTTGTGCCCACGGGGATGCCGTTACCTCCTCTCTCTCCATGGATCCCTCCAAACTCGTTTGGTATCCTTGGTGCTCGTTCAGGTGCACCCACTCAAGCCTACCCAATGATGTACTCGCTGGTTGCTCCCTATGCACCCCCACCTCCACCGAAACCATCATGGGACTACAATGCCATCCACCAGAGTGCACCCAGCTATGGCGTCGTCTTCCTGTTGTTACCACCGGTACTGCTCACCTTACTTCCTGACCCTTCATTCTCAATGATGTTCTCGTCTCCCTGTCCATAATCTAGAATCTCTTTAGCATCTAAAAATTTGTTCATGATAACAATTGCACAATTGAATTTGATCTTTTTGGTTTTTACTTGAAGGATCTTCTCACCAACAGGGTTTTAATGCGCTCCAATAGCTCCGGCAACTTATACCCCTTCTTCAGCGACAATGATGCCTCCACCACCACCGCTCTTGCCGTCACCAGTGACCTTTGGCATCACCGGATCGGCCACCCCAACCCCTCCGCTTTGGCACATTTACCATTAGACTTTCTGACATGGGTATACCCTATGGGTACTCGTGTTTAGCCTATACGGTCCAGCCCAAGAGGAACTGCGGGACAATCGAATCCCAACTAGGATTCGGGTGGCCCAAGTCTAGGGGAAGGAGACTCCTTGAAGGACACATCAAGCAAAGATATATTTTCAAAAGGGAGAAACCCTAATCTGTAACCGACTCAGCTTGCTATCCCGAGACCTAGCTTCCCTATATAAAGGCCAGGAGGGGGCAGCGAGAAGAGGATCCGCAACCCTAGTTTACACACCGCCAGATTACATCTGTGCACCCCTTGTAACTTTCGACTCCTTAATAATCAAAGAGCAGACAAGCAAGAGTAGGGTACCTTCCGAGGGCCTAAAACTGGGTAAACTACGTGTCCCTGATGTGCTTTTTTGCTAGCCGATCGATGCCTCCAGCTCTCCCAAATTCCTATAACCCAAGTCCATCAATGATGGGCATTGAAGAGTTAATCCCTCGTCAATTGGCGCCATCTGTGGGAATCGGGAGTGCTGATGTTGCGGCTTCCTCGGCCCCATCAACTACGATCTACAACTCCGTTGCAGTGGAGAATCGCCTCCTCTTCGGCACCTTCGAATTCACCATCCATTTGTCAACGACTCACCCGAACTTCAGGTCTGTGGGCGATGGGATCGGTATGATGATCGGAAGCCTACACTTTCAGGTCGGTCAGATCGACACGCTCCACTTCCCCAATCACCAGCAAACTCCTTCGATTGCCCCTGCATCGTGGTTCCCACCATCGATTGGCACCCTAAGCGAGCTCAACGCCTCGGCATCAGCTTACGATACGGATATCAACAATAGTTGCGAGTCCGATCAATGCGATCTGACGTCAGAAGATGGTACTTATGGCTATGGATCTGAGAGTTGTGGAAGCAGCAGCTTCCCCAACCATTACATGTGTTCCGTCATCAACCACGGTGGTAGTGGCACTCAAGGAAACACCGGCAACCAGGGGCCAATAAATGGCGCCCCTGTCAATGGGACCACCAACGATGGCCACACCAACAACCCCGTCAACGGTGCTCCTGTAATCGTCCCCGCCAACATCGAACAACCCGTCCCTCCCAACCCCGACAATCAAGGCGAATAAGCTAACAACGGGTCGGCATGCCAGCAAATCCACCTCAATCAAGACGAATGGGCACGATGCAGGGAGGCCCTATAGGGCAATCCCTGCCACCAGACACACCACGTGACATGCTGATGGGGTACCATTGGCTACTCATCCAGGATTTCAAGTGCTAGTAAACGGTGAACGCGCAACTCGAAGAGGACAAGAAGGCCTCGGATGAGTCGAGTGCCCAACGGGCTGCACTCTCCTCAATCGGTGGATCCTCCTCCAAAGGAAACGGTCCTACAGTCGCCAAAAGGCGCTCTTGACTGGACCACCTCAACGACAAAGATCGGGACGAGGCAACCAGAGCCCTCGACTTCTCGTTCATGTCAGTGGACTCGCGGGGTCACATGATCCCCAAAACGCCGCAAGCAGTGGTGATAGCAGCTACTACGTATATGCTCACCAACCAACCACCAGCTAGAGATCCACAATCTGTCGTGCACCGATCCGCCATTGCCGGACTTGGATTGGTCAAGGCTGCGCTAGCCAAGGATCCAACACCAGAGCCGAAGAAATGCAAGACTCTATCTCCAAAATACTACTCGCTGTCCTCCAGCAAGGATGACCATGACCTATCGATGTGACACCACAGCTCGTGAAGGCATGATGGTGATTACGACGTTGAAAGGACATTTCATGGTTCCCTGTGTTTTGAGTGTTAGATAACAATACCGTGGAGTTTCCTCATGTGTGCTAAGTGTGCAGGGAATGTTCTGGTGTTTGGGGGGCCGGATTATCCGCCCCATCAAGGGTCGGATAATCCATCTTAACTCATCGATCAAAGGCAGCCAAGGCGCGATGCTTGGAGTGGGTTCGTATTTTCTCCCGGAAAATCCGAACAGGGGCGGTTTTTCCTTCCCTGGCTGGATAATCCGTCCTTCGCATGGGGCCGGATAATCCGCCCCCCAGAAAACGATCAAAGGCAGCCAAGGCGCGTCGCTCGGAGTGGGTTTGGATTTTCTCCCGGAAAATCCAAACAGGGGCGGTTTTTCCTTCCCTGGCCGGATAATCTGGCCTTCGCATGGCACCGGATAATCCGGCCCCCAGGAGGCGCTCAAGGGCAGGCTCGGCGCGTCGCTCTGAGTAGGAGCGGTTTATCTGCCAGATAATCCGAGTCTGGGGCGGAGTTTTCCATGAGGCCGGATAATCCGGCCCTCACTTGGGCCAGATAATCTGGCCCCCAAAGGCTCCAACGGCTCAATTGGGGAAGGGGGTATAAAAGCCCCATCATCCCCTTTAGGCAGAACTCTTGATTCATTCGAAAAGTGTCAGACCCATTGCAAGAGCTCTCTCTCTCTCGATCTCCCACTTCAACCACCCGAAGACTTTGATCTTTGGGGGAATTGAAGGAGGAGACAATCTACATCGTCATCACGAATCAAGTGCATCAACTCCTCTCCATTCATTTGGAGAAATCCCCGATCTAGTATTGTTGTCAATATCTAGATCTTGTGTTTTGTTATTGATAACTTTTTCTTGTGGCAGCTTGTTGTCATTACGGGAGCCTCCAATTTGGTTATGGAGTTGTGCCCCGCTAGTTTTGTAAAGGCGCCGGTTCTCGCCTCGAAGGGTTCCTATAGTGGAAACGTGGATCAGGCCTTTGGTGGCGGGATCCATCGGAGAACAGGGTGAGGCCTATTGTGGCGTGGTGGTCTTAGTACCGCCCACCCCTCCAACACAGATGTACTTCCCTTAACAAGGAAGGAACTGCGGTAAAACAAATCCTGTGTCTCCGCGTGCTCCACTACGGTTCACTCGTTCCTCTTTCCACTCACCTTTTACTCGCTAGTAGTTAGGTTTGCATATAGGGAAATTCTTACTAATAGTCTATCTAGAGAATTTACCTTTTGTGTCAAGCCTAAAATTGAAAAGGCATTAAAATTTGAGGTAGCACCTATTCACCCCCCCTCTAGGTGCCCATATGATCCATTTCAGTTGGTATCAGAGACCCGGCTCTTTATTCGGGCTTAACCGCCTAAGAGAAGTATGGGTACCAAGGAGAATGGGAATGAGGCTGTGGACAAGGTCACAATGGATGACCTCAAGACGTTGGAAACAACCTAGTTGAAATCCTTTGAGACCAAGATGGAGGAGATGCATCAAATGATTACTCGTGTCACATCATCCGTAGCCCCATCTTCATCCTCCTCTGAGGCTGCCACTCCCTCATCCAAGGATAAGGCTAACACCGGATCCAAGGAAGATGAAGTGGTAGGTGAAAAACATAATGGTTCCGCCTCCAAGAAGGGAAGTGGTAAGGAGGAATATAGTGAGGTTCATCACTTATATTCCCCCGACCCACCTATTCCTCATCCTCATATAAACAATAGGGGTGATCCACCCAAGCTTACTGCATCTTCATTTAATCAATGGCAATTCTTAATGAAGTCTCATGTATGCAGCTCTTCAATTGAACTTTGGAGGATTATCGAAGAGGGTCTTCATATTGGAGATCACACCAACTTGACAAGAAGAGAAGTTGTGGATAGCCAATTGAATGCAACGGCTCTCCACATGATACAGCTCGGAGTGGGTCCCAAGGACATGCCCCACATTGAACATCTCAACACAGCTAAAGAAGCTTGGGATGCTCTCACCGACCTCTTTATTGGAAATGAAAGCATGAGAAGGAATAGGTATGATGCCCTTAGTAATGAAGCTGAAGGATTCTACATGTTGGATGGTGAAACCATGAAGACATGTATAGAAGACTCAAGGGCATCGCAACAACATTTAGAAAGCATGGAGCCACTCACATTGATGATGCTTGGATAAAATGGAAATACGTGAGTGCTCTAATGCCTTTTGAGCCAACGGACTTGAAGAGCTTGCAAGGTAGACACAACTACCATCAAATGATGTCCAATGAAGTCATGCAAGAAATGGCATCATTCAAGGTTGTAGCTAAGAATGCAGAAGATGCCCGTGCCCATGCCATTGGAATGCAAAAAGGGGTCAATGTTGCTCTAAAGGCAAATGTTGTTAAGCAAGATGAGGATGAAAGAGCTTTCGAGGGTTCCTCCATGGACTGCCCCGATGAAGTCAAGCGTGCTCACGGTGAGTACATGGAATTTTATGCAAGGAATTTTTGGAAGGATCCAGCCAAGGCCAAGTCAGAACTCGAACGCAAGAATGGGTCAAGTGGAATAAGAGAGAATGACCCAAAACTGAGAACATGCTACAATTGTGGAGATAGGCTACACTTTGTGGCTGAGTGTCCATATCAAAATAGAGAAGACAATGGTGGCAGGCTCATCCTTAAAGAAAAATCCAAGGCACCTATAAAGAAGCCATTTATCAAAAAGAATGGCACTTACAAGAAGCAACCCAAGTTTGTCTTGGTGGCACAAGAAGAATATTCCTCTACAAGTGAAGATGAAGAGGATGAAGATAGTTCTCATGAGGTGGCTACTTGGCCACCACATCGACAACATCATCACTCTTCGACTCACCAAACGAAAACGTCATCAACAACAATGTCACTTGTCTTATGGCAAGAGGGTCCGAGGTATCATCTTCTACTTCCTCATTTCCTAAGACTAACATAAATATGGATATGGATGATCATACTAGTCTTAAGATGAAAGAAGAAGTTGTTGCTTTGGACAACTTTTTCACTAAGTTGCAAGGTGAGCACAAACTTCATTTTGATGCTCTTATGAGTCAACTTGCCCAAGCCAAAGATCTCCTCGAAGAAAAGGGAAGAATTGAAAGAGAAGATGCCTTGGAGATAGCTTCCTTGAAGAATGCCTTGGAAGAAGAAGAGGAAGCTCGAGTATCCTTGGAAGAGAGACTCGAATCAATTGAGGAGTCACATGAAGAAGTTGTGGCTCAGCTCATCAAAGAACGTGACAATGCTCTTGCCAAGGTAAAGAAACTAAAGAAAGAAAAGATTGAATTTGGGGCTGCTCATGCTAGACTCTCAAAGAAGTTTGAGAAACTTTACATTGCTCACAAGGCATTGGAGAGTGAACACTCTACTCTAAATGAGTCTCGTGACCAGCTCCAAACTCATTGAGGAAGTATGATGTGCCCAACACCTCCACACCATCTTATGGACAAGAAGAACTTGCAAAGGGATCTCAACACAAAGGTAAAGAAGTTCTAGATGAGATACTTAGCAAGCAAAGGATAAACAATGGAAAAGAGGGTCTTGGTTATATTCCCAAGACAAAGAACAAGAAGAATAATAATAATAAGAAGAAGAAGAGCAAGACTGCTCAGCCAAAGACTATCACCACCACCAATGACAAGTCTAATTATGATGGTTTTGTAGGGGCTAACAATCCTAACTTTGAGTTATATTGTGATTATGATGGTGATGTTTATGCTAGTTATGTAGGTCCTTATGATTGTTACATTCCTTGGTCTATTTGGGTCCTCAAGACCCTTGTCACTAACATGAGAGGACCCATTGAAAAATGGGTACCTAAAACCAAGAAGTAACTTTCTTGCAGGGCTATGCTTCCTGTGGGTCTAAATGGGTACTCGATAGCGGATGCACGAGTCACATGACCGGAAGCAAGGAGATCATCACGGAGATGCGGCCAAATCATGATCATATAACCGCCTCCTATGGTGACAAGTCAAAATCTGAGGTATTGGGTCTCGGCAAAGTTGAGGCGGCTCACGATATCTCTCTTGTGTACGTCATGCTTGTTGAGACCCTCGATTACAATTTACTTTCAGTTCACGCCCTTGGTAGGATGGGCTTTGCAGTTTTTATTGATGCTGATTTGGTGGTACTCTTGTGGAGCAAGTCTCTAAAAGTCGCTTACATGGGATATGTCGAAAATGACCTATACATGGTGGAATTTTTGGGGAAAACCAGTACAGGCCCGATGTGTCTTTTCGGAAAGGCTGACGTGGGTTGTTTATGGCATCGCCAACCAGCCCACGTCAATATGAGAACTTTGCAAAGTCTCCACAAGGGTGGCCACATCCTTGGACTAAAAGAAAATGTTTCCTTTGCCAAAGATCGTGTTTGCAGGGCTTGTGTTGAAGGGAAAATGCATGACTCTCCTCATTGAAGGAAGACTATTATTTCGTCAAAAAGGATCTTAGAGCTCCTTCATGTGGACCTCTTTGGACCTTAATCTCATGCAAGCCTTGGTGGGAAGAAGTACTGCCTTGTGATCATTGATGATTACTCAAGATACACTTGGGTCTTTTTCTTCAAGTTGAAGAGCGAGACTCAACAAATGGTCATTGACTTCGCCAACAAGGTTCAAAGTTAACACAATGTCCCTATTCGGGCAATAAGAAGTGATAATGGCTCTGAGTTCAAGAACTACACCTTAAATGAATTCCTAAGTGAAGAGGGGATAAGACATCAATATTCCACTGCGTACACCCCTCAACAAAATGGTGTTGCCGAGAGGAAGAACCGGACTCTAATGGATATGGCAAGGTCTATGCTAGCTGAATTCAAGTCTCCATATAACTTCTGGGCTGAAGCAATCTCTACCACTTGTCATTCATCCAACCGGTTATACCTCCATAAAATCTTGGACAAGACTCCATATGAAATACTTACCGGTAACAAGCCAAACATCTCATAGTTTCGGGTATTTGGGTGTAAGTGTTTCTTTCTCATCAAGGGAGTTCGTTTATCTAAATTTGAGTCTAAGGCTTTAGAAGGTATTTTTGTTGGTTATGGTGCCGAATCCCACACTTATAGAGTCTACAATAAGCTCTCCAGAACTGTTGTAGAATCTTGTAGTGTGGTGTTCGAGGAAAATGATGGCTCCTTGTGCGGGGCAAGTTGATGTTTGTGGTGCAGATGTTGAAATACCCAAATATGCCATAAGAAGAATGGGCGCGGGAATTTTCCGCCCCATTGAGGAACCCCTTGTGGTGGATCGGGAAGGACAATGCTCTACTCATGAAGAGCCCTCATCTACACAGACTCAACATGCTCCAACCACGGGAGTAACTTCTACACCAACTCCACCAAATGCTAAAGGTCAACATGCTCCTGAATGCTCTAGGCCGGATTATCCGGTCGGCACCAGATTATCCGGCCACCACTCCACTGACGATCAAACTACTCATCATATCAAAGAAACAGCTGCAAGCCCCAAGACGGATTTTTCGGCCCCTCGCTAATTCAAGCAAGCTCTAGGCAACCTGGTGAAGATGTTTCAGGTTCTCCCAGGACGGATTATCCGGCCTCAACCTCGGCTGGATTATCTGGCCTTGAAACTCCTTATGATCAGCAACCTCCTATTACGGCTGTTGATCCACTTCAAGGGCAAGTTTCGTAATCTCCTACTATTGATAATCAGGCTACTAATCAAGGTCAAGCAAATGATTCCAACAAAGACACAAGTGATGAAATTATTCCACCAAGAGACAACAAGCTTATTGAACTTCGTCTCAAGGCTCGTGCTGATCGGAAACTTGAGTTAAGGGGTCATACTCTTGACAAATTTATAGGTGATCTTCGACGAAGAGTTTCCACAAGAAGGGAATTGGCAAGTTTTGGTGAGCATCAAGCCCACATCTCAATGGTGGAACCCAAGAAAGTGTTTGAAGATCTTGAAGATCCGGACTGGGTTGTTGCTATGCATGAAGAGTTGAATAACTTTGAGCTCAACAAGGTTTGGAAACTAGTGGAGAAGCCCAAGGACTGCCGCAATGTTATCGGCACTAAATGGATATTTAAAAACAAGCAAGATGAGAATGGCATTGTTGTGAGGAACAAGGCGAGACTCGTGGCACAAGGCTATTCCCAAGTTGAGGGCATTGACTTCAGCGAGACCTATGCTCCTGTGGCTCGTCTTGAGTCCATATGTATCCTTCTTGCTTATGGTGCCCATAATAATTTTAAATTGCAGAAAATGGACATTAAGAGTGCTTTTCTTAATGTTTCTCTACATGAGTTGGTATATGTAAAACAACCCCCGATATTTGAGGATCCCAACTTCCCGAACCATGTCTACAAACTCGATAAGGCACTCTATGGCCTTAAACAAGCCCCACGTGCGTGGTATGAGCATCTTAAAGAGCTTTTGCTAGACCGTGGCTTCGAAGTTGAGCAAATCGATCCCACTCTTTTTACTAAGAAGGTTAAGGGGGAACTCTTTGTATGCCAACTATATGTAGACGACATCATCTTTGGCTCTACTAATAAAGCTTTTAATGATGAATTTTCAAAGCTTATGACTGACAGGTTTGAGATGTCTATGATGGGGGGAGTTACGGTTCTTTGTTGGATTCGAGATCAAGCAACTTAGAGAAGGAACCTTCATCAATCAAGCTAAATACATCCAAGACATTCTCAAGAGATTCAAGATGATGGATCTTAATGGCGTCGCCACTCCGATGCAAACAAAATGTCACCTTGAACTTAACCCCCACGGTAAAGATGTGGACCAAAAGGTATACCGGTCCATGATCGGCTCTCTTCTTTACCTCTACGCATCTAGACCCGATATTGTGTTGAGTGTGGGGGTGTGTGCAAGGTATCAAGCAGCTCCTAAAGAAAGCCACTTAGTGGCGATCAAGAGGATCTTCCGATATTTGGTTCATTCCCCTAACTTTGGTATATGGTATCCCAAGGGCTCCAATTTCTCTCTATGTGGTTATACTGATTCAGATTGGGCTGGTGATAAGGATGATCGGAAATCAACTTCTGGAGCTTGTCAGTTCTTGGGAAGGTCTATCGTTTGTTGGTCTTCTAAAAAGCAGAATTGTATATCTCTCTCCACCGTCGAAGCTGAATATGTTGCTGCTGCTAGTGCCTGCACTTAGTTATTATGGATGAGGCAAACTTTAAAGGAATATGGTGTCAATTGTGAAAAAGTGCCTCTTTTATGCGATAATCAAAGTGCAATCAAAATTGCGTACAATCCGGTACATCACACAAGGACAAAGCATATTGAGATTCAGAATCATTTTATTCAGGACCATGTTGCTCGAGGCGATATTGATCTATCTTTTGTGAGCACAAAGAACCAACTTGCTGATATTTTCATGAAGCCACTTGATGAAGCAAGGTTTTGTTACTTGAGGAATGAGCTAAATATCGTTGATTCAAGGAGCTTATCTTGATTACCCATGCACTCACTCGTACATCTCGGTCTTATTTGGTCTAGATGTGGGCATGGATATAGGGGGGAGTGTGGTCCTAATTGATTGGGCTAACCCTCCCCCCATAATGCCGAAAGGAAGTCAAATCATTTCTCTTAATATGATTTTGTGATATGTGAGCTTATTGATGAGTATTGGTCATGAACCCAAGATATATCTTCGCGGTGTCATACCATACACTCCAATAAGGTGGCTTCGGCCACCGCCCTCCTCCATGAGAAGAGTTGGATTTATTTGGATCTTCTTGATCATTTTTAGTTCCTCTCATGTTTTTATGGGAATCACACTCAATTTTGGCTTTTAGTTGATTTGATTCTTGCAAATTTGAGTGTGTAGCATCTCAGTTTGGCTCTCTTAATCCTAAGCCTTTCCCTACCCCTAAGCCATATATTCTTGCACACAAGTCCCTTGTACACCTTGTGGGGGTGTTGTTTTTGGGGCCTGACTGCATGTAATGAAGTTTAGAATTTAGGCCGGATAATCCGGCCCAAGTATAGGCCAGATAATCCGACCCTGGCGGATTTTGTTCTTAAGGGCTAGGGTCGGGGGGAAGGGCTCATAACGAGCAACACTTCTCCCTCGACCCTCTCCCTCTCATCAGTCGCCGCTTGCCATCCCCCACCCTCCCCGGAGCCTCTCCGGCCACCGGATTTTCTGGGCCTCCCCGGATCTTCTTCTCCGTGCCTCTAGGTACCTTATCCTCCTCGTTCTTCCTCCAATGAGTGAGGGTAACTCTCTCTCTCCCCATCTTTGGCTAGATGTGTTGTTTGTTGGGTGGAACGTTGTCTAGAAGGATGTTGTTTCGCGTAGAAATCGTAGTCTTATAGTATCTAGGCCCGATCTACTCTTTTGCATTCAATCTAGGCGATTCTGAAAATTTCTGCCAGGGCCGGATTATCCGCCCCTGGCCAGGTCGGATAATCCAGCCTGACAGACTAAAAACTGGTTCAGTTTCATCTTGATTTGTGCATTGAGTAGGATTGGACTATGAACTATTTGCCTACTTTTCTATGTTCTCTCTTGGACTTGTGTGCATGCTTATCTTCCTGCTACCCCCTTATTCGATTCACAGGTGGTTCCAGCGCTCCCAAGACCTGCAAGCCCCGTCCTCATGCTAAATACTTTCGGGACGATGGAAAGGGTAACTTAGTGGACGAGGTTGAGCTGAGGAGAAGAAAGAACGAAGAGAAGCGCATGGCTGAATAGGCAAAGAGGGATAGGAAGGGTGTGTCCAAGAGGAAGGGCAAAGGGCCCAAGATTAACTATAAGAAGATGGATCCTGTTACCTTCTCCTCCATTCATCATCGGGATCTGTTTGATGAAGTGCCGCATGATACTAAGTTGGGTGACTCTCGTTTTTGGTGCGCTGAACAAAAGGGGATCTATGAAGATGTGTATGCTCAGCTGAAGATTCGGCCTATGCATCCTTTGGTTCTTGCGGAGGCCTTGGAGAAGCCTCACCTTGTTGATGCCATGTATGTGTCTGAGAGGATGGGGCTGCACCATCACATGGCCCTCCAATGCTCCTATGATTCTGAGATTGTGAAGCAGTTCTTCTCCACCTTGGTCATTTGCGGTGATGAGCACCGCACCATGAAGTGGATGACTCATGATAGGCCTATGCAAGCTGATTTCCGTGTTTTTACTGAGGTGCTTGGTTATCCTTGCTGGTCTTGTGGGCCGATGACAATGGTATTGTGGACACCCTTGCTGGTCTTTCTCCCATATATGCTAGCTTGGTGGGTCTCTTTCGTGATTCCATCACTCCAAGTGGAGGCAACAATGATAGTATCCGTGGTCACTTGGTTCAGCTTCTTGCCTTCTCTCATGAGGTGGCGTCCTGTGAGGATGAGTTCGTGTCATATAAGCTGGATGTGATGGACTTCATTTACCATGGGTTGATCGATGCCATGTTCAACAGGATTTCCATCCCATATGCTCCTTACATCATGATGCTGATCAAGCACTTGCTCCCCACTGAAGAGTTCAATATTGATGCTGTGCACAAGGCCAAGAAGATCTACACCAAGGTTAGGAAGACCTCTCACCCCTCCTCTGCTCCTGAGGGTCTCATGAGGGATGCTCGTGCTAGTGCTCGCTGGCCTCCAGTGCCTCCCATTGCTCATGAGATCAAGCAGCTGAACTGGTTCTAGCGGAACATTCTTTGCATGGGCGTGGACACACGCAAGGGCCAGTACGAGGCTTACAAGCATCGCCATGAGTTGGCCCACTCTCAGCAGCTCATCCTTCACCATGTGTCCGGTGCTTCTGGCGATCCCCCTGCTCCTACTCCTCCCACACCATATGCTCGGTGGAACTCTTCTTCTGGGCTTAACTATGGAGAGCTGGAGCGTCACCTGTTCCCTTCCGCGGCCACTGATGATGAGGACGATGACACCGAGGAGCTTGAGGATGAGGACGAGGATGAGAACAAGTACGCGGACGAGGATGAGGACTATGAGTGATACCTTGGGGCGTTAGCATCGATCTTCTTCCATTTTGGCGTCTCGATGCCAAAGGGGGAGAAGTAGTTCTATTAGGTCTCCGAGGATTTGCATGGGTCGGGCACAAGCATTTGCACCTTTTCTATTCGTCGTTTTCTCGCTTGTGCCCATTTAGTGTTGAACTTTAATTTGTGGTTTGTGGTTTGTATGAAACTTTGTGTCTGTGGATTTGTGGATTTATCCTGTGGATTATTCATATAGAGTCATCTATCTTATTGGATATTCTTATGGCTATTGGATATCTATATCGAGGGAGGCACGCTCTATGTCTATCATTGGATATTCTTATAATGTGTTGAGGATGCATCTATCTCCCTACCGGTGGTATGAGATTTTCATCTATGTTCCAATGAAATAGACTTTTACCCTCTTATGTGTATTTGTAGTCAAATGCAATTGTTAGTATGCACACATTGAGGGGGAGTCTTTGTCTTTCATTAAATCATGTTGTCTTGAGAACTATCCTGCAGATCCTAGTATTGTCATCTAACACCAAAAAGGGGGAGATTGAAAGAACATTTCATGGTTCCCTGTGTTTTGAGTGTTAGATAACAATACCGTGGAGTTTCCTCATGTATGCTAAGTGTGTAGGGAATGTTCTGGTGTTTGGGGGTGGGGTGGATTATCCGCCCCATCAAGGGCTGGATAATCCGTCCTAACTCATCGATCAAAGGTAGCCAAGGCACGACGCTCGGAGTGGGTTCAGATTTTCTCCCGGAAAATCCGAACAGGGGCGGCTTTTCCTTCCCCGGCCGGATAAACCGCCCCCCGGAAAACGATCAAAGGCAGCCAAGGCGCGTCACTCGGAGTGGGTTCAGATTTTATCTCGGAAAATCCGAACAGGGGCGGTTTTTCCTTCCCTGGCTGGATAATCTGGCCTTTGCATGGGACCGGATAATCCGGCCCCCAGGAGGCGCTCAAGGGCAGGCTCGATGCGTCGCTCTGAGTGGGAGCAATTTATCTGCCGGATAATCCGAGTCTAGGGCGGAGTTTTCCCCAGGCCGGATAATCTGGCCCTCACTTGGGCCGGATAATCCGCCCCCAAAGGCTCCAACGGCTCAGTTGGGGAAGGGGGTATAAAAGCCCCTTCATCCCCTTCAGACAGAACTCTTGATTCATTCGAAAAGTGTCAGACCCATTGCAAGAGCTCTCTCTCTCGATCCCCCACTTCAACCACCCGAAGACTTTGATCTTTGGGGGAATTAAAGGAGGAGACAATCTACATCGTCATCACGAATCAAGCACATAAACTCCTCTCCATTCATTTGGAGAAATTCCTGATCTAGTATTCTTGTCAATATCTAGATCTTGTGTTTTGTTATTGATAACTTGTTCTTGTGGCAGCTTGTTGTCATTACGGGAGCCTCCAATTTGGTTGTGGAGTTGTGCCCCGCTAGTTGTGTAAAGGCGCCGGTTCCCGCCTCGAAGGGTTCCTATAGTGGAAACGTGGATCAGGCCTTTGGTGGTGGGATCCATCGGAGAACAAGGTGAGGCCTATTGTAGAATGGTGGTCTTAGTACCTCCCACCCCTCCAACACAGATGTACTTCCCTTAACAAGGAAGGAACTGCGGTAAAACAAATCATGTGTCTCCACGTGCTTCACTACGGTTCACTCGTTCCTCTTTCCACTTGCCTTTTACTCGCTAGTAGTTAAGTTTGCATATAGGGAAATTCTTACTAATAGTCTATCTAGAGAATTTACCTTTTGTGTCAAGCCTAAAATTGAAAAAGCATTAAAATTTGATGTAGCACCTATTCACCCCCCCTCTAGGTGCCCATATGATCCATTTCAGACGTGCATGACAAGATCACTTAGCGCAAGGTCGACAAGATGCACGCCAAACGAGCATACTCGATAGAGTCGGAGTACAAAGAAACAGAGCTCTGCGGCGCTAGCTGCTTCAGCAGAGCCATACGGTAGATGCGAATGCCGAAAGGGTTAAAACTCCCTTCAGAAAACCCGAAGTTCTACGACCTCCAGGACCCGAAGATCTGGCTAGAAGACCACATCTCTTCCGTCAAGCTGCATGGCAGGAACAAATGCACAACCATGCAATGCCTCCAGCTGTAGTTGTAGGGCACTGCTTGCGCATGGCTCAACAATCTGCCTTACGGATCGATCTGCAGCTAGGACGGGCTGGTCTACAGTTTTGTCTGAAACTTCAAGGACACCTACAAGTGGCTCGCGTCAATCAAAGAGCTCAGGTCCTGCTGCGAAAAGCCGAGCGAATCCCATCACTCCTACATCCAAAGGTGGTCCATCATCAAATATTCAGCGGAAGATATCTCCGAGGATCACGCAATCGACGCATTCAATGGCGGTGTACGCCACAGAGAGCTCAGGGAGGAGCTGGGCTGCACGAAACCCAAAACCATCGACCACCTGATGGACATCGTGAATCAGTGGGCAGACAGCGAAGACTCACTAAACAACAACCACGTCTGCTCATATGACGAGGACGACCTCGTCCGCAAACACGACCGCCAAGGGAAGCTTCGGTTGCGTGGCTGCGAGGACCATGAGGAGGTCGACATGGTCGCGGCCAGCTACACCGACAAACGCGATGAGGGTAACCGCAGCAGCAGATATCATAGCAGCAGCTACCACGTCAGCGGGAAACATGCACAAGTGTGGCAATGCCGCACTCGCAATGACGCACCTGGAACATCCGTCTAGGAGAAGTTGTCTAGACCCTGCAACATCCACTTCTACATCGACAAACAGAATGGCAAGAAGAAGTCCAACCACCTCCTCAATGACTGCTGTGAGTTTCTGAAGCTCCACGAGGGCTACGCCAAGCTACATCACGACGCGATGACCCAGGGGTATGGAGCTGCCCCAGACGCCATAGCTCATGGGGTGCCACCACCACCACCAGGAGGAACCGCATAGCCCATGGTTGCGCCGGTACAAAACAATGGAGGCGAGCAATACCCACGACCACTCGGGAACATGGGCATGATCCAGAAGGAGCACCCCTCAAACAAGGTGAAGAAAACAATCACTCACCAAGACAATTTGGCAGTCAACGCCCCTCACTCAACCCCTGAGTACCTTAGCGGGTCGGAGTGCTGCATCACATTCTACAGAAGCGACCACCCGTGCCAGGTCCCTCGCCCAGGCCATTCCCTCCTGGTGCTCGAGGCGTAGATCGGTGGATTCGTGATGAGTCAATACTTCATGGACGGCGGCAGCGGCATCAACCTCATGTTCGCCAGCACCCTGCGCGCCATGCAGATTCCCCTCTCTAGTCTAGAAGCATCCGAAACAACCTTGCACAACATTGTCCCAGGGAAAGGAGTATACCCCTGGGCAAAATCTAGCTGGATGTCATCTTCGGCATGCCCGCAAACTTTCGGCAAGAACGCCTCAAGTTCGAGGTGGTCGACTAGCCCTCACAGTACCACACTATCCTCGGACGTGTCGCATTCGCAAGGTTCATGGTGGTCCCGCACTATGCATAACTGCAGATGAAGGTGCCAAGACCTAATGGCATTATTACCGTCAACGGAAGCTTCACCAAGTCGGATAGCTGCGACAGGGAATTCAACAGAATCTCCCAGTCCTTCGGCATGCAAGAGGATCTAGCAAGGCTCAAGGAGTCGATAGACAACAGCCTTCCTCCTGTGAGCAAGCAGAACGCATTGGACCAGTCCTTTGACTCAATGGTGAATACCAAGGCGGTCCAGGTCCACCTGACGGACCCGACCAAGATGGCCCTCATCGCCAACAACCTGAGTCCCGCATAGGAACTCACGCTCGTCGAATTCCTCCGTGAGTGCTGGGAAATATTCTCCCGGTGTCCTGCAGACATGCCGGGGGTTCCTAGGGAATTCGCCAAGCACACACTCAATGTATCTCCAGATGCAAGACCAGTAAGGCAGTCGATGCTTAGACTGTCAGAACCAAGGGCCAAGGCGGTCGGCATGGAAGTCAACAGACTCCTCGATGCCGATTTTATACGCGAAATCAAGGAAAGCACATGGATCCCTAATCCCATGCTCATTCCCAAAAAGGACACGGGTATCCTGTGAATGTGCGTGGACTTCACCTCCCTCAGTAAGCACTTCCCGAAGGACCACTTCCCATTACCGCGGATCGACCAGATAATCGACTCCACCGCAGGATGCGAACGCCTCTGCTTCCTCGATGCCTACTCAGGCTATCATCAGATCCGAATGAAGGAAGAGAACCAGGAGAAGATGGCCTTCATCATGCCCTTTGGCGTTTACTGCTACACCATGATGCCCTTTGGGCTGAAGAACTTAGGAGCCACCTATCAATGGTGTATGCAGGTCTGCCTCAAGAACCAGCTCGGTCAAAACATCCAGGTCTATGCTGACGACATAATCATCAAGACCAAGGAGGAAGCTACACTCATCGACAATCTCTACAAAACCTTCGACAACCTCGACCGCTATCGGATCAGGTTGAATCTGGAGAAGTGCGCCTTCGGCGTGCCATCCAGGCAACTACTCAGGAACCTCATCTCTGCCAGGGGAATAGAGGACAACCTGAAGATGATAAGGGCCATACTAGCCATGGAAAAGCCAAAGAATGGCAAGGGCGTCCAGCAGCTGGCTGGGAGAATTGCGGCGCTCAGCCGATTCATTGGTCGAATGGGCGAGAAGGCACTACCGGTCTACCAGCTCCTCCACAAGACCAACAAATTCGAGTGGATAGATGAGGCATAAGATGCATTCAAAGATCTCAAGCGCCTACTCTGCACCTCGCTTGTGCTGGTGACCCCCAGGGAAAAGAAACCAATGTTACTATACATCTCCGCCACCAACCAGGTTGTCAATACCGTGCTGGTGGTAGAAGGAGCCAAAGAAAACAAGATCCATGGGGTGCAGCGCCTAGTATACTACCTTAGCAAGGTACTGACACCAACAAAGCAGCGGTACTCGCATTACCAGAAGCTGGCCTACGGTGTCTTCATGACAGCACGACGACTGCGCCACTACTTTCATAGTGGTGGTGAACGATGCCCCGTTGAACCACATCCTCAACAACCCCGGAGCTACGGGGCGAGTCGTCCTCTAGGGCATCGAGCTGTCCCTGCAGGAAATCACATACGAGCAGCAAGTGGCGATCAAGTCGCAGGTCCTACCAGACTTCCTCGTCAACTGGATGGAGAATTAGCTCCCCGACACACCATACATGTCAAATCTCTGGACCATCAATTTGGATGGATCCAAGTGCAAAGAAGGAGTTGGCGCTGACATCATCCTGACATCTCCTCAGGGTGATAAAATGTGGTACATCCTACGGATGAAGTTCTGCACATCCAACAACAAGGCGGAGTACGAGGCACTGATCCACGGGATACGGATGTCCAAGGCCAGTGGTGCCACGTGACTCATCATCTACGGAAATTCCAACCTCGTGGTCCAGCAAACCATGAACATGTGCGATGCTCTGAGCGATAACATGGTTGCGTACCGCGGCCTCTACAACGCACTCGAAGGGTACTTTGATGGCTGTGAGCTATGGCATGTAGGCCGTGAAAGCAACGAGGAGGCGGACATGCTCGCCAACATAGGTTCCACCTACGTGCCAGTACCACCAGGCATGTTCCTAGAGAAAATATACGAGAGGTCAATCAAGGTGAGGCCCGTCGCTGGAGCACCAGAAGCAACAATGCACTCGAGGGTCATGCCACCGGAAGAAGATGCGGTGCCTGCCAGTGCATACCAAGGCCCCCCACTCGAAGGTGCTATGGAGGTCATGCTCATCGAGCCATCCTGGACACAGCCGTACATCACGTACCTGCTTACCAAAAGGTTGTCGGACAACCCGAGGGACATGCGACACATCACTCGATGCTCCAAGGCCTTCACCATAATCAACGCGAATTGTACAAACGCAGCATCACGGGCGTCCTCCAACGATGCATCACCAATGGCGACAGAAGGGGTATCCTACTAGAGATACATGAGGGGACCTACGGACATCATGCTGGCAGTCTTGCTCTTGTCGCCGCCAAATCTTTACGAGCTAGCTTCTATTGGCCAACTACGATGCGTGATGCCAAGGACATTGTCGAGAGGTGTAACGCCTGTTAGAGATTCATGGACAAGCCGCACGCACCAGGCGCAGAACTCAGGCCAATACCTGTGGCATGTCCCTTTGGGCAATGGGGACTTGACATGGTCGGCAAGCTGCAGAAATTGTCGCCCGGAAGCTACGTCTTCCTCCTCGTGGTTGTTGACAAATTCACCAAGTGGATCGAAGCCATGTCAGTCACCAACCAAACTGGCACCACCTCCGTCAAGTTCTTTGAGTCCATCGTTTTTAGGTTTGGTGTGCCGCACAGCATCATCACCGACAACAGGACAAACTTCACCTCGAACGATTTCCAAGATTTCTGCAAAAACCTAGGAATCAACGTCAGCTACACCTCCATAGCACACCCCCAGACCAACGGTCAAGTTGAAAAGGCCAACAGCCTTGTCTGCAATGACATCAAGAGGAGACTTCTTCGACCTCTCGAGCGAGCAGCTGGTTCCTGGGCTGAGGAGCTTCCCTCCGTACTATGGAGCCTACGCATGACGCCTAACAGCACCACGGGCTACACACCATTCTTCATGGTGCATGGGGATGAGGCAGTACTACCCGCCGAAGTGCGCTACAAAGCCCCAAGGGTTGTCGCTTATAGCGAGTACGAATCTACAGCCGCACTCGAGGACTCCGTCGACCTTCTAGACGAAGCACACAAAATCACTGCGGAACGATCAACGATCTACTAGCAAAGCCTCCACAACTACCACTACCGACGGCTGCGTCCAAGGTCCATCATCGAAGGAGACCTCGTACTACATCTGAAGCAGAAAAGGGCACCTCAAGCGTGAATCCCCATGGGAAGGACCCTACATGGTCACCGAAGTAATCCCAGATGGCGCCTATCGCCTGAAGGACATAGAGAGTGGAGTTGAATACTCCAACCCATGGATCATTGCGCAGATGCGATGTTTCTATCCCTAGATGTTTTTACTTTATAATAAGGCTACTCAGCCAGGCTACTTAGCCGAACAATGTACCTCCTTCTATTCTCCAAATAAATAAAGCTAAGTGCCTCAACTATGAGTCTTGTTACATTTACTTTTATTCGCATTTTACACTCGAGGGTTGTGCCTCCCCGACGACCTTCTCACATGTATAATTCAACACTACAATGACCCGAGTAGCTGACTCTGCTTCCAATCAAACCCTTGATAACTCCAACCCAGTTGTAACCCAACTGACAGGCTGGCAAGGTGCTAAGATCCAAAAGAGCCAGGCTAGTGAAAAGGTTATTGCATAAGAAACATACTCGAAAACACATAGGCTAACAAGATTACATATTGCAAGGGTGACAAAAGGCCCAGTCAAAAAAAAAAGAGCTTTACAACACTTATACATCCTGTGTAGGCTAAAAACTACTCTATTGGCGATGAAGAAGTACATTGGTGCGTTCGTCGAACAAGTTCACAATATCCTCTGCTGGCCAGGAAACTGCTCGATAGTGCAGAACCATGTTCCACGCCATTCCTACTGGAGGCGCTAGTGGTCCTTCTGTGATAGCATCCAAGTCCCCATCCGGACGTTGCATATGCACAAGCACAAGCGGAGCTTTGGCACCTGTGACAAGTTGCTAGTGCATGCACTCGCGGATGGCACTAGCATAGTGGAACTTCCATAGCAACGGCAACAAAGTCGCAGGGACTACGTCCAAGGGATACATCACAATGAAGATATGCCTAAAGGATGATCACTTCATCTTGAAGAAATGTAGCACCTGTGAGATGTGATCCTGCAGGGTCGCCAATACGGTTGCCCGATCTCGATCGGTCCAGAAGAAACCCCCAACTTCCAGATCCGCCTATGTCAGGCAATTTAGTCGAATGCTTATTCGGTCCCTCTCTTCTTGCGGAATGAGATTGACAACTGCACATATAAAACAAGATACATTAGTCAAAACCATGGCAAGCACAGGCCAGCATATGACAGTCGAATGATGCCCACATCACAAACATTCATTAATCTAAGCAACTTCGTCAAGGAGATACTTCTCCCACTCGACGCCTTTCTCTGCCTTCGATTTCCACACATCAGCGTTACCACAGATGATTAATGTGTTGCGCTCCAACCTCTTCACGCGGTCAGGCAGGTGGGACAGAAGCGACAACTCCTCCACTCTAGATGGTGGAGAGATCAAGGGCGTGGACGCAGATGGCATATCATGCACGCCACTCGAAGACCCCTAACCAATCAAAAATTTGAAGTGTAAGAGCCCTTGAACATGGAATTCGAGTCTAAAAGAAGCAAATAGAAGATTCATACATCAAACTTAAAAAAAATTCTGATAGGGGTACCCCCACAAAAGTACTCTAGGACAACTCAAGGTCCTAACATCACTATGCAGCAAACATAAAAACAGATAGGCCTACACATCAGCACCCATAGGCTTCACAGACTCCGTGGCAGCTTCTAACATCGTGGCCTTTGCAGCAGAAGCCCCCGATGTTGTGGCCTTTGCTATGGCCTTCACTGTGCTCAGTCGCTTTTGCTCTGCAGAGTAATTTGCGAGCATCTCTATTAGCCGGGGCCCGTACTTAGGACAGCGAGCAACAAAAGGAGCAAATGCTACCTCTTCACCGTCCGTGGTAACCAGCATCCTCTCCGTGATCTTACTCATGTCGAGATTAGCACCACAGGATTGCGCCATCACCAAGTTGAAAGACGTGCCTGCTCCTTTCTGAGCCTGCTTGTAATCCGCCGGTACGCCTCCGGTGAAGGAGTTTGTGAGGCCACCCAGATCTTCAATAGCCTTGGCCTTCGGCATCATTTCCTCTAGGAGATGGAGAAACATGACCTTGGACTTTTGAAGTGCATCAGTGGCGGAGGCACTACAATCTTCGACTGCGGCCACGGCGCCAGCCAATAGATCCTCATGGGCGAGCGCTTGACGGTCGAAGTCAATTCCGGCTGCATCTGTGAAATCCCAGTCATTAGTGGCTAAGGAAGGAACAAGATAAAATATACAATCATAAAAGCCACTCAAATAAAGACCTACTGGAGAGCCTAGGCAGCCGAGAGAAGCTGTTCTACAAACACCTTCTCTCTATCGGCTGTAGCAGCCATTAGATCCTCCTCGTGCTTATTCGGCTCCATCTTGAAGCGCTCGAGGGCTTCGAGTGCTTAGTCCCGCTTGGTCTCCACCACACTAAGCCCCTTTTCAAGGGAACTCAACCGACGAAGAACGTCATTGTTTTCCTCTCTTATATGAAGCAAGCATATTAAGCATAGTTGAAACCCATTTTCGGAAAATTATGAAAAGGGCAATAACATACTCTGAAGCTAGAAGCGATCAGTATCCAATCGAACATGCTCCTGGTCTAGGCGAACCATCTCCTCGCCAAGACGAATGGTGTCCTGAAGGAAAGGCTGCAAAAGAAGACATGTTAAGGGAAGCATGTGACTTGGGGGCTCTTTGAGTGACTTCAAATGCGCACTTACATGGTCACCCGAAGACTCTGAAGTTTCTTTTTCATCATCCAGGAAATGACCCTGTGTTCTCCCAAATTGGGAGAGCTCGAGGAGCTTGCGTCGGAGGTGGCCACCATCTTTGGGGAGGGCTCGGATCTCTCCATACCCTTGCATTTTGAGTCCACGACTCCTGTATTCTCCAAGTCGTGGCAAGTGCCAGAGGATGATGATGGAACAGTCATGATTCAACAGACATAGACGACATTTAGCACAAGGAAATTGACAGGAAAGACAACCTTAAAGCACACCAAACAAGCAATAAATACTCACCCTTCAAAATTGTCGAGGTCAAAGACCTCATCCTGCCTCTTCTTCAACTTCTTAGGTGGTGGAGGAGCTATGCTGCAAACGGGTACCGCCAGAATCAGGTCTGTGGTACCCACATTAGGTGCAAAGTCCTTCGGCGTTCCTAGTGTGGAAGCATCTGAGTCTTCTCTCCGAGAACGCTTGCAAGTCCCATCCTCGCTATACTCGGGGGCTCCCTGTGGTTCTGCGATAGGCGCAGTCGATCCCGATTCTTCTTCTTTTGCAGCCTCAGGGGGAGTATCCCTTCCGTATGAGGAGGAATCGATTCTTCAACCTTCCAATCCTGTGGCCAAAAAGACAACACCATCATACTTACAACTAAAATTGTCCCACGGACACAAGAGGCAAACATTCAACAGAAAAATTACCGTAGGAGGAGGACAAGTCGCGCAGAAAGGGAGAGTGCTTGATTCCCCAGGAAGAATATCCTTCAGGGTGAATTTGGTTAGCGCCCTGGTCTTCTTATAAAGTTCCACTGAATACCTATCCTCAGGGGAGATGCGGGTAGGGTCCATCACGGTGGTCCAGAGATACATTGGGTATGATCTGGCCTGTAGTGGTTGTACCCGACGCCACAACCACGTACGAATAAGTTCTACGCCTATGACTTCCTTGCCGCGGACAAGTTGAAGGCCTAGCACCCGTTGGTACAAGACCTCTACTTCTTTCGCTTCGCCTAGAATCACAACTTTCTTCTAGGATCTCCTTCTCTTGAGTTCAGCATTCAGATCGAAGGGGGCGAGGCCAAACCTTTCATCGGTTGCCTTCTGGTCTCGAATGTAAAACCACTTCTCCCTCCATCCTTGGGTGGACTCGACAAGATTGAGGCTAAAGTACTAAACATGGGAATCGACAGATATACTGCAGACCCTAAGATCGTACACGATAGACCTCGAACCCGACTGCCTCTTCAAGATAAACAATTTCTTGAAGAGGCCAAAGTGCGGCTCGATACCAAGCCAGCACTCGCAGAGGATAATGAAGCATGCAATGTGCAAAATAGAGTTGGGAGATAGCTAATGGAGCTGAATCCTGTAAAAACAAAGCAACCCTCACACAAATTTGTGCAGGGGAGAGAAAGGCCTCGAGGATGAACGCAAGAAACATCACCCGAAACCCGGCAGGAGGATCAGGAATTACCTCTGGTCCGGGAACCCGGTAATCATCTTCAATTGCCAAAATCAAACCAGCCTAGCAGCGAGACTAGAGCTCATGCGGCTTTAGAGTTGAGCACCTCCACGACCTGGAGAATATCATTTTGCGGCCCGAAAGTTGGGGTGTCCAGGCAACGCGGTACCCAAGTTCCCTGAAATCATCCGCGATGACTATAGTTGGTGTGCCAAATACTCAGAGGGTCTTTTTCAGCACGAATTCAACTTTACGTTTCAATACAAAAAATCAGGCTAACGGCCATCAAGTTGGGCCCCCCTGTCAGTTCTCGCCGTTAAGTCGCTCATGTCGCTCCCGTCACTTAGGTGTCAATTAGGCTTGCAACGTTGGCGCCTGCATCCATTACGCGTCTTCTTCTTCCCCGGAGCGGCAATCTGTGGGGCGTCGCAGCCATGGCGTGGAGCTGGGACATGGACGAACCTGCTCGGCCCAGCTCTCTCCTCAGACGCTTGCAGCGTTGGCGCTGCATCCATTACGCTGCCTTTCTTTCTCGGAGCGGCAATGTGGTCGCGCCATGGCGCAGAGCTGGGACGTGACGGTTGCCGCCCCGCTCTCCTCCCCATCCCGAGTCAGAGCTCGCCCTCACCATGGACGCACCCATGGCACGGTGCGGGGACGAGAATTGGTTCCCGGTGAGATCTATCACCTTGTCGACCATGCTCGGTTCTGTTTTCCTCCTCTAGAATCCGAGCTCGCCGTCGCCGTGGTTGCACCCACACCAATTCTGCCACCTCTGCCAAGGTCTCTGTGGTAGCTCAAGTTCTGGGGCTCTCCAAGTTCTGCCATGTTGGGCCTATAAGTGTTGTTGTATGTTAAACTAGCAAATCTCTTTTGTTCAAATCTCTTGGGCTGTACCAACTTCATTGTGTTTAATTATGAAAGACAAAATATAAATGATTTCTCTCAATTTCTCGCATAGAAAAATGCATAGCTAATTTCATATTCTCGCAGGAACTGGCCCCACTTGTTGAACCGACAGCACTGCCACGATCTCCACGTAACCACAGAGAGTTCTCGAACCGAAAGTTGCAGTTACCACGTTTCTTCTACAGTCATTCCTCTTCCTTAGTCATTCCTCTGCAGTTTTTCCTGGGTGCTTCTTCTTCCTCTGTTCTGGAACCGTCGGTTCATCTTCTTCTTTCTTTCGCAGGCAGTTCCTTGCAGGCATTTCCTTTCACCCATTTCCTTGCAGGCATGGACGATGGGAAACGCACAACAGAGACCCACTTGGCCCCTTCCCATGGCACCACGACTTTGACAGTGGTATACACAAATGATGAAGCGACTGTGGAGACAACTCTCGCTAGGTTTGAGCAATTGCTTGAGACAGAGAAGCACAAGTTTGTGGGGCTAGACTTGGATTACACCCGTGCAAATAAGTGAAAAATCCTCCACAAGAGATCACTGTCGTGCAAACCGCCATACATGAGGAGGTCCTCATTTACCACTTCTGCAGGTATGTGAAATTTAAATTTGAGATCACCACTTCTGCATCACTTGTTCCCTTACATCCCTAGAACCATCTAAGTGCAGGAGTAAACCAACTGAGATGCGTTGTCCGGCTCTGGTCGAGTTCTTGTGTAGGAAAGGGATAACTTTCACTAGCGTGGATATCACAAATGACACAATTATGCTTTCTCGTGCGTTGATAAAAATGCCAGAGGGGCACCACATCGACATCCAAAATCTGTACAAGATCAAATCATACCCAGCGAAGGATGGCATGGGTGATCTGGCAGCGGAAATCATCGATAAATCCTATGCAAAACTGAAGAAATTGAAGCGACTCGATCACGACTACTGGGAGTGGAAGCCGATGAGCTAGGTGCGCCTCGAGTATGCAGCCAGAGACGCCTACATGTCGTACGAGTTGTACAGTAAGCTCATTACCATGAAAGATGGGATGGTTAAGGTGGGGTTTTTCGCGAGAGAGCTATGCCCTGGTTGCAAGCTAGCCCAGGAGAAGAAGCGCGAGGAGGACAGAAAGCGGTTTCAGGACGAGCAGGGATCTTGGGACGGTGGCGACATCAAGAGGCTGAAGGGGAAGCAAGTCAAGGACGACAACAAGTGGTGGTGATACATTATGTGTTTGAACTAGATTTTAGTTTCTAGTTTATTATGTGTGTGATACATTTAGTTACTTCAATACAAAATTTCAACCAATTTAACTTGTTGATGTATTTCTTGACAATTATCATATAATCGAGCACTAGAAATATTTTGTAGTGTGGATGAGCATGATCAGTAAATATAATTGAACACTAGAAACTTTAAGGCACTCCATATAAAGGAATAGATTAATATAGAAGGTTCACTAGAGACACCACGGATATATTGCCTTACATGCCACACACAGGTAATAATTAACTAGAAAAAAATAAAAGCAAGGGCTGTAGCAGGAGGCTGGGATACGGAGACACCTAGCATGGCAGGGGTTTATCAGCAGGAGGCAGCGACAACCTAGTCGATGGGATACAGGCCAGTCCTGACATACTCCCGAAGGAATTTGCCGTAGGCTGCGTGCCGTGCCAAGGTAATCGGCCTATGGCTTCTGCCTCCGCCTCTGCCAACGCCCTCCGTGTGCTGGATCATGCTGTTGAGGTCCACGTTTATTGCTCTGCCACAGAATGGGCAAAATAGTCTCCCCCATGGTGGAAACGGATTAGCCCACACCGTAACCGCCTCAACACGTAGCAGCTCTTGTTGTCCCTGGATACCTTGCTATCATCGACTTCATCATCATCCTCCTGTTGATTTTTAAGAACATAACTTAGAACTCATACATATGATTGAATTGTATTACAACTCAAGAATTGACAACATGTATATGTAAGACAATATATCCGTGGATATCAAAGATAAAGCATCTCAGCAATAGTTTGATCGGTTCATATATCATTTCATATACATATGCATCATACCAATCATTAAAAGATCAGAAACAATTCAAGGATCATATATGTAGTTCCATATGAGAATAAATCTAGGGCCTCATAATTTGTTTCAGAGATGGTGTTGGCGAACCAAAGTATCTACAGCTAAACCTATATTGTTTGTGTGCATTGCTGCCTCAGGTTCACCAACCCATCCCTAAAACATGACACCATCATATGTGTCTCCCCTTGAACTCTTTTGGGGCTAATTTCAATCATCGGCCTCGATGACAAACTAAAATGTAATTCTTATACACTATGAATGCATGGGATAGATAATTCAAATATCATAGTTCTATGAATGTAGAATAAAGATTGCGGCCTCATAAGTTTATTCAGGAACGGCGTGGGTGAACCAAGTAACAATTGCACAGCCTATATTGTTGTTGTACATTGCCCCAGGTTCACTAACTCGTCACTAAAAAAATCTGACACCAATGTGTCTGCCTCTCTTTTGGGGCAAATTTGAATCATTACCCACAATAAGAAATTGAAATGTAATCGTACAAAACATTATTCAGGGATATACATAGTCAGGTACAAAAACAAGCCTAAATATTGTAATTATTAATAAAAAACCAAACAATTAATCATCAGGTGCATGTTAAAAATACTTATGATCAAAACCATTTATATACATATGCATCATACCAATCATTAAAAGATCAGAAACAATTCAAGGATCATATATGTAGTTCCATATGAGAATAAATCTAGGGCCTCAAATTTTGTTTCAGAGATGGAGTTGGAGAACCAAAGTACCAACAACATAACCTATATTGTTTGTGTGCATTGCTGTCTCAGGTTCACCAACCCATCCCTAAAACATGACACCGTCATACGTGTCTCCTCTTGAACTCTTTTGGGGCAAATTTCAATCATCGGCCTCGGTGACAAACTAAGATGTAATTCTTATACACTGAATGCATGGAATAGGTAATTTGAATATCATAGTTCTATGAATGTAGAATAAAGATTAAGGCCTCATAAGTTTCTACAGGGATGGCGTAAGTGAACCAATTAACAATTGCACAGCCTATATTGTTCTTGTACATCGCCACAGGCTCACTAACTCGTCACTGAAAAAATCTAACACCAATGTGTTTGCCTCTCTTTTGGGGCAAATTTGAATCATTGGCCACAATAAGAAATTGAAATGTAATCTACAAAAAATTATTCAGGGATATACATAGTCAGGTACAAAAACAAGCCCAAATATTGTACTTAAATAAAAAACCAAACAATTAATCTTCAGGTACATGTTAAAAATACTTATGATCAAAACCATTCATATACATATGCATCATACCAATCATTAAAAGATCAGAAACAATTCAAGGATCATATATGTAGTTCCATATGAGAATAAATCAAGGGCCTCATAATTTGTTTCAGACATGGAGTTGGGGAACCAAAGTACCAACAGCACAACCTATATTGTTTGTGTGCATTGCTGCCTCAGGTTCACCAACCCATCCCTAAAACACGACACCATCATACGTGTCTCCCCTTGAACTCTTTTGGGACAAATTTCAATCATCGGCCTCGGTGACAAACTAAAATGTAATTCTTATACACTATAAATGCATGGAATAGATAATTCAAATATCATAGTTCTACGAATGTAGAATAAAGATTGCAGCCTCATAAGTTTCTGTGAGGATGGCGAAGTTTAACCAAGTAACTATTGCACAGCTTATATTGATCTTGTACATGGCCCTAGGTTCGCCACTCATCCTCAGAAAATTTGACACCAATGTGTCTGCCTCTCTTTGGGGCAAATTTGAATCATTGGCCACAATAAGAAATTGAAATGTAATCGTACAAAACAATATTCAAGGATATACAAATGCATCATACAACGCATTCATAGATCAGAAACAATACAAATATTATATATTTAGGTTCCATATGAGAGAAAAAATTAGGACCTCATTTTTTCAACGATGGAGTCGGAGAACCAAAATGCCAACAGCACAACCTGTATTGTTTATGTGCATTGCTACCTCAGGGCCACTAACCATCCCTAAGAAAACGAGACCATCAGATGCCCTTGCACTATTTTGGGGCAAAATTGAATCATTGGGCTCAGTAAGGAATAGAAATGTCATGTTATAGGCCTGATGTGTATCGAAATCAACACTCAACTAGCAAACTCAACTAGATGGCAGATGAGCAGATTGGGGTTTTGTGACTAGACGGATTGGGGTTTTGTGACTAGATGGCAGATGCATCAATCAACCGATCGAATCATATATATGTTACCCTACTTCAAGAGCAAAAGAATCTGTACACGATTGAGCAAATCCTATGTATGAACAGTGAAAACTGTGGCTACGACTAGAGAAGCTAGCAATGTAGTACCTCGGACTCCTCATCAGGGACCTCCTCCTCGAACTCATCATTCTCTGCGATTGCGTCGAAGGTTTCCTGAACGACATTGGGTTCGTCGATGTAGATCACCGGATTGCCTCCGCCTGCCGCCTGCCCCCCATCAGATCTGCCGCTGGCACCACGACGTTGTCGGCCACCTGCTGCTCGGCGGTGACGGCTACTACCTGCTGCTCGGCGGCGATGGCTACCACCTGCTGCTCGGTGGTGACAGCTACCACCTGCTGCTCGGCAGCGATGGATACCACCTGCTGCTCGGCGGCGACGGCTACTGGCTGGACGGATGAGTTCGCACCCTCGACGGCGTGGCGACGAGTGGCGTTCGTGCCCGGAGAAGACGCCTCCGCCTGCTTGGCGACGACCAAGCCATCTGCTGCTGCGCCTTCAACTGGCTTCACCTCCAGATCGTTTCCACGCGTACGCTTCATGGCGCACCAAGGGAAGGAGGTAGTGCAAACGAGGGAGCTTCGACGCGCGCGGCAGGTGTAGATTAGGGTCTTGGGACTAGACAGACTAGGGGGAAATGACACGAGCTCATGGAAGAAGAAGGTCGAGGGGGGTTATAAACACCGGACCGTTCGTAGTCCTCGAGTGGACACATGTGGTGGGCGGGGGGTTACCACGATCTCCACCCTTTTTTTTGGTTCCCTTTTTTTTGAAACATCCACGGTCTCCACTTTAGAGCTGCATTGAAAACACGCTCGCAGACCTCGATTCCACTGCATGCAAGTGGCGCGGAACTAATTTCTAGCAATGTTAGATCTACTCGAGGGGGGCCCTTGACTCATGGAATTTACTATCGATAGGGCCCAGTTGGAAGTGAGATTGAGAGCGATGCATAAAAATGGGATATGTCTGATTAAAATCAAGTGACAATAAATTGCAGCGTCCCATTGACAACCGTGCACTCGATGACCCCGTTGCCCTGTGCATGAGTTGTAGTAGCAGTAGTAGGCTTTTCAGACTTGATTAAACTTGACATGACCCCTCGACGACTTTTTCCATGGACGGCATCGTGTTCCTTCCTGTAGAAGTCTCGCAGAGGGAGACGTCTCTGCTGTCTCACGCTGTACTGTGAAGGGCACGACGTGTGCAACGATCATCGTTGGATCACACAGAATCAACCGTAGGTGTGCATGATCCGCGTGACAACTGTGACAACCAATCAGGGAGTAGCAGACAGGGCGAGCACATGTTTGGGCTTCTACGAAAGATAGAGAGGGGGGGGCAAAACTAAGTAGTACCATAGAAAACGAAGAGCAAAACCGAGTAGTATAAAAATGGAAAGTGTCTTGTACAATAAAATACATCGTGGAATACATCAAATTATGCCAAGATAGATCCACTAGAGTTTATTGGATGTGTGTTCTTCTCATAAACCACACATGGATCCACCAGTGTCATTGCATGTGTGTTCTTCTAAACAAACCACATAAGGATCCACCAGTGTCATTGGATGTGTGTTCTTCCCATGAACCACACATGGATCCATCAGTGTCATTGCATGTCTGTTCTTTTCATGAATCACAGCTAGAGTCATTGCATGTCTGTTACTTCCATAAACCACATATGGATCCACCTAGTGTGATTTCATGTGTTCCTCTAAACAAATCACATAAGGATCCACCAGTGTCATTGGATGTGTGTTCTTGTCATGAACCACACATGGATCCACCAGTGTCATTGCATGTTTGTTCCTCTAAACAAACCACATAAGGATCCACCAGTGTCATTGCACGTATGTTCTTTTCATGAACCACACATAAGGATCCACTAGTGTCATTGCATGTCTGTTCTTTTCATGAACCACACCTAGTGTCATTGCATGTGTGTTCTTTTCATGAACCACAGCTAGAGTCAGTGGATGTCTATTCTTTTCATGAACCACACCCAGTGTCATTGCATGTCTATTCTTTTCAAGAACCACACCCGGTGTCACTACATGTCTGTTCTTTTCATGAACCACATAAGGATCTACCAGTGTCATTGGATGTGTGTTCTTCTCATGAACCACACGTGGATCCACCGCTGTCATTGCATGTCTGTTCCTATAAACAAACCACATAAGGATCCACCAGTGTCATTGGATGTGTGTTCTTTTCATGAACCACATAAGGATCCACCAGTGTCATTGCATGTCTGTTCTTTTCATGAACCACATAAGGATCCACCAGTGTCATTGCATGTCTATTCTTTTCATGAACCACACCCAGTGTCATTGCATGTGTGTTCTTCCAAACAAACCACATAAGGATCCACCAGTGTCATTGCATGTCTGTTCTTTTCATGAACCACATAAGGATCCACCAGTGTCATTGCATGTCTATTCTTTTCATGAACCACACCCAGTGTCATTGCATGTGTGTTCTTCTAAACAAACCACATAAGGATCCACCAGTGTCATTGCATGCCTGTTCTTTTGATGAACCACACCCAGTGTCATTGCATGTGTGTTCTTCTAGACAAACCACATAAGGATCCACCAGTGTCATTGCATGTATGTTCTTTTCATGAACCATAGCTAGAGTCATTGCATGTGTGTTCTTCTAAATAAACCACACATGGATCCACCTAGTGTGATTGCATGTCTGTTCTTTTCATGAACCACACCCAGTGTCATTGCATGTGTGTTCTTCTAAACAAACCATGTAAGGACCCACCAGTGTCATTGCATGTCTGTTCTTTTCATGAACCACATCAGGATCTACCAGTGTCATTGGATGTGTGTTCTTCTCATGAACCACACCGGTGTCATTGCATGTTTGTTCCTCTAGACAGATCACATAAGGGTCCACGAGTGTCATCGGATGTGTGTTCTTTTCATGAACCACATAAGGATCCACCAGTGTCATTGCATGTCTGTTCTTTTCATGAACCACATAAATATCCACCAGTGTCATTGCATGTATGTTCTTTTCATGAACCACATAAGGATCCACCAGTTTTGTTACACGTCTGTTCTTTTCATGAACGACACACAGTGTCATTGCATGTCTGTTATTTTCATGAAACACACCCGATGTCGCTGCATGTCTGTTCTTTTCATGAACCACATAAGGATCCACCAGTGTCATTGCATGTCTGTTCTTTTCATGAATACACCCAGTGTCATTGCATGTGTGTTCTTCTAAACAAACCACATAAGGATCCACCAATGTCATTGCTCGTCTGTTCTTTTCATGAACCACACCCAGTGTCATTGCATGTGTGTTCTTCTAAACAAACCACATAAGGATCCACCAGTGTCATTGCATGTCTGTTGTTTCATGAACCACACATAAGGATCCACCAGTGGCATTGCATGTCTGTTCTTTTCATGAACAACACCCAATGTCATTGCATTTGTGTTCTCCTGACAAACCACATATGGATCCACCAGTGTCATTGCATCTCTGTTCTTTTCATGAACCACGACTAGAGTCCACCAGTGTCATTGGATGTGTGTCTTTCCCATGAACCACACATGGATCCACCAGTGTCATTGCATTTCTGTTCTTTTCATGAATCATAGCTAGAGTCATTGCATGTCTATTAATTCCATAAACCACATATGGATCCACCTAGTGTGACTGCATGTCTGTTCCTCTAAACAAACCACATAAGGATCCACCAGTGTCATTGGATGTGTGTTCTTCTCATGAACCACACATGGATCCACCAGTGTCATTGCATGTTTGTTCCTCTAAACAAACCACATAAGGGTCCATCAGTGTCATTGCATGTATGTTCTTTTCATGAACCACACATAAGGATCCACCAGTGTCATTGCATGTCTGTTCTTTTCATGAACCACACCCAGTGTCATTGCATGTGTTCTTTTCATGAACCACAGCTATAGTCATTGGATATCTATTGTTTTCATGAACCACACCCAGTGTCATTGCATGTCTGTTCTTTTCATGAACCACACCCGGTGTCACTGCATGTCTGTTCTTTTCATGAACCACATAAGGATCTACCAGTGTCATTGGATGTGTGTTCTTCTCGTGAACCACACGTGGATCCACCGGTGTCATTGCATGTCTGTTCCTCTAAACAAACCACATAAGGATCCACAAGTGTCATTGGATGTGAGTTCTTTTCATGAACCACATAAGGATCCACCAGTGTCATTGCATGTCTGTTCTTTTCATGAACCACATAAATATCCACCAGTGTCATTGCATGTCTGTTCTTTTCATGAACCACATATGGATTTACCAGTTTCGTTGCATGTCTGTTCTTTTGATGAACCACACACAGTGTCATTGCATGTTTGTTCTTTTCATGAAACACACCCGGTGTCACTGCATGTCTGTTCTTTTCATGAACCACATAAGGATCCACCAGTGTCATTGCATGTCTGTTCTTTTCATGAACACACCCAGTGTCATTGCATGTGTGTTCTTCTAAACAAACCACATAAGGATCCACCAATGTCATTGCCCGTCTGTTCTTTTTATGAACCACACCCAGTGTCATTGCATGTGTTTTCTTCTAAACAAACCACATAAGGATCCACCAGTGTCATTGCATGTCTGTTGTTTTCATGAACCACACATAAGGATCCACCAGCGGCATTGCATGTCTGTTCTTTTCATGAACAACACCCAATGTCATTGCATTTGTGTTCTCCTGACAAACCACATATGGATCCACCAGTGTCATTGCATGTCTATTCTTTTCATGAACCACAACTAGAGTCCACCACTGTCATTGGATGTGTGTTCTTCCCATGAACCACACATGGATCCACCAGTGTCATTGAATGTCTGTTCTTTTCATGAATCATAGCTAGAGTCATTTCATGTCTATTAATTCCATAAACCACATATGGATCCACCTAGTGTGATTGCATGTCTGTTCCTCTAAACAAACCACATAAGGATCCACCAGTGTCATTGGATGTGTGTTCTTCTCATGAACCACACATGGATCCACCAGTGTCATCGCATGTTTGTTCCTCTAAACAAACCACATAAGGGTCCATCAGTGTCATTGCATGTATGTTCTTTTCATGAACCACACATAAGGATCCACCAGTGTCATTGCATGTCTGTTCTTTTCATGAACCACACCCAGTGTCATTGCATGTGTGTTCTTTTCATGAACCACAGCTATAGTCATTGGATGTCTATTGTTTTCATGAACCACACCCAGTGTCATTGCATGTCTGTTCTTTTCATGAACCACACCCGGTGTCACTGCATGTCTGTTCTTTTCATGAACCACATAAGGATCTACCAGTGTCATTGGATGTGTGTTCTTCTCATGAACCACACCTGGATCCACCGGTGTCATTGCATGTCTGTTCCTCTAAACAAACCACATAAGGATCCACAAGTGTCATTGGATGTGTGTTCTTTTCATGAACCACATAAGGATCCACCAGTGTCATTGCATGTCTGTTCTTTTCATGAACCACATAAGGATCCACCAGTGTCATTGCATGTCTGTTCTTTTCATGAACCACATAAGGATCCACCAGTGTCATTGCATGTCTGTTCTTTTCATGAACCACACACAGTGTCATTGCATGTCTGTTCTTTTCATGAAACACACCCGATGTCACTGCATGGCTGTTCTTTTCATGAACCACATAAGGATCCACCAGTGTCATTGCATGTCTGTTCTTTTCATGAACATACCCAGTGTCATTGCATGTGTGTTCTTCTAAACAAACCACATAAGGATCCACCAGTGTCATTGCCCGTCTGTTCTTTTCATGAACCACACCCAATGTCATTGCATGTGTGTTCTTCTAAACAAACCACATAAGGATCCACCAGTGTCATTGCATGTCTGTTGTTTTCATGAACCACACATAAGGATCCACCAGTGTCATTGCATGTCTGTTCTTTTCATGAACAACACCCAATGTCATTGCATGTGTGTTCTCCTGACAAACCCCATAAGGATCCACCAGTGTCATTGCATGTCTGTTCTTTTCATGAACCACAACTAGACACCACCAGTGTCATTGGATGTGTGTTCTTCCCATGAACCACACATGGATCCACCAGTGTCATTGCATGTCTGTTCTTTTCATGAATCACAACTAGAGTCATTGCATGTCTGTTAATTCCATAAACCACATATGGATCCACCTAGTGTGATTGCATGTGTGTTCCTCTAAACAAACCACATAAGGATCCACCAGTGTCATTGGATGTGTGTTCTTCTCATGAACCACACATGGACCCACCAGTGTCATTGCATGTTTGTTCCTCTAAACAAACCACATAAGGATCCACCAGTGTCATTGCATGTATGTTCTTTTCATGAACCACACATAAGGATCCACCAGTGTCATTGCATGTCTGTTCTTTTCATGAGCCACACCCAGTGTCATTGCATGTGTGTTCTTTTCATGAACCACAACTAGAGTCATTGGATGTCTATTCTTTTCATGAACCACACCTAGTGTCCTTGCATGTCTGTTCTTTTCATGAACCACACCCGGTGTCACTGCATGTCTGTTCTTTTCATGAACCACATAAGGATCTACCAGTGTCATTGGATGTGTGTTCTTCTCATGAACCACACCGGTGTCATTGCATGTCTGTTCCTCTAAACAAACCACATAAGGATCCACTAGTGTCATTGGATGTGTGTTCTTTTCATGAACCACATAAGGATCCACCAGTGTCATTGCATGTCTGTTCTTTTCATGAACCACATAAGGATCCACCAGTGTCAATGCATGTCTGTTCTTTTCATGAACCACATAAGGATCCACCAGTTTCATTGCATGTCTGTTCTTTTCATGAACCACACCCAGTGTCATTGCATGTCTGTTCTTTTCATGAAACACACCCGGTGTCACTGCATCTCTGTTCTTTTCATGAACCACATAAGGATCCAGCAGTGTCATTGCATGTCTGTTCTTTTCATGAACCACACCCAGTGTTATTGCATGTGTGTTCTTCTAAACAAACCACATAAGGATCCACCAATGTCATTGCCCATCTGTTCTTTTCATCAACCACACCCAGTGTCATTGCATGTGTGTTCTTCTAAACAAACCACATAAGGATCCACCAGTGTCATTGCATGTCTGTTGTTTCATTAACCACACATAAGGATCCACCAGTGTCATTGAATGTTTGTTCTTTTCATGAACAACACCCAATGTCATTGCATGTGTGTTCTCCTGACAAACCACATATGGATCCACCAGTGTCATTGCATGTCTATTCTTTTCATGAACCACGGCTAGATTCCACCAGTGTCATTGGATGTGTGTTCTTCCCATGAACCAAACATGGATCCACCAGTGTCATTGCATGTCTGTTCTTTTCATGAATCACAGCTAGAGTCATTGCATGTCTATTAATTCCATAAACCACATATGGATCCACCTAGTGTGATTGCATGTCTGTTCCTCTAAACAAACCACATAAGGATCCACCAGGGTCTTTGGATGTGTGTTCTTCTCATGAACCACACATGGATCCACCAGTGTCATTGCATGTTTGTTCCTCTAAACAAACCACATAAGGATCCATCAGTGTCATTGCATGTATGTTCTTTTCATGAACCACACATAAGGATCCACTAGTGTCATTGCATGTCTGTTCTTTTCATGAACCACACCTAGTGTCATTGCATGTGTGTTCTTTTCATGAACCACAGCTAGAGTCATTGGATGTCTATTGTTTTCATGAACCACACCCAGTGTCATTGCATGTCTGTTCTTTTCATGAACCACACCCAGTGTCACTGCATGTCTGTTCTTTTCATGAACCACATAAGGATCTACCATTGTCATTGGATGTGTGTTCTTCTCATGAACCACACGTGGATCCACCGGTGTCATTGCATGTATGTTCCTCTAAACAAACCACATAAGGATCCACAAGTGTCATTGGATGTGTGTTCTTTTCATGAACCACACAAGGATCCACTAGTGTCATTGCATGTCTGTTCTTTTCATGAACCACATAAGGATCCACCAGTGTCATTGCATGTCTGTTATTTTCATGAACCACATAAGGATCCATATGTGTCATTGCATGTCTGTTCTTTTCATGAACCACACACAGTGTCATTGCATGTCTGTTCTTTTCATGAAACACACCCGGTGTCACTGCATGTCTGTTCTTTTCATGAACCACATAAAGATCCACCAGTGTCATTGCATGTCTGTTCTTTTCATGAACACACCCAGTGTCATTTCATGTGTGTTCTTCTAAACAAACCACATAAGGATCCACCAGTGTCATTGCCCGTCTGTTCTGTTCGTGAACCACACCTAGTGTCATTGCATGTGTGTTCTTCTAAACAAACCACATAATGATCCACCAGTGTCATTGCATGTCTATTGTTTTCATGAACCACACATAAGGATCCATCATTGTCATTGCATGTCTGTTCTTTTCATGAACAACACCCAATGTCATTGCATGTGTGTTCTCCTGACAAACCCCATAAGGAACCACCAGTGTCATTGCATGTCTGTTCTTTTCATGAACCACAACTAGAGTCCACCAGTGTCATTGGATGTGTGTTCTTCCCATGAACCACACATGGATCCACCAGTGTCATTGCATGTCTGTTCTTTTCATGAATCACAGCTAGAGTCATTGCATGTCTGTTACTTCCATAAACCACATATGGATCCACCTAGTGTGATTGCATGTCTGTTCCTCTAAACAAACCACATAAGGATCCACCAGTGTCATTGGATGTGTGTTCTTCTCATAAACCACACATGGATCCACCAGTATCATTGCATGTTTGTTCCTCTAAACAAACCACATAAGGATCCACCAGTGTCATTGCATGTATGTTCTTTTCATGAACCACACATAAGGATCCACCAGTGTCATTGCATGTCTGTTCTTTTCATGAACCACACCCAATGTATTTGCATGTGTGTTCTTTTCATGAACCATAGCTAGAGTCATTGGATGTCTATTCTTTTCATGAACCACACCCAGTGTCATTGCATGTCTATTCTTTTCATGAACCACACCCGGTGTCACTGCATGTCTATTCTCTTCATGAACCACATAAGGATCTACCAGTGTCATTGGATGTGTGTTCTTCTCATGAAACACACGTGGATCCACCGGTGTCATTGCATGTATGTTCCTCTAAACAAACCACAAAAGGATCCACCGGTGTCATTGGATGTGTGTTCTTTTCATGAACCACATAAGGATCCACCAGTGTCATTGCATGTCTGTTCGTTTCATGAACCACATAAGGATCCACCAGTGTCATTGCATGTCTGTTCTTTTCATGAACCACATAAGGATCCACTAGTGTCATTGCATGTCTGTTCTTTTCATGAACCACACCCAGTGTCATTGCATGTCAGTTCTTTTCATGAAACACACCCGGTGTCACTGCATGTTTGTTCTTTTCATGAACCACATAAGGATCTACCAGTGTCATTGAATGTGTGTTCGTCTCATGAACCACACGTGGATCCACCAGTGTCATTGAATGTCTGTTCCTCTAAACAAACCACGTAAGGATCCACCAGTGTCATTGGATGTGTGTTCTTTTCATGAACCACACCCAGTGTCATTACATGTGTGTTCTTCTAAACAAACCACATAAGGATCCACCAGTGTCATTGCATGTCTGTTCTTTTCATGAACCACACCCAGTGTTAGTGCATGTCTGTTATTTTCATGAACTACACCCAGTGTCACTGCATGTCAGTTCTTTTCATGAACCACATAAGGATCTTCCAGGAGAATATCATTTTGCGGCCCGAAAGTTGGGGTGTCCAGGCAACGCGGTACCCTTCCCTGATATCATCCGCGATGACTATAGTTGGCGGGCCAAATACTCAGAGGGTCTTTGTCGGCACGAATTCAACTTTATGTTTCAATACAAAAAATTAGGCTAACGGTCGTCAAGTTCGCCCCCCTGTCAGTTCTCGCCGTTATGTCGCTCCTGTCGCTTAGGTGTCAATTAGGTTTGCAGCATTGGCGCCTGCATACATTACGCGTCTTCTTCTTCCCCGGAGCGGCAATCTGTGGGGCGTCACAGCCATGGCGCGGAGCTAGGATGTGGACGAACCTGCTCGGCCCAGTTCTCCTCAGAGGCTTGCGTTGGCGCCTCCATTACTCGCCTTCTTCCTCGAGCGGCAATCGTGGTCACGACCATGGCGCAGCTGGAAGTGACGGTTGCTGCTCGGCCTCGCTCTCCTCCCCATCCCGAGTCGGAGCTCGCCCTCACCGTGGACGCACCCATGGCACGGTCGGGGACGAGAATTGGTTCCCGGTGAGATCTATCACCTTGTCGACCATGCTCGGTTCTGTTTTCCTCCTCTAGAATCCGAGCTCGCTGTCTGCTGTGGTTGCACTCAGACATTCTGCCACCTCTGCCGAGGTTTCTGTGGTAGCTCAAGTTCTAGGGCTCTCCAAGTTCTGCCATGTTGGGCATGTAAGTGTTGTTGTATGTTAAACTAGCAAATCTCTTTTGTTCAAATCTCTTGGGCTGTACCAACTTCATTGTGTTTAATTATGAAAGACAAAATATAAATGACTTCACTCAATTTCTCGCATAGAAAAATGCATAGCTAATTTCATATTCTCCCAGGACCTGGTCCCACCTGTTGAACCGGCAGCACTGCCACGATCTCGACGTAACCAAGGTGAGTTCTCAAACCGAAAGTTGCAGTTACCACGTTTCTTCTGTAGTCATTCCTCTTCCTCAGTCATTCCTCTGCAGTTTTTCCTGGGTGCTTCTTCTTCCTCTGTTCTGGAACCGTCGGTTCATCTTCTTCTTCCTCTCGAAGGCAGTTCCTTGCAGGCAGTTCCTTTCACCCATTTCCTTGCAGGCATGGACGATGGGAAACGCACAACAGAGACCCACTTGGTCCCTGCCCATGGCACCATGACTTTGACAGTGGTGTACACAAATGATGAAGCGACTATGGAGACAACTCTCGCTAGGTTTGAGCAATTGCTTGAGAAAGAGAAGCACAAGTTTGTGGGGCTAGACTTGGAGTACACCCGTGCAAATAAGCGAAAAAATCCTCCACAAGAGATCGCTGTCGTGCAAATCGCCATACATGAGGAGGTCCTCGTTTACCACTTCAGAGGTATGTGAAATTTAAATTTGAGATCACCACTTCTGCATCCCTTGTTCCCTTACATCCCTAGAACCATCTAAGTGCAGGAGTAAACCAACTGAGATGCGTTGTCCGGCTCTGGTCGAGTTCTTGTGTAGGAAAGGGATAACTTTCACTAGCGTGGATATCACAAATGACACAATTATGCTTTCTCGTGCATTGATAAAAATGCCAGAGGGGCACCACATCGACATACAAAATCTGTACAAGATCAAATCATACCCAGCGAAGGATGGAATGGGTGATCTGGCAGCGGAAATCATCGATAAATCCTATGAAAAACTGAAGAAATTGAAGCGACTCGATCACGACTATTGGGACTGGAAGTCGATGAGCCAGATGCGCCTCGAGTATGCAGCCAGAGACGCCTACATGGCGTATGAGTTGTAAAGTAAGCTCATTACCATGAAAGATGGGATGGTTAAGGCGGGGTTTTTCGCGAGAGAGCTATGCCCTGGTTGCAAGCTAGCCCAGGAGAAGAAGCGTGAGGAGGACAGAAAGCGGTTTCAGGACGAGCAGGGATCTTGGGACGATGGCGACATCAAGCGGCTGAAGGGGAAGCAAGTCAAGGACGACAATAAGTGGTGGTGATACATTATGTGTTTGAACTAGATTTTAGTTTCTAGTTTATTATGTGTGTGATACATTTAGTTACTTCAATACAAAATTTCGACCAATTTAACTTGTTGATGTATTTCTTGACAATTATAATATAATCGAGCACTAGAAATATTTTGTAGTGTGCATGAGCATGATCAGTAAATATAATTGAACACTAGAAACTTTAAGGCACTCCATATAAAGGAGTAGATTAATATATAAGGTTCACCAGAGACAACACGGATATATTGTCTTGCATGCCACACACAGGTAATAATTAACTAGAACAAAATAAAAGCAGGGGCTACAGCAGGAGGCCGGGACACGAAGACGCCTAGCGGAGGGTTTATCAACAGGAGGTCATGCGGCTTAGTCGATGGGATATGCCAGTCCTCGACATACTCTGGAGGAATTTGCGTGAGGCGTGCGTGCCAAGGTAATCGGCCTATGCCTTCTGCCTCCACCTCTACCAACGCCCTCCGCGTGCTGGATCATGCTGTTGAGGTCCACGTTGATTGCTCTGCCACAGAATGGACAAAACAGTCTCCCCCTACAGTGGAAACGGATTAGCCCACACCGTAACCGCCTCAACACGTGGTGGCTCTTGTTGTCTCTGGATTCCTTGCTATCGTCCACTTCATCATCATCCTCCTGTTGATTTTTAAGAACATAACTTAGAACTCATACATATGATTGAATTGTATTACAACTCAAGAATTGACAACATGTATATGTAAGACAATATATCCATGGATATCAAAGATAAAGCATCTCAACAATAGTTTGATCGGTTCATATATCATTTCATTTCAACACAATGACAAATAATTGCATCAGAGTGAATGTAGGATAAATCTAGGGGCCTCATAAGTTTCTTCAGGGATGGAGTAGGTGAACCAAGTAACAATTGCACAACCTGTAATGTTGTTGTACATCACCCAGGTTCACTAACTCATCCCTGAAAAAATCTGACACCAATGTGTCTGCCTCTCTTTTGGGGCAAATTTGAATCATTGGCCACAATAAGAAATTGAAATGTAATCGTACAAAACATTATTCAGGGATATACATAGTTAGGTACAAAAACAAGCCTCAATATTGTAATTATAAATAAAAAACCAAACAATTAATCTTCAGGTGCATGTTAAAAATACTTATGATCAAAACCATTCATATACATATGCATCATACCAATCATTAAAAGATCAGAAACAATTAAAGGATCATATATGTAGTTCCATATGAGAATAAATCTAGGGCCTCAAAATTTGTTTCAGAGATGGAGTTGGCGAACCAAAGTACCAACAGCACAACCTATATTGTTTGTGTGCATTGCTGGCTCAGGTTCACCAACCCATCCCTAAAACATGACACTGTCATACGTGTCTCCCCTTGAACTCTTTTGAGGCAAATTTCAATCATCGGCCTCGGTGACAAACTAAAATGTAATTCTTATACACTGAATGCATTGAATAGGTAATTCGAATATCATAGTTCTATGAATGTAGAATAAAGATTAAGGCCTCATAAGTTTCTACAGGGATGGCGTAAGTGAACCAAGTAATAATTGCACAGCCTATATTGTTCTTGTACATCGCCCTAGGTTCACTAACTCGTCCCTAAAAAAACTAACACCGATGTGTCTGCCTCTCTTTTGGGGAAAATTTGAATCATTGGCCACAATAAGAAATTGAATGTAATCGTACAAAACATTATTCAGGGATATACATAGTCAGGTACAAAAACAAGCCTAAATATTGTAATTATAAATAAAAAACCAAACAATTAATCTTCAGGTACATGTTAAAAATACTTATGATCAAAACCATTCATATACATATGCATCATACCAATCATTAAAAGATCAGAAACAATTCAAGGATCATATATGTAGTTCCATATGAGAATAAATCAAGGGCCTCATAATTTGTTTCAGAGATGGAGTTGGGGAACCAAAGTACCAACAGCACAACATATATTGTTTGTGTGCATTGCTGCCTCAGGTTCACCAACCCATCCCTAAAACACGACAATTGCCATACGTGTCTCCCCTTGAACTCTTTTGGGGAAAATTTCAATCATCAGCCTCGGTGACAAACTAAAATGTAATTCTTATACACTATGAATGCATGGAATAGATAATTCAAATATGATAGTTCTATGAATGTAGAATAAAGATTGCAGCCTCATAAGTTTCTACAGAGATGGAGTGTTTAACCAAGTAACAATTGCACAGCTTATATTGATCGTGTACATGGCCCCAGGTTCGCTCACTCATCCCTGTAAAAATTTGACACCAATGTGTCTGCCTCTCTTTGAGGCAAATTTGAATCATTGGCCACAATAAGAAATTGAAATGTAATTGTACCAAACAATATTCAGGGATATACAAATGCATCATACAACGCATTCATAGATCAGAAACAATACAAATATTATATATTTAGGTTCCATATGAGAGAAAAAATTAGGGCCTCATTTTTTTTAGCGATGGAGTCGGAGAACCAAAATGCCAATAGCACAACCTGTATTGTTTATGTGCATTGCTGCCTCAGGGCCACTAACCATCCCTAAGAAAACGACACCATCAGATGCCCTTGCACTATTTTGGGGCAAAATTGAATCATTGGGCTCAGTAAGGAATAGAAATGTAATGTTATAGGCCTGCTGTGTATCGAAATCAACACTCAACTAGCAAACTCAACTAGATGGCAGATGAACAGATTGGGGTTTTGTGACTACACGGATTGGGGTTTTGTGACTAGATGGAAGATGCATTAATCAACCGATTGAATCATATATATACTACCCTACTTCAAGAGCAAAAGAATCTGTACACGATTGAGCAAATCCTATGTATGAACAGTGAAAATTGTGGCTGCGACTAGAGAAGCTAGCAATGTAGTACCTCGGACTCCTCATCAGGGACCTCCTCCTCGAACTCATCATTCTCCGCGATTGCGTCGAAGATTGCTTGAACGGCGATGGGGCCGTCAATTTAGATCACCGGATTGCCTCTCGCCGCTTCGCTTCTATCCAGATTCGCTGCCGGCACCACGACATTGTCGGCCACCGCTCGCTTTCGCCGGTGATGGCTACTACCACTGCTCGGCTACGGGCGGCGACTAATAGCTGGATGATGGTTCAGACTCGACTCACGACGGGCTGTTCGTGGATCGAGAAGACGCCTCCGTCTGCTTGGCGACGACCAAGCCATCTGCTGCTTCGCCTTCAACTAGCTTCACCTCCGGATCTTCTCCACGCGTACGCTTCATGGCGCACCAAGGGAAGGAGGTATTACAAACCAGGGAGATTCGGCACGGGTGGCAGGTGTAGATTGGGGTCTTAGGACTAGACAGACTAGGGGGAAATGACACGAGCTCATGGAAGAAGAAGGTCGAGGGGGGTTATAAACACCGGACCGTTCATAGTCCTCGAGTGGACACGTGTGGTGGGCGGGGGCTACCACGATCTCCACCCTTTTTTCGGTTCCCTTTTTTTGAAACAACCATGATCTCCACTTTAGAGCTGCATTGAAAACACGCTCATGGCAGACCTCGATTCCACTGCATGCAAGTGGCGCGGAACTAATTTCTAGCAACGTTAGATCTACTCGAGGGGGCCCTTGACTCATGGAATTTACTAGCGGTAGGGCCCAGTTGGAAGTGAGATTGAGAGTGCTGCGTATAAATGGGATATGTCTGATTAAAATCAAGTGTCAATAAATTGCAGCGTCCCGTCGACAACCGTGCACTCGATGACCCCGTTGCTCTGTGCATGAGTTGTAGTAGCAGTAGTAGGCTTTTCAGACTTGATTAAACTTGACATGACCGCTCGACGACTTTTTCCATGGACGGCATCGTGTTCCTTCCTGTAGAAGTCTCACGGAGGGAGACGTCCGTGCTGTCTCATGCTGTACTGTAAAGGGCACGAGGTATGCAACGATCATCGTCAGATCACACAGAATCAACGGTTGGTGCGCACGCTCCGCGTGACAACTGTGACAACCAATCAGGGAGTAGCAGACATGGTGAGTACAGTTTTGGGCTTCTACGAAAGATAGAGAGGGGGGGTGGGCAAAACTAAGTAGTACCACATAAAATCAAGGGCAAAACTGAGTAGTATAAAAATGAAAAGTGTCTTGTACAATGAAATACATCGTGGAATACATCAAATTATGCCAAGATAGATCCACTAGAGTTCATTGGATGTGTGTTCTTCTCATAAACCACGCATGGATCCACCAGTGGCATTGCATGTCCGTTCCTCTAAACAAACCACATAAGGATCCACCAGTGTCATTGCATGTCTGTTCTTTTCATGAACCACATAAGGATCTACCAGTGTCATTGCATGTCTGTTCTTTTCATGAACCACACCTAGTGTCATTGCATGTGTGTTACTTCCATAAACCACATACGGATCCACCTAGTGTGATTACATGTTTGTTCCTTCCATAAACCACATAAGGATCCACCGATGTCATTGCCTATCTGTTCTTTTCATGAACCACTCCTAGTGTCAGTGCATGTCTGTTCTTTTCATGAACCACACCCAGTGTCACTGCATGTCAGTTCTTTTCATGAACCACATAAGGATCTACCAGAGTCATTGGATGTGTGTTCTTCTCATGAACCACACGTGGATCCACCGGTGTCATTGCATGTCTATTCCTCTAAACAAACCACATAAGGATCCGTCAGTGTCATTACATGTGTGTTCTTTTCATGAACCACACCCAGTGTCATTGCATGTGTGTTCTTCTAAACAAACAACATAAGGATCCACCAGTGTCATTGCATGTCTGTTCTTTTCATGAACCACATAAGGATGGGCCCACCAGTGTCATTGCATGTCTGTTCTTTTCATGAACCACACCCAGTTTCACTGCATGTATATTCTTTTCATGAAGCACATAAGGATCTACTAGTGTCATTGCATGTCTTTTACTTCCATAATCCACATGTGGATCCACCGGTGTCATTGCATGTGTGTTCTTCTAAACAAACCACATAAGGATCCACCAGTGTCATTGCATGTCTGTTCTTTTCATGAACCACATAAGGATGGGCCCACCAGTGTCATTGCATGTCTGTTCTTTTCATGAACCACACCTAGTGTCAGTGCATGTCTGTTCTATTCATGAACCACACCCAGTTTCACTGCATGTCTGTTCTTTTCATGAACCACATAAGGATCTACCAGTGTCATTGCATGTCTTTTACTTCCATAAACCACACGTGGATCCACCGGTGTCATTGCATGTCTGTTCCTCTAAACAAAGCACATAAGGATCCACCAGTGTCATTGCGTGTGTGTTCTTCTCATGAACCACACCCAGTGTCATTGCATGTGTGTTCTTCTAAACAAACCACATAAGGATCCACTAGTGTCATTGCCTGTCTCTTCTTTTCATGAACCACATAAGGATCCACCAGTGTCATTGCATGTGTGTTCTTTTGATGAATCACAGCTAGAGTCATTGCATGTCTTTTACTTCCATAAACCACATATGGATCCACCTAGTGTGATTGCATGTCTATTCCACTAAACAAACCACATAAGGATCCACCAGTGTCATTGCGTGTCTGTTCTTTTCATGAACCACACCCAGTGTCATTGCATGTGTGTTCTTCTAAACAAACTATATAAGGATCCACCAGTGTCATTGCATATCTGTTCTTTCCATGAACCACACCCAGTGTCATTGCATGTGTGTTCTTCTAAACAAACCACATAAGTCATTGCATGTATGTTCTTTTCATGAACCACACCCAGTGTCATTGCATGTCTGTTCTTTTCATGAACCATGGCTAGAGTCATTGCATGTCCGTTCCTCTAAACAAACCACATAAGGATCTACTAGTGTCATTGCATTTCTGTTCTTTTCATGAACCACATAAGGATCTGCCAGTGTCATTGCATGTCTGTTCTTTTCATGAACCACACCCAGTGTCATTGCATGTGTGTTACTTCCATAAACCACATATGGATCCAACTAGTGTGATTGCATGTTTGTTCCTTCCATAAACCACATAAGGTTCCACCAGTGTCATTGCATGTCTGTTCTTTTCATGAATCACTCCTAGTGTTAGTGCATGTCTGTTCTTTTCATGAACCACACATAGTGTCACTTCATGTCAGTTCTTTTCATGAACCACATAAGGATCTACCAGAGTCATTGGATGTGTGTTCTTCTCATGAACCACACGTGGATCCACCGGTGTCATTGCATGTCTGTTCCTCTAAACAAACCACATAAGGATCCACCAGTGTCATTGCGTGTGTGTTCTTTTCATGAACCACACCCAGTGTCATTGCATGTGTGTTCTTCTAAACAAACCACATAAGGATCCACCAGTGTCATTGCATGTCTGTTCTTTTCATGAACCACATAAGGATGAGCCCACCACTGTCTATGTTCTTTTCATGAACGTTCACAACCGTTAGTGCATGTCCGTTTCTATTCATGAACCACCACAGTTTCACTGTCGTTTTTTTTTCATGAATCACATATGATCTCAAGGATGTCATTGCATGTCTTTTACTTCCATAAACCACATGTGGATCCACCGGTGTCATTGCATGAGTATTCTTCTAAACAAACCACATAAGGATCCACTAGTGTCATTGCATGTCTGTTCTTTTCATGAACCACATAAGGATGGGCCCACCAGTGTCATTGCATGTCTGTTCTTTTCATGAACCACACCCAGTGTCAGTGCATGTCTATTATATTTATGAACCACACCCAGTTTCACTGCATGTCTATTCTTTTCATGAAGCACATAAGGATCTACCAGTGTCATTGCATGTCTTTTACTTCCATAATCCACATGTGGATCCACCGGTGTCATTGCATGTGTGTTCTTCTAAACAAACCACATAAGGATCCACCAGTGTCATTGCATGTCTGTTCTTTTCATGAACCACATAAGGATGGGCCCACCAGTGTCATTGCATGTCTGTTCTTTTCATGAACCACACCCAGTGTTAGTGCATGTCTGTTCTATTCATGAACCACACCCAGTTTCACCGCATGTCTGTTCTTTTCATGAACCACATAAGGATCTACCAGTGTCATTGCATGTCTTTTACTTCCATAAACCACACGTGGATCCACTGGTGTCATTGCATGTCTATTCCTCTAAACAAACCACATAAGGATCCACCAGTGTCATTGCGTGTGTGTTCTTCTAAACAAACCACATAAGGATCCACCAGTGTCATTGCCTGTCTGTTCTTTTCATGAACCACATAAGGATCCACCAATGTCATTGCATGTGTGTTCTTTTGATGAATCACAGCTAGAGTCATTGCATGTCTTTTACTTCCATAAACCACATATGGATCCACCTAGTGTGATTGCATGTCTGTTCCACTAAACAAACCACATAAGGATCCACCAGTGTCATTGCGTGTCTGTTCTTTTCATGAACCACACCTAGTGTCATTGCATGTGTGTTCTTCTAAACAAACAATATAAGGATCCACCAGTGTCATTGCATATCTGTTCTTTTCATGAACCACACCCAGTGTCATTGCATGTGTGTTCTTCTAAACAAACCACATAAGTCATTGCATGTCTGTTCTTTTCATGAACCATGGCTAGAGTCATTGCATGTCCGTTCCTCTAAACAAACCACATAAGGATCCACTAGTGTCATTGCATTTCAGTTCTTTTCATGAACCACATAAGGATCTACCAGTGTCATTGCATGTCTGTTCTTTTCATGAACCACACCCAGTGTCATTGCATGTGTGTTACTTCCATAAACCACATATGGATCCAACTAGTGTGATTGCATGTTTGTTCCTTCCATAAACCACATAAGGTTCCACCAGTGTCATTGCATGTCTGTTCTTTTCAGGAACCACACCCAGTGTTAGTGCCTGTCTGTTCTATTTATGAACCACACCCAGTTTCACTGTATGTCTGTTCTTTTCATGAACGACATAAGGATCTACCTGTGTCATTGCATGTCTTTTACTTCCATAAACCACAGGTCGGTCCACCGGTGTCATTGCATGTCTCTTCCTCTAAACAAACCACATAAGGATCCACCAGTGTCATTGTGTGTGTGTTCTTCTCATGAACCACACCTAGTGTCATTGCATGTGTGTTCTTCTAAACAAACCACATAAGTCATTGCATGTCTATTCTTTTCATTAACCACACCCGATGTCATTGCATGTCTGTTCTTTTCATGAACCACGGCTAGAGTCATTGCATGTTTGTTCCTCTAAATAAACCACATAAGGATCCACCAGTGTCATTGCATGTCTATTCTTTTCATGAACCACATAAGGATCTACCAGTGGCATTGCATGTCTGTTCTTTTCATGAACCACACCCAGTGTCATTGCATGTGTGTTACTTCCATAAACCACATATGGATCCACCTAGTGTGATTGCATGTTTGTTCCTTCCATAAACCACATAAGGATCCACCAGTGTCATTGCCTATCTGTTCTTTTCATGAACCACTCCTAGTGTCATTGCATGTCTGTTCTTTTCATGAACCATACCCAGTGTCACTGCATGTCAGTTCTTTTCATGAACCACATAAGGATCTACCAGAGTCATTGGATGTGTGTTATTCTCATGAACCACACGTGGATCCACCGATGTCATTGCATGTCTGTTCCTTTAAACAAACCACATAAGGATCCACTAGTGTCATTGCATGTGTGTTATTTTCATGAACCACACCCAGTATCATTGCATGTGTATTCGTCTAAACAAACCACATAAGGATCCACCAGTGTCATTGCATGTCTGTTCTTTTCATGAACCACATAAGGATGGGCCCACCAGTGTCATTGCATGTCTGTTCTTTTGATGAACCACACCCAGTGTCAGTGCATGTCTGTTCTATTCATGAACCACACCCGCACCATGCATGTCTGTTCTTTTCATGAACCACATAAGGATCTACCAGCGTCATTGCATGTCTTTTACTTCCAGAAACCACATGTGGATCCACCGGTGTCATTGCATGTGTGTTCTTCTAAACAAACCACATAAGGATCCACCAGTGTCATTGCGTGTGTGTTCTTCTCATGAACCACATAAGGATGGCCCACCAGTGTCATTACATGTCTGTTCTTTTCATGAACCACACCCAGTATCAGTGCATGTCTGTTCTATTCATGAACCACACCCAGTTTCAATGCATGTCTGTTCTCTTCATGAACCACATAAGGATCTACCAATCTCATTGCATGTCTTTTACTTCCATAAACCACATGTGGATCCACCGGTGTCATTGCATGTCTATTCCTCTAAAAAACACATAAGGATCCACCAGTGTCATTGTGTGTGTGTGTTCTTCTCATGAACCATACCCAGTGTCATTGCATGAGTGTTCTTCTAAACAAACCACATAAGGATCCACCGGTGTCATTGCTTGTCTGTTCTTTTCATGAACCACATAAGGATCCACCAATGTCATTGCATGTTTGTTCTTTTCATGAATCACAGCTAGAGTCATTGCATGTCTTTTACTTCCATAAACCACATATGGATCCACCTAGTGTGATTGCATGTATGTTCCTCTAAACAAACCACATAAGGATCCACCAGTGTCATTGTGTGTCTGTTCTTTTCATGAACCACACCCAGTCTCATTGCATGTGTGTTCTTCTAAACAAACCACATAAGGACCCACCAGTGTCATTGCCTATCTGTTCTTTTCATGAACCACACCCAGTGTCATTGCATGTGTGTTCTTCTAAACAAACCACATGAGTCATTGCATGTCTGTTCTTTTCATGAACCACACCCGGTGTCATTGCATGTCTGTTCTTTTCATGAACCACGGCTAGAGTCATTGCATGTCTGTTCCTCTAAACAAACCACATAAGGATCCACTAGTGTCATTGCATGTTTGTTCTTTTCATGAACCACATAAGGATCTACTAGTGTCATTGCATGTCTGTTCTTTTCATGAACCACACCTAGTGTCATTGCATGTGTGTTACTTCCATAAACAACATATGGATCCACCTAGTGTGATTGCATGTTTGTTCCTTCCATAAAACACATGAGGATCCACTAGTGTCATTGCATGTCCGTTCTTTTCATGAACCACATAAGGATGGGCCCACCAGTGTCATTGCATGTCTGTTCTTTTCATGAACCACACCCAGTGTCAGTGCATGTCTGTTCTATTCATGAACCACACCCAGTTTCATTGCATGTCTGTTCTTTTCATGAACCACATAAGGATCTACCAGTGTCATTGCATGTCTTTTACTTCCATAAACCACATGTGGATCCACCGGTGTCATTGCATGTGTGTTCTTCTAAACAAACCACATAAGGATCCACCAGGTGTCATTATGTGTGTTCTTTTCATGAACAACATAAGGATGGGCCCACCAGTGTCATTGCATGTCTGTTCTTTTCATGAACCACACCAGTGTTAGTGCATGTCTGTTCTATTCATGAACCACACCAGTTTCATTGCATGTCTGTTCTTTTCATGAACCACATAAGGATCTACCAGTGTCATTGCATGTCTTTTACTTCCATAAACCACATGTGGATCCACCGGTGTCATTGCATGTCTGTTCCTCTAAACAAACCACATAAGGATCCACCAGTGTCATTGTGTGTGTGTGTTCTTCTCATGAACTATACCCAGTGTCATTGCATGAGTGTTCTTCTAAACAAACCACATAAGGATCCACCAGTGTCATTGCCTGTCTGTTCTTTTCATGAACCACATAAGGATCCACCAATGTCATTGCATGTTTGTTCTTTTCATGAATCACAGCTAGAGTCATTGCATGTCTTTTACTTCCATAAACCACATATGGATCCACCTAGTGTGATTGCATGTATGTTCCTCTAAACAAACCACATAAGGATCCACCAGTGTCATTGTGTGTCTGTTCTTTTCATGAACCACACCCAGTGTCATTGCATGTGTGTTCTTCTAAACAAACCACATAAGGACCCACCAGTGTCATTGCCTATCTGTTCTTTTCATGAACCACACCCAGTGTCATTGCATGTGTGTTCTTCTAAACAAACCACATGAGTCATTGCATGTCTGTTCTTTTCATGAACCACACCCGGTGACATTGCATGTCTGTTCTTTTCATGAACCACGGCTAGAGTCATTGCATGTCCGTTCCTCTAAACAAACCACATAAGGATCCACCAGTGTCATTGCATGTTTGTTCTTTTCATGAACCACATAAGGATCTACCAGTGTCATTGCATGTCTGTTCTTTTCATGAACCACACCTAGTGTCATTGCATGTGTGTTACTTCCATAAACAACATATGGATCCACCTAGTGTGATTGCATGTTTGTTCCTTCCATAAAACACATGAGGATCCACTAGTGTCATTGCATGTCCGTTCTTTTCATGAACCACATAAGGATGGGCCCACCAGTGTCATTGCATGTCTGTTCTTTTCATGAACCACACCCAGTGTCAGTGCATGTCTGTTCTATTCATGAACCACACCTAGTTTCACTGCATGTCTGTTCTTTTCATGAACCACATTAGGATCTACCAGTGTCATTGCATGTCTTTTACTTCCATAAACCACATGTGGATCCACCGGTGTCATTGCATGTGTGTTCTTCTAAACAAACCACATAAGGATCCACCAGTGTCATTGCGTGTGTGTTTTTTTCATGAACAACATAAGGATGGGCCCACCAGTGTCATTGCATGTCTGTTCTTTTCATGAACCACACCAGTGTTAGTGCATGTCTGTTCTATTCATGAACCACACCAGTTTCATTGCATGTCTGTTCTTTTCATGAACCACATAAGGATCTACCAGTGTCATTGCATGTCTTTTACTTCCATAAACCACATGTGGATCCACCGGTGACATTGCATGTCTGTTCCTCTAAACAAACCACATAAGGATCCACCAGTGTCATTGCGTGTGTGTTCTTCTCATGAACCACACCCAGTGTCATTGCATGTGTGTTCTTCTAAACAAACCACATAAGGATCCACGAGTGTCATTGCCTATCTGTTCTTTTCATGAACCACATAAGGATCCACCAGTGTTATTGGATGTCTGTTCATTTCATGAATCACAGCTAGAGTCATTGCATGTCTTTTACTTCCATAAACCACATATGGATCCACCTAGTGTGATTGCATGTCTATTCCTCTAAATAAACCACATAAGGATCCACCAGTGTCATTGCGTGTCTGTTCTTTTCATGAACCACACCCAGTGTCATTGCATGCGTGTTCTTCTAAACAAACCACATAAGGATCCACCAGTGTCATTGCCTATCTGTTATTTTCATGAACCACACCCAGTGTCATTGCATGTGTGTTCTTCTAAACAAACCATATAAGTCATTGCATGTCTGTTGTTTTCATGAACCACACCCGGTGTCATTGCATGTCTGTTCTTTTAATGAACCACCGCTAGAGTCATTGCATGTCCATTCCTCTAAAAAAACCACATAAGGATCCACCAATGTCATTACATGTCTGTACTTTTCATGAACCACATAAGGATCTACTAGTGTCATTGCATGTATATTCTTTTCATTAACCACACCCAGTGTCATTGCATGTGTGTTACTTCCATAAACCACATATGGATCCACCTAGTGTGATTGCATGTTTGTTCCTTCCATAAACCACATAAGGATCCACTAGTGTCATTGCTTGTCTGTTCTTTTCATGAACCACTCCTAGTGTCAGTGCATGTCTGTTCTTTTCATGAACCACACCCAGTATCACTGCATATCAGTTCTTTTCATGAACCACATAAGGATCTACCAGAGTCATTGGATGTGTGTTCTTCTCATGAACCACACGTGGATCCACCGGTGTCATTGCATGTCTGTTCCTCTAAAGAAACCACATAAGGATCCACTAGTGTCATTGCGTGTGTGTTCTTTTCATGAACCACACCCAGTATCATTGCATGTGTGTTCTTCTAAACAAACCACATAAGGATCCACTAGTGTCATTGCATGTCTGTTCTTTTCATGAACCACATAAGGATGGGCCCACTAGTGTCATTGCATGTCTGTTCTTTTCATGAACCACACCCAGTGTCAGTGCATGTCTGTTCTATTCATGAACCACACCCAGTTTCACTACATGTTTGTTCTTTTCATGAACCACATAAGGATCTACCAGTGTCATTGCATGTCTTTTACTTCCAGAAACCTCATGTGGATCCACCGGTGTCATTGCATGTGTGTTCGTCTAAACAAACCACACAAGGATCCACCAGTGTCATTGCGTGTGTGTTCTTCTCTTGACTACATAAGGATGGGCCCACCAGTGTCATTGCATGTCTGTTCTTTTCATGAACCACACGCAGTGTCAGTGCATGCCTTTTCTATTCATGAACCACACCCAGTTTTACTGCATGTCTATTCTTTTCATGAACCACATACGGATCTACCAGTGTCATTGCATGTCTTTTACTTCCATAAACCACATGTGGATCCACCGGTGTCATTGCATGTCTGTTCCTCTAAACAAAACACATAAGGATCCACCAGTGTAATTGTGTGTGTGTTCTTCTCATGAACCACACCCAGTGTCATTGCATGTGTGTTATTCTAAACAAACCACATAAGGATCCACCAGTGTCATTGCTTGTCTGTTCTTTTCATGAACCACATAAGGATCCACAAGTGTCATTGCATGTCTGTTCTTTTCGTGAATCATAGCTAGAGTCATTGCATGTCTTTTACTTCCATAAACCACCTATGGATCAACCTAGTGTGATTGCATGTCTATTCCTCTAAACAAACCACATAAGGATCCACCAGTGTCATTGCGTGTCTGTTCTTTTCATGAACCACACCCAGTGTCATTGCATGCGTGTTCTTCTAAACAAACCACATAAGCATCCACCAGTTTCATTGCCTATCTGTTCTTTTGATGAACCACACCCAGTGTCATTGCATGTGTGTTCTTCTAAACAAACCACATAAGTCATTGCATGTCTATTCTTTTCATGAACCACACCCGGTGTCATTGCATGTCTGTTCTTTTCATGAACCACGGCAAGGGTCATTGCATGTCCGTTCCTCTAAACAAACCACATAAGGATCCACCAGTGGCATTGCATGTCAGTTCTTTTCATGAACCACACATGGATCCACCAGTGTCATTGCATGTCTATTCTTTTCATGAACCACACATGGATCCACAAGTGTCACTGCATGTCTATTCTTTTCATGAACCACACCCAGTGTCATTGCATGTGTGTTACTTCCATAAACCACATATGGATCCACCTAGTGTGATTGCATGTTTGTTCCTTCCATAAACCACATAAGGATCCACCAGTGTCATTGCCTGTCTGTTCTTTTCATGAACCACATAAGGATGGGCCCACCAGTGTCATTGCATGTCTGTTCTTTTCATGAACCACACCCAGTGTCAGTGCATTCTGTTCTATTCATGAACCACACCCAGTTTCACTGCATGTCTAATATTTTCATGAACCACATAAGGATCTACCAATGTCATTTCATTGCATGTGTTTTACTTCCATAAACCACATGTGGATCCACCAGTCTCATTGCATGTGTGTTCTTCTAAACAAACCACATAAGGATCCACCAGTGTCGTTGCATGTGTGTTCTTCTAAACAAACCACATAAGGATCCACCAGTGTCATTGCGTGTCTGTTCTTTTCATGAACCACATAAGGATGGGCCCACAACTGTCATTGCATGTCTGTTCTTTTCATGAACCACACCCAGGGTCAGTGCATGTCTGTTCTATTCATGAACCACACCCAGTTTCACTGCATGTATGTTCCTTTCATGAACCACATAAGGATCTACCAGTGTCATTGCATGTCTTTTACTTCCATAAACCACATGTGGATCCACCGGTGTCATTGCATGTATGTTCCTCTAAACAAACCACATAAGGATCTAGCAGTGTCATTGCGTGTCTGTTCTTTTCATGAACCACACCAAGTGTCATTGCATGTGTGTTCTTCTAAACAAACCACATAAGGATCCACCAGTGTCATTGCCTATCTGTTCTTTTCATGAACCACACCTAGTGTCATTGCATGTGTGTTCTTCTAAACAAACCACATAAGTCATTGCATGTCTGTTCTTTTCATGAACCACACCCGGTGTCATTGCATGTCTATTCTTTTCATGAACCACACCCGGTGTCATTGCATGTCCATTCCTCTAAACAAACCACATAAGGATCCACCAGTGTCATTGCATGTTTGTTCTTTTCATGAACCACATAAGGATCTACCAGTGTCATTGCATGTCTATTCTTTTCATGAACCACACCCCGTGTCATTGCATGTGTGTTACTTCCATAAACCACATATGGATCCACCTAGTGTGATTGCATGTTTGTTCCTTCCATAAACCACATAAGGATCCACTAGTGTCATTGCCTGTCTGTTCTTTTCATGAACCACTCCTAGTGTCAGTGCATGTCTGTTCTTTTCATGAACCACACCTAGTGTCACTGCATGTCAGTTCTTTCATGAACCACATAAGGATCTACCAGAGTCATTGGATGTGTGTTCTTCTCATCAACCACACGTGGATCCACCGGTGTCATTGCATGTCTGTTCCTCTAAACAAACCACATAAGGATCCACAAGTGTCATTGCCTGTGTGTTCTTTTCATGAACCACACCCAGTATCATTGCATGTGTGTTCTTCTAAACAAACCACATAAGGATCCACCATTGCCTGTCTGTTCTTTTCATGAACCACATAAGGCTGGGCCCACATGTGTCATTGCATGTCTGTTCTTTTCATGAACCACACCAAGTGTCAGTGCATGTCTGTTCTATTCATGAACCACACCCAGTTTCACTGCATGTCTGTTCTTTTCATGAACCACATAAGGATCTACCAGTGTCATTGCATGTCTTTTACTTTCATAAACCACATGTCGATCCACCGGTGTCATTGCATGTGTGTTCTTCTAAACAAACCACATAAGGATCCACCAGTGTCATTGTGTGTGTGTTCTTCTCATGAACCACATAAGGATGGGCCCACCAGTGTCATTGCATGTCTGTTATTTTCATGAACCACACCTAGTGGCAGTGCATGTCTGTTCTATTCATGAACCACACCCAGTTTCACTGCATGTCTATTCTTTTCATGAACCACATAAGCATCTACCAATGTCATTGCATATCTTTTACTTCCATAAACAATATGTGGATCCGCCGGTGTCATTGCATGTATGTTCCTCTAAACAAACCACATAAGGATCCACCAATGTCATTGCGTGTGTGTTCTTCTCATGAACCACACCCAGTGTCATTGCATGTGTGTTCTTCTAAACAAACCACATAAGGATACACCAGTGTCATTGCCTGTTCTTTATTTTCATGAACCACATAAGGATCCACCAGTGTCATTGCATGTCTGTTCTTTTCATGAATCATAGCTAGAGTCATTGCATGTCTTTTACTTCCATAAACCACATATGGATCCACCTAGTGTGATTGCATGTCTGTTCCTCTAAACAAACCACATAAGGATCTACCAGTGTCATTGCGTGTGTGTTCTTCTCATGAACCACACCCAGTGTCATTGCATGTGTGTTCTTCTAAACAAACCACATAAGGATACACCAGTGTCATTGCCTGTTCTTTCTTTTCATGAACCACATAAGGATCCACCAGTGTCATTGCATGTCTGTTCTTTTCATGAATCATAGCTAGAGTCATTGCATGTCTTTTACTTCCATAAACCACATATGGATCCACCTAGTGTGATTGCATGTCTGTTCCTCTAAACAAACCACATAAGGATCCACTAGTGTCATTGCATGTCTGTTCTTTTCATGAAACACACCCAGTGTCATTGCATGCGTGTTCTTCTAAACAAACCACATAAGGATCCACCAGTGTCATTGCCTATATGTTCTTTTCATGAACCACACCCAGTGTCATTGCATGTGTGTTCTTCTAAACAAACCACATAAGTCATTGCATGTCTGTTCTTTTCATGAACCACACCCGGTGTCATTGCATGTCTGTTCTTTTCATGAACCATGGCTAGAGTCATTGCATGTCCGTTCCTCTAAACAAACCACATAAGGATCCACCAGTGTCATTGCGTGTGTGTTCTTCTCATGACTACATAAGGATGGGCCCACCAGTGTCATTGCATGTCTGTTCTTTTCATGAACCGCATGCAGTGTCATTGCATGTGTGTTACTTCCATAAACAACATATGGATCCACCTAGTGTGATTGCATGTTTGTTCCTTCCATAAACCACATAAGGATCCACCAGTGTCATTGCCTGTTTGTTCTTTTCATGAACCACTCCTAGTGTTAGTGCATGTCAGTTCTTTTCATGAACCACACCCAGTGTCATTGCATGTCTGTTCCTCTAAAAAAACCACATAAGGATCCACTAGTGCCATTGCATGTCATTCTTTTTTCATGAACCACATAAGTCATTGCATCTGTTCTTTTCATGAACCACAACCGTGTCATTGCATGTCTTTTCATGAACCACTGAACCACGGCTAGAGTCATTGCGTCTCTATTCCTCTAAACAAACCACATAAGGATCCACCGGTGTCATTGCATGTATGTTCTTTTCATGAACCACACCAGTGTCATTGCATGGGTAGCTGTTAGATCGAGTCTTCTAGAAGTCACGCCCTAACACAGTTGTTCTGCTTGACGATTGTTACATACCGTTCGATTGGGGCGCTTGGACGATTGGGATGGTCTTCATGAGAGCGATCCGTGAGTAGGCTGTTCTGCAGCATGATTGGCCACGCTTGCTTTGGACAAACTGGAAACACCGGGCGCTCCCCTGTTTCGAGTGTCACGTCTCACAAGTTCAGTGGGCCACATCCTAGTGTCACATACCCATTACTTCTCTTCCTCCCCGTACTTCTCTTCCTTACCCTCGAAGCCACTTTCACCACTTCACTCCCATCCTGCCGTAGCCGCTAGCCGATGGCGCCTCTATCCCAATCCCCTCTCCGGCAGCCACCCCCCCACCCCTCTCGCCATGGGTTCAAGGGGAGACGGCGAGGAAACGCGTCGTGACGACAGGGACGGTGATTTCGATGTGAGTCGTCTCATCTCTATTTCTATCATTTGTGGCCAGTTATCTATTTTTTGAGCTAGATCTAATCTGTTTACTCATGCGCGTATGATGTGTTAGGCCAACCAGATGATGTATGACTCCGACTATCACGGTTTAGAGGATGAAGACAGTCCTCTGGTATGTAAACATGGATATGTGCCCGCTAAATTTGTAACCTTCGAAGGACGAAACGCAGGCAGGATGTTTCTACGGTGTCAAGGACATCGTGCAATGATGCAAGGCGGAAGTTGCGGTGTTGTCAAATGGGTAGATCCAGAGTGGACCAAATCGATGCAGAAAATGTTGGACAAACTATGGGAAATGATTGTCGAGTTGAAAGAATCCATATTCAGCTCACTTCTTGACAGTGTTGAGACGAAGCTATGGGAACCAGTTGACACGACCAAGCATAAGCGAGATCTCAGGTGGGTGCAAGACAAGGTTATCAAAGTCGAGAAGGAGAGGGACGCGGCGTTGGCCCTGAAGGCTAAAGCAGAGCAAGAACTGACTCAAGCAAGGAATATTCTCCACCAGGCCAAAGTCCTGCAGTACACAACTACGAGTATTGACAAGTGCATGAGGAAAAATGCAGAGAAACAATTGAAGCTGTGCAAGGAAGATGCTAAAAGGAAGGAACAGACAATTTGATCCTTGCTCTCGCAGGAAGATGCGCATCGGGCCAAGATTAGGACGATCAAGGAGATGTGTGATAACTAGTTCTATTTAGCTTAAGCTCTGTGCCTTTTTAAGTTGTAATATTTTTACTTGTTGACCTAGCGGTCTGAACTATTGGTCCCGGATTCCAGGGAGGAAAAAAATTGCTCTGACCCCGCATTAATTTGTGGAAGAATTTGTGATTTAGATCAATTTCTGCCTCGATTTAGATCTCTGTCCCGGATTGGGAACGTAACCGTGGACCAAATACACCTTTTCTACTAGTGTATTCTGACACTGGTCGTTTGTTTAAACGTAATCTACGTGGATTGTGCCACATGCAAATGGCACAACCACAATTTATAAAGTGGAAGCACGTGCACACCTTCTTTGGAGATCCGGGAGCTTCGCCAGATGCAGGGGATGCAGGAGCAGAGAGGCGGTGAGATAGACGGGCTCAAGATTAGGCCAGAAAGTGGTACTCAATTCCTCCTCATCTGGGCATTATCGGTGAGAACATTGCTGTTTATGTTGCCACGTTGTTGTGCAGCATCTGAAATAAGTTGCTGCTTCGTGGAGTGTGGCAGCTTAAATAATTTATTTATGTGCCACTTACATTCCGTCGTATTTGGAGACCTCCTGCCCCTCAGCAATCGTGGAACCGTTGGATCATTGTTTTCAGATAGCAGTGGGACAATCACAATTTCGGATTCAACTACTGACTCGGGAATTTCCAAACCCTAAGTCGCGGTACATTTTACTCAGAGAACGTGGGTAGATTGTTTCGCCCAGCAACGTGCCACACACAGAGCGATCAAAATTTAACAGAATTACATATATAGGTTCAAGTTCAACACATTACTATGCATCTTCATTGCCAGCAGCCTTCTTCCGCAGCCTGAGTGCCAAGCCTTCACGTCCAATGGCTTCTTCATTTCCTGCCTTCTTCCTCTTCCTCGGTGCCAATTTTCTTAGCTTCACGTACTCTGCATCACCAGGACAATGGGCACCAGAATCGTGTCCAGCATCATCTTTCCACTCGTTTTTAATTTCTTCGGGCAACAAAATGACATCTTTCCACTCGTTTTTAATTTCTTCGGGCAGCAAAATGACTGACCCGGCAGTCATGTTTCTAACCTTGCGGCGCTTCCTGTCAAAGAAATAAGACTGTTGCATAACTGCCCAATATCTACAGAGTAAATAAAACAAAAATTACAATTTAGCACAAACATGCGAACCCCAAGAGACTTTTTCTTACCATGAGCTAATTGGGTTCGAGCAACCACCCTGTCCAAGAATAGAAGGGCGACTCCTAGTTGTAGCAGCTTCCACATCCAGTACATCACATTTCAGCTCAAACATGGCAGCTGAAGCATACCTTTTCATCAACCCAATTAGTTAACTGTCACACGTTATAGGAACAATGATGCCACGTTCATCCATGAAGCTAAACTTTGCAGTCTGCTTCGGCCATAATTCAACATGATTACGCAGAGCAGCAACCATACCAGATATAGTGTAGATCTGCACAGGCGCTTCTTCCATCGTGAAACAATGGTGTCCATACCTGTTGCCCTTAGAGTCGTACCTATAGAGGACTACCGTAACCAGGTAAGGGGGGTCCGTGCAGATCCCACTTGATAGAAAACTATGGACAAAATATGTTTGTCAGCGATGGGCTAACAAACAATTTGAGGTTCAGTAGCCAGCTAGCAGTTGTAACTAGTGCGAATAGCAAAGAGAGGGGTAGTTCACCCGCTTGTAGACAAAACTTATTCTTTCTTAATAGTAGGATCTGTCATCCTCCGAGCTGCTCGGCTCGTCGGCGGCGGGCTGAAACCTCGCCATTGGAGCTCGGTATCAGCGACTGGGCGCAGCAACTAGGCGCAGCAACGTGGCCCCGGAAGTCAAATGCCCGAAGGGATCGTCCTGCCTGGAGGGTGGATTCCGACGCTGCCGGTGCTAGGGGAAAGCTGGGAATGGATTTGTGAAATTGGTCAACACATCCAATCCACTTAGCTGCTCGATTTGCCTAAGAGGTTGTCGTGTTGACGCCCGCGTCATGGACAGATAACCGACATGTGGGTCCCGACCGTCTACTTCACGGGGTGGTTTAACGAAATGTTTGTATTTGGCAGGGGTGAGATGAGTTTGCGTCGAAATGGCCCCTCTCAGTAGTTGGCGACCCAACTTTTTGAAACTCGGTAATTTCAGGCAACTTAGGTACCGCCATGCGGCTCGCCAACTTTGGTACATGAGCGAACAAGCCCATCTACCAGTGTCATTGGATGTGTGTTCTTCTCATGAACCACACGTGGATCCACTGGTGTCATTGCATGTCTGTTCCTCTACACAAACCACATAAGGATCCACCAGTGTCATTGCATGTCTATTCTTTTCATGAACCACACCCAGTGTCATTGCCTGTCTGTTCTTTTCATGAAACACACCCAGTGTCACTGCATGCCTGTTCTTTTCATGAACCACATAAGCATCTACTAGTGTCATTGGATGTGTATTCTTCTCATGAACCACACGCGGATCCACCGGTGTCATTGCAAGTCTGTTCCTCTAAACAAACCACATAAGGATCCACCAGTGTCATTGGATGTGTGTTCTTTTCATGAACCACACCCAGTGTCATTGCATGTGTGTTCTTCTAAACAAACCACATAAGGATCCACCAGTGTCATTGCATGTCTATTATTTTCATGAACCTCACCCAGTGTCAGTGCATGTCTGTTCTTTTCATGAACCACACCTATTGTCACTGCATGTCAGTTCTTTTCATGAACCACATAAGGATCTACCAGTGTCATTGGATGTGTGTTCTTCTCATGAACCACACATGGATCCACCGCTGTCATTGCATGTTTGTTCCTCTAAACAAACTACATAAGGATCCACCAATGTCATTGGATGTGTGTTCTTTTCATGAACCACATAAGGATCCACCAGTGGCATTGCATGTCTGTTCTTTTCATGAACCACATAAGGATCCACCAGTGTCATTGCATGTCTGTTCTTTTCATGAACCACATAAGGATCCACCAGTGTCATTGCATGTCTATTCTTTTCATGAACCACACCCAGTGTCATTGCATGTCTGTTTTTTCATGAAACACACCAGGTGTCACTGCATGTCTGTTCTTTTCATAAACCACATAAGGATCTACCAGTGTCATTGGATGTGTGTTCTTCTCATGAACCACACGTGGCTCCACCGGTGTCATTGCATGTATGTTCCTCTAAGCAAACCACATAAGGATCCATCAGTGTCACTGGATGTGTGTTCTTTTCATGAACCACACCCAGTGTCATTGCATGTGTGTTCTTCTAAACAAACCACATAAGGATCCACCAGTGTCATTGCATGTCTGTTCTTTTCATGAACCACACCCAGTGTCAGTGCATGTCTGTTCTTTTCATGAACCACACCCAGTGTCACTGCATGTCAGTTCTTTTCATGAACCACATAAGGATCTACTAGTGTCATTGGATGTGTGTTCTTCTCATGAACCACACGTGGATCCACCGATGTCATTGCATGTCTACTCCTCTAAACAAACCACATAAGGATCCACCAGTTTCATTGCATGTCTGTTCTTTTCATGAACCACACATAAGGATCCACCAGTGTCATTGCATGTCTGTTCTTTTCATGAACCACACCTAGTGTCATTGCATGTGTCTTCTTTTCATGAACCATAGCTAGAGTCATTTGATGTCTATTCTTTTCATGAACCACACCCAGTGTCATTGCATGTCTGTTCTTTTCATGAACCACACCCGGTGTCACTGCATGTTTGTCCTTTCATGAACCACATAAGGATCTACCAGTGTCATTGGATGTGTGTTCTTCTCATGAACCACACGTGGATCTACCGGTGTCATTGCATGTATTCTTTTCATGAACCACATAAGGATCCACGGTGTCATTGGATGTGTGTTCTTTTCATGAACCACATAAGGATCCACCGGTGTCATTGCATGTCTATTCTTTTCATGAACCACATAAGGATCCACAGGTGTCATTGCATATACATTCTTTTCTTGAACCACATAAGGATCTACTAGTGTCATTGTATGTGTGTTCTTCTCACAACCACACGTGGATCCATGGTGTCATTGCACGTCTGTTCCTCTAAACAAACCACATAAGGATCCACCAGTGTCATTGGATGTGTGTTCTTTTCATGAACCACGCCCGGTGTCATTGCATGTGTGTTCTTCTAAACAAACCACATAAGGATCCACCAGCGTCATTACATGTCTATTCTTTTCATGAACCACACCCAGTGTCAGTGCATGTCTGTTCTTTTCTTGAACCACATAAGGATCTACTAGTGTCAGTGTATGTGTGTTCTTCTCATGAACCACACGTGGATCCGCCGGTGTCATTGCATGTCTGTTCCTCTAAACAAACCACATAAGGATCCACCAGTGTCATTGGATGTGTGTTCTTTTCATGAACCACGCCCAGTGTCATTGCATGTGTGTTCTTCTAAACAAACCACATAAGGATCCACCAGGGTCATTACATGTCTATTCTTTTCATGAACCACACCCAGTGTCAGTGCATGTCTGTTCTTTTCATGAACCACACCCAGTGTCACTGCATGTCAGTTCTTTTCATGAACCACATTAGGATCTACTAGTGTCATTGGATGTGTGTTCTTCTCATGAACCACACGCGGATCCACCGGTGTCATTGCATGTCTGTTCCTCTAAACAAACCACATAAGGATCCACCAGTGTCATTGGATGTGTGTTCTTTTCATGAACCACACCCAGTGTCATTGCATGTGTGTTCTTCTAAACAAACCACATAAGGATCCACCAGTGTCATTGCATGTCTGTTCTTTTCATGAACCACATAAGGATGGGCCCACTAGTGTCATTGCATGTCTGTTCTTTTCGTGAACCACACCCAGTGTCAGTGCATGTCTGTTCTATTCATGAACCACACCCAGTTTCACTGCATGTCTGTTCTTTTCATGAAGCACATAAGGATCTACCAGTGTCATTGCATGTCTTTTACTTCCAGAAACCATATGTGGATCCACCGGTGTCATTGCATGTGTGTTCTTCTAAACAAACCACATAAGGATCCACCAGTGTCATTGCGTGTGTGTTCTTCTCATGACTACATAAGGATGGGCCCACCAGTGTCATTGCATGTCTGTTCTTTTCATGAACCGCACGCAGTGTCATTGCATGTGTGTTACTTCCATAAACAACATATGGATCCACCTAGTGTGATTGCATGTTTGTTCCTTCCATAAACCACATAAGGATCCACCAGTGTCATTGCCTGTTTGTTCTTTTCATGAACCACTCCTAGTGTTAGTGCATGTCAGTTCTTTTCATGAACCACACCCAGTGTCATTGCATGTCTGTTCCTCTAAACAAACCACATAAGGATCCACTAGTGCCATTGCATGTCTGTTCTTTTCATGAACCACATAAGTCATTGCATGTCTGTTCTTTTCATGAACCACAACCGGTGTCATTGCATGTCTGTTCTTTTCATGAACCACAGCTAGAGTCATTGCATGTCTATTCCTCTAAACAAACCACATAAGGATCCACCGGTGTCATTGCATGTCTGTTCTTTTCATGAACCACATAAGGATCCACCAGTGTCATTGGATGTATGTTATTTTCATGAACCACACCCAGTGTCATTGCATGCGTGTTCTTTTCATTAACCATAGCTAGAGTCATTGCATGTCTGTTACTTCCATAAACCACGCATGGATCCACCGATGTCATTGCATGTTTGTTCTTTTCATGAACCACACCAGTGTCATTGCATGGGTAGCCGTTAGATCGAGTCTTCTAGAAGTCACGCCCTAACACAGTTGTTCTGCTTGACGATTGTTACATACCGTTCGATTGGGGCGCTTGGACGATTGGGATGGTCTTCATGAGAGCGATCCGTGAGTAGGCTGTTCTGCAGCATGATTGGCCACGCTTGCTTTGGACAAACTAGCAACACCGGGCGCTCCCCTGTTTCGAGTGTCACGTCTCACAAGTTCAGTGGGCCACATCCTAGTGTCACATCCCCATTACTTCTCTTCCTCCCCGTACTTCTCTTCCTTACCCTCGAAGCCACTTTCACCACTTCACTCCCATCCTGCCGTAGCCGCTTGCCGACGGCGCCTCTATCCCAATCCCCTCTCCGGCAGCCACCCCCCCACCCCTCTCGCCATGGGTTCAAGGGGAGACGGCGAGAAAGCAGCGTCATGGCGAGGGACGGTGATTTCGATGTGAGTCGTCTCATCTCTATTTCTATCATCTGTGGCCAGTTATCTATTTTTTGAGCAAGATCTAATCTGTTTACTCATGCGCGTATGATGTGTTAGGCCAACCAGATGATGTATGACTACGACTATCACAGTTTAGAGGATGAAGACAGTCCTCTGGTATGTAAACATGGATATGTGCCCGCTAAATTTGTAACCTTCGAAGGACGAAACGAAGGCAGGATGTTTCTACGGTGTCAAGGACATCATGCAATGATGCAAGGCGGAAGTTGCGGTGTTGTCAAATGGGTAGATCCAGAGTGGACCAAATCGATGCAGAAAACGTTGGACAAACTATGGGAAATGATTGTCGAGTTGAAAGAATCCGTATTCAGCTCACTTCTTGACAGTGTTGCGACGAAGCTATGGGAACCAGTTGACACGACCAAGCATAAGCGAGATCTCAGGTGGGTGCATGACAAGGTTATCAAAGTCGAGAAGGAGAGGGACGCGGCGTTGGCCCTGAAGGCTAAAGCAGAGCAAGAACTGACTCAAGCAAGGAATATTCTCCACCAGGCCAAAGTCCTGCAGTACACAACTACGAGTATTGACAAGTGCATGAGGAAAAATGCAGAGAAAGAATTGAAGCTGTGCAAGGAAGATGCTAAAAGGAAGGAACAGACAATTTGATCCTTGCTCTCGCAGGAAGATGCGCATCGGGCCAAGATTAGGACGATCAAGGAGATGTGTGATAACTAGTTCTATTTAGCTTAAGCTCCATGCCTTTTTAAGTTGTAATATTTGTACTTGTTGACCTAGCGGTCTGAACTATTGGTCCCGGATTCCAGGGAGGAAAAAAATTGCTCTGACCCCGCATTAATTTGTGGAAGAATTTATGATTTAGATCAATTTCTGCCTCGATTTAGATCTCTGTACCGGATTGGGAACGTAACCGTGGACCAAATACACCTTTTCTACTAGTATATTCTGACACTGGTCGTTTGTTTAAATGTAATCTACGTGGATTGTGCCGCATGCAAATGGCACAACTACAATTTATAAAGTGGAAGCACGTACACCCGGTTAGTGGAGATCCGGGAGCTTCGCCAGATGTAGGGGATGCAGGAGCAGAGAGGCGGTGAGATAGACGGGCTCAAGATTAGGCCAGAAAGTGGTACCCATTTCCTCCTCATCTGGGCATTATCGGTGAGAACATTGCTGTTTATGTTGCCACGTTGTTGTGCAACATCTGAAATAAGTTGCTGCTTCGTGGAGTGTGGCAACTTAAATAATTTATTTATGTGCCACTTACATTCCGTCGTATTTGGAGACCTCCTGCCCCTCAGCAATCGTGGAACCCGTGGATCATTGTTTTCAGATAGCAGTGGGACAATCACAATTTCGGATTCAAGTACTGACTCGGGCATTTCCAAACCCTAAGTCGCGGTACATTTTACTCAGAGAATGTGGGTAGATTGTTTCGTCCCGCAACATGCCACACACAGAGCGATCAAAATTTAACAGAATTACATATATAGGTTCAAGTTCAACACATTACTATGCATCTTCATTGCCAGCAGCCTTCTTCCGCAGCCTGGGTGCCAAGCCTTCACGTCCAATGGCTTCTTCATTTCCTGCCTTCTTCCTCTTCCTCGGTGCCAATTTTCTTAGCTTCACGTACTCTGCATCGCCAGGACAATGGGCACCAGAATCGTGTCCAGCATCATCTTTCCACTCGTTTTTAATTTCTTCGGGCAACAAAATGACATCTTTCCACTTGTTTTTAATTTCTTCGGGCAGCAAAATGACTGACCCGGCAGTCATGTTTCTAACCTTGCGGCGCTTCCTGTCAAAGAAACAAGACTGTTGCATAACTGCCCAATATCTACAGAGTAAATAAAACAAAAATTACAATTTAGCACAAACATGCGAACCCTAAGAGACTTTTTCTTACCATGAGCTAATTGGGTTCGAGCAACCACCCTGTCCAAGAATAGAAGGGCGACTCCTAGTTGTAGCAGCTTCCACATCCAGTACATCACATTTCAGCTCAAACATGGCAGCTGAAGCATACCTTTTCATCAACCCAATTAGCTGACTGTCACACGTTATAGGAACAATGATGCCACGTTCATCCATGAAGCTGAACTTTGCGATGCTTGCCATAATTCAACATGATTACGCAGAGCAGCAACCATACCAGATATAGTGCAGATCTGCACAGGCGCTTCTTCCATCGTGAAACAATGGTGTCCATACCTGTTGCCCTTAGAGTCGTACCTATAGAGGACTACAGTAACCAGGTAAGGGGGGTCCGCGCAAATCCCACTTGATAGAAAACTATGGACAAAATATGTTTGTCAGCGATGGGCTAACAAACAATTTGAGGTTCAGTAGCCAGCTAGCAGTTGTAACTAGTGCGAATATCAAAGAGAGGGGTAGATCACCCGCTTGTAGACAAAACTTATTCTTTCTTAATAGTAGGATCTGTCATCCTCTGAGCTGCTCGGCTCGTCGTGGCGAGGGCGGGCTAGAAACCTCTTAGCCGACTTCTGACATGCGCCATTGAGACTCGTATCAGTTGAGGCGCAACAACTAGGCGCAGCAACTTGGCCCCGGAAGTCAAATGCCCGAAGGGATCATCCTGCCTGGAGGGTGGATTCCGACGCTGCCGGTGCTAGGGGAAAGCTGGGAATGGATTTGTGAAATTGGTCAACGCATCCAATCCACTTAGCTGCTCGATTTGCCTAAGAGGTTGCCGCGTCGACGCCCGCGTCACGGACAGATAACCGACATGTGGGTCCCGACCGTCTACTTCACGGGGCGGTTTAACGAAATGTTTGTATTTGGCAGGGGTGAGATGAGTTTGCCTCGAAATGGCCCCTCTCAGTAGTTGGCGACCCAACTTTTTGAAACTCGGTAATTTCAGGCAACTTAGGTACCGCCATGCGCTGGCCTGCCAACTTTGGTACCGCAGACGAACAAGCCCATCTACCAGTGTCATTGGATGTGTGTTCTTCTCATGAACCACACGTGGATCCACCGCTATCATTGCATGTCTGTTCCTCTAAACAAACCACATAAGGATCCGCCAGTGTCATTGCATGTCTATTCTTTTCATGAACCACACCCAGTGTCATTGCCTGTCTGTTCTTTTCATGAAACACACCCAGTGTCACTGCATGCCTGTTCTTTTCATGAACCACATAAGCATATACTAGTGTCATTGGATGTGTATTCTTCTCATGAACCACACGTGGATCCACCGGTGTCATTGCAAGTCTGTTCCTCTAAACAAACCACATAAGGATCCACCAGTGTCATTGGATGTGTGTTCTTTTCATGAACCACACCTAGTGTAATTGCATGT